>OX276345.1:26671070-29071070 GCA_946251885.1 Cosmia pyralina | reverse complement strand
GTTAGACCCGTTTTCGAGAACGTGATTAAGTATATATGCTGTGGGTCCCGTGAAAATCTATTTCCTGTTATAGTATCGAATGTTGGTAAGTATGCTTTTCTATACATTCGCGGCAATTTAACTTAGTTCATTGCGCACGGCTCACACACATTTCCAATAAGTATATAATAATATGTATCATATAAAAACTTACTTTAATTTTATGAATGACTTTATTATTAATGTTGTTCATTGAATATAGTGGTTGTGTTATTAATACAAAGCGGACATTGCTGCTTATTATGAGGGCTGCGTCGTCCATTGATCGTTGCCGTTCGGTTCAATGAGTTGAGCGGTGGGTAGCGGGGAAGGACCACCAAGTAGGTACCTACATATAGTTGCAGAAGTGCATTATTATTCAATTAAATACCAATTTATTACATAACGATAGTAAGCGAACTGCGAACCAACAATGACGAAAAACCAAGCGAAAATAACGACACTTATGCGTACTGAGGCAGGCGCGTGCGATTCTTCTGGATTTCAGAAAACTGCAACAGGACTATTAGTCATTAGGTACACTATTACAAAAATGTATTCCTGCGTGCAGTTTCACTGGAGCTGGCAGGGAAACTTCCAACAGGCCAGTGTTTAATAAGCCCATTATATTATGGCTTTATGGTGCGCTCTGTACATTTATTGTCCATCTAAAATTTATGAGAGCGGCGTAGAATTGTGATGCCATTAACGACACAGACTTGTTTGCGTCTCTGGCTTGGATCGAATCAAGTCCTTTATAACGAGTTTACTCGCAGGCGCACCTACGGCGACAAAAAGTAAAATAGAACTTGTGATGATCTACCACTACTTATGGTAAGCACCGTGAGAATAACCGTATCCCACGAGCACACACACACGGTACACTTTATCACTTGTCGAGCGTTCGAGACTTCCACATAACATTATATTTCTTCGTCTTTCCGTTCCGAGGCTACATTACATCTGTTTCCTTTATTGTTTGGGCCCAGTGGCTACTCCTGAACGGACTAAGTATGCCCCATCTGCTAGTGTCCCACCAAACGTCCGTTCACTGCACCCTTGACGCCTGGACGATCCGAACAACGCCTCTGACGCCGCAGTAAAGGGCCCAAACATTATAGTAACATTTCCTTTGTTCCTGACATTGATACAGTTGCTTAGAATTCGTACACGTTAGTAGGTCTACTGTATTGTATATTCAGACAAACATTTCACTAGAACATAGTGTTCTGTTAGGCGTAGGTCGTACGGATTACGGAACCCAGACGGGGGCGAATGGCCGGAGGTCGGCGTCTTTAATACAATCAACCGAGCCCAGCCTCCGGGCATGGCGGCGCTTCTCTCACCGAACTGATCATTAAAGTCCATGTTTACGGGAAATATTTACAAACCCCTGTGTGACGCGGCGCCCGCGGTGAACGATTCATTTTAATTATTTAAGCCATCAGCCATCAACCGCACGGCCGGTTTCAGCTCGGGTTTTCATTTTATCATTTCACGCGGAAAATTGCTGACCGAAAATAACGTGAATAAACTACGCTTCTGTAATGAACGAAGTAAAACAATATCAAACACAAAAGGAGACATTCATTAATATTTCATTGTCAATAGACACCAGCTGGGTGTTCACAATGGACAATTTCCATTGCTATGATCTCAAGGCTATGCAATAAGTATTGCTTGGCGACAGACGTACCGAGCACGCAAGATCACGAGACGAGCTAGCCATTAATTGAGGCGACGAACAGAACCTACAATTGTTTGCTGCAGCACCGATACTATCAACTAGATCGTCCAGTACTTACTAGCACTGACAACACCCAAACCCAAACGAATCATTTTATTACTGTGCTTTTTAGCTAATTAAATTCTATAAACCAGCATCATTGTTTGTGTATTTTTCTTTGAAAACAAACTCAAAATTGTGCAATGAATGTTGAGGTAGTTTAGCAAAGTCATCATATACCTAGCCTTGTTTTGTTTTCATCTTCAAAATATGAATGTAAATAAGCAGCATCTTATAAGGAGGAAGGAGTGGCGCGTCTCAAGTTCAACAGTCAGACGGTGGCAGGCAGCGTGAGTGGCTGTCTGGTCGTTCACTTGCCTGTACGAATTTGATGCGAGCGTCGACCCCGCCACTACACACAAATTGGGCTTATCAGCTATTGCGGCCAGAGAATCACAGCCTTGCCTTTGTCTCAAACTTACAGTAGGAAGTGATAAATCTCAATTTGCACGGATTCATGTTTCTTTCTACTACGACCGTTGTTTGGAACGAATTAGGGTTAATTGGTGCAATCAAACGTTGATCAAAGTTGTTTGTTCTGCGGGTAAACTGAACGTTTCGAGAACAAGAAAAGCGATTAGGCTTGAAAAACATTAGTACCTATTGATGTGTTTGTGTAACTGTCGTGGCGCCCGCGGTAGAGATGGCGCCACTGCGTGCGGAAAGCCCACAAATAAATGGGACACATAAATAGACGTGTCATGTCGAACTCTTTGAGCTACGTAATGTGTAAAAATATCTTGAAAATAATTGGTTCATCAATAGCAGAACTGACATCACGTACCTACGCAGGCGCAACCTTACACAAACATATCCATATTCGAAACTCCAAGCAGTTTACAAATATTTTAGGAATGTTTACAAACAATAATAATTCTGAACTGAACCCTCGTACTATTAATTATTATTATGCGAACACCGCCGGCCGAGAGCTTCGCCGTTTGATTTGCACATAATTTGGGTTGGTGGGCGCTGTACGCGCACTCGCACCTGTCTTCCGGCGTGGGCGGCGGCGGCGTCCATTCCATTTCCGTGGAGCGTTCAAACGCGGGGTTCCTGCGCCGCCTGACTTGCTTCCTTCCGGAGTTCCGGACACCACATCCAGGGACAAAACATTCAAGATACCTGTATCGATATGAGTTATTATCGAATCAAAGTATAAGGAGCGAGCGAGCCTATACCTAGCCTTATGTTATGTTATGAACGTTGAATATCCGATATGCCATCTACAGTGACTCTACGTAAGCATTCAACGATGACACACATCTGATAACGTCTTTGTTTAACTTCGTATCAAAATAATTTAAATAATGAAATACTGTAACTAAAACATCCGATTGATGTAAACGAGTCTTTGAAGAATTGTAAGTCAAGTCGAACATTAAATTCCAATCGGTACCTACTCATCTACTGGTTACTCACTTACTCAGTAGGTACTAGGTACTTCTTTAATATTAATTTAACAGTGTGGCATAATTCAAACATCGTGTTAAAATAAGACACACCGGTGTCCATTCCATTCATCATAACTAGCCGACATCCGCGACAATATTACTATCGAGAGTTATGCGCGTACGCATAGCATATAGGCTCACGCGTCACGCCTCACGCCACGTAGCACGCACGTGCGATGTCTCAAGAGGCCTTATTACCATTATGATGGGTGCTCTAGGAGGAAACTGGGCGCATATATTAATTCGCTACCGGTCGGCATTTTACTTTTATTTTATAATCGATTCCGTCCGCCGTTATATCGGGTTATCAGTTTATTGTCGCCGATAACAGCATCCGTCAAGTTCAATGTGCTCTTTTATAATTAACCACAAACATAAAGATGCCATCGGAAACAGATTTTAAACGCATGCAGCTGTTAAGTCTTATAATTAACTAGCCGTTGCCCGCGGCTTCGCCCGCGTGGATGTCGGAAATTATCCCACAGGAACCTACTACCAGGATAAAAAGTATTCTATGTGTTAATTCAGGTATAAGCTATCTACATACCAAATTTCATCCAAATCGGTCCAGCCGTTTGAGCGTGAAGAAGTAACAAACATACAAACACACACACTCACGAACTTTCGCCTTTATAATATTAGTGTGATTAATTTCCTTGTTAAGGCGAGTAGTGCCGCCAACTAGCGCCACCATTGAGAAAAAATAATAAGTCTGGAATTAAGGAACATTTTGAAATTTCCTCTATGTACTCACATTTTTAGTCGGATGAGATAGAATTTTTTGTATCAAAAAAATCAACACTAAGCCTCTCCTAAGGCTTCGAACCTAGGAGGTTAGGTGTTAATTTTTTTGACACGGCGAATAAACCGTAGTTTTTCTCGGCAAGAAAAACGTGTAACGTAAGTCTGCACAATTAAAAATTTTCAAAACAGGAAACATAACAAATGCAAACATAATAGTAATCGAATAAAAATAGGTATAAATATAAAACCAAACGAATGGAATCGAAGTGGGCGTATGTTAAAACACGTTATAAACATCAGTAACAAACAGCTCTCATTTAATATGTGACACATCCTCCGAGCGGCAGATTTATCTCTCTATCATGGCCGATGGCCGTGTGTTGAAAAAACTCAAAGGTGCACGATGCAGCGGAAGTTGTCCGAAATAGCCGGCTAACGAATGCGGCCCGGTGAACGAGTCGGAGGACTCGCTTTGATCTCCTTTGCTTCTTGTACCTTAGATTGATAGCCAACAACCAGCCTATTAACTTATTAAAAGTTTGTTTTATTTAATATCTTCTTTAATATCTTTGACACTAGTTTGTTTGTGTTTCGTTCTGGGTCTCTTGTATTTCACAGGAAACCGCTCCAGCCAAAACTTGCTACAATTAATGCACAGACATGCACATTTGGCGTGTCAAATATGTAGAACAAACTTGAGTATCTAATACACTTATCGTAAGTATCCGATCGGCAGTACAACTCGATAACAATAATGAATCAGCAACTTCAGCAATTCAAGCATCTCCACTTGCAGAAACGTAAACACTTGTGCCCCAAGTTTGGTCCTCTTCAATTTGGCTGCGATTCATTTTGTCGTCACCACAGTTGAGTTCCCCACCTGCATCCATTGTTAGAAACTTCTAGACAGCCCTCTGCCATTACTATTGCTTTTAGACAGTTGACCAGTGAGCTGAACTAATAAGAACTTAAGGACCAATGGAGTGTGTGCGTCTATAAATGCAATAACTGAGTCGTGTCTTGCAGTTGTCAGTAAGTACCGTTCGTACGTGTTCGAATGGTCGCAGGCGCAGGTCTCGGGAGTCGACGACCTTTCATGTTTCCTGTTTGGCTTGTTTATTTAGTTGTGCTATTAGGTAATACGTGCTCATAGGAAAACTAGTTATTATAAGTTATTTTTATTATGAGGTCAATACTGGATTACAAAAGTTTGTTCACTAGTACGGCCTGACAGTCACGTCATGTATACGAACGTACTCGTGCGAATTTATCCTGGTTGCGTTGGAAAATTGAATTATCGACATTAAATAGACGAGTGCAGTTATTAGCTGATTTAGATTCCGTAATGGTTCCTGTTCCACGTTAAAGAGTAACTCCACAGTCAATCTGTAATCCTCTAATTACCACAATAGAATTATCACTTCAACATCCAAATCGGGGCATTCAATAGTCAATTAAGAGTCTACCGCTGGCTGGTCATCCAAGCATCCACCGTGACATGGCGCGGTGACAGGCTCAAATGGATGACGTCACGTATTCATTATCTGCGGCTTATCGTTGCCATGTGTGACTGGTTCGCGGTTTATCCTACACAATATAATTACACTGTTGGCTCCATGTTTATAAGTAACGTTGCGTTGATTGGCCGGCCACGAGTATGTATCGGTCGACCGGGTTGTACATGGTGGAGGCAATATCCTGTAAAAGCCATATTCGGAAACCCCGTCAAAACATGACGAAAATACGAATTTCTTTCAAACTGTTCTTTCTGCAAAGTTCTGGTTCCTCTTGCTTCAGAAGGAAGTCGTGTATATGTCAGCGGCGCATAACAAGTAACTGACTTTTCATTTGGTTTACAACAGCGAATCGCTTCGCCGATAACTGCTAATATTCATTGTAAAAGCTGTGCAGCGGAAACATAAAGCTATACACATGAAACAGTCCGTTCAGATAGTTTTCACTTTTCACATTCGACGAGTCACAAAGAGACTTTAGAAATTGTACAGTACTATAAAATAATAGTTAACTGCATGCAATTCCACAAGCACAGTCTAACGAATATCAAATGCAAGCTTGTCTGGAAGCCGACTCTCACAAGCCGAGAACGGCAGTACCTATATCCATAATATGCAATAAGGTCTGATTTTATTTGAGTATGCTCTTTGCGGCCAGACTACGCATAAATACGTAATATCGACACAGGTCCATAATATAAAACTGGCGTCGTGTTCGGGAGAAAAAGAAACAAAACAACGAAAAGGTCCGGTCGGACCGGTGCCTTCGGTAATCCTTGGATACGCGACGCCGCGCCGCCGCCGCCGCCACGCATCCACGATGACATCTGTAGATGTAGCTATGTAATACGTTCACTCGACCAAGCAGCAATGTGAATGGTTGAAAATCTCATCCTTTTCGAACCCTGAAAGCCCACCCACCGTGCACCGACGAGCGGACATTTTTCACCTGCCTTACTGGCCAGTTTTATGAAGCGAACGTAATTCTATTATCGTGTGATCGCATCGGACGATATAATATTTCGTATTCTGTAACAACTTCGTAAGGTCGTTCGCGGAGTTATTGCCAATAACTCCGCGGCGGGCCTGGTAACTGCTGAGCACTCGCATTCAAACTTTGTTGCGAATGAGAGATGTATTTCGTTTTTTGATCACATAAAAATATTTAATAACCAAGCAAAGCATCTTTTGTATGAAGTTACTTCAATTTTGATCAAGACAAGAAACCAGGATGAGATAAAGACGTAATCGATTTCCTGTGCTTTGAGTCTATTACAATCTGACCCAGTTTCAATTACGACAAATCAAAAAGATCTCTTTATTAATAATAATAATAATAATAATAAATATAATAATGGCTGGCAACACCAACGTCAACAAACGTCTTGGAATTTGATTTTATAATATACAAATATTTTATCAGTTTTAACGATTAGGTATCAACAATATTTTGAATTTCATAAGTGCTTTTTAAAAAAAAAAAACCCAGCAATATACCTACAATCAATTAAATCCAAAAAGAGCATTTCGATATGAATAAAAAACTACCGAATAGGAGATGACATCTGTCATGTCATCTCCGAAAATAACATCGATGAAAAATTCCGACAAAATATGTTGACAAGATCAGCCGCACGAAAAGCACGCCTACCACCTCCGGACTCTTCGCTCAGCTCCGCCTCACCGCCGCCGGTATCCAGCCTCACTGTGAGCGCTGTGACGACACTGGCCGCGGTAGTTGCGTCGAGCTCGAGCGACGAGTATTTCTCCCCGCCCACGACACCACCACCTGCTCGTCGACGGGGAGGACGCCGGCCGCCGGACGGTTTAGGACCTCGAGGCCCACCGGCCTCTGATAGGGTCCCAGCTCCCGGCGGAAGTGTGCAGCGCATGAGATGGACACGATCCATTAATGAGAACGTCATGCGCTCATACTATGGGGCTACAGAGGGGGGAAACAATCTGACCGCGTACCGTGTTCGGATGCTCTCTCTTTTTCAGGTGCTTGAGCCAGTTGTCAACGTTTCGGCACAACGACTGTCGGATCAGGTGCGGGTCATCCAGCGTAATCATATGTTGGATGACACTGTACTTGATCGCTTGCGAAATGAAATGCTGAGTAGCCATGTCATTGCCCCCCCGTCGCAGACTAATATAGAACCACCACAGTCGGACACAAACCAAGCTGATGAGGGAAGTGATGACAGGGCTATAAACGTAAGTACCCAGTGCAATGAAGAATTGAGGAGTGCTTTGGAAGGTGCGATTCGGGAATATCGATTCATGTCTCCCGAACTTAGACCACGCTTACCTCGTTTGCCCATGCATAACAAAAATAGGGCGCTTGTGGCGGCTCTGGATTCGCAGTTGTCAAACTATTTTGATGACTGCGAAGACCTCACCGATACTCATTCAATTCTGTACTGCGCGGCTGTAGCGGCATGTCGTGTAGCTCACGTCAAATTTGCTAATGACTCTAGAGCTACACGACCGAAACCAGCCGTACCAGCTTGGCAGTGCAGAATTGAGCGCCGTATTGGTGGGGCCAGAGCACTCATCGGCAAACTAATCTGCTTCAGGGAGGGCAATACTCGCCCTAGAGTGATGCGCTTTGTGAGACGGGCGTTCTCAGGGACTGATGTCAGCCCTCAGGACTATATGTCCCGTGTCACAGAGCGCATCGACTTCCTGAAGCAGAAAGTCTATGCATGGGCAAACCGTATTCGTAGGTATAAGCGGCGAGTGGAACGATACACTCAGAATCGCACCTTCCAGAGCGATGAAAGGTGGGTTTATAGGAGTTGGGAGCGACCGGACCAAGGTGTGACTGACACGCACCTGCCGGATGATGATGCCATGTGTTCTTTCTGGCGCAGTATCTGGGCGGTACCTGTCAGTCACACCGAAGGTGATTGGGCTCGGGAAGTCGAGCGAGCCTGCGATCCAATACGAGAAATGGAGGCTATTACCATCTGTTCCCAAGATGTAGCTCGTGCAGTCCGTCCGTTGCCTAACTGGAAGTCTCCAGGGCCGGACGGACTGCACAACTTCTGGATCAAATGGTTTCTTGGATCGCACGCTCGCTTGGCGGCTCAGTACCAGTCTGCTTTAGAGTCTGGTTCGCTACCCCAGTTCCTAACGACAGGAGTTACCCACCTGCTCCATAAATCCGGTAACACCGCGGAACCCAAAAATTATAGACCGATCACGTGTTTACCGACGGTCTATAAAGTTCTTACATCCATTTTGAGAGCTAAAATTAACGAACATATAGACACCAACTCCATCATGTCTGCCTCTCAAAATGGATGTAGGAATGGGTCCCGTGGTACTAAGGAGCTACTCCTCATTGATATGGCCATTAGCCAACAGGTTCGTCGTTCCCGAAAGGATCTGTCGACATGTTGGATAGACTATAAGAAGGCCTATGACTCGGTGCCACATACATGGCTCATGAGGGTGTTGGAGTTGTATAAAGTAGATGCAACTCTGCGCACCTTCCTGATGTCGTGTATGGGGCAATGGAGGACGGTCCTTCGCTATCCAGGATGTCGAAATATCCAGAGGAACAGCGAGCCGATAAGGATCGAGCGAGGCATATTTCAGGGCGATAGTTTGAGTCCGCTTTGGTTCTGCTTAGCCTTGAATCCTCTAAGCACACTGCTGGAGGATTCAGGTCTAGGATATCGGCTGCGGAGAGGTGGTCAGGTTATATCCCACCTCCTCTACATGGATGACCTAAAACTCTTTGCCCCCAACAATTTGCAACTGATGGAGCTACTGAAAGTAACTGAAACATTCAGTAGCGCCATCAGGATGGAATTTGGTGTGGACAAATGTGCGGTCATGCATGTAAAGCGAGGAGAGATTGTGGAATCCGTGGGAACCCAACTCTCGGATTCCATAAACCTTAGAGCCCTCTCCGCACCCGAAACCTATAAGTATTTGGGTATGTCGGAAGCGTTGGGCATCAATGTTACTGACATGAAGCAATCGTTGAAGGAGCGCTTCTTTGGCCGCCTGAAGAAAGTATTTAATAGTCTTCTATCAGGCGGAAACAAGGTGCGTGCCTTCAACGGTTGGGTCATGCCGGTTTTGATGTACTCTTTCGGCGTACTCAAATGGACTCAGACGGAACTCGACGCCCTGGATCGGAGGGTCCGTACGCTGTTGACTGCATATCGAATGCATCACCCACGGTCATCGGTAATGAGACTGTATATCCCGCGAAAATGTGGAGGCCGAGGCTTTTTAAACGCTAAGACTCTCCACAACCGCGAGATATGCAGTCTCAGGGAATATTTCCTAGAAGCCGATGTGGGGATGCATCGAGATGTGGTCGCGGTGGACAAGGGCCTCACTCCGCTCTCCTTGGCTAAAGAGAACTGGCGCAAACCTGTAGTGCTTGACACTAACGATCGCAGGGAGGTATGGCAGAGTAAGGAGCTTCACGGACGCTTTTTCCGGGCCCTACATGGACCCGACGTAGATTTGTTAGCGTCCGTAGCCTGGCTGCGTTCCGGTGACCTCTTTGGGGAAACCGAAGGTTTTGTTTGTGCAATTATGGACGAAGTTATGATGACGAACAACTACCGGAAATATATTGTGAAAGACGGCACGGTTGACATCTGTCGGGCATGCCACCGTCCGGGAGAATCAATCCGACACATTATCTCCGGGTGTTCTCGTCTTGCTAACGAAGAGTACTTGCATAGACACAACCTTGTAGCCAGGATTATCCATCAGCAACTTGCACTGAAATACAACCTTGCGGAATCGGAAGTGCCGTACTATAGGTATGTGCCCGACCCAGTTCTCGAAAATGGAAATATCACATTGTACTGGGATCGATCCATCATCACTGACAGGACTATTGTTGCCAATAAGCCTGATATAGTGGTGGTGGATCGAACAGAGCGGCGCACAATGATTATTGACATAACAGTCCCGCATGACGGGAACCTCGTGAAAGCCGAGAAAGATAAACAAATCAAGTATCTTGACTTGGCTCGCGAGGTTGTCGACATGTGGGATGTGGACTCAGCGATCATTGTGCCGATAGTCGTATCAGCCAATGGCTTAATCGCTAAGAGCCTCGACCAACATCTAAGGAGGCTCTCGTTGGGCAGCTGGATTAAGGGCCTGATTCAGAGAGCGGTACTTCTGGACACGGCGCGCATTGTTAGGAGGTTCCTCTCTCTGGAGCCCTGACCGCCGGTAGCTTGGACCCTGTTCCCGATACCGGTGGGCTACTATGTTTTATATTTTTAAATGTTTTTTTTTTTTTTTATTTCATGTTTTTATAAAAAAATATTTAAAAATGTGAAATATATGTATATAAATGGAATAAAGAAAAAAATATAATAAATATGTTTGGACATATCACACAACGCCATCTAGCCCCAAGCTAAGCAACCTAATGCTTGTGTTATGGTAACGAGATGGCTGATAAACTACTTATATACATTTTTTTTTTTTGTAAATACATACATATTATAGATAGAAAAACACCCAGACTCGGAACAAATACTTGTAGGTCGTACAAATATTTGTTCCGTGCGGGAATCGAACCCGCGACATGCTGCGCAGCAGTCAATCGCTCAACCACTGCGCCAACCATGTCGTCAAACCTTATTAAACCTTGCACAATATTAAAAATACACGAAGTAAACATTAATATCAAAGAGAAGATCAGAGGCCCAAAAGTAAACAGTAGACGGGAAGTTATTGTACGAGAGTGTATCAGAGAGAATGTATTGCCGACGATTGGGCAAGCGGTGGCGATGATGGAGTTGCCAAACGGTGGCATCAGTTGCGACACGAGAAGAGAACTAACTATTGCACGATGCGAATGCGTCTGGCAATCACGTCGCGGAGAATATCATCCATCAGACTAATGGAACGGTAATAGCCGTCTAAGTTGGACATATTGGATAAACATGAAAGAAGATTTACCTGAACGAGATTTAAGAAAAGAGATGAGAGATGTCAGAGACTTTTATTAAATCAACGAAATAAGCTTCAGCATCAAGTTCATCTTGAAGAATAATAACATTATCGTCTACAATCGGAACGACGCAAAAAATCAGGAGCGGTGATGTGTCTGAATGTTCTGCATCCGGTTCTGGTAAAACGAATGCTACTTTTTTGTTTTTGTTCATCTGCTTAACAAGTATCCATCCTACACAAAAAATGTTCTCGCCTAAACACTGCGCTTGTGTGCTTTTTCGCGAACTTCAAAGCGCAGTGTTGACGGGTGATGCACAGGCGCTACTCCAAGATCCTTCTGTTTTCAATGCACGACTGACTGTTTACATGATGCTAGACGCGACTTACTTATTTTTTGAAAACTGAAGAAAAAATAAAGGAGGTACAGAAGTTTTAATATGCTATACTTATTACTATTGTAGATTTGTAGTTATAAAACAGTGTCGGCTCTCGATTCTTAAACCACTGCAGTCTACTTCACCGCAGTAATACTGCTTGTAATTATTTCGTGTCCGAGTCTGTTTTGATAAGGTCAGCGGGTTACACAGTAATAATGTTAACTTGATGGTTGATACGGCCGCGTCTGCCGGAATGGAGTTAATTTAGTTTGCAAGTAGTTACATAGGCTGACTACTCGACGCTGCTGTAGGTCACTGCTCTTCATTTGGTTATTAGGATTTTGGCAGTGACGTTGTTAATTGTTTGGAATGACAACTATCATGAACGCTTTAATGGTAAGTATTGTTTGAAAGCATATTACGTGAACAAGGTGTGTAAACAAATACATCATTCTTTGATGTAGAAACAGACGTGGATATATAGGGCGAGCGTGGATATGTTCACGCTTGGTCGACAATGGGTCGGCAGCGGAATGCCGTCGGACCGGGCGCCCATCAACCGCGAATATACTGCTCACTCAGATTTACACGCGTCTTTAGTGATACCAGATACGGGCTCGGCTAAGTAATATAATACGCCTAATGTACCGGCAGTAGCCGCAATGTTATTAAACAGTACATGTTGTGGCCACTCAACATAAGTGTACCCTAGATCTTGCAATAGAACTGTGCTGAGTAAAACTGCAATTAAAAAACTGGTTCTTAAAACAGCTTTAGCTCGTATGCAGTCAACAGCTCGGTTGTCGTATTAATGGCCTCACACGACAACCGACCGAAACGCTTGCTTATGCTTGTGGAGCTCCTGCCACTGTCACGGGACGAGACTTTTACATGGTTGGAAGCAAAAGTACAGCTTCCTAAAGGTGGACATTCACGATAGCGCCATTTGGCGCGGCTCCAAACGACTTTAAGTCAAATGGAGCTATTGTAAATCTAGAGTTTTACATCACGCTATCGGATTTTAACATTCACGATCAAATTATGTATGTACCATCGCGGACATTTGTGGTGAACTACTTTTGTACCTTATTACCATAGTAATAAGGTCGAAAAGTGGTTCACCACGTTGGTACAAGGTACATCACGCCATCTGGCGCGATGGACTGACCGTGAATGCCCACCTTTTGTAACTAGATGCCAGCAGCTATTATATGGTCAAAGTACACTTTTCATTAGCGGTTTTGCCGGGTAGATCAATTTTCTTCAGTGAACTAAATACTACTTACGTCAGAGCACATTTGCGATCCGCTCAGAAAGCTCACTTTATGGCTTGTTTCTCCGTTTACAGTCGTTGTGCCGGCTGCCGGGATGTTGTCGTCGAGCACACACATATTGTAAACATTTCCACATTATATTGTTTATAGTACGAGTGATATTGGGCCTCTCGTGACGTAAGCAGCTTACCTTGTTGGTATAGGATTGTGTGTAGTCGTCATTGTTTCACAATTGTGCTGCTATATTTAATATTTGAGCAAGAAATCCGTATTGTGTAATAATTAAATTACTTTAATGAGCGTAGGATTAAGTGTAGATTGAAAAGTAAATACCAACCTGCGATAAAAACGTGTGTCAATGCACGTGCAATCTGATACTGTCTGCTAAAAATAGATTACAGGCTCAGCTAAATTTCCTGAAAGTCGTGTTTATCTTTGAGACTGTCGGTGGAAAACATGCGGTTTATGTCCGATTTCTTACAACTCTGATAGTGAAAACAGCTAGCTATCTGGTGAGATTGTATCGAATCGTTTAGCTAAGTTAGCATAACATTGCCGCGCGGCATGCGGAACGTGCGAGCTTTTTACTGAGAATCTGCAAGCACGCGCACTGCAGCAGTGAAAGCGAAGCTAATCCGAAGCAAGAGATACCGTCAACAACACCAGCACACTGTCTTGCCCTGAACAGCAAGTCAATTCGGTCCTAGGAAAAAAGATTAATTTGGGTAGAACCAGGGTTATAATGTTCATAATACCAACTAATAACACATTAACAGCAGTTGTTGCTAATCATATTTACGTTGCAATAATAATTAAATTCCACAACATTCGTTACGCCTCGATTCTGACTAAACGAACAGGAAAAAAATTAAATTATCACATCCTATTAGCACTGAATTTATTTTTCCGCATTGTTTAATTGAATACATATTTGCAGCATTACTTTTTAATTAATGATTTTTAGCTAATTTGGTAATTCGTGCGGCCCAATATAACAAGCGTAGATACTTGCTTTATTAGGTGCTCAATTAATTAATGAAGTTTACATTGGCCGGATTAATCAATGAACACCTAAAAGCTGTTGATTTGGCTCGCGAGTGTTCACGTCAGTGTGTATCGTGTTTGATCTGCTGGCACGGAAGTGGGATGTGTCGATCCAGTCGTGGTGATCGATCAGCTACACATCGACGTAAGCACCAACTTAATGTAAAGCCAGTTTATTTAATGTAGAAGTACTGGAAATTGCTTCAACAGCAATACGCTGAAGAGCTTCCTATTTGAGATGAATGGCATAAGAAAGCACTTTAACTGATATTTGATTAAAACTTCAATTAAGCTTTACTTACAGAAAATATCAAAAGAATCGCAACTTTTGACTAAACCCCAAAAGAGTCAGTAGTAGGTACAGTGATAACGAACTACGTATTTATTTATTTGTTTCCCAAACTTTAATTAATTAAAGGTGATCGGTGGCGACTGGCGTTGAACTAGGAATATCTTCACGCTCTATTAATACATACACAAACTAGTACATATGTTTGATTAACATCGTACCTACATTGTATTGAACAAGTTACCTAACCACCACAAGCCAACAACTTATACGCTGTAGTAACAAAAGGAAAAGTGTATGTTGAAGATCTATGCAGCCCACATTCACTCACCGTGCACCGCTGAGTTTTATAGGCACTTGCTTTATTTCAAGATAATCAATCTAGACTGCTGAAGTCATGAAGATATACCATGACTCACGGACTGAAACATTAAAACTACCTAAAACCAAGATATCAATGAACTCACGTAAAAAGAGGCAATGAAATGCTCCGCAGGGTACAAGCCGAGGGGAGGGAGGGAAAAATTTCACTTTTCACGAGAGCGGCGAGCGGTCGCCGGTTACTTAACCGCGCTAATGATTAATTAATAAGCACTAATGACTGCGCGAGCGCACGCCCGCTTCTACGTACTCACGTGACGACAGATAATGATTCTAGTAGACAATGTTTGTGCATGCTTGATGGATTTATAAATGTCTCATGGGAGCAGTTTCTGCTACATTACTGCCGAAAGCTCAATCCTACTAATATTATACATGTGAAAATTTGTGAAGATGTTTGTTACTCAATCACGCAAAAACGGCTGAACGGATTTGGATGAAATTTGGCACACAGATAGTTTATAACCTGGATTAACACATAGGATGCTTTTTATCCCGTTAGTCGGTTCCCGTGGGATAATTTCCAACATCCACGCGGGCGAAGCCGCGGGCAACGGCTACTCAGTAAATAATTATGAGCAAGTTATCCACATCTTTATTTAATACAAATTGTATTGTCACTCAAGTTTGATTAGGTTAACTTTTAGAAGCATATGGTATGTAAGAGCGAACGCACGCACATATGTAGAAACTTATCAGTATTCTAAGGTAATAAATGTATTTCCGCAAAGAATAAATTCAATATCCTCATGTATTTCTTTATTCCGCCCGCATATTCTGAAGCCGAACAAAATGCGTAAAACATTTCTTATACAGGACACGCATAATATGTGCCAATCAAATTGTACCGCGTATAATAAATACAAACAAGACGTTCGATAAACGGAAGCACATCATTTCTGAAGGTATTCTCATCAGCGCGAGACAGTAATGAAGGTATACTGAATACTCCCACGGTTGCTAATTAACAGTTTAAAATCAGGTACAGTACTAGGCCTGTAACTAATATTCTTTGAAACGTTGAGTTCGTAGATGCGGTATGCCCCAGGGCATTATACCGGGCCCGTCTCAGTACAGCTCTCTTCGAGAGAACCAATCTCTCGCTCCGTCAATACTATAAATTGATTCTCATGATCATGTTACCTAGGCGAGGAGGAATTCTGACAATTTACTGGTAAGTTCTAGTTTTATTGGATCCCGTCTTCCCAGGGGACGCACACTTCTTTTCTAAATCCGAATCCTATATTTGGAACACGAAATCTCATCGCTCAATACGAAAGTCGGAGAAAGACAAAATCTATTCTTATTTAAACGTTATACATTTTCTTACATTTTTGACCTAAAGATCCAGAACTAGTATAGATTTACAACACTGCACATCCTACGCACGTTCCATCGAATGTGGTCCAACAGATACGCCAATTACCTCCACTTGCGACTCTACCACTCGTAATGTAATAGAAACGCTATTGCTCTAATTGGAGTTATCAACGTGTCGTCAAAATATATGTCTGATATTCGAATCCGCTGTTTAACATAACCGCTAGCAGTTTTACAAAACAGCTCCGTTATACAAAAGATCTGAACGACGACGTTCAGCAATTTTCCATAATTACTGAGCTTTAACACGCAGAACTGCAGCGTAAAATGAAACGTCAGATTGTAGATTTTAGTTCTAAATTTTGGCGCTCGTGGCTCTTTGTGTCATAACAACAATAATGGCGTCCGAAACAAAAATAAATAAAACGAGTAACATGAGTGAAAATTACCCTAACTCAAGTGAAAATAGTGACTTTAAAGATAATTTTAACATACTTAAAGTTATCAAAGTTTTATGAAAGTCAGTCCTAAATATACTAAATAGCTAAGTCACTGCTACCAACTTGGAATTAGAGCTCGCCGGCCGCTGCCACGGCACCGCTCGCTTCGCTCGGTCGGCTCGTGCGCGGTTGGCCACAGTTCTAACCTAACCCAATTGGTCAGCATGCGCTAGCTTAGTTACTGCGAACAATTCGGCATTAGAAGCCACACTAAACGGGTACGTATCAAAATCCCGAATTTTAAAATACCAATGGATGAAATCTCGAAAATTGAAACGCCGAATGGTTGTTTGGTCGAAAGTTTAAAATCCCGAAAGTTCATTTGCCCGAAAGTTTAAAATCCCGAAATTGTCGAAAAATTTAATTGTCAAATTGTTGAAATTCTGTGTAAAGGGTTTAAAGTAACCTTACAAAATCTAACATCGGGGTGCCCTTCGCTCGCTCTTGTCTCCTATGTTGACGAAGCCCCGCTTCGCGGGTCTCTGTATAAAGGGTTTAACGGGGGGTTATCCGAATTTTCCTGTTTTCAGAATCAATTTTAAATGGTCAAATTAGTGTATTAAGGTCCTGAAAAAAATATATGCTATAGATACATTCTTGCTTGAGGGAAATTAACGGTTCAAAACACGATTTGTTGTACTTTCCTCGATGAAAAAAAAATCCAAAACATGGTCGATTTCAAAACCATTTTCCGTTTCATTTCCTAATTACAGCATAAAATTATATGAAAATTGCATGTATCATGAGGTAATCGTATTTCGGAGGGAATTTAACGGTTGGATTTTTGAGTTTAATAGATTTTTTTTAAATAAACTCAAAATTAGTCAATTTGGCTAAATCCGCTCGCGATCAGAGTCCTGCGGGACGTCATGGAGGTTGGACCTGTGTCAAAATTTTTAAAAATTCGCTCTCTCTGCAGTTGTTCAAAAAATTCAAATAAAAGAGGAACACATTAGATATGAAATTGCGACAGCTCAGAAAAAATATCTCTTAATTATATTATAGTTTTAATTCATAATATCGTTTTCGAAAATGTGATTATTTATATGTGGTATGATGACGTTTAATTGTCATCTTACGATAGTGTTAAGACACATTGCAAATTATTATCGATAAAATTATAGTCAAGCGCGAGTAGTTTATAATTTTTTATCGTGGTCCTTTATGAAGAAGTTTTAAAACACATTTTTCTAAGATTTTTTCATCAGATTCATCCATATTACTATTTCACTCTCCATCGAACTGTCTTCGCTACTACCATATCCTACATTAATTACACATAATATGTATAAATACAATGTATCCGGTTGTCAGTTGGATACTAATATAATCAACTTTCACTCTGGCAACAACAATGAAAATTAGAAAAAAATAAAAATGTGCGGTCGGGGACCACCGTCAGGAATGAAGTTCCTTCTAACGTATGATTTAAAACACAAACACAAAATTTTCACAGCCGCCATCTTGAATTTTCAATTTAACTTTACTACCGGATTTGGCTCCCTCGAAAACCATGAAAACGACACCCATGAAGTAAAATTCGAAAATTTTCCCCCTCTCCGTCCTCGTCTGTCGTCGTTTTGTCCTCTCTCTCTTTGTCTCTTTCAAGATATAATAGAAAGAGACAAAGTCGCATGTAGGGGGCATTTAAACGTTTTTTCGTTACGTGACGATTTTCTGTTAGAGAATTTCGTCGAGCTGTTTCAAACTCAAACTCAAACTCAAAGCATTTATTTCAAATAAACCAATTACAGGCACTTTTGAATTGTCAATGGGTCGGTCAGTCAGAAAGATGAAGCTAGTTGCCCATTCCAAAGCGTAGTAGATCCCTATGGAGAAGAACGGGCAAGAAACTCCACGGACACTCTTTTAAATCATAATATTTTTACAAAATATTGGTTACATCGTTCAAGTTGAAAATATACATGTGAGAACAATGTAGAAAGACGTGCACGTTAAAAAGCGTCCGTAATAAAAAGATAATAACTAAAACAACTAAATTAAATATTAAAAATAAGCCATGGCAGCTAAGAGACGACCAGTCCCAACTGACGGCGCCCGTTCACGAACATGACGCATGGATCAGCACCATTTAGCTCAACCATTTTGAAGGGAACTTAATGATCCAACACACACGCCACCATCAGCGAGACATTTGAGTGAGCATGACATACTCTCAACCGCCAGGGCACACTCAAGTCAGTGAAAGACGTACCCAGTAAAAGGTAGCTTAATAGTAGCTACATAATGCTCACACGTGCTATGCAATTATACAAACAAAAGTTTGTTTCAAACAAATGTTTCAAACAACAAGTGTTTCAAACAAAAGTGCTATACTAACATAACCTAATGCATGAACACGATAAAAATTGTCGATCGAAAAGATTATTTTCTTGTATCGTTTTAGCTGTGTGAACAAACTTTCAGTTTTGAGTACAAAAAGTCACTGTATAAGATAAAATATCGTATTCTATACACTTGAAAAATAGCGCCGTGTGAACGTAGCCTGGTTAGGCGGTAACCGTACCTATCACTCGGTGTCCATGTTCCAAAGCAAGTTAGTCAATGACGTACCTATCGTGTGTTTGTTGGTTTGTAACTTTTAACATATTGATACTTGCAATAATATTTTTTTTTTTAGGCTAATAGTCCTAAGGGATGGCAATCCGACATGAGCGGGGCCGGTTAAAAAATACACTAAATTAATTTTGATGTCTTAGAATAGTAGATTCGATAAATTACAGCTGTAGCAGTAGGTACGTCCCTTGACAATAAAGTACGGCAATTGTTCCTTCATATGTAGTTGTCAATATTTACTTATCTTTATGAGCAGTGGTCGACATCAAAAACAAAAGAATATGGTTACAGCAGAAGCAAAGCAGTACGACCATTTTTAGCCCGTACTTAATAAAAATCTTATTGTTTTTTTCATTCAGTCACTAAAGGGGTTAAATAGGGGATGAAAATTCACCATTTATGTCGATGGGAAATACCATCGGGCACACGGCTTGTCTACTTGATAAAATTCTTATATTCACTGACAGACAATCCACAGCCTAAATCGCTGGGCTAGAAGCATGAAATTTTGCAAAAGAGATCTTTTTTTAACGAAAAAATTAAATTTCTATTAACATTAACTTTTGCGTGACTTTTTGATACCCAGTAGAACCATTGCAATTTGAAACTTTTACCTTACTACCTCAAAATCATGTTTATCTCTAACTAGCTTCCGCCCGCGACTTCACAATATACTAAAACAATAGCCATATTTTATAAAACTTTTCTGTACAGTACGTTTGTAGTTGTGGTCTCAGCAGCTAAAATATACAGAGAGTCGTCCGTTTGAGAAGCAGCTCATCCTAAGGTCGAAACCCGCAGCCTTTAGTAGCAATTTCCCATTGCTTGCAAAGTTTTTCGTTTTTAGTGAATAAATACTCGTAAACGCCTGTTCGTGCCGTTCCTGCATTTAATACATAATGGCACAACACTGATACACTGAGTGATTCTTACAGATTATTCCTGACGAACCCGGCTATCGCTAAAAAATATAACAGTAGATTGTACACACGGGATTTCTCATTAATACTGTCAGCTAACCATTGATATTTATTTTTATTATAACCGTAGATGATATAAAAGGAATAAACTTCATGGATTCTGTGTACGTTCTACGAACTATCAAATAACAGTATAACAAAATGTAAAAAAAGAATCGAAAAAAATATCAACAGTTGAGAATCGAACTTTTAACCACAGGTTTTCAAAGAAGTCGTCGAACCACTAAGCTATTTGCTTGGATGAATGTTGACTAAAATAGCCGTTCTTATGTTATTATTATATCACGATTGACATCCTTCCATCCGCTAAGCCTTAACTCTATAAAGATTTAGCGCTATGATAATCATTTAAAGGTTAAATCTGAAACTATCTGCTATAATCGTTTCCTGCTCCGCCCAGTGAAGTAATGGAATAATTCGCTTTTACATTGTGTTTTATTGTCACCTATATTGTCGTAGTCAACGACAGACACCGATCATCTACATTCTCCTGCCCTTATCCCATTTTTTTTCGGGTCGATACAACTTGTTTTTATCTTCCATACTTCTCTATTACCTACTTAGTTGTCATCACGGTAGTCACTCCCTTTCTAGCCATATCATCTTTCACACAGATTTTCCATCGTTTCTTTGGTCTTCCCTTACTCGTATAGCCATCCAGATTCATAATCAAAACATTCCAGACGACATTTTCTTCATTCTCCGCATCACATGCCCATAACATTGTAACCGATTTCCACATACACCGACACCGATATCGGCACGATATCTACCGGCGAAGACACTGCGGGGTGAGAGTAGCGGGCATTCTTTCACTTGAGCAAAATTTTTCGCACTGCCGGCTTCGAGACGTCGATACTTAGTAGTGTGCTTGTTTGTCGAGTCGCGATGGTCATCGATATTCAACAATATCATGGGGCCGGTAATAATTGAACCTATCGCTATCGAATCGTGTTGGTATCGTTATCTGATAATGTGAAAACAAATTCACGACATTTTATGTAATCATCTTAGTTCACTCCACCGTAGACACCATAAAATGTAAACCTAAGGAATAAATATCGACCTAAGAAAAACTAATTAAGTTGATCAACTGCAAATATTTTACACTGTAGCATAGATTTTCCGCGAAATCGTCGGCAGCGCGTCGTAAATAAACACGTCGCGCTATATTTGGGGGAGGCGGAGGTAGCGTTTCAAAGGCCTACAGGCCCGAACAACCTAGCCTTAAAGTAACCTAACCAAACCTAACCTCGGGGTGCCCATCTATGAGTAATCGCGGGAACTACCATTCGGGATTTCGTCCTTTCGGGCATTTCAACATCGGTATTTTGTGTTTCGATATAACGACTATCGACATTTAAAACTTTCGGTATTTTGAATTTCGGTGTTATGGACGTCGGTATTTCAATCATAGGTATTATGAACTTTCGGGATTTTGATACGTTTATTGTGACTACAGATGGCCTTTCTGCATTACGTCTAAACGTGGGTAGCAGTTTTGTTAAACGTAACGTAATGAATGATGATTGTCATTGTGTTACGTTTACATAAACGGAGTTGTTTTGTTAAACAGCTAGCGGATAACTAAATCATGTTCTAGCAAAGGATGGGAAATTCAAAAATGGTGTTTACAAAACATATACATTTCAATACATATGGATCCTTAAGGTTCTAACATGATTTTACTTCCATACATACTAATCATACAAATATTATAAATGCGAAAGTAATTCTGTCTCTATTAGGTACCTACTCACGCCTTAACGACTGAAGGATTTGGATGAGTCATATGAATAGACCATGACCTGGGTTACGTCTTAAGATACTTTTCGTATTCCGGCAGTACGTTCCCGTGTGATAATTTCTGACATCCACGCGGGCGAAGCCGCGGACATAAGCTAGTAACGCATAATAAAGAATTAACATTATTTAGCAATATTATGAAGGCCGGTATACTTTCATGTTATTGCAACATAACTATGGCTGTATATTCTAAACAACCAAAGATACATTTAGCTTTACCAAACATACAATACAATCTTATATGGTCTACTTTACGTAACAAACTTACCTATACACAGTAAAGAGCTCGTAAAACTTCAAAAGTTCTGATTCACCAAACCTTTATATGGGTCGCTGTTGCCAACATGTACCGATAACAATTTCACAAATCAGTTCGCGTACCTACTTTAAAAAGTGTTTAACCAGGCTAACATTATTTTTACATGCATTCCTACGCAGCGATTCATAGAAAGTGGTATAATGCTGGCTTGTTGAACTACAGAATTTTAAACAAGATGTAAACAAAAATGTAATTAGTTCGGTGAAATAGTAATATTGCTTTAAAAGAGACTTCTAATTAGCAAGAGCAGGGAAAGCACGGACCCACGAAGACTCCACAAGAAACAGCGACTTTCATGCGCTGGACGGAGAAAAGCACTTATATAATTACATTAGTAAATAGCTCCCAACACCGCTTAATGGATTTTTGCACGAACCTATTAAATGTCACGTGAAGTAATGAAGCTTGATAGAAAACCAGTAAGAACCAGCAAGTCAGACTTTTTTTTAAATGAAAATTGCGCATCAAGGTGAATTTTATTACAGGGAGAGTCGCTTGAACACGGTAATTGGAGACTGCACGATCTTTGGAATTAATCTGGTCAGACACTGAGCACTGGACTATAAAAATACAACGGCGAAAGGGAACTCATTCGAGCTTGAATGTCTTGAAACAATTTACGAGATTTCCTCAGAATAACAGACAGAAGAACAAATGATATTTTAGATGATATAATGCAAGGTTAATGGTCATAGATAAGTCCGCAGAGGAAAGCCCAGATGTTATGTAACGAGTGAGCAACACCAGATAACTTAACATTTTCGACTCATTTAACTTGCACTGAACAAGAATAAAGAGCAATTAAGCACGTTAAAAATTTACAGTTTGCACTGCTGGCAAGAAAATTGGAGGTGAAATTGCGAGTACGAAGACGCATGAACCGCCATTATAAAGTTTTCTCTCGGGCTGTAACTAGCACGGATGTAAGAAAGATAAATAAAGATAGTCTTTCCTGATGCGAGAACAAAGTGATAGTTTTTTAAAACCTTTGTGCATTTTCCTAGAAGATTCATGGTTGTAGAATTGCCGCGTCGCACTAATTTCTCCCGACAAAGTTTCCACGCAGTTCCACAATGTTGCACCTGACATCGACAAATCTCAGATAATGAGCCACCTCCGTTCTCTTCCAACAAAGGCTCGTGTTGCTCCAACCGCATATTATATTTATTTTTATCGCAACCACTATACTCTATTATCGTCCTATCTGTTAGTGTTTACACTCGCGTGACTATTTACTAATTTTAATTGTGCTTTGATCGACACGGTCTTGGCGACTGTCTCTTATTATAATACGTGTATTTATATGGGGACTATCTCGCCTCTACTGTTGTTTCGTCTTGCAGTGCTTCTATCGGGTGGCTAGGTCCGTGTATCGGCGAGATCTTAGTGTTGCCATGCTGGTTGGCGGTTGTCCACGACGCGCGACGTCGTCCTTGCTCCCTGGTGCAATGCGGGCGCCATCGCCTTGGCCAAGTTGGCTGATATCGTTAATTACACCAGCCACGGTGGGTGGATGGATAAATCGCTAGTCTATTTATAAGCGGCACGCGAGATCTGAATGCGTACAAAAATAAGACCTATTGGACAATGGCTGGTCTTTTCTCATTGTTTTATTGTTCAGTTCTAAACTCTGGACAGACTGCACATAAATCCCCAAAGGAACTCGGGCGCGAGATATTAAAAAGGTTTCTAGAACATTTTATAAATAATCATATTTCATTATAATTTAACAACTCAAGGCAAACAGCATTAAAGTTAATCGTTTCCACATGTTTTATTGAGAATTTGAGATCAAAGGTTTTTTTTATGATAAATAACAATGATTATTTATTACTTAACTAACAGTAGGTACACAAACAGGGCACTAATATTCAGATCGATTACGAGTGCGATTAAACATTTTACGACAAGATTAATAGTAAGGAAACCAGACAGAATGTTATGAGATTGCTTAGCAACATATTAGTGATAAACAAACACATCGACTTCGTGTCACACGTAGCACAGGATATTCAATATCAGTGTTTTGCAGTTTTCTACAAAATCACTATAATCCAACACGAGCTAATAACACTGCTACAGTAGCGTGAAGCTGGTCTCTGCCCACGGCCAGACAGTTGTTTGTTTTTTGTAGAAAGTGGTTCACTTGTCGCTGAGAGCAAACTCTCGGACAACTGGGGCAAGTTCTTTGTTGTAAGTCGACTTAGGACCAGATATGGTAAAGACTTAGTTCCAGCTTGTCGAATTGTTTGCGTTCGTTTTGGAAGAAATGATTGGATTAGCTTGATGGATGCGTCAGTCAACGAATGAGCTCCGATGTATCCACCATTACCATAGACTTTGTTACGCTCAAGTTTTCCCAACAGCTGCGCAAGATTTCAGCAAGTGACAAAAACAAGCAAACAGGCCGCGTTACAAAACAGTAAGAACAACAAACGATTAATTTGTGTAAAGAACAAAAGACAGTTAATGAAAACAAGATGTCGGCGGTGACGTGCTATTGTAAACAATGGAGCGAGCCAGTTTATAAATAAACGAGCTCTATTATTAGATGAATTTGTAGATGATGTCCAGATGCGATTTGTGAGAGCTACTTACATTGTAAGAGGTGCACTTAGATCGGACAGAGATCAACTTTCAGCAAAGGATTCAGAACAATGGCTATGGTTAAGTAAGCGATGCGATACCTAGTGTACTAACAATATTAGTACATAACAAGAGTGTGCATTATACAATCAATGGTCACCGGCACTCCTCTGTTAGAAACCGACAATATCATTAGATTATAAATTAATAAGTAGCTTAACTGTCGAGGTAGGTACAGTTAGTAACTGAATAGGTCTTGACGCAGAACGTCACTTTCGCAAAATGTCATCGTGAAAAATTTGGTTACTTTGCGACGCACTTAATAATAGGCATAGGTACGGTTTCTATGATAATCTTTTAATCGGCTCAAAGGACCAACAGAAGCATCACTTGAGTAAATCTATTGTTTCCTAACATTTCGCCAACATTGAGCTGTTAGCTGTAAATACATGTTAAATGTTAGCAGCGGCTGTGAAAACAGACAGTCATTGAACCCGTGTTAGTCAGGTGGCGGTTCTTACCTGGGTGAGGAATTCCGCACCCGCACGCTAAACGCCAAGCCGCGGCATTCAACTTTATAACTGTTTACAATCTATAATTAGCACGACTTATAATTAAAATTATTATGCAGAGAAAAGACGCTGATCAATAAAAAATCTTGCGTCAAGTTGTCTCCGACGTATTGTCGTGTCGTAATCAGCTGCTCTTTGACATTGCAAAATGCAATAAATAATTAAAGAATTAAGTTTTTCATTAAGTCAAATGTCAAAGTCAACGTTATCGCTGCTTACGCAAGCTTCTGGGTTGGTTCTAAATTATTAAACGCTATTTTAAAATCCATTTCGTTTTCTAATCAAAAGTCGAGTGTTTTGTTTGCGGTTCGTAGCTCAATCATAGTTGCATTGGTTTGCACCGGAGTGATTGGCCGGTGGCGCGCCGCAGTCAATAGTTCGGCGAGAGGACGGGAGCACTGCTGCACCGCCCGCCTGCGCCTGCTCGCCGGACGCCTCCGCATTCCACTTCTCCCCTACTCCCGATAACTGCTCACTTCCCACACAAGGCTGCCGGGATACAGCTATTACTTGATTTAAACATAATTCCAGAATTTTCCACAAAATTACAAATATTGGTAAACTGACCGGTCTTTTTAATTGTGGTAAATTCTTAATTAAAAATTCCCGTAATACCATGGTAGTTGCTCAAACTGCCAGCCCTGCTGCTACTAGTGAGTGTTCGGTTCCAGTCTGATTGTGACCCACATACGCACCTTCGTAATGACGTGCTTAGGTATGATTGAGGACGGCAGGCTTTATAATTCGCTAATGGATTCGAGAGCATTTCCTGATTAGGACTGTACTTACATGGCCGTTGTTAATCAATTGGAATGAGTTGACAACATTCTTACCAGCAATCGAGGGCTGATGAGATGTTGATAACATTACTATTAGGTCAGTATTACGTTTGTAGTATTACGTCTGACATAGCTTTCAAAGCAAGCAAACTGAAGTGGCAGTGGGCTGGCCATGTTTGTCGAAGGACCGATGGCCGGTGGAGCAGACGAGTCCTAGAGTGGAGACCGCGTATCGGTAAGCGTAGTGTGGGACGCCCCCTAGCTAGATGGACCGATGATCTGAAGAAAGTGGCTGGGGCAGACTGGATGCGGAAGGCGGAGGACAGGGTGTTGTGGCGCAACCTTGGAGAGGCCTATGTCCAGCAGTGGACTGCGATTGGCTGAGTTTGAGTATTACGTTTACAATTTAAATGATAGAATTATGAAAACCATTCTGTCACTAAGAAAGGTAAGACTGAAGACTATTGAAAGAAATTCAGTAAAGTTGGCATCATTCATAAACGAGAAGCACTTATGAATGATGCCAACTTTATATAAAATTTTGCACTGCAACACTTGATTGAATTCAATACCTGAATTTCTATTTATATCAACAACTACACGAGAAAAACACAATACTTTTACTATGCTAATATTAGCTAGTCGAAGTGGAACAGGAATGGATTTGCAGCAGCTCAGCTGTTATCGACATCAGCACTAACACGTATAGGAAGCGTTCACGGCCACACTTATCTGTGGCGACTCGGAAACTCATTGATACGGCCACCGCATGCTACACTACGAAGTCTCGCGTAGCCTCACTATAATGTGTTCTAATCTCGAGACCTACAAATCTATTTTGATAGTTTAGATTACCAGAAAAATATTCCATTGAGTTTTAGTGCGATTGTACATACGTACGGCCTTCGATTGATTCACGCCGCGGTGCAAATTTTATTTTTATGACTGTGCTAAATATAGCGAAATTCGACATATCGAGATAAACAAAAGCTCATCTCCGGACAAAAGGACCACAAACTTGGCAAGTAGGATGTCCCAATCGGAGTGCAAGTGGTGACCGATGGGTATAATGTGCATGATGGGAGTGGTGCTAAATATGATGCCTGTCCGGTGCTGGTGGGGATTGGATAACGAGCGTCCGGTCGCCTCACGGTCAGGGCAAGAGCACCCGACTTGACCGGGCATGCCACTGTAATCTCAGAGATTACAACAAGACCGAGAAGACCAGTGAACAGCACAATGATTTGTGTATTTGGAATAATGTATTTAGCGCAGTGGACATCCATTACCAGACACAAACATTTTTTGTAATACCTTTAAACAACCACAAAATTAATGTTAATCGTATTAAAAGTGACTTTACAACTTTTGTTCACATCATCAATTTCAATTTAGTGAGACACCACATAATTATCGCTACTATGTACACGCGAACGTACACCTAGACAATTCGCCTCGCGTGGGTGGGTTATATCACCAATTCACCACGAGACAGCAACTTGGGCAAGCAAGACAGACCTCGCGGAAAGTGGGTGTTGTTCGGACAATAAGATTGATGATAGCGATGACGAGACGCCTTGCATAATACAGTTATGTTCCTTCAAAAATCTGCTTTCAAAAGACGTAGAGTTTTATTTAATTAATAACTTCGGAGGAATTCGACCTGCTCCAGAACAGGGACAAACTTTTGACAGTTATGTAATTTGGAAGTAAATAGAATTTAAGAGTTCCAAAAGCTTCCAGCGCAAGTTTGAGTCCCTTGTACTCAAAAGTTAGTAATGCAGCAAAATTGCCAAATTGCTTCAACTTCCTTTACTTTTTTAAAAGACTAGGAAATAAGACCAAACAAATAAAATATATGCAAAATAATAATGTCGGGCCGTAACCGTGAGCGGTCGTTATGGTCCTTTACAAGTTAATTAATTCAATCACAAAAGGTAAATAGTTGCTTTTATGGTCGACATAATACCTTTGAACTTGACTTCTATTAAGAAGGCCGATATAGTATCAAGTTATTCCAGTTGATGGATTTCAAGATACTTTATAACTTGAGTCCAGAAAGTTTTCAAGCATTTACAAAATAATTGCGAAATAATTCCAGCTTAATAATATTACTCGACTGAAGCGTATAGAGCGGTGCTCTCCAGACACCCGCCCGCAGACATTTTCATGTGACGTTAAACGAAAAACTTATGTAGGAGAGTTTTTCTAGTTAAATTGCTTCCGTGGTTGGTGTGTCCAAAGGCTGTTACGCTCACATTAGTAAGAACACTGATAATAAACATGTACTCATGGTGAAAATAATTGATTCTCATCATTATTTGGCAAAGGAGTCTCTCAATATCTTTCGGAAAACAGACGAACGATGTCTATCGTAACGCCTGTATAACCGGGGAACGAGTGTTTTTCAGTCAAAAAATACTTAAGTATACGGAAATCTACGCCTGACTGCTAGTAAGTATTATACATATAAGGAAGAATAGCGTTGTGCAAGCCAGTGCGCGTGGTCCAGTGCGCAGAATACGAACCCCTCTCCTGCTCCCCCTGTCCGACTGGAATAACCAAACTTGATTTATGAGCTGAACTCCTGTCGGTCACTTGCGACAGAGATTGGAGCAAACGAACAAACGCACAGACCACCGTTATTGTACAAATGTACATCGTTTTGTAATACTTGTACTGCAATTATGAAGTAAGAACTGCCGTCAAAGCGTTACTTGATCAAGCGCTAGAAACAAAACCCGAAGATTAAATCAGGCGAGTCGGACGAGAGGGAAATAACTTTTCATTACAAGAACATGGTGTTGATATAGATGAAACAGATTAGATTGCTGCACAGTAGCTACTAGAAGTAGACCAAAATTAAGGTAAGACACATTTGTTTTGTTATCGTTTTGTCTACTTGACAATTGAAACTATTTAAAACTTTACTGAACCCAAAAATACAATGGATAGTAACCGCAACCTGGACAATCATTCAGATTAACATCCAGAATCCAAAACATATAGGGTTCGAGATACTTAGTGTCCATTTTTCAACGCTGACACAAATTGCAAGCTAAGAGACATTGCTTCTGGACACGACTCACAAGCTTAGTCAATACCGGATCAGGCAACATACGCAAAGTTGGCTGATATTTGAGTTCGAGAACGAAATTGCTTGTGTTTAACATAATCTAACAAAAAAATATTCATTAGGTTAAAGTTTATCTGAAGTTTGGAGCTAATGTAGCAAGCTTTTTATCTAACGTCAGGGGAGACAGACTGAAGAAATTATTCATGTCGCCGGGTGACGAGAGGTCTGCATTTTAAACAGATTATTTTTTATCGATACTTTCATAGAATGTGACGTTTGATAACACTTAACGACGACGTGTAATTTATCATTGAAGACGTACCAGATGATAATGTGACACAAATACAAACTTAATGGCTATGTATGACTTACTGACCTGCTAGAATGTTCTTGGAAGTTTCCGCCGTCCAGCAGGCGGACCTTGGCAAACAGCACCGCAGACACGAAAGGCACCTCAGTGAGCTCCTCCAGACAGCACTGCACCCCAAACTTGTACCGCTTCTTCTTCGTCATGAAGGCCATGACGCCGCCAACATCGGGCCCTGCGCAACCGGCCCGGACTAACGCACGCCGGACTAGACCGGACACGCACCACTTATAACCAGATACAGCCGGATTGCACCAGCTCGGTCACAACACTAGCACTTGCACTTCACTTCACATGTGTGTTAAACATCAACTCACGTGTAAATGAATCTACGTTAAAAATGTAAATTATAAAACATTAAAAACGCCTATCTAAGTGGAGAGGTATAGCGGAGTGATTATTTTGGCATCAGCGTCACGTCCTCCGTGGTTCGATAGCGTGCTGTGGCCGACGATCGGGCGCATAGCTGCCGAGCTCATTAGTCTGGAATAGAAAATTGATGGTTGAGCACATTAAGATAACACAAGAAGGCCGGGACAGTAGGACCAACTTTATGGTATCATAGCTTTTGGTGATAGAAACATTTTTTAAGTGCGTGTTTAAATACACGTAATTAAACAATCTAAATCCGGATCTAGGGATAAGATAGGGGATTTAGGCTTGGTCTGCTGCGCTTCGAATTTATCGGCACGTTTTATGAAAGTTTCAGCAGTCTGAGAGCTAGTCATTTCGGTTAATACATCGATATTTTGTGTTTTTAACCGATTTCAAAAAGGAGGAGGTTCTCAATTCGTCGGAGCCTTTTTTTTTTTATGTATGTTCCCCGATTACTCGAAGATGGCTAAACCGATTTGGATTTTTTTTGTTTTATTCGAGTTGTAGTATACATCACAGTTGGTCCCATATAAAATTGATTAACTTTGCTTGGGTAGATTTTGAGTTGGCTTCAATAATACGTATTTTTTCCCCACTTTTATATGGATGATGTTCTAGTTTGTTTTGCAGGTAGTGGTATTAGAATTTGTGTGGGGTAGCTACTACAACTAAAAAGTGAAAAATAAAAACTTTTTTACAAAAAAATACAACCGACTTCCAAAAACAACACTACAAAGTGAAAAATAACTTTAATTTCGGAAGTCGGTGGCTAACAACCAAAATACATTTAACTAGACACCGACTTCCGAAATTAAAGTTATTTTTCACTTTGTAGTGTTGTTTTTGGAAGTCGGTTGTATTTTTTTGTAAAAAAGTTTTTATTAAAGTTCCTATAAAACCATATGTATACGGTTAAATCATTTGGATTTTCCATATTTTATGTGTTATTTTACTATATTGTTTACTGCTGTACTAAAACCGAAACATGATTACTTGAAATTTTTTCGATAAAAAATAATTGCAAAGTAGCACCGTCTATTTTCTGTTTTTACGATTATACGTAAACAGTTCCTTATTGTGCAGGAAGATTTGCTTTAAATCAAAGGTATTTAAATATGTTAACTACTTTATTTAAGCTAACAATTTATTTAAGGATAGTATTTTGTCACATATCTACGAAGTGCGTTTAAATTCCGGTACGCGTGATAGCGTCAAACTATAGACAGCCATAACGCAATTTCACTTACACACCGAGCTAAACCATTCGATATATCCTCTTCAGTATCAAACGAGCTTCTCGAAACTGATGCGATCAGTTAATTTGAGACATCTGTAGCAAAAACGGCTACATCAATATTCAGTGTTTCGAATATATTCATATTGGGCCATCTGTTGTCTTTATGACTTGTGATGTGGCTCGTATACTAGCTGCAATATTGTATCGTTAACGATGCTCTAGCAAACGTGTGAAGAAAGACCACAGAAACTAACATAATAAGTACCTACGTTGCGACAGAGCTGCGTTATTATATAGTAAGAGGATTCGGGAAATTAACATGTCTTGAAGGTTAGGAATTGATGAGTTTGAGAGTAGAAAATGTCAGGGATTTAATATCTCATTACAAAATCTGGAAGTTACACAATATATATTTTTTGTGGTAGGTATCGTTGTAGTATGGGAATAGGGATGAAGGAAAAGCAATTGCATGCAACTGAGGTGAGAATGCTAAGAGGGATGTGTGGTGTTACACGAATGGATAGAATAAGAAATGAGTACATAAGAGGAAGTTTGAAAGTGGCACCGGTGACTGAAAAGTTGTGCGGAAATCGGCTGTCATGGTATGGGCATGTGATGCGGAGGAGTGAGGAAAATGTGAGGAAAGTTTTGAGTATGAATGTCGATGGCTATAAGAGTAGGGGAAGACCAAACAAACGATGAATGGATTTGTGTGAAAGATGACATGGCTAGAAAGGGGGTGACTACAGAGATGACGACTAATAGAGAAGTATGGAAAAAAAGGACAAGTTGCGCCGAGCCCAAATAGATTGGGAGAAGGACAAGTTGCGCCGAGCCCAAATAGATTGGGAGAAGGGCAGGAGAATGATGATGAAGTATCGTTGTAGTATCGTGATTTCCAAATACATGTAATTATGCTGTATGTACGCCATTTAAGTACTTCACACTATACTCAAGTTGCACAAGAAAGAATAATATTTAAAAACGTGTATTGTTTTAAGTAGGTAATCACCTGTTATTACTTGTAGTCCATCTAGTCACATTTACAAAAGAGCACGCAATCCGGCGAATAATCACATGATCTGGCAACTAAATAACAACACCTTTGACACAACGCTTATTTCTGTATGTTGTCATGTCATTCTTATTTGTGCATCATCACATGCGCCCCCAGCTCACAGCGATATAAGATCCACGTTTGTTTACAAATTAAAGTTTTATTGAAACCATAAAAACTCGTGATCGTCGTGAACAGCAGGATTAGCGCGCTATAAGAAACCTGATAAGTGCACTCATTTCTTTAACCAAACTCGTATTTTACAAACAACAGACAGATATAAAACACTTTATAAAATACGTACTGTTATTATAGTGAGTGCTGCATGTGCTGACGCTTCAGAGGTCGAACAAAAAACTTAGTAATGAGTCAATAATTGCTTCACATTACGTGTAGAACTGTTCAAACTGTGCACATTTACGTATAATATTTAATTTACAAGAGCGCGATGCACGTCCGCGCTGCAGCGCAGTTCTCGCGTGACTGCCGAAGGGTGCCAAGTGCCAACTTGCCAAGTGGCAAGGACGCCCAACATTGTAAATTCATACAATTTCGACTCTGCGCAAGTACTCAATTAAAACGACAAATTATAAGCTAATCTGGATGTGTGTGTCCTTGCGCAGATAACTAGGATTAGCTAACTATCTAAATACGAGTGACAAGCGTATCATTTGGACGCTAGCATTGAGTGACGTGACGTTATCAATGGCTATGTTTTGTTATTGACGTAGGCAACGGCTGTTATTAAACAAACAAACAACCTGCCAGTTGCGTGCGCAGCTATCAAGATGAAGAAGCCAGATACACCACATCGGTACATTAGGATTGAAAGTGCAACTCACATCGATGATAAAGGAGAGGAAGCTATCAGGATGAAACATTGCCAGGTCCGAAGAGCCCCGCTAATGTGTCCACATAACTCCTACTTTGCCTGAAACCAACATACGCTACATTAACTCAATGATCGTACTATTATCTCTATATTTTTTGTGAAGTAATAATTTTAGGATACGTAAGTTTATACTACAAAATTGCGTTCTTTGTAACACGTCACATGGTTATCTGGTGGAAAATGTTGCGTTGTGAACTTGTTGCGTTTTATATTGTATTTACAGATTATTCAAGATAAGTAAAGCATAACCACACAAAGGACAAAATGGTTGTTGGGATATAAGCAAACGTGCATGAGAACCAAATTCAAATGAAATGGCAAGTGCCAGTTGAACGCCCAAAGTGAGTTGTTCAGTTCGAGTCATCGCTCTCCTTGAATCAGGTATGCAAGACCTCTCAGTCTCTATTTCAATCTGTTCAAATAACTGGTTCAATCAGAACTGACGGCCGCTGCTTGATGGCTTCCGTCGAGCCTTTCAGAAATCCTCCGCGAGGATGTGGCTAATAATCTTAATGCGTGTTCTAAGCACTCAGACGAAAATCTTATATAATTGCAGCAATTGATTGATCAGGCGATCGAGACGGCCTTCGTGAGGCGTGGGGGATGCGTGCGCGCAATTGACCCGGGGCCACAGGTTGGAAGGTGCTCCATCAGATTCGCACCCACACATCCAGCAATTAAAGAAGTCTCGTCACCTATTGTATCACTACTATTTTTAGACATTTCTCAATTAATTCAATTATGATCTCCACGCAGAGAAGTACTTTTCGCAGTTGGCAATTGTTCCAAATCTATTTTTCCTGTTTTTAAGTAGAATTAATAAAGCACAAAGCAGAATAAAGTGGCATTTTTGTCATTACTGATATTTGGTATTATTTGAAATGTTATACTGCGGAGTCCGCAGTATAACATTTCGCCCGAAATTTGTCTACTATCTAAAAACTGTTTAAGGTAAGGGCATAACAAAACTGTATGGAGTAAGATTGGACATAAAACAGCGAGTATGTTATAGGCACGTAGTTAGCTGGCTGGGCGCCAACATCAGCCTGTGCCGCGTCACCTTGACGGTCCCGTGCAGCGCCCCTAGGGCCTCGCGCCCAAACATACCGGAATAGACGACATGTACTGACCATGTGCCACTACAGCTCCAACACTTGCTTACACCATGATTTATTACTACGAATGCCTAAACAAGGCATCCAACTAACAATTTTCGAAGGAAATCCAAAACATTTTCGGTAAACAAGCTGGAAGTTAACAGGCTACTTATTCACAGAAGGATAATTAAGTCTAAAATGGTTTCAAAGGCGTCTGTTTATCGGCGCTAGTCATTTTGGTGTCCATGTTAATTTGCGTTCGTATGTGGGGTATGCGTAGTGTTGCTATCTGGTACGGACTTCGTGTGTCGCCGGCGCCAGCGCGAGCGGCGGCGGCGGCCAGATAACATGCAAATGTCAGCTGGCGCCAAATTACCGGCTAATTACTACACTCGTCACGCCTAACTCTACACATATGAGTATACGCCGATACAGGGGTTCCTCCTCCAACCCGATCCACGAGAGCTAAGCGATGTTAATCTCGGGAAGCGTTTAAATGCAAATACTGCTACTCAGCAGCTTCCTAAAGTTACGATTTCCCATTAAAATCCGGATTTCCCATTATTAAATTAGAATTTAATTATAAACACGTTATGATGAACGAATCATAGCGAACGTAAAAAACAAGTTTATCAGTGTCCCAAATACGTTTCCGCAGACGTTGGCGATATTTTCAGCAACTTAACAATATGCAACGTACCTATTTTTAATGCAAAGCGCAATTAAATATGCATAAATTATTATATTAGGTCTTTACCTATGAAATTGCCATTCTGCAGTACTGGCCATTTCAAATCAAAATAATTTTTGTTTGGCTAAGAATTCTAATTTCAAATTAATTTTATTTTAAAAACATGGATTTTTTTTTCCAAAAGTAGTCATTTGTTTATTGATTAGTTTTACATTTTCATCGCATTTCAATCTTTTTCGTCATCATGGATACGTTAAAAATTCGAGTAATTATGGAATATGAGTACCGTCGTGGCAGCAACGCGGCACAAGCGGCACGCAACATCAACGACGTTTACGGAGCTAACACTACAAACCAACGCACCACTTGTTTGGTTTGCTCGCTTCCGTTCTGGAAATTTCGACCTGAAAAATGAACCTCGCGGTCGTCCGAAGACTTTGGTCGACAATGACGAATTAAAGGCGATTGTGGAAGCTGATGATACACAATCTACGGCTGAATTAGCAGCAGCTTTCGACGTTAGCGTCAAAACAATATTGGTCCATTTGCGTCAAATTGGCAAGGTAAAAAAGCTTGACAAATGGGTGCTCCACGAACTCAATGATCGCCAGCGCGAAGTACGCGTCGAGACGTGCCTTGCACTGCTCAACAGACACACAAATGAAGGAATTTTGAACCGCATTGCTACCTGCGATGAAAAATGGATTCTGTTTGATAACCGCAAGCGCTCAGCAAGTTGGTTGGATCCTGGTTCAGCACCTAAACAATGCCCTAAACGAAAACTTACCCCTAGAAAAGTGATGGTCACTGTTTGGTGGTCTAGCGCCGGTGTGATTCATCACAGCTTCTTACCAAACGGGGTGAGCATTACTTCAGATGTGTACTGAGAAGAACTGAACACAATGATGGAGAAGCTGGCACATCTCCAACCAGCATTGGTCAATCGCTCGTCTCCGCTGCTCCTGCACGACAACGCGCGACCTCATACTGCACAGCAGACGGTCTCCAAGTTGCAAGAACTGGGGTTGGAAGCTCTCCGTCATCCGCCCTACTCACCAGACCTTGCGCCTACAGACCACTACTTTTTCCAGAATTTGGATAACTTCTTGGCGGGAAAAAAAAATCAATACCCGAGAGGCAGTACAAAATGCCTTTGAAGAATTTGTTGCCTCCCGTCCAGCTGATTTTTTTAAGAAGGGCATCAATAAATTGCCACTGCGTTGGCAAAGATGCATTGATTGCATGGGTGATTACTTCGATTAATACAAATAAAAAATGCATGAAAAAAATTCGTTTAATTTTTTTCATACAAAACGGCAATTTCATAGGTAAAGACCTATTATTAAAAATTAATAATTAGCATAATTTACTCGAACAGTGAACTGAATTACTGTATAGTATGTATAGATGTAACAGTGGTACTGAGCGAACGGCCACGCTCGACTGCACCACTTTTGGGGTGAACGATCAATCTGTCCGACGTGCTAAGAGTGCACGGAATGACGAACGCTTTTGCAACCTCCGCATAAACGCCATGCCTCGTGATTGTCGCTTATCTCCATCACTGACCTCTAGACAGCCTTCTTTCGCAACAAGAATAAAAACTTACCGATCAAGACCCAACCTTAACTCAGGTAACATCAGTGTGACAACCTTGACGTGATGGTTACTGTCTTACGGGATGCGTGCGAAAGTGACAATACAATATATATCAGAGTGCAGTGCATTGTCAGCGCGGCTGTTTTTCTCACTGTGACGAGCGAACTTCAATCGAGGATGGTAAATAAAGCAATAAACATGGGCAACGTGCTCATTACCGTCGTCTGCTTCACCTGACAGCATCACGGAATGACGCAACAGTCGGCGGAGCGTGCAGGACCGAGGCTAATCGATCTATTACGCCGTGCTGTACCGAGATCAAGCAAAAACTACGGCTTTAGGCTTCGCTTGATGGATGAGACACTTAAACCACATCGGCTCCATTAAAAACGAGGAAATGTAATATGACTGTGTGGTCTCGGTGACAGAGCTGTGACATAGAAACAACGCTCGCTATCTAAACAACTTAGCGTATAATGGCAATATTGACATTTGTATATTATTGGTAATCCCCGTTCAGAGCTAGTCTATTGGTTTTTTGTGAGTCACGATAATTATCTCCACGACGATGTTTATTAATCTCTTGTTATGGTTTTTGTACCATGCCTTCATGCACAACCATCAATTACAAACAAGTTACACCGACAAATCTCCTTGGTCCTGCTTTTTACCCGACTACGGCGAAGCAAAAAGGAGGGCTATAATTTTTACCGGTATGTATGCATCTGTTCCCTCTCATCACTTCTAAACTACTTATCATAATTTGACAAATGAGGTGTCGTTAGAAGCGTCATGACCGTCCGCTGGTGAAGTCACATTAAATTGAATATGGCGCCCTCTAGAGGACATGAAGTCATGAACTAAAAAATTTTTTAGTGATGCCGTGTTGGGTATCAAATGAAAGGGCCTAATTAGCACATTTCAAGAATATATATATTGTTAGCTATTGCTCACAGCTTTGCTTGTGCACCCGGTGATTAGGAATAATTTCTAAAATAACGACTCAAATGTGAGCCAAACATATTTTCTCTCCAAACCTACCCAAAACACTTAGAATTAATTATAATGATTATTCAACTTTAAAAATGTAGTGGCTCTGCAAATATTAGGTCTTTACCTATGAAATTGCCGTTCTGCAGTACTGGCCATTTCAAATCAAAATAATTTTTGTTTGGCTAAGAATTCTAATTTCAAATTAATTTTATTTTAAAAACATGGATTTTTTTTCCAAAAGTAGTCATTTGTTTATTGATTAGTGTTACATTTTCATCGCATTTCAATCTTTTTCGTCATCATGGATACGTTAAAAATTCGAGTAATTATGGAATATGAGTACCGTCGTGGCAGCAACGCGGCACAAGCTGCACGCAACATCAACGACGTTTACGGAGCTAACACTACAAACCAACGCACCACTTGTTATTGGTTTGCTCGCTTCCGTTCTGGAAATTTCGACCTGAAAAATGAACCTCGCGGTCGTCCGAAGACTGGTCGACAATGACGAATTAAAGGCGATTGTGGAAGCTGATGATACACAATCTACGGCTGAATTAGCAGCAGCTTTCGACGTTAGCGTCAAAACAATATTGGTCCATTTGCGTCAAATTGGCAAGGTAAAAAAGCTTGACAAATGGGTGCCCCACGAACTCAATGATCGCCAGCGCGAAGTACGCGTCGAGACGTGCCTTGCACTGCTCAACAGACACACAAATGAAGGAATTTTGAACCGCATTGTTACCTGCGATGAGAAATGGATTCTGTTTGATAACCGCAAGCGCTCAGCAAGTTGGTTGGATCCTGGTTCAGCACCTAAACAATGCCCTAAACGAAAACTTACCCCTAGAAAAGTGATGGTCACTGTTTGGTGGTCTAGCGCCGGTGTGATTCATCACAGCTTCTTACCAAACGGGGTGAGCATTACTTCAGATGTGTACTGTGAAGAATTGAACACAATGATGGAGAAGCTGGCACATCTCCAACCAGCATTGGTCAATCGCTCGTCTCCGCTGCTCCTGCACGACAACGCGCGACCTCATACTGCACAGCAAACGGTCTCCAAGTTGCAAGAACTGGGGTTGGAAGCTCTCCGTCATCCACCCTACTCACCAGACCTTGCGCCTACAGACTACTACTTTTTCCAGAATTTGGATAACTTCTTGGCGGGAAAAAAATTCAATACCCGAGAGGTAGTGCCTTCAAAATGCCTTTGAAGAATTTGTTGCCTCCCGTCCAGCTGATTTCTTTAAGAAGGGCATCAATAATCTGCCACTGCGTTGGCAAAGATGCATTGATTGCATGGGTGATTACTTCGATTAATATAAATAAAAAATGCATGAAAAAAATTCGTTTAAATTTTTTCATACAAAACGGCAATTTCATAGGTAAAGACCTATTACTTTATCACGAAATTATAACCCCAAAATAATTTAAATAAAAATTTACTAAAATCCTACTACTGAAAAATCACACTAAAAAGTATGAAACCAGAAAATATTCTCATCTGAAATTAGAAAAAGACAGACAAATTAAAAATCCGGAGTTACACGTAGGTAATCTGTTCGATCTGCCCTAGCATGGCGTGTGACTCCGGATTTTTAATATGTCTGTTTTTTTCTAATTTCAGATGAGAATATTTTCTTGTTTCATACTTTTTAAAGCGTAACTAAAGTTATTAAACTTAATTTTTACATAATTATTACGACGAATGAAGCGAATATCACATATTCAAGCAGTTTTTTATCCTTTCCATCAATCACCAATGAACGGCAACTATTAGAAACCCGATCACAATCGATACTAATTTGCATCCCCGTCGTACCTGTATATCAGGTTGCGTGTGTGTATCAGTCTGTATGCACCTACTCGATTACATGCGTTGCAGCGTTGCCATATCCGAGGGGCCGACGGAAAGGGGTGACTACCCTACGCGTTATATTGCACAAGGCACGGATGACTGGACAAAGGCAAGCAGTCGCTGGCACCACCGGCCGCGATCACCCCTGATCACTGAGCGCTTTTAGTGACACGCATGACATACAATTTGAAGTGAGGAAAATATTCCAAGCGTGGATAATAACATGTGATACACCTGGAGCTCCAGTGTTTAGTAAACATGTTGGTTTTGAGTCGCAGTTGCCAGTTGCCACATCACGACATCGCGGCTGTGGCCGATATTACGCCACACGTTACAACCGGTTCTTCGATACGAAATTCTACTTTGTTTTTTATTTAGTATAGGTTTGTGTTCAACTAGTATCGAATAGTGGTGAGCATGTTATTGTTTAATATAAAGCACATATTTCTTTACAAGTCAACCTTATTGCCTCTAAAGCTAAACTCTTAGTATTTTGATGAAATTTGCGCATTGGAGGAGAATTTGGCGTAGCAGGTAAGTCCCCCGTAGTATCAGGAAACGATGTCATCGTCAAAAACAAAAAGCAACTTCATTATCATCGTCGTAAAATAAAAATAAGCCAAAAAAATCGTTGTGTTGGCAAGTCGGCAACCATTGCTGCGATCACGCAAACCACCGCGGTGTCTCAAATTGGTTTCATCGGATGGCAAAAACTTACATCAATCTTGAAAGCAGTCGAGCGTACGTGTTTTTTGTGAAAATGACTGACTGGTGTGTGCGTATGGCAAATTTTCCACGAGGAGCGGACAATGAACACAAAATAGCTAATTAGGTGGTGTAAAACTGGATACTGACTACAACGTATTGCAATCACCACAGAGCCGGTAAAAGTTGTTTATTATGATGGACGACTGTGTAAAAGACATTAATTATATTACAGGAATCTGATATCTGACAGGCATCTCCAAAGTTATAGTGGTTATAATAGGACTTCAATCCGACAGATTCGATAATCTATATAAATAAAAATGAAAGTCTAAATGTGTTGCTAAGCGCAATACTCGAGAACGGCTGGACCAATTCGGCTAAAATATATTTATTTTTTCAAATATTCTTTGAAGTCCGAGGAAAGTTCCTAAGAAGGGAAAAATTCGGGAAAACTGAAAGTGCATTTTCTATGGGGATTTTGTATGATTTATTGAACTTTGGACAGGACAACGTCTGTTGGGTCAACTAGTGTAAAATAAAGTATAAAAGGTATAAATCCAGGAACGAAGTCTCGAACGTCACGGTTCAACCACTATTCAAAGTAAGACCTCACGGAGCCGGCGCGGCAGGGTGGAATAGACAGGGGGATAATTATGTGTGCCGCCGAGTTTTCTAGCTACGCTCATTAAAGGGGCTCTATTAAGTTTCCTGGAGGATTTCATTCCGAGAAGGAATGACTTCATGTACGTCTACCATATTTGATGCAATAAATTAATTGAATTGAATTGAATGAAGTTATTTTCTTTCCAATCATGGTTTCTGATCGATTTTCCGCAAAATCGGACTCCATAAGGGGGTTGCAGTTCCACTTTCGTTTACAATCATTATTATTTGTTTAACGTTGGTAATATGCAAAGAACTCCATAAATATGTTAATATCGTAAACGCGCATTCGAAAACTTTCTTATGTCTGCAAGGACTTTGTTTCCACTGCGAAAGGTCACATCTGGATTTAGTTAGGTCTTGAAATAGTGTTTTTGAACGTTTCATTACGACAAAATTAAAGAATATTGACAAATAAAATACGTTGTTAACCCTGAGTTTGAGTTCCTTTTATATTTTCTAATCAATTTCAAGATATTACGTAGGTCTGCGAGGTTGTTCGCCTTACCTGCAACCGGCCTGATGCCCTAAATCAACGAAAATCGGAAATAAAAACAGAATAACGAGCGTCCCTTTTATTTGCCAGTCGCCAGTAATCACTACAGTTTATGGGTTTTACTCAATAACACGATCGTAAAAGGAAATCTGGAAAACGCCGGAAATTGTATCATGGCTTGCGGGAATGCTATTATTTCAATGACGGCCATATCAATCAAATGTTATGGGTGCTCCATATTGAATACTGTTTGACGCTGTGTTGTCCATTACTCTGATAACAGGTTATTACATACATACTGCATGCCAACTGAAAAGGCGTTCCAGGTAATAAAACCAACATGCGGAGATATAGCACACATGCAAATCCATTGATCTCAAATCCAGGACCAGAATCACGACCGAGAGCTTTGAACTACAAGAAAGCAACGTAAGGGTTGAACAACTCGCCGCCGGGGTAGCGGGTAGTTCGAAAGAGATACCGTGGCCCTGGCACGGGCAACTGAAGGAACACGGGTGGGTTTTAGTCAGTAAAAGTCTGACACGCCCTCCCGCTCTGCCCGGAGCGGGAGAAGTCATTTGATGATTTCCCATTCACGAGAAAAAAAGGATTGAACAACTCCATTTCTAACGTAATGTAAGATATCCAATGCTTACAAATGACTGAATTAGCAATTGGTTAAGGAAACAATAGTGTAATGTGCGCGCTCGGAGCAATCGCGACGCGCCAGAGTGCCGAAGTTTGGCGACTGCCCACGTTAAGTACTGTTCTATGATGATTGCACACAGGTACCGCCCGTGCAGTTTCTACACCAAAATCAGCTGCTAAGATGAATATTGTGTAACTTCGACTGTGGGTGACTGACAGAACTCAATCTGTTATGCAAAACTCACTAACTACGTTTAATGATAGTTCTGAAACATTATATTGCATTCAGAAACTAGTCGTAGTAGTAGTATGGCGATTGGCGATCGTTAGGTGACAGCGAGTGGTCAGTGTGGTCGGGAGAAAGTAGCAGGGAAATGATCTGTGACCGACGCGGGCGCACGCCGGAGGACTTTCATGTAGGAAATGATAGGATGACCGCACTGACCGACGCTGCATCGTAACTATTCAATTTTATCGCAAGAGTACATTATTCAAAGTATATTGCTCGTTCCAAAAGGAACAATGAGCGCGGACGTTAGAAAAGTGGTATTATGTAAAACTAAAGACGATTAAACAAGATATTAATATACCGGGTTCCACTTAAACAACACAAAATCAGAAGCTACCACCTACTCGAGTAATGTATTCAAGACGTTACCTGGCAAGGCAACGGTGAACAATTACCAAACTAACAATTAGCAGCAACTGTACGGTAAAGTTACTAAAGAGAACGGAACTTCACGCATTTTCGATGAAAAAAGTGGTGGAACATCCTCACACGCTTCCGCAGCCGCGAATGAACAAACAGTTTGACGCGAGGATGCGACCGCCACGAAAATGTTTAGGTTCCCATCGTAAACAAAACCAATTAATATTAGTTTAGTGAATTTGAAACGACCTGCAGCTGTTATGAGTGAACGCTGCTAGGAGCAGAGGTTTTTAAATCCATTTCTTCGGTTGCTTGACAGAAGATGGGATTCAGGAGGAAAAACTATTCAAATTGATGTGTACTGGTTAACAAGTAGCTTTTTTGTTGATCTCCCCCTTCAGAATCTGTAGCTTGTGTCTGCGCATGTTCACAAAAGCCACGACCATTATTCTGAACTCATTATTCGGAGCCACAATGGTCCCACACCTTGTATAGCGTAGGAATAAGCACCACCTGTACCTGCATTATCAGACAACTCGTTGCGATGACGTCACCGGACACTTCAACATGAACAGCGCAGTATATAGTACCATCGAGCGCTGAGTATACACACACACACCTATGTATTATGCCTTTTATATTATAACAATGGAGCGCTGTCGATATCGAGAAGATAGTGATAATAATAGCGCCAATACGTTAGTATGATTCAGACACGATTTCAGTCCATTGAAAATGAAGCAGTTAATGAGTAATAGATTTTGTCGAAGATACTAGAAAATTAAAGACTCGTAGGTACATCTAGTATGTACCCCAAAACGTTTTATTAAATAAAAATGAATATTCAGTTTCTTAATTCTAAATAAAATGAAAGCTTGAGTATAACAAAGCAATTCGGTCACTATTTGTCATCACTAGTTTTCTGTCCAAAACTGTAGCAATTTCAAAGTGAAAAGCAGAACACTTGGCTCTCTGCCATGTAGACTATACTCTCGTACTTATAGATGTGCATGTCATGTAGAAGCAAAGGTACCTATTAATATCCTAAAAAAATATAAATTAGAATGAAGTTATATGTAACGTAAAAGTTGTTTAGGATAGGGTTATTTTATGGTTGGTTTAAAGAAAGTGTACTTTCAAGTGCATTTGATACATTAGATCATATTTTTTTTATGACTGAACTGCTAATCTTCTTTGCTTTCAATGCATTTGCAGAGCTAGCATGGTGTCTACTTGGAGGGAATATCGCAAACTCCAGTAGAATAGTGAAAATGAAACATCATACATGGAGCAACGTTAGGGATGCCACAAGGGTTGTATCTGAGCCCGATGTGAGTAGGTATAGCACGGGTAGCGTTAAAAGTAAGAAAGACTTACCAAAGCGAAGTTGGTAAAATAATTATAGCTGAATTCCTACGCAAAAAGATCCAGAAGTTTATTTCACTAGTGTTACAGTTAAAGCGGTATCTGGCATTTTTTACGCCTACTGCATTGTGAGCGTGACCGAGTAAACTTAATTTTTTTCAATTTAATTCAATAAAACAAAGTATTTCAAGAAACCCCACTTGATATTATAAGCATCGAGATATACCAAGTACTTAGTGTTAATATCGAAAATAATAATGATAACGCGACACTCGGCGATAATTAAAAAAACGTGAGTCAAGGTGATTGGAGATATAAAACAACTATAATATGCAAAGTAATTATAAGTTGAGTTAAGACACGTGTTACTGATATTTGATTTGAATCCCGTATGACGAACCCACGGATAAAACAAGTTCCCAGTTGATTTACTCTTGTTTGAGTCCACTGCAGCAGATCTTATAAAAGCTGCTGTTGAAATTTAAACTGTACATTGACTCTAGCTTTTTAAAGAAAATCATTGTCTTAAATTGACTAAAAGTCGCTTTTAGAGCAAGAACGTGTATTGTACCTGTGGTATACCTAATATAGGTACCTATTCTAGTTAATTCTGCCTTAACACATCATTCGAGAAGGTGAGGTAGGGATGAATGAAGCATCCAATAATTTATGTATTATGTAGTGGCACTTCGTTGAGGATATTAATTCACTGCAACCGCAAATATCTTAAAATAGTCCCATTATTTCAGTATTACACACTACATTAAAATTTATGCGTAGGTAGGTACAGGTAAATAAGGATTACGAACTTCGATCAATGTACTATTATTGATCGAAGATTACGAACAATTAAAATTACTAGACAATATAATTAGAATACAAACTAATTATCATAAAACTGTTATCCCTAACGTTAAGCTAGCGGCAAAAATAATTACAGTAAAATGTATGTCAAACAGTTGGTAAACAAAATAAATCTATATTACGCAAATAATTTAAGAAAAACTCAATAGATAAGATAATGATTGATAACGAGAGGTGCAGCGGGATCAGCCCAGCCTATTTGATGACTATGGAAAGTAAGACGAGTTATTTACGTTTCTAGAATACATTTAATCGAGGAGCAACGACATTAGGAATTAAACTTAATTTATTTTACAGCTAGAACTACTCGTCTAGAAAAACATAGATAGGCACCGACGTTGATTGATACCCGGTATGTAAATAATCTCTGGGCTCGCTCGAACTAAACCAATCGTATGTAGTACATCTATTACTCGTAGTGCCAAATTCAGGTACCGCTTGCTAAAATATACAAATGAATGAGCACGAATCTATTGAATGAAATAAAACGTTCTCAAGCTTTGAACCAAAACGTTCCCAATGTATTTTGGTAAGTACTTACCACATATTTAAATTCTAAAAAGATCGGGACAGTGCTAGATAAAAATCACAAATAAAATTCTACGAACGCAGCTAAACTAGCATGCTACAGGTTTTATTTCGTGTATTCAATTACATTTGCTAAGCTAAAGCAATTTGTTGGAATTATTCTGCTGAACACGTTTACTTGCAAATTCTCGTCGTTGAAAAAACTACCTTTGTCTTCAAGTAATAAGATTTTAATTGCAGCCATGCTAATGACAGAAATTATCATTCGAGTTTGCAAAAATGTTCTAAATCAGTGAAGACAACTGGTCTAGACCAGAGCGTGTATTACACAGGCGTCGAGCCAGAGTGCCAAGTTCATTGACTTTGAACACGCCATTTGACTGCAAACAAGGACAGCCGAGTGGCCAGTTACAGTGTGCCTGTGCACCACAGAGTCGTGATCATTTCGATCATAATCCTCGTCAGCTTTTGAACAATGACATCATCTAAAAACTATTCTCCGACATAAATAGAACCGAAAATAAAATATCGTGGAAGCCAATTATGCAAACCACCAGATTCATTTTCGTAACAGTCTAATTTTACGTATTCAGTATTCATTATTTAAATTAGGATATTAATTATGTGTAGTTTTAAATATAAATTAGCGATGACTGATACAATGATGGGAAAATAAATGACACAGCTGTTATAAACATGTTCATCAGCTTTAATGTTTTATCAACCTTTATAATCCAAGAGTCTCATCAGATTTCCTCGTTCGGAAGTAGCATCTTAACACATTCCTAACTCATCAGAATGCATTCCACAAGCCCTCAACAATAGCTCATTTCCATTTACGTAAGGTCAACCTGTCTCAAACGGGACAAGGTCACAGATGCACAGGGAAACTTCCATATAGCGGTTACTAAATTGCCGGCAAGTCGACTGTCAACACGTCTGTCTTGGAAAGTTTCCTGTTCCAAGAACAGAAGGAACGGCGGGACCTGCCAACGACGTCAATCGACGTCGATTGTACTTATGATATTGCAGAATAGTTGAAGCATAATACGTGATATGATCTAGCTGTTGTATCGAGGTCGAGTGTTGTGGGTCACCCGAACAGCGGCAGCGCGCTGGGCAGCGGCGGCGCGTCGGGTAACGGACCATGTGCATGCCGCGCACAGATTTGCAACCCGTGAAATTGCCATGGAATCTGCCCGTGACCAAACCACGACACGATGAAAGTTTCTTATCGACATTAATCAAGCTCATGTGTTTCGAATAGCACGTTTCTAATCTGGCTATATTCTACGATCGATCAAAGGAGTCAGGTGTCATTATTTCATTAAAAGCGAGCACTTTAATTCATGACAATTTCTCCTTACTACATTAGCGAGAAAACTGAACCATCATTAATTACCGCACTGCCACTCAAAAGCTCTTAAACCAATATTTGTAAAACTATGTTTGTTTTCTGACTGTTACATGGAAACGTCAATCTATAATAGACTTCCTATTCGGGAGAGGATTACTGCTTGTTACATACACAAAGTAGAAAAACATTATTGATAACAAAAATACCTCAACATGCGTGCACTGAGTGGACAGGTCCGCTCAATCTGTGTGGTTCTTTCCTCAAAAGACCATTTCAAACACCAATCTACATGGTCTTCACATGATCTGACCAACATTATGTCTGGACTTTAAAAGAGACTGTGACCTCTGAGTTTGTTTCGGCCTTTCTTAGAGTAGTCAGATAGGAAACGCCGACCTCATCTAGTTTTTCATAATATAATTGACGTGTAAAAGTGTTTGTACAAACCTACTTACAGAAATGAATCATTTATCATTTAATTTATAAATCATTTAACAAATAATCATTTATCAAATACAGAAGTGGGAGGCCTATGTTCTGCAGAGCACTGCGCTCGGCAGATATGATGATAATGGGAAAATATGAGGAAAAGTTCGTAATATGAGTACAGTGACAGCTATTGTGGTCGTTGACTGTGACGGACAGACGGAGGAATTCGTGTCAAGTCGCGAGGCTCGGACAACGGACGGAGCCGCGGCGCAGCTGTGTCAAGAGCAATAAACAGCTCGGTGAACAGATTGGACCGTCCTGTAACCAATCAGTACAGACAAACACTACGCAAAACGAGATTAAGAGCCGTCACGGCAAAAGCAATAGAGATTAGGAATTAGACGCCAGTAAACATAACCAGCGAAACTTGAAGATGTCTCTGGAAATCTCAAGTCCTATACTAGTTAGTACTTCAGTGTTGGCATATATTAACTGTGCTCTAGATCTCTAGATATTTGATGACCGTAAAGTAATATTTAAGTTAATAAAAAATACATAATCTACCCCATTCAGAGATGGATGGATAGTGTGAAGGGCGGAAGGAATGAATGAATAAGAGAGTGAATAGAACGATAACGTGACCGCTGACAGAAGTGAATAGAAGAGAAAAACATTTTGCGCTGAGCTGACCCCAAGTAACATGGGCAGGGTAGGCACAAGATGTAGGACCATTCCAATTTCAGATAAATAATCGTCACAATAATTACGTGAATGAGTGAGAAGAAAAACCAACCAACTAATCACGACGACGAGCCGTCGCGGCTTCTCGAATGAGCTCATTCCTGACGACGCGACGTCAGAAATGAGCTCATTCGAGAAGCCACCGCCTATGACTGTGAATGGTAATTATTTATAAGGATAAACTTGAAACTAATTATTACGATTCCATCGATCCTGAACTACTCGGCTTGATTACTCTCATCCGATACACATTCGCTAATGGAGTTCGCGGTAATCATAAGAATTTTTGTTTGTTTATTTTCTCCTATTTTAAATATTTTCGTTGCTGTGGTTTGGACTTACCATGTATGTTTTTAAAACAATATAAAATCCCATGTTATACAGATTTGTCACAGCTATGCTTTCTATTATAATATGCCTCTCAAAAATGTCATCAACGATGCTACCTTATGTAACTCCGCCACACTTACAGAGTATGTTTTGTTCCGAATATTGATTTGACAGTTCCCATAGAACAAAGTCAAGTTAATGTTGACAGTTAATAGCAGCGTTATAGACATTATACATATTATTGACGTGTGTACGTCCACAGTCACGGTGTATTATTTACAGTGAGCACGCAGAGTTGGCAGTGACTTTGACCGGGCTGCGCGTGCGCGACGGTGCGTCTGCCCGCCACACAATGGCAAGGCCATGCTAATTTGTTTTACACGCTTCCCCTGCCTTTTTATTATAATTTATTTAGTTAGTTAGTTAGTTTAGTAGTTTTATTTAGTTTTTTAGGGTTCCGTACCTCGAAAAGGAAAAACGGAACCCTTAAACTATAAGGGTTCCGTTTTGTCCTTTTCAGTATACTGACAGACCGACGGACAACGAAGTGATCCTATAAGGCTTATAGGATCACTTCATTGTCCGTCTGTCTGTCAGTCTGTCAAGACAATTTTTCTCAGGAACGCGTGGAGGTATCAGGTTGAAATTAATATCAACTACGTAGGTATATGGTCCCTTAGAGCTCTAAAAAAAAAATCAAGCTTCTAAGTCAACGCAATACAAAAATATGGCCATTTATGCGACATATTTTAACAGTCGAAAGTAAATCAAAACCTACAGGATACTTTCCCGTTGACCTAGAATCATGAAAATTGGCAAGAAGCAAGGTCTCACAGCACAAGTAAAGGAAAAAGTTCGAAAATCGTTAATTTGTAGTTTTATCACATACTTAAAAGTAGTTTTTTTGCGATTACAAACTTAATAATTGACCGTGACTTACATCAATGTATGGGAGAACATGTTTTTTAACTACAATGTTAAGTTTGTTTTGGGATATTTTTTTTTCAACTACGGAACCCTTCATGGTACGTGGTCCGTCACGCACATGTTTCTCTATTACCACGGTGTTCGTTAAGCGAACAATGGTTGTTATTTTGGCAGAATTTTAAAGAGGGATGACGTCTACCGGTAAGTCAGAGATTACTGAAGTGCTAAATCAACTTCAGGTCAGCAACGTTGGCCAACGTTGACATCACACTATTATTATTTTTACAAAAGTTATCACCTCACTTGATTGACCTCATTTTTTTTTTAATAATCTGAGAAAGGCAATATTTCAGAAGCATCAGGTGATGAGTGAGTTCTGGTTCTGACATATTCAAATATCCTCAACGTTGATGACATGCGAGCTTATAAAACCTGATTCACATCAAAAACGAAAATGCTAAAATCACTTAAAAAATTCCAAATCAGTAGATAAGGGGTACAGAGGCTTAGAGCGTGGCTTGCGAAGCGAAACGTAGCAAATAGCAATAAGGAAACACTTGGCTACAGTAATTGAATGGCAACGTCGCCGCCGCCTCGTGACCAAACCACTGACACTTTTACAAATGAGACAAATGTCTTCAGTAATGGTTGTATTGTTAGAATTAATGCTTCAAATCCCGTGATTGGGCATTATTCTCCTTCTAAAAAGTTTTCTCTGTAGGTACGAAATATAAGGAAGAAAAACCAGATCTATCTCTCGTAAGGATTGAGTCAGGATAAATGGTTAATGAGTTCAGAGGTAAAAGTCCAGTACTACCTAGTATGTAATTAGTACTCACGCAAAGGTGACGAACAGGTTCAAAGTTCACTCCGGGACGGTGTCTTGATATTTATATAAATATGTATAGCTTGCGCTGAACTCTGCTCCGATTAGAACAAGCTCCAAGCGAAACCCGCTGGCTAGTATTCCGAACACTTCACTTACAGATAGCTCATTATTATAGCAGCCATAATATAAATTACAATGATACCGCTAGGTACTATTGTTTATTAACCGACTCAAAAAAGGAGGTTCTGTATTCGTCCCGTATGTATGTTGTGCGATTTTCTCAAAAACTGATGAACCAATTTTTATGATTCTTTCACTAACGTAATCTACATACTTTCAGGAAGGTTTTAGTTTATAATACATTAGGTAATTATTCTTATGTACGAAGTTATATGCATAAATGTACATTTCTAAGCGGATTTTGATGATTCTTCTTTTCGTTCGTCTTGTCTTAATTCAACTAAAAATGGAAAAATGAATTTACTTCAAAAAAGTCAAAACCGACTTCAAAACCAAAAACTAATAAAAAAACTTAATAACTTCTGAAGTCGGTGTCTTCAATTCTTCAATGCATCTCAGCTTGGCACCGACTTCAGAAGCTGTTAAGGTTTTTATGAAAGTTATTTTATTAGTTTTTGGTTTTGAAGTCGGTTTTACTTTTTTCAGTAAATTGATGTTTCTTTGTTTCAACTGCATGAAGGCACACAACACAATTACCGTGTTTTCATTACACGCGCCTCATGCGCAATAGCAAGTTTCGTATAACATTCACAGTTGAACGGGTGCAAATGCTCAACTCGAACAATTGTTGTCGAAAACGTCGTCGGCCAGACAACACCCCGTCATTGGACGTATTCGATCGTCTCTTGTTACCGCACGCACAATCGAGTGTTTTGCACACAGTTTGCACAAGTGCCGGTGGACAATCGCGTCGAGCACCGCGGCCGTGCGACCGCGGGCGCACACAATCACAACGATAACACAGCTATATGCTTCGCCAGGGCTGGTAGCGTCCGCGCACTCCCAGCTCAATTCATGCGTATTCGTCATGCATTGTTGGCACTTGGCAGACCTAGGCGAGATAAAGGCGTGTCAATCAAACCTGCTCCAGACGATAAGTTCGAATGATTACATTATAAATAGGTAGTTCATCGATGCTATCACAGATGCCACAATAGTGTTGTAATGACTAGATACGAGGCCGCACCACCATCCAGCATACTACGTCGTTTTAGAACAGTAATAGCTAGAAATAGGTGAACATTTTATTTACTTATTTCAATTTATACGTAGCTAAATGTCACTGACAGCTGTAATTTGTGCTCAGTCATGAACTCACCATGATAGCCGAATTTAAGTCAATGATGATGATCATTTAAAACGTAATTGTTTCTCGACGTCCGGTAGGTACATAACATACGTAGTACAATCAACATCTTTTGTGTCGGTTTACAAAGAACGACGTCAAGCGATTCTACAACAACAAAGGTGATAACACTGAAACGGAAATGAGTTTCAATTGAGTTTGGAAAACCAATAAAAGTAACGATTATAATTTATATTGGATTGTTCTGTAACACAGTATATAATTTTGACCACATACACCACCATTTTACCGAAAACATGACTGTTTTCAGACTAATCTGTCTCAAAGCATGATGATATCGAGTAGACAACAACACTAAACTTATAGTATAGCTCCAGTATAATATAAAATACCATACAAAACAACCATTGTGAATTACCTCAACAATAAACTCTGGGTAGACACATCGAACGACTGATATGAAAAGAATTGCATTTGCATCCAGCGCTGCACTTGTTGGCTTGAAACCTTCTAGCTAGTGTTTAGTAACAGCAATGGACACAGAATCGGTAAGGTGTAAAGGAAGAATTTAAAGTTACGAGCAAATTATCGTACACGTTAACGTTTTGATGGCGAGTATTGTTCGTCGAGTGGTGATAAGGTGCAAGGTTGTGCGACCCTGTCCCCCTTGAGTACTACCAGTACTAATTGTAGAGAAATATTGCACAACGGCTACAAGTGCTTTCATAAAAAAAAAAACTTGTTTCAAAATGGCACTTTTGTTGGGTGGATGACTGGCTCGTCGTGGCACTACTGTGCTTTATTGTCAACTTTCTCAACAAGGTGACCTCCTGCCATATTGTTTACTCAGTTTGTTTTATTTAATTTTATCATACTTAATTAAATACCTACGTTACAACAAAGCAGTGTTCTTCTATCTACGATTTTAATGTGAATTACTCATTGTTTCATAAATTACTAAACAAAGATGTTCTAATCGATTAGCTACGGAAATCGCACTACCGTGGTGCGAAGCATGAGGTCAGCGTCAAGTCACGAGCAGGCTGCGCGCGCGCATGCAAGTGCGGGTCGCTCTATGACCTCACACGATGCGCAGGCGTCGTGACGCGGCAAACGCCGATGAATGCCAGCAGGAGGTAAGCATTGTTTACCTGTGTTCGTCACAACTCGGATATTATGAGCCTTTATTGGAAACTCCAGTTTCGTAGGAGTTGAAATAATCTTGAATGTTTGTGTGACGCGAGCAAGAACTTACGTCATGGGCATGAATAGTACCTCAATTATTACTTAGGTCATAAAAATAATGGTCATACCTATAAACGTAGTCGTGAACGTTGGTTTCTTGTCCGTAGTTCAAACAATAAACGTGTTTCATCTGCACATACAATCAAGGAAAATTTTGGTTACCCATTGAAAGGGTGTTCGATAGGGTTTTTCTAAGCAGTTAATCAAAAACCCATACGATGTAACCCTTTTGAATGGCTTTAACTCTTAAAATGTCGATTGTACACCATGTGTACAGATAACAATAGAATTTCAATTGTGTCTGCTAATTGGCGCGCGACGGGTTAAAGGACCATTTTGGTTATCCATTAAAAGGTATTTCATTAGGGTTTTCCTAAGCAGTTAAACAAAAACCCATACGATGTTGGGTGTGGGTACTCTCTTTAAAACGATAACAGCGTATCATTCCGACTCAGAGCAATATAATATGATCTCTCGATGATGGGCATATGTTGCAAATTGCTAATATGGTTACCCGTACAAAACCCGTACATTATCTTAATGAAGGGGTAACCCTTTCACTGGGTTTCAAGTATAGAACCCATTCAATGGGTTATCCATATTAAAGGGATAACTCTTACTAGGTTCCAAGGCTAAAACCCATTCAAGGAGTTACACACGATAATGGTAACCTCATAAACGGCTTACCCCTTCGAAAGACCCTTAACCGGGGTTGACGGTCCCTGCATACAATACAGCGTCGATACGTCAATGCGTCGCTCCCAGCAGCCAGCAGCCGAGCAATTATACAAAAAGTCGTTACTTATATTCAACGTGACCGCTCGACGCGAAACTGAGTTACTGTTTGTATTGTTTTGCGCAACCGTCGCAGACGCAGACGAAACCCGGCTGAGAACGTTTCACATAAAAAATACAACTGTTACAAAAGAGTTGCTTTAATTAAAGAACCTCTGCATTGACTGCAAATCTAGTTAGATTTCTCTACTTTACACGTTTGAAAGAAGGGATCGTTCACTTGCCACTTCCAAAGTCATAATGTTTAAAATGCAACAGAAAACATTAGGAATGAACGGTGTACCTGTAGAAAACATCGTTCGCCCACAACTTATTAACCACCCAGAATGACTACTGAAAATCCATAATTACTTATTCATCACGGTTACAAACTTCTGAGACACCAACGTTGGTCCTTACTTCTGGCTGATAGACAATTTGGCAGCACGTCTCGTGCCTTGCTGGTGATAACTAACACGATCCCGAGAACGTCGCTCCAGACGTGCCTTCCCACCCAACACACTAGCATGAGGACATAAACTGAAGCTTTATAGTTCACGATATCATGGCAAATACCTGTTACCTGTAATTGAGTATGCATTACAGGTTATCGTATTTTTTAAACAAGTTATATTATTGTAGACGATAATTGTAATTGTATTGTGTTGCGTTGGTAATCCTTAAATCTGACACAGCTACTTGACACTTTGGACTCGAATGTTACTATATTACAAAGGAGCGCTCATCAAGGTGGATTTATTCAATGATGAATAAAATTTTGTGGTTAAGTAAAACGTTTAAAGTCGGTAATATACAATAAGACGTAATCATAAATCACGCGCCAGGGTGACGCTTAACAATTCAGGAAGAAATGCTCAATTTATTGCGTGGCCATAATATCAAGAGGCTGCGTTTGATGAGCTCCAATAAACAGACAATGGCGGCTCGTTAACGTTATATTGGATGGAGAACCAATCAAAATGGCACTGGACACGGACACCTATACATATATCATGCGTGTTATATACCAATGGTGTGATGGGAAACGTCCACGAACACGCGCCATGCCCATGCAGAATATTCCGCAAGGTCTCTCATACAAATTACGACTCACAAGGAAGTATTAATGAGCCTCAAAGCATTGAATGAGGTATTTTGTCTGTAGTGTCTGCTTTGTTTTATATTATACGTCTCCGATTTATGAAGGCCGCCTAGAGACAAGGATAATATTCTTCTTTTTAATAGAAAAGGACGTTTTCAATCGCATTCAAAATGACCCTAATTGAAGCCGACTTGTGTAAAGGCAAGGTTGTAAAATGAGCAATTACAGAATCGATTCACATCCTTTCGATTGATTTGTATGACAGATGCGCAGGGTCCACCACAGCCGTGGTGATTGTGATGAAACATCTCGACCTTGACGCGTTTTCCCCGTACGTTGCCGACCTTCGAGATGGCCGTTGATTTGAGAGCGCTTTTAGTCATTCAATTGAAACATCGTCGTTGCGAATAAAACACGCCCGTACCGTGTCCAGCGGTGCGTAACAGACAGCGAGAAACTGGGAGGACTGACATCGAGTTCAACTTGTTTTAAAGCTCTTTTAAGTGCTATTACAAGTCAAGGAGCGACAAGGATTTGTAGGGCTGTGGAATCCTTAAGGGCTTGGAATACTTCATTTCCTTGTAAGCGTTAAAACCGATCTTTGGATTATTTTCATCTTGCGGACTTGTAAACTTGGACGTTGCGTATCCTTGTTCGTTAATACCAGTTTAAGGCCAGAACCGTAATTCTTTATGCAGTTTGCAACATCAAAGCGCTAAATAACACCTGCTCCGTAAGGCCATCACGTAAATATCAGGTGATCACCATAATGTACGTAAATTGCGGACATTATTGTATGACACTGTTTTTACTGAATAGGTTTACAAACACTACAATAGGTCAGTAAGCGTTTTTTCACTACGACCTACTTCGATGTAGACGTGTCACGTAAGAAAACAAGTGATCCCCGCGCTGGCTGGCTTGAGTTCTTCGAGAGCGGTTCAAGGTGCGATAGCGCTCGTATTGTGTAGTGCACTTTCAACAGATACGAGGAAAACACGCGGAAATATAGCAGTGTGCATTATGTGCACGAAGTTTTCTCTGTAGCAGATGTGAGCCGGCCGGGAGATGCACATCGCTGGCGGCGAGGTCGGACTCTCTGAGATAAATGTTTCTGTATTAAGCGCATTTCAGCATTGCATTTTATATGCAGATATGTATAGGAAAGTTCCCGCTGGGAAAGTATAGGTAATCATTTTTAGACACGTAGTATGTTCCCTCTTTAACGTTTCATATACGATATCTGGATAAATGTAGAATATTTTATGCATGAAGCTTGTTACAAATGGATAATAAATTCGCGTCGGATCGGCCGAGCTCGGTGTCGGCGTTACAACGTCAACATGAACCGGTTATTAGAAAATACTTGACAAAATGAAGAGCGCTCGAAACCTCCAACCGCGCTCAAGCATTAAAGGAGCCCATCGAACTCCCCTACTTACTTGACTCCACCAGGATAACTTGCTTCTTAAAATTAACAACGATATGGTAATTTTTGTATAATTCAGCGACATCATTTCGATACTTAAGTGATCAGCATGGTATTCCTCAATCTATGTACATAGTTAATTAATAAACTATTGCCAGTATTTGGTATTCCTGGAAAAACTGGTTCAGGAAACGAAGGGCTAGCTTACTTATCGAACAACGTTATGGTGAATACGGGAATATCTGTATCTAGAGGGAGACAGCATTATCAACGAATGTCCGCTTTATGACACTTTATAATATGAAATAATAACCTGCAGCGCTTTGATGCGCTACTAGACGCGGACTATTGCGGACGTAAACGTAATGACGGACAAAAAACATGGGATATGCGCCAGAAATCTCTTGCGGGACGAAGGTTACGGTAGATTTTTTTGACTGTGAATAGTGGATAAACCACTGCTGTTCTGAGGGATACACTGACATTGACCACCACCTTCACAGATCATTAGAAAAAGATGAAAACATGAAAACCTAAATGTTAAGCAAATAGATAACAAGAGCTAATTACAGGTGTCGTGTTGTAAAACTATGCGAGTCGAGAGTGTGACGAGACCAGAGAACCAATTTATACAGCGGATTAACCTTGTACGCTGTTTTTACGTACCAATCCTTAAGAGCGGCTCGAGAATTTTAAGCAGCAATCGAATTGCTTGATTACGAGCAGTATTGCATGCTAAACAGATCTGTCGAATTATGTAGTTAGCACGAAGTGCTCATTATTCACCAACTTATATAACTGATAATCTGTCGAGAGACCTCCTACCTCTGTTTACTAGGTACGTCTTCAAAGGACGGTATTCGTGTCTCTCAGCTCTTCACTGCGGCACTTTGATAGCTCAAGTATCCAAAGCTTGCTCACGTCATAATAAATTCCACGATTTTGGCAAGTAGTATTAGGCAAAATGTATGTTCCTTATAAGAGATTAATTTCGGCCCGGTTCCGGAATATTACGCACCCGTATTTTGATCCTGAATTATTCTGAGAAATCTTAATATATGATGGGATCCCTTTCAAGCTTAAGCCGGGCACTCACGGTCAGTCCATTTGGTTGGATTAAATCAAATGGATGGGCGCCGTCAAATTACTAAAACACGTGCATAGGAAATTGATTCGTGTTACCTTGTAAATAAGAAGCATAATCTTATGCCACGTATCGCGATGCCACGGCTCACGGTTTTTGGACTGGCGGACAAATGGCGCGACGCCAAACGGCGTGAGGCTATGGATTACCAGAATTATGGTGCGCACGGAAAATCCGTGAATTGACGTCGCGCCAAAATATGGATTGAAGAATCGACACTCACGACCAAATTTTGTATGTATGTACATCACGCCATTTGGCGCGATGGAGTGACCGGGCTTTATATTGAATGCGTGTTGCCTAGCTGCTTTGTAATGGTTTTGCTTAAATGACATTGTGTAATGTTACTGAGTTCAGTTTTTCATAAATATATTTAATTTTACAGTAGGTACCTGCATTAGGTATGGTGCACGTATTTTATAAGGCATCAAACTCTTAATGCGTATTAAGCAATTCAGAGCAATCTTATCATTATGACTGTTCAATTAAATCAGAAATAATAAATTAATGTTATCTTTAATTTATTTAAACTAAGTAATGTGTATGATAAGGGGTGGGAACGTCGCGTGACGTCACGGCCGTCAGACGGCGCACGCGTCTCGCAAGGTGAACATTTCACATATCAGCTGAGCCTTATGTTGTAACCGTGTGAGACTTGGGCTTCAACGTACCACATGATAACATACTAATCTAATTAAAATATGGATCAGAAAAGTTATTGAGCAAGAAATTTTAGTTTCTTTTTTCCTAGACATTTATAAAATTTACAATAGATGATGCAGAAGGCATTGTTCTTTGCTCAAGCTCAGGTTTTATTTCAAATACGATTTTACACTTCTTCACATAAGAACCATTGTTAATTCAGAGAACCAGCAAAGAGACTTCATGAATGCAGCACTACGGCAACCACATTGTAAGCAGAAGATAATGATATAATTTAAAAAATATTTTAATTGTTTTCCTGACAATACTTGTTCCAGGAATGTTAGATTGATTACAACAATACAGCACAACTCAAAGAAAACCCACTACAATAGTAATAGCTATTCAAGGATTTTAGTGCTATTATTGTTGATTTATCTTACATGCAATTTACAGGTTCCTTATTGGATAAATAATCTCAGTAACACATAAAACCTGATCAGATTTTATACTTTATGATGGTTTAAAATAAAATGTATTGTGTATGCGCTGAAATAGGAAGAAACCATTTAAACAACATTACCTTGGCTCAGATCCAGGGAGTCTGTTCTGACAAAAAGCCTTTACAATGTTGGCTAACATAGTGCTTTCCTTATACTAAATATGGCTGTACCCAAGGCCAATAAACTTCAGTTACAGTAAGATAACTAATAATGACTTACAAAAACTTACAATTCCAATGAGAATTATTAGTTTATTTTATTTTTATGAGCGGTTGGTCAGTGAGTCATCTTAGGAAGTAGCGGACCTTGAATGAGGCCTATGTCCAGCAGTGGACGTCTTTCGGCTGAAATAATGATGATGATATTTATAATATTGTTCAAATTAAAAATGACTATATAACTTCTCAAGATTGTTATTAGCTTGAAGACTTGATTACAGCAAAACAATGTATGAGATTTTACTGTATCAAAGAACTCAACGCTACATAATAATATTAAGGGATTTGAAATTAACTCAACATAGGTACTCGTTAAAAATTTGTGATTCAAAATTGAGTTTTAAAGGTATCTTTCGTCCGACAACACAACTTTCAGATGGAAGATACAAAAGTCACAACTTTTTTTCAACAGAGCAATGTTCCTGGTGTATGTGCAACACTTTCCAACACGGCGCTTGGTAAACAGAAAGCTCTAATGAATTAGGAAGTAAACAGTAACGACACACGCAACAAATTGGCACAATGCTAGTACATTCCCATGCACGGGCGACAACCTGGCAGTGCCACGGTACTCTCGAATTACACGACAAACGGCCGAGTCGCAGCCACAGTGGGCGCTGACCGACAATATTGCAACAAATCGAGTAGTCACAGATCAGAGTTACTTACCAACAACAAGTTTCACACGAAATAACACCGACAGAGTTTGGTGGTATGCGAACACCTACACAAGTTCTATTTCACTGTCCAGAAGCTTCAAGGATATAACACAAAACTTGCACTATCGTTTACTATTATTTACCTACTGGAGATCATTTATTGGAAGAAAAAACAGAACTAAACTGTATACGGATGCAGGCTTTCGCGATTAGCCAACGAATTGTTCTCCATCAATCGGCCATTGCACGACACCGCACCACAGACTAAAACAAATCCAAATCTGTCGTCATCATGTCGCTGATCGCTCGTTTCCTTTCCCTCAAAAATTGCTAGTGTTAGTTTTACAAGTACTACTATTAGAAAGAAAATACTAAAATTGATTATTTTTTCTAAACAACTATACTCCATTTGCAATAAGATTAGACATTTAAACAATACTTTTTTACAGTCCGTTCAACCGATTTTGACTTCTAATGAGTTGATGGCAGCTGCTGTAAACAAATCTGTATTGTAACCACTTTTTTTGCCTTTAATGCCATCTTTAAACTTACGGAATAGAAGTCAAAATCGGTTGATCGTACTGTAAAAAAGGTTTGTTTAAATGTCTAATCTTATTGCAAATGGAGTATAATAGCCACCAAGCAACGCAACGTAAATAAAAACAATAATTTTCATTATACTTTCATTTTGACCCAGTTCACAAAATTATAATTTGCGATGTTTATTTGCTGTCGAGCAGAAGAATTTTTCAAGCATTTTATAATAAGTAAAATGACACTTCATAATGTCAAAATGGTTGCCTTTTCTATCGAAATGTTAATAAGGACTAGTACAAAGTTTCATTTTCATTTTCCTGCACCTAATTATCCCCTCACACGAGTTCGGTGTGAAACGGGTCCGAGTAATTTTACCTAATATTGTACGTAGTATGAGTTTGTATGTATGTATGTATGTATACATTGTATGTATGTACGTAGTATGAGAACGTTAATAATAAAAAAATATTTTCTTGGTATAGAACTCATACTACGTACAATATTAGGTAAAATTACTTCACACCGAACTCGTGTGAGATATTAATTTGTTTAATTTGTCATTCTGAGTAATGTAAGGATGTGCAGAGGCGGTGGTGTTTCGTTGAGGAGCAAGAACTTGTTACATGTAGAGCATCCTTAACCTCCTTGACACGACGTGTATTGTTAGGAGCTTCTCTCTCTGGAGTCTTGACCACCGTTAGGTTTGACCCTGTTGCCCATACTGAGACATGACATGAGACAACTGCAACATGCTTTCTAGAGGGGATCGAACTCACGTTTGGGAATTTAGGTCTCTTTCCAGCTTGATATCTAGTATTTACAAATACAAGACAACATGGTTTTTAACTCGACTGACCAGAAGGAGGGTAATGTTTTTCGCGCGCATGTTTGTATGTAATTATGTCCGTTCAATTGTGACCTCTTGTAGCCTAAATGGCTTTATGGAATATTATGGATTTTAACATTATAAAATGACGTTAGATTCGTCTTAATTGTGGGTGTGCCGAGTGACTTCAGCTATATAATATTTAGATATATTGCATCTGGAAATACAAAAAAGGGAGGGGAAGGTTTTTTCAATAGGTTTTTTAAATATTTGTATCAAATAAAAGCTAGGAATGAGCCAATACCAAATATATATCAATAAAACTAAAAAGCTTGAAATAAAACCAATAATTTAAAAAAAAAAAAACATAAAACCCGACAGCAAAAACACTCACCTGAAAAGAGAAAAACCAATCATTATAATCTATAGAATCAAATCAATAATCTGAAATATGGTGTAACTTTTGCCTGCAATACCAAAATTAGATTTGCAGTCGGGTTTTTTGTTTTTTTTTTTAATAATTTTCTACACTAATTGAAAGGTCGTTGCATGGACAATAATGGACATTGAATAGTTGCATGAAACATGTAACTTTTAACTAATTAGAAGGATTTGGCAAAACTGGTAACATTACAAGTTTTCATAATCATAAATGTTTATTTATCTCAACATCAGTATTACAGGCACTAGATAGTATAAATGCACAATCTTAAATAGAGAAAGGTGTCTGAAGTAGGAGGGCCCTGAGTTACAGATCACCCGAAAAATTTCATCTCATTGTTAAGCCAAGTACACACGGCTACATATGAAACTATACATTTTGAGTATAAGCTGAACTCTCATTTTACGGAAATCCTATACAATGCGAGATCAGCTTATACTGGAATCGTAGAGCTTGATATGTAGCCGTGTATACAATTTGATAGATTTCGCTGTTGCTGGTCAGTAGTACTAGTGAAAGCACTGATCAAAGTGACTAATCGTCGGCTTAGAGTGTAAACCTGCTAACTCCATATTAGGTAAATTTTCAGGAGAGACAAAAAACATTCCTAAAAAAATATGAATATAATTTATGAAAAGACTTTTATATTTTCAAACTTGTATTTGTATACCATACAATTTGAAATAAAAAAAAGATAATTTACTTCAGCATTTATTTAATTAACACCACTTTTGTGACTTAGCAGGTTTTCGTAATCAAATATTTATTTTAAAAAACAACTTATCAGGTTTTCATAAACCAAAACAAAATTTATAAAAGTATTGATAGCATTTATAAAACAAAAACAAAAGAAAAACTCTAAAAATTAACAAACATTAGGTCTTTATGTCCTTAATTTAAAAACATAATTTTCTTTCAAGATCAAACGAACTTATACGGTTTTATACTAAAATTAAAGTTTTGAAACTTTCAGTCACAATCTTAAAATTATAATATTTTTACTTTTTAACAAAACTAAATCTCAAAATGAACAAAAAGTAGATTCTGTCCTTATAAAATCTAGAAACATATTTTTTATTTTCTTTTAAGCGTAAACTAAATAAAACCTTTATTCTTATAATTAAGTATTCTTTTAACTAACTGGTATAATTTATATAACGTAGGCAAATATTACTCAGTCTCAATGTTCAAATCAGTCTCAACTTTAGTTCTCTACTCATGAGGTAAATTGTCGTAATAATTACGGTAGTCTGCAGGTAAGGTATCTTTCAGTTATTGCAGATCATCAAATTTTCTTTTCGTTATTTTCCTCCTAGTAAGGTGCTGATTTCGGAGAGATTCAAAAGGTAATGCAGTAACTGCCGGTGATTTTCTTTGCGGTAGTACGGTCCAATCTTCTGTGAATCTTAATTTGAAGAATATATCACCATCTGGAGTATACCGAATAGCTTTAATGTCAGTTACTTTGGGGTCACCTTTACCGCGTCCAGGACGAATGCTTTTGAAAAACCCAACGTCATTAAAGCTTTTGAAAAAACTATAGTCTATGTAAGTTACGTCGTAAGGTCTGGGGTGTTTTCTTGCTGATCTGCAAATGGTGATGTACTCTGCGGGCACATTGATGTTCTTGTTTTTAAGAGCCCGTTCAACAGAAGAATGAATACTGTCAGCTTCCATCTGCGTATGCCCAACTTCTAGAAATTTTTGTTCTATGATGATGTTGTTGTTTATAGCCGTGCATAATAATGCATTAGACATCACACAGTTTCTATTTTGATAGGTACAACCATCGCTATAAAAAATTATTTTATTTGGTTTTTCTGACGCATTTTGTAAAATCTTTTTTTCTATTAAGCTTACCCAAACACTTGCAAACTCTTCAGAATTCAAGCCTCCTTCAGTTTCGTTCCATAAATAACAATAGCCATCTTTGTTGTTTAAATTAAAAAAGGCAAGATTGTGTATTTGGAGCTTTGTTCTATAGTACAAGCTACTAATATTTGATTTAGGGGCCATTAGAACCGCCTGCAAGTCTACAGTAAAAACAAGATTTTCTTCACGTATGTCTTTCTCCTTCTCAGATCTAGCTTCTTCTTTCTTCTTTAGATGTTCTGAATATTCTTCTTGGGATTTATTTCCGACTTTATAGAGAGCACATATTTCGCACTGGTCTTTTTTAGGGTGAAACAATCCGAGATTAAGATTGTCAAATTCTTCATGAAATTTGCAGATGGATAAAGCAACTACATTACGTGTTTTACACCAATCGTTGACATAAAAATCATAAAGGGATCGCTTTGAACGCCACTCTGGCAACAAGTACTTCTTTTGTGTACTAGCACGACAATAGTGCGATTCCATCGCTGGCAGCGATTCTAAAAACTTTTTCAGCTCCTTACGTTCTGATTCGAAAGGCTTAGAAGATTTTACTGTTTGTTTGGAATCAAAATCCTTGTCATTATTTTTAAAAGCTGCCCCTTTTTTATTTTTCCAATTTAAAACAGTCCATCTACCAATCCCAAGCGTAATCAAAAACTGTGTTCTGCAGACTTTGATGGGCTCATCATCCTTTTTTAAATGATAAAATAAAGATTGTCCTCTTTTCGATTCCTCATTATTAGTTTTTCTTCCCCTTGGTCTCTTGACAGGCAAAGCTGTCACAAGATTATCAACAAAAATTTTTTTTTCTGCCCAACTCATTGTCCAAAATTCTTTAAAAATATTCTGCCTATCTGTCTCTGTAAACATTGAACATTTCAAAGATCCTTTTTGAGTTTCTTTACACGAGCATCTATTCTTCATAGTTCTAGGCTGCCTTGGAACTTCATAATTCCACTTTTCTTCTTTTTTTCTTCCATAGTATTTTTTTCCCGATTCTCTCAACTTTCTGTTACTTTCAGCATACCAGTTTGATTTTTGAATGTGAATCCTTTTCCTTCTTTTATTGCTTTTCTTTGGATAGTTTTCGTAGTCAGACTCAGACTCAGAATTAATTTTGTATGGTACCAGACCTTCTTGCATACTTTCATCTGATATCAAATCATCTATTTGGATGGATGGTCTTGAGGTAATAGAATGGTCGATAGTACCTGTAGAAGAATTTCTAGGACTATTTTCAATTTGTTGCAAAGTGCTCTGCTCGATAATATTTTCAGAAACTAGACTATTGGAACAGTGGTGCTCATCAGTCATTAATTCAAGCAAAGGGGATTCATCTAAAGGGGAAATCATACTGATATCTTCGAATTGGACTTCTTGTTCTGTATTTTGAGTTTCAATATGACTATTGTTATTTACTGCTTGGTTCAGAGTTACATAATCATCTTTAGTGTCATTATTTTGTGGTGAGAGTATACTAGAAATATCTCCTACAAGTACATTATTCAAATCGGTAGGTGAGAAGGAGTCGCAATGTGTACTTGAGCTTAAGTCATCAGATATTTCTTTAGATATAATCATTTCAATTTCGACATTTTCAACCACAGACCATTCTTTGGGGAAGGATGCTTGAGATGATTCCGGTGCTGTTTGTCGATTTATATCTTCTTTGCTTGCACACAAGTCCAGGATTTTACGGCCACGCCAATGCTTACTCGATGACATCTGCAAATAAAGAATTAATTAATGCATTCTGATAAGAATAATTGTAGGAAATAAAGCGAAATAAAATTAAAATTATACTATACGTTTAAACTCTAAAATGACGTCCCAATCTAAACGTATAGTTCTTAATTTGTCAATTAGATTTTGAAACTTGAATAAATACATTAAATACTTGACTATAACCCATTAACAGAAAGCTTATTAAGCAAGATATTAATTAAAACATAATTAAAAGTTAATTTATGATGATACATAATACCTGCTAAGTACAATAAATGTAAGATTGATTGTAAGGAAAAACTGCTAAATCCCACATGTTTGGGCTATAGGTTATCTGAAGTTTTACAATAAATATTGCTTAATTTATTATTACAAACAAATAATAAGATAACAGTATAAACACATACCTTTCAGTCCTTTAACGTTCAACCTTTATTTACACTGTTATCACAGAAAAAATCAATTATTTGTACGAGCACATTTGCCGGCATCGGAATCTCGGTACAAAATGGCGGCTTACACGGAGTTAGCAGGAAACTTTTGAGGTTATGGATTTGACAGTTTTACTCACACGCGTTTTTGTCAATTTTAAAAAGGAAAACAGACTGTGGCTGTTTTTCTAGATTATGTATTTCTTTTCACACTTTCGAATGGTATGAATAACGTCATAAAGTCAAAAAATGGATTTGGCAGGTTTACACTCTAAGCCGACGTAATCTTTTTATTATTTCGGACAACTAACGTCTATAAGTCTATTCGTAAACGTTTGTTTTGACTTTTGATGGCTTTGAAAATGACAGCTGACCTGACAGCACAGAGCACTGCCTGACAGCTTTTGATTTGACATTTGACAATACTGGAACATTGTGTGCTTGTTTGTTTGTTTACAATAAAGAAACTGTTATTAAAATCACAATGGTTAAGTTTAAAGACGCAGTATCGGCCTATAAAACTCTGAACGGACTCATATGTGTTTACAAGCCGCCATGTGTACCAGTGAAACAAGTCATACATATAGTGAAAACCAATCTTTGTAGAGGTTAGATTGAACCTTCACTACTTTGTTATAAGAAAGCAGGCGGTACAATTGATTTAAGCTATAAATAGATTTAAAAAAAAATATGCTTTATGCTTTTATCATAAAATTCTAGATATCTTTGTAACACCTATTGAAAAGTAGTACACAGATTGGTAATTACACTTTACAGATCTAAATGCCTTACCTGGAAGACCAATTGAGAAGAGAGTAGAAATAGTGGGATCAACGAATGAGCCTATGTTGGTGAAACTGGTGCCCAACTATGCTGATAATCCTCTGGTGTGCGGCCCCAGGTACATCAACGAGGACTTCAGGTGCAGTTGGGCGACAAACCTAGGCTTATTTAGCAGTGGGGTATTGCGTAAGTTTATACATATTATGATTAGGAACTAATTCATGGAGTTTAGAATGGGAACTTACAATTTGTTAGTAGTTGAAAATAACATACAAAAGCAATAATTTATACATGTTTAACAAATATTGTAATATTTCAGTATTAGGCATCAATGAAGGCACAAGGCTCACCTACAAAATACATACAGGAAGGCCAACAAGAGCCTTCAAGGTACATGGCCAGCTCGGCAAGGCTACTGACACCTACTTCTGGAATGGCAGGATAATGGAGAGGACCACCTTCCACCACATCACCAGAGAGAAAATGGACAAGGTGGTGGCACACATGCAGGCTGCTCATCAGAAGACCATGTTTGAGTATGTAGTTCATAATGAATTAAATTAGTTCAAGAGATCCAATCTGGAATTGTGATAGTTTAATAGATTGTTTTATTTACTGGATGACTTTCTTTAGGTAATTGAATTCAGGTACTTTGTTCTCTTTGATTTTAGTCTAATAATCAGATGGTAATGAAAATGCAGTTTATATTTTTGCAAATAAAATTATTTCCAAATCATAACTGTTTCCAAAATCTATTAATACTAAGTCAGGAGTAATCTTTATCTGTAACTTCACAGGCAGTCAGGCCTTCACATGGAGTCTCAGACCACATATGAGTTGGCCTCGAAGGGCCTCATCAGACCAGCTGACAATAAACTGCCAGTTATCTATGGCATGAAGTGTGTCTACTTTAATTCTCCTAACTTTACATTAGGTGAGTGTGAATTATTAATCAAACAAAAAAAAACAATAATAAAGAAAGCACAGAAAAGAGAAAGAGGTAGAAAAAGAGGTATTTATTGACTGTTGTGACTTAAATTACATAAAATAGTAATTAATAACATCACCATTGCGTATCACAAATTCAAATTTGATTCGTCTTGAATCAAATTGCTAATCTGCTATTCTTAGATCTGATTTATAGTGTCACGGAATTCAGGCAAGCCAACTCACATATATACAAACACAGCTCACACACACCAATACACAGATTACACACAAACATATCACACACACACACAACACACATGCACACACACACAACACACACACACACACATCTCACACACACAGCGCACACACTCAGATACTCTCGCGCACAAACATACAAATATACCCTCGCGCAAAATTAGAAATTATAATAGTTTTTATGTATCATAATCATAAAACCTTGTGTGCTTTTTTATTACGGGAGGACACTGGCTCCTGCAACACAGTTTTAACTAGTGCAGGAGTCAGAGAATTCCATATCTGATGTAACATCTGTTTTATGACAATAAATAATTTTTTAATTTAAAAAAAAAAAAAAAAAAGAAAGTAAATTTATTACAGTACAACTTTAAAAGAACTTTATAATGCACTAATTTTTTGCATAGCATTGTGCAATAAATTAGTGCATTATAAAGTTCTTTCCATTTACCATATCTGTGCTATACTATAATCTGTGCTCCTTGCTTAGTTCATAACATGAATTGATTACTAGAGACCTTAATTAAAAATATAGGATTATATTAAACAATTGTCTTACCTGCTACCTACCTAAACCTTACTGCTACCTAATTAAACTTATTCTAAAATAATCTATATTTTGCATAATTTATTTCAGAAATACAATCAGTGAATGAATATGACAAGTACCTGTGGACACTCATCCACGACTTGGGTGTACAACTGAAGTCCACAGCCTACTGCACAGCAGTCCAATGCATCAGGCAAGGGAAGTATGATGTGGATCTGGCTCTGCTGCGGAAGCACTGGACCTTGGAGCACATAGCCGACAATATGAACATGTGCCAAGAAATACTGGATGAAAATGAGCAACTGCTTAAACCACAGTCTGCCATATTGTCAGCTTAGATGTTGTTTAGTGTTTTCTAAATCAATTTGTTGTAAATATGTATAAGTAGGTAAGTATGTTAATAAAATTATAATAATGAATATGTTTTTCTTTAATAGACAAATCTTAATTACAATATACAAGCGGACACTAAAATATAACATATAATAAAAATAAAAAGGGGAAGAACTCACAGGACAACAAAAAATTTGTACACATTGCTGCCAATGGTTGTTTTACTAATTTAACTGGCAAAACACATTCATCAAGAATGAGGCAGAAATAAAAGGTGTAAAATTCCTTATCTCATAAATGTTGAACATAATTATATAGTATCAAAAGACAAAGGAACAGGAATGCTACAAGCCAATGTAACTAAAGGAAAAACAAGCTAATATGATGAACAGTCCCAAGTTTATTTTTTGCATGACAGCTGGCTGTTATAAGGCTATTATCAGCCTATATCAGTCCACAACGTCAATCAAAAACATTATATTAATGTTAGTTCTACATTGCTATAGACTATTGACCACAATTTAATTATAGATATATCAAATCACCCGTGACGTGTGAGTTTTTCAGTCTTCATGTCACTTATTACTCCCACACCACTTTAGTCACTAGTGTCACTATTGTCCTCCAATCAGCTGCCACTAGAAGATGGTGTTGATGGCGAAGTGTTGGCTTGCTTCTCCATCTGCTCTATCCTCTTATGCCTTATCATGTTAGAGAGGATGCCATCAAACGATGTCGTTTTCTTCTTCGCAGACCCCCTCAACGTATCCTCTCCTTTACTACGAACCCGTAATCGCAACGAACTGACTTCATCCATAAAATCAAAGTCCGATTTCTCTTCTCTTATCGGTGATGCTGGAATTTCCGGCTGGTTTTCTTTACTCACAGGTACTGGTGAAGGAGGTCTTCTCCCGGGACATTTCCACTCTAGTGTTACAGTCCCAGTTTTATCAAGAGCCTTGTAAAGTTCCTCTAACTCAGCAGGCTCTGGCATCCAGTTTTTGCCGATGAATATACCGCTTTTGGATAACTCGTCATCTGAACAAGGTAGATCCCAGTCATCACCTTGTAGTTCTGTGGCGCTCATTATTAGTGTTAATTTAAATATTTTATGATATATTTTAGATTTAGTTATTGTGTTGTTTATTTTGCATGCCAATGCCAATCAGTTTGACATTATGACGTTTTATTTCATTTGACAGTTAATAGTCTACAGTTTATGATTTGAGTTTGAGGACAGATAATGAAAGCGATTTGATAGTTTTGAGTTTTACCAAATGGGGAGGGATGAGCATAACTAATTACAGATGTCGCCACCCTAGCTGGTAACTGTCAACTGCTGGTTTCAGCATACTGGGGCCATACTATGACGTGAAAAAAGATGAGAGAGAGAGAGAGACGGAGAACGGACGGACGGGTTAGATACGACCTATAGCACCATCATTTTTTGTCTCAACGGAATCATGATGGTTCCATGATCTTTTTTCACGTCTCATGGTACGGCCTCTGGTCGCGCTACATAAGCTTGCCGCTGAACTTGGTTTCCAATTTTTAGGAATAGACCCATAGTTTTCTTCTTTCCTTATCTGCAGGAAAACGATGTGTGCCATTTTTTTTCATTAAAAATCAGTGAAATATATTAAGATAAAAAAACTGCGTTATAAGGCATAAATACAAATAAAACACTTTAAAGTTAATAAGTTGACGTCGTGGTGGGGCTTGCGCGCTCCAAACTGTAGGTCTGTACCGGTAGAGTTTACTTTACTGGAACAGGTCTAGGATGAGGAGCCAGACCAAGAGAGATTCATGAACCCGCAGGGCAGCATGTGGCGAGCTGTTGGGCAGTAGCGACCCCACGGACCCTTTCTCCCGGGAGAAATCTCGTTCTTCGCCTCTGGCTTGCCTATAATGGCCGGCTGGAGTGAACAATGAAGAGAAACAGTGCTACCAGCCTTTATTGGCTGCCTTGAGTGGAGATTCGCAAGAGCAAAAGTGCCCAGAGAAAGGAATTATTCCAGTGAGATGCTGGGATCTTGCCCGTACTTCCAGGCTTGTCCTGATAGCCGTGGAATGCCTCTCCACTCCTCAAGCGCCTCAGGACATGTTGCCTCTTATCGCTACGTCACTATGTGCTAGCAACCGTTTCCGGGGGCCCATTATTGAGGGCGCGGGTCACCCCCTGCCAATTTATCAGTGTATATTATATAACATTGGTCAGGCAGGGGACATAGTTCTTCCATAGTTCAAGGAAATCCACTATAGCCACCCAACCCATGGCCCGATATGTTTTGTCTCCATGTTCTGCAATAGTCCTGCACCAACCGGGGTTGTCCTTGGGTGCACTTGCATAGTGCATACAGGGATAAGGGATGTGGTATTCCGCCGCTTTCGCGGACTAGTGCCACCGGAACGCACAAAGACTTAGTGCTACTAAGTGATACTAACATAGTTATTAAGTTTTATTTACCAACAAAATTGTTACTATATTATTATGTATGTTTGTGTGTTATTATTATTGTTTAAGCACAAGAATGGAATTCTTTAAGAAAACTCATCGATAAATTGAGATTTGTATAATTTACATAATTTTTGCACATTTTCTTACGGAGCCGAAACAATGAGTACGAAAAAATATTTTTTCCATCTACCAACACAATAGTAAAAAAAAAAACAAGCACAGAGACGCAAAACACGCGGGTGATGATTTGCCCAAACAAAATGAGCAGGCGCGAACATAAGCTCCCCCCGTTGAAGGACGCAGAGCTTCAACCAGGAAACTCTTCACATGCAGGCAGGGGACACAGGCGAACTAGAGATCGACGCACGCAGCCTCTTGCCGTATTGATATCTGCGACACGAGATATGCCATCGGGTCCAGGGAAAAGTCTGGCAACACGTCCGAGGCGCCAATTGAGTGGTGGTGTATTGTCTTCTTGTATAATAACAAGATCTCCGATATTCAGCTTCTTAGCGTCAGTCTTCCATTTGGTGCGTTGATTAAGTTCTGAGATATATTCCTTTTGCCAGCGCTTCCAAAACTCTTGCCTTATTTGCTCAAGGCGAGCGTACCGATTAAGATGGTTTGCCTTGTAATCGTCTTGAATTGGGGTTGGCAGCGCAGTGAGTGATCTGCCAATCAGGAAGTGCCCTGGGGATAAGGATAGGAAATCGTCAGGGGAGGAAGACATTGGGCACAAGGGGCGACTATTTAAAACTGCCTCTACTTGTGCGAATAAGGTACCTATTTCTTCGAAAGAAAGATGGGAATTTCCTATGACTCTTTTGACATGATATTTAGCAGCTTTGATTCCAGCCTCCCAAATTCCACCGAAGTGAGGGCTGTAAGCAGGTATGAATGAAAATTTTATTCCTTCTCCTGCTGCAAACTGAGAGAGAGATTCGTTAGTTAGTTTTAGAAAAGCACTAATTTCCTTAGCAGCGGCAACGAAATTTCGTCCGTTGTCAGAATAAACCTCCGCTGGCTTGCCGCGACGGGCCACAAATCGACGAAATGTCATAATAAATGCTTCTTTAGTCAAGTCACTGACGGGTTCTAAATGAACGCATTTAAAACGTAAACAAATAAATAGACATAAGTAGCACTTTACTAATCTAGCACCACGTCCCTTGCGATTTAATATAAGGAAAGGACCTGCGTAGTCAATCCCAACAGATTTGAAAGGAAAATCAACGGAGACACGGTTTGTTGGTAAGTTTTGGGGATATGGTTTGCCCACGAACACGCACGCAAGTAACACATTGTTTTACAATGTTTCTAGCTAATCTTCTTCCGTTCATAGGCCACACAGATTCTCTGACCGTTGCTAGCAATAGCTGTGGACCAGCATGCAAATTTCGTAAGTGTTCGTGTACAAAATAAAGTTTGTTACATAATGAGAAGAATCCAAGAGTATTGGATGTTTTTTATTAAATGAATAATTAGAGTTAAGTAATCTCCCCCCAACTCTTATTAGGTTAGTTGTGGGCTCAAATAATGGAGATAAGCTTAATAATTTAGATTTAGGCAATAATGATTTTGATTGAATTCTTTTATATTCAAGAGGATAAGATTGTTTCTGTGCAACACGACAAATGAAAATAAAGGAATTATTTAACTCATGCACTGTTAAAGGGCCAGATAAGCGATTAATCCTATTTGATCGTTTTGAGTTGTGTAAAAAGCGTAAAATATATGCAAATGTTCTTTGTAATTTTGAAAATTTTGAAAATACCTTGAAATCGAATGTAGATTCAGGTAAATTAATATAATGACTCTTTATTTCAGGTAATTCAATGTTTTGATTTTGATGTAATTTAGGCCATTTTGATTCTTCGTTGTATAAAAACGACGGGCCTTGCCACCACATCAAATTATCACGAAGGTGATGAGCGTTTACACCTCGAGAAATTAGGTCAGCGGGGTTAACGTCAGTGGGAACATGACGCCAATCCTTGCGATTAGTAAGATCTAAAATTTCAGCTATTCTATTTGCCACAAATGTTTTTAGTTTGCCTGGATCATTTTTTATCCAGCATAGTACGATGTTAGAATCGCACCAATGTGTAATTTTTGTAGGAGGAAGCCTTAAGGACTCGGTAACAGATCGACATAGATTAGCTGACAGCAACGCCGCGCAAAGTTCGAGGCGAGGAATGGTGGTGGGCTTTATAGGAGCAACCTTGGATTTCGAACATAACAAAGTCACTGTCACCTCATCGTTTTCGTTTAGCGTTCTCATGTAGATACAAGCCCCATAAGCGACTTGTGAGGCGTCGCTAAACGAATGCAGTTCTATGGACTTTGGTGAGTCACCAATCACTCTACGTGGAATATGAAGATCTGCAAGTAAAGGTAAGTTTTTCGAAATTTCATTCCAACCTTCCTGTATGTCGTCAGGTACAGGTTGATCCCAGTCAATTCTCTTGATCCACAACCTTTGAATTAATATTTTAGCTTGAATTATACATGGGCTTAATAACCCAAGTGGATCAAAAATACGAAGTGACTGCGACATTATAAACCTTTTAGTGATTATTGTGTTGTTTATGTCATTATTTTTTACAGGAAAATTGAACGTGTCATTACTTGGTTCCCACCCTAGACCAAGAGTACTAGAGGATTCACTCAAGGTAAGTTTTTCTTTTGTATTTATTTTTATATTATGGAATAATTTAGGTAAATTAGTTTTATATTTTCGTAGGGGAAAACAAGCTGCATTTAAAGCATCAGCAAGTGCCTTTTGTATGTATATAAGTTGATCTTCATTGTCTGAGCCTGTAATGACGTCGTCGACAAAGAAGTCATTTTGTATTATAGTTTTAATTAATTCATCATCACACTCTTCTCCTACTTGCCACAGACATTTCGTGCTAAGATAGCTGGCACTTGCAGTACCGTAAGTGACAGTATCTAAACGTAAAGTTTGGATAGGATGCGACTCATCTTCTCTCCATAATATTAATTGAAGATCACAATCATGTGGATCCATAGCAATTTGTCTATACATTTTAGCTATGTCTCCAGTCAAAATGTACTTATATTGACGTGCTCTAATTAGAATGGAGAATAGAGAATTCTGCAGATTAGGACCAACCATTAAGATGTCATTTAGAGAATAGCCAGAGGTAGTAGGAGTTGAGCCATCAAACACTACTCGAATCTTGGTGGACTCACTGTCCTCTTTGAATACAGCATGATGACATAGAAAGTATGAAGGATTTGGTATTGCAACTTGTGACTCTAAAAGATGTCCCAAGTTTGAATATTCACGTATAAATTCTACGTAATGTGACTTTAGTGTCGGATTTTTCCTAAATCTTTTTTCGAGATTTTTGAAACGTTTTTTAGCTTGGTTATAAGAATCACCGAGGCAGTCAGGTGAGTCCTTTAGTGGTAACTTCACTCTAAATCTGCCATTACTCAAACGAGTTGTAGTTTCGTGAAATTGTTTTTCACATGCTATTTCGTTGGGACTGAGAATCTTTCTTTGAGGAAGACTCTCAAGTTCCCAGAATTTAGTGAGCATTTCATCCAAATTGTTGTTTGGAACAATTGCATGATTGCATTGAATATTTTGATTGCATTTTTGTGCATTGATAGGGCCAGCTATAATCCAACCTAATTTAGAATTTTGTAGTTTAGGATTATTCGGGCCTAGGGATCGTTGTCCGCTAACTACTATATCCCAAAAAATGTCTGCACCAATGAGTATCTCAATGGTAGCAGGTTCATTGAATTTAGGATCAGCTAATATAATACCCTTTGGTATTTTCAGGTGATTTATATCGACGAAGACCTTTGGAATGTCTCCGGTAAGTTGGTTGAGAACATAGCTAGACAACTTAACTTGGTAAGTGCCATGGATCGTGCCATCCAACGCGAGAGGGAGAGGCAACAGCCGCGCCCTCGCGCCCCTAGCCGCCGCAGGAGACGCCCTGGGTGGCGGGAATCTATCGCCGATTCCCGGCCACCGTAGGCGCGGGCTTGCGGTCGACGAGTAATGGGCAGCTCGCCGTCCGGTAAGGACCAGGCCCGGGTCGACGGCGCGTTGTGTTCCACGCGCGCCTCAAAGAGATGTCAGCAGTGACGGGGTCCAATAGGGCCGAAGCCGCCGGGGTCGCGGGTAGTTCGAAAGAGATACCGTGGCCCTGGCACGGGCAACTGAAGGAACACGGGTGGGTTTTAGTCAGTAAAAGTCTGACACACCCTCCCGCTCTGCCCGGAGCGGGAGAAGTCATTTGATGATTTCCCATCCACAAAAAAAAAAAAAAAAAAAAAAAAAAAAAAAAAAAAGTGCCATGGATTGATTTTAGGTGAGTAACACAACTTTCTAATACTGTGTCACACTTATTGTTTCCTATTCCTATAACATTTAATGCATTTAACGGATTACACACTAAACCTAATTTTTGTTGCAGGGATTTTGTAATAAAAGTAGATTGGCTGCCACTATCTAACAGCGCGCGAACCCTTTCGGTTTTGTTATTTAGAGGATTGTAAACTTCTATAATAGCCGTAGACAGAAATACATGACCATTATTTTGTTGAGAGAAAGCCACTACGGTCTCCTTTTTACTATCGTCATTTGCGTTTACTGTGTTGCGGTTAGCTGGTACGGTAGGATCGTGGAGAAGAGTATTATGCTTTTGATTGCAATGCCGACACGAACCCATGCCGCACTCCGACGCAGGATGACCTTGGCGCAGGCAATTTTTACACAATTTATATTGGGATATGCATGACATTTTCTCTTGAATGGATTTTGACTTAAAAGTTGGACAATCATAAATCCTATGATTTCCATTGCATACTACACACAGATAAACAGTTGAACAATTATTACGAGATTGAGAAGTGGATGCAAAGACATTAGTATTTTGGTTACGGCTTGATTTATTAAAAGAAGATTTATTTTTATTTGATGGAGATTGATTAGAAGAGGGACGTAGGTTTTGTTGTGATTTAGAATTATTGTTATTGTTGCTCATAGATTTATTCTGATTAAATGATTCTAGTACATTGGCGCGGTCAATTAAAAATTTATTAAATTGCTCTAAAGTGGGCACGTCATTCACGCAATCTATTGTGTTGCGATATTCTTCCCATTTTAGTATGGTACGACTATCCAATTTAAGCAATAAAATAAATATCAACAACATGTCCCAATGGTCTGTAGGTAGACCTAAACTCTTTAAGGCTCTTAGATTTTTAGTGACGTTATCAACTAAACACCGAAGAGACTTATCTGATTCACGTGTTATTGGTTGAATATTTATTAAAGAATCTAGGTGATGATTCTTAAGAATTCTTTTGTTATCGTAACGCTCGCAAATCTGTTTCCAAGCCTCCTGGTAATTAGCCGAAGATACCTCGAGGTTTGATATGACACGCGCAGCGTCACCATCCAGGTAAGAAACTAAATAGTGAAACTTATGTATATCTTGAATGCGCTCATTTTTATGAATCAAACTAAGAAATGTGTCCCGAAATTCGAGCCAGCGGAAGTGTGATCCATCGAACTTAGCAATTTGTATTTGAGGTAATCTAAAACCCACGTTTTGATGATCCGAATCCGCATTTACAAAGATAGATTGACGGCGCTTACCATTATCATCATTATTATATTGTTGTAACTCCGTCTTGGCTATAGCTATATTTTGAACTATATCTTGTTCAATGCGTTCTCGTTCATCAAGTTCTACTTGAATATTTGTAGCATTTAAAACTTCAATCTCTGTTTGCAAGTCATCAAACCTTGTCGATAATCCTTGAAACTTATTTAATCTTAAACTCAATTCCGCAAGGTCTATGTTTGATAACTCGGGTAATTTAGTAATTTTGTCTAAATAGTTTTTAAACTTTGTAATTTGTCCTTTAATTGAACTACGTTTTACTAGTAGTTCTCTTAAAGACATCTTGGCAGAGCATTTATCGCCATCTTCAGGCGGCATTTTGAAGTATAAATAATAATATAAATTGAGTTCAAGTGAATTAAAGTTATAACTTTAGTATTATACTTCAAACCAATGTAATTTGAATATATCGACAACGTTTAAACTCTAAACTGATTAGGAAAAGGAATAAAACAATGATATTCTCACGCTCCTCCCTTCGGTGGAATCTCCTGGGACCTGATCTCGGATGGTTGCAGTGCCTCACTCAGCAAGCGGGCAATGATGGTTGCAAAACTCAGTCTGACTTGTCCCTCAGGATAACGCCTGAAAATTTCGGCAAATCGGCCTAAATATAGGAAACAAACCGAATATATCGAGGTAGGAGTATGACAATTAGGATTAAGATTGATTTACTTAAGTGTAGGTACGTTATTTTGCAAATGAATTAATTGAACTAGAAATTGAATTTGGAAAAAATCAATATGATTTTATAGTGGACGGTACATGTAAGTACTTTTACCTATATACTTATTTGGCACAATAAAACCTATAAGATTAAGGAATATAGCACAAATAAAGGCTAGTTATTGGAATAAAGGTATTTTAGAACAGGTTATGATGTATGGAATTTGGAAATTGGTTGTGTTTTGGTGAGGTAGAACGGAACACAGGAAGGCACTTAACTTGGTGATTTTGATGACTCCATGGAATTCCGGTACGATCTTTAGCTGATTCGTTGGCACGGAAGACCAGCTTGGTTTGTAAGTACTGTAGTAGCTTCCAATTTCGTTCTCCTTTGGCTCTTCAATATCGCCGACGATGACGCAATACTAAATTATCCAATGTTCCTTTGAATAGTCCTGTCACGGTCGCCAACTTTCTTGTTTAAGCACAAGAATGGAATTCTTTAAGAAAACTCATCGATAAATTGAGATTTGTATAATTTACATAATTTTTGCACATTTTCTTACGGAGCCGAAACAATGAGTACGAAAAAATATTTTTTCCATCTACCAACACAATAGTAAAAAAAAAAACAAGCACAGAGACGCAAAACACGCGGGTGATGATTTGCCCAAACAAAATGAGCAGGCGCGAACAATTATTATAATAGGTCTTTACCTATGAAATTGCCGTTTTGTATGAAAAAATTTAAACGAATTTTTTTCATGCAGTTTTTATTTGTATTAACCCGTCGCGCGCCAATTAGCAGACACAATTGAAATTCTATTGTTATCTGTACACATGGTGTACAATCGACATTTTAAGAGTTAATCGAAGTAATCACCCATGCAATCAATGCATCTTTGCCAACGCAGTGGCAGTTTATTGATGCCCTTCTTAAAGAAATCAGCTGGACGGGAGGCAACAAATTCTTCAAAGGCATTTTGTACTGCCTCTCGGGTATTGAATTTTTTTCCCGCCAAGAAGTTATCCAAATTCTGGAAAAAGTAGTAGTCTGTAGGCGTAAGGTCTGGTGAGTAGGGCGGATGACGGAGAGCTTCAAACCCCAGTTCTTGCAACTTGGAGACCGTCTGCTGTGCAGTATGAGGTCGCGCGTTGTCGTGCAGGAGCAGCGGAGACGAGCGATTGACCAATGCTGGTTGGAGATGTGCCAGCTTCTCCATCATTGTGTTCAGTTCTTCACAGTACACATCTGAAGTAATGCTCACCCCGTTTGGTAAGAAGCTGTGATTAATCACACCGGCGCTAGACCACCAAACAGTGACCATCACTTTTCTAGGGGTAAGTTTTCGTTTAGGGCATTGTTTAGGTGCTGAACCAGGATCCAACCAACTTGCTGAGCGCTTGCGGTTATCAAACAGAATCCATTTTTCATCGCAGGTAACAATGCGGTTCAAAATTCCTTCATTTGTATGTCTGTTGAGCAGTGCAAGGCACGTCTCGACGCGTACTTCGCGCTGGCGATCATTGAGTTCGTGGGGCACCCATTTGTCAAGCTTTTTTACCTTGCCAATTTGACCCAAATGAACCAATATTGTTTTGACGCTAACGTCGAAAGCTGCTGCTAATTCAGCCGTAGATTGTGTATCATCAGCTTCCACAATCGCCTTTAATTCGTCATTGTCGACCAAAGTCTTCGGACGACCGCGAGGTTAATTTTTCAGGTCGAAATTTCCAGAACGGAAGCGAGCAAACCAATAGCAAGTGGTGCGTTGGTTTGTAGTGTTAGCTCCGTAAACGTCGTTGATGTTGCGTGCCGCTTGTGCCGCGTTGCTGCCACGATGGTACTCATATTCCATAATTACTCGAATTTTTAACGTATGTATGATGACGAAAAAGATTGAACTGCGATGAAAATGTAACACTAATCAATAAACAAATGACTACTTTTGGAAAAAAAAATCCATGTTTTTAAAATAAAATTAATTTGAAATTAGAATTCTTAGCCAAACAAAAATTATTTTGATTTGAAATGGCCAGTACTGCAGAACGGCAATTTCATAGGTAAAGACCTAATATAATCGTCGGCTGGTGCTGGTGTCGTCATTTAAAATTGTCTAAGGGGCTTCTGCAAGTTCGCTTCGGCCCCTCGTACGCCTTCCAAAGGTCCTATGTCAAATGCAAATAATAATAATTTTAAATGTTTTTTTTTATATATTCTTTAAGAAATATTTAAAAATGTATTTTATAAGGAAAACAGATTAATAAGCGAAATAATAATGAAAAAACTTATTCAACGCACTACATTGACTACATTAATTAAATGATTATTTAAACATTACATAAAAATATGTATGGTTTTGACAAGTAAACAACACCAGTGACGATGCGACACCTAGCGGGATAAATTAGGAGTGCCTCTCCCCATTAGTCGCACTTCACTTCAAAATACCTTTCGTACGTTTGTAAATATCTCTATTTATTAATGTTTTTAACCGACTTCAAAATCCTTTCTTTCATTTGGTAGAGGAAGCTTGCGAGGTAGTCCAATAAAGTTTTATTAACTTTTTTGGTTGTTTTTTTATTTGTATAAAAGTTGGTTTACCGAATTTAATATAAAATACTTTTTTACAAAAAAAAAAAAAAAAAAAACAACCGACTTCCAAAAAAATACTAAAAAGTGAAAAATAACTTTAATTTCGGAAGTCGGTGTCTTTGGATCTGTATTTTAGTTTTTGTCACCGACTTCCGAAATTAAAGTTATTTTTCACTTTGTAGTATTTTTCTGGAAGTCGGTTGCTTTTTTTTTTTTTGTAAAAAAGTTTTTTATTTTTCACTTTTTAGTGGGTAAGTCTGTAATTTATCTATTACAATAGCCTATATGTCAACTGCTCATCACCTTTTACAAAATATTGCTTTTCCCGATACAAGGACGTTAATTGTTGAGGAGTTCTCCCAGTAAGCAACCAGGAGAACTGGAACTGACGGTGAAGTCACTATCAGCTCTTTTTCAACATACCTATGTATTGTGACGAGCATAAATTGCTTAGCAATAATCGAATCGTAACCCGTGAATACGTATTATTGAGTAGTTCCGATGGCCATCTCTGGTCTTCCTCATCAGTTCCACTTCACCAAATGGGGCTTACCGGTAGCAAATACACAAGTTACTATAAAAAATACCCAAATCGTTATAGGTGTGTCTATACAATTTGAAGGTTCCCCTCGATTTCTCTAGGATGCCATCATCAGATCCTGGTTTCCTTGTCATGATACCACCCTTGGGATATCTCCTTTCCAACAAAAAAAGAATCATCAAAATCGGTTCATAAACGACGAAGTTATTCGCGAACACACATAATAATAGGTCTTTACCTATGAAATTGCCGTTTTGTATGAAAAAATTTAAACGAATTTTTTTCATGCATTTTTTATTTGTATTAATCGAAGTAATCACTCATGCAATCAATGCATCTTTGCCAACGCAGTGGCAGTTTATTGATGCCCTTCTTAAAGAAATCAGCTGGACGGGAGGCAACAAATTCTTCAATGGCATTTTGCACTGCCTCTCGGGTAAAGAATTTTTTTCCCGCCATGAAGTTATCCAAATTCTGGAAAAAGTAGTAGTCTGTAGGCGCAAGGTCTGGTGAGTAGGGCGGATGACGGAGAGCTTCCAACCCCAGTTCTTGCAACTTGGAGACCGTCTGCTGTGCAGTATGAGGTCGCGCGTTGTCGTGCAGGAGCAGCGGAGACGAGCGATTGACCAATGCTGGTTGGAGATGTTCCAGCTTCTCCATCATTGTGTTCAGTTCTTCACAGTAAACATCTGAAGTAATGCTCACCCCGTTTGGTAAGAAGCTGTGTTGAATCACACCGGCGCTAGACCACCAAACAGTGACCATCTCTTTTCTAGGGGTACGTTTTCGTTTAGGCCATTGTTTAGGTGCTAAACCAGGATCCAACCAACTTGCTGAGCGCTTGCGGTTATCAAACAGAATCCATTTTTCATCGCAGGTAACAATGCGGTTCAAAATTCCTTCATTTGTGTGTCTGTTGAGCAGTGCAAGGCACGTCTCGACGCGTACTTCGCGCTGGCGATCATTGAGTTCGTGGGGCACCCATTTGTCAAGCTTTTTTACCTTGCCAATTTGACGCAAATGGACCAATATTGTTTTGACGCTAACGTCGAAAGCTGCTGCTAATTCAGCCGTAGATTGTGTATCATCAGCTTCCACAATCGCCTTTAATTCGTCATTGTCGACCAAAGTCTTCGGACGACCGCGAGGTTCATTTTTCAGGTCGAAATTTCCAGAACGGAAGCGAGCAAACCAATAACAAGTGGTGCGTTGGTTTGTAGTGTTAGCTCCGTAAACGTCGTTGATGTTGCGTGCCGCTTGTGCCGCGTTGCTGTCACGACGGTACTCATATTCCATAATTACTCGAATTTTTAACGTATCCATGATGACGAAAAAGATTGAAATGCGATGAAAATGTAACACTAATCAATAAACAAATGACTACTTTTGGAAAAAAAAAATCCAGGTTTTTAAAATAAAATTAATTTGAAATTAGAATTCTTAGCCAAACAAAAATTATTTTGATTTGAAATGGCCAGTACTGCAGAACGGCAATTTCATAGGTAAAGACCTAATATATATATATATATATATACGGTCCTATAGAAACCTTTTTTTGTAGTCGCTTAATAACAGATACAACTGACTTTTTGTTTGCGCCTCTCTTAGTATTGACTCGCCACCTCCCTATTTATTAGTATTCCCCTATTCGCACGGGTGTAATAAAATCGCGGCGGGATTTTATAGCGCACTGGATTTTCAACGCTCTGCTCGCCGAGAGTGCAAAATCCAACAGTGTGTTTTTTCGACGCGCTAGAATGTACTCTGTTATTGTTAAGTTGGATTCTCAATGCTCGGCTCAACAACGAGAGTTGAAAATCCAATGCGCTATATCCCGCCGCGATTTTATTACGCCCGTGCGGACGGGGGTTTATACTCTTTGCTTTGGTCTCCGTTCCAAAGTCCACGTGAAGTTGACAGTTGTTTGTTGGTTCTTGCTCAAAACAAGGTTGTTTTCAATTAGGGGTAAATTTAAATAATAGTAAAACTAATCTAAAGAAATAACAATGTCTTCATCATCAGATAGTGATTCTGATTATGAAAACGATGTAAACAGGTAAAACATTCAATCTATCTGGACAACTGTAGTATAATTACAATAAATTGTTCATTATAACCTATTTCACAGACTTGGCGATTGCGAAGTGTGTGCAAAAAACAAAGCTAAATACACGTGCCCGAAATGTGAAGTGAAGACATGCTGCCTAGACTGTGTGAGGATACACAAGAAAGAGCTGGAATGCGATGGCACCAGGGACCGCACCAAGTTTATCAGAATAAGAGACTTTAGCGACACAGACCTACTGAGCGACTACCGCCTGCTTGAGGAGTGCGCGCGGTTCGTGTACGGCGTCAAAATAGACGAGAAAAAGAAATACACTAGGATTGATAAGGACTTGCCCATTGTAAGTATAATAAGCACATGTTTTGTTTGCAAATAAATTATTCTTATTCTTACAGTGTATTCAATGGGAGAAACATAGTTTGGGCATATAAAAGAAATAGATCAGCCTTGTTTGCAGTAATGGCAGCTCTCTGTATTATTCATGTAAAAACGGAATTTTTCATTGAAAAATACACAGTAAAGTGTATGTAGGTAATATTCAGCATAAGGCAAAAAATAATGATAAATTTATTTCACAGTATCTATACAAACTCAAGATGGCAGCAAGGCAGAGAGGCACAGTCCTACAGTTCTTATCACATAACTTCTCAAGGCACAAAGCAAACACCACAAGATACATTAACAAGGTGAATGTGATAAACTGGCGAGTGGAGTGGGTGTTCCCCAACGTAGAAGCCGAGCCGCTGAAGTTTGTAGATGCAAGATGTGCAGAACAGAAGCGGCTGTCAGAACTCTTGGACAAGTATCTTAATCCTGATGCATTGCCTTTTGAAGGGTCAAAAGCTTTAAATTTTTATAAATCTGCTGGATTTAGTGGAGTAAAAGTTTTACTGAGAGGTAATTATTATCTGCTATCCTACCTTTGTCAAGAGTGGCATACTATACAATGCAACTAGTCATTTATTAATAAATTTGATTTCCTTTTTAAAGCTGAGAAAGTAAAAGGCTCTGCAAGAAAGTTCTTCGAGTTGGATCCAACTGAATCATTGGCTGAAAACCTGTCTGGGAAGTGCATAGTGGAGTTCCCGATAATATTTGTAGTACTCAAGGACCATGCTTACAACTTTGAAATTATAACACCAGGTAATTACAATTAATCAAGCTTCATCTAAAAAAGCCATTGTCTAGCTAGCTTGTTGTGGCATGTACTGAATGTGATATTATTTGAAAAGTTGAGATGATTCTTGATTTTAATTAAAAAACTTCACTCTTTTTCAGAAGACGAAATAGAAACAGAAACACCTGTTCCTAATCATGACAAATCATCTAACAGTAGTAAAGAAAAGCCTGTTGTCAATGTTCAACATGCTGCTGATAATAATGAAACAACAAATGGACACCCAGAACATTTTAGAAAGAGGCCTAGACAGCTGTTGACAGAGAAGGTAGCTCAAGAGAAGAAGATGGAAATTGAAAAGGAAATTAAAGCAGCAAGGAAGAAGAAGCCAAAGAATCTCCTGTTCACCACTGGGTACTCGTCAGAAGAGAGCATAGATGCTGAAAGTGATGATGAGGAGAAAACCTAGCCATCTCTGGCAGCAGAGGTTAGAATAAAACAGACTCTCTCTCTCTCTGTGTTACAAAATAAATAAGTGTAGAAGACAAAAAACCCACCAAACAAATGCATATTCATGCTCTGTTGTCGAAAAAGACAGTAGGTTACTTTGATCTGTTTAGATATGGGTGTGATCTTTATTGTAAATTGGACACTGAGAGGAACTCGTGGCCAAGTAATAACAGCCGCACGGATCAATCCATCAGGTTAAGCTACGCTTGCCAGAGTTGGTCAGTGGATGGATGTCCATCTTATATACCGAGACTCCTCCGTGCCTTGGAAAGCATGTTAAGCCATTGGTCCCGGCTGTCATTTGTGGACTTTTGACAGTTGACCAGTTGTTATGGGTTATCAGAAGCCTGAAACTCTGACAACCAGTCTTACGAAGGGGTATTGTATTATCCAGTTACTGGGTTGTGGAGGTCAGATAGGCAGTTGCTCCATGTAAAATACTGGAATTCAGCTGCATCCGGTTAGACTGGAAACAGACCCCAACATAGTTGGGAAAAGGCTAGGCAGATTGATTGTAAATTGTATGAAGTGGATCTTCTGTACTTCTTTATTTTGTGTCTATGTTGAAATGTATTCCTTAAATATTCAACAGCAAACTTATACTTAAGTAAAGATTTTGTAAATATGTACAAAAATAAAGTATAACTTTTACAATTTGAATTTATTGTATTTGTATTGCTACTAAATGGGTTTCTGTTAATATAAACAAGTATTCATTAGTAGCATTGATCCCTAACACTTCTCCATACTTGTCAATGTTGAACACATGCTGTTGGCCTATCTTGATGTTCTTCATGGCACCACCGGTCCTCTTCCTCAGCTGGCACTCCTGGTTACTGTTGCTCTGGTAAATGAAAATGTGTCTGGTAGCTTCACAGACCACACTGTACGAGAAGTTAGGAGGACATGTGACAAATTTCCTATTTTGTTTTGACGACTGAACATAACCAAATGCACTGAGAGCACCTTGGTGCTTGACAGGCCAAACATTGGAGTTTATCAGCTGTGCGTAGGGCTGCCAGATGCAGGCATCCACGTCGTGTCGCAGTGCCAAGGCTGGTGCCTCTTGTGTTTCAATTTTGATGCTGAACAAGTATTGGTGGACACTAAGCGGAGCCCTGTGTGTCACAACGTGAGTTGTTGCATCCAACCTCACTGAAATAAAATTATAAAATTAGACTAAGTAACAGTCAATTACACTTACATTTAAATGGTTTCATGTTCAAATGTTCATTCACAAATAACAAAAATGAACAGCTAAAATTTGACTTCTAACCTGAAAAATCTATATAAATAAAAAGAGAAGTCCTGACTGACTGACTCATCAACTCTCAACCTAGAAAGCTGAAATTTTGTATAGCGATTCCCTTTATATTCCTCTATACAAAATTTCCCATGGTATATTTTCTGACATCCACGCGGGCAAAAGCTAGTCTATAATCAAATAAATTTAAGTCATACCTAGGACAGTATCTTCTTCAGAGGCAGCATCACATTCTTCTAACTCCTGTGTAGACAGTCCTGGCACGGGTGGGACAGCTGTCACCTCAGTGTCTGCACACAAGTGAGCCAAGCGTCTGTGAGCTTCCTCCACCAAGCTAGCATCAATAATCTGCTCTCCATTGGGATCCCCCCCTTCCAACAGCTCTTCCCACTGCATACTCTCAGATTTAGTCAGCAAGATATCCACCTGGCCACTATCTTGAACATTCCATGTTGTTAACTCACTATCAACGTTCTGCTTCAACTTTCCATCAACAAAACTCTTGCCAGCATAACTGACTTTTATGCTCAATGGAGTCACATTTACAATGAGAAGCTGTCTGTTAAAGTTTGCTTCAAGCTTCAAAGTTATTGTAACATCTTCTGTTGTCTGCAGCCATGTGTATATGCATGTCCGTGGCTCCTCTTTAGATGGTTTAGTAATTTCCCTTTCAGAATCTGATGTAAACTTGAATGTGTTGTCTGAAGCAATATACAGTGCACCACAACTTGTTTCAATTGCAGCATAGTGCACAATACCTTTGCCTTGCACTTGTCTGAAACTCATCTGCTTCCAACCTTGGCCATCATTGTCAAAGGAGACCCATGTAAGTACTGAGTTGAAACGTGATTCATTCTGTTCAACTGACTGAAGAAGACAGTGTATTGTCTCAATATTGTCCTTCTCCTGTATTCTGGAATCCACTATAATGAAATACTTGCCTTCACCAAGAATGAGACTTGACTGGAGTGTTTGCCACAATTGGTTCCTTCCTGAGGGTCTACTTCTTGCACCAGTATCCACAATATGCAAGTATCCAGTCCCGTCACTGACTAAAGCCAAACTGTTAGATGGAAAGGATAAACAGAGGTTGAAGTGGCCAGACTTCCTCTCCACATGTGCGGGTATGTCGTACACTACGTCATTGTGGAAAGTTTGATTAGTATTTTCGAAAGAAACATGACGTACCTTCTGCTGTTTATCTATGTAGTAGTAATTGAGTGAGTAGTCCCAATAGTCGAGAACCAAGTGATTATGTAGCGCAAAGAGTTTAGCGTGGACAAAGGAGTACTGCACCTCGTCCGGATACACTCTGTCAACAGGAGCTAGAAGTTCATGCGCGAAATGTGGTAGGGCTTGCAAGTTTAGTTTATAACCTTGGAAATCGTGGTCTAAGAGTCGCCGGTTCGGACGCAATTCAACAAGAGCAGACATCGTATTTAATTTTGCAATTATCAGGCGTTTTTTCTTAATGATGTCCGGTATTAGTGACAAAACCACAAAAAATTTAATTTATTTGTCAACAAGAAAATGTCAACGTCAAGATTATGAGTTGTCAAGCAAATCAAACTAATCAAAGGGGTTTATTTTATAAATACTGCTTTATGGTCGATTATTTGAATATTGGTATTTTGAGTCGTATTCACACTCACGGCATTAGTTCTTCAGGGGCCGTACTATTATGTGAAATAAGTTCATGGATCCATCATGGTGATCCAGTGAGAAAGAGAGAGAGAGAGATGGAGCTATATAGCTCCATCTCTCTCTCTCTCTCACTAGAACCATGACGGACCCATGATCTTTTTTTCACGTCATACATAGTACGGCCCCAGGATAGCTATTCACAACGATAAGACGATACGATATGCTTTCGTAACGTATTGAACGCCAATGTTATCGACGAAGTCCTCTATCACAAATCCGAAACCGTACAATTTTGACAGTTCGTATACGTTACGAAGACATCAATTCTTCCAACAGGTAATTGCTGTCGGAACTAGGAAGTGATAACGAGCAATAAATGCAATTCGTTTGATTGACTATCTACCGTATAAAATATGTAGATAGTCAATCAAATGAAGGCTCTGAGATTACTTGAGTGGTACCTGCCGCGACATTACAGCGCCATTTCAATGAGCAAACCTTATCGTGTCATCCATCAATTTTTCTAATTAAAATTTTTAAAAGTCAATCAAATTTGATGGCTTAACGATAGGTATTATTTTTGACTTTTTAAATGCTCGCTTTTATTTTTTGCGTTGATGGATTTTAAAATTTTTAGTTTAATTTTTTTGAATACCAAAATAGATAATAATTTTCCAAAGATCATTTAACCACCCACGCGCCCATGTGTTCGTAACTTTTTTGACATTGACAATGACTGTGACAGTAAAAAAAGCGGGAACTCGGAAAGTCAGAAAGAAGTGCATCCTCATTAATCCTCAATCAATCAATCGGATTCTACTCCTTCATAAAATATTTCATTTTCGTTATTGATTGTTATTCTACAGAACCAGAATTTTTTAATGGCTTATATAAAAAATAATTCCTATTGTGACGTTCCATTTTGTATTGATACACCTCATGTAAGTTCTTTCGTCAGGTCTGTTTACTTAGCTTTGGGTCATAAGAATTCATAAAACATTTATTCTTCCAGCATGACTTTTATATATACTCAGACTTGAAAGAAATAGCTGATAAATGTAACATTTTTAGCGACGAAATGATTAAATGCAGGACTGTTGGGATTCTACAAAGTTTAAACGGCCGATTCTATTTGTCAGATGTAAGTTGCGTCTTGATTTATTTTTCCAAGCTGGATAATTGCTGTAAAAAATGTATGATCATTATTTTCTGTTTTTTTTCCAGCTAAACGAGACTGACGAGCACTCTGAGCCACTGGTACAAGTATCGGTAGTCTACTTAAAGTCACCGCCACATTCCACAGTGATCCCATACCCAGTGCAAGTGTTTGGCACACTACAGTGGAAGAAAAGGCCAGTAATATTTGTTAAAATATTACAGGTACTTAATCTAGTAATTTTTTACCTATTAAACTCGGGACAGACCAGATGCGTGGCGTGACGTGACGTGCGCACGCACCAGCACCGGTTGTAATGTATGAAACTAGACCAGATGCGTGACACGTGCACGCGAGTGACCCGCGCATGCCAAGCCGCATCTAACTGACAAACCAAGTCCATGCGCATGTGTAGCGGAACGGCAACGTCACACACGCGCGTGCTGTGACGCCGTTGTATTATATGGCGCTCCCTGTTAGATGCCAGACCGGGCATGCACACACTTGCATCGGTCGGTGCAGCACGTGCACGCACGGCAGGTTGTATTTATTTACAAACAAAATATTTGTGTGATATGTCCAAATATATTATATTATTATTTTAAGGGAAAAACTTATAGAAATATCTTCTTCAACATAGTTGATGAAATTCACTGCATTCCTCTCTTCTCATAATAGTATCGTGGACCTAAAGTCCCTTTGTAGCAGCGGAAGATTCTTGGCGTAATAGCAACAATAAGTCAACACTTCTCATTAGAACTGTTGTTATGTAACATTATTTCGAAAAAAATGCTCTCAACTCAGACTGTTGGCAAGTGATTGTGCATGCCGAAGTTACCTGCGACGTGATGCGTGCGTGCGTGACGAGTGCAGCACCACTCTTGCAGTGACAGGGCTTGCAAGCGCGTGCGCAAGTCACGTCACGCATCTGGTTTGTCCCGGCCTCTAATAAGCTTGTTACAGCTTGAATGCACAATAGATGGTGTCACTATGTCTACTATACATGTTATGTGTTTTGATTGTCAGGTGTTGAGTGTGTCAAGTGCCATTAGACTAAAGAAAGCTTTGAGTGGAATCACTAGCTTACATTTAGCCAGAAATGTTCCTGATCACAAACTACAAGAAGATCCCCCATGACAAAGCATGATCTTTTAAAGTACTTTGTTATGTCCCACATTAGAATGTGGAAGATGTGAACTGTGGTCTTTGTAGTATTATTAACTTACTAAGAGAAATAAACACAAATATTTAAAAGAATGCATATTTATTAATTCTTAAATAAATACATTAAATAACAATATGTGATAAAATTTACAACATTCCATCACCAAGCACTCACTGCGCTTTTTACATAAAAATGATAATGATGGGCATAGATAACTTTGCTTCTGGAGAAACTTCATTAGCTTTCAAGCTGATTATTTGAGAATGATTAGACCAAACACATCACTAAACACTAGGAACCAGTTATATATTAAAAAATTATATTTTTGGTACATTTTATTGCAAAATATCAATGCTTGGAATGCTTTTTTCGTGTTTAGTAATATATCATAATAATTTTCAAGGTTTTAAGAAGCAACTTGTAATATGTTGAGCATATTAGCATCCTTGGATTTGTAAATCAATACATTTGGAAGAATGGTGGTTGGTCAAATATATGCAAGAAATCAGAACTTAAAATATTATTGCAGCATGAATAAATCAGCTAGCTTTTAATTGTATCATTTCATTGCTATGTCTAGTTACAAAACTGTCCAAAGTAATCACATAGAAAATATTAAATCTTACTATGACAATTTATTGAATATCCCAAATGTGTACTATTAGAGTTTCAGAAGGCAATTGAACTATAACAGCATAGCTGTCACATTGTTGGGGGAACTTCTGTGTAACTCTGCAATATCACAGGATGCTCTTAGATTATAAATATTATACTTAGCTTTTTTTTTAGCATTGTAAATTCTACAAAAAAAAAAAAAAAATACCAATGACTTTTAACAAAAGTTACTTCAAACTAATTGGCGATTTTTAGTTTTGGGCAAAGTTTGTTCAGAGCTTTTTATGGATCTATTTATTAAATTAAAAACAATTCATAATATTAAAGAACATTTTACTGAACTACCCAATCACCAATGAACAAGATATTCTCAACTCGACATTCAATGATATTGCAGTGTTTCCAGTCATGATACTACTGTACCACAGTTTTAGGAATAAAGGAACTAAAGCACCCAGAAGTATAGCACAAACACAAGAAGTATGACAGCGCCCGCTGTCACCTTGACGAGCATGGACTTGGTGTTCAGGTATGTGGCATCCTTCTTGTACTTCGAAGACATCATTGAAAGGTTCTGGGTTTTGGTGTCCAGTTCTGAAACGAAATAAGAACTAAGTGCTTGTTTTGCTGAATGTATTAACCAAGGTAATTTAAATTGTGATAACAGGTTGCTGTCTAATCGTGATTTGCATTTTGTATGACACGGTTTTTTCGTAATAACCTATCACTGCTGTCTGATGAATCATTATGTACAGCGTGTTGGAAACTCGCCACACAGTCTTACTGAACATATACCATCGCGGACATTTGCGGTGTACCACTTTTCAACCTTATTATCATAATAGAAAAGTGGTCCACCACAAATGTCCGCAATTGTACATGTGTGTACATGTACAGCAGGAAATATTTTTGAAAGGCTCATGTGAATCCATTGGAAAAGGCATATTTGGAAATAGCACAGGAGAGGAATAGAAAAATGAATCGGGCATGTAGGCATCCATGCACAGAGACCCCACCTCGCTAGCAATCAAGCAAAACGGTGAAAATGTTATATTCTTGTTTAAACTTGATATGTAAATGAGTATACAAACAATTCCCTTGATGGATTTATTGGTACTGAATATAATTACACTTAAATGCTATGTTACGGAAACAAACAGCTAAACAATAGTGATATGCATAAATGAGTGTGCCGAACAAACTGCCACAAAGTTCAATGTACAGCGTAGCTTGTACAGTGTCGACTGCACTGGTGGTCTCGTCGCAAGACTTCTGAGCGTGGGGTCCTGGATGCTATGCTTAGGTCAGGTAAAAGTATTATTGGGTTATTCCATTACGAATTTCTCAGTAACAGCACAGTCTATACATCATATAGTCGTCTGACGAAGCCCGAGCTGCATACGAAGTTTGGCGAACTATGTAAGCAGCTCGGGCTCTCGTCGGACGACTGTATGATGTATTATAGACTGTGGTAACAGCCTGCAATTGGCAGTAGGCGGTGTGAGACCCCCGTGCTTCGGAAAGCATGTTAAGCCATTGGCCCTGCGCCTGATCTCTCTCCGCGAGCACAGATTAATACAGATGGGACATTACGCAAAATCATTTAAATAAAAAGCGACTCTTGCTACAACACAATAAAGTGCAATTCAGGTCGCACAACGCTTCATTACCTACAGTTATATTCACCTATAAGTTGCCCCTCTATCGCGTAACTCTTATACCTTCCGACTCGTTAGGGTTGTCTCCTTTTACGAAACGGCGCGTGAGTGAGTATCAAACTAACGTGCGAGCCGGCCGGTGCGCGGCAACCCACACTGAATTGACCCAGTGAGATGAGCCCGCCGCTTACTTGTAGCTTCATACCGAAACGTCACGTCATCTGTGAGTGTCTGTGCCACGAGTCGGATTGCTGTCCTTTCGGACTATGACAGTGAGGGAAGAGAGTGCAGTGCACCTGATCTGCATAAACACTTGTGCATTGTAATATCTCCCGCGCCGATGGCTATTCTCCGCTGAGATTGACCGCCATGGCCGAAATGTAGTATCCATACCAGTCCAGTCCTCCAGGACTATCATAGGTAATTTAAGATAAGACAGTAAGTGCGGTCTCACCAGACAGTATAGCTCCCCTCTGCAGTACATCGTCGATGTTCTGCATCATGATGCGCTGCACGTCGCCTAGCTGGCCGCCGAGCTGCGCGGCGGCGCCGGCGCGTCGCGCGCGTGCGCCGCCCTCTGCGTACTGCCGCCGCGCGCGCTGCATCCACGTGTCGAATTCGATGAATGTGTATGGCCGGGTGACTGTGTTCACCTGCAATGTTACAATGTTTGTTACAATTCTGGATTTACAATATTGATGAGGGTACTATGCATGCTACATCTTGAAACTTCAAGGCATCAAATGATAATAAATTCAACATTGATTGACAGTGGTAGCTTTCTGAATAATTTTTCAAGTCACCATCTACAGACATTAGTCAAAGATGCTGAATATTTAACATGAAAGTTAACAACTTCAGAATGGCATGTGAAGCAGAATTTTAATTACAGGAACAGGTTTACAGTTACAGTAATAATTACAAAGCACTCCAATATGGTTGACTGCCGATATTTTTAAACAATGTTATCAGAGCATGTCTGCAGTTTGGTGGGTAATCTATAAAGTTTGAGGAATTTAAACTTTTACTTCACTTCCTCAAATAAGTATTGTTATTGCTTCCTGGTACACCAATAACTGCAACATTGCTCTATGTGAAGTAGATTATTTTGTTATTGACGATATAAACTCATTAGCCATTAAATAATGTTTTGTTCTGTTTTATTCATATTTAATTTTGTAACACTTGGTTTATATAACCAGTAAGTTTGGTTAAAGTATAAATGTGATAGTGTCTGATGTACATACCCGCTTTCCGTACTGCTGGTAGAACTCCTGAGCTATCTCCTCTAGATAGCTGAAGGCAAGTCTTTTGCTGTAGTTGCGCTCGCACAACACTAAGTAGCAGATCTCATGTTCAATTAGATAACTGGAAAGTTTTACATTATTATTTTAAATGACAACTATTTCTTGTGTTTTCTGACAATTTGATTACTACCTAGCTAATTATGTTTACCTTTTAATCTTGATACTTAATGACTACTTGTAAGTCTATTTGGTTTTGTTTACTACTATAGAAATGCCTAAAAACAACATTTTTATATTACTAGAAACACTTACTGTGTGTAAAGCAAAACAATAAAATTAGATTGCATAAATAAAACAAAATATTACATCAGAATGACAATAAAAAAAAATATGACAACAAAAAGCGGTAAAATTAGGGGTCAACTGAAACATAACAAGCGGTAGGACTCACTGGAAGAGATAGGGCCCCGTTTCGATGGAGCAACGGGTCGGCGACTGCGGGCCTAGTTTTCTAAACAGCATTTTAGCCTGATTTTGGTACTCCAGAACATTGCAGCCGCTCTGCGAACCACCACAGCAAATTAAATTATAAAATAAAAATAATAATGAGGACAAATAAAATATAATGTCGTAAAACTCGTTGGAACGTGAAAACATACGTGAACCAAAAAAATGGCATTACATGAACCAATCGAACTAATACTTAAATATAAAGGTGAGTTATATGTTACACGTGGAAAGTAATAAGTTTTATTAGTAATCTAAACAGTAAAAACTAGTTACCTGCTCATCTTCTTGCATAGTAGCGGCCAGAGGCAGGCCGTCTACGACCCTTGCGATCATAGTCATAAGAACCATTTTAATATATTATAATTGTCTCTCACGTTAACATATAAACAAATGTACGTTTTAGTAAGATTTTCACATTAACACTGATTACTTTTTCCTTCTCATTATCGGGTTATTGGAAAACAAAATCTGAGGTGACAGCTGGCTGTGCATCAGCATACACGTCAAAGCAACTGACATAACAACAACACGTCACGTCAGATAGATTGTTTATGGTTTTGGTATTGCCAGAGGCAAAAGTATTAACAAAAATGAAACGCGCAGTGGCGCCCTCATCGTTTGTCTGGTTATTTCTTTTATTTTAGAATGAAAATGCAGAAAATAAGCATGTTACGTTGTGCTCCGCAAGACAACTACACAACAACAACAACAACGACGACAACAACAACGTTATCATTATTACAAACGGTAATTTTACATTGTTAAGTTTTATTATAATCGTTAAAACGGAAAGTAGTGGCCACTAAGCTTTAAAACAGAGCTTAGTGGCCTGGCCACTACTTTCCAATGTAAAACTACTGTTTGTAATAATAAGAGCGAAAATATGTCAAGCTGTCATATTTTATCTTCAGATAAAAGTTATCTGTATAGTGAAAAATTAGAGAATAGGTAGTCTTGTGGAGCATAACGTAACATGTTTATTTTCTGCACTTTCATTCTAAAATATAAGAAAAGCCTCTGCGCGTTTGGTAAACCGTAGGCTAAAACAAACCAATCCACAGGCGAACATCGCGTACGAATATCGCGATAAATTTCTGGTTAGTTAAAATCTGACTATGGTATAGTACTTACGCACGGCTAACAAGCTATACATTTCCAGTATAAGCTGATCTCGCATTGTTTATGATTTCCCTATAATGAGAGGCCAGTGTAAACTGGATATGTTTAGCTTGATGTGTAGCCGTGTGTACTATCCAGTAAAATCAGTGTATTCAAAACTATAAGCTTAGAGATATTTTAACCATCAAAACTCATTATGATTAAGTACTTCGGAAAAAAATACGGGAAAATTATGTGAGTTAGTTCGTTTTGGTTTAAATGGGCTCAATTATTTGCGTTACTTTTTTTTACATCGGTCGTTCGTCGTGCGTGGTCAACATCATGCCATAGAAGTTCACCGCAGAACGGCGTCTCCCAAGGCCATAATGTTCCATGTAGTCGGTGCGTCCCCTTTTTCTCAGTAATCAGCCATAGGGTTCTTGGTATTGGAGTAGCATTAGCATAGCATAAGTAGCATAGCATTAAGAATAGGAGCGATAACTAACGTTTGTTGCGGACTGTACTGGTACCAGTATAGTCCGCAACAAACGTTAGTCAGTTAGCTAACAGTCGAGACATTTTCGGATTGTTTCTCAACAATCCGAAAATGTTGTTCTCCAATTTTGTTTTACTTACGTAAGCAGCCAATAGCAGTCCACTGTTGGACATAGGCCTCTATAAGCATACTCCACTAACTCGATCCTCGGCCCGGCTAATAGGCTACTCTCATCAAAACTGTTTTAGAATGGTAACGTTTTCCCCTTTTTTGGGTTCCGTACCTCAAAAGGAAAAAACGGATCCCTTATAGGATCACTTCGTTGTCTGTCTGTCAGTCTGCCAAGACCCTTTTTCTCAGGAACGCGTGTAGATAACAAGTTGAAATTAATATCAAATAGGTCTATGGTCCCTTGGAGTCCTAAAAAAAATCGAGCTTCAAAGTCAACGCAATAAAAAAATATGGCCATATATGCGACATATTTTTATACTCGCAAGTAAATCACCTATGGGGTACTTCCTGTTGATCTAGAATCATGAAATATGGCAAGAAGCAAGTACTCGCAGCACAAGTAAAGGAACAAGTCCGAAAATTGTTAATTTGTAATTTTATCACATAAAAAATATTTTCAAGTATCTCAGTCTGTTAAAAGACCCTTTTTCTCTGGAACGCGTAGAGGTATCAAATTGAAATTAATATCAATACTAATAATTATATTAATCTATGGTCCCTTGGAGTCCTAAAAAATCAAGTTTCTAAGTCAATGCAATAAAAAAATACGGGCAAAATTTTTTTTTGGGATTACAATGCTGTTACTTTTTTTGATAAATTCTTTTCAACTACGGAACCCTTCATTGTGCGTGGTCCGAGACGCACTTGGCCGGTTTTTTAGACTACTGTTTTCTTTTAGTTTATTAGCGCTGTCAGTGGAGCTCGTGGCTAAGTAATAACAGCCGCACGGGTCGATCCATCAGGTTAAGCTACGCTTGCCGGGGTCGGTCCGTGGATGGATGTCCATATTTACATACTGAGACTCCTCCGTGCCTCGGAAAGCACGTTATAAAAATAAATATAAATAACGTTAAGCCGTTGGTCCCGGCTGTCATTCGTGGATCTTTGACAGTCGTTACGGGTCGTCAGTAGCTCGAAAGTCTGACAATCAGTCTTACCAAGGGGAATCAAATTACCCAGTTAATGGGTTGTGGAGGTCAGATAGGCAGTCGCTCCATGTAAAATACTGGTATTCAGCTGCATCCGGTTAGACTGGAAGCCGACCCCAACATAGTTGGGAAAAGGCTAGGCAGATTGATTGATAGCGCTGTCAGTGAAGGCTGGTCATACCTTAGCGGCCACGGCTTATTTTAATTTAATTTAAATATTTGAATTGTTTTTTTTAAGGACACTTTTAACGTTCTGCATCGTTCTCACATGTAAAATTTCAACATGAATGATGTAACCATTATTTTGTAACCATATCTTGATTTAAAAGAGTGTCCGTGGAGTTTCTTGTCCGTTCTTCTCCATAGGTACCTACTATGCTTTGGAATGGGTGCCATAAGCTTCATCTTTCTGACTGACCGACCCCTTGACAATTCAAAAGTGCCTGTAATTGGTTTAATTGAAATAAATGCTTTGAGTTTGAGTCGTTTAGATTCATACTTCTTCCGTGATAAGTTTGAGAAGAAGTCCGAGACTTCAGCAACGGGGATCTACTCCTACTGAGGATATAATAACAAACAAGTTTGGATTTTATTGTGGATATTTTATTAACATTATCATCATGCATCAAATTTATGTGCTAATTCATTTACACTTATAACTAACTATACATAGAAAAATAACTTAACTAGGGGGCAGAAAATACAGTATTTTGTAAAATTAAACAACTAAAATTACAATTAAAATATCGGACTTCAACTGCATACAACTAAAAGCAAGTATAGCGCATAATCACTATCGCACGCAACTCTCAGAATAATGACGAAATTTTGTTAAAACTTTAATCAAAGCGAAACGACAGCGCCATCTATGAGCGAGTAGCTGAAACTAAAGTTTACATTCACATAACGAACTCGTTGTCGACACGAACGTAACACACCACTCTCATCCGGAATGAATTACGTATTCGAATATTGGACATTAATTTATCGACGAACAGGAATACGTACATTGAAATAGTAATTAACGATAAAACATGAATGCTGCCTGCCGCCGACGAGCGAGCGCAGCGCCCTCTCCCTCTATCACAATTCACTAACCTTCTCATTGCTTCCTTGCAAAATATTTTCATATTTCACCTATCTAGCGACGCCAATAACTATTCGTTCATGGGTCGTGAGGGTGTGCGTTTGGATTATTATCATAATGTATTTGTATTTACAATAATTTTGACGTGCAAAACATTTGCGGCCACGATAAGTAGACCATTATACGAGGACGCCTCGTACCAATCTGGCGTCCGTTATTATAATTTAAAATCAAATTATGATACTAAAGACTAGGCTCAATTTAAAATAATTTCATTAATAATATTTTTTTTCGAGGTGCCTTTAAAATTTACATTGAAAATTTAAGTACATTAGTAATTAGAAACTTTGATTTTTTATTCAACAACATCAATTCGACTAAAATTATTTAAACTCTCCGAGCATTTTTTTAAATGCTTGCTCAAACATTTTGCCTACTAACCGGTAACTAGTATCTCACATTGTCGATTAGGACACACACTAGCCGAATTATAAATTCTGAGAGCGTTCGCCTTCCATCCCATGGTCCATTCATTACCTACTAATTTATTAATAAAGATATTTTTACAATAAAATTTGTAACCTACAGAACGAAATTCCCTAAAAAGGAAAAGAATTAATGCCTTCGTCGACGCCATGGGCGTCGCCCGCGTGACAGACAAAAATAAATAAATTAAACCCTATAGTTATATTTACAGAAGCATAAGAAGTAGTGCCGAACAGAATATTACTGAGAATTCCATCTAGCTATATAAAAATACGATTAAAATTCCACAATTTTGTTTTTTAAATATATTCATTTTAATCACATGAAACGGCCACTGGTTTTGTTCGAAGAAGTTTGGATACTGAGATCTTTCACCTATATAAAAGTCACTTAACGCACTGGTTCATTAATATTTAGTTTAACACCTGTATGTCGGTTGGACTGGTCTAATATATTATTGTATTGTGTGCGAGTGTAACCCGAGCGTGCTCCGCCATCGGTCCCTTGCATAGCACCCATTGTCCCGCCATCGCTACTCGACTGCACTCCTCCTCTAAGGCTCCTCTGACCCTTACCGTTCGCGACCACACGCGCCCTCCGTGGCATGCTACACTACCACGAGACACTTACACGCTAGCATCTAATCTGATATCGTTCACGTTGAATATAAAAATATTGTGTAACGAGGCTTGAAAGCAAAGTGTGCCGGAGCGCACGTGTGGTCAACAGTTATTCTATTTGACACGACGCCAACTAACAATTCCTCCGCTTACGTACATTTACAAATTATAAACAAATTTTATTGTATACATAGAAGGATCATTTTGTCTTTGCATTGAATGAAATATAAATTATCTGTGTGTATATGTCGAAGTGAACTAGGCTACACCTTAATCGATCTTTCTTTTACAACTATCTAGTTAAAAGTATTATGATTCATTAACATTGGACCACAAATCGTAATTAATTATTAATAATATTTATTCAGGTAACAAAAAATTGGAGGTCGCACGCTGATCAACTAAAGAAATTATATACAAGCGGTCTGATATGCTGAGAAAACAGGATGTATATGTCATACACAGTAAATAATTGTCTCTTCTGATATGTAGTTCTAGTCCTGGGCTGCGCGTGCGCGCGACCTCCTTGCAACATGCTTAATATAATTTTAAATAAACGAAATAAACTAGAACATGTCCACTTAAACAGCTCACTTATAGTAAACATAATTATATTTATAATTAACACAATTAACGCACAAAAATCATCCCTTAACTATTAATTATGTCAGTGTATCTATCAGCAAGTTGGCAGTAGGTTTATCAGTACATGCGTAGTAGTATCACGTCAAAACATTTTATTTAAACGAATGTTTGCAATTTAATATCATTTCCAAATTCGGTTTCGAAGTATAAAACAATTGAGATAGACTATGCGATGACAGGAGCGTGTTCCGAGAGGTCCGCGTGACAGCGGGCCCGGGCCCTCTGCTCGGACCGCCGTCGGAGCACGCTCTCAAGAAACAGATTACAGCTAGATAATAGACAATGACTAAATGTTCATATAATATACATAGTTATAGATAAATCAACAGCAGTGAGGTTGCTTCGTTTGTAACAAGGTGTAAATATGAGATGGCCATAAAAAGCACCAAGAAGTGAATATATTTCATCTGAGGATATTACTATAAGATATTTTTGTTATATAAACATTTTACGTAAATATTTCTTTATAATAAACTCTTATTTAGACTATATATATTCTTATTGCGTATTGTAAACTGTTTCGAACAATATGTAAATTGTATATTCATATGAATCATTTGTTACTTTTGCGTAGTTCTGAGGTAGGAAGTTCTGATTTCGTAGTCGACCGAGGAAATGTATAATCGACATTAAACATGCAATATATAGAAATTTCATTTACAAACATTTAAAAATTCGTTTCAACATTATACAAAAATCACTCCGTCCCCATATAACATCTAGCAAATTTAGTGTTCCTCTTCTGAAATACCCTAAAAATAGGTACCTATATAAACATTTGAGCAATCAATTTCGTCTCTCCTATTTTTGTATAAATATTAAATTCAATGATAAGTTAATATTAGTTCGATTTGAGAGTAATATTTATATTAATAACATTATATAGAAGCGATCTGAAAAACGTAATGCATGATGATTTGAAAAATAGACGAATTGTAACTATTAGTGAAAAAAACTAGTAATGTTAGAGCGAAATGAATACGCGTCCTACGTATGAGAGATAGTGTCCGTCCGGCACTGCGTCCACGTCATCACCACGTCACACTTCATCACCACGTCACCCGTCACTCGTCACGCGTGGTACACTCGAGATTCGTGCGGCCTACGCCAGCGAGCAGTCGATCTCGACGATGTCTTTGGGCACGTCCACGAACTGGTACACGAGACGCTGGCCGTCCACTTTGGCGAGGATGCCGCGCTGGTAGTAGTAGCGCAGCGCGCGGCCCATGGTCTCGTAGTTCATGTCAGGCTTGTTCTTGTGCAGCCCCCACAGCCGCGACACCGCCTTGGAGTCCACCAGCTTGAACACGCCCTTCTCGCGGTTGGTCCACTTGATGAAGCGCGGGCAGTACTCGCGGTCCTGCAGCAGCTTGAGCAGGAACTCCCAGAGGTACGTGGTTGAGCCCTCGCGGCTCTTGCGCTTGACGCCGGGCGTGGGAGGCGCGTCGGTGCGCGGCCTCTTCTTGGGCTTGAGCTTGTTGTGGTGGTGGTGCCGCTGGTAGTCCCCGAAGTCGAACACGGAGTAGGGCAGCTCGTCGTGCGGCAGCGGCGGCGCCGGCGCGGCGAAGTGGTGCGCGCCGCCGCCGCCGCCGTAGCCGTAGCCGTACGCCTCGCGCTCGGCCGCGCTCACTGCAAAAGGAGCAGGTGGTCACGTCATATACACGTCATACACATTATAACTTAGGGAGACAGCAGGGACCTCGGAGCTTCCTAATTCTATACAGTCATGTAAACACGTTTCACGTTTGTGATTGTACATGTATTTAAATCTCATCTAAATGATCTACTTTTATTAGATGAGTAAATATTGAACTAATTTAATGTTTATGCAACATTTGGTTACAAGTTAACTGGCTCCACAATAGTGAGACCAGAAGGCGGCTCCAGTCTCATGCATTAGGGCACGCTGTTGTCTAAACTAACTCTAGTATTTTGATAACAATATTTTACATTGTTTTCATTTCATAGACTGGGTTCAGGGTAGATGTCTAGCTTTAAGGAACGTCCTGTTTCTTGGTCAAACAAAGGCGATTTAACAATAAACATACTAGTCGTAAATCAATGAATAATTGACCACAATTTCATTAGGTACCTATTATGAAAGTGTGGTCGAGTAATGTATAAATTTTGTAAAATAATGGTTATTTTATAATTAATGTAGTTTATTTTATTAATATTGCAGTAATAAAATAATAAATTTCCTATGAGCAATGAAATCCAATAGTTATAATGGCGATACGGTATCAATAGGGGTGCAGCGACAGACCAACCGTTGATAATAATAAAATGGTCGGATGGAAAGGATGCGGATGACGTTTATTGTTATCAAATTCAATTATTTTTTATACATTACGATGATTTATGGACGTGTTGTGGTCCACTTTGTATAATGTAAGATACTGTAGATATTATTAAAATGGTACATAGGTATTCAGTGTTAGTGAACCTGATGAGTAGGGGAAACATTTTAAAGAAAACAAAAAAAGTTTGAATATTAAGTAAGATATTAAAAGTTTGTTATTTGTCTTCGTTTATGGTTTTTATTGTTCAATGAAACGATGTTGTTGAAACATGTTGTTTTCCATGTCTTCGCAGCTGCTGCCGCGTCACACAATGCGAGCGCGTTAGTTGACGATAGCACAGACTGATAGTGCCGCGATTGCGTCAAGCGACAGCGGCGCCTTGACCCGAATGCCTGCGCCCGCGCCGGCCCACTCGCCGCTACGTTTTCCTCCTCGGAAAAATAAGCAGAAGCTTAATGTTCTAGGCTCTAGAGGAATCACTTGTATACTTGTTGAAAAGATAGAGTGAGAAGGCACAGCAGCACTTTGAAAAATAAGTAATGTCTAGGATATTGAACAACTTGAAGGTTCTGCTGCTAAAGTTAACCGCACTTTCAATGGTTGAAAACTTGAAAGTGATTTGTGTTGCTTTAGCAATACAACTAGTAAACAGTTCAATAGCTTTCCTAGACACCGACATAACATCAAAGTCAATGATTCATAGAAAACAAAATAAAGATATTTTTCTCACCGACCGGTGACTGCCGTGTGAGTTGGATCTAAAAACTTCAAACCGTGGGCTGTAAATTTCATCTGGCCGGCTCAATAAAACGGTTGTTTGGCTGAGATTAGCCCGATTCGCGGGAAATGATTTAGTTAACACTACATAAAGCATTGCCGTCTGCCAGTGCGCCTCGGTAATAGGTTTACATGACGCCTGTAATGTTGCTCCACGCATTTGAATCTATTATACTTATGAAATCATTCTTTGACACCTTTTTTTTGTGTGATAGATGAGGCATGACAATTTAAAAGAAAATCATTTATCTTTTAACACTACGATTTAAAAAAAAAAGTATAAAAATAAATCACCGGGTTTGTATGTCGGGTATGTAGGTAAGGAAGTGAACAGCTAACGCCTAGTTTTTTCATGAATACTATGCCCGTAGTTATTGTGTGTAAGGCACATTTTAGTGCTCGCATAATAAAGTTGCGTAAACTATGTCCAATTATGTGTTCCAGAAGATTTTACAAAAGGTAGTCTCATTCTGTGTTTTTTCATGTCAGTTATTTAGCAAGAAGAACCACAAAGTCGTCACAGCACAACTGACAACATGGTGAGTGAAGTGAAGTTGGGCTAACACTGAAAAGTGATATCAGCGTATAAGTACCATAAAATGAAGTTTGTGGTCAATAATAATGAATTAATGATTTAATTACGTTACGCCATCATTACATATTTAATAGGAATAATTTATAGGGAAATACCCTAAACATGGGGAATTGCTTGCAGCTACAAATGTATTTTTTATTCTGTTGATCTCGCATCGGGAATGTTGAAGACATCAGAGAGCAGCCGGAAGTGCGTTTTATAAGTTAATTTATTTTTATGAGGAAGTGGCGTTAGGTACCTGAATGTAAAATGGAAGCTTTTGCGGCTTTGACGTAATTAATTACCAAAAAACGTAAATTATTGAGGATCGTGGTTTTCCTTCTGTATGTACGGTCAGCAACAGAAGTCGGTTAACACTGCTACTTTTTGACATCATCTAAATTAACACAAAATGATTCGATAAACTGCTTTTTTTCGTTTAACTGTTAAGTGTGTTCTTAAAATATTAAGTTCCGATTTGAATTAAATATTTCGCTTAATAATTAAGATTAAAAAACTGCAAGTGTTAATCTACTTTTGTTGCTGACTGTACATATAGGTACAATGCTGTGGAACGGAAATATGTCGAACGAAACGACAAACTGGTGATTGTAACTATATTATTTGAATGTAATTCTTATAAGTAGAATCTGTCGAACTTGAGCTAAGTCAGCCTGCTAGCTGCCTGCTAGCTGTCTGCTGGCTACCTGCTGAGAGAAAACTTGTTACACTTACGTATATAATTATAAGCGTCGTCAGTGTGTGTTGTGCGTTGGCGCGATTCGCCATTTTCTAATATTATCTAACTGGTATGTATTTTCGCGCGGCTTATCTGCGCGGTCGTTGACCCTGTACACTGACACGTGTGGCGGACACATACCTATTCTTTTTTCATGAGAAAAATCAAGAAGATAGACGAAAGGTTTCAAGTTTTTTTTTCAGGCTCCCTTTCATTCTGGGAGTGCTTGTTTGATGCATGTCATTGGACTTATAAAGGTAGGTAATGTCATTGTTTATTATATGTACCTACTATGTTGTGAAGAGGTTGCTAAATCAGGTGCGCGTGCGGCCATCCCATTGCAGTTGTATTCCTAATAGTCAAAACCGAATTACAAGTTTCACAACCTAATTGATATCTAAATGTAGATAAAGTTAATCAACCGTTTAAACAGATAAGTAATTCATATTTGAAATAATGTAATCACTATAACTGTGTCAATATGGATGGGTTTAATAATTGCCTGAAATAAATCATATTTAATTTAATTTTTAATTTTACATTCACAGTTTTCCGCTCATCGGAAAATTATGTTTAAAATTGTAATTGTTTGAAGGAAAAAGGGAATACGTGGGCTAATTATTAGTCATACTACGGAAGTATAATTATTATTGTAGAATTTCAGTTCGCTGATTATTGATTAAGTATATTATATAAGTAGGTACCTATATGTTGACTGATAAGCACCAAATGTCGTTGCACTAAAAACTCCTTTGTTTAGCAGCTTTGGCTGGTCACTTTAGTTAGATAATCACTCTATTTAATTAATTAATTAATGCATTATCAATGAATTAAGGGAAGATGCCAAATTGGATAAGATGCGACTGATCAAGGATCACCTGAACGGACAAATTTAGAAAGAGGCTCGCAAGTAGAACGAACGCTATTAACGGTAAACCGAACGCGGGCGGGTAACATAGTTACTTGTTATTTATAATTTAACGTTCCACGAACACGTATCTCATAAAATCCCTCTCGAGCATGGGAAGCTAACAAGACGCCGCGTAAAAAACCCGCATTTTATGCGCCGGCGACTCTATTTATAGCGCATGCGCTGGACGCATCCTACTGGTTGCGCTGCAAGATCAAGGTTACGGCGGCTTGTACGCCTGTTGCAGTCTTAGAATGTCATCTTCACTTTGCTAGTTAGCAGTCCTTCGGATCGAAAAGAAAATTTATCGAGAGAGCACCCGTTCTAAAGTGTACCTTACACTTATTGGACTGGGTGCTATTTGCTGTAAGTGTCTGACGAAGACGGATTGTTTTGCTCCCGGATGCGAGTATGCGAACGTTTAGGTTGATGTAGGGTGTGGTGGGAGGAGGGGGAACCGGTTGCGCCCGCGCATCCCGCGGTCGCGATAAATGGGTTACCCCGGTTACCCCACAAACCTCTTGCGATACAAACACGCAACGCTCGCCGCGCCCGCGCCGGCTCTCACTTATTATTATGATTTCCAGAGTTTTTGTTCCACATTAGATCGAGGGAAAGTGGAAAACCATAGTTATGTTTAATTAGTGCGCAATTTGTGGCAAAAAGCTAGTAAGTAGGTAACGCAACTGTGCATCTAACTAAGCTGGATGCTGCAGCTCACTTCTTTGTGGTTTCAGTGGCCATAACGTTTCTTGCCATGAATCCTGCTTAGCTATAATTTGAATACGTAATTGTAACATTCCTTTTGCGAATAATTTTCTACAAATTAACTTGCGAGGTTCATACAATTCCTCCTGCTCTTTCCCTAATGTTTAGGAAGCGACAAAAGCTTTCAGCAGAACAACAGAGTTACATTCCACTGACGTCAATCGACTGATACATGAACACATATGACGATTTATCAGTTAGCGAATAGGTAGGTAGGCTATTTTTGCTCGCGATAAAAGGAATTAGAAAGATAAGACAGCGAGCTGAGAACATTTCCTCAAAGCGACTGTTCTGTAAACGTGGCCACAAATGATGAAAATTTATGTTTTTATCGCTTTGTTTTTCAGGTTAGGCAGGCAGGAAGTGATAAGGCATAAATTTAATCAGTCGTGTGATAGGATTGCATCGCCGGTGCCGGCTGTAGTGTACAAGTTAGTTTCAGACTCATATCCTCCCATAGTGTGACTGACAATGCATCTAGTTTTCCTGTGCGACCGGAAAGCGTGCGTGCGCCTAAGATTGCGAGCTAGCGCGGTGCAGCGGAGCGCGGGCCCGCGCGGGCGCACCGCGGGCGCCGGCTTGCGTCGGATGCGGCGGCGGCAATGACCAGGAAATGACGCCGCCGGCTGACCTTCACACACACGCACACACGCGCGCCCTGCGCCCGCACATCCCCCGCCTCCCTCTTAGTTGTCCCTGTCCGTCTACTACGGGATTTTGCGTTGACGCGCTCTGTATATGCATGTGCACATAGTGCAACCAAGTTCTTGTAACAACAAAGCTGGATCACTTTCATCCCGGTCGATAAATTTCATGTGAGTATAATTATTATCTGTTGTAGGTACCTACGCGCTGCTTTGTGATTGGTTGCTGCCGTCATGTTTCGATTGATGAGGGCAAAGTGGAGAGGTGGTTCAACGATAACTGAGTTTTTGTGCATTCATTATCAAGGTGACATTCCGTTGAACTGCGCATCGTCCGAATGTTGATAGCGTTCGTTATGTAATTTATTTACAAACAATTATATTAGGTAACTGTTCCAGGATACACTAGTTATCGATACAGGACAGGGTGGTGTAGATCTACGTATTTATTTTCGTACATAAAAACTGCAGTTGACTTGAAACTCGTGCATGACTAAAAACGCTAGGTATTCTGGAGCTTCGCGCATGTTATATATAAAGCGAAAATTCAAAGATGGCGCGTTCTATTTTCCTGCGGGCGCATGTGGTGAACTAGCGCTGCGTTAAGTAAGGTCAGCGCTGCGCTGCGCTTGCGCTCGGCAACACTGCAACTTACGTAACGGCGATAACACGCGGCTAGAGGGCGACACTTGTATCGAGGTCACGTGGACCAGGGCCGTAGGTTTCAGGGGAGGAGGCTCGAACACTGTTTACTGCAGTTACCTGCAGACAACAAGCTACATTGTGTAACTGTTTGTTTGTCTTTGTATCGGTCACCAATCAAAGTACTCAAAGTCTTGTGCGAACTTTGATTTCACAAGGATCTCTCGTACCTATCAGAGTAAATAAGAACCTGTCTGGGTTCCGTAGAAAGTAGAGCACAACGATATTTTAGATTTATGTCTGAAATTTTAGTGGCTGCGTCTGAACGATAGTATTTATGAAGATGAACAATTTTTACGATGTTACAAAATTTCTCATACCGAGCTCCAGATTCTGTGCATGTAATCGAGACACGGATAAAATGAATGACGTAGTCAATTCACGACATGCCCGGAAAATCAGCGTGTAAACAGTCTTTTAAATACGCGTTTCCATTGTCTCGCGTTACCTGTTTCAGCACACCGCGCACCGATGTCAACGACCACGTCCTCAATAAGTTCCTCGGGTGCATTTCAAGGAGATTTACGATATCCTCTAAATACAATAAATACTCAATTTTCCGGCACATATCGTAATATACCGTGGAATTCATGATTTGCATTTGGATGTCGTTCACACCGAGCGGGGACGGCCGTCGTCATTTGTAACTACGTACATTTTATTTTAGCTCACTCCGACCGGTTTGACTGTAGAGCACTTTCCTTGCATAACCAATGTAATTGTCGCAATCTGTGATGTTACCCACCGTCGATTATCTAGATGACGAGTCTTTAAAACCTGTGCAACCTCTTTTAATTACAACCTTATATTCTATTACCAGTTTTATCTGTGGAACTGCCATAGACGATATTTTCTAATATAGCTATGAAACTGCTTGCAGCCTCTTTTTGTATTTTGTGCAAATAAAATCGATTAAATTAATTGCACTTGTTAATTAAAAAGCACATCTCCATCTCTATTTGTTATTGCATAATGAAGCAGTTGTTGGGATCCTTCATAACTGAATCGTGTGGAGTTTTTATCGGCTTTATTACAAGTGAGTATGAGGATGGTATCAAGTTATTTGATATTATAGGTACATAAAAATAGATAAAACTATTAACCCATAATTAAAAAAGCCCATAATTATATTGGCCATAATTTAAAAAGTTATAAAAAATCGAGTTTATAGAAGGCTGTATGTACCTAATTAAATATTTGTAGGTATTTTTTTCAGGCGGTCTGTAAATCTTGCCACATTTTCTGTTGCAAAAAGTGTTTTATAAAGAAAAGCTTATAGAATACTAATATGAAGTCGGTTTATTATCAGTGGTGTTTGGTTATGTGTGGTTGTGAAACAGCCTTCGTCTGCGCCTGCGCCGCTCAAACACCGCGCCTGTTTAACCAACTGTGCTGAAATGACGACATTACATAGGTACTATGAAAGGCTTCAATATTATCGCTTGTTTATTCGCACTTATTGGTGTATCGAATAGGTTATTATTAGGTTCAAAGTCACAAGTTATTCTAGAAATCGAGAAAAGGATAAATATTGTAAGAATTTTTTTTCATAGTATTATAGTCCCAAGACGGTGTCTGAGTGATTTTATTATCATTGACGTTGTAGTATTTAGCATTGAATCAAACTCCTGTATGTACAAAAATATAACAGAGTATAAAAGTGCCAAAAGGCGGAAGACAGTGTTAAATAAACACGGCACATGCGCACTTGAATTCTCGCGAATTCGTTGCGAAATAACATCTGTACAAATTACTGGCGGCCATATAATATATTACGACATACAGCTTCTATAACATTTAATTAGGCTGATTCATTGTAACCTCAGACCTTTTGCGAAAGGATAATAGAGTTTGAGCTAAATAAATTGTCGTTATTTGTGTCACAGGTGTGGTCATTTTGTACGAGTATGCAATCAGAAGAAATTAAAAGTGTGGGTTGAAACTATGAGTTTTAGGAATTTTATTATGTAGAATACTTGTATTAGGTAATAAGATAATATTTGGATAACAACGATTTACTTATGATTAATAATTGCTTTACGTCCGAAATTGAAATATCAAATGCGTTTAGTTTTCTTGTTTCCAAGTATTTGTAAAACACCAGAAAATACCAGATTTTCACATGTTTTTCTTTTCTGCTACGAATGTGTGCGAAATGTAGACTTCTAAATTCAAGTTGTATTAAACAGGGCTCAAACAACTTTAAACATTCTACAAATCATTATTTTAAATGGAATCAAGTTGAAGATTTTCCAGGAAAATTTTCATGCGTTTCATTTTACCTAGAGATGAAGTTTTATTTATTTTCACACGTCATTTTTGTTCCAAACAGTAAACATTACGTTAGTGTTCCGTGTCAGTGCAGTATTTGGGCAGATCATGATGTGTGAGCGTTAGTTTTACGCCAGTTGTCGTTCATTATCTAAATGGGAAGTTCCTACTTATCTAAGTGACAGTTTTGTCTCCTACGCGCGTCGCCACAACGCTCAATGTTTATACTTTGGAGACCTAGAATATTTTAGAAAAATAAAAAGTAAGACCTATCTATGCCAATTCTTGAAGTCTGTTGTGTGAAAATTGGAAGATGATTCCAAAATAATAATGGCTGCATGCAATATCAACGGTCTATTTTTAAATACGCTGAAACAAATACTTATTTTCCTAATTAGAGCAGGTTGCAAGATTACATCTATTAGATAAACTATGATTCACCAGCTCTGATAGCAGTTTCGTAATATAAAAGTTGTTCAGTCTGCAAAGGCGGAACGTGAGCCGTGACATTATTATTCTCTGCAGTGACATTATTTTACCAGGAATAGCTACTCTAGGTGTAATAAAATCGTAAGTTGAGAGGTGATAACGTTATCGTGTTTAAGTTTTTATTTTTTGTGCGGTGGCGGGCGCGGGCGGATGCCGCTATCAGTGCACAACGCGACGGTTCAACTATCTGTTTATTTAGGCCGTTAATACGAATGCACTCGATATTGTGTAAGGTCAGTTGAGACGTGTTGACACTTACAGCTGTCAAAATTGACGCGAGTACCAACCGCGGAGTCGATATTTATCATGTTTGCTTAACCTTTTGGGTGTTGCTGTTTTCCAAGATGAATTTCATTTTCATTTTCATAGGAAGAAAGACGCTGGTCATATATAAAAACTGAAATCCTTTTACGTTTTGAAAATTGCAGAAAGAGCAGAGATTGCTAATCAGCAGTGTACTTAGTTATTGTTTCTGTCGCTACTATAACTAATTACGTCCCCTTGAGATCGCTGCATCTGTTGCCATGACGTACAACAAGACAGGTACAACTATAGCTAAACGATTTGAGAACGTACTTTTGACTTGTAACGACTTTCCCGCGCAAGCTGGTGACTAGTGAGCTCACACCTAGGCAGTGTAGTCGTGAAACCACCACATAGTGCGCAAGAGTCATCGCTCATCTTGTTTGTCGCCCGATGCTATCGATAACTATTATTGCCGATACGACCTCAACCTATAGTTTGGGACACGACGAAGGTGATCTGGCGTGGAGTTCGAGCACCCCGCTTGCGTAAACATATGCAACTGTGAAAACATTTTTATTTTAATATTGATAAGTATAATGTAAGGGCGCGTTCCGCCTCATGTGTCAACTGCCGACTCGTTCAATGATCATTGTTTTTGTTTGAGATGGAACGCAGCCAAACAATGTTTTACGTCGACACTTCTAAATCTCGGCAGGATTTTTGGATTTTTTACAATTTATACTGTATATTTATACTTTTTAATTGTGTGTGTAAACGACTACATTTTTTACAACTTGTTAATAAAATATGACATTAAAAAATCATATTATAATTTAAGAATGTGAGTTTTAAATTGGCTTCAAATAAGTTTTTCTTATACACATGTAACAATCATGATGCGTGTAATGAAATATGTACTTCTGTAGCAATCATTTGTATGTAGGTGCCGACATAGTTGACATTGTACGAGTAAATATATTGTGCAAGCTTGATTGATAGATAAGCTCACTACCGCTTCAGTTACAGGCAGATTATCATTTTGTACACACGCTTACAACATTTTTATTATATTCAAATTAGAAAATTATATTCTTAAATTGCATATTTCTTTTGTTAAGTGAGATTGCCCTTCCTTTGTTGTTTTTTGTCATGCTTCATCTCCATCAAACCTTTTTGCGTACAATGACGTCGGTTAAAAATAAAAACCGTACACTGAAATTTTCCTGTTCCTTATTTAAAAATTATATCCAAGTTTCTAAATGCAAACGAATGAATATCGTAAAACCGGCAAAAGTTTGCTGTGCACACTGAGGCATGGGGGGGAGGGTGTGAGGAGGGGGCGATAGACGTGGCCGGAGGGGGGGTGTACAGGGAGCGGCGCGGGGGGCGTGCGGGGGGCGCGTAGCTGCAACTGTTTGCGCGCGGCGCAGCGTGGTCAATGACACGGCGACATTGCATCAACGCGCGAAGGTCACCCCTCCTCGGCCCGCGCGCGCACTCCCCCGCCCCCGCCCTGCGCGCCCTCTAACGCGTCTCGCAAATTCCTGCACTTCCTTGCAACAGGACGCCATGTTGGATCAATCATTCTAGTTGCAAGTCCTGCAAGCGCAACTCTTTGTGTTTGTTGTGCAGAGTTGTGCTATAGATTGTATTTGTGTATCTTTGTGGAAATTGTATTATCCACCGGAAAAGAGTTATTAACTGATAAACTATAACGAGCATAATTAGGTACTACGGAAACGAGTAATTATCTATTAATTGCCAAAATATGTTTTTATTATAATGGAAAATCATCCAAATAATTGTAGGTTTGATGTTTTTCGTGTAAAAGTATATTTTCTCTATAAAAAAAGGTAAATATAAGGTATAATCTATGTTCTATACAAGTAGTTATTTACATAGGTAAGTAGGTACCCGTTTCCTTCCCGGGCCTGACTCATGTAAGTACATGATGTTAGGTAAAACTACCTAACTATATAAAGTAGGTAAATATTATGTAAATGTGTGCTCGTGCTTATGCACACATACCTACTTGGCGGTACAGATACATAATATGCTGTTTACTACAATACATATTAAAAAGTGCAGGTTAGCGCTGTCAGGATAATAAACGTGATCCGAAACTTTACTGTTTACATTAAAACTTTATCTGTGGCTCTATAATCTTTGCATATGCTCGGCATAGACAATGGTCTTGTCATGGGGCTTTTTTTTCTAAGCGTTTTCCTTATATAGAGTACCTACATACAATATTAGATTGCGACTTCCCTTAGTTTCCTAATTATTCCTTTCTTTTTGTAGCTAAACTTCTGTCCTTGAGATTAATCATTTTATTTCTTTACTAGCTTCTGCCCGCAACTTCGTCCGCGTGAAATGCTTAGTTTTCTTTTAGCGTCATTTCTAACTTTTTCTTTTTGCTCGGCTCTTAGGGGTCCTAGCGTAATGTTAAATAGTCTATAGCCTTCCTCAAGAATTTGGCTATCAAATGCCAAAATATTTTTTCAAATCCGACTGGCAGTTCCAGAGTAGCGCGCTCAACAAACAAACTCTTTAGCTTTATTATTAGTACCTAGATTTAAATTAGTATAGATAGGCCAATAAAACCCCCAAATTACGCGATTTTTTAAACTTTAAATTAATTTGATTTGACTTTAGTCCTACCAAAGTCAATCTAATGCATGTATTAAATTGACTATGATTTAATCGAATTTTGAGCCCAAAATGTGCCACATAAGACTTAGAAGTTATAGGTATGATAAAAAAATAAAAATTCTGGTAGGTAACTACCGGAATTTGAGGGCCCGATAAAAAATGTAGCCTGTAATGTTACCGTGGTGTGACTTTGTGGTTTTTGACCCTAGTCGCGTCTTTTTGTTTGTTTATACACCTAAATGACGAAAAAGTCATGCAGTTGAAGTTTCAAGCCGATGGTAAATTTGTGTAAAAAGAACTTACAAGAAAAGTATCAAGACTTGGCGGTTCAACAAAGGACTTCTGAGATGAATAAAAAAAAATGTACTTAATGATAATCTCGGATTTCTTTATTTATTTATTTACTAACTGCGCCCCGCGGTTTCACCCGAGTGGACCGGGATAAAAAGTAGCCCATGTGTTAATCCAGGGTATAAGCTATCTACATACCAAATTTCATCCAAATCGGTCCAGCCGTTTGAGCGTGAAGAAGTAACAAACATACAAACTCACACACACACACACAACTTTCGCCTTTGTAATATTAAGTGTGATTTCTGTTCACCTGGGAAATATGGCTGCAGTAGTAGAAAGGAAAACATACTGTATCAGTAAATAGGATGCACTAAACGCAAAAACAACGCATAAACTATAAGTAGCGATAAATATCTATTATTTACAACTATAGCTATATTAGTAGAGTTATTAATAGGTCTTTGCAGCTATTAATTTATTATCCGTAAACAGAACTAGCTGCGTCTGCGCCGCTTGCGTGACGCGCGCGAATTTTTGCCTTCCGCTCATCTCTAATATCGATTTCCGGTTATGAGGTATATCCGGCAGCGGTTATGGCCTGAATGCATATTGAAATATACTTGTATTGTTCTACTTTGGTAGCGTGATGCTAATGGAGTTATAGAACTTATTACAGAACACATGATTATTAATAGCTGTACGTGATTATTGAGTTTACCAATTTTAGCGAGAATCTTCTAAGAATGTGATTTGTATGATTCTTATTTCAGTTTTGTAAAGTTTACGTCACTTTTATGTTGGAGAAATAAAACGATTACAACTAAGCAATAACACCATGAGGCCCTTGGCTTCTTCAACCTTCAAACGATCGAAAGCTCTGCCAGATCACGAGGCGCGAACGCATCGGACGAGAAACCTGTCAAGCAATGACGTTTCCCTTTGACATAACAAGCTGTTTGTTATGAAATTGGTATAATTATGTGCTATAAACATTTTGTCGTCAAGACGATGGCCATAAAAAGCGGGTTGAGGGGCGTACGCGGCGGTCAAGGCCCCGCTGATTTCCATCAAACGTATTGCCCAACGCGACCCTGACTCGGGACCAATCAGGCCGGAACGACTTTTTTCACTTAATTTATTGATTTGTACTGTCGGGACGTCCACTGACGTCTACCTGCACAGCTTCGCACTTGTGATGACTCCCGAGTCCCGCCGAGCGCGCGATTAGAACATGAACTTAACGGCACCGCGTTATCTTATCTGTGTCACGTTGACGTGTCTAACATTTTAGTTTTGTTTCAGATACAATTTTGATGTTCTGTCGCAGGTTATCGATCAGGAAGTCCATTATGTAACGAAGGAACGACTCCGTGGAAACCTGATGGCGTTTGATAACGAAACAGAATCACGTAAGCTTATACATAAATTACGAAGCAGTGTTTCGAAAAGAGTCCGTCGACTAATTTTAACTGTCCCATATTCCCACGGTGGCGGTGGCGTCCAGCATTGACACCGACGCGGCGTTATAATATGAAAGCCGCGGTTTTGCAATGCTACTATTCCGTGGAATCCGTCGGTTTGGCACGGGGCATGTGGGGCGCGCGTAAACACATTGCGAAATGCTCGATATCGGCCAGTCGGAGGAGCGCGCTCGCTGCAACGGGGAGCGATGCATCTATTTATGCAGCGCTATGCGACCTAACACTGACCCGGTTAGGCTCGCGACGCATAAACACAAGGAGAGCGAGTGCGAGCCGACGGACCCACCCGCCGCGCGATAATCGACCCGGTTATGGAGTTATGCTATTTAGAGTGGCGGGCTGACGGGGGCGGCCGTGGTCCGTGAAGGGCGAGCCTTTTGCCGCTCCGCCGGGGACGAGCGGATAATTTTAAACAGCCAGGAAACCATTGGAGCGAGTATGTAGGCCGCCTGGACACGGCACCCCTTCTGTTTTTATACCTATCGTAAAAGAAGCGTGCGTGGTTTCCGGACAAGTGGAGCGCTGAGATTCCATCGCGCAGAATTGGGTCGCGACTGATTTTCCGAGTTCACGATTCGACGTTTGGCCGCTATTCCGCGTACCGACGTACCGAGTATTTCGGAAGCGGGAAGATGGCGGCGGTTGCGCCACAGCTCACGAGATGCGTTGCGAAACGCGCGCAGGAAGCCGCGTGTGAAACGGAACGCTCGAAGGTGACGCACGGCTGCCGCAGCACTATGCCGCCGTTTGCTGCGTGATTCACTGCTTCCTAGCTCCCGATAACTTGTGGTTACACTGAAAACTCATAACGGGCGACAGGTCGCATGTCACGTACGCACCATGAGCTAACGGGGTTTTGTTATGGTAAATTCCGGGATGGTAAGTGCCTCCTTTCGCTTTCGGCGGCGCGTGCGGCGTGCGCTGCGCAACACTCAAGGTCGCGGGCCGTTCAACTCGGATGCGACCGCGATGTTGCGACACCGAAATATGTAATTGTAGAGGAGTCGAGGCGCGTTTGGCAGCGGCCACGGCGCGCAAGTGGGTCGCCGACGGTTGCGCAACCGTTGCTCGTACGACAGATGGCGTGCGTCGCGTCTTCCTTATACGGCGACGCGACGGAACACGTCGCGATTCAAAACAAAGAAACCACTTTTTAGAACTAACGTATGTTTTGTTCTGGATTTAGAATAAGTCCAAACCGCAATCGCGTTGTAATTGTAGCCGTGATCGCATAACCGAGTTATTCGGTCCCGTCGTCGCTCGCTGCTTAGGATTTATTCGATGACGTCACAACAGCCTCAAGAACGAGCACAGAGAGAATTGAGACTAATTGGAATCCAATTGGGGAAAGGATAATGACAGGCCTTGAAAGATAATAATTAAAGAAGTGCTTTTTCAACATTGATTAAGTGAATAAAATAAATGCAACTCTTATCTGAAATAAGGTAAACAGTTGTTATCAGGTTCGCGAATCGCGAGTGAATCAGAAGGAAGATGGATTGCCATCCCATCAGGCCGGCACTGAGCGCACAGCACAGCTCTACGCTATACGCTGGCGTAATATATTTGATACTTTGAATTGAATCAAATGCGATATTTCAGTACTCCGTTGACCCATTTTACTAAACAACGTTACACGAAAAACGAAGAATTTAAAATATGAAACATTGCCTACTATTATAGAAAACTACTAGAATTTCAATAGGCAGAGAAAAGCGGTGCTAGAACCGCAACGGGGACGCTTTCCTCGTGTGTCACCGCGTGTCGCGTGATGTAAGGTAGTAAATCCATTTTGGAAGTTCGCGAATGTCAATAATAACGTTCCGGTCCCCCCAGCGGTCGGCGAGGCGAAAATAGTCGCCAACTATTAATACGAGGCGAGCGCTAGCGCTGCACTGCCCTTGAAACGGGACGATCACCTCTCGCACACTCCGGCGCAGGCGCACACCGCCGCGCGCCGACGTTAGACACACACACACAGGGGCGCTTATCGCGATGCAGCGCGCTGCACAATACACACCGCCATCATTTTAATTTCCATTTCGTTTGCAAATGTCACATTGACATCTCTATGTTTACTTCGCGTCCTGAATGCTTGAACAGCTCTTACTGCATCTCTATTAAGACCAACACAACATTAATTAGGATTCGTTCGATTGAATGGTGTCCGTGTGGCCATCGGCATCACTGTCACGATGATTGTGCATCGCTGCAAACCATGTACAAAGTAATTTATGAACTGACTGAACGTCTACAGAGAGATAATGTATAAACTGTTGATTAAACTGGGTTTTTATGATTTGTATTAAGTAGCTATTTATTTATATATTTATATATTTATTTATATATATATTTTTTGGAGGAGCTTGTGGCTAAGTAATAACAGCCGCACGGGTCGATCCATCAGGTTAAGCTACGCTTGCCGGGGTTGTCCGTGGATGGGTGACCATCTTTACATACCGAGATTCCTCCGTGCCTCGGAAAGCACGTTAAGCCGTTGGTCCCGGCTGTCATTCGTGTATCTTTGACAGTCGTTACGGGTCGTCAGAAGCCCGAAAGTCTGACAACCAGTCTTACCAAGGGGTATCGTATTACCCAGTTACTGGGTTGTGGAGGTCAGATAGGCAGTCGCTCCATGTAAAATACTGGTATTCAGCTGCATCCGGTTAGACTGGAAGCCGACCCCAACATAGTTGGGAAAAGGCTAGGCAGATTGATTGATTAAGTAGCTATTTAGTTAAACAATATTGTCATATCCTGCCATAGATCGTGATCTCGCAACCAGTAAACGGATACGTGTATTGCTAGCAAGGCACGACGCGTCCCCGATTTAAGTTATTTAGTTTTTATTGAATGGTCTAGCTAGAATCTAGATCGATGGTTAGATGTGCATTTGGTATTGTGAGAGTCCTCCAAACCACTTGCTCACTCAAACATGCATTCCGCTGGTCGCGCAAGGATACTTCCACGAGCTCGGAGTGGAGCACGGCTGCCCGGCGCGTACGCTACGCCGCCAGCATAATATGATGTGACGCAACTCGCACAACCAAATCGCATTCAAAAATCAACTTCTCGATATTCGCACGCATACAAAAGTCGCGTTTCGTGCTACCTACATCAGCACAATTTGGCAATTGGCAACATCCATTCAAGGTTTCTTTTGTATTAATTAAGTTAGCTATATCAAAATTTCAGTTAGACCTGAATCTTTCAGATACTTGGTAGGTTTGTTCAATGATGTCTCAGTAAAACAGAAAAAAAATACTATGCGCCGTGCGATGTATCGCGGTCTTGTTTATGTGATTGTTGGTAGTTATAAGTCTGTATCATTCTACTGCTGAGTGCTGGGCGAAGATCGCCACGGCACCCAGGCGGTCTTAATGCTTGAGCTCATGGTTCCCATTGACTTTATTTAATTTCGTGAGATTGCCAATAAGACCTTAACATTCTGTGCGGGAAAGCTATGAACAGCAACATTCCAATAAGGTCCTAATTTGAGTGAGTTATTGAAACTGGTTGATTGAATTCGAACGCGGCCACATACTCACACAATCAGGTTTGGACTGCCCAATCCGAGTAGGAAGGTCGCGTTCGTTTCGCCAGAGGCTGACAATGGCGCCGGCACCGCCGCTCTTGCTCAATATTCGCGTTTGCAACACCGAAATTTCGTGTGTGCCGCATTACAGCAATGGCCGATTTACGGCTCACACCTACCTCTGGCACGACACCACTACCGCAATAGCATATCATTTTCCTTTCAGTTGCACGGGTAGGTACACTTATTGTTCTTGTATTAGGTATTTTCAGGATGAGTTCTTGGTAAGTGAATCAGAATCCATTGCATAAGGTAAAATTAGATGCATGTGTTCTCTTTGGGCTAGAGACTCCATTCATGGCGTGTTATCGCGACTTATTGTAACAACAAATTAGTCAATGTTAGGTACGTATACAAGGATTTTCTTATGCGGTTTTGCCTGCTGGTTTTCATAATATTTATCCTTATTAACATTTTGCAGCAATACAACAATAAATACGTAAATAAACAGCTCGTGACGATTTTCTAAATAATAGTTACACGTATTTATCCTCTACGCCCTAGGATTGAGCTATTGCTAGGTATACTACAAGAAACTAAATTCTAAAAGGTTTTCCTGGATTGTAAACAATCGCACTAAACCTAGTTAGAGCACGAAGTATGTATAAAATAAAAAACTTTTTTGAGAAAAATAACAATCGACTTCAAAAAAAAAAATACTACAAAGTGACAAATAACTTTAACTTCGGAAGTCGGTGTCTTTGGTTTTATTATTTAGTTTTTTGCCACCGACTTCCGAAATTAAAGTTATTTTTCATTTTGTTGTCTTTTTTTTGGAAGTCGGTTGTTATTTTTTGTAAAAAAGTTTTTTTATGTGGTATTACCCCATACAAATTCGAATACCACCACGTGCAAAAGAAATTAGAACATCATCTACATAAAAAGTGGAAAAAAATACATAGGTATTATTGAAGCTAACTCAAAAACTACCCAAGCAAAGTTAGTAAATTTTACTGGGACTAATGTCGAGGTATACCCTCCTGAATAAAACAAGAATCTTTCAAATCGCACCACTCTGTAAAAAGTTATGCGTGGTCATACAAAAAAATATATTATACGTGTATACTTGAGAACCTCCTCCTTTTTTTTTGTCGCTTAAAATACATTAATATTTTTGCTACTACGAGTAGTTTGAATTCCGTTCAAAGTGGCACGGTCGCTACAAGAACGTGATAATGAAAAGTGTTTATTGCTCATTTCCCTGTGCATCGTTATTTCGACTTGTCGTTCACATAATGCCTCTTGCGACGGTTAACTGTGTCATTCCGAAGCTCATTATAATATTCCTAGCTATGTTTCGGTGCATCCGTTCACAAGACAAAGGATTCTAGTCGGGAATTCGTCGTATACAAGGCATTTTTAAAATGCGACACAATCGAAAGTGGTCGCTTCGCATGCACCGGCCACCGTCGCGGGCGACGCGTCTCGCATACTATTTGGCGGTAGTATAGTTTTTTGCATCTTTATATTAGGAGCACTGACCTTGCGCAATGTCAAATAGCTGAGGACGGGCGTGGAGCGCCAACTCGCGATAAATGCCCGATGCAACGCCATGCCCATGCCAACTGGTTCCGTCCGTCCGTCAGTCGCTTCTTTCGTTTTTGTGTCATGGAAACCGGCATCTCTACATCTATCGATTATAAACATGCATACTTCTCGCAATGGCCACGTAGCTCTTGCAGGAGGAAGCTACTTCTCGAAGGCGTATTTGCCGCAGCCGTGGCTCTTCGATAACACAATGCATCACATTATCCGCACAAATAAATAGCTATGACTAAACTGTACTTCCCGTGTTTTTGTGTCGTGATTTAATGCTGTTTCATCAAAGAGCAGTTTAATGCGTTTTAAAATACAGAGAGGTAGGTATTTGTGTAGCTAAAGGTAAGGGATCAGACGTTGACAGTTTGTATCGGCCGGGGGAGGGGGAAGGGGGACGCCTGCAATTAATCGCTTTGTTTTTTTAAACTGAAAACGAGCGCTGCACAAAGTATTCCGCGTGTTTTTCTTGAGAATTGAAACAATTGCGAGAGTGAATTATTGGCGCACATAAAAATAATAATTATATGTATTTAACGATACACTTCAAAGTTTGGAGAGAAGGCCAGTTGGCCACCGGCCAGGGTGCAGTTAACACGCCCCCGGAAGTGGCGCGATAAAGCTGTGCTCTACATACATTTAGATAACGTCCGGTGCGATCATTTGTCAGGCGAAGACATTGCAGAACTACACCAGACTGCAGGAGCTCCGCCAGCTCCGTGATAACGATTCAGATAAAATAACCGTTGCTATTATTCTCACTCTGTATTGTAATTTTTTAATGGTCACATAAAGTAATAATTATCTCATCATATTGCCTGCGCAGTAAGTCAAGGCATGCGTTCGTCACCCATTGAATGAATTAGTATTTATTACTATCAATCATGTTCTCGAGAAAATTTCCAATAATAGTACTTATTGATGTTACAGGAACAAGTTTGGTTTTTACACAAGAGTTGATAGGTAACCGCGACTATCGCTGTGAGGGCTCAATTATTGGTAAACAAGAGTGGCGTACCTAAACAAACGTAGTCAACAAACTTGCGGTGATGTTATTCAATGAATTTCCTACGACATCATTCCGAGAAGCTCATAGTTGCTGGTTTATTTGCATGCTCGTGCTAAATATAATGCTATTATTCCTGTGAAATGATAACATTTGTTGTTTTCTTCTGACTTCAGTTCGAGAAGTCACCTAGCCGCTGTTTACGTAAAAAAGGCATTTTTCCGTATTAAACTCATTGTAACCAAATTTATTAAAACAGAAATAGTAAAAAAAAGAGTTAACTATCAAAATTTAAATTGTAAAATAACAGAATTAAAAGTGTTTGAAAGTTTATGCGAATATATTATTATCAAAGTGTCAAAACAACTAGATCGCGGTTCCCCCGAATTACCAGCGCGTACGCAGCTCGTAAGGTGACCTTCCGGGAGGGGCGTTCACCGAGCGCGAGCGGTCACCTACAGCCGCGTAACATCGATACTTCGCTCGCAACAATACTACACTATTCTCTATTTTTAATAACAAGTGCTTCTTTACGTTTTTTTCAAGCTGCGAGAGTCATTGAGGATGTGACTGCATTTATAAATATTTCTGCATGACGTGTGTTTCTTTTTTGTTTGATTGTCGATTGGATCGAAGGACCAGTACCTACCTATCTACCTACCTACCTACCTATCTACCTAGTGCCCACATTTATTTACGTTTAACCAAGTCTCTTTAGAAGAAGTTTAAAGCTTGGGAGGTACCTGCATGTCTCTCAATGAAATAACTGGCTAAAAGAACATCTCTAATAAATAAAACAGATAAATCAATAAGTTGGTGTCTGCTAGGCAGTGGACGTACCTGGTGGTCTGGGGTGTGCGGTGGCGTGGTGCTGCAGCGTGTTGGCGATCTGGTGGTGCTGGTAGAAGGGTAGGAAGGGCGCGTGGAAGGGCGCGGGAGGGGGCGGCTGCAGACGAGCCTTCAGCTCCTCGGCAGAGCCGGCGCCTGACGAGGAAGACTCCACGTCGGACACGCCGCTGTCAGCCGGCGAGGGGGGGAGAGAACCTGCGAATGAACACACCAATCAGTCAAGTTGTGAATCTAAACCTACTCGGTAACAGGAAAAGGAAAGTTTATCTTTTGTAACAAGGAAAGTACACGGTTTCCTTAAAAGTCTATGAAGGAAAATCGATTTAGGTACCTAGATGAAAATATAATACCTCTTATTTATATAGTTCTGTATTCCTCTGTCATGAGGAAAGGACCAATAACGACGTAAGATTTCTCAACCGCCCAATCACCCCTCTGCAGGTTGCATAATCTAATAAAGTATAATTAATCTCCTGAGATGCATAACCGTTATTAAATGACATTGCTAAAGGAGCATCATCCTATTATAGTAACGCTCACCTGACTGCAACCCTGCAAATGCAATTAATTCCAGGGGTCTTTGAGGCCCAACGGTCACTTTATGAGATTAGCCGTTAGAGAGGCGTATTTCTCAGATGCATTTGCGTTCACCTGTTTTGTGTGGGAATGGTCAGCAGCGGTCACCAGAGGGATCGGCGCGAACCGTGTTTAGATAACTTACAATTATGCAGATTTTTTACTATTTATGTTGCACAATAGGTGAAGGGTCGTATTTTTTTGCATCTCTAATGCGAAGTTGTTTTGGTTTACAAAAGGTTAACTTATGGCGATGCAACATGCTCCTTTAGGATGTTTTCTTGTAATTATTATATTTGAATAAGGCTTAGTTAATTTAATTATTATTTAAATGAACAATAGTTGGTCAGTTTGACCGTTACTCGAGTTGCACATCAGATTTATCATGTTTGTGAATATTTTATTTTAACATTGCAATTTGAGTCGAGCTACTGTAAACTGAGTATCCTTTCGTGAATGAAAGAGATTATAAGAAATAAGAATCCTTTCTTGTCAAGTAGCATTCTCCTATAATAGAAAAAGTTGATAAAAAACATAATCGTGCATCGAGTCGGAGTCGGACTAGTCGAAGGGACGAACTTTCTCATGTCCGGGTCCCTAAAGTTTGACGCGTAACGGTTGTCCGGTATTTAAATAATATAATCAACGAACAAGTATTAGTAGAAAGCTGTTTATTCATATTTCCTCGTCCATTGAAACTATGACTGGTATAAAGTGACCATTTGACCGGTGCGCGCCGGCCGCTGTCCACACCCCTTTGTGCGCATTGTTAACCCTTCAATGGTACAATGCATGGGAATCGGGAAGCGGTGATCGCGGGCCCGGCCACTACGACCATTTAAATCGAGAATAGCTTGAAATAGGATGAAACAATTATAACTAGTTTCTGCGTTCGAATTTGTTTGTATACATTTGTAATATTTAACGGAAAGAACGCGAAATTGTGGTTAGTTAGAGGCGAACGAGTAGGTATGTAGGTCGGTCTGCAATCGGTATTTGTTATCTAATTTTAAACGTAAAAGGTAAAGGGAAAACGCACCTGATTCGTTTGATTGCAAATATCCTACAAAATATTGATGTAATTAAATACCTTATCTATTTTGATCCTCGAAAACAGGTAAAATATTTCACCTATTTAATCAGGTCTACGTATTAATTTATCTAAATATATATTCGCATAAAGTGTAGGTAATGTCCTATGTTAGTTGAATTCAGTGGCCTGTACGTTTGCACCTCCACGCTCCGGCTCCGGCATGCTCGAAGTTCCCAAGCTTAAACAAAAGCATTTGGCACCCCATTCCGGTTGACACGTCGCTCGGACACACGAGTGACCAACGGCCATATATGGAACACGGAATACGAACCCATTGTGCTAACCCTTTCATCTCGCGTATCAAAATAATAATAAATTAACTATAAATAATGACCGCGGCGTTATAGACCGGGGGTCGCGATTGTCCCGAATCTGGTGTACCGGCCGGCAAGGAATGTGGTCCCATTAGTAAAATATCACAATGATGACCCTTCCTTAATCGGACCATCTTTATGGAGTGACCGCTCTTCATGCTCCTTTGTGCGTGTTCGCGTTAGACCATAATCCGTGGAGTCCTGTCTTAGATGTCGCCATTTTTTTGCATATGAATAATATTGTGTGGTAAATATATAATGTTATGTAACGGATCACCGCTAGCGACTAAATGTATACATAGCTACAGTTACACGTGTGAGACAGGTAACTTCCCTATCGCTGATATATTTAGTGAATTATGACATGTTGACACCAAATGACTAGAAATACAATGGTTACACGATGCTTCAATCTGCATTGTTCAGAATAATTAATTGGTTTATTCATGATCACATAAATGTTCGTCGTAATGAGAAAGCAATGTCTTACAAAGTCCTATGTTTATTGAATTTTAATTTCCATTTTAATTACATAAGGAACCGAGACATAAATTCAAGATCTAGAGTTAACATTCCAGGTGACGTCCAACTAAATTTATCAAACGCGTCCCCTAACATATTATTTGTTACGACGGGTGGCCAGATATTATAAATAAATAAGACGACCAGACTATTTTATGTATCGTGTATTCAGCCATTGCATGACGAGCGATCGGAGTCGGTGACAAGACAACAGGATCCGGAAATACCACAGATAATATATATTTTATAAAGACTGATACACATACGTAACATCTCCCTTATTAAGAAAAGAAAATGGAATCATTACGTGGAACATGGTACGTAAGTATACTCTTTTTTTTTTTTTTTTTTTTAACATTAACAAAATTCTTATATACTAGTAGACTAAGTGGAACGGAACATCTCTAAGAAGTGACAAGTTGACTTGACTGACATTTACATTGCGACAGTTCTGACAGTGACGTCTATCAAATTGACTTAACTAAGTTTTGACAGCTACTAACAAAACAAAATTAGGTTTGACAATGCTTGTACAACAAACAATACATTTAGTATATTAAATTAAAACTAAGTACAAATTAAGAACTTAATCTAGACCAATTTTCAAAATCTTCGGGGCTTTATTATTGCTCTACCGAATGAAGAATAAGTTGTGTGTTGAGTTTGTTTATTTGGTGTATGTGATGTGTTTGTTTTTGTTTCAGATTCTTGGACAGGATTACTTGTACAAGGAGATTGATAATTAGATGGAGATGACGACGGCAGTATATTGGAAGGCGACGGTGGATCAGTGTCAAGTGGAACTGATGGGGATTGAAGTGAACTTCTTCTACTAGGAGCGGACTCAGTTGGTGAATGTTTTGGCTGTAGGATATGTTGGCGATTACGGCGAAAAGTACCTTCCGGGGAGACAATAGTATATGATCTAGGCTGTGGACCTATGTCTGACACAGTACCAGGTGTCCAAATACTGTCTGGCTGTTTCTGGAAGTAAATTTTATCACCAATGTTTAGGGAAGACAACGGTTTAGTATGTTTATTATAATAAATCTGTGATTTGTTCACTTTTATTTGAGTTTTATTTGTTAGAGACCTGTAGTTAGGTATTTTAGGTTTCAGAGTTTGTTCTAAGACTGGAAGTTTAGTTCTGAGTGTCCTGGACATTAGTAATTGGGCAGGCGAATACATATTTTCTTTAGGTGTATTCCTATACTGTAATAATCCTAGATGAGGGTCTGTATTATCAGTAAGACATTTCTTTAATATGTTTTTAACCGTGGCTATGGTTCTTTCTACAAGACCATTAGACCGTGGATAATAGGGACTTGATGTAATATGTTGTATTTGCCAATCTAAAGCAAAATGATTAAACTCTTTTGAGTTAAATGGGGGACCATTGTCTGAAATTAGAATGTTGGGTATTCCATGTCTGGAAAATATAGACTTTAGGTGACTAATGACAATTTTACTAGTAGAACCACCTGCTAGCTTTACAAGCTCGACATATTGGGAAAAATAATCTACGACTATGACATACTTGTTTGAATTGAAATCAAATAGATCAACTCCGACTTTATTCCAAGGGATTGGTTTTACCTCATGGGGCTGTAGTGACTCTTTGGAATTGCTGCGTCTGTTAGTGAGACAGTTATGACAATTATTAACATATTTTTCTATATCAGAGTACATATTGGGCCAGTATACTAGATTTCTTGCCAATCTTTGGCAACTATGAATACCTTGGTGACCTTCATGTATCTGTTTCAAAATGTCTTTTCTCATGGCTACTGGTATAATGACACTGTTGTTTTTGAAGACAATACCATTAATTATATGTATATCGGTTTTTAAAGGAAAATAAGGCCTAAGTATGTCTGGAAGCAATTTTTTATGTTCAGGCCAACCTGTTATGCAATATTTACTTAAGAGTGACAATTCATTGTCTTGGGAAGTCTGTTCTTGAATAGATTTAAGTTTATTTGGACTAACTGACAGTGATCTAATGACTAAATTGACATGTAAATCTAGATCAGAATCTAGATCATGTAATGACTGTTCTGGTAAAGCTGCTCTAGACAGAGTATCAGCTACATAAAGATATTTACCTGGTTTGTAAGTTACGTTCAGGTCATATGGTTGTAATCTTAGCATTATTCTTTGAAGACGGGGTGGAATGTTATAAATTGGTTTTTTATACAGCGATACTATTGGTTTGTGATCTGTTTCAACTAAAGTGTGGCGACCATAGACATATTGGTGAAACTTTGTACAACCAAATAGGATTGCTAACAGCTCTTTCTCAATCTGAGAGTATGACTGTTGACATGAGCTTAATGAAGCTGAAGCATATGCTATGGGGTGTTTATCATGGCAAATCACTGCACCCATGGCATCTTTAGACGAATCAACTGACAGTGTAATTGGTTTATTTTGATCATAATATGTCAAGACAGGGGCTTTTGTTATACATTCCTTTAATTCATTAAATTCTACATTATGTCTCTCTTGCCAAGACCATTCATTATCTTTAGACAGAAGTGTTCTTAAATTAGAAGTTTTATCTGACAAATTCTCTATGTATGAGCCTAAGTATGTAACCATACCTAAAAACCTTTGTAATTCTGTGACATTTGTTGGTGGTGGCATACTGCAAATGGCTTTCACTTTGTTTTCATCAACTCTCACACCATCTTTAGAAAAGATGTGTCCTAGGTACTTGACTTCACTTTTACATATATTAGACTTGTCTTTATTAAATTTTATTCCTATTTCTCTAGCTCTATCTAAGACTTGTTTTAACCTAAAATCATGTTCTTGTTTAGTTTGACCGTAAATTAGGAAATCATCCATCATGATTTTGACTCCTGGAATATCACTGAATCTATTTGTCATGATGGAATGAAACAGTTCTGGGGCTGCATTTATCCCGAAGGGAAGTCTTAGGAATCTATATCTACCTTGAGGTGTGATGAATGTACATAGTTTTGAGGAAGCTTCATCTAACTTTAGCATATAAAAACCTTTGTTTGCATCTAGGGTAGTGAAATATTGTGAACCAGAGAGGCTGGATTTAATTTCATCAATAATTGGAAATTGATAATGAGGACGCATAATGGCTTTATTAAGTTTTCTTGGATCAATGCACAGGCGTAGTTTACCATTTTTCTTTGATGCAATTACAATTGAGCTTACCCATTCAGTAGGTTCCTCGACTTTGACTATAATTTGATTTTTTTTTAACATGGCTAATTCTTCTTTTAATTGTTCTAAGAGACTGAATGGAATTCTACGACAGGCATCTATAGACGGTACAGCATCAGGCTTCATTGACAAATGACATTCATAATCTTTAAGACAACCTATTCCTGAGAAGAGATCTTTATATTTGTCAAGCTGTGATACATTGAGTGACTCATGAAATTGGACATTATGGACTCTTTTAACTAATTTTAAATTCTCACAACTGTTGCGACCAATAATATTCCTACAGGGTATATCTATAATGTGGAAATTAACATTGTATAGTTTGTTGTTATGTGTGACAGACAGAATGCATTGACCTACAGTCGGTAATACTTCACCGCTAAAGGTTGATAGTTTGTGACTACTTTTCTTTAAACTACTCAATGGCAAATTAAGTTTTGTATAAGAGTTAAATGATAAAATGTTAGTGTCAGCACCTGTATCAAGTAAAAAGTCTACATTCTTACTATTTATGGACAAAGTTGTATGATAAGGGTTTTTTTTGCTGACAGAAATCTCATTAGTGAAAAGACTATTTAGAAAATAAGTATCAGTACCCGTACTTTCTTCTTCTTCTTCTATGGATCTCACATGTTTGCTGCGGCAACACTTGGCAAAGTGATTGGGCTTGTGGCAGTTGTTACAGATGACTCCTATGGCTGGACATTTTGTTCGGTGAACTTGACCACATCTGGAACAATTCTTGGTTGACTGTTTGGATTGAGGTTCTTGACTGGACGATGCTTTACTTGATTGACGACTTTGACTTGTTTGAGACTGATGACTTTGACTTTCTTGACGGCTATGACTTCTTTGACGACTGTGACTTCTTTGACTGTGACTTTTTTGATTGCGACTCTCTTGACTACGATGTGTTTGGCGACTGTGATGCGATTGACGACTGGCAACGACACTTACTTCTTGGCTTGATAAAGCTTTAGCCTGTAACCTAGTATTTCTTAGTGTTTTAGCGAGACTGACGGCGGCATCAAATGTTGATGGTTTCTCGATCAGGATACGTTCTCTGATGTACGAGCAAGATGAATTTAAGTTCCATGAGAATATGTCCTTTACTATATCATCGGCAAGACCTTCAAAATTGCATTGGATACTTAGATTCTTGAGATCCGTGGCATATGTCTCAATTTCTTCATCTGGACCTTGTTTTCTGTTGAACAGCTTATGTCTTTCGACGGAAATATTGACACGTGGTGTGAAGTAGTCTTCAAATTTGGCGAGTAAATCCTTATAGGTGATCTTGTCAATTTGTATGTTAAACGAGTAAAATATCTGAAGAGCGTCTGGGCCTATGATTTGTAGTAAAATGGCTACCTTTCGTTTGTCTGGTTGTTCTTCTAAATTGTTGGCTATCATGTAAATCTCTAGACTTGTGTTGAAATTTCTCCAAGCCAATGGCATGTTCGAGTTGTTGATATCTAAGCTGAAATTACTCGGCGGCAGGGGATAACTTGTATTATTTGCGTTTTTATTTTCCGGCATTTTAGGGCTGGACCACGCGGCGACGTTTTACTCGAAATTTTTTTTTTTTTTTTTTGACTGTTTGCGGCACTTACTTTTGTGGTTTTTTGTGACTTCTTTTTCTTCTGTATCTTCTGACACCATGTTACGACGGGTGGCCAGATATTATAAATAAATAAGACGACCAGACTATTTTATGTATCGTGTATTCAGCCATTGCATGACGAGCGATCGGAGTCGGTGACAAGACAACAGGATCCGGAAATACCACAGATAATATATATTTTATAAAGACTGATACACATACGTAACATTATTAAAAAAGAAAAAGCTTGCGATCCTCCAGAGTATCTCTTAGTGTCCCTTTGTGAGCGTCCATTGTCGCACATCTCCTTTAAGATGGTAATTCAGCTTAGAAAAACATCACAATGACGTTATATCGTTTAGACCCGTTACCCAGCACGCTACATGAGCTCAGGTGCGTACCCGAGCTCCTTCCTTAGGTACATGCGTATGTATACCTAAGGACCAGCCACATAGAACAAGTTACCAGTCGGTAATGACACTGTATCTCATTGGTCATTCGACATTCGCAGTATCAGATATCTTATCTAAATTCAGGAAAAGAGTGATTACTTTACTATTTATACACTCTCTTTATCAGTTATATTATGTAAAATCAAGAACTAAGGCTGATAGCTGTTGATAAACAGAGGAAATCATAAAATGTATAAACTAGCAAGGTGCTATGAACCCAGCACATACAAGCAGATGACGACAACAGGCGTACATCCTTTGTCGTATGCAAGCCATTATAATTAACCCTTACAATATTCGCCGATTGCAAATCGAGTCCACACACAATACTAATACCGACAATGGGTTGCGTTCACGCACCCACGCGTGACATTCTAATTTCAAAGTGTCAATAGCTCCGGAAAGCCGCTGCGGGGCAAATTGAAAAGATGAAAGAAATAAAGCTATACGCGAAAACGAGACAGCATTCGAGATTAGCGCCTATTGTGATGGATGACGCGGTGATTTCGCAGTGCAAGGTGCAACGTAACCCATTTTTGCGTAAAAACTCGGCATTTTGGAAATATGGACAGTGAGTGGCGCAATGTGTGCAACCATCTGCGAGTTCAATTGTTTGGTTAGGATGTTGCATGTTTGGGCAGACGGGTCCAGTGACCCACCGCGCACCGGCGGCAATGTAAGGGTTGCGCTTTGAAAGGTGCCGAACGATTTTAGGATTTCGCGATTTTATTGGTTTACTACCCCTAAATTATTATTATGTTAGTTTGATATTCAGTTCAAGAACATGTGTCAATGTGCAGCAGATTGCATATCATACGTCCGAATAAATTCTGAGCACATAATAAAACGATTATTCATATCTCCCCAAATCGTTGGAGGTGCACGCAGCATACAAAATTGCGTTTGTGCCCAAAAATAAACATTGTGCAACGGAAAGTGACTGAATCATGACATAATCCATCAAATACATTGCACGTTGCGTAATTACAGTCCTTTGAGTAACCCTTTCAATAAATATTATTTATTGTTCGTGGCACAATCCACCCGCACGCGTTGGGGGGTTAAGTGCACATTTTGGGTCAAATGTGCCCATGAGAGTTGGACATCTGCGCTAAATGACGCAAAAGGGGTGGACAGCGAGCGAAAGTTGTTTACACAAAAGGTCGTAACAGTGTGGACGATATATCAACATCATGAATATATTCTATTGCAGATTATTAGAGCCGCTAAGATTTAATCGTAAACAATTTACAAAATAGCTTCGCTTCATTCGGAGCAAAAACCTATAAAAAAACTTTGTTAGTTTTCTAATAATTGGGTCAGACATTTTTTGACCCAGACTGAAGCAATCAAACGTTAATTAAAAAACTTATTGGATAAACGTCAACATTGGTAAATATCAAACAGAAGCTACAAAGTTCTCGGAACTTTTTTATTAAAAATTCGGTGTAAGAATTTTTACGAGAATTTCTAACAAAGCGTCTGTGCCTTGAGCTACTTTACTGGACGACTAAAGGGTTTACAATTACTCAATAACAAGCTTGTCTAGACGTTTCAAGTACTATTCGGGGACAATCACGAAACATTGCGAAGTGTTCGCGTTAATTCCCATAAAAATGAGCACGTACACAATTAAATGGCCACAAGCCTACAATCATCCACATTGTTAGCAATAGTCCCTAGAGAGTGTCACGTCGTCTGTTTCCGGGTGACGCGTCGGGGCGGAGCGCGCGCGTGTGCGTGCGGGCGCGTGTGTGCGCAGGGCGGGCGTCTCGCCGCTCGGTCGTGACATTGGGCGGGCGGATCAGCTGACGCGTCTATCGATTGCCGAGCCGCCACTTCCTCTTTGTTCTTTATGAATGTTTCATGGAACAGCCTGACTGTCGGCGACCGTAAGTTTTGTTATGACGCCTCTCTTGACACTACTTGATACTTATATTTTACTTTTGTTTCGAAACTTCTGTTATTTGCATACTTATTTGTTGTCTTAGGGTCGGTTTCAGTGTCCGTGCAGGCACTATCTGCCAAAAAGATAAAAAAAAGGAACAAAGTTTGTATAAAATTGTGTCCCAGCCTCCCAGCGCAGATAAGTTGACCGAAACTTTCTGTGTTTCTACTCATCAGTGAACACAAATTCACGTTCACTGACTGTCATGTTTAGTTGAAATAATATCTACAAAAAGGAACGTTAAAAAGCCTCATGTATGTACAAAATCATAATCTTTGTTTCAATAATATTAACATTACGTTACAATCATAGGCATTAAGTCAGTTCAGTACATAAGCTGTGGTCGCTTCGCTGAAGTGGAGCGTGCATTATGGAGGCCCAACATGTACCTATCAGTCTTTATATACTCCTAGTACATACATACCGTGTCTGCACGGCTTATAGTTCCAACAGACTACCTAACCCGCTCTAAACAAAATACTTCAACAGTCTACATAACTCATGTTAAGCAAATAATTGAAATATATTTCGCGAGGTTTCCATATCGTTAGCAATGTTACTTGCTCTAATAAATTAGTAAAGAAACCCTTCACTTATGTCACATAAGTGTAAAAAGAAGATGGCTGACTAATAACGCCGTTTAATAAATTAAACCTAGATGTTCGAAATTTAAATTATGTTTCTTGAATGTTGATTGATGAACTTTTGAAAAAGGAAATTGTCTTTTCATATTATTTTGATACGAAAAAGGAAACGAATTATTTTTTATTTTTCTCCATTAGTTTTGAAGAAAATTGTTTATTAATGCTCACGCTAAACCTCCATAACGTTGCATTGGCGATGAATGCTCATTAGGTTATTCAACATTATAAAATAAATGATTGTTAATTCTATTTATAAGACTCTGACGTGCCTGATAAAACGCCCGTTTTGAATTTTAAAGCGACATCTTCCCTATGTCAACAGGAAATAACAAATGTATTTCCTGTATTTATGAACATCTGAAAATACTAGTTTTAGGTTGTCTGAATAGGTATGTGTCACGTAACTGCTAATTGGTAATATAATGCCATCATTTTGCAAATTGGTTTCACAAAACTGGTTTTATCGAAATCACCCATAGTTTTTGAGTTATAACCACACAAACAGTAGATATAATTTGAGAATAGCAGGAAGCTTAAAGTATACGTCACCAGAGGATTACAAGTGTAGCGATTAGATTAGACTGCTAGACCCGTCGCATCATCCGATACGTAGCTGATTAAAGATAAGCTATTTAAGTGCAAGGAGCCATGTTTTTGAATGTGACATAACATGTTCTAATAGGCGTGAAAATCTATGGTTTGATTCTTAATTTGAACCATAGAAATTCAACCTCTTTGCCTAAAATCAGGCAGCATTCACCTCTATGGTCCCTTCAAGATTTTGTATCTATAAAATAAATTAGTAATTAAATTACACGTGGCAAGGGAAATTGAAATTAATTTCATATGACATAATACCGGCAGATAGGGCGCTGGCGCTGGTCCGCTTCGGAAATTACCTCCCGACTCGACAGTACTGTCCCTTAGATATCTGCCCGAACACGACATAATGTAACTTACGTAACTGGTAACAGAACTGTCGAAAATATGCGAGAGTGAACTTATATGAGTCACGACTTATTCTTTGTTGAATTGAATTTAGTTAAAACTATATAAGTACTCGATGCAATTAATGAATTTAAAATATTTTACAGTCGTTCAATTAATTGATTGATTGAATGAATGTAAAATATTTTAAATTCCGATTAAACATTACTTTCAACAAATAATATTATCATCACTAATAAATTCAATAAAAGGTACGTACTACGTATATTATCTGACAATAATTTTGGAATGACGAATAATAATATGCGCAAAGTTGTGTCGCTACGCAAAAACTCCTCGGTATGTAACTTCGTTCGCGCTCCGACCTTTGGGCTTAAATGCTCATGTTTAATATCTAATGTAGCAGTCTGTAATTTCCGTTGTGAGCCAATATAAGATGTAGGTACGCAGTAGGAAATGTCGAAATATGTACGTAACAGTCCAAATGTTGGTACAAACAGTCCAAATATTACCAAGTTGCCTGAGATTTGGGAGCTTTCTGTTTTCCGACGCGTTTTCTCGGAATAAGTTAGCTTTTATAATGTCTTTCGTGTTTGATCAGTCAGGTGCGTTTGCATTAGAGTTATTTAGACTGCTTGTTTTTTTTAATGTACTAAGTAATATAGTGAATGGAAATATTCTATCAGCGGAATGTACATTAGTTACGAAATCTTATTATAAAAGTTAGTTATCTAGTCAGGATATTATATAAGCTTGCTTTTAATGATAAGATTTCGTTTTTCCTGCTTGATGACTAATTCCACCTTCTACACATTCCGCATTGGTGAAGTCAGTTAACCATTTTGTTAACCCCTTCCTTGATTCTTTGCAAATATAGTCTAATTAATGAAACCCATCCACCTACAAGTTCTCAAATGTTACCATGCATTTAGTTATTATAAATGTTTAGTATTAGCATGTTCCCACTACCCCCCCACTCGTATCTCAAAGCTAGTGTAGGCTACACGCGGCATCGCGCCTGCCGGTGGGACCTTCCCCCGCTTGCGTATCATAAATACTAGTGTTTAAGGCTGTTACCTGTGTTAGGTGCTGTATAGAGATGATGCCGGGCGGTGGGCCCCGGAGCCAGCAGCAGCAGCGCCCTGCTGAGCGAGCTGCGCGCACTGAGCGGTAGGCCGGCCGGCTCCCCGTCCACTGCAACAAGACAGACATACACTTACACTACGGCTAGCGAACTAGAGATAATAGTATGACAGACTAATGGTGGAGGAGTTTTACCACTGGCTGATAAGTTCTGTAAATTCAGTGAAATTGTCTTGATCGTTTTGAAAACATATGATATTTTTCGTGAGACTAAAGGCAATCAGCTAATGGCAAAACTGGCAATAAGAATTTAAAAGTGTGGATGAATTGAAATAGCCTTTATAAGAAAGCGGAAGGTTAGTTCCCCGGAGTATTGTGGTTCACCCGGCGGGCTTCGTGTTGACCAACCTACCGCTACGTATGTATAACATTCCAGCAGAACTTTCCCGACTTTCATTACAGCGAACCTCTGTTTCATACAAAGCACAGACAGACAACCCGTAACTTTAAATCATGACGCAAAAGTAAAATATTTTTAACTGGAAAGGGCGGAGGGTTCGCTTTGTAAACGAAGACAGGTCTGACGCTAAAGGGTTTTAGTATTTAACGTCTAGAAAAGACAACTTGGAAGCTCGTTTATCAAAATTTCTTCAGGTAAAACTTGTGGACGCTACCCTGGGGAGGTCGTGCGGGCGTTACGGAGAACATTCTAGAATTACTTAGGTACGTAGGTACCGTCTCCGTCTAACCCTTTGTTATAAGCCTGTTCATCACTTATGCATGTGGAATTGTGTTGAGTGTGCGTGTAGCCTGCTAAGCCGGCTGGCTCTTTGAGCAACGATCCTAAGACGAGATTTGTTGAAATGAGCTTCGGATTTTTTGCCAAAAGATGTGTTGCTTTAATATTTAATTTCTATGGAAGAATTTGGCTGATGTTAGTGCTGATCTACTGTAGCTACGCGAGAAACGGAAGAAGGAATAATTTATCGATTGATTAACGAAATTAAACACGGTTTATGTGCAGATCGGTGATTAGATACCGCAGCTTGATTCTCAGAAAGTAATTCAATTAGTTAGATTTTATGTGCTGTGGTGTGGCTTTAAATGTCGGACTACGATTTGTGACTCACATAACACACAACTAGGCGAGTGAGCGACAAGTTACTTTAATTTAACGAGTCTGATACGTTTAGCTACTTCATTTATTTTACAATTTATTGTTTGTACGTTAATGTGTATAACGGGAGTTACTTTTTAACAATATCGGTGAAACTTAGAGATCAGATAAGTAGTGAAGAAGTTGACGACCCAGTTCTTCAGAATTTAAAAATAATTTAATATCGAGTTACAACCCAAGTTTGGATCATTAAAGAGTACTCGAGAACTTGCCGGAGGTAGCATGTTCCAGGGAAATTACCGCAAAATCGATATAACATTGTATATAATCTGGCTACATCCAAGCCAGACGCTTCCGTGCGCCGACCTTGGGCCCCCGCAACCCCCTTAAATTATTCACGGACCCACCTGTTGTCTCGTTCTACCCCCGAGCGAGCACTGCGCATGTTTGACGCATAGAGCGGGACAGATGGAAGCTTTCCCTTTCGTTTTTCAGGTCGAAGTGTCTAGACGGAATTTGAACTCTTTACAGCCCGGCCACATGTGAGCCGGTGTGTGATAGCTGCTATCAGGAGAATGCAAATGGTTCCAGTTCGGCAGTCACGCGACGCGCCGCATGCAACCGGGATTTACGACAAGTACAGCGGCGCTGTTGCAGCCGATCACGAAGCTCAGTGCTCAGCGGTTTTATAGCTTTAAGTAGTTGAGGGTTTATCACGAGCAAATGTCGGTGCATGATGTAACTAATATAAAATCCTAATAAAGGAATGATGTAATATGTCGCAGTTTTACTTGTATCAATTTAAACCAGTCTGCTTAGTAATGCAGAAGCTCTTATATATGACACCTTGTTTTGTTACCTACTGTAAAATTGCTACTGAACATAAAAGCAACACTTTCATTGCATATATTCGCATACTGCACACGCGAGTACGATCTGTTTTCCTCACGAAACAGATTGATCAAATCACTAGTGAAATTCAAAACGGATGCATTGGGAATAGTTTCAAATTACTTGCAGTCCGCAGCGGAATGGGGACAAAGCTTCTGAGTGGATTAGACGCCGGCGCGGCTTTGCAGGTTTAACATCTCGTGGTATTAGCGAGCGAGAGACGCTCTGAATACATACCGGATTTACACATTGTGAATACATAGAACATGGAAGGTTCCTGAACACACAATGTCGGGAGAGAGACACATAAAAACAGAATACATATCAGCCGGTTATCGAACGAGATAACAATAAAAACAGTATTCGAAAACAGCGCCGCGTTGATAGCAGAACATAAACATGTAAAATATACATTGACAATTTCAGTGAGAATTCAATTAATTCCGTAGTGTGGAGAGTGCAGGGGATGAGATCTATGCAGTGGAGACAGAGGCGACGGCGGACGCCCGGACGTGCCGACGCCAAGCTGCATTATTCAGCACCTAGGAAGGCGCTGCATACTCCAGCCATTCAATCTTCAGGTTCGATGAACTCACTACATGTTTATGAAGAAAACAAAAATACACTTATTTTAATCAGAATTTTGCAACTGAAATAGGGCAAAGTGAAGCCGTAGTAGTTTGTTGCTTAGTCTCTACGAGTATACGTGGATTTAGAAGAAAACGTTGAAATTCTTATTTTAGATTGCGAAGTTTAGCGCAGGCTTCTTGTTTCAGTTCGCCCCTTGTCGCTTACAGCTTCAGAAAAGAATTTCTGGCAAACGTGACTAGCAATACTTTATTATTAGCTAGCCTACGGTGTAGCTGTCATCAAAGCATATATAACGGGAAGGTATAAAAAAAAAAATGTTTTCAGAAAAAATAAATTCGAAGACTAATAGTTAAAAATGACATCAATTCACCGTCCGCCATTATGACTACAAAAGCTCCACTTCCTCCAGTTTCGCGGTAATTTCCGAAATTGCACAGCCATATTTGTACAGCCAATATTGAATACATAAATAATTAATATTTAATCAACGGCAGATGTTATTGAATTTTCAGGCAGTGGGTACAGAGATCGATAACTGTATAGAATAGAATAGAATAGAATACTCTTTATTATGCACACCATTTAAAATACAAATATGTACCTATAATAATTCGTCCGGTTCAGGCTTCCTGTAAGAGTGCACGCAGACAGTTTCAATAAACAACAGTTGGGGTCCGTCCCGCGCGCCTGACAGCTAGGACGCCTACAACTTGCCTAGAATAGGAAATACCCTACAGTAAAACCTACGTTATGCAGCGTCATATATTGTGAACACTAGAATATGCTGAGCGTGTGTTTAGCTCGACATTATTGGTTTCTATTTGTAGATGTTACCTAAAAGCTAATTTAAAACGAGTATTGATGTATTCTGAGAAATACTCATTACGTTTTCATGACTCCTAAGTGAGGCATGGGACAGTAGCCGCTGTAAAACTAACTAACTACTAGGAGCCGGTGAGAATTTCGCTAGCACTCCAGCTTATAACTGGCAGACATGTCGTCATTACGTTCAGTACGAAGTCTGAACATAAGACCAAACAATTTACAGAAAAGCTCTAACCCCGTCTGCTGCAAACCTTCCTTTGTACTTTTAATCATAAAATGTTAAAACAAAATATTATACATGTAGCAAGAGTCGGGTCAAAAACACGGGCTTCCTACAAAAAGACGGAGCTAAAGGGAACGTTGCACCGGAGCAAAACATACCGAGCATACTTCGCGTGTAGCTCCAGCTCGGAATAATAGACGTGCAGGGAGGACCGCCCCGTGCATTCACCTGCAGGGAGGCAGGCAGGGTGGCAGAGGCAAGCAGGAGGACGCTGCATAACTTATGCAAGTTTGTTAATATTTCAGCGCAGCAGGAAAGTAAAAGTTGTGCTCAGTTGGATTAAACTGAACTTGTGTGTTGTCTCTTTATGAATAGGGGAACGTCCGCTGTGGTTCTACTAATTAGACGAGCTAATTTGTTGGAATTACTTCAGTTTTACAACTGGAAACGTGATTATTTGGTGTGGCCATCATGGACGAAGTTTTCCAGGTATTTCATGGAGTTATCCCTAATTGGTTTTCCCCACGGTAAAGCGGAAAGATTGGCGGTTGATACGACACGATTTTCTTTTACTCTTTCAAAATGATTTGCCCTGGCCGTTAGTTGCGAGTATATCTCGGATACATAATTAAGCCTCCGAAATACAAAACCTGTTTTAAGCATTCTTTAATCATTTTAATACATATTAGACGGACGTATAAAATAATTTGCGGCTCTCGTAAAATGTGTCCCGAGCGCGCAAGTTCAAAGCACATATTTCTTAAATGAGCGTAAATCGTCGGTTTTAATTATTTCCTGTCGCTTTTATAAAAATATATGAAACGTCACCCGGTGTTTGTGCAAGTGGCATTTCTTTGTGTTTCGATTTAAAAATAAAATTGCTAAAATTATAATTGTTGTATGCAAATGTTGGGAGCCAAGTGTCGTGACGTGGTTGAAGCCAATTCTGGAGTGAGCTGGTGTCGGACTGCACGCTGCACGCGAGTACCTCGTGTGCGGGACAAGTCACATATCCACGGAAACATTTGACACGGCCGTACCTCGGCACTGCCATCTGCCACTCACTAACCACAGATCACAAAGACGTAAACAAAATTATTCTTGAATGAAGTAATCGCCATTTATTTGGAACAATGCGATATGTTTTGAATGTAAAAAGTACGATTATTGTATTCGTAAAAGATGGTGGTTGCATTCTAAGATGTGTAACCCTCATAGGTCTGGTAAGTCAGTCCGGATTTCCCGTGGCTTGTTCCCTGCACGGCGTGGCCATAAAGAGCGGTGTGATGGCGCGCTGCCAGTCGCCAGCCAGCTTATGGCTTAGGCACCTTCATTGAAACATACTGGGTATCTACTATCCGTAATCCTATGTGGCGCATTTACCTGTTCTTACATCTTAAAGATACAATACAATTGAGTCAAAGAAACAGGAACTACTTTTCTGCGGGATTCGAAACAGCGTTGCAAAAAATCCTGCTCAGCGGTTTCCGAGATGAGTAGATTGATACACATATATACCTAAACATTGTTGTCGTCATATAGTTGTGATCCTGATATGGTCACCGGCAAGGAAGTGATCTACAGTAAAATTATTAAATACACGTGGTTCGGATGACGTCAACCAGAATGAATTCCATGAGACCCAACACAGGGGAGATTAGCGATTTGATGCTGAATGATACAAAATGATGGATAAAAGATGTTTATTGCAGTTAAATAAGATATGATTTGTTATGATGGTGTTGGCATGGAGATTAGTCACAGTTCTCAAATATTCAGAGGATTTAAAAGATAATCCTTTAAATATTGTTTGTTGATGTTTAGTTATTAAATATGATGAGGTATACACGTAATAGGATTACACACTTGTTGTAGCTTATAATAAAACATAGTCTTATTTTGTACCTAATTACTTGTGGTTGATTTAAAAGCAGCGACTGTTGTGGGGCATATTGTAATCTCGTGGCGATATTGCCAGCATATTTCTAGATGTTACACCTAAGCTTATGACTTGTGCCGTTCTAATACAGCTGCAGTCATTGAGGAAAACTGCCTCGAATATTGCGATGCGCACGAGTTCCTTAGATTTGATAAAGTCATTTTGGACACTGACTCTCAAATTATTATGCGCTTTATTATGAACCCTCAAACATTTATGACAGTCAGAATTACGGCGGTGAGCTTTTTGTTAATTCATCCTAATCTGTTACGTAAACGGCTTTATTCAATAATTCAGGCAACTTTACTGACGATATTTAGCAATAAAATGTACACTAGCAACATTTACAATACAAAGCAAATGAAACTCTGTGAACTTGTAAATAAGGGTACTTTGTCATTGACTATTGGTTTCGGCAAATCTCTAGCGAGATGCATGACGTCAGAGTGACATCCGGGAAGCTATGCTATTTCCAACGCAACGGTGTCCAGCATTGTGACTCCTGGGGGCTATGAAAGGCTATAGTTAAAAGAGCTCAAGTTATACTGGATAACGTGAGTCCATGTAATGAATGTTATTGTATTCATTTGTCTGTGTATTGGCCTGCGAGTGTGTGAGTAATGAGTTTTTTTTTTAATGACTCACTGAACTTCAATTGATCAGTCTGATTTGGAAAGCAAAGTAAATTGTAATTATCAACAACCCCGTTTTCCAGAATGTGTGTGATTTTCAAACATTCGCTTATATAAAATTGTATTTTTTAAACCCGGAAATGTGGGCTAGACTCAAAACTATTACAAAAGTAAGTAGCTTATTTTTGTATTAGTTTATGGACTAGTTTCTGGCAGAGTTTTTCTTCACATTAGTTCTTGTCAAGTGACGACAGATGTCACTAGCGTTCAGTTTCCGCATTACAGAAGCTGAATTGGAAAGTGTTTTAATTTATTCGCTATTTTGTAACCCGAGTATTAAGATTGGTCTAGGCATATTTTAAAAACGTTACGGTTCCGTATTACAAAATGATTTGCAAGTAGCCTCTCACAACAATACAAGTACGTTGTTGAGCTACTTATTTCAGAACTTGTTGTGAGAAACGAAAGATGCAAACGACTAGATTCATTGCACAAATCATTTGCGAAAGGCGATAACAAACGAATAATTCCAGATAGGTACGTTTTCTTTTGTTTCTACATTTTTCATAACCAGGGCGTAACATTATAACTACTAAGAACATAACTGAAAAAAAAAATATTATGCCTTTGTTGTATGTCGAATTCGAATCGATTGTTTTACCATAAAATCGATTTCGGTATCGTCGTCTGCGCTACAGATCCTTGATCGACGCATTAAATTTCTGATCACGGCTGCGTTTGAGCACGCACGCGAGACAACTCGTAATTGATAGATCTTTTGATAGTACTTAGGTGTGTATGGATTTATTTCGACAAATTAACTTGCCTTTTGAATTTTATCTTGATTTGTAAGTTATTGTTTGACATTTGTCGTAATAAATTGAATGTCCATAATTGTCAAGTTTATGTCAATTCCTAATTATATTAACGCAAATAAAATAAATACAAATTGTTAAAACCATATAATATTGATCATAAAGCTCATTTTATGGTGATAGTTGCAGACTCGAGTTGCGTGGAAGGGAGCGTAGTTTCAAAGATGGCGTCGGAAAAGCGCGGGCACTTTCCCCGCGCGCGGGAAACGTAAGAAAGTGGCGGTTGCGCGCCGCGAAATGGAAACTGTCGCGATTAATGCTGATAACATGTTTATCTGCCAACTTTAATCACCCATTGCTACTGTTGGACACACATTTTTATACCGATATACATAAAACTTGAATCTATCGAAGAAAAAAAAAGATAGTTTTAGTCTAGACAAGCATAACAAGACGGGAACGATCTTTTGTTCTTTTTATGAATACATATTTCATTTTGAGAAGAACGAACAAGAATGATTGAGAGATTTCATAAATCAATATTTTATTGACTCACATATTATAATTTTCGATTGTCTATGTTAACTTTGAGTTTTTTTTTGTGTTTCCAGGTGCAGTACAGACTGCAGGAGTATTATTTATTTGATAACCTGTTTAATTTCGGCCAGTATATCATAATTTTAATCAGCTGTGCCAGCTATAATAACATGCTTTCTTTTTCAACGATGACTCAAGGTCTATTCAGCCAGTAAAAGCGATGCATCTCAATTTTGGTATGAAACTAGTAAACAATAGATATTGTCCTGTCATTTGAAACATATTATGTCAAGCTGAATGCGACATGCGAGTGATTACGCAACCAAGTCGTGACTCACGGTGTAAGCAGCAGTGACCGCGCGACGAAATGGCTCCCCAAATGTGACACGATAGATTGGCATCGGTAATTTGCGATTGACACAATAACAACCCTTATTTATCAGATTATCAGACAAGACGTAAGCGAGCGCACGTTGAGATACGATCACAACAGTTTATTAGTGTGGCGGCTGCTAAGTGGGTCAGACGGGCGCGAAGGGCGAGATGCGCCCGCGCTTCCTACGCCACCGCCATAGCGCGCCGTAGGTACGCGCCGCTCACCGCTCCATCACTAGTGTTGGGACACTACCTGTTTCTATCTCCGGGATATTCATAATAAGTTCGGTTGATATGACAATATTTGAATGACAAGATTTTTAGTAACATAATAAGGTGTTCTTTATAAGTAGTCATTGAAATGCCGAGTGCTGTTTAAAAGTATAGGTTGCCTCACAAAAAAAAAATATTTATAAAAGTAATGAACTCTCAAAATATGGACGTAAAAAATATTTTTCGGTCTGCGGACAAAACTTTTCAATCAAGACTATGTTTATACTTTAACGGTTCATAAGGTATTTATAACTCGACTTCGGTAGACCTATTTACATCAATCGTCAGCTGATACAATACAGATAATGCAGGCGATTCCGTTTTGCAAGCCATTGTCCATTAGTCATGTCCCAAAAGTTGGTACGTTGCGATAGATTTTTTTTTGGGCCAACCTTGTCTGAGGAAACAACAGGTTGTAGTACGTGCAGCCTCGGGCAGACGTTAATTCGATTCACCGTCGCGGTTAGATGTAAACATACCTTTATAATTCGTTTGTTTTTTGTCTACGATCACTCGAATATTGGCTGATTGCGTCGCACTGTTTCATAATCGAAAATTTCACGCGTCGTTAGATTTACGGTTCGGAATACTTCGCTTCATGCAAATCGACCACTTTGAAAGTGGGAAAGGAAATGCGTAGAAACTGTAGCACTTAACACTGGATCTTGATTGCCTACTTTGTAAAGGATCTAGTAAAAGATTTGCATGCATTCTCCACAACTAAGTTTCTTTATTTAACATATCCATTCGTAATGTTCCAACATTCCAGGTTAAACAATATTATATCCTCAATTACAACGCGCCCTTTATCAAAATTATGTCAAATTAAAAACAAATAATAAAATCTGTTGTTTATCATTCCGACGGTGTATTGCATTATAGTAGTGCGCTGATAAGATGCCACTACGGGCAGATAAGCTTACTATCTCGATTACGCGCGATACTCGACGTAGGAAATAAGAAATAGGGACAAGGATATTGGGTCGCTATAGATATAACTTTGTTTGTTTCGTCAATTACAACACACGTGTAAAACGTTACACCACACTTCAGTGGCCTGATTAAGTAGCCGGAACGGGTCGAAAACAAAACGGAAAACCGTAAAATGTGTCATCGAGAACGAAACCGCGCGTCACTACGTTCGCCATGTTTAGTGGTGCAGCGCGCGAAAGTGAGATTTAACGCGAACGGTGCATCGGAGCTCCCTTGACCCGGTTGCGCCCCCGCGCCCGCGCCCCGCACTACGATAGTAAACCGAACACATAGATACTTCGTCTAGGCGAGAACTGCATAATAAAGACTCGCGCTACAGTGTGCGTGCTGCCACGCTTGTGTGCGTATTAATAGAACGTTCTGTTGCCAATGGAAATGTTTTTCAGGGATGCGATTAGCTTCATTATCAACATTTTAATATTACGACATTATTTGTTTTTTGGTGAAAATATTGGGTCACGATATGTGATTTTATAACTTTTGAGGTTAGGAAATCTAGTAGTGAAGTAATCGCCGGTTCGTGATAAGCGAGGAAATGGTTTCGAACCGGATCTATTAGTGGGGTACGTAGCAGCGTGTGGGTGCGCTGTTGTCAACAATATCGCCTTCAATCTGTGAACTTTACATTGAAATAACTGCCAGCTCTTATTCTTATGACATAACGCCTATAATATTTTGTTAATCACCGTTGTTATCGTTACATTTGCCCTTCATTCATAACCCAGTAGGTAAACAGTGAAACCTTTTCCTGTACCTAAAACATTTTAATGTTTACGAGAAAACCGGAAAACCGAAATTCCATAACTAGGTACAAACAGCTACATATCAAGCTATACATTTCCAGAATAACCTGATCTCGCATTGTATAGGATTTCAGTACGATGAAAGGTCAGCTTATACTGGAAATGTATAGCTTGATATGTAGCCGTGTGTACATGAAAATCCAACAGAATTAGCGCCTAAATAAATAACACCTAACTATGTAATCATAAAAAAATGTCTGACTCTACAGAAACACATTGTGCTACTTAAAAAACTATGTTAAACAATTCACAGATTAAGTACACACAAAAAGGCTACCGCGAGGCTTAGCTTGTTCTGTAAAGGCCCGATGACATAATTTGCTGCATAAAAACCGTCGCAAGAAAACCGGTAAAGAGTTACCGGAAACATTTGCCAATCTCTACAGGTGGGCGGTCGGATACAACTCGACGAGATACGAAATAGTTGCCACACTAATACGTCATCATAGCCAATTACTGATCTGTCGAAACTTTTTTTTACGCAGATTGGAGTTCACAAAAAATATAACGTTTGTTTTATCGTGAAATGCAGAGCAGATTTAGATCATAGTTCCTGATAGTGTGTTATTTTAAGCTGCAGTGACCTTTGCAGATGCGAGGCGGTGAAAACTGGCTTCTATTTTCAATGTAGCTTGCCCCAGCACACACTGTGGGTGGCAAAGTTTATCCTCTGTTGTAAGTTAGTGTTTTAATTTTAGCTCAAACTGTCTCTCGCTTGCTGCAAAGGTTCCATGTTATTGTAAGTGACGAGATAATTTTAACTTTTACTAAATATGAGTTTCTCGGAGCTCGTAAGCGAAGTAATGAATGGATCTCTGTGTGAAGGGAGTTTCTCGTTTGTCAATCTTAAAATAAAGTTTATATGTTCCGGCTTCAAATTGAATGGTTAACATGTTCGTACTAGGAAGTTTGAAGAACTGTTGCTTCAAAAATATCTCTAATTTATTTTTAGTACATTTTTGGCGATGCAAATAAGAATGAATTAAAAAGTATAAGTGTCGGCCTCAGCTTTTCGGCGGCCGTTTTCCTGTTTACTTGCGCTCGCGCAGTTGAGTTGTAGGTCGCGCCGAGTTGCGCAATCAGAGCCATATTCTTCTTGTTTCGGTGTTACGATACTGTGCAACAGGTTTTTGGCCATACGTTGTCAACTGTCGAAATATACTAACTGTCCCTGCCCCTTTGAAGTTAAATATTGGCATACAGTGTGCGGTTCTCCGGAAACCGTAAAATACCGGCATTGCGCGCGCGCCGGCGCACAAACAAACAAACAGCAGATACTGCAAACATCCACACGAGCACATTGTTGCCGCGGCCGCGCGGATGCTTCCTTTGCCTGTTGTCATATAATAAACTCACTGCACGGTACACCGTACTATTTGTTGTTTTGTTGGTCGATGTAACCTTGAAACGCCTCTTAATCTGCCTAAACGGTGTTCTAGAACTTCCTCCAGTTAAGGACAGCGACCTATTGAGGTGGCGGACTTAATAATAGCTCTAGATATCACTTTGGACATTAGATATCTGAAATGTATATATTTTTTTATTTTTATTGTTTTGTATTGTTGTTTTTTATTTATTTATTTATTTTATTTTTTATTATGTGTGTGAATTTTAGTTTTGTTTGATTTTCTTATTTGTTTTAATTTTGCTAATTTACAACAAAACTTAAAAAAGAATAATACCTATCATCACACATTTAACATAATTTGAAGATTTGTCCCGTTGTTATCGCTAGCTTGCCGGCTAGGAAGCAGGCTGGCAGGGCGGCTAGGCGGCTGCGCGCGCGCCGCGCCGCGGGAACTCGCGCGACATTGACACACTTGCCGGTGTCGTAACCGCGATGTTTGCGGTGATTGTCTACTGGGTTTTTTTATTTCGTGGAAATATACGGTTTTCGGGCCGCCACGAATTTATATAAATGTGGAATATTTGAGTCAAAAATGATGTTTTTTGAGTGACGCAAAGGAAATGTAGAGTCATAAATTAGGTATGCGTTTTAACTTTGTTGAGGTAACTCTTTTTCTAGGTGCAACGATGACTAAGCACTAGAATGAGCTATGCAAACTCTGCACTAAGAAACTCAACAACAAAGAATGTAGGTGCCATTTCGGTTGCAATTATTTTCGGTGAAACAGGACAGCTTTGTCAAAACACTGAATTTTTCAATAATGTGTTTATTGTTTTGACGTCTTTCATGGTGGCTCAGTAGCATCATTGTGGGGAGACGCGAAGTCCTTGAGATGCTGGAGATCAAGCCGGTCACGTGGCGGTCGCGTGAGTCACTGCTAGTACAGCAGTAGTAGTAGGATATACAATGCACAAATTAAAAAAATAAAACATGTAAACGAACCTACAGGAAGTTCCTGTTTCATTGTTTATGGTACCACTAACATTCAGGTATCAATGGCTCTTTAGTTTACCCTCATACTGCTCCAAACTCTAGACATATTGATCTGAATATTTTTCACATGAACCATTCGAGAAGATTTCGCGAAGCTACGCAAGAGTTGCGTCTGCTGATGTTAAGAAACAAACATAAGATTTGATGATCAGTAGCTCACAGCTCGTGACTGTAATATAATCGCAAGTTAAATCGAGTGCGGAACAACAATCGAGAGGTTCTTATAAAAAATATTTTGAAATGGCGTTGTGTTGTGGGCGTTCAAGGTGTACAGTTAGCATCGTGTGTGCGTTCGGCGCGTTGCGTCACAACACACGTTGTGCAATGCGTGCTGTTGTAAAAACGCCGGCGGGCGCGCGGCGTGCCCTGCTCTGCAGACTGTACCTGGTATATACCCCTATGACCTATGTAAATTGAGTGCGCTTAGTTTGTGCAAAATTGTAGCAAAGAAATTACATATTGATATATCCACATTTATTCAATCTCTGTACTTTATTATTATGAAAATATCCAAACACCAAAATTATTTGTTAATCGCATACAATATTGAATTCACATCCCATGTTATCCCGCAAATGTATCTTTTTAGTTTGAAAAGATCTGCTTCTAATTCATATTGCCAGCGTAAAAAAATCAATATAATTAACATTTTAAAAGCAAAAACACTCGATTTCCTGTACAATAAAACGTCAGTGGCGTGTCGTAACATCCGCCGACGAATGCCAATAAAAACCAACAGGACTATTTGGTAACTACAGATATTTATCGTTTACTGACCAAATTAAGTTTAAAACTATATCTGTACATTATAGTCTGTTGAAATTCGTTTTCGTACATTTACACAATTGAAGTAGGTTAATGACCTTATGTATCTGTAATTGAACAAGAAATTGTATCTTGCTTACAAAATACAAATTTAGGGAAATTACAAAAGTAAATTTCATAAGTTTCATACGTTTGCAGGGTTTGACAATCTCATCGTACGGTGTACCCTTTTTACAGCAACGTTGAATGAGTCGACCTCGCTCACTTTCAGTGTAACTGTACCCGAATGATTACCAGTATTCGGACAGAGCTATCTGATAGATATAAGCAGTCACGGGAGTATACCAATGTCTTGCCTTAGACTGGTCGCTGAAACTACTAGATATTCGGGATTTTGACGTTTTTGACTACCGTGACCATAGGCGAAATAGGTATGACAATTAGCTAGGAGTCGGGAAAAAATATTTAAATGCCAAAAACTCAATTTCTCGCGTGATGTTACTGAACGAAAATAAATTGGATCGATAATATAGTATTTATAGATTATGCGTTATTTTATCGACATTTAATATAAACAATAGTTGCGACTTATTGGGGCTAAGGACGGCTCGTTAACATTATTATACGTTGGTACTTCTGCTTTGGCCTAAGTGGGCTCGTTTTGTTAAGAATGTTATAATTGTAGAACTTTCTTTTAATAATTACGAAATATGTGAACCTTTACGTGTGAAATATATGGTTGGCAGTAAATTAGGCCACATGTAACTTTAATACCTGTGAATCGGAGTTTTAATATAAGTTTTTTTAAAGTAATTTAATTAATTTACTTAAAAAAAAAGTAAAAACCGACTTCAAAATTTAAAACGAAAAAAATAGCTTTCTTAATTAAAAACTTAACAGCTCCTGAAGTCGGTGCCAAGCTAAGTAGGAGTGAAGAATTGAAGACACCGACTTCAGAAGCTGTTAAGTTTTTTAATTAAGAAAGTTATTCTATTCGTTTTAGGTTTTGAAGTAGGTTTTTACTTTTTGAAGGTAAATTTATATTTCCATTTTTAGTTGCATATACAAATACATAAACTCAAGAGGAGCGGAAAAAAGAATCATCAAAAATCCGCTTAGAAAAGCCGGAGTTACAGTACATTTATGCATATAACATTGTACATAAGAATAATTCCCTAATGCATTCTATACTAAAACCTACCTGAAAATATGTAAATCACGGTAGTGAAAGAATCATCAAAATTGGTTCATTAGTTTTTGAGAAAATCGTGGACATACAAACATACATCTATACATACGGGTCGAATACAGAACCTCCTTTTTTGGAGTCGGTTAAAACACACACACACACACAACACGCATAAGCACAGATCTAGCCAATCCCATTCCCTTAATGACGCTAAAATAATAATCTTTGTAGCGCACTGGGTTTCAGTTTCAGTGGCATCCAATATTGAAAACTACCAAATAACCAAATCCAAACAAAGGTATTATTATCTGGGTCAGAACATAGAGTTAGAACCCTTAGGTACCTAGAACTGCGAACTACCCACATTAACTAATATGAAAAGTTTCAATTCAAACTAATTGTAAATCAAACACGAGTCTAGACGATAAACAAACAATGTATGTTAATGAGTTGTTCCCTTAGCCGCCATGTTCAGAATATCTACTGTTTTCTCTTCCAACACGCCAATTCTCGTTGTAGCGTGAAGATAGCGCACCAACTCAAGCGATGCGATAAACAAACTATTGCAAGCTACGTCAAAGGCACGTTGGAAACAAATAGAAAACTCAAATAAATACACGTTGCAATTTTGCATTGTGTTTGATGAAAATAAGCGAAAAATGTGTGTTGGAAAGCTGCCAATATTGAAGCAGTGACCGTTACCCTCCGTGGTCTCGCCAGTGTTATGTGCGATCAGCAGGGGGAGCTTTTTACAATAGTTGACAACTAAAATGAAAAAAACTAAAATGTTTAGGTTACATGCATATTCTCTTCTGCACAGGTTTGTGTTTGTAAATATAGGAAAGCAAAAGGAAAAAAAAAACAAAAAAAAAAAGCAAAGCTTTGCAAATTGTTTTGTGGTCTTAAAACTATATAAATATACTATACCGGGTGGTCCAAATAGTGACGTCAGTAATAAAAATCTGAATTCCTCCTTCCTTTTTTGGGTATGTTCCGCGATTTTTTGTAGTTTTCGAGTCATTTTTGTTTTTGTAATTATTTAGTTTTCTGCCGGTGGGTGGAGCTTCAAAAATTCATATCTTTTTTTGTAGGGAGTATTTTAAACAATTACAAAGACTTACGTTTTGACATCACTATTTGGACCACTCTCTATATATAGCTATGTTTAGCAAAGCGCTTACGGTAAAGTACAGGCCTACTAGAAGCCTCGCGGTCCAAACATTATTCTCTTCGTCTAGTTAACATCATTATATTAGTGTGTCTGCCCCGAGCCCCGAACTAGGCCCACCCAGCCGCCCTGGGGCGAACAAAAACTCCGTCTGCCTAAAAAATGGTCCCTAAGGTTACAAGTTTTGTCGACAATATCTAGGTTAGACATGTAGGTACTTAATTATTAACTCATCTGTTACTATTTGTGAGTCTATGAAAGCTAGGTATTTAAAAGATAGGTATTGTATAACTTTGAATGTATCACAGATTTTTATTTTTACGCTAGCTTCCTAATCTATCCTTTATCCAAGGTTACTAATCTAATAGTTTCCGCAATGTGCAGCTGGAAGGTAATATCGAACGAAAAGGTTCTATTTCTGCAACAATTCGCAGAATCGGCGGCGGGCGGGGCGATGGAGAATCTACTCAATATCTGCTGCCGAGTGAGCTCCCCGCCGCGCCGCGCGTGAGGTTTTACTAACGCTCACATTTATTGCATTACTTGTTCTTATAGATTCCAACTTCAATTTTCAAGAATGATCTCTAGACGTCGTCTAGTGTTTAGCCAGAAATAAAATAAAAAAAAAATAACGATTACGTGAACAGAGATAGCGTTTACATGTGATACTGATAATAATTTTGGCATACCTACACTGCCGACTTCCTTGTATGACGCAGACGTAGTTTGAACACAGATATTACCGAATAGCTGAATTAGTAGCATGGACTTCAACATAAGCGAATTATAGTTGGAAAGTTGGAATATTAGGTGTAATAAAAGAGTGTTTGGGTTGTATGTCGAGACAGGGTGTCGATGGCTAATAGACGGCACGTGCGCGAGCGCTGCGTGTGTCTGTGTCTGGCTGCGTGGGCGCAGGCCGGAAGCGCGCCGCGGTGACATCACAGATACAGCACCCGTCTGATGTTATGCTATACACTGTACTGTTGTGATGACCTGAATGAGACCGAGGTGGAATGTTTGCTCCTCTTGCATGTAGCGACCGATTTAGAACCGACAAAATCATGATATGCCGGCTATATCTGTGATTTTATTTTTTAACCGACTTCAAAAAAAACGAGGAGGTTCTCAATTCAGTTGTATGTTTTTTTTAATTTTTTTTTTTAATGTCTGTTACCTCAGAACTCTGTCATTTATTCACCGATTTGGAAAATTATTTTTTTATTTGAAAGGATATACTTCCAGATTGGTCCCATTTTTATCAAAATTCAGTTTTATTGATGGGATCCATGAGGAATTGAGGGAACTCCTCAAAAATTATAGGCATACATTTAGCGATTTTAGTATTTTCATCAACAAATCAAGCATTTGCATTCAGAAAGTATCATCTGGTGAAGTTGAACTGATGACGAAGAAGTTTAGTTATGGCAAACGTAGTAACATTGACCGTATTACAATATTGTATATAAAAATGCCGTCGGGTTTCCCGCATGTTATTGTGCTCACCTTCACTATGTTTGTAATCTATGTATAGGTGGCGTCTTACTCTCGCGACCGTTGCGAGGCGCCATCCGAAATATACCTAAAATATTCATTGCATTTTTACACAAGATAAGCTGGAACGCGTGTTCGAGCACGTGTCGCAGCACTTGTGCGCAAACGTGCTGCTTCTGAGCTTGCCAGCCTGTGTTGTGAGGCTGTGACAGATGACGATGATCCTTCAACTTGTGCGACTGATAAGAACCTGATAATAGCTGTATATACCTACTCATTTTTGTGGAGTTTATTTTTTGTTTTATTTTAGTACGGAAATGTGAATGTTACAACGTGAGCCCGAGCTATTTTGTGCATGTTAATGATGAAATTTCTTAAAATATCACTTATCTCGCGTAGTTTCAGATTACCCACTAGTATGCATATTATTCGATTGTGCGCGTACGAGTATACGCACCAGTAGTTACAGACCAGATAATAGACGGTTTATATAACCAGAATATTATTATATTTAGTTATTTTGCGCCGTTTTGGTGCGTAGTGCGCTGTTTAAAAATGAGATCTGCAGTTATATGTTAGGTACCTACCTATATTATAAAAAAAATATATTGTTATGCATTTTACAATAAGTATTGTAAAGTTATGAAGTCAGGCCTCAAATAGCATAATAAGTAGTTTTTTCAGTATCTACACTTAAACACTAAATAAATTTTAAATAATTTGCTACGGATGAAATCGCAGGAAATATCGAATGGGGACAGGAAACAGTCTTGATAAGATTTACTTATAAAAACAAGTGTTTATCTCTCAAATCTTGAGTTTCAGACCCGTCGACAATCTTCAACAAAAAGCTGTTTTTTCCACACAAACATTATTGCCAAATTTTGGCAAGCTTGCGAAATTGACAACAATTTGTTTGTTTAAAAATACAGGGTTAAGATGTTTTTAAACAGAGGAGAAAGACGAACAAAGGTTACTTAAACGTTTTTGAGGAAGTCGAAACTACAAAGCCATTATTTGCAATAAAAAAACATCTGCAATGCAATAATAGACAAAAGAGCGTAGCGGTACCGTTGCAAAAACCGAACGCAGCCGTAAATTTGCCAATAAAACAATTTTTTAACTGTGGAATGCAAAAAACCGCGAAAAAGTACCACTTCATTATACGAATGCGCGCCTTTAAAGGTTTACAGTTAAGATGTTTTTTTTTTACTATCGGGGGTGTACACCCGCTACCGGCAGGTACTCCTTCGAGCTTTTTTAAGCGTTTTAAAAAATTGGGTTAACTTTTTTATGTGACAGATGAAGCGAACAAGGTAAGCGGTGTACTGTTACGGAAACCACAGCTTTTTTACTGTACCTACGTTACCTACTACCCTATTAACTTACTTTTTTCCTTCGTAATCGGTTCACATGTTTTAACACACATGTAAATCTCTAAAAATAAATTTATGCGCATTGGGCCCATAAACACGAAATTATTGGTTGAAAATATCAGCGTGCGTGGATAGCAAGTAGCAAAGGGCCCCGAAGTAACTGTGGTCCCGCAGGCCGCCAGTCTGTTTGTCTGTATGTGTTGTGAAACCTAATAGCCTTGCGTCGCGGTTGAAGGCCGGCCAAAAACTGCGCGCGCGGCCCCACGCCCAGATGTGCCCGATTTAAAGAGCGTTGCACGCATAAATACATAACAGATAAGATTAAATGTTCGATAAAAAATGTCGATACAGACGGCAGGACGCGCCCGTTAATTTATTGCACTAATTTGCCGACGACACGCACCCATTCAGCCTTAAAGGGATGGCCGTTGATATAAATAAGTGCTAATACGTTTACGTAAAAAAACTAACAGCCTTGTTTAGTTAGGAAGTTATAAAACAGTTTATTTTATCAATAGCCGCTGGTTTGGTACGTTTATTTATTTTTGAAATTCTAAAAACGGATGCGTTCACGTCATTTGAATACTAAAAGTGCATTTTTTTAATCAAGTCGCGAGCCGAAATCGTTTTGGTAGTCGTCGTCTCATTCTTACTTCATTATTGGTTATAGTGTGAATGAGATGCACAATTTGTAGGAAGCTATTCAAAAAAAGAACAACCCTTCCTCACCCTTTCGGGACATTCTATTGTTTACATTAAAACGAAACGTCATAGGTTGTTTTCGCGGTCTTTAATATTGGACGCAAGGTCCATAATTTTAAAGTTTATTTTGTATTGCCAGTGATAGTTGCTTTGCATAATTCGGTTTGGTGAAGGAATTAATATAATTCAAAATAGTTCTTTTTTTCTTTGTTTGAAATCTCTCGGAACAGGTAGCTGGCCAGTGTTTTGATTGGACATGATATAATAATGTTAATCTTTAGGTATTTGGACAAGTCGATGTGTTTGTCTATGCCAATAATAATTATGTTTCTTTTAGGTGTAAATTATGCAAACATTTGTAAGAACAACGACCTTTGTGATCTCCGAGTGTCGCTACCAGTAATACAAGTTCTGACTTGTAACATGATGTTGGGTGAAAAATATTAATAATCCCTAATTTATACATCAATGTAATAATAATCGATAAAAATAAATGTCACGTCAGAGATTCGCGAATGAGATGAAATTGTTTTATTTGTGTAAGTTCTGCTGTAGATAGTTAATATTTGTCTACATCGCAGCCATCTCTAACCATAGCGTGCGACATTAAAATTAGAAATGCTGATTATGTAGGTATAAAAACGCCACTAGGTTCCAACCCGATCACGTTTGCGTATTGTTTACTGGTGGATGCGCTGCGCATCCGGCGTCGCCGATCGCGTATAAATAAGATTTTTTACGCACCTTTCACTTCCGACCTGCGCCTGGGCAGGTATCACACATTTCACCCATAAGGGCCTGATAACCAACATTATTTGGCAGCTGTTTAATAAAATTGTACACAGATTACGTTTCCTGGTGCATCCTTTCTTCTTGAATATTGGGAAAGTTGCTCCCACACAGGGTCATCTTTTTTTTTTGAGCATCGTAATTTTTGTAAAGAATTGCCCATTGAGCTTGCTACCAGTGATTTCAATTTTGTCGTACAATGGAAGCTGTGTCATGTTTTGAGGAGTAATTGATCAGTAAAATGGATGACTCACTGTCTTGTCATTCGCCTCTACAGATATTCACGACTTCGAGAGTGCTCGAGTCCTCAAGCAAATCTGTATCTGTTCGACATGGCGTTTGTAGGCAAATGGCATTCGGCCTATTTCCTTATGACGTTTGCGACAAACTCTCTAAGTAAATTCTGGGATGAAAAATATTAATCTATTTAAAAACGTCAAATAATTTGGGTCGTGACCATATTACAAAATTAATCTTGGGAAATACAAAATGGCGAAAGTAGACGATATGTTGTATGACAGTCACTAATTGATTGTGTTGTACCGGCGCGGCGATAAATTCAGTATTTGATACGATTATTTTTCCAAGTTGACGTGCGAGTCTTTTCTAATACTAGGCTAATAAATTGTAGACAGAAGTAATTAATCTTATGACAGAGCTCGCTTGAAAAAAAAATTAAAGTACTTAGTTCGTTCTTTTTATTTTTTTTAAAGTCATGTCTTGTGTTAGGGCAGCGATATTGCCGCGTACCTACGATGATCACATAAAGTATTTATATGCATTGTTATAATTTAGCGCGTGTAATAAGAGCCAGGTAACGCGATGCAGCGCCATAGTCGGAAGCCCGGGCATCGAACCCGCACTACCGCGAACCGGACTGATGAGCGAGCGATTCGTGTGTTTTGATGACAATAAGTGTAATGTAATTCATTTATATGTTGTTGTAATATTGCAGAGCTTCCCATAAAAGGAGTAGCAGAGAGAGAAAGAGAGAGTACCTACTTACTTGAAGTTTTTGTGCACCTCCATATTTTTTTGTGGCTCTTCTCAGCTTTAGTTAGACCAAAGTGTGCGTATACGGTAAGATTCAGTGTCAATAGTTAAAAGGAAATAAAATAGCATAAAAACATAAAAACTTTCTTACAAAAAATAACAATCGACTTCCAAAAAAACACTACAAAGTGAAAAATAACTTTAATTTCGGAAGTCGGTGTCTTTGGTTTTGTAATTATTTTTTTTTGCCACCGACTTCCGAAATTAAAGTTATTTTTCACTTTGTAGTGTTTTTTTTTGGAAGTATAGGTATACCCTCCCGAATAAAACAATAATCTTTCAAATCGGACGACTCTGTAAAAAGTTATGCGTAGTCATACATAAAAAAAAAAAAAAAATTACGTGTCGACTTGAGAACCTCCTTTGTTATTCGTCGGTTAAAAATTGTTTAACATGTTATAACTCCCGTCGGGTGCGGTTAAAATTTGAATGATTAATTGATTAATTTGTTCAATAAACAGAAATGCAATTTTCCGGAAGCCAAATATGGTAACCATAAGTTTTTGAATGGAGATAAATAATTCATTCTTAATTATATTCAAAATTGATGAATTTCGTGGCTCATTAATTACGTTATTATCAGCCTTATAAGCCTTATTAAGCCATTTGCCATATCAGGTTAAAGGGGGCAACTCTAAATTGAGCGCAGCGCATAATTGAATGTGCATTATTATAAAACATCAGTAGGTATGTGTATGCACAATTATGCACATATGTGTTTTCCGTGATGTGTCAATGACCTTTATTGATGTTAGTGCAGTGTGCACGATTGTACGTGTTATTGTCAAGACAATTTTAGCTGATGCATGATCATTTGATCACTAGCTATAGGTACTGCATACTTCACTACGTACTACCTTAAGCGTTTTAGCATGCAACCTACACGGTAATTAAATAGATTACGAGACATACTTGGATTTGAATATGGAGCTTAGACGTCAGTTAGAAAGGCTAGTTAAAAAAAGCTATAAAACGAATATATTACAGTTGTATGTGAATCCTCTATCATTTCATACTACAGCTACTCCCCCTGTGAGATTCCAGTTCTACTTTGTACAATTCAGTTCAGCAAAGAATTATGTCATTTCCATTTTAAGTGTAGTTTTCTTCCATTCATGTAGGTTATTGAATTACATTTTCTTACAAGTTTCAGCTGATATTTAATAGAATTTGGTTGAAAACATCGCGTAGTAGGCGATAGTAAACAGCGCCGGTACAATAACCTATTGTTTAGAAGAATGCTACCGGATTCATGTGTGTGGCTTCTGTGTGTATTCTCACGACACTTGTTGCAATGGGGTGGGCAGAACGTGCTGCTGGAAGGTGTTGTCTAAAGTCCAAACTAAGAACCCTTCAAGATGTTAGGGCCGACGGGAAAATGAAAATAACAACCAACCCTATTATGTAAATACATAATTACTTGCCTAGTTGTAGCAAAGCGTTGTTATAACATCTCTTATTAGAATTAATAATGTTGTTAGACCAAGTATTTTGGAACAGTTCTAAAAAACTTTGCAGCTAACATTGTATGCAATGCTACGAGGCTGCCCTTTTTATGGTCACAACACGTTTTAACTAATTTAGGCAGTGTATTCCTAAACCATTGTCCATAAAAATCACAGAATTGATAGACTTTGAGGAATTGACGTACAAATAGGTGTAAATAGCAACAAAATATACAGAACGGAGGAAGGAAGAGTAGTTTTGTTGCTAATGAGCGACAGTTCCTTTGAACAAGCGGATCCAGGAGGAAGGGAAAGTTTAAGGCTAAGAAGATGATTCATATTAGCATAGATTGTTAGTCTTTATGTGGTTGTTTTTATGTCCTGTATGAGGAAATGTATGATTAATATGTAGGTTCACTAAATTGTTAACGAATACCCTTTTAAACCTTTGCCTAGTTAGAAAACTTTTGCTAATGAAATTTGGCTTTTGGAAAGAAGAGTCGTGAAGTAAAAGAAAGGACGTTTGCCTAACATGCTGACATTGATAATAATTTGGATTGGATGCTTGTCAATAAACCCTATTATTAATTATAATCTACTAAATAAGTACTACATACCAGTGGTGTAACTTAGGACATAATTACTAAGTACAATTTGTAGGCTACATTAAGACTTAGCCTACAAATTACAATTGAGTCCCAAACTTACGAAGAAGACGTAACAATTCGAACGGCAGACATTTTGCTATCTATTAGACCAACAAAAACACGTTTGGCGAAATTCTTAGTTGTGGATAAAACGTGGCCGGTGGGCCCCCGGGCTACAGGGGCCCCGGCGCGTAGGTAACTAATGTGACCTAGACTGGTGATGAGACCCGTCTGTCGTTTGTGTTGTCCCGTTTGTCTCCTTGGTATGTCGGTTAGCAATGATAAGCATAAAATACAGGGTGTCCAGTAAATAGCACGACATACTGCAGGAGGTGATAGCTTGGGTCAATACCTACCGAAACAACACAATATATGTTCAGCAAAATCTTACGGATTTACAGTTTTACAAAATTTTCCGAAATATCAAAAAATCTCTACCTTGAAACAGATTTTTAAGCATCTCGTAATGAAACATTCCTTTTCTATTATTTTTTTTACATCAAATTATTCGTGAATAATACTTTACTCATTGATAAGTCTTTTTTCTATCAAGAACAAGAATGTTTTCAAGAAATAGTATTTTTTGTTTAAATTTTCACATAACGATTTTCTTTTCGCATAACTTTAACCTACAGTGGTGAAAAAAAATCCATGAGATTTTGCTGAACATATATTGTGTTGTTTTGATAGGTATTGACGCAAGCTATCACCTCCTGCAGTATGTCGTGCTATTTACTGGACACCCTGTATATCGGAGAATTGATTAGCCCATGACGTGTTAATTGCCTTTTCGGTAAAGTATGTTACTTTTATTTACATTACAGTTTTAATTTCCTGTGATATCTGTTTACACCGGCAAGGCCCAAAAGAGTCTTTAATATGCTTCAAATTATGCAATGGCGAATACATTAAATACACAGGTATTTTAAGGATAATATAGTTCCAAGAGAGACCTAAATATTAATTTATCCTCGCAAACGTTAAATTATCGTAACATGTAATGTATTCTAATTCTATTATTACAGAAGTACACGGAAATCCACAAATCGAATACATCTAAATATTAACAACGTATCCTTGTTTATTTTATGAGGAAAAAGGTTTGTCTTAAATCTGCCGTGGGATCAATGCTTGTAAAATACTTTCATAACAATTTTTGCCAAACGAAACAGTTCTATTATGAATAGGAAGCCTGTCTTAAGGTAGCATATGGCTAAGGACTATAACATATTAATTCTATTGCGTTTATGGAAACAAAAAACGTACACAACAATAACTAACGAGTATGTAGCATTGTAAATAGATGCGACGCAGTTGTATAATTGCGCCACCTCAGTCCCCACCCCCGCCCTACGCGCTGCATGTTGCGCTAGGTCAGGGCGGCGCAGCAAACATTTACATACATATAGCACAAATTTACACTATGCGTATCATTTCATTATAAATTGTATGCAAAATGGAGTCGTAGCAAGGGCCGCGTAGCAACCCGTAGCCGCCGCTACGACTGCGTAGCTCGTAGCACTTTCTTCCATGTATGACGTAGCGATTTGCGGAAAATCTTTTTTGTAGACGTTCATTTCTCGCTTTTATGTTAATGTACATTATGTCATTTAAATATAACAATAACAACGGTTCAAGTAAAACTATCTACTTGTTTAATTTATTCAAATGTCTATAAATTAATATTTGATTTGTGATTGTAAAGCTATTTGCAATCTTTTATTTTTGTTGCTTGTTATATTTCCTGGTACCGGCTCGGGGAAGTTTGTACTTTTACATAAATTATATATACATAATGAATTACAAATATTTCCGGATCGGTATCAGAGAAGAATGGTGAGCACTTACTGTATCTCTTCATGAGTGACTTCTTGTAAGCCTTGCCCGAGATGGCGTCGTCGCCGGGGCTGAGCCGTCCGGCGGAGTCGTCCGACTCGGTGCCGGAGTCACGGCCGGACGCCAGGTAGTCCTGCGACTGTCTCAGGATCATCTGAGTCCTCACGTAATCTGACGGATCCGCGAACGAATGACGCGCGAACTCGCATACAGAAATCTCTTTGCGTACAGTCAAGTCTAATGGGGCATCGTCTTCCTCCGGTTCTGGTTTCGGAGAAGGTTCCTCAGGGTAAGCCTTCCTAGCAGCCAAGGTACGAGGCTCGCTCTCGGCGCTGAGCGCCCTGCGGTCGGCGGCCGGCGAGCGGCGCGTCTCCGGGCCGGCACTCGCCGGACGAACTTCCACAGCCATCATATTTAATTATTATCACCAAACACCATAATCACAAGCCCACAGTTTGCAGTTATGTCATAGAGCGTAATGTGTTGTGTTGCAACCGCGCGCCGCGTCCGCCGGCGTTCGCGTCGTATTACGGACTGATGTCCCAGTTTCGAACGATGAGTTCCACTGACTTCGTGAGCTCGCTTCGGGCGCGCTCGGCGGCGCTCGGACACTTTCGTTTTCGTACTGAACGCCTCGGTGTGCGTGCGCCACACAGCCACGTGCGGCTGTGTTGTGGTGTGCGTCTGTCTGTGTGCGCGTGCATGTGTATTCGCGAAGCTTTTTCCACTTTGATGGCGGAGCTTTCCTTCATTTCCCGAGTTACCCAACAGGTTTTCACTGTTTAACCGTCTTGATTAATTAGCGGCGCTCGTTCGACGCGGCTCTCGTTTGCGAGCGATTGTGTTCAGGTAATGAATTTACGAGGAAAATTATAGTACTAATTAATTTTGTTTGACCCAATATAGGTTCTGATTTTTTTTGTAGATTTCTTATGTATTATCGTTCAAGAAGTTGCTCTTATCTTTTAATTAAAAATGAAACTGTGTTGCGGTTCAAATTGATGAAAATTAGAGATAGAGCAAACACTAAAATAATAATATTATTCCACAGATCATGAGTTAAATAACAATTTATAATATTTATCGCGAACCGGAACGCTTGGACAATCAGCGATCTTTTGCGTAACACACCGCGTAAACAAATTGTGTGTTTTTATCTAACGCTCGGGGCATTGACCGACTTTACAAATAAAGTTGCGCGCGCGGCGACCACGTGACACACTGACATCGCCAGCATAACCTGCGCCGCCGCACCGCGCGCCCACGGTCACAGAGCAGAGCATTCCGGGGGTTTATGAGTACTTCTGAGGTGTCAAGATACACTTGTGGTTAATAGATAGGGTAGTGCCTACTATGAATTTAGAGCCAATGTCACACGTTCGTCCTAAGCAGATAAATGTTGGCTATTACCGATGCGACGTGGAAATGGAAGTGTGACGCATCATTTTGGCATAATTATAGAGTTGCGCCTGAGTGACAATGTAGTTGAGAACGTGTCTATTTTAGTTAGTGTTACATTGTTTATTTTAGTGTTTACGTTTAATATAATACTGGAATGTCAAGAAATTATAAATATTGCACACATCAGAATTTAAAATGTAAGTTTTCAGCATCTTAGAGAAATTAAGGGCTTTAGAACAGTTTCACACGCTATTTTTATCTACTCTACGGAAACAATGTTACTTGTGATTTCAGCAATTTGCCCGCACGAGGCGTACACGGTCGCATAACTAAGTTACACGGTATACGACACGAATCGCTTCCGCATAACGATATTAAGTACCGAAATAGATCCAAAAGATTGTTGTGATAGGTCGGATATACCTACATACATACATGCACCTAGATTTTACTTTACTAAAACATGATTACGATACTTAGAAAATTAGAAATAAAGACCAATTGCATAAATTGTCATTTATTATTTAACGCTTAGAGGACTATGCAAGTGCCACTCTAAAATATCTTCAGCATTTTAGACATAAGACAAAAAAAAGCTCGAGTTCAATTTGTCACAAAAGATATATGACATAATTATTACATCAACAATACATTTTAATACACATGTACTTCATGCGTAAAAATGTAAAAGCGATACACATTAGTTTTATTAGTTATCAAACGTACGCAAAGTCACATAATTGCGATAATTCGCAGTCCCTGTTAGTGATAATAAACAAAGACTCAGCTCTCGACGAATATATGACGATAAACAATGTAAAAACGTGACTTTGTGTAGAAAAAAAAAGGATTTCTTTATGGTAGTGACACTTCCTTGTTTACGTCAGGTTGGGTATTTAGATTGTTGTCTTTAGACAATTAGACAAGATTATTTATTATTAAAAGAGAGTTCTATTTTATTACAAAACTAGTTTCAAATCCTAACAACACAAAGGTGAACGATTCAATAATGATTTATTCAATTTCAAACTATGAGAAACGAAAAAAAAAATTATCAATTTTTCCTGAAATCGGAATTGCCCGACTAGTTCCGAGGTTCTAGTTCAAAAAATCTGCAGATAACATTTGGGAACAAAAGTATCAAGCGGAATCGCAATCGAATTCATATAAGTGCTAATTAAAATTCAGAACATTTCCTACAGGAACAGGACAAGAGCCGAATGCCATCATAGTGTATGTCCTGGATAGTCGCAAGTGCTTGAGAACAGCCGGCCCACTGTTCAGGCGCAGCCACACACAATTACAGAACATGACGCGCATGCGCCCTACATACTGCTAGTACTTCATTGATAACGTAAGAAAATATTGAATGAGATTTGAATACTTTGAACAATGCCTGAAGACCTCATTTTAAAAGGTGTGACGATGAGAATAGGAATTTTCTTGTTTCTTCTTTTGTCTACGGAATCAGTTGTATAGTTTTATTTTTATCATATTCTAATTTTAAACTTCTAAAAATATACATGACATTTACTTTATTATTTGGTTATTAGAATCCGTGTTAAGGGCAAAAATGACGAACAAAATATAATACAAACTTTCATCACATATATATCGGCGAATTTTCAAAAATCCTTAGAGGTGAGCACTAAGGATTTTTGATTTGTTGATGTGTTATTTGTATGACCCAGCTTTATAGACTGTGTGTTGTGTGTCATTGAATGAATGAATGAATTTAAGATTTTTATCAATAACACTAAATCTGTCGTTACTTAGTCGTAACTTAAACGTTTTTTAAATCGTGTCTGAAGTTTTGTACCAATTAATGTATTCCCCGATAGTAATACAATATCAATTCTACTGAACATGTTGAATGATCATCATTCCTTAAAACCTTTCAATCTTAGGTTTAAAGCTCTTAGCACTAAACCTATCTGGGTTCTAGGGTTTTACCCAGATACTGAGATTTGTGGTTTTGTGCCGACAAAGGCTTCAAGGGATTATTACCTGATATCTCCAACCATGGTGATTGACATAAATCTAAGGCTAGAATGATTATTGTGAGATTTTACATGATTCTCCTATCACAGAGTTGTAATTATTGCCCCCAAAAAATGTCACGTGTATCCCGGATAAGCACAGGAGCGTGGGGATTGGCATAAGAAAAGAAAGGCCTATGCCCAGCAGTGGGGGAAGTCGGGCTATGGGTGATGATGATTATTATGTATCCCGGAAAAAATGTAAATGAGAGCAATATGATCTTTTTTTGTTGTTATTTTTGTTACAATGACTTTTATCATTTGTACTGTATTACGTTGTGATGTTACATTAAAATAAATGGTAAAAATATCTTAGAAAAGTTGAGTTTTTTTTTTAAAATTTTTCTGTAACTTTTCAGCAAAACATTTTAGTGGGTAGGCTGGTGGTTGACTTGTCAGACGTTGTCCTGTCAAAATTTAAATTTGGAGTTTTCGGCTGTTCCTTAGGGTTTTCCTAATTTTCTTTTTTCTTAAACCACCCCAGTATTGAGGCGAACAAAAGAAAAAAAAAATTAAATCGGTCGAACCATTTTCCGAGTTTTTGTTTTTGTGTTTTTGCACGCAATTGATTTTTCTACAGATAGATTATAGTAGAACTGATTTTTTTGGCTACAGTTCCCCATGCTTTTTCACATAGAAAAAAATCATGTCTGTGAAATTAGAGATACGTAATTATTTTTAATTGGCAATGAGCAATAAATTATCTTATCTTGCAATAAAATAACTTATACATACGAGTATATTATACTTGTAAGTTGAATCTAAGATGGCGGTGTGTTATCAGTTGCAGGTCGGGGGTCTCGTTATCAGATCGCAGATCCCGGCCATCGACCCGGCTTATGTAACTACGTACTCATCATCTTGTTTTCGACATTTGATAATACATGTTTCTTTCCTGTTATTATTAAACAAGCGAAAACATTGATTTCATGTATTTTTTACAGACGTCAATAGGAAAATGATTATAATCACCGCGTTTTAAATATAACTGGGATAAGGAAATAAGTTACCTTATTTATTTAAACTATGTCCTATACCGGCACGTGTAATAATCATATAACTGATATCAGGTATATGATTTTGTTAATAATAATGTGTTTATTCAAGCCTGTCCGCAATCGATACACGCGTTAGGAAAAGGCCAAAATGTCTGTTGATTTTGCCTGAAATAAATAGGGTGACTGGTAATTAGTGACCGATACCTAACATGATTGTGCTCATGATAACAAACAACTTTTACTATGGGACCAAACCTGAAATCGCGAAAAAAAAATCAGCTGCTCCGTACATTTTGGCGAGTTATGCGAACATGAATGTATGGGGAGCTGATTTTTTTTCGCGATTTCAGGTTTGGTCCCATAGTAAAAGTTGTTTGTTATCATGAGTATAACCATGTGCTTAAGTATCGGTCACTAATTACCAGTCACCCTATATAAGTGCTAAAGTTTCTATGCTGCAATAGGCAATGTCGTGAAACTTAGATGACTGTAGAACTTTCTTATTGTATGAAAAATTACCCTTTAGTGAACTAACTTCCACAAATCTGTTATTTTTTCGATAAAAATTCCGGAAATTCAGACTTGAGCAAGCATTGCACTATGTCAATATTATCTTCATAAAAACTGAGCTAATAACAATGTTTCCTTGTAGCTCATTTTCTTTACGATTTCCTTTTACTATCCTTCAAATAAAACAGACTGTATTCCTCCTCTAAAGATTCGTCTTCAAAGTAATATCAATCTAGGAGAATGCCTGTGAGCCTACAATCCGTCACAGATGATAACGCTAAAAGATTGGCTCCACTCGACTGCTGTTTGAACCTGGTCCAAATGTCGCCAGCCTTTTGGAAATGTCGCTAATATTTCATCTATATGTATTCGGTTAGGCATGGAAAGTTATTTACTTAAGATACATAATATTGAATATTTGGATTATAACCGTTTCTATTTTTGTGCAGAAGACATTTTCGACAACAGTCTGTGTATGAAATATAAGTACCTACCTTAAATGTAATAAGCGATATAAAAATGAGGCTTTGTAAAGATAATGAATGTAAAAAACAGCTGGAATAGAATCCATAGCTTCTGTATCAACCCTCAGGCAAGGTAAGGAATGACATCCCAACCCAACACAAGACAACTGAAGTCCTCTCCTACAATACATTCCCCGAGTGTTCATGTACCCACGGAAAGTAGGTCATCTGTAGGGCGCTGAAACATACACTATACGTGAGCCAAATCTACAATTGTAAGGCCTGTCCTCTAAAATTCAGAGGTCAGACAAACCCGTTAGAGCAACTCGTAATGTCTGCGCAGTGACAAAAGGTAAATTGGGATGATATTAGTAATAAATGGTGGTGAGGCTCCCCGGCTGGGGACGACCTTCGGACCCTAGACTACATTTTTGATGCTTACCTAATAGTTGTTGTTTGAACCAAACTAGGAGCTAGATTTTGGCTGAATAGTTTTGAAGATATCTATTAGGAAACTTGTATACTCTTAGCCATTGAGTTTGCTAGGCATTATTTTCAAATATATTTTAAGAATATTATGTTTACTGAAACAAAGAACATTCTAACTAGAGAATACCTAGATCCAAGACTGGCTAATACACTGAAGAATGTGTAGGTAACCCATTACCCACTAGAAAATAACAACGAAGATTCTAACAGGAAAACTTCAAGAAAAACCTCTTTCACTACAGTTGTATACAACACTTAATTCATAAAACTACAACATTAACACACTTATTATAACGATATTGACTCACTTTACGACACTATTATCTGTTATAGGCAGATGCTATTAGGCCAGAGCTCACTGCGCTGCCTATCCGCGTAACATTTCCCCTGTGTATCCCGCCTGGCCTATAAACCCGACCATTCGAGTCACGCCCATTAAAATAACCAACGGAACTTGCAATAACGAGAAAATAATAAAAAACGACGATCGATCCAGCGCTTAGATCATCAATCTCTCTGCGCTTCCTGCGGCGCCAATTATATGCGCGTGCGACGGTGACAGAGCCATAGGGGAAGAGTGTAGAAGGAAAAGAGAAGAGGATATCAAGGAACGAGATGCCCGGACAAGGGACGGAGGTGTTGCAGATCTTGGTTCGTTCCGAAACGTTCTAGATGCTAATATTTCTTGGAGATATTTTTCTTCGGAAGTTTTAAAATATGTATACTTCTATAAAATCTGTATTTTTTTGCTGACCTTCCTAAATTCCAATATAAATAGGAAACTGCTATCTTAATAGATTCTAAGAAGAGCAAACTAGCGATCTGGAAATATGAAATCGTTTTAACTCATCTTTTTCCAATTTCACCTTTATGAAAATAATATAATGTTGGAATGGTGTCAGACAGCTAAATAAATATTACTGCATAAATATATTAGAGGTTACATAGTATAATGATTTCATTGCGCTCTGATAGCAGAAGGAATTTACACGTAACTTTAATATTACAAAAATATTATTATTGCAAAACAACTTATTGATAAAGTGACAATAGAAGAATATTTCACTTCTTTTTTCATGTAAAACATTATGTAAACTTGCTTATTTAAACGACAAAAGCAGCGTGTGGTTGTATGTGTAAATATTAGATGATTAAGTATTTCGCAGACAAATAAAGTGAAAGAAATGATCAATTAAAAATATATCACAATATTACATTTCCGAACGGTTATCGTTGTACAAGTGCAGTCGTTGTACGAATTCAAGGCTACGCGTCGACTGCGCCCGCGCACCGCACACGCGCGCGCATGCACCACACGGACACACACACGCACGCTGCGCACGTCATGGATGCGCTGCCACTAACGGCAGCACAATCAAGGGTTATGAATAGTAAAGTAGCCCCCACCTTGTCTGTTATCACCACTTATTCGCAAGTGTAAAGGAGATAGCATCACCTCACTCCGTTCCGCAATACTAATCGTTTTTGCATCCAGATATTTGTACATTAGTTGCTTGGGGTAGCTGCTTGTGAAGTGTATTTCTGGATAAAAGGATTTTTTTCCACATATTTGGAAAGGTATAAAATATGGAATGTGTTTTCCTAATCTTGATTCCTGGAGGCGATGTTCAGTCGCTGAAAAGAAGATCTGACGTCTAATTAATGAACTCTATTTACAATGTAGTTAGAACACGATCCTGTACGATTTAATCTACTTAATGCTTTTAAAATCTAATTTTTAGAATAAAAGTCTTTTACTTTTTATTTACACAACTCACAAAGACGAGAATGTAAAAAAAAACAATTTATCTACAACTCTACAATTTGTCTTGAACGCCTATATCTGCAGTTGCATGTCAGCTTAAAAACAGCAAAATTAAAATATCTATGTCCGAACTCTATAAAAGCTACATCATGTTCACCTGGCCAACAGATATTCCGCTGTAACTTGACTGACTGACACAGGAAAGCGGTGCATGCTTCCCTGAGTCAGTGATACTAAGCTCAAAGAGGAAAGCACTGAGTCCTGTACCTATTTAGACAGACTAATTGCCGATCATTTATTCACTATTCACATACCTACCTAGTTGTCACGTAGCTGTATAATTTCTATAAAAGGATAGCTTTAATACATTAAATTAAATTAATGATAATTATTATACACCAATACAACTTCCCATATAAGTAGGTATGCCAGGACAAAACCAGGATAACAGAAACATGGCGACCATACTTATAATTGGCATCGATTAGCACAGGAAGACTGGTCTAGGGTACGTTTTTTATTATTTTCTACGCAAGTATTTTTAGCCTGTGCCCGGCACCGCGGGAGTGTTGCCCTAGGCCTCGTACCTGCGTTTGTATTCAAATACACATAACCATGGATGACCAGATACCAATCTATTTGAATGTTCAACAAGGAAACATATAGGCTTATGCGGATAAAAAGTTATTGTGTATTGCACATGTTTTGTCATAGATAAATATGGCAGGTATTAAATGGAAGAGGGAAATTAATATCAATAATAATACCTAATTTACAGAAAATGTTAAATATTAGTCTGATTAAAATTTATTTTGAATTTATATTTTTCATGGATTGTTAATTTGCTATCAGTATTTATTAAGATCGTATCATATGGTTTACTGTTTCAGCCTTAGGTAATTAGTCGTCCTTACAACATGGCGTGTGTTAAAACCTAATTGTCATAGTGACTTAATAACACAACCTATTCTATATCATTCTAGTTGCTCACTAATCACCCTATCCAGCAGTGATCGTGGATATGACAAAGATATAATAAAACAAATAAGTAGTGCTTATGCAAGCACTTGTGGTGTTTGTGCCTGCTCGCCTTGACGGCAAACACTCGGCGCAATCAGTCGATAGCTGTACCCTTGTGCTGCTCAGCCAAGATACGGAGACAATGCACTTAGATCCTGCTGGAGCTGATAAGAGTTGCTTGGCGGACAGGATACATGGAAAAGTTTTACAAGGAAAATTAAGAGCAAATGTAGGAGAGGTACCAGGAAAGCATAGTACAAGAGGAAGTCTATGATCAGCAGTGAGTACCTATATCAAGAAAGAAAAATGTGGTTAGGATTTATATTATCTACATTAAACTTGTACGTAGACGAAGAGGAAGTAAAATATCTTATCATCCAGGAAAATAACCAAAACCAACAATACAGACCGATTCAGAGCAACGAACTAGGACATACACGAGTACAATATTAATACGGCCATTATTTCCGCGAAATAGTGCCGAGTCTGCCCCCATTTCGTGATACACTTACGATATTGTACCTACCTTGAGAGCCTCGCATGTGTACCTGTTCCTAAATGATGACTATCGAAAAATATCGTGTCAATTTCGACACAAATTGCTTGGAGCAGAGCGTCCGCGTTGTGTTCAGTATGAGTGATGTCCCAAGATTTGTGGAAGTAATATCGCGTATAAGGTTACCGAAGATTTAAGATTCGAGTATATGGGATAATATATGTTTGTTGCTCAACGCTACCTCAACGAATCAACAATAACAAAATAATATGTTCAGAAAGCTGGCTACCTCACGTAACATTTACATTATCTTAATTATTTATCTTCACGAAGCTTATTCGAAGCTAATCATCACAAATTGTAAGGAAACGTTATTTGCCGTTATTAGGCCTTGTTAATCACAATAACAATCCACTTAACCTGTACATTAGAGGGCAATAACCCTGAAATGGGCTGCACAACGAACTGTGTTCAATTATTTGGTATACCTTTATGAGGAAGGTGAACAGTTCTAAGCGTAATGCAGCCAGCACAGTGCAAAGCGCCGCCGCCAGGGTCTCGATAGGGGCCTTGGATCATTTCTGACTAAGAAAGGGATTGTTAACGCCCACTACATATAACAATTTCCTTTACAACAGATATGAAACTGGAACAATCCAGAAGGAAGTGTTATTTATAGGAAAATGTTTTTGTTACAACTTTCTGGATGACGTTACAGCGATATGATTCCTGTTGACTGGAGAACATAGAATTAATGTTTCTGACTATTATAGGAGATTAATTTCCGGTAGGTATTGTTTCATTCGTATATAATATAATTCTTAAAAATGTACAAATTATTTTGCTTTAAAAATACTCTACACTATAATCCATCACTTAGAAAAATTGCTAAAAACTTTCCAAAGCTACAGAAAACATATTCAAATAAACTCCAAAACTAAACCTGGTTTAATTTTACTACCTCTAACCAAAGATCATGGAAATCCAACGAGTAATCGTATACTTAGTTAAAAAGACTAATCACGATCTACTAATCTAATTACGTGAAGGAGTAAAAAAGATTCGCACGCACTGCGCCCGCGCCGCTGCCGGAGGAGTTTTCACTCGCGAGAAAAATATAGAGAGTGAAAACGGTAAACAAACGTGATACCGTATTGTACGGTGAGAGGAAACATTTGTGATAGTTTTGTAGAGTTTTATTTTATTGTTAGTATTTTTAGTCAAGATCTATACAGGGTGTTTGGTAACAGGCTGCAAAGCCTTAAGGGGGTTACAGTTGACACCATTTAGAGAATTTTGAGCCATACATGTATTAAACGAAGTATGTTTTTTTTTTATTTTTGCCCCAGTTAAAATTGGTACGTATAAAATAAAAAAAAAAAAAAAAATCACTATCCTTTGCAGTTAAAAATAAAAAAAGCATACTTCGTCTAACTATCACCCCCTTAAAGCTTTGTACCCGGCTGCCAAACATACTGTATAGTATTTAATTAAAAAGGCAGCTTTATTTTGTATGGAATTCATTATAAACTTTGTTATGTATTGGCTTACTGTTTTATGTATGAAGTCATGTAATCGTATCGACGAATAGAATACGACGTATCGAATAATAGAGTCTGACGCTATCAGTTGAATAGAGAAGTTTCTTGGGTAAAAAAATAGAAATTCTAATTAGTCCCGTCGGTCAGTTAATAAAAAAATATATTAGATACCTACGTATTTTTATGCATTAAGGTTGGGGAGTGGGGGCGCGCTACGTCACAACTATATCAAACTACGTATAAAATCTAGCAAGGAGTGACGTCATGCTACATTTTAACTCAATGTATCACCGTAATCTTTTGATTACGTAAAAAAAGAAAAAATATGTGTCCAATAATTTTTAATAACTTACATGACGTACAAAAAAAAATTTTTGTCAACATCCCTATTCTACTGGGAATGTTTTCTGGTCTCGAATTTCTTAATAAACTTCAATAAAAAAAAGATAGTTTATTAAGTTTCCCTACATAGAAGATTTTCCTCAAATCTGATTCTCAATCTAAGATCCAAAGAAAATATAACTTTTACGCTAACCCATCCTGCTAATCAGTCCACCCAGCTTTCCAACCTATCCCCACTACTCCACTATCCTACCAACCAATAAATCTCTCATAATATGTCACCAGTACAGCGTTTGTCGTGTAACATCGGCGCTGTTTTTGCGCATGCGCATCGGATCAGCGTCCATCAGTGAAAACGAAAGTGGAGACTGAATGACGACATTGTTCTGCGGTGAAAAACGCGAGCGTGCGAAAAACTGGGGAAAAGCGGACCGAGCCGCGGCAATTAGTATAGCGAGCTAGTCACGATACTGTCGATACGAGCCGTATTGTTGGATGGCTTCATAGGAGCTTACGGTAGTTGGTATTTTATTGCAGAACGTAAAGATGATTGGCAGTGAGCGAACATTTCTTAAATGATTATTTTAGGCTGTATAGCCTGTCCAAAATGCAACCTTTTTTGCTTCCAAACTCTTAAGTATTTAGTAGTAATTTTTCTCTGATAAGAAATAAACATGTTAACAAGTATTTCTTCAAGAAGTTTATCCTACTTAAACAGGAGTTGTTATCAAAATATTTCTATTTTTATATTTTCGCAGAACTCGTTACAAGGAAGCGGAGGTAACACAAAATATTTTACCTATTTAAAATTCACAAATAATAAGCCAGCCATATTTACAGTCGATAGGTATAGCAAATGGAGTAGGTGTTAACATAAGGATAATGCACGAGGTCCCATGCGTTCCTAAATTAGCTCAGGTTGGTTCCTAGGGCTATTATAAACATAAACGTTGTAATATAAACGATCTTCTCAAAGTCATGGGCGCCTAGTACTTAAAAGCTTAATAAAGAAATACTTGTTAAATAATTCAAAGCAATTTTACCTTTATGTAAACATAGTAACAAACTTTTTAAATATATACTAATAGTGTCGCATTATTGTAACATGATAAACTATGATTGGGTAACAAAAATTGTCTATAGTCACGCTAGAATATTGACTATGTTCCTATATTAATTATTACTTTTAGTTATAAGACTGACTGACTGATAATTTGGGTACCTTTTCTTCTAATAGGTATGCCTATATAATTTTACTACCAATATCATCTGGTATGTGTTTAGCACTGCCCCTTAAGAGGAAGAGACGTAGTACCAGAGACTCATGATGAACAAGAGAACATAACTATAAATACTCTGAGCATTACTGCTGTGACCACTAGGACGGAGTTTTGAGTACTGCCCTGTTTAAACCCAGCTACTGCTGTCTTACATAATATTTTCTATTTCGACGTAAGTAGACTTCGATTTATTTGTCCGAACTAAGTAACTAGGTAAGTGAACAGGATAAAACTGGTTTAATCACTAAACAAATTTGGATATTCAAGCTTTACACGTGGACGGAAATTTAATTAGATATGCTAGGAAGCCATCATAGAAACATATTTCAAAAACTAAATTGGCCCCAAATCTATGTCGCAAGAGTATAAACTATCGAAAAATTGTGAACTGCAACAACTCATTTACAATTTAAGGCATTATTTTTCGATAGTTTATAATAATTATAATCTATCCGTGGCAAACCGATAAATTGTAAACTGGTATCAAACTTGCACGAACGCACCGCGCGCTATACTAAATAGCCAAGTAACACCGCTCGCGTCGCTCGTCGGCTCGCACGCGGTTGATTACAGTTCTACTAACCTAACCCATTTGGTCCAGGTGCCCTGAACTGCCCTGGCTTAGTTACTGCGACCAATTTGGCTACCCCAAGACCTACCAATTAGGGACGGTTCACAATTTTACGAGTGTTAAAATTGGACAGATTGTGAACCCTGTCAGTAAGTGTAGGTTCGTTCACAATTTGACGGTTTGACATGGATAGATTATAAACTATCGAAAATTAATACATTATATTTTAAACAGTATGATACAGTCCACAATTCACCTATCGACAGTTTACAAGCTCGTGAGATAATTATAAACTAACGGTGTTCACAATCATACGGTGACAACCTGAATGAATGAATGAATGTACTCTGTAGAACTAATCCGTAAGGAAAAACTTAGTGAAAGGCTTTCATTTATGATGCCTGATTCATTACGGGTATTTCAATGGCCTGTTTTACCACCTGATAAGTACCGGTTAACTTAAGTATCTGGCAGATCTTCTGATAGCTACTTAATTTAATTTTGTGAATAAGGGCCGTCTTCAAGATTTACATACAATCGTTCTGCAGTCGTGTCGTATTCATCACGTGTAAGTTTTGTAGGAACTAAGAAGTATTAGTTATGTCGACGACGGCTCCGGAACGATGTGCCGAGTTGAAAGTTGACGGATTTACTGTTATTAATTAATCATTTTATTTCAGAATAAAAACATTCCATACATTGTTAGTAAATAATACTTATACCTATGTTAGTACTTAAAATTATTAATTAATTATATATTTATTCATATATGTATCGTCGTAACACATAATGTTATGTACAAGGCTATCTGCTATAAACATGGCGGATTATTTGTGTTGATAAACATTCGTAGAGATATTAGCTCGCTCCTAGTAGTGGCTACGTATTCCCTACCATTACCGCGCCCCCGGTCTACTCCTTGATATGCAATGGTCTCTGTTGCACCATGTAACATGAGGCAACAGAGGCTAGTGTGAATCTGTGGGTTCATTCGAGTAATCGAGTCTGGTTAAACCACGCTGGGATCATTCATTCATTAATAATTTCAAAGCATTTATTTATAAATGCTTTGAAATTAGGATTTGAAATTGTCATACCATGACAACACGGGGCAGGGAAATGGTGTCCAATAAATTAAACACATAAGTATTTTAAACTGATGACAAAGAAATCATGTCATAAGTTGAAACCTGCGGAATACCACATTAGGATTTATAGAAATAAATTGGCAATCCATATGCTCCGTCACAACGAGGACATTACTACGAGTTCCCAGTGTTAAAGCGACGCCCACACTCGGCACAAGGCAGACCCAACTTTATTTTATATTAGAAATAATATCTGGAGAATTGTGCCACGTTCCCAGACTTAGCTACAAGGTCCCTTGTCAAGGTCTAGGCGTCTAGACTTCGAACAGCAGACCTAGGACTATTAGACACCTAATTACTGTTAAGACTTGAAACCCTTTGTAGAAACCTAGGACTTGTTAGTGATTTAGGGCTTTGTGATCGGAACGAGAAAGTATAATTGAGGTTCGGTTTACAGGGATGCAGATGGGTCTAAAACCCAAGTTGATCTGTACAGAAATGTTTGACAAGTATTCCCTTATAATTTCAAAGTCTAATACGTCTGGTAAGTTATCGTACCTAATGAATGTAGAAGCAGCCGCCAATGTATATGAATGAGGCAGCAAATAGATACCTGCTCATTAAAGTCGTCACTCAATGTGAACCTTAGATTGGAGATTATTTTGATTAAGTGAATTGATGATTAAGGAAAAGGGCGAACGCGTAAATGAAAAAAAAGAGTAGGCTTATCTGTATGAGGAGGGTTGCATATCTGTATGAGGAGGGTTGCATATCTGTATGAGGAGGGTTGCATATCTGTATGAGGAGGGTTGCATATCTGTGTGAGGAGGGTTGCAAATGCGTTCTGCTTAACCCGATTGGAAAGTCATAACTTTACGTACGTGTATTGCTTAATTTAAACCAAAATTTCTCATCTGGATTTGTTTATAGAATAATATCAAAATGAATCAAACAAAGTCAACAAAATGTTGAACTAATGAATCCAGCAATAACTAGAGAATGATAGCTGCGTACGCGCAAGCACAAGTACAAGTAGACAGTCCCCTCGGACGCAATACGAAAGGGAAACGTAATAACAGGCTGGAACTGTTTCAAGTTTACTAGTGCAAGTGCAGCGGCGCGGGCGCAGGCGGCCGGCCGGGCTCACGAGAGATAACACGCGGGGACCAGTGCGGAGATAACTTATGCTAGGTTGGTGATGCTGTAGCTGTTTTGTTGTCTCTGTGTTGTTTGTGAAGCTTGATGTTGGAAGATTTATTATGAAAATAGATTTGAATAAAAGCTGTTTTATTTTTAGATATTTTTTCTTTTACAAAATAGAAGAAAAAAAACTGATACAAACACTATTTTTAAATTATGAGAAAAATTTAAACTACAATGTTATCCTGCACCATAAAATCATACCCGATGAAAGGAAATTCACCTAAAAATAGCTCGGCTAGTATTATATTATCTGTGGCTCGGCATATCTCAACATAGACATTATCTAACTCACACCAGTGTGTACCGAGTGCTATAATGTTAAGTTTCCCTCGACTAGCCGTCCGTGCAACCAGAATGCACTTTCTTCCTACACACACACAGCCGCCACTGCACACACACAAACGCCGCGTTGTTGCACACTATGCAGTTTGCATTTGCACACATTCGTAAGATAAACTTGCATGAGTGTGAGTGAGGTGTGGTAAACGAAAGTTTGAATGGGAGTCATACTATAATGTTTTATTACAGTCTCTATACTTTGCTCAAATATTTATCGTTTAGACTGAAGCGGGGAAATTGCTAGGAAAAGTGTAGAAACTGGGTAGATTTAAAAGTGTGCATGTTTTAGTTGCGTTGTCTCTTTCTGTGGGGCGTGGGTAGTTGTTGTATTCGTGGTTGTAGGACCGTGTGGAGCTTGACGATCTACACCGCATTGCGGACTGTCTGACTACCAGAAGGTAATGGTCCCAGGTTTAACTCATCGTAGAAAAATTAAATGAATTTCGGAAGCTGCAAACAAATTACTTTTTATTCTACTGTAGATACCTATAGCTTACTTTTCAGGGTTCCGTACCAAAATAGTAAAAAGGAACCCTTATGGTACGACAGACAGACAGACAGGCAGACTGATGTGTCTGTCTGTCTGTCCGTCTATCACAGCTGGATATCTCAAGAACTACTAATGCTATCAACTTGAAATTTGGAACAGTTTTAGATGACGTCTGGCCCAACTACGAGTATTTTGCAAATATGAAAGAAATAAAAATATACGTATTTTTTTTGCAACGGACTGACAGGGGGTCGTAAAAATTTGAAGTGGCCCAGGTGGGGTACCATATGAAAGAGCGCTATTTGTACATTCTCAAACATTTTTTTTAGGCCGCATAGTTTTCGACTTTTGATGATAAATGTAAAACAAAAATACCTTTCTCCCCCTTATCTCATTTATGTAAAGATTACAGGAAAAATAAAACGATGTCTCTAAATAGCACTCTTTTTCAAAAATCGGAACCCTCGGTGAGCGAGTCGGACTCGCTCTTGACCGGTTTTTTTTTATATAAATAGGAGAGTTTAGACAAAGTCAAAAGGATGAACAGGTAAATAATCAGTTAGTAATTTTCGGTTTCACACGTCATGGCTACGCGTCATGTTTTTTCTCATAGCAAGTTATTTTGCCCGTGACCAGGTGCCTCCATTTCAATGATTGCCGGCGTAAATGTCAGTAATAATTAATTTTCCCATTGGTGCGGCGAAGACTGGCAATTATGTGGAAATAAAAACTATTTGTATGGAGTTAAATAACGGGATCGTCTAGATTGAAGAAGGGGTGTGATGAATGCGAAACGGCTATTTGAGCCAGAGCTAACATACTTTATAAAGCAAAGATGGCAATGTTTTTTGGTAATTTTAGGAAGTTGATCCAATTTGAGATTTCATTGACAAAGTATGTAGTAAGTAAAGAAAGCTAAAATACATAGGTACATAAGAAATAGTAAAATACATCATTTCGCTTTACCTAACGTTTTCTTGAAGGACATGCGGAAATTACAACATTCATTATCTTTTGACTCGTGTGTGAGTACAATGGATGTCAAGTTCATACTCCGTCGTATAGGTATTCAATAATTGTTCGTAGGTTTCACTCACTAATGAAAATGTCTAAGTAATAGGATATTTTTTTCCTAATAAAGCTAAGTGATGGAAAGTTATCTACTTACCAAAAATACATGCGCAGAAACGTAGTATAGTCTGCAAGATATAGTAATATAGATAATGAACATAGAAACAACAAGTGATGCTCGTTATATGTACGGATACATTTGAAAGTGTCCGCTCCGTGTTCCATTTAGCCGGTGCATCGCGTCCTTGCGACTGCATTCCCACGCTTCGGCGACGTTCTATTACGCGCGCTGGTATTCGCGACACCGTACCGACATCGATAATACATTTCATTTTTATACTTTTCAAATTTAGATTATTAGTTTAGCTATGTTGATGTTTTGTTTTCTGGCTATGGATAAAATTTACTGAGCTAGGCTAGAATGTTTGATTACTTACACGCTGACCCGACAAACGTTGTCCTGTCAAAATTTCAATAATTCATACAAAATTCCCATAGAATGTGCACTTTCAGTTTTCCAGAATTTTCCGACTTTCCCGGCAACTTTTCAAACATTTTCTTTCATACAAACCTTGTCCTGACAATTACAAACACAAAAAAGTGCAACCGTTCTGAAGTGATGCGATTCGGCAATGGATTTTTATTTATATAGATTCAGGAATAAGTTTACGAATTTAACCTAATATCTTATTTGAGAGTAGTAATAGTTAAGACAACTTTGTGATCTAATAATCAAGTCCTATCTTTGGGATATATTTTAAACGTATTTAACTGGTAAGTAATGTGTACAAATACGTATTAATTTACGTAACCTAAAAGGCCGAAAAACGATAAAGTGTCTAATTAGGCCTTTATAGTCAAAAACACCTTTTGATGATAAAATTAATTCCGCTACTAATTACCATATTTAAAGTAATTTTCCTATAAGAGGTAATACGAGAATGTCTGCCTGCTCGGATACCGTGTCTATTTAAGCTACAGTAGTGTGTAATCCTTGTTTATTAGAGGTGACGATGATTTCACGTCCAGCGCGCATGCTAGCCACTGGAACTTACCTGGAAAGAGACAAACACACATAAGTATACGAATATTTGAGGATAGAGTGGTAGAAATGTAGGAAAACTTGGTTCATCGATAACATTATACTTAGGAAGCAATAACACAACAATACAGTACGCTTACAAGTACAGTACCTAGGCAACTAAGCTCTGCTCAGATGAGAAAAGAGAAAACGCATTTTTATCCCAGATATGAGACCTAGCTATGGTGGCCGCCACTTAAACCTGAAATAAAGTTCATTGCTCTTTCCTTAATTTCTCTGCGTAAGTACCCCGACAATATATTATGAATCGTTTTTTATTACTAGAAAAAGTCAAGGATCAGGATAAAGGTCGTTTCGGGACAAGTTTATGTCATTATTTCTGTTTTCGGAATTACGTATTTGAATAAATGTATGCGGGTCAATGACCTTAAATTCAGATTTATTTGACGTTAGGTATAGTTCAATTTTTCACCCCCGTATACCCCTATATTGCAACTTTCATCAAAATCGTTAGAGCCGCTTTCGAGAACGTGATTACAAACATATATATATACGTATACAAATATTACTAATTTAATAGTAGATATAGGGATAGGCACTTAAGAAATATCAATAAATATTTTGAAATCTAAAACAGAAATCATTCGCCTATAATCTGGTTTTTAAGAATGGTTGTTTATTGATCACCTGTACGAGTATATCTTGACACTTGTCGTATTCAGAGAGGGAGACCTCATTCGTCAAGATGTATGTTTTCACATCAATTTCTTTACTAGCGTAGGCTCTGTTATAAATAACTACTCGTCATATTCTCAAGTTTTTTCATATCGTTAGGATTGAACTTTAGTGAGGAAAATGTCTTATTCGTAGAAAGGTTATGGATTGGGAAGGGAAGATTTTGCCGTGTCTGTAAGTTAATACCTTTTTACCTAGCGACGAGAGGTTATCCCTCCCAACTCATATATATTATAATAAATTTCTATTGTTATAAGTCCATAAACTACTTCTTTGTTGTGTTTATTGAAATAATAAATTAGTGTGCTATTTTGTAGCTATCGGGCAATATACAGGCACTCGTAAATTAACTATTCAGTCGGCAGTGACAATGGTGTAATCAAATTAACGATCAGCTAAAATCATCATCTGCTTGCCTTTTCCCAACTGTGGGTCAGCTTCCAGTCTAACCGGATGCAGCTGAATACCAATATTTTATATGGAGCGACTGCCTATCTGACCTCCACAACCCAGTTACTGGATAATGCGATACCCTTGGTAAGACTACTTGTCAGACTTTCGGGCTTCTAACGACCCGTAAGGACTGTCAAAGATTCACGAATGACAGCCAGGACCGACGGCTGAACGTGCTTTCCGAAAAACGGAGGGTTCTCGGTATGTAAAGATGGCACCCATCGCAAGCGTAGCTCACTAAAATATAACACGAAATCATCTTATGCAGGTGTTTCCCTTACAGACAAGCAGCTCGTTATTTGGCCACCAATGAATAAAGTCGCGCCACCTGATGTCTAACGGTACCGAGAAAAAATCCCCTCACACCAGCACGACCAGCACTTGTGTACAAGTATTGCTAAAAAATCCCTCACATTTCCTAAGAACAACCAATTTATAGGTGCAGTATCGCGTGACCGACAGTGAAAACTGCATTTCTTCGGAGAAAGAGACAACAAGATACATCACAGTGTCGCAGAAAAGAGACGCGAGATATGCACGCCAGCGCAATTTACTATCTAAAAGCGAATGTTTTTCTCAGTGTAAACAATACAAGCGAGATCTATCCAGTCTACGTTGACCTAAAAAAGGGGAGGGTGGGGAGAAATGGCGGACCAGTTTAGAATGGACAGGAAACGCAGTATTTAATTAATACGTTACCGTTGCAACATATTTAGCTCTAATTGATTAAATTATTTTAATCGTTTAAACTTTATTGTCTTGGAGTGGATGAAATCAATTAATATGTCAAGTGAAAAAAGTTTGAAATCAAATAGCTTCATAGCTTTTATATACAGTGGAGAGCTTCTAGTTTTTTTTTTCTATTAATAATGGAACTAAATTAGAAAAATATTCTCCGATGCAAGCGCGATATCAAGACGACTTCGTTGAAAATATCAATATTCATTGACTGGCGTGATCCCGATCCTTTATAGCACGTATTTAAATGTTTTCGAGAAAACTAACAAACGAGCTGGAGTTTCCTGGAATAATGGTATCAAAAGTAATACCAGAAGCGGAAATTGATTCTGAGAATCAATGACTACGTCGAAAAGATAATTCATACGAGGAAAGGGTAAGTCTTTGATACCACCACTAAAATATTGTGTGGTTAGTAAAAGAATCGTTTCTGCGGACAAATATATCTTTTGATTGCTAGGATGAAGTCCCGGGAGAAGATAAATGCTTCGAAAATATTTATTGGATGTTTAATCTAACGAAAAAAAAAACTAAATCACTTCCTGACTTTTTTTATTCTACCATCTTAGTTTCAGATCATATGTTGCGCGCATGCTGACAATTTTGACAGCTGTCAAACTGTTGAACGTCAACGGCTAACGTTAGACAGCTCGGTGACAGCCGTGACAGGCCCATTGGGATACCGCCGATGCCGTCAGATCTTCGACAAGCGAACGCAGATACGCGCTGTCGTCGAAATATTTTAAAACGTTTGAGAATTTTATTTTAACATGAAAGTATTTGCGTCTCTTTTGATTTTGGATTAAAAAATATTGTGGAGATTTTTAATATACTGTTGTTGATTGAGGATTTCTTTGACGCGTGTAAACTTGAAGTACTTAATACAGTAGTATTTCATGAAGACCCTTAAATGTTATAGTTAGTGTAGGTACGTGATATAAAACGATACTAAGCTCATTTTGGTAATCCAATACCAGGAGAATAAACAATCAAGAATTCCTTCACATTCTTTAGTTACAATAAAGCCTAGAATTTAAATATAGAATTAAAAAAAAAGACTCAACAAATAAAAGTTCTCGTTGGACCGGAAACAGACCAGGCATTGTTTGCGCATTCTCCGCCAGGAGGCGCTGCCAATTAATTAAATTCCCTTATTACGTTAAATGTGTACCTACAAACAAACTGACTTCCGGTATACGAAGTGATGGAAAAACTTTGTTTTTTCAGAGTATTTTTCTAAGAAAGCTTAGTAATATTAACGTAATAGGTAATAAGGCATAGAGTTGCAGAAAAAGTTTGACATACAATGCAAACTCGTCGTCTTTGTCACTCTTACCTGCGTGACAGTCTCTCTCTACGGCTCGGCGTGTCACATTCAGGCTCAGTGGTAATAAATACATCTGTTCTATCTAATGTGTTCTAATGGGTCGCACTCACTCATTGCGGTTATTAGTCGTAATTATCATTGGACAATCTTTACGCTATTCTCTGAACGGGGAAAGTGGATTTGTGGAATTTTCTTTTAACTTGTGTTTTCTTCACTTTATCCCGTTTTTCATAACGAAGTTTAGAAGTTACCTAAATATTTTTATTTTTTTTATCGTAGGTACCTAACTTTTTCCTTTCAGTATTTTCCCACTGAGCCAGACTGAACCGTCAAACTCAGTAACATAGCTTCATAATAAGCATAATAAATAAACTACAAGATTTAATATTTTACTAATATTTTTATTTTTTCGTCAATTAAATTCTAAATTCAACGTTTGGTATTTGGATGACGGAACCCTAGGAGGTGATGTAGACACAGTCTTAAAAGATTTAGTTTTTTTAAAAGAAAAATTCAGTTCCATTGGCCTAGATCTTAACCTCTCAAAATGTGAAATTTATCTTCCCCAAACCACTGACAGACAGACTACCATATCAAAATTTAATACAATAGCACCAAATATCAAAATTATGGAAAGAAACTCTCTTCACCTCCTGGGATCCCCAATTTTTTACGAATCCTTTCCAACGTTTATTGAGGAGAAAATACAAAATTTTCATGATGTCTCGGAACGACTTTACAAAATTAATATTCATTCGGCCTTCACACTCATTCGATACTGTTGCTTTGGACCAAAATTCACATATAGCCTTCGCTCCTCCCACCTTTGGAAGCATCCACAACTTTTAGAAAAAGTAGACCAAATTATTAGAAACACACTAACTTCTATCCTAAATGTGGCCCTGGACAACCGAGCGTGGCAGCAAGCTACTCTTCCCATCCGCCTGGGTGGTCTCGGCGTCCGCAAAATTTCAAGTATTAGTTTACCGGCGTTCCTCTCCTCGGTCCACAGTACCGATAAATTAACCAGGAAAATTTTATCTTCCTCACTGGTCGATTTTGAGGTACCGTTTTTGACCGATGCGTTGAACGCTTGGAAAATGGCTTGTCCCAATACGGATTTGCCCGACAACCCGTCCTCCCAGAAACTGTGGGACGTGCCGCTCTGCAGTATTATACGGAATACCCTATTAAACACGTCTTTTAATACTGTTGAGCGTGCCCGTCTGCTGGCTGTGGGAGAATGGGAGTCAGGCTTGTGGCTTCAGGCGCTCCCGTCATCCACCATAGGTACTATGATGGATGACTCATCGTTTCGGCTCGCTACGTGTCTCCGCTTGGGCGCACCTTGTGTTGCTCCGCATCGGTGTCACTGCGGTGAAGCTGTCGACAGTCTCGGGCACCATGGCTTGTCCTGCTACAGGAGCGCAGGTCGCATAGCACGGCACGCCAGCATCAACGACATTATTCGTCGAGCTCTTGTTACCGCCGGCGTACCAGCGGTATTAGAACCAAACGGCTTGGTACGTGACTATGGGAAGAGACCAGATGGCATGACGTTGTTGCCTTGGAAGATGGGTAGGCCTCTGGTGTGGGACGCAACCTGTGTCGACACCCTTGCGCCATCTCATGTTCCAAGCACGACGTGCTGTGTTGGCGCCGCTGCTGCGGCTGCTGAGACCCTCAAGCGGCGCAAATACTGTAACCTTATAGGTAACTACAGTTTTGAGCCGTTTGGGGTCGAAACGCTCGGGTCATGGGGCCCGAATGCACGTCTACTTTTTAAGGAAATTTCTCGCCGACTGGTCGAGGCTTCACGTGACCAGAGGGCTGGCTCGTTCTTTGGCCAAAGAATTAGCATTGCCATTCAACGTGGCAATGCTGCCAGTCTTCTGGGCACGTTTCCGGATGACATCGATGCGGACGAGTACTTCGACGCCTAAGTGTCCTTTTGTTTTGTATTTATTTGTATAGTTAGTTAGTCATTTACGTTAAAAAATATTTCTACTGTTTGATAAATTTGTTGAATAAATAAATAATATTTTACTCATCTTAATTATAAATGAAGAAATTACTAAGACACGTCACTCCGCTGTAGCTAATAATTAACATGGCATAATTTTCGTCTAGACTAGTCCTTATTATTTCAGTCCTGGTTTCAGGTTGTTTCGTGTGAGCCTTGTTCGCTAAAACATTCATTACGTTTTCATATAATACCTAAAACACTGGTGAACAGTTTGTAGGGCATAAGGGCGGCGGTTCTCTTACGCATTCTGTTGTTACTATGAATAGAGTAAGTTTAGATAGTATCAGACAATTGAGTTGTTAGGCTGTACGACTAACTTTCCACTAAAAAACTATTGTAAACATTTTCGTATGACAGACTTGATAAAAAATACGTTGTTACAAACTATAGGTTAGTTGATTGTAAGTTTATAGGACATCCTACTGAAATTATATGATAATGGGTATTTTCTTTTTTCCAATTTGTTTTGCAATAGTACGTCTATCAATATAATACCAAGTGACATCGACCTCCCACACCTCACAGATAAGCATGAAATCATCACCACATCATTTTCCTCATTTTGAAACAGCTTGCGTAACAAAAGTTCGCGTAGAACAATTTCGGTCTTACGTCATTATTTAAGGTTTTTATCGCGCCATGTGTCCCCAAGGGACGTCTACCATTGTTTATGCATTACAACCTTCATTGTAAGTGGTTACTTTCCTTCGTGACAGTCCAACAGTTCCTAGAAGTAGTCGCTAAGGTCTACACTTTATTAGGAAAACAATTATTTGGTGTGTGTTCATTGGTGCTGATAAAGTAGTGAATATAGCTATGTATACATAGAAAGAAATCATCTGTTCTTTTTGGGACACACACAGGAAATACTAACTATACAGGCTGGTCCAAACAGTGGCGTCAAAAAGAAAAATCTGTATTCCTTATATGGTATGTTCCGCGATTTTGTGTAGTTTTCGAGTAATTTTTGTTTTTGTAACAATTTACAGTTTTCTGCCAGTGGAGATTCAAAAATTCATATCTTTTTTTGTAGTGGGTATTCTTCAGATTTTTTTTTGTGACATCGCCGTGTTAAATGTTACTTTCATATCACAAAAAAAAAGAAAAACATAAAAATACACACTACAAAAAAGATGAATTTTTGAAGCTGCACTGGCAGATAACTAAATAATTACAAAAACAAAAATGACTCGACAACTACAAAAATCGCGGAACATACATGGGGTATTTTCGATTACCCCTGGGTACGAGGAATTCAGATTCTTCTTTTTGGTCACTATTTGGACCAGCCTGTATAAAACGGAACATTTAGAACTCAAAAAATTATGTAAACAAAATCAAAAGCAAGGCTCCTATCTAAGCACAATGCTGTATGAGACTGTTGATTTGTAATCACCATGGAAAAATGAAAAAGCTGGGCAAAAAACCAACCGATTCGATGGCTGTTCTGAACAGGATAACAAACGGCTAGCCCATTATTTGGTGACTGAAGAAAACTGATATTTCTTATTGCTTTCGCCATCTTTATTAGCAGGATGTGAAGGTACCAGTTATGTTTTGATAGAAACAAGCGAGATTAAAAGCTAGGCATTTCTTTACAAGATACATTTGACTTTTCATCAAAACCAGCAAATCTAAATAAAAACATTTTCAAAGATAATGTTTCTCGTATATACCGTTGGCGCTAAGTACATTAGTTGTATTAAAATTAATGAGCGCATGTTCTCAGTGTAGATAAGGCCGGTATTATATTGATTTGTGTCCTACTTCTAGGTGGCTAGGTGCTGCTATATACCTATGTATGTACCTACGTATGTGTGAGCTCTGACGTCTGAATAAATGTATGTATACACGAGCGGGATATCCAGTATGTATAGGACTGTGCGACCAGTTAACTTGGTAGTACATGTACCACTGTTTGCGAATGCAAAGTGCATTTTTGTTGTTGAATTCGGTATGTTTGAATGTACATGTTTATTACACCGTAGGCCAAGATAGGCTGACCAGTGGAAGCGTCCTTTTTAGGGTTCCGTACTAAAATGGCAAAAAGGAATCCTTATGGTGCGAATCAGTCTGTCTGTCTGTCTCAATTCTCAATTCTCAATTCTCAATTCTTTATTGCATTCCATAATGTAAAACAGTTGGTAAGCTTAAAATTAATGACACAATTATGGACCCTGTCGGGCACAGCATAGTAGGAGAGAGGAGGAAGAGCGCTTCTTTTATTATTTAATTTATTTAAGTAGTTTATGCTTTATTTCTTTGCTAGTAAGATATAAATAGTACCTGCTTAAGTAAGTAACTCTTTTTAATGTTAGGTATACCTATATTGCTTAATTAGTTATTCCTGTTGTTACAGTACCAATATGTTTAAACTATTGATATTTGGTTATTGTACTAAATTTATTGCACGATTATTTATTTGTTAATGACTAGAATTTATTATTAATAATACATAGGAATAATATTATTAATTGAAAATTATCGTGTAAGTGGATAATGAAGTATTTAAATTAATTGTTTTATTTGTTTAATTATGTATTTAATATATATTTAGATATTTAAGTTTAATTATATTAATTGTTTTATTTATTAATTATGTATGTTATATGTGGTATTAAATGTAAATTTTCTATTTAAGACTTGTAAATTATAATTTATCATCTAAATATTCTTTTATACTATAATAGCTTTTGTCTAATAGAAATAGTTTCAACTTATTAATAAAACTGTTATCTTTATTTATACTTTTCATAGGTTCTGGTAACTTGTTATATATTTTTATAGACATGATAAAGGCACTGGAGGAGTGCATTTTTAGTCGTGAAGTTGGTATGTTTAGTCTGTTTTTATATCTAAGTGTAATTCTAGTTTGTATATTTTCTCGCTTAGTATAGAATCCGTCTGTCACAGCTGGACATCTGAAGAACTGCTAATGCTATCAACTTGAAATTTGCAACAGTTTTACATGACGTTTGCCCAACTATTTTGCAAAAAAGAAAGAAATAAAAATATATATGTTTTTTTTGCAACATCAGGGACTGAAAAATCTTTTCGAAAAATTCTGAAAAAAGGTCTTAAAAATTCGAAAATCATATTTTGATAAAAACTGTAAAAAAAAATACCGCCCCTCTCCTTATCTCCGAAGTTTGCATAGAGAAAAATCTGAAATTATTCTATGTGATAGAAGTTCATGTATAGATTACAGGAAAAATAAAACGATGTCTCTAAATAGCACACTTTTTCAGATATCGGAACGGAACCCTCGGTGCGCGATTCCGACTCGCTCTTGACCGGCTTTTTGTTTTTTATTGATTGTGTTGATAAAATTATTGAAAGCTCTATGATATGTAGCCATCGAAGGTTGATCTGGAAAAACTGACCTAGTTCTTTTGTTTTTCAAATGAATATTTTCAAGCATTTTTTAATACTTTCTTTAACACGACAGAGGTGCCTGTATAATATGTGTAGTGTTTGTAAGAACTTACATAGTCCTTGCTGGTGTACCAACAAAAAGCTCCCCGCCGTATTCGCACAGTCAGATACTAATATCATTTCAGACACGATATTCGTGAATTCAAACACGTTGCGTATCTAAATATTAATATCAGGCAGTTATTGACATATTTATTGTATCTACATGTTTGTGCCACTAACATCTCTCATATTTTTCCCTTTATGTAAAAATATTTTATTTATTTGTGCAGATTCAGCCATGTCTGGTTACGATAAAAGATGAGCATCGTATGAGGAAAAGTCTACCCTTGTTGTTGTCAAAATATTCTAAGTTACCATTATAATAAATGAAGTGTTTTGTGGCCTATGGATACTTTAAATAATGTATATATATTTAACTGTCTATATAAATAAAAAGAAAAGTCCTGACTGACTGACTCGTCAACGCCCAGCCCAAACCCTCGAACCTAGAAAGCTGAAATTTTGCACAGAGGTTCCCTTTATAAAGCAGACAAGGAATAACGCGGAGCGAGTAGTTTCAAAAATAATGTCCCTAATAATAATAATAAGACCGACACTTTCAAGTCCCCACTTGCTCAGTAGTCAGTAGCGCCCTAAGCCTAGGTTCGAGTCCCACTATGGGACGCCCTTAGCTGTGCTACTTAATAATTATTTTGCAAGGCGAGAGGCCCATCTGGCCCCGCCGACGCCCGGTTAAGCAACAGAGGCTCCCGGAGCCAATTGCGAAAAGGTCAGTACCAAAAAAAAAAAAAAAAAAAAGGAAGGATTTCCCGGTAGTACGTGCCCGTGTTATATTTTCCGACATCCACGCGGGCGAAGCCGCGGGCAAAAGGTAGTACAATTATAATCACTTAATTTCTCAGAAAAAAGTTAGCTCCTACCAACAAAACACCTCCATTTACACAAACAACTGTGAAAAATCAACAGTTTAGCGAAAACGCCTAATTTCACAAAACAGTGAACATTACAAAATTGCCTAATAATACACCTGAAAAATCACCCCCACGCACACACACTTGCAAGGCGCTAAGACATGGGTGTGTAGACACTGTGCGCCTGTGTGGGTACAAGTGGGTGTCGTCTGGGGGTGAACGGCCTCCCGCCGACCTTCAGACGCGCTGGAAGGGGGCGGGGGGTTGCCGTCTAGGAAGCTCCCCACAATAGACCAACATTGTAATTAATACATAATGTACCGTTTATACTCGAGATTTGGGGACTAACGATCGCTATAATGAAATTGGTTGGCCTTTGATTTGCTGACAGAGACTGTAGCGGGAGGTATTATTATGATAATACATGTTAATATTTTAATTTTAAATTGACGACTTGGAATAAAGTCGAAACTGAAAGTTTATATATGATTGATGTGGAAGCAGGTTATTGCGAAAAGCCTGAAAAGTGACGAATTCAAATCAAGTTCTTTTATTATTAAGCCGCAAAAGTTTAGATTCTAAAGTTGGCTATTTTTCCCAGTAAGCTTGACTTCACCGATACTGATACTCGTAATATGATAGCATACACTATAAAAACTCATTTTTAATGGTTCTCCCACGCGAAAGGAAGGCTGAGAATCCCACAAAGTAAGTATTTTCAGGTCATTTCGTTAATCGACTGTAGCCAACAATTAGGTCTAGACCTTATCCTGAACGAGGATGCCGATTTTTAATTAAACTAGCCTTATTCACATGTTTGCAGGCAAACAATTCTTATCTAGAAAGTAACGAAGTTTGTTCATTGAATATTTTAAAAAAGCAATTTTCTTTTAACACTTTTCCGAGAATATTGTCGATGGAAACTTTTACTTTGTCTATGCTTCCAATTAATTTTGTGTTCATTAGGAATTTTTAACTTCTGGTTTTGTTAGCGTTTGCTATATCTTGTTGGCTAATGAAATAGGTCAAATGATAAGGTTCTGTTAGGTAACAATGTAAGCCACCCTCCCTTTGTATCAAACTTGGTAGGTAGGTTACATACAATTTGGCTTTACAGGGTTATTTTACATTAGCTAGCTAAACTCCGCAAACGAGATGGGATCGATATCTAAACTTGATAAAACAAAAAAAAAAAAAAATATTTGACGATTTCTTTTTAGGGATCATCGACCGCTGTTATTGTAATCACTTGAAATATCAGTTTAAAAATCTGAGGGCCAATTCTCGTAATTAAAAACGTTCAAATTCCAAGTCGCAATGTCAGCCAGCGACAATCAAATGTCAAAAATGTAGGCAAACTCTATACAATTTTGACAGATTGAGACTGAGATGAGATTGCGAACGTTGTTATAAAAATACGGGAATTGCCCCTCTGTTATTTTTGTGTAAATTTCACAAACGTGATGGGATATTTAAACAAGATAAAACATAAGAAAACAGTCTTTCTCTACTCATAGGTACTTCAAATAACAACATTAAAAGCGGTCGTTGACCTCCTAAAAAATAAATTAAATCTTTTCATTTTATCGTGTTTAGATAATAAATAATAAAGAACATAATAATTAATATTCGAAGGTTTTTCAAAGCTTGGCGTCAGATTGACTGTTGGGTAGCAAGAAAAAATTGTTAATATTTATTTTGTTTAAATAAATTCTGTTTGAGTAAAATATCTGTAAAGTTCAGGGTCAGCCTTTTGGAGACCTATGAACACCTAACGACCTAAACTTCCATGCTTACCTACTTAAACAGTAACTACCCTCATTTCATACAACTAAAACTCACTTAACGTTACATAAGTTGGGATCGGGAATCATTTGTATTCTTTCGATGTTTCTGAGAATAGAATCTGAAGATAAACTAGAACTAATACAAAGATTAACTACAGCTGGAGCAGAACTAGTTGCTGATGGCCCTATTATTATTCCCCTTTTTACTTAAAGCGAAAACGCCAGGGTAGCCCGCGAGCCGCGAAATTCAAATTTTCTTATGTTTTATGTAATTTGCAAGTCAGTATTAGGTTGTATGTTGATCTAAATATGATTTGCGGCCGTATCAAATATTCATTTATAGAATTAGGGTAGCCCCTAGCGCATCCTCCTTAAGGGGTACTATTTCCCTTTGATGTTTTACTTTTCGATTTGATTTATTTTCAAACAGTAGGGACTAAGTCGTAGGTAGGATATTAAAGTTTTAGTGTGAGGCGAAGACTTCTTTTATATAAAGACTAGCTACATGCCCCTGTTTCACATGGTTTTTACGACTTGATAAAATGCAAAAATTTCGTTATTTTATGTAATTTTAATATTAGGTTGGGGAAAAAGTCTTTTCGCATTATAGTATGCATGAACTTAAAATAAAATCTCTTTGGCTATACTATTTGTATCTGGCTGGTTTTGGTATCATTGAAAGTTTAAATTTTAAAGAACATAATTCCAAATTCAAATTAGGAAAATGTGTGATTTTCATTTGTTTTTCGTACTGTCAAGATGAGTGAATCTAATGAAGAAATTCGATACATTTTAAAATTTTACTACAAAAAAGGTAAAAATGCAACGCAGGCCGCGAAAAAATTTTCTGATGTTTATGGACCCAGTGCAGTGTCTGTGAGAGTAGCACAATTTTGGTTTAAGCGTTTTCAATCCGGAAATTTTGATGTCAAAGATGCACGTCCCTCTGGTCGCCCTATTACGGATAAAATGGATGCCATTTTTGAAAAAGTAGAGCAAGATCGGCATATCAGTAGTTACGACGTAGCTGAAGAACTGGGAATTCACCACAACTTAGTTTTGGCGCATTTGAAAAAAACTGGGTACACAAAAAAGCTCGATATTTGGGTACCTCACGAGCTCACTGAAAGAAACCTAATGAACCGTGTACTTATTTGTGATTCTTTATTACGACGTAATGAAACCGAACCATTTTTGAAGAAGCTGATAACTGGTGATGAAAAGTGGATTACGTACGACAAGAACGTGCGAAAAAGGTCGTGGTCAAAGGCCGGTCAGGCTTCACAGACTGTGGCGAAACCCGGCCTAACTCGCAACAAGGTGATGCTGTGTGTGTGGTGGGATTGGAAGGGCATTATTCATTATGAGCTGTTACCACCAGGCAGAATCATCGATTCTGAACTCTACTGCGAACAACTGATGAGATTAAAGCAAGAAGTTGAGAGAAAGCGGCCGGAATTAATCCACAGAAGGGGTGCGGTTTTTCATCATGATAACGCTAGACCTCACACATCTTTAGCCACTCAGCAAAAATTAAGAGAGTTTGGCTGGGAGGTGTTAATGCATCCGCCGTATAGTCCTGACCTTGCACCTTCAGATTTCCATCTGTTTCGGTCTCTTCAGAATTCTTTAGGCAGTGTCAGGTTAACATCACGAGAGGACTACCAAAACCACTTGTCGCGGTATTTTTATCAGAAGTCCCAAAATTTCTATAGCAATGGGATCATGTCCCTACCTTCAAGATGGCAAAAAGTTATCCAACAAAATGGTACCTACATACTTTAGATAAATGTAAATAATGTATATTAAAAAATGTTTTGAATTTTCTTAAAAAATGCGAAGAAACTTTTTCCCCAACCTATTATTAATGTAGATATCTAAACATATAATAAAATCGTAACCTTTCCATGTCCGTACAGTAAAGATTTTTGCAAAAAAAAGTACTGGAAGACGCGAGAAATGTATAATAGGTAGAACGTAAAAAAATATTTTTTGAAATTATTATGTTTGTCGGTTTGTTTGTTCGTTTGTGCGCGCATAATGTAAAAGCTGTTCATTGGATTCAAAATCGTATTACTGAAAGATAAGAAGCTTTATTGTGAGTAACGTTTATTAGCGTATAGTTCATCAAAATCGACTTACAGAATTAAAAGATATTAATTTTTAAAATTTTCTTAGAAACCTCAAAGCGCAAATTTTTTTCTATAGGATATGGACAGGACGATGTCTAGCGTGTGTGTGTGTGTGTGTGTGTGTGTGTGTGTATGTGGTTAGCTAGTTACAAATAATAAAAAAAAATAAAAATTTAAATGATGGTGAAAACCGCATCCAAATTAGTTGCGTAGTTTAGAAGAACAACGCAGACACACACAGACACGAGAAGCGATGCATAAAAGAAAGAGATGATGGATAGATGGTTATGAATCGAGGTGTTTTCACGAAGCATGAAAGCCTCGCCAATATTTATGAAAGAAAACATGAATATGATACTGAATAGTTTTTGAACCCACAACCAACCTTATTAAATATTTATCGGCTATTTAAAAAAATATAAAATAAGCAAAAACCATAATTAACCGGCTTCATCCGCAACTTACTCTTCAGCCCACTCACAACGATCCTACACGAAAATCACCTTTTTGCTTCCTGTTCTCACTTCCTAAAGTATTAAATATTTACGTCGCGGCCCGAAACAATGTACCAAGTTTATTTATCCTGTAATATATACCCGAGTTCTTAGTTGTTCAACCCTTTACCCCAAAGCAACTAATTCTATTGACCTACCGGATCTGTCGTCATGTTATATAATAAATAGGCTGAGCTTTAAGTAATCTCCACCAGTGGGATACCTATCCACCACCACCATAATCAGTCTATAACGTTCCCACTGTTGGGACTCAGGCCTCCCGTCTGTGAGAGGGTGTGGGCCACCACGCGGGCCCAGTGCGGGTTGGTAGATGTCACATGTCTTCGAATGGTTTTAGGACATGTCGGTTTCCTCACGATGTTTTCCTTCAACGTTTTGAAAGCAGCGGTGATGAAATAAATTACACAAAGTAATGCGCCTGCCGGGGTTCGAACACACGACCTGCTACTCGTAAGTCGGCGCCGTTACCACTGGGCCATTACTACTCCTATCGCTTTCTATAAATTATTGTATTGTGCTATTATTACTTATTTCGCTATGGATATTAGAAATAGGTTGACTGTGAACAGTGAGCGCAAAAACTTTTATAACAATCTGAAATCGGATTAATTAGTCGTTCTACATCTTCCAGACACAGGCTGGAAAAACATCATTGAAATTCACAATGTATTTATTTTAATTGAGTTTTCAGAAAGTTCTAAATTCCATTGTCATGTTCTATAAAGAAGAATCGCCATCTAGGATTATAAAGATGATAATGTGAGAAGCCTCGTTTAGATCTTAAAAGATAAAAACTAATCTTTTAAGTGAGGCGCCACTGATGCGTGCACTCCGCACTCTCAACGTCATAGCTAGTGACACGGACCTACCGATCTATTCTGTAAAAAACTCACCGTGAAAACATAGGTGAAGTGAACTTAAAGTGAGCTGTCAATAGTGTCAATCCCAAGCATTAGGTGGAATGCCATCTCACTTCACCTAGGTTATCACGGTGAGATTTTTACAGAATAGACCGGCTATTCTCTGAGTGAGTTCACAAAGAATGTACTGTTTGTAATAAGTTACAAAATTTAATTCAAACAATAAGTTAGGATAAGAGTGTAGATATGTACACTATTGCAATATATTACTCTGTAATGATGATAAATTCGATCGGAAGTTAGAAAGTAATGCATTATCTTTTGATAATTCAACCAGTTTCTCAAAGTATTGTTGAACATTACAGCAAAGAACCAGCTGGTAACAAGATCTCTGCTACATCATTACAGAGGCCTTTTATTACACGAATACCTTTAGTAGGTAAGATAATAACAGATATTTCGTCGAGCACTTCAAGCTGTCTTCCATGTAGCAACGACTGACATATAGACCTTCTTCTAGGTATTGTGATATAGGAAGTTAAAATACAAGCATCTTGGTGTTGAGTTCTGGCGGTTGAGAGTATGTCATGCTCACTCAGTCTCGCTGGTGGTGCCGTGTGTTGGATCATTAAGTTCCCTTCAAAATGGTTGAGCTGAATGATGCTGATCCATGCGTCATGTTGGTGAACGGGCGCCGTCAGTTAGGACTGGTCATCTCTTAGCTGCCATGGCTTATTTTTAATTTAGTTGTTTTTAGTTTTTTTTTTATTACGGACGCTTTTAACGTGCACGTCTTTCTACATTGTTCTCACTTGTATATTTTCAACATGAATGATGTAACTAATATTTTGACACAATATTTTGATTTAAAAGAGTGTCCGTGGAGTGCCTTGTCCGTTCTTCTCCATAGGAACCTACTACGCTTTGGAATGGGCAACTAGCTTCATCTTTCTGACTCACCGACCCCTTGGCAATTCAAAAGTGCCTGTATTGGTTTATTTGAAATAAATGCTTTGAGTTTGAGTTTGAAGAATAAAGAGAGAAGCTGTATGGCCAATGTTCTTCCCATCGGAACAAACTACCATACAATCTGCCCCTATGCAACCGCATCAGGGTACGAATATTAAAATATTCTTCCTTAGTGTTGATCTAAATTTTATATGAATGTCGTAGGATGATTTGATAATTCGAATTTTCGCGAAAGCTCTAGCGATGATGCGAAAACACGGCTATTTAGACAATAGTGAAAACATTTCTCAATATTACTGGAAAAAGATAGAAGCCCGAAAGTCTGACAACCAGTCTTACCAATGGGGTATCGTATTACCCAATTACTGGGTTGTGGAAGTCAGATAGGCAGTCGCTCCATGTTAAAATACTGGTATTCAGCTGCATCCGGTTAGACTGGAAGCCGACCCTAACATAGTTGGGAAAAGGCTAGGCACATTGATTGAGTTATGAAAGTGCCAAAAATGGATATTTGTGTACGTAATTCCATCATAACAAAATAATGTATTACGGAATTACGGAATGAGATATAATTTGAATCGTTTTCCTGGCGTTAAAGACTATTTACCGACAAAATTGTGAGTTTAAGTGAGTCGACCTGTCTGGTGCGTTATCTTGGCAATACTATCACGCGTATTTTGTTTATTTTTGGTTGTGACATAACTTAGCTTAGTATTCAACGTCATAGCAGTCACGAACAAGGTAAATAGTAGAAATAAACTTCCTAACTAATATTATAAATGCGACAGTAAGTTTGTTTGTTTGTGTGTTACCTTTTCATGCCTAAACCACTGAACCGATCATCCTGAAATTTTGCATATACGTTGTCAGGTGTACAGAAACAGTACAGAACAAAAACATCCCGAAAAAAAGTACTGTTCCCGAGGAAAATAATAATAACGTTCTTATGATAACAGATGGCGCCACGTGTCTTTCGAATCATGATTGAATTATATTAAAAGCAGAGTACAACCCGAATTGATTGTCAAATTCTAAATTAACGCGAGTGAAGCCGGGGGCAAAAGCTAGCAGATTGATAGGGATAACAATAATGGGGAAAGCAGGGAAATAACTAGACAGGAGACTTAAGGGACCTCTAAATTAATATGTAATGAAAGCTCTTTATATAATACAAGAAAATTAAGGATGAATGTAGGCTCTACATAGTCGTACCTATTACCTACGGAATATAACATTGTAGATCTCAGAATTGCCTGTACCTATATAGGTGTGGTTATTATGTCTACATCACTTTATCATGCTTATGGACGTAGAGTACGTATCTCAGATTATTATAACAAAACTAGCTGTTGCCCGCGGTTTCGTCCGCGTAGATGTCAAAGATTTTGTTCAAATTTCATGCGTTTCATGTTTATTCTCTTGCGAGGAACACTAATTATTTTTCTAAAATAAAAGAAGCCTAAGTTACTCCTTATAACATTAATTATCTGCCAGTGAAAGTCCCGTAAAAATTAAGTCAAGCCGTTTCGGAGATTAGCCGGAACATATAAACAGACAGACATTTTAAAAAACTCACATACAAACATACATCAACCCTGAAAACATTACACTCCTTTGGGCAGTCGTGTAAAAATTGTGTATTTGTGATAAGTACGGTAAATACTTTCCTAAACATTTAGTAAAAAGCTATTATTTTGACATTACAAACGGACACTTCAATTTCATTTATTTGTAAAGTATTTGTATAGATGTATAGATAACACGGGCGACAGTTTAGCGGCAAACAGTAAAGGTAACCCTGATGCCTAGTATGCGTCAGTAGTTGAAGGTTAAGTCATAACAATTAAAGTAACTCCGACTTTATTCTGTACGAATTCACGCCCTCGCGAATAGCAGCTACATGACATGTCTTAGACAGTCTTTAACAAAATATTTTGGGCCCTATCTACAATGCCTAGACCGGCCACCGTTATGTACAACATTATGTACATATATGTACTAACATTTACATAAATTATTATTCCCAAGACTAATTCGTCCTGACCGACCAAGGACGCAACGCCAGGAGACCTGGAAGGACCAACAACATCAATCACAACTATGAACCTTCAGTCTAAATAGTTAGAATTCAATTTCAATCGAAAACTGTTATGAGTTATCGCCTTATTGATATTGGGACGACTTAGCTTTGAAAGCGAAATTTATACCTGATAGTACCCTTAAGGAAAACGACGGTTAACTCCATCGCGTAAGGTCTGAATTCAAACGTTTGAACGCTCAGTTTCGAACGTACAGGACGGGTGTGTAGGTTAGAAAGGGATAGCGATGTCCGTGGTGGTCCGTGACCTATCCTACTGACGAATGTCGAGCCCCGGAACATCGCATTTTAACAAGTAGTCTAGACAGCTGTGCTTGTGTGCGCGCCGCTGTGTCTGTGTGCGTTCGTCAGATAACGAGAAAGTACTTATGTGTGCGTGTGTTTCAATAGCTGTTGTGTTCGTACAGGGCGCTTGTGCGCCTGTGTGTATAAAGTTAAGCATGTCTGATTCCATACGGATGGCGCTTGAAGATTTTAGCAAAGGGATGTTTATTTGACGTCTTCTAAGACTTTTATCGCTTGCGAAATTGCTAGTTGTAGTGTCTGAAGGTCTGAGAGCCTAGTAATACATCTAGCTCAAGACTTAGTTCTAGAGTAGTAGTCCCGGCGGGCTCAGTTGTTTCGTTGCTGATCCAAATTAAACATTGTTTTTTTTTTATTTGACAATCAAATTTGCGCTTTCTTGGAAAAGATGTCAGCTGATGGACACAATAACGTTATTTGTATGATCTTATGCATTTAATACTTATTATCTCAGTAATTACACTAGATTATTTAAAGACATGAACACGAAGTGAATACATAAAAAAACTAAAGTTTGTTATGGCAAAAATATCTGGTAATATTCTGTCATAAAATAAAATGGAAAAACACAAGGAAAATTTGAAATAAGGTCTTTACCTTATATCAAATATATAAACCCAAGGGCGTCTGGGACGTTTGACTCATATTTAAGACTGTAGGTTCGATTCCCATATCAGCTCTATTATTGACTTCCAATTACATTAAGACCCGAGGATAGTAAACGAAGCAGGAAAGTTTCGGGCTGTAAAGAGTTTGATTACATAAGTTACATTATGTACAAAAATATCTATTACTCGTATGAAGTCGAGGGATAACTAGTCTATGCCTGTTGCCAGCTGGAGTACCCACACGTACATATTAGAACACGTGCGATATGAATACATTACTTTTATTAAGGTAGAGTTTCAAGGGATTTGTAGTCGATTGTATCAATAAAAGTATCCAAAAAGATCTTTTTTAGGTTAAAGTAAATTAAATATCATTCATTCTAATTAATAGTCATGTAAACGAAATATTGTTGCTTCAAAAGAAAAGAATTAACATTCCAATGTTATTGTTAAGTAAAGCAAATTATTTTATACTCATTATAAAACATTATGTATCCAAAAGTTAATATTGTTGTTTCAAACCTGACCTTAACCAAAACCTTTTAATTGATTTAAAAGAAAAGTAACATGTAAATTAATTAACAGAGGCTGAAAGAGCTCACCCCATAACAGAAAATACAACACACCATTATAAACGCACACATGGAGCATGAAATCTCGTCAATACAGACACACGCTACGCAATACACACACTTACACCCCATCGTTATACCACACACACACACCCACAATTTTGGGGATGGTTTATGCAATTCGCCCTTGCGGAGGTGGTGCGATGAACTTCGTCCGGGACGTCCGCAACCTTAGCGAAGGTGAACCAGAGGGGGTGGGCGAGGGAGGGGGCTGCAACGCCCAGGATGCCCAAAATTAGGGACATTTTATAGCTATATACGTGCATACAAGGCTTTGTGTGGGGTGGAAGAGTTTTAGATTTTATCAGGGGGTGGTGCATAGATATGAAGTTTTTCTGACGTCCATTTTGTTGGCTGTGTGAATTTATATGTATTAGGTTAAACAAAGTATCAATGTTATAGTGTTATGGTGGTGTGGTATGTGGTGGTTGCTGTTTTAGACGTTGACAATATCATGAAGATGGGAACTTACCCATCTTCATGATATTGTCATCGTCTACTACTGAATAAGGAACATGGAACCTTACAGAACGGTTAAATAGATATATTTTCCTTTGCATTGAAATATTTCATTGCCATTCGACTGGACAGAAGCAACTATTTAAAATAAACGACAAAAATATTCCAAACACGACTAGCAGCCACAACTATCTAGACTAAATGTCGAAATTAGCAAAAGAAAACCAGCCAAGTGCGTGTCGTACCACGCACAACGAAGGGTTCGGTAGTTGGAAAGAATTTATCTAAAAAACAAACTTAACATTGCAACTCCAAAAAAATTTTTTTATGTGATAAAATTACATATAAACAATTTTCGGACTTTTTCCTTTACTTGTGCTGTGACACCTTGCTTCTTGCCAAATTTCATGATTCTAGGTCAACGGGAAGTACCAAGTTTTGATTTACTTGCGAGTATCAAAATATGTCGCATAAATGGCCGTATTTTTTTATTGCGTCGTAGAAGCTTGATGTTTTTAGAACTCAAAAGGAACATAGATTTACGTATTTGATATTAATTTCAACTTGATACCTTCAGGCGTTCCTGAGAAAAAGGATCTTAACAGACTGACAGACAGACGGACAACGAAGTGATTCTATAAGGGTTCCGTTTTTTCCTTTTGAGGGGCGGAACCCTAAAAGCCAAATTAGTCTCTCCTTTTTTCACTAAATTCAAATTTAAATAATGACAAGTCTAGCCAGCCTTCTGCCTACCCCCTCCCCGCGTACACTTGACAATGTGCCGCCGATGTCGTTACGCTGATTGTCCCCATTAAGTCCGTGATTTTAATAATAGGCGACTTTCCTCTGGAAAATTACCGGCTGTTATACAACTGGGTTACGCAGGAGTTATGCTTCGTTCTTATATAGCAGACGCGTGATTGATGGCCGGATGGGGCTGTGGTAGAACAGGTAACGGGGGAATGGGTAGAATTGTGTTTCAAATGTGGAGAGAATTAAAATGAAAGTAAATAAAAATTAAATGAGAGAAGCGTGACTTTTGGATAAAGAACCTTCGAAACAATTAAAGTAATGAATGTTCGTTATAGTAGCTGTAAATCTACTGTAAATAATCTACAACCTCCTTATTTAAAATTCAGTTAGAAAGACTTTAAAATGAAAAGTGCCTGATTGTTGGCTATAACATGGAAAACACGCTCCGATACATTAGTGCACTAAAATAAAGCATATAATATACCACCATAATCTAAAACTACATAACACTGCATATATCTAAAAGAGAAACACATAAAAGTACTTACATACAGCCGAACGGCGACGTTCGTCCGGTCGGCCGGCCGTAGACCCTCGTAGCGCGTAGCACCGTAGAGGTGTCCTCTACGGTGCTACGCGCTACGCTTGCCGGGTGGAAGGTGACAGGGTGAACGCGGGTTCAGGATGAGTTCATGTCTAAGATGGGTTGTACTTGGAGTTGGTGTTACTAGCTTTTATGTATTGTTTTGTAATAGAAAATGTGCCATATTATTGTAAGAAATATATTTTTTTTGAAATGCACTTGTCATATTTATGCCAGGTGAACTGAACATAAATAGGATGATGACTAAAAATTTTTTTGTCCGTTATGTCCGTATGTTTTCTTTATTTACATAATCAAAAGCGATACATTGAGTTAAAATGTGGCATGACGTCACTCCTTGCTAGATTTTATTCGTAGTTTGTTATAGTTGTGTCGTAGTGAGCGGCACTCCATAACTGTAATGCTTTTTGCCTAAGTATTTTTTTATTACACGTGTCTAATATTTTTTTATTATCTGAGTGACTAAATAGAATGTCTTTTGTTTTACCCAGGATACATCCCTGTTATTACGGTTTACTCTCACAGCTGAATTTTGAAGTAATTCGGTAATATTGGCATAATATAATCACCGCACTTGTTGAATAGATCAGTTATATTTATTTTAAGTAGACATAACTACTGGCCCTATTGTTTTTACCTAATTTTTTTGTTGCAATTCGGAACTGTATTGAAGCGAAAGGATTTTTTTTTTGTCTGAAATTACCTATAGTTACACGTATATTATATTTGCGATGTTGTAAAATGCAAAATACAATGCCTCTAGCCAAAATAAAAGTAATATAGAACAAAAAACTTCGCCCACATTAAAGCATTGTGAACATAAATTGCAGCATCCAAAGCTACATAATCTCTAACTGTACGGAGAGGACAAAGTGGAAGCCTAGGGCGGGCGGCGCGTCCTTCCGAGGGCGGGCGGTGACCCGCACTGGCACAGCCGACGTCCCTTTGATCCTGAGCTTTCGGCTGTTACAATTTTATTATTGCATTGATTGTCATTATTATTTTCAGTGAAAGTAATGGATGTTTTTAACAAACAAATTAAGAATTGTGTCGCGGGTTCGCTTTTAAAATTGATCAGATTCTCCGGAATTATAGTATCTTATCATCTTGCTTAGCTAGTACAAGTAGTAAGTGCCAACTTATAAAAGCAAAAAAAGACTCGTGTTTGGTCTAGTTTTAAGCTAGCTGTATCAAAAAATACAGGATAAGTTTTTAAGCAGTGCGCAAATTTTCACGGGGTGTTATATCCATGAATATGAACAACTTTCACTATGGGACTATCCAGAAATCACGAAAAAAAAAACAGCTGTCTATTAGTATTTTGTTATGGTATTGATTGTCACAGATTGTCACAATAAATATTCTCTTGAGCGAGATTAATTACTGAAACATTATAGCAAAATAAGTAATGCATGCACTTTGGCTTTGCTTGCATTTTAAGTTTTCGATTTTCCGGTATTAACATTAGGTTGAGTGAGTGTAGAAAGTATTTAGACTCATACTCGTATGCAAAGGAACATATTTCCCTATTTTTAAATTACCTAGCTATCAAATGTTATATGTGAACATTGGTTCGACATTTTTGTCGTGATGTCAAAAAAAAAACTAACTTATTTTGACAATCTCATAGTTATTTTTTTAATAATACTTATTACATATTACCACACAATCCAGCAGAATGATATTAAAAAAAAAACAACGAAAGCAATAACATAATTTTCAGTATACTAAAAACATTACCCTACAAAAAACATTTCAGCATCTTAAAACAACATAATGTCGTTTGTCTGTTGGTGGAACCTAGGGCGGGCGCCGCGTCCTTCCGAGGGCGGGCGGTGACCCGCGGCCGCTGCACCCCCGTCCCTTTGATCTTAAGGCTTTCATTACTGATAGTTTAGGTATTTAGTATTCATTGTCTGTTAATTGGGTAAAGGTCATAATGTACGTTACGTTTTCAATCCATACTAATAGCACTACAAAACACTCGTATATAAAGCTAAGTCCCCCCACCGCGTCTGTCTGTCTGAACGCGATAAACTCAAAAACTACAAACGGATTATCATACAGTTTTTACCAATGAATGGAGAGATTCATGACGAAGGTTTAAATGTATGATTCATTAAGCTTTTATGTAAATTGGCTGAAATATGACTGAATTTGGTTTCCACACATCATTTTTTCCGACATCTTCAACACTCATCTCATATTTTAGTTTATTTGTTAATGTATCTATTCTTTACTTTTTAAAATATTTGCAGGATTGGAAATAAAATACATTAGAAATACTCCAAGTAGGATGAACATCACTTACATTTTAATGTAACCCACATGCTCAACGCAACAGGCTAATACGCCACTACGAGAGAAAAAAAAAATGTAGACATATATGCACGCTACCCACGCGAAGCCGGGGCGGGTTGCTAGTAATATTATAAACGTGAAAATAACTCTGTCTGTCTATTACCTTTTCACGCCTAAACGGACACACACTGGTAGATCCGTTTAGTTGTTTAAGTTCTATGTAACAGCGGGCAAACTTGCTGCTACAAAGAAACGGCTGAGAAACTCCTGGTGGAAAAAATCTAACAGCTAAACAGGATGGGATCCTTTGCCCAACATGGTGGTCGAATCCAACACCCCATGGTGAGCTGTCGCGCTTACAATGACTACAGCATAGACGTAGTGAATAATAATTAATGAAACACAGATCTTGTAGAATTTCTGTGTGGTAACATTATACATATTAATGTGTATTCCACGAAGAGGTAGGCAGCGATGTATCCACTACACCCACATTACGCCTGTAATTATAAGTTAGCGATGTTTCAATCAATTTGTTAATACATACAATGATAACATCCTAGGCTGAGTACACAAGTTCAGTATTTCAAGTCTATATTCTAGTAATCTACGTCGTTCTAATTACTTGGAACTCTTGCTTTACATATTAATTATCCTAGTGCTTCGAGCAAAGTAAAGTCTGTCAAGACCTTTTCCTCAGGAACGCGTGGAGGTATTAAGTTGAAATTAATGTCTACGATCCCTTGGAGCTCTAAAAAATCAAGCTTCTAAGTCAACGCAATAAAAAAACACATTTTTTCAACTTCAATAGTAAGTTTTCTTTGAACCCTTTATTGCGCGTGGTCCGTCACGCACTTGTTCGGTTATTTTTGCAATAACCTCACTACCTCTAAAAATAACAAAACGAAACGAAATAGCATCACAAGTTTGACGGGGAAACAACAACCGTTGAAGTTTTCCAATATTAAAATTGTTTTAACTAAACCAACAAAAACTAGCTAAATTGTATGAACATTTGTTATCTCAATATTGAAAACCCTACTGAAATGTTCTTATTAGTTTCCACCAACAGAGCCCAGACATAGCCTAGCTGTACAAGGTCTGGTCGGAAGGCAAGGGCGGCGCGTCCTGCCACAGGTCGACGCACCTTCACGTAACTTGCAACGCACAGCCTGCACGGAACCCTTAGGCTTTTATCCACAGATGTACGAGCTAGAGGTGAAGCTAAGCTACGGAATTTGATATGTATTCCTAAAGTGTTTCATTCAGACTTCGCTTCGTAGAAATCATTTTACAATCTTTCATTTTGTTTCACGTGTGCAGAGCTACGCGGAGTGTAGCGGAGCGAGTAAGATGCGCTATGAAGTAGCACTTTGCCCGTATGTAGAAAACTTACGTTTCGTTGAACCCTTTTCTAACAAAGCTAAACCACACTACGTTATGAAAATCAAACTAACTAACCTTTTACTTGATAAACAAGCTGTAATTTAAATAACTGAAAACCAGAAAAAAATCAGCTGTTCGTTACATTTTGTCGATTTATGCGAACATGAATATGTAGAACAGCATTTTTTTTTTAACACGATATCTGTGTTGGTCCCGTATTAAACGTTATGCAATAACCCCTATTCAAGTGTTTAGTTATTTCAATTATATTTTGTAAATCATACGTATCCATCGCTCAGCTTAGCACAACTCTAGTGGAAAGGCAGCCTTACAGAGGTCTGGGCGGGCGGGGCTCGTCTGTAGGAAGGCAAGGGCGGGCGGCGCGTCCTAAGGTTCGTCGAACGGTAATAGTACATAATGCCTGCATTCGCGTCTGGTTATCTTGAGACTCGTAATACGATGCGGGGATGGTACAAGTTTAGGCAGTGGGTTTGCTTGCGTTTTGAGGATATTTCATTTATTTAGGTAGTGGATTGTTTTTGTGATTCGCGTTTGTCTGTATAGAGGTAAATACGTTGTGAATATGTGTTGTAGTAATAATCAATATTATGAGTTAATTTTGATTGTTTCAAACTACCCTATTTTATGTCCATTTGAGACCCGGAACTAGGAACAAAATACCGGAAACAAAAACAATTTTTGACCGGAATACTGAATTTCATTTATGTTTTCGAATATTTCATAGGCGATTAAGTTAACTATAAACATGTTAAAATTGAAATATATGGAATAAAAAATAAGGACATAACATAACAGTCATTACAATTCTAAACACAAAACCTAAAAACAACACAACAGTAAAGCATTCCTATTACATTAACATAAATAAAGTAACATCCCTGGTGCTTGCGTTCAACCTTCCCCGGTGTACCCGGCGGCCCGGGACGGTAGACCGCCACATTCGACCTCTAGACTGCAGAGTCGATGCCCCGGCCGGTAACGCGGCAAAAATTAGGTGACTTCAAGGGGAGGACAAAGGGGCGCTTCAAGGGGGGGGGGTGTTGCAGGAGGGATGAAAAACGTTTGGCTGGTTTATGTAATGGGGTGTAAGCAGAGGGGTAAAATTGTAGTTTAAAATTTACATTATGATTTTCAAATGCAAGTAAATTAAGTTATTTATGATGACCCTGTAGAAAAATAAATCTACTTTACCTACAACATCTACTGAGCACTAGGTATAACACTAGTTAGAATGGGTAGAGAATATTTATATTAATTAATATTAATGGAAGACTAGTGTTATCCATGAATCACAAGAGTGGAAATTATTTTCCGTAAGTTTTCGCTGCTATATAAAATATATGTGTGTTTGTTTCATTCAGTTTTGAATAACAGTATTAACTTATGAGGGTAAATCAAAACATTTTTAGTAATAAAACATAGCACAATAGTTTGTTTTACGTAATGACTTACCCACTTTATTCAGTAGATAATTTATGATGAAACAAAATAAAATGGTGATGTTCCTCAACTCAATAATAAATTAAATACACTTGAATATTTTCGAGCACACACAAATATTGAAAGTTAAAGACATTACACATTAATTACATGTGTCATTAAAACTGTATTTATTAATGAGCGCTGCAATGTAAACAGTTTGTATAATGTATGCGCCGCGCACAATATATGCACATTCATTCATTTATTTTCTTTTCGCAAGTTCAGTAGGTACACTCATATTTTAATGTTTTATGGACTCTGCCAATATAATTAATTAAATGACTACCTGTGCATTAGAAAATGATGTAGAGAAAAATTCTGTCAGATTTCTTTGCTACTTTTGGCAAAGAAAATAAATAAAAATCTAAATAATCTAAACCTTTATTTGATATCTACCTTTCATAACACTTTATATTGTAACCTAGCTAGATGACGTCATCACAAAAACGGCTTGTTTATTATACAAAGTTATTACTCATCAAAATAATTTCATAACTTCATTAATTATTTCAATCGTCTTCATTTCATCACATTTATCTTAACTTAAGATAACATAAAGACGAATTCTTTATCTCTCCTCATTTATCATCCCCTTTCCCCCGTTTTCCCTCGACTACCAGGAGACACCACATAAGAAGCCTACTAATGTCAAAAAGGTTTAAGGGCACGTAAAAACGCCCTTCAGACGAACAGGCCGTTACCCTGGGGACGCCCTTCAGCGGCTGCCAGTGTGTGCGTTCGATGCACTTGTCATACACGGGAGCTCTACGATTGTTTGCGTTATTGAGGTGCGTCTGTGTGCGTTGTTGAGCGGATCACCAACGCACACAGGCATACTATGCGTATTCTACAGCGTGACGATAAGAATTTGGTAGTTGTCTCTGTGTGAGAGAGAAATGTATTCGATCATTGTTACTAGAATTATCTAAGTGCTAGTGAAAACAAGTTTGAGTGCGATTATGAGGTGGTTTTTATTTGGACTACTGGTAAACTTTGACTGTTCATTAATGATCACTTTTTGTTGTAAATGCTCATGAGCTAAGAATGTTATTTGTTTTTAGTATTTTCTCGCAGACTGCCAACTGACTTCAATATTCTTAGGTTTTAAAGTGTTCCACGGCAAAATTAGCAATCTTAAAAGTTACTTAATCAATTTTTTTTTGTTGCGAAATTCTCATGGAATACCTCCGTGTGGGGAGAACGGAGGGTTATGTTGGACTCCCGACTACAACCCCACTATTCCTACTACCAGCATGAGTCGGGGTCCCGCCAGATACTTATACATTCGCCGCACCCCCGACTGTGAACCCCATCACCAAGTCCGGCCGATCCCACGAACATATACCTGCCATAAAATCTTCTAAATAATCAAACTTGATTCATTAAAATAATTAACAAGGTTAGGGGCAACTGAATGTTTGCATTCAACCAACTAACACCACCACCACCACCACCTACCTTGCAACCTACTTTGGTGCTAGAGTCCTAGGCTGAGTAGAGAGAGTGAGCTAGACTCAGCCTAGGACTCTAGGACCAAAGTAGGTTGCTTAAAATGTCACAAAAAATTAGCAGACGCACGCTCCGATAGTGCGACTTCTGCGCATGACCTTAGCAAGTGAATTTGCGTGTCTGAGCACATTAATGAACTGTGCTGAATTTAGAACAGACTATAACTACTCTAGCGACGTGAAAATGATGACCATCCTAAAATTGTCAGGAACAAATCGCTGATTGTGGAAAGGCCGCGCTATTACCTCACGGTTTTGTAATATATACGGTGTGTAATAAAGAGCATTCTATATATGTTTCCAGCTATTTACCAGTGTTTACGAGCAAGTGCTGCAGTGACCTCGGAGTTCATCAGCGCTTCACTTCCAATTAGCTGAATGTCTTCATTCTAGAACTACTTGTTCCTAAGCCTTGATTCTATTAGTGAAATATGCTTTTATTTAAAGTTAGAGCTTACAAGTATCTGTGACTGATATTCACAAATTTCATTGGATTGCTTCCAAGGTACGCATAGTGTTGTGCGGTTAGATTCTCAGGTCAAAAAAACCGCAAGAATGCAATTTATTTAAATCCAATTCTTTCCTGTAAGCAAAATCCCTTTTAATAATGTAGTTCTTGTCTTTATTTCTAATATGTCGATGAGTTACACTGTACCGTTGCTCTATATAATGCTTTCGTACTACAATCTTATGATTCAACATGAATTTCAAAATTCAAACATTCCTATTCAAAAAACATGCAACCTCTTGTAAATTCCGCCAAGCTCCATCAGTAACTCATCACTAAAAATAAAACGTCATCAGATAAAGAGATTCAGCGAAGACTCACAAGCTAGCGGAGGCGTTTAAAGTTATTATCTATGCGGCCGACCTCAGTCGGGTATCGAACCCGCGGCAACTAGGTCAATGCAGCACGCGATGTCATACTCTGTCGCTGACTTGGCGACGTGGAGCTACGAATTGAAGGTGACGAGACGATGATAAATAAATTAAACGTTCTACGTTTCAACGGTTAGAGGAACTAACATGTTCAAACGATCATTCTAATTTCAAATGTATTTAAAAAATATGTATTTTGACAGGTTGTTTTTTTATAAGAAAAGAATGTGACGCATAGTATTCTTAGAAAAAGGTTGAATTTAAAATGTTTGTCGTCGTTTATTTTTTATTGTGAGAAAAATGTTGCGTAGTTTAGGTGTTATTATTTGTTTATGATTGTTATCGTCAATATTTGAATAGTATTCGTTAGTTGTAGTATTGTGAAACATATGGCGAGACTGTAGAGCTAGCTTAGAATGTTTTTTAGAAACAATTTTCTAGTATATTTATTAATCGGTTGTGTGGTTGGTGCGGTTGGTGAAACAGACAGTAACAAATCAAAATTCTGAGATTTCAACAGGTTGGGAGGACCTTGGGTTTTTGAAGATGCTCAAAAACGCTAATCTTTAGAACAATCTTCAAAGGTCTCATTTTTGGGCTAAAAAAGGAGTATCATAATATTTTCTTAGACCTCACCAAGTTATGTAGCACGTTCCACATACACCAATAAAGATATAGATCAATAAGCGCGTAGATCGCGATAAGATGTATCAGGAAGCGACTCTTGCGCACGGCATTAGAGAATGGAGTCAAGGCTCCGTGCTGTGTGCCAGATTATTGCGAGAGGAGCCGCGGTATAGACGTGTGTTTGTTGACGTCATCCTATAATATATGTCGGCAGTCATTATAATTAGGAATGGCCTGAGATAAATTATGAAAGAAAATATTTATTTGTTAACTCTTATGGATTTGTTTTTGTGGGTAGGAGGAAATAGTTTATTTTATTGAATACCTGTGCTGCTATTATTACAGTACTTAGACTGTGTACCTAGACCTAAAGGTACTAATTTGCAAAACACGGTATCACGGTATCGCTCAGCATTGTCTCAAAATGGAGCGTTAGGCGCACCTAGCGAGAGTGGCGTAACACTCCTGATTATAAGTAGGTACTTTGAATTTAATAATAATGACTAATTACCTATTTTTATTTGTCTATGTAGCCAGGATCTTCTGAAGATGGTTGGTAGTACATTCAGTGACCTGCATAACCTGACCCTCCTTCCCCTATTGTTCTTTCTAAGAGGGGTCAGGTAATGCAGACCACTGACCGTACCACTTAGCTTGTCCTTGGCTTTTCCTATCAGAACGGGAAAGACTGAGGATGGAGCTCAGTGGCCAGCAAATAGAATTACCTGTGTCTATGTCCAGTAGATGATGATGAAATCCGCTATAAATTACCTATTCCAACGAAAACAAAATAAAATGAAACAGAAGTATCAATACCTAATAAATAAACTCTCTCATCCTAACATTTATAGCTCATTGTAATTCGCGTTTTATATCGCCGAGGAAAACACAGCCCCAAGAGGAGTTCATGATGACAATTACTTACATAACAAGTGGATAACGGACTGCAATCAGTGTTCGCTTAGCAGGCTAGCTATGACGCAGGTTAGTGTAATTGTCTCATGAGAATTGAGATGCTGGGCCTGTCAGATTTGAGGTATTCTATCATTTTGCGTGATGACTGCTATTGTAATTAGTTATTTTACTGTAGGCTTGTAGTTTAGATGGGTAGCAAGTAGATTATTAAGCTATGCAGGTGTGGTCAAACAGATTTCCCACTTCAGTTAATACTCGACTACATGATGACTAAATTAATGCAAAGCATCATACATTTTTGTTTCAAGCGATATTATTTATGGCTTGTTTTTTTAGGGAAGGTTTTACAAAAGTACCTATCGCAGTGTAAGTGCGCAGATCAAAATCATATCCATGTCAATGATCGTGCTTTTTGCCCTCGAACATGTTCGGTTGAGTTGCAATAATTCGTACCAACATCATTACAATTCAGAAAACATACAATTTAAATTCAAGTGGATTCACCCAAATGCAGAAATATGAACAACAGTATTTATTGATGTCAAACATTACTTACCTACCTACCACTTTACTTAATATGCATTGTTTTGTGAAGTAATCGCGGAATGAGATCGGGCGTCTGATGTTCAAGTACTAGGGCATCATAAGTAGGGAGGAGCTTGGAAAATAAGTATATTTGATGGAAAATATATGAAAATGATGCAGCCTCGAGTAGGTACTAAGGCAGCATAAGTAGGTACTAGTTCGGAAAATATCTTGAGAAAATCTATGAAAATGATACAGCCTTCTTGAACTCGACATTTGATTTGATCTGCACTTTGTTTCTCCAGAATGGATTGGTAGTGGGCGACTGGATTTTGTATCGAAAATAGAACACAAGGCAACATGCTGTACTTCTCCACAGTTTATGTACGAAAATACAAATGCAGTAGGAAAATTGTATGTTATTATAAATACAACGATTTTAAGGCAAATTAAGTATAGTATTCTGTATGTTTTCTTTGTGATTTTATTTAGTTGTAGACATTCGACACGAAAAAGGAAATATACTACACAGTATTTTCATTTTAATGATTTAGCCCAAACTATAAAAGACTGAAGCCTAACAGTATATATCAAATAGGTATCTTTCGACCTATTTATTTCCAATAGGTACCCTTTAAAAATACAATTCACGACTATTAGTCTTTCCAATTCGTGGAAAAATAATACTAATGTATAAAAATTAAAAATAAACATTACCACAGTATAATAAAGTAAGCAGTATTACATCTTCATAGAAAACGGGCGAAACAACGCGCTTTGAAATCCCAGTATACACCAGTAGGCAACAGTTCGAGTGTGCGCCAGTTACGCACGGACGAACGCGTATTCATCTACCGAGCTTCCTTATGTAATTAATTCAAGAAACTGCTGTACTAAACTACTGTAGCTTTATTATTCTGTGACAGTACCTTCCCGCCCACTGCGTCTCCCGGTCGAGAACAGTCTGGTTGCCATGGCAACCGGTCTAGACTCCCTGTTACCTAGCCTAGATAATCGCTCTGAATTACATACTGCCTGAAAGCGTTATAGCAACATCGGCGGAATAGCGAATATTATATAACTTTTGTGTATATGTAGTGTAGGTATATGAAGGTATATTGAAATTATTCATAATTTGGGAAATTAAGACCAATTATTGTTTGGTACCTAAAGTCTATCGATTTCTTCACCATGGTAGGAACGGACGTCTTATATATTTTCTAGGACGGAAATAATGGAATCTACAAAATGTACCAATACATAAATATGATGCTAAAACTTCTCAGTACATTTCGTAATTTCTGGCATGTGCCATTTTTAAACCCAAATTAATTAGGACTGTCTGGGATGACCTATGATTTAATTACCATTTTGAATCTTTGCCTACATGCGTCGGGTTGTCGGGTACCAATAAATTATCATTCTCCTGCCCTTATCCCAATTTTCTTCCATAATTCTCTATTAGTCGTCATGTCGGTAGTCACCCCCTTTCGGGTCACAATCAATGTATAGTAATATCACAGAGAGTTTCTTATCGGTACTATCGAAGCTACCGAACGAATTCATGAAACTTGATAGAAATACATCGTAATTCCTGTAAAAGATATTGTTGTTTACTTATTATCCAGGAAAATAGTCTATATAAATAAAAAGAGAAGTCCTGACTGACTGACTGACTGATTGACTGACTCATCAACGCCCAGCCCAAACCTTTGGACCTAGAAAGCTGAAATTTTGCACAGAGGTTCCCTTTATAATGTAGACAAGGAATAAGGAAGGATTTCCCGTTAGTACGTCCCCATGGGTTTTTTCCGACATCCACGCAGGCGAAGCCGCTTGCAAAAGCTAGTCATTTATATACATGGCTGGAGCCGCGGGCACTGTAAGTAGATCTTATACTTACATAGTTATAATTATGTTATGCCGTATGTACATGTAAAGTTATGTTGGTGTTCTCGGAAGCCGGGGCAGGCAGACGGCCCGGCATTCGGCAGGGTCGGGAATAACAATGGAAGCCTTGTCGCATGTCATTGTCAAGGTCAGATTACTGATATATTTTATGTATATTATCATATGCATATTAAGGTGCGTTTACACCAAGCGAACGAACATTCTTAAACCATATCATAGAATCTGCGCGAGCAATGATAGAACAACGAAGAAACTGTTTACACCAAGCGAATGGACCGAGCGGGATTAGAATGAGCATTCGCTCGTTTGGTTTAAACGCACCTTATTGTCTATTCTATAGCTAAACTTTGTAGTCTAAAAGCTTTCTTCTTTCAAGCAATTTCCATCACGAAAACATGGAAAATGAAGGTTATATAAATGATAAATTTATTTGAAAGAAAATTGTCAGGCTTTCTTTAATATCACGTGTAGGTAATGCGTAGCTCTTAACAATGATGTTAAGTACTGCAGAGACTTTAGCCACAAATGTTTTAGCATACAACCTTCGCGGGTTTCAATACCTATTAGATTATGAGACAATCGTTCGTATTAAAACAAGTGATATAATTTGAGGCTACAGTTAGGCGGCGGACCAGTCATGGTGCTAGTTAAAAAAAAAATTTATAAACTCGTATATTATTTGAAGATACCCAAAAAAGGTAAGGTCCTTCAGACAATTCCAAGATCTGAGAAGACAAAAAAACGTTTATAATGACATCGGTAATATCGGTACAAAGAAATCACACAATAATAAGTCTGTCTCTCTAAAAGGGTACCTATTTATCTACAGTTTTCGTTCTAAAACGTTTTGTGAAGGTTAGGTGTTACATATATTAACGCGAGTGGCTAGTCCGCGTGTGAAGCCAAACAGCCAGCTAATCGCTAAATGCATTGTGTTGATGGGAACTACGACAACGTGTGGCGAATCATCGATTTTGTGCAATCGATAGTAACTGTTGTAATGTTATAATCGATATGGACGAAAGCGTATGTTAAACACAATGAGCACTGAACATAATTTAAACATAACTTAGTTTCTGTCAACTTCCAATGATTGACAGAAAGACGATGTTTTATGTAAGTGTGCAGGTATTGGTAATTGGTATAGTTGTGGACAAGAAAAAGTCATACATACAAACATTTTTTACTCTTGGTAGCTAGCGACCCTATTTCAAATCGATATAACATTAGTAATGAGAACATTCTCGGGATTCCAGAAACTTCTATAGGGTAGAACGTTTTATCCGACGTTAATACATATTGTTAGCAGGCAGACTGGAAGTTTAGTCTTCAGCTGATAGAATTTGATAATAGGGTAATAAGACGCAGTCCTTCGCCGCATTGACGTATATTTTTGTATAAATCCGTGCGATCGTGCGGAGGAAGCGCCATTTAGTACGTCTGGCTTCTAAGCAGATATCAGATTTTTGTCTTTCATTCGACCATCTTTCACTCGAAGTGAAAAATCTGAACACAAAATGAATTGGAAGTGAAAAATTAATTCATTAGTGAACCAATCCAACGTTGTTGGATTTCGGCACTTGACAATCTTTCACTCGTTTACCGAATGATCGAAAAAATGGATAAAGGAGCAGATCAACGTTCATTTGTATGTAATTTTGTCAGTGTTGGTTCCTTTTTCTTTTTTACCAACTAACTCTTCAACCATTTTAGCTTAAAATTCAGTTTGTATTTTATAAGTTATATAACACTTGTCTTGTCTGAAGTAGGATTTTCGATACTATGTATTTTGTAACTAAAACTTTGAAAATAATAACACACATTTTTAATAACAATCTGTAGTAACTATAGACGTAAAACGCGTAAAACATAATGATTATTTATTAATAGCTTTTCTTATGCGCCTTTTGGGGCCTGTCTTTTGAGTGACGTTCAAATAGCTCTAATTTTATTCCATCATTATAATATTTAAAATCTTCTTTATACTTCTTAGGACTAATTTTCGAATAGTCAGATACTTAACTCTTATCTGAAGAATAAATATTTCTATTTTACAGCTTTTGTATAGAAAATGTAATGTGTCAAACTGTCATATTTATTCTTCAGCCAAGAGTTATCCGACTATTGAAAAATCAGCCCTTAGTAATGTAATATTATGAAGAGGAAAAATGAGTTTATATGTAGGGGGTAATCTTCGAAACTACTGATCCGATTCTGAAAATTCTTTCACTAGTAGGTAGCTACAGTGTTCGAGTGTCACAGGACATATTTTATTTTAAAACATGGCAGGCAAACGCTAATTTATTTTTATAAAACGCAACATTATCTATATGTTTGTCCGTAATTATTGTGCTTTATACTTGAGAACTATTCCGATTGACGTGTTAATTCAAATATTTTATTCAAATGTACGGTGTGGTGTATGTGTGTGTGTGTGTGTAGTGTATATATTTTATAGGTGAAATAGGACACAGGTTGACACAGCTGTTGTGAATAAATGTTAAACAGGTTATCAGTTCATCGCCCCTAGAAGATCTGCCTATTTCCTTAACTTCATTAATATTTCTTGTATATTGCTAATGATGATAAGAGCTTTCAATCACATTGACATGAGAGCTTATTCGATTGACATTCATTAGACAATTTTCCGCCCGCAATAGCTTCGTGTGAATCTTGTGGCGCGCATAGAAACCGAAAGTTCCTATCATTGGAAATGGTAATTGACTGAATCACCAATGATGAATGCATTAAACGTTTCCTAGAACACATTCGGTCTCCGATGAGGTACTTAAGGAAGAGATATTTATATTAGGTGGTTCTGGCATAGGCAACTAAAGGAACACGGGTGGGTTTTAGTCAGTAAAAGTCTGACACGCTCTCCTGCTTCGCCCAGAGCGGGAGAAGTCATTTGATGATTTCCCATCCACAATAAAAAAAAAGGAAGAGGTATATAGGTTCTTTTCAATATTAAAATAACTGATAAAAAATAGCACACATACTTATTAAATACCAACGATCTCAGAATTTGTCAGAGGAAAGGTCCTTTGATTTTTTAATGAAAAAAATCACGAAAAACGTCTAGAAATGCGACGTTGCCAGCCCGCGCTCGATCAACGCTCTTAATGGTGATATTGGACTATAGAAAATTAGCCCAATCCTATTTTTAATTACCCTGGACCGTCATATGGCGCAATAACTTTTCGTGATCTAACTGGGATGTCAAAATGATTTAATAGCCACATTTTTTTTTGTTTCGGTGCCGTAAGTGGAATAACGTGGGTGCTGTTCGGTCAAGTGCCGTTCAAATCAGTGCTGTACGTGGATTACCTCCCGAACTAAATACTAAATACTGAAATCATCGTCTTATCCCTGTTCAACTTTTTGAAAGTTAGTTACCTAAGAGGTACACATTTACTTAAAGCCTTTCCACCAAGGCTGAGGGCAGACAAAAACTTCCCAGACGGCTATCATCATTACTCCAGTCTGGATTTAATCTGTCCTCTCAACAGACATTCTCACTTCATTTATAACCTTAAGTATATAGTGTGTGTGTGTTAGTTTTAGATTTAAAACCTTAAGTAGTTTTTGTACAAAGAATGAAGGAAGATAATAGAATAATATGATTATAACGATGAACATTTGCCCGCTGACCGCTAGGACTGATTGTGAGAGAGTGATTCTACCATAATTACTATTACTATTACTGAGTTACTGGGTTGTGGAGATCAGATAGGCAGTCATTCCATGTAAAATACTGGTATTCAGCTGGCTCCGGTTAGATTGGAAGCCGACTCCAACATAGTTGGGAAAAGGCTAGGCAGATTGATTGACAATGCAAGGTAGGAAAATGGTGATTCCAATTGTTAAAAGCAGTAGAACGACCAAGACGATATCTTGACTTAGCCTTAGAGGAATGACCTATTATTTATTTGAGCGGTATAAGACTGTTATCTATCTGTCCTAATATAACATTGTTTTAGTTAGTACCTACTTTGGCTTTTTCTTCAATAAACATTTTTACAACCTAGAAATCGGACGCTCCACGATTGCACCACGGCATCAATATCAGCACTGGCAAGACACTAATCAGGTTGCAATAGTTACCTGAACTGAAGGAACAAACACGAATAGGAGCTGTTCCTATCAGTTGCCGGTAAGTGACACCTTTTCATGGGCCTAAAGTTTTATAGGGATACTTCGCTTATACCCGCGGCTTCCCCGCGTGGAGGTCGGCCTACGCGAACGAACTACCGGGATAAAGAGAATCCCATGTAACCTAACCTAACCGTGCCAATTTTCATTGAAATTCGTTAAGGTACAGACAGATAAGTTACTTTCGTATTTAATAATATTAGTATGGATAAATGATCTCATAATGATCGATGGTAACGACAGGTTGTGAGGTTCCAGTCTTCCTGACAACAAACTTAAACAATACTTTACAATCTGCGCACGCGCATCGTTAGATCCGCGGGTAAGGTGCCAAATACACACAGCTTTTGGTGTGACCGCCAGTAATGTATGGCGGACCATTCATATTTATGTAAATTATATTTTAAATATGGATATACAAAGGTCACTATTGATTGAGTTTGGTGAGCGGTTGTTGGTAAGAGGTGTGTTGAGGAAAAGCTATCTGGAATATTCTCTTAAGGAGGATGCGCTGTGGTAGCCCGCGAAATTTAATTATTTTTGGGTTTTTTGCAATTCGCAGGTCCGTGTCAAGTTGTATCTTGATCAAAATATGGTACGCGGCAATAAAACATATGTATTTATACAATTTTAACCATGAAAATCATCAATACATCTCTCTAAGTTAGATTTCGCGCAGAGTCGCTAGATTTCGTTCGTTCGTTGATGATTTTTATGGTTAAAATTATGTAAATACACATATTTTATTGCCGCGTATCATATTTTGATCAAGATACAACCTGACACGGACCTGCAAATCGCATAAAACGCAAGAAAATTTTAATTTCGCGGGCTACCCACAGCGCATCCTCCTTAGAGAAGAGCTTCTAATTTTCTTTAAGGCATCTGCCGGTCGATTCTGTAAAAATCTCACCGTGAAAACTTAGGTGAAGTGAGTTTGTTTTTGCTAGGAATTGACACTATTGACAGCTCACTCCACGCTCACTTCACCTAAGTATTCACGGTGAGATGGTTATACAGAATCGCACTGCAGTCCCGATGTCATCAAGGAAACCTTGACGAAATATAAAACTAGCTGTACCCCGCGGCTGCAACTGTTTATTGATATATTCTTTTTACTGGAATGTAAGTAATGTAGGTTCTAGGTATTCAGTTATAAAAACTAATTATTACGCGGATTAAATTACTGCGTCAATTTGTCAAGAGTGCTTGTTTTTTATGTGTTTGTGTTTGTTTGTGATATTCTGACTTATTATTTCCGTCTCAAAGGAATAAAATTGTATCAAAGTCGGTTCCGCCCATCATCTTCCTGCCCTTATCCCATATTACTTGGGGTCGGCGCAACACGTTTTCTTCTTCCATTCTCCCCTGTCAACCGTCACGCTATCATTCACTCCCTTCTCTTTCATATCATTCCTCACACAATCCATCCATCTTTTCTTTGGCCTTCCTCTGCCTCTCCATCCATCAACATCTATATTCATCACTCTTTTAGTCACATGCGTTTTGTCTCTCCTCATTACATGCCCATACCAAGACAAACGATTTCCTTTCAACTTTTCTGTCACTGGCGCCACTTTCAAACTTCCTCTTATATACTCATTTCTCACTTTATCCATTCTTGTCACTCCACACATCCATCTCAACATTCTCATCTCCGCTGCATGCAATTTTTTTTCATCCGTCTTCTTCACTGTCCAGCATTCCGATCCATAAAGTACGACAGGCCTTATCACGGACTTGTAAATTTTCCCCTTCAACTTGAGGGGCATCCGTGGGTCGCAAGTTGTTCCTGTAACCTGTCGCCATTTCATCCATCCTGCGTTGATCCGGTGCGTTATGTCTCGGTCTACTTCGCCATCCCCTTGGACAAGCGACCCGAGGTACCGAAAGTCGGAGCAGATCGGTAAGGGCGTTCCGGCAAGAGATATGGGCACAGGACCGGAGAGTCCGCCAAAATCACAAAACAAATACTCTGTTTTGGTCCGACTTACTCTCAGGCCAACGGTCTCCAGTCTTTTCCCCCACACCTCCAATCTGCTCTGGACCTCTAAGCCACTCTCGGCAACCAGCACAATGTCATCGGCGAACAGCATACACCAGGGAGCCTCTTCCTGGATATCCGATGAAAGAGCATCCATTATCAGCACAAAGAGGTAAGGGCTGAGTGCAGACCCCTGGTGCAAGCCGACAGCCACATCGAAGCTGTCAGTAGTGCCCACTGTAGACCGGACTTGGGTACAAAGTCGGTTCCGCCCAAAGAGTATATTCATGTAAAACTTTTTGAGTTTTGTAAAGAAAAGATCCCGTTGTTTAGTGGATACATTTCATAATCTTATTTCTTTTGAGTCGTTTATTTAAACTTGTGTAAGTTAGCTTCATGAGGCGTTCCGGCCACCTCGTGACTTGAGAAGAGTTCTCAAGAAGTCACGACTATGTTGGACCATATATTTATTTACAGCGGTTATTGTATATTATGTAATTATTTTAGAACTCCACTTTCATAAAAACCTTTTTGATTGACGAAACATCTCTTTTTACCTATTAAATTACAAGAAATGGTAATGTTGATAGAATTGTTCTGTGGGTAAAGGCCGCCGTTTTAGTTAAAACTACTTTTTACGCTACATTTTCTCAAACAAAGGTAGTTTTTCAGAAAGACAGAAAAGCTTTCACGCTGAAATAGATAGGTTTCATGAATCGAACTCCTCAGTCAGTGCATACAACGCTTCAACAACAAATTCCAACTATTTAATCGACGCCATTAATTACTAATGAACTGCATTTTAACTTTTGCCAGTCATTTTTTTTCTGCAAATGATTTTACTAAAAAGGATCGTGTTCGTGTCACCGTCTCCGTCCGATCGCTCTTAGCTACACAACCTTAAACCTGCCACCATCGCACACAAAAACAACCTTTATAGATAGGTAATTAAGTGTTACGTCAAGCGCAATCACGTGTTTGGTATACAAAGTTGTTTATGCAGTTGAATGAATAGAAGTTAGACCTTAGTCGGTTGTGATAAGGTTGAAGGTGATTGTAAAGCGGTGTTGTTTTGAGCGTAACTAGGGCGGGCGCCTTGAGAGCCGCATTTACATGACACGACCTCGCGCGGTCGCTGATCTCCTGGCCTCCCTGCTGTAGCATTGCACGCCGGCTGCGCACCGCAGTTTCCTTCCTCACCATTATCTATATTTCCTATCCACGCCAACTGACAAACAAGTCTAATCCTTGTTTTGAATGCGTTTGAAACACAGGCTTGGAGGGATGCCAGAGGGATCGGGAGCTGCTGTGTCTTGTTCCTAGTTGCTATTGTCATGAACTGCGCATGAGTTGCATTGTTCAATGAAGAGATAAAAAAAAAACACGCTAATAATTGGATTATTTTTTATCGGTTTAGGTACATATTCTGGAATAATACATTGCTGTGTTTGAAGATGTAGATATAAATCTCTAAACACCTATTCTATTTATAACAAAAGTATCTTTAAAACATAACTTCCGAGAGAAGTTTCTAGATTTTCCAAGAACTTACAAACGACAGCTTTTTAACGTGTATCTGATCGTAGCCGTCTTCCCATTCTGTACCTATCAAAGTAGACAAGAATCCGTACAAAACCGATCTAGATCATGAACCTGACAACATTCGCCTCTTCACAAAGAAAAGCATGAAAGTCCAGGAGAATGGGTTTTCGCGGGACCTTCAGATTTCTCGGAAGATCACATTGGTTTCAATTAGCAAGTGTTTGTGCAACATTCGAGAGTTGTCTGGTTGCGCCACCCGGCACAGACCTTGATGCGTGCGCGCCACTAGTTCAGTATATTATTACCACTACCCATATACTACGGTATTTGCACTGAGTTTGAGGTAAATAAGAAATATGCTACTAGTTTTAAAAGCTTGTGTTTGTGGGAATCTGGCGAGTAGAATGGAGAGAACCTTGAATGCGGGTGGAGGAACACATCTAAACGTTGCTTAGACTTCTAGGACCAGTTCCTCTGGCGAGAGGTAGGCAACCAGAAATTAGCTTGGCTGGTTCATAATTATTTTAGCACTATTAGTAAACTTGACACTGTTTATGTTTGCTAATTTTTATGACCCAATTTCATCCGAATGTGGAAGAATCAAAATTTTAGCACATCTAGCTACCTCTCTAGAAAACTAATTGCACGTATTCATGTGACCCAATAAATCCTCTTTAGTAGCGAAGCTGCCCATCTCCCAAAACAAGAACGGTATAATGCTTAGATTAATCCTTGTTTTGCAAAATAAATTCAATGTTAATGAGCTTTGCTGCAACCAGCATTATTGCAGCCATGTCGGCAACCAGTGGCCTTCTGCGCCCATATGTGGCATATTTAGAGTGCACTGCAAATTCTTGGCCCTAGATACGTTGAGTGACTGAACTGGTATTATTGTGACTGTAAATGTATGGTGGAGCTGGCGGTGGAGTTGATAGGAAGATTCTAAGGGGAAGGGAGACCAATTGGTTTAAAGGCCTATTAGATCTAAGTCCTGAAAGATTTTTAAGGCAATTTCATGTCTTCCTACGAAGCGAAAAAAGATCAAAAAGCTACAAGTGTGTGAAGAGAAAATGTAGAGAGTGGAGATTATGAAATGCAAGACAATGAAAATTGACCGATAGGTATGTGGGTACTTTAACGAAGATATAACCGGGTTTCTGACGTTAGTTGGCTTTTACGTCACCAAGAGATAAAAAAGTTATTTTGGGGATTTTTTTTCCACTTTTAACTGCATTATCTAAATATGTATTCAATTGGCAGTGACATATTTATGCATCTACCTTTGGTTTTACCACCAAATGTGTTCAAGGGCTATTTATTAATTCTAGTACAAATTAACACCTTAAAAACATAGTCAGGCACGCAGGACGACCATCAAAAAAGGTGAACATGCAAATATCTAAGTTATATAACTCTGAACCCTAATTAGCATAAAACTAATTCTACCATACTAGTTTTTCACCATAGACAAGATCCATAGATCGACCGGTTCACCTCACTAAGTGGGACAGGATGCAGGCTGCGTACGCGCATGTGTGTGTGTCTCATACTCACACATGCGTACGAGTGCGTTATGTAACAGATTTGCGGTTTGTGTGCATTTACCGACACGATTAGGCCGATAAATTTATTTATATGATAAATTCTCACATGTTTCGCATTTACATGTTCTAGTTTAGCGATCCGGTTTGCTCTGAGTTTATAATTTTATAGTTATTTAATAATAATTTGTCGTGACTCTTGTTTTATTCTGATGTTAAAATACATAATTATAAAACTACCCGTTTTTAATTTATTATTAAATTCGTTTTTTTGTACTGATGTTACTCAATCATAAAGTAACATAATTAGATTGAATAAATATTTTTTATTCCTTTTGCACAATGTACCGAATATAAACTATCTAGATCTTTTAAATAAAAGAGTTAAACGCAAAAAAAACAAAGCAATAAGTAGGTAACATTTTTTTAGTTCTATTTAATCAAAATGAATTGAAAATAGATAATAACAGCACCAAGTGCATCAAGGTGAAAACGCAAAAAAGAGCTATGAAAAGACTACTGACTAGTGTAGTTTGTTCACTTTCCGCGGCGCACGCGCAGCCCTGACCTACATGGTTGATACGTAACCAAGTGCAATGAGACAAACACATCGGATAATATTACTTTCGTTTACGCGTCGCCGTTAAATACGCGTAATTACGCAAAGTTCTGGCATTGATACCTATGATGTAGAGCTCTTGACTCCTGATGGGGTCAGAGTACATACCTGTAAGTAGGTGTACCAATATGTTTTTTGGTGGTAAGTTGATTTATTAAAGCACGGAAATTCTACCATTGATGCTTCCGTTTTTTGGCAATTTTTTGTTCTCTTTTTTTTTTAAGTCTCCTTATGGGATTTGATTTTAATGGTTTAGTAATACTCGTAAATAGGTAATTGTATTGTATGGAAAACAATCTTAAGATGTTTTTCTAAACAATAAAATTCAGCGGGATACTTAAGTACTTAGGTACCAACTTATCAGACTCATAAATAAATGAAAAAAATTTGGGTAATCATTAAGTAATGTTGCTTAAAATATTAAACGTAACTAACTACAAACAGAGAGGTTCCTATGTTTAGAATTAGTTTGTTCTCAAGTATGTCACATGTAGGTACCTACCTAAAGTTGTTTAACAACTCAGGTTAAGAATAGACTTTCCTATTGATTTTGATGAACTTGGTCGGTTAATTATTATATAGTGTCACAGTCGAGATATTTTTATGCCGGAATCGGCTTCAGCCACTGAAATATCAACTATTACAACATCAGTAAACTCGTAAACGAAAAATATTTCAATTAAATTACAATTACGTAAGTTAATTACAGCGTAAAAAACCTAAAGGAAGAAAAACTTGGTTGCTCTCGAAATATGACCTTCGGATCCTCGGTGCTATTTCCCGATAAGCTAGTTATTTCCCTACTCATTCAGGGTGCGTGAAAAACCGCAATTTTTCAGGCTTTCCGAACACGGCACTTAATCTTGGCCCAATAACAGTAAACTATATCGTGTACGAGTTATTTTAACTAGCTCTTACCGTCAGGCATTCCGGCTGTACTCTAATGTGAACTTACCTGTAAGAAAGAACAACGTAATTAATATGTGGAAGCGGTTATTATGTAATCGTATCGATTGAGGTAGAGAGGAATTTCACGGTCGCATTGCTCCGCAAATAGGTCGCGTTAGCTACCTAAAGTGACCTATTTAGACTTAGGGGATTATATAACAACTAAAAGTAGCAGTTTGATGCTTTGAGCGTATAAAATACTGCGGTCATCAATCTGTATATCACGTATGATTATAAAATAATTATAGCAATAATTTTCTTAGATCTATTTGGTAATACTATTTAAAAATGTTTCATGCTCAGAATTTTCAGGTTGATTCTGTGACTATAATGGTATCTAAGAAAAGTAGAGCTTTTGCATATTAATTTCATGACTTTTTTTGTAATTCTGTATAAAAAAGCTACTGCGGCAAAGCTGTGTTCATTATTTTATATTTCTTAAATCTAAAAAAGCAGACTCATACTTTCACCCTTAATTAAAATTAAAACATGCAAAGCATAATAATTAACAAGCTCAAAAAGTTTTTAAAGTGCTCAAAGTTACAACTGATGCTCGGTCAATCCACCAATATTTTTTCTAATTCCTACATCCATCTATACAGTTATGTCTAACTCACACATAACTCAATTGTGTGACCAACAACAACCAAAACGATATATTTTGACACATTAAATTTTTTTGCCCCGGGGCAGACTCGGACAGTCAATGTGTCATATACTGGATAATTGACGGGAATATTAATGGCACATGTTAAACGATGACTAGAAGAGATGAGCGGAGCGGAGCTGAACGAGATTACTCAAGATTTGGGTATAAGTGACTCAGGAAACTAGGCTCTGAAAGCCATACCATGTAATCTGTTTTCAAATGATAGCTTGATACTTGCACCTTGTACTCATCATTATGAACAACTTTTACTATGGGAACAAACCTGAAATCGCGAAAAAGAATCAGTTGTTCCCTAAATTTTGACGATTTAAGCGAACATAAATGTATGGAACAGCAGATTTTTTTTTCGCGATTTCAGGTTTGGTCCTTTAGTAAAAGTTGTTCATAATGTTTAGTACAATGACCCCTTCAGAGGTTGTGCGTTATTTAAGTTACACCTTGTGCAGGTAAGTAATTTATTGTTGTTATTTTTCTTGTCTAATTTGGTTTTTTTTGTGGCTTATTTCATGAATACGCAGCGTACAGACTTGATCAGTATGTCAGAAGCACGAGTGTCTTTCCAAAATGTGAAGCCTGTCATTAGAAAGCTAGAGGCAGGACACATAGCTAGCGATATTTCCTTAAAATAATCTTTGAAGACGAAAAAACACCAATATCCAACTAATTAGACGCTAAACAAATATATCAGGAACCTGTCACATTTTGAAATTCTACACATTCCGGAACAGCGTCAGAATTCCCCTAATTCATTAGCGTTAAATTCAAATAGCTTGTATTTGACACCCCTAGTGACATTGGGGCCGAAGGTAACCGATCGTAGCTGATGGGCCGTGAAGTGCAAAAACTTGCGCCCGCGCACCGATGCTACGCTACACGTGTTGAGGTGTCAGGTGCACAGAAATTCGTTGGGTTCCGTATTACAATTTTGTGTTTTTATTTTCAGTTAAAGAAATATGTTTTAGTATCTAATAAGCATATACCTACCTACATAGGTAACAGTGGATCCTTTTTGTAGACATGCTTCCCGATTCTAGTTATTTAGCTTTTAGGCTCATCGTCGTACATAAGGACCAAAGTTAGAAAATATAAAATGCGTATTATTGTAGCTAATATCGATGGATCTACTCGTAGTTCGAAAGGTGTAAAGTTTTCGTTTGTAACGTATCTAGTTAGCTAGTTTAAAATATTTTGCAAGCTTGATTGGGTTTCATTTGGATAATTAAAGGATTTGTTTGAATAATCAAAGTTAAAGTCAAATCGTTTATTTCAAATAGGTACATAAAAGGTACTTTTGAACGTCAAATCATCTGCGTCAGTCTGAAGGAAAATCAGAGTAATATTAACAAGAGTTTAGAAGAATATCCTACTACAGGAAGGTGTGGTCATTAAAGGTGTGGTATAGACCATCAAAATGAACAACTATCTCCATGTGACCAACATCGTAATCGAGAAAAAATTATCAGCTGTCTCATACATTTGCGTCGAGTATTAAAGTTTTCTATGGGACAGTTGATAATTTTTTCGCGAATACGATGTTGTTCCCATGGAAAAAGTTGTTCAGTTTGATGACCTGTACCGCACCCATAAAGACCACACCTTTCTGATACATCTTGAATAATAATAAACCAACAGTGTATTTTGAAGTGACTAAGGATGTTCTATATTTGTAACAGAACGTCGCGCATAACAACCTCGTCTGCAACCTTTTGCGTAACTGCGGAACCCTAGAAACAAGCGATACATAGCGCTCACCCGGGGCATTTAATGTCACGCCCAGAGTCGCCGAGGTGCGTTGTATTAATGGCACCACATTATGGACTGGCGCCACTGACACCAAAACAAGAGATTTTTTGCAAAATTTTAATAGTTTTTATTGACCTGTTTCTTACGCAAAATGGGGACAAATCTTTGTAAAAAATCTAACAGGAATCGGCCATAACTAGTAGAAAACAACTGTTGTGTTGTGATCAATGCTCTCTTTCTTTCTTGTAAGAAAAGACGATATTTCAAGCTGATATTTTATCAAAGTTTTGTTCTTCGGTAATCCTATGAAAAACAGTACTAATATATCGTTGAAGTCGTAAAATGATGAGCTCTGAATGTTCATATAGGTATGAATCAAGACTTGAAGCTTCAGTTAGATAAGTAATCTCATTGCCGAAAAGGAATCCTACCTTTGAATCTTGAACCTACCCTACGACAGCTGATAGCCGTTATCACAACATGAAGACATAAGGACAATAGCACCACGAGTGTGTACATGTGTACTTGTGTACTAGATAACTAGCCCCAAGGCCGATTTAACGAGACAATACGCGTATTACTTTCACTAACCCTACTGATTTTATGAAGTGAGAGAGTCTGTCTGTATGGGTCGTCTTAACTGTGAGGCTGCTGAAACCATAGACGATAATATAATATACATAATAGCTAGCTGAAACTGTACTGATGTTGGTATAGGAGGTGTAATAGCGAAAAAGCGGCCAAGGGCGAGTCAGACTCAAACACGAAGGGTTCCGTCCGCCGGGTTACTATAATATTTAACAGTAATATTTACAAAAAAAAAAAATAAGTAAAATAAAAAGTTATATTTTTATTATTTTGTTGTTATAGCGACTATTGTAGTACACATTTTGTGTAAAATTTCAATATCTGCCTATTACGGTTCAAAAGATACAGCCCTGTGACAAGCGGACGGACAGCGGAGCCTTGGTAATAGAGTCCCGCTCGCACCCTTTGGGTACAGAACCCAGAAACTGATTGCGTAGTTCACATTATCAGATTATATTAAAACCGTAAGCAAAGCCAGAGGTACAGCTACAGTCTTACATATGCTTTCTGCGATATGTTGGTACCTACAATTTAGTAGGTTTTTCTAGCAATACTTAATCGATTTAAATTGTGTTGTTCAGGAATAATGCGCACTTACCGTCCGTCACCGTGGACTTTGTAACTATTAAACGATAGATCAATTTAACATTAACGTTTTTTAATTACTTATATGTAAGTATGTATACATATAAAGTATGTAATACAAAATGATTAACATTTATCTGTTTCGAAATAATTGTCATACAATAATAGATAATATTACTCAGTGTTTATTGTCTGTCAAAGTTGGGATTTCCTTGTTATTTTTAATACGTAGTTTATCATAGTAACATGATTCACATGCCTGCATGCATGCAAGAGAAGATCACGATAACATAAATCACGATAAATTTTGGAACAGGTAACAAAATAATTTTTTCCTCCTTTTCTAAAATGCTATTAATAAATAATAATTCAGCGTTTAAGTATTTACCTATCAAAGCTGGGATTTCCCAATGCTGTGCTATGTAATCGGTTGTTTTGAACCTTCTAGGTATACACAGATACCTCCACATACGTACATACATAAACAGTAACATGATTCCTATTAGAAGACTATGATATCTAATCCACAGCTTTCTAGGAAACGGGAAACTGAATGTATTTTCCTTTTTTAAAAAATCTGTTTGTTAAGAGATTTATTTATTTATTTATTTATATCCTCACTTACAACTATTTTTACAGGTGTAACCCAATGCAATAGTGAAGCAAACTTAAAAACTTATTATCTAAAACTTATTACATATAATGTTATCCTTGTGAATTCACTCAGTGTACACGCAAAAACGTCTACCTCCTCTGCTACAAGGTTAAGGGTGCGAAGCGCCCGCGTCAGGGGCGCTTTATAGATATTTTGGGTAAGCAATCCCTACAGCGAACAATAAGATTTGGCAACAGATTTACTGATCTGCGGATAGATAAGGCAAAACCGAGGATTATCGGCACAAATTCAAACTTCCGTGATGACGTCATTCTAAGCCCAACTAATGCCAACAATATTCTAGACTATTCGACAGGATTAGACATTAGACCAGTCTAGGTGTACCCAGGTGTCCAGAGCCGGTTTCCGAAACACATTCAGGCTACTTATCTTTGTCTGTGTCCTAGGGCTTATGACTTCCGTTAGGCTATTTGGAGGATGTCTGAATAAACGGCTAGGATTATTTACCAATATGCTTGGCGAGAACAGTTTGTGAAACCTATATTTTGCCTAAACTTCGTTAATTTTGTTTTTAAACAACTGAATTAAATTTTAAATTAGAATTCAAGCAAAAATATTAATGAAGGAACATTAAGGAATAGTAATTTAAAGATAGATATAGATACACTTTGTTGTACGCCATAACAAATTACAATATTAGAACTTTTAAAGTCGATTTGATGAATTAAAAATTAATAATGCTACCTCTTGTATCCCTAAAATGATTAGTTTGTGGACCCTTCACTAAATTAAAATAACCTTATTTCATTTGTATCTGCTCTAAATGTTTTCAAAATCGTATTCAAATATGTAGTTCATTGTCACTGGGTGCAAATGTGATCATGTGGACCGGTGCATTATGTATTCAGATTGCCGTTACTCGCTCCTCTGCATTTGATATTAATTTCAAATAAACTAACTACGAGTATCAACCAGGGAACACCATGCACAATTTATATCAGTTAAGATACCGTTTAATTTGATGATTCAGACGTTTTTCTGGTATAAAGTTAGAATGGGCCAAAGCACTAGCTTTTATTCATTCTCGACAGCTTTTATAATGATAGAATAATCCGTAAAACCAGGATAGACTAGCAATCAGACCACCAAATATTTCTACAGCACAATATGAAACTATTAAAAATAACTCCTGAGGACAATAATTACTTAATACTACAGACTGATTAATGACCACAACTTGTCAAAATCATTTTGAAGATGTCTTTATGATTACGTATAGGTCATTTACCAGACTCATTAAAAATGCACAAAACAATGGGCAGTAATCAACACTTAACATTGCAACACACTCGTATTTCCGAAGAGTTAGGCAGCCACATTTCGCTTGCCATGTTCCATGTAACAGGGAGTGAGCCTGTTGCCAACAAACGAGTGCTACATTGCAGGGGCTGCTACTGATTCTAAGAGAGTGAGGGAAGTGAGAGTGCACTTGCGTCTGCGCACACACTTTGCACTAGACCGCTAACCGCACCCCCTGACGGGGGTGTAGCGATTTCCACTGTCACTTTGCACTATGTCTCCCGCGAAGGCTGGTCTCCGCTGAGATGATCGCCATGGCCGAAATTCGGTCTGGAGGACTATTTATTTTTAATTTTTAGAATAACCTAATACATTGCCCGACCCGGTGACCAAACCCTAGACTTATACACCCCGTAGTCACACTTTCGAGGTTGAGAGGTCCGACCACTAGGACCAAGGGACCAACGAAGCATTTAAAATAAAATCGACCTTCCAAATAAGCTGCTGTCACCATCCAGTGTAAATTCTCCTTAATCCCGATTATTTATTGAACCAATTCGATTCGACATACGCGTCCCAGTTAGTAATGTGATTGCGAAACCTTGCGCCTGCGCCTCTTTTGTCACAAGTTGCTTATGCAACGAGGACCGTATCAGGAACAGTCACGTGGACATGGAATATTGAACTCGCTGGGTGAGACACGGGGAAAATTAGAGGAGACGGGAAAAAAGACTGGTGAGTAAGATGAGTAAAAATGGAAGGGGTATATGGGCCATAATAAAATTAACATACCCAGACAAAACCAAAACGACATTGACGACCGCTGAAGTAGTATACTGTACGTAGAAAAGGAATCTATTTGAAAATGTTACATTCACGGTATTTTCCTCAGTCCAAAGGCGATATTGGTTGTGACGAACGCCTAATGATGACAAAATAACAAAATAAGACGAGTATCCTCTAACTTGATCAACTAATTAGTGATCACCAGAAACAATTATCTTTTTTCATTAATTGTTATTATTATTACCTACTATAATCACTATTACTATATCTATCGTGAATCTTTCATTGATTATTATGGCTCTTCAAAATAAGCCTACACTCGTAGATAAAGGAAGTTATGGATTTGGGTAAAATATAACAGACTGCCTTTTGGGATTAGTGGATGCTTGCCGCAGCACCAAGCGGCAAGTACGGGATTCGATGTACCGTTTGAAGTTTTTATTAGGTAGGTAGGTAGGTACTGCTAATATGGGTAAGGGCTGATCCCAGTTCCACAGCCCAATCGCCATAAAGATCTTATAAAATGGATTGGATCAACAAGCCACGAGACAAAGATGGCACAAGAGATTGAAGGCACATCATCATCTGCCTAGCCTTTCCCCAGCTATGTCCGGGTCGGCTTCCAGTCTAACCGGATGCAGCTGAATACCAGTATTTTACATGGAAATTGAAGGTACATGTCCCCCGTAAAAGCTTGATGAGAATGTTGATGATGATGAACATTGCCTTTGTTGAATGTGTGAAGAAATAATCATTTTTCTTTATTTATTTATTTTTATTTGTTGAATATGTTTGTACAGTACAGTAGGTAGGTAACCTGCCTTATTAATGTGTTTGTACAGTACAGTAGGTAGGTAACCTGCCTTATTAATGGAGAAGAAGCGAAAGGCAACTTTTAAACTGTCATGCCTTAAAATAACAATGTTCTAGAAAAGGTCATTAAATTAAATAACAACAAACTCCTTGTTAGCAATAACAAAACCGGTGCACAGGAGAACGGTGTCGCGTGCACTTGTGCAGGACATTGCACACACGTACGTTGTGCATGCGTGCGTGTGCGCGTATGTGGTCGCTCGTCATTGACACGATTCAGGTTGTCGTACTGCCTCAAGGAGCTGTGCTTAGATTCAAGTGTACAGTCGAGCAGGACTGCTTGTTATCACATTGAAATATGTAGGTTATTCATGAAAGACTAATAATCATGAGGGGTTGCCCTTCGCAAGGGGAGTGCTGTAACAGTGTGACGAGCCAATTTCGAAGTAAGTATTGACATGAGTGTGAATATCGAGCAGTTGCTATTTTAGTTATAAGAGTAAAAGTGGATACCTAAGAAAAATGTAAATACAGAAATAGGATCTGTCATGTATTGCACATGGAAGAAATCTAAGTGAAAGAATTACTACCTATCTAATCCCAAAATGGATAACTTCAGGCAGTAGATAATTTTAATCGTTATTGACACTTTCGAACACTTTAGTCACTCCATAGAAATATAAACAAGAAAATTGATCTATTTTCATATAAATTTACTAGCACAAGCATTTGCCAACAAGACTGTGCCACTCTGTAATTATGTATTTAAGGTAATATAGTTTCATTGGTTTCCGCCGGCAGTGTATACTTCCCACAGCCTAGCACTCATTATTTAATGGTAAATGCTATGGAGAACCATGGAAACAGCACGTTTAGGCCTATTATTGATGACAGGTGTGACGTCACATAAGAAACGCTTTGTTGGTGATTGTTAGTCTTTGATGATATTTTGCTAATGGAAGACAAACGCTTGACTGTCACGGACAATTTAATTTTGCTTTGTTAAAGTATGTTTTAGAGGTAGGGCGCTCTTTTCCGGGAATATTTGCAGCATTCCATTGTGACTTGGTTTTCATTTGTTTTTTTGTTTCATAGACGAAATATGACCAAAACTTTTTGAGTCGCATTTTGAAAAAACATACACCAAAATATGGAACTTACAGTAAATATACAGATACATGCAGATGACAGATATCTCTAAATATGCGTAGGATGTATATGGGTAGATGTGTAGTTCCAACTATTCCAGCGCAACCACGTCGTACCCACGCGCTACCCAGACAGCTCCAGAGCTCCACGAGCCTGTTTATTTACGTATTATCCAACATTTCTGGGTCACGGTCGCTCGGAACTTCGTGAAACGTCCGCTGCCTGCCTGCTATCGGATTCCGGGAACACTATGTTCATAAAAGTTGTCGGAATCAACCTACCTACATTGGATTTTCCTTCAGTGACGCAGTTTATACAAGGTGTTGGGTGGAAGTTAGGCTGCCGGTTCCTACCTTGCAGTGTGATTAGCAGTCACTGATTAGACGTTTAACAGTTATTGCATCCTATAATAGATGGGCCAATCATTAGGAAGCATGTAATGAACCATTTTTTAGAAGGATACCTGCCGGTATGTAGGTATGCCATTTTTTTGGTTTGAAAAATTGTTATAAGAAAAACTGATTTTATTTATTAAACAAAAAACGATCAATATAAATTCTTTAGTTATTACTGACATAGACAGACCGATATAAAACTTCTTATATGTGACTAGGAACCAGTAAAAAAATCAGGATACTTTACATCCTAGAAAATAATAGGTACATATATGGGGATATAATATATGCATTTATTGTTTACTAGCTGTGAACGGGGGCTCACAGCTAGTTAACAATAAATGCAATAAAACTAAATAGGTGAAATCGTTGGAACTATGGCGTCGCTTTAGCAGCCAAACAATAGCGTGAGAACTCGCGTAGGTTTCAAAAGCAGGCTGCATAGTTTTCTATACCTACGATTCTCTTAAAACGGATTTTTAAAACTTGCAAAAGACCAATTATGTTTGTTGTCGAAACTCCTTTTAGAATTAGGTCTAACCACAGAAGTGTTAGGTGCACCAGCTTCACTATAATAGGGCTATCCACCCGTTTTAATCGACTTCAAAACTTTGGCTTATCTAGTTTGGTATAGAAATAAAAAAAAAAGTCTTGACTGACTGACTCATTAACGCCCAGCCCAAACCCTTGAACCTAGTAAGCTGAAATTATGCACAGAGGTTCCCTTTATAATGTAGACAAGGAATAAGGAAGGAATTCCCGATAGTACGTTGCCGTGGGATATTTTCCGACATCCACGCGGGCAAAGCCGCGGGCCACAGCTTGTTTTCACATAAACGATCGAAATCTCTGATGACGTAGTCACCAAGTACGTTACGACACGTATCATGAAACACTTCTACCCTTCCGAGAGTTATTAATTTGGCACATCAATTATGCCAAGTACTAGTTCTTATCAAGCGCATTCTAAACTACTGGACCAATTAAGAACATCATAAATTAAGTTCCGGAGTACAATGCAAATGCTAGGTTTTTCTACCCTGGAGTTCCCCCATTTCAATTTCATCTCACATAAGACCTAGTTCCGAAATCTCGACGACTGCGCTCGCGCCGCTATCAGTTCTCAAGGCGAAACGCGCGGATGTGCGCTTGCGTAATAGAGACGTGTCGGAGTATGCTCCACTTCGATAGATTTGTTATTAATCAGCGGACATCCGGCTTTTAATAGTTTAAACTTTTAATAGACACCTGAATTGCCCTGATCTTCGTGTGGGTCACGATTGTTGCTCCTTGGTAGTGAACGGCAAGAAAGCCTTCGATTTGGTGACGATGACGTCACCAAACGACGACAACGAAACGAAACGACACGAACGAACGAAACGATGACGTCATATTGTTATTTATTATTGGTAATTGTGACATGTAGGTAGGTACTAACGGGTGGGAAGTCATTCATCTTTTACTATTTAATTGGTGTTTTTTTTTTTTTAAATGGCCTATTTTTTATGGCTTCCGAGTGTAAAGTCGAATGTAATAAATTAAAACAAATAAAAGTCAATGAAAAAATAAACTGTATAACCTCATACGGGTTATCTCTAACCCACATTCATTCCTTGTATTACCCACAAAACAATAAGGAAAGCAGAGCAACCTCCACAGCAGCGTAGGCGCACGCATCGCAAAACGCACGCTCCATCTCGTGTGACATAACACAAGCACATGTGCCGCACACATGCGCGGCGCACAACGTAAGCACACGGCACACACGCGCAGTGTTTGCGCGCAGTGAAAACGGGGTCATGGTTGTGCACGCACACATGCGCACAAGTGACGCACGCGCTGCACCGTGCACTAAGGATTGAGGATGCGGTTGTCAAAAATTGTCTGTTTTTGACGAAAATCTGACATTTTCAGTGAGAAAATTGTCTTGGGAAATTTGGCGAGAGTTGGTAAGTGGCATAATTAATCCGGAAAATAGAAAGACAGGAGTATACGGTAGCGATGATCGCTAAGATATAATGGTCTCAAAAACCTAATAGTCAATGTAAAAACCCTACAACGAACATAATTATGAGGGTATCTTGCAATCGAGAAGCATGGGATTTCCTGAGGACACATGACTGCTATTAGGGCATACCACTAAGAAACTGACTTCCTAGGTAACTTATTTGTGTCTTTACAACCTTTTTAGGCTAGTTTATCAAGTAATTTTATACTTTAGTTGAATACATCCAGTTTTTTCTCAAAAGGTAGCCTACGTGGTGTTACGACAACAGTCACAGTAATAAGTAAAGTTCTGATAAGAGTTATTTTAAAAATTAGGGTAAATGGGTACAGCTTTGTTTGACGTCTAATTACGAGTTGTTGTTTCAGGACGTTTGCATAGAGTCGGACTGGTTACGTCGAAATACTGTGACGTTGGAGGAAATCATATAATAAGGGGAGAGTAATACATAAGTGTTTATTTTAAGACATTTTGTTCATATTGTTTCTTAGCACTAAACAGAATTGAAAGACAAACAAATACCTGCAGGACCAACAATATTGATCTCTCTTTTTTCATTTATTTGTAGACATGAAAAGATTTCTATTCGCAAATTAAAGCTGTAGGTATGCTGATTGCAACATGTAACTTTTAGTTTTTTGTTATTGGGCTATACAAAGAATTGATGGGGAATATTCATAACCCGTTCTGAAATACGACCACTGGAAATAGGCCTCTTTGCGTAAGTAGAGTACACCATAATATTGCATGTTTGATGTGTAACATCTATTTCGTGAAAAGGGACGGAAGTGTGTAACAGGAAGTGAAAATATTTTTCTAAAAGTTTTGAGTGACGGATTGCCATTTGGTTGAGGTTGTCAGATGTTACACATCTTGTAAGGCTCGCTCTTTTTTCTTTTTTTTTAGAATAAATAGGAACTGACCGTGTACATCACGCTGATAAGTCCATACTTCTAAAGTCCTCATAAAATAATAAGTTTTTCAGAATCAATAACATTACACATTTCATAGAACGTTACGTCCTATCATCCAAGGAAAGGAGTAAATAAATACCATGTTACGAGGTCGGAAGCGAATTAGCAGGAAACGCTGAACGGCAACAGACGTCGATAACCTAGATCCACTAGATACCTACAGCTACAATATAATAGGTACATACTAGATTCTAGGAACGTCTTCCGACTGTCGATGTCGCCGTCACATTCTCACATTTATCAAGTTAGAAGATGTATCAATATTATTTTCTCGTGTAGAGTACTTACCTAATAACCAAGAGTATAAGTTGATATTCTTAAACTTTCAAGTGGATTACTGCCGGTCATATGATATGTACTTATAATGCTACTAACTGAGATTACAATTTATTGATAAGACAATAATTATGTTTCTGTTTCTACTCGACAGCTTACGTTTCCGGACCTTTATTCATTTGTCCGCAATTAACACGTCCGGTGGTCGGTGGGGCATACTGTCAATGTATACTATGTCACGGGTAATGCTAGAATATTGTGTAAACCTAGGTTTACCCGGGTTTACTTAGGTAAGTACATTCTCTTTATCTAAACGGTCCCTGGCACTTGCCGGCCGCTGCCACGGCACCGCTCGCTTCGCTCGCTCGGCTCGTACGTTGTGTGGTCACAGTTCTAACCTAACCTACCTTTCAGCCTAACCTATGTTTAACCATTCCAACATTACCCAGCAAACATTGGGTACACCTGTACTAGGTGAGTATGGGTAAATACCGATTTTTTTTTTTTTAATATTACTCGGACATTACCCAAATTCCTTGAGTGATTCTAAGTCAACCCGGGTTAAGCTAGGTTTACTCCATCATCTAGTATTACCCGTGACATAATATAACAAAAAATAATAAGAATAGTAGGTACTTAAAGTAGGTTTTTCCCTAAGTATATAAATAAGAAAGAAAACTGCGACAGGTCAGGCTTGTCCTCCCCTCAAACTGAGAGCTTTTATAAAGGACGTGATATAAAAATACTTTGAGTAACATTTTAAAACCAAAACAAATAGAATATTTATTTGCAATAGCTAAATTTTTAAAAGAGTGCCCTGAATTTCTGCCCGTAATTCTTAATAGAGATCTAGGTAGGTTACGTTTTGGAATAGACAACTAGCTCCAACTTTCTGACTAACTGTAAATGATTGAACAAAAAAAGCTTTGACTTAACATTGACATTAGGATAAGAAAAAACAAAAGTTTGTGTCATAAGAAGCAAAAAAAAAATACTTGAACTATCATAGTTCATCATGCACTCTGCAACACACTACTTACTCAATTACTACCCATCAGCATAACCTAATAATTAAAATAAACATCCCTTATTAACGCCCTGGGAGTGATAACACCGTCCCCCTAGCGATGACGTCATGGACTCACCACGGTGCCGCGACACCCACCTTGACATGGAGCCCCAGTACCCCACATCACGTTCTAGGAAGATACTCCGACAATTAATTATTAAAGTGATTCACTCCCGACGTTTTCCTACCGTTGTTTATACACAATTATGTGTCAATTTTTATGAAACTTCAATTAGTTCTGAAAATTTTTTGGTGTCAAGGTTTTTTGATGGAATTTTACCTGTAATGAGGTAAGGAAAGAATGCGTTTGTAAACATTTAATGTGTTCTGAAGAAGGAGGAGAATTACTCCCTCTCTAATAGGCTTCGTTTGAAGTTTATGAAAAGGTAAAGAAAGCACGTCATCACTGTCAGAAGCAATTGAGATGGTTTTCTACGAAAAAGTTACATAATAATGAGCTAAGAAAGAGGTGTGGAAGCTAAATTTTAATAAGGGAGATTGTGCTTCGCTACCTCGTTGTGCAGTGGGACGAAAGGGTTGTTGAAAAAGGAGGAGACACTTTGCTGAGCGGATTAACCCGACCCTTGCAACAACTATTTACCTGTTGAAGCTTGATAAGTCCGAAACCCACTCATCAAGCAGCCAGAAGTTTAAAAACCAGCCAAGTGCGTGTCGCACATTAGCGCAAAATGAAGGGTTCCCTAGTTAGGACGAATTTATCCCAAGAACATACCTAACTTTGTGGTTAAAAAAATGTATCCAAGTGCAAATGTTGTAATTGCAAAAAAATAATGTTATAAAACTACAAATTAACGATTTTCGGACTTTTTACTTGAGCTGTGAGACCTTGCTTCTTGCCAAATGGCCAAGTGCGTGTCGGATCACGCACAATGAAGGGTTCCGTCGGTAGTTGAAAAGAATTTATCCCCAAAACAAACCTAACATTGTAGTTGTTGCATTGTTGTTATTCTCCCATACATTGATATAATTATACACAGTTCGTTTACGTAATTATCTCAATAAATTATATTTTTAGCATCATAGCCAACAATAGCCTACTGATTCTCCAGCGGAATTCATAATTGCAAATTTAATTTTGTAATCCCAAAAAATGTTTTCTAGGTGATAAAATGATTCCTTTACTTGTGAAAATAACAATTCTCTGAACAGAGTAAATTTAATAAAATTGCGCCTTTCTTAAAAGACTTGGACTGACTAAGGTACAGGAATACAGCAATGGACGCAATACAAGAAAAACTTTTTTAAAGTGGTATTCGAACTTTACCTGCTATGTAAATTACAGTGACAGGAAGTTATCATCCACATAGAATCCACTAAGTGGGAAAAATACGTACGGAGAGAATTGAAGCTAACTCAAAAACTACCCGAGCAAAGTGAATAAATTTTACGAGGTACCTATGGCTCCCGAATGAAACAAGAATCGTTAAAATCGGACTACTCTGTAAAAATTTATGCGTGGTCAATGTGGTCACACATAAAAATAAATATACATACCTATTCGCGTCGACTAGAGATTTTTTCGTCGGTTAAAAATGGGCATTTGTTGTGTACCTAACTTAACTAAATTCAAAACGTTGACATAACTAGTTATGAATAAGTTATAACAATTCTGTCGCAGTTTATTTTTTGCCAAAAAATCCACTTCAAAGTTCGACCGTCTCTAACAGAAAAAGCGAAACTTGTAACTTTGGTCCCAGAGGGGGAAGCCCTAAGTGCTTGAACGGCGGCGGTTCCACCAAAAAGGTTCTTTTTATTTAGTGATAAAAACTTTCGAAGTTTTTGTCGTTTCATTAGCATTCATACCGTTATGTACTAGGTACTTTATATAGGTAATAAAAAACGGCCAAGTGCGTGTCGGACCACGCACAATGAAGGGTTCCGTAGTTGGGATGAAGAAGAAGAGAAAGAATTATCACAAGAACAAACTTAACATTCAGTTGAAAAGTTATTTCTCCCCTATATTCCAACTGCAAATGTAATAAGTTTGTCCGCACAATATTGAGAGATTTAGGTATCATGTTATTTTAAGACCATAGACTTCACATCGCAAACCTAACTACTTTTACAATGTTTGTAAATATGTGAGTATATGTATCTATCACATGATTAATTTATCTGTCCTTGCTTCATTGTAAATTCTTTTTACCTATTGTGGTATTTATAGTAGTTTTTATTCTAGGTGCATCGTCTTCACATGTAAATGATATAATAAAATTAATGTAAACAAAATATATTAAAACAGTTTTAAAAGAGTAACGGTGGAGTTTTTTTGCCCATTCTTCTCCATACGAAACTACATTTTGGTAGGGCGGGCGACTAGAATCAATTCAATTTTTTTTTGTAAACTTTCACGTTCAAAAGTACCTTAAAAGTGCATAATTGAAATAAATTATTTGACCTTGACTTTGAGGTACGAAACCCTAAAAAGTTTGATCTATAATTTAAGGAAACTGCTTCTCTTATTCGTCTAGATTGCGCATCGTAGGTAATCGAGTAGATAGATAGCAAATACCCTAGTATCCCGTTACTAAGTAGGTACTTTCAAAATTATTTGTTTTATTATCATGATATTTCAATCTGTGACATGCCAAACTGGGTTAACTGCTGCACATATGCTACTGCTGGGGTATAATAATGTCTCCTCATAATATAACAGTGAGAACTGAGCATAATGAGCACTAATCCTCACACTAGCTAACGACTAGGTACCGAGTACAGATTTATAAACAACATTTTAATTTAAAAAAATATTTTTTTTACTTGAAAAATTCGATTTACGTAATGTAGGTATCTTGTAAGTGCTAACGACATGTTTTGCGACTTTAAAACATCACCTAGATACTCCTCTTACTCTTTCCATCAGTATATAATGAAAGTGATCAATAAAGGATCCGTCTGTGCGTTAAATACGAAAAGTTATATACAATAGATACAGCTATAGTCCATGTATAAATACCTAGACTGGTGTATGGTCGCATATGCACCGCGAATGGCCACCGCGGCCGCAGTCCTTGTATTTGAAAAGGAAAAATTAATTTAACTTAGCCTAGTCATTAAATTGATTAAAAAGATTGGGGGAAGCAGTTCAATGTCTCTGGTAAAAGCAATTAGTTCAAGACAGTCCAATTTCTCCCTCTTACAGAAAGGAGGCCTGCAGCAGTGTCCCAGCAGGGGAAAATTAGATAAAAGCTGAATATGTTAGTCAAATATTTTGGTGTTTTCGAACAAAACTCAGTTAGATACTGCCAGTAGGTACAATACTCGTTACTAATTGTCTATGGATCATAAAATAACTTGAAGTTTATTAACTTTCCCATTACACGTCTGTGTGTATGTACAGTGTGTACGCAGTTTCAGATAGATTATTAGGCGGGGAAAGCGGTTAGTTGTACCGTCCACCACTCGCGACGCTTTCGCTTCCGGCCGCGCGGGGGCGCCACTGACCTACTGCGTCGGAGATATATCTCGGCGCGTCGTGTTACCGACTAGATTTTATGTCTAAACTACTAAACTAATTACGTTATGTTGGATAAGATGTTTTGCGAATTAGTACTGTTATAGGAAATTAACTAAATGTACACTGAATACTTATTGAGTACCTACATGACAGCTAATAGGGTATGTGGAAGTAGGTACCTACGGTCAGCAACAGAAGTCGGTTAACATTGCTACTTTTTGACATCATCTAAATTAACACAAAATGATTCGATAAACTGATTTTTTTTTTCGTTTGACTGATAATAGTTAATGTTCTTAAAACTTCAAGTACTTCTGTTCTGATTTGAAATTAAAAAACTGCAAGTGTTAATCGACTTTTGTTGCTGACTGTACTTAAACCTTTAATATACTGAATCTAATTTCCTTAGGAGTCTATACGCAATATTGATTAAATTATTACAGTTTTAAGAAGAGTCATCAATCATCATCATCATCGTTATAATAATTATTGAAATAACTGCAAGCTGAACAGAGTCGTCAAAATCTGACTATTGCAAGTAGTTCTCAATTTAATTAATCGATTAAACACAACTCATTTGTAGTAGGTACTTAGGAGTACCTACGTAAACGCAGCATACTTCCCAGAATCGATTACATAGAATACCTAAGTTAGATTACGCTTCTCAGATGCGAGTAGGTACACACCTAGGTATAGGCTGCCTAGCTTTATAAAACTTTCTCGTGGCCGGCCTTACCGTTTGACGAGGTAAAAGCGGCAAGTCGTGAAAGGAAAATCGTCGGTACTTCCTCGAGCGGAAATCGAAAGTGGATTGTGATCGCGAGGAGAAAACTGCATAGACGGAGGTAGCTAATGCATCAGACGTTGCAACTGCACTTTGGGTAGTAGCGACATCTATCATCTATTTAAGAAACTATTGTTGTTACGATGTAGTGCTGCCATCTAATAGCGAGTAGTAAAACTACTAAGTCAAGTCTCTTTTATCGTAGTTCTACTACTGGCCGCTAGATGTCAAGAAAAAGAAATGTCGCTAAACCTCTAACCCTTATCTCTAATAAGTAATAAAACTCACCTTTACCTCCACCAGCATCATGCACCTGCGGCTTCCCGCTCGGCATCCTCTGCATCGGCGACGCACTGCCGTAGTTCATACTCGTCGTGTTGTAATCCGAGCTGATCGGTTCTTGCTTTATCCCGCTAGGTGACGCTGATAGCTTCTCAGCCAGCAGCGGATTCGCGGAAGCGATGTTATATCGCCCATTATTAATATTATTCGTTACGGCATTGTTGATGGCACTCGTGCCCGATCTCAACAGTTGTTGTAACCGCTGTTGGCCGTTGTTTGGCAGTGCTAATTGACTGTTTTGTTGGTAGTAGCCTTGGAGTTGACTGCTGGACGCTGGCGATGATATGTTGTTGTTCTCTTCTTGCTGGAATTGAAAAGCTTAAAGTTAGTATCATGTAGGTATTGTCTTTTACGTAATAGAACAGGGTTAGAACAAACGACAATTTAATTAACAGCATCCAGTGTTAATTAATGTGTGTGTAATTATTTTGTTGTTTCAATTCATTTTTATACTTTTTTTTTTATTTCATCGTGCTTTAATCGAATAGAAATATAACGCCTAGAGGTAGTAGTGGCCACCCTATTCTTGTTTATGTGGTACTGGTTACCTACAGAATTTTAGTTTTTTTCTGTCTAATGCTAATGTGAACTATGGATTGTTCGTTAATTCTACTTGTCATCTTCTACATCGTTAGCTTGATCGTCGAATGCGAGATCATAAGGCTATGTACTTATATGAAGCTTACTTTAACGGGAGTTACTTCACAGGACTACCTAGTACCTACTAGTAAATTTTATACACTCAGACATATGTATTTCTTGTACAGTACCCGGGCGTTCGGGCGTTAATACAGCACATCGAGTATAGGGAAGACACTGAACAACTTATGTCCGATACGTGACAGAGACGACTCTACAAACTAGACCTTTTACTGGAATTAACGCTTTCGCGGGCGGTTGACGTCTATTGACGTCTTAACAATAAAACTTCTATTGTGTCTCGTTTACCGTCAGCGAACCGATTTAACGGCTACGTACCGACTGTACAAAATATAAAAAAAAAATAAAAATGAAACTCACCTTTATTTCAATGGGCGGTACAGAAGACGCGGTGGCATTCGTTAGATCCGTAAAAAACGTTTCAAAGTTGTCGAAAGCGGTCTCTCCCAGTTGCTTAAGGATGTCGTCAGGGTCGGCCGCCTCGCCCGTGTCAGGCTCTAGCGTCAGTCCCCCGACGATGTTGGTGAGCTCGGCTTGCGAGAGATCCCCAAGTGATGTCGCCATCTGTTGCAGTTGAGCGGCCGCTTGGCCGCCGGCTGCGACTACCGCGTCCTGGAACTAGCACATATTTTTTGTACAATTCTTATTTATAGGGTAGTCTGTAATGTTTGTTTTTGTGTACCTAACTCTGGTTGAAATTGGATAATAATAACTTCTAGGTTCTTTGAGGGAAAGTTATGTTAGTCAAGTTATGCATAAAAATTCGCGATAAAAAAAGTGTTTAGAGGTTATTTATAAATACTAAATGATTTATGTTATGAGTCTTAACAATGTTCCAGCAGCTCTCTTTTTGTCTTAAAACAGTGTTTTTCTACATCATTTTCAGTATCGTTATTACAACTCCAAAGATACCTTGATGAGTTTGTCACAGTACAAAGTGTAACATGGAGTGTTAACATGGAGTGTATTACCTGCAGGCAATTGGAGAGGTCAACCATCCTGCCCTCATTCTCGGCGGACCACCATTCGTCTTCAATAAATGGCATCGCCAGCGCCTGTCCCGATGGCGCATGCGTCCCCGCCACCTTTATCACGGTTACCACTAGGTGGCGCTTTCACACCACTCTTACACACGCGAGCACTCGCGAACTATACACAAATATAAATAGTCCAAAAATGTATTTACACTAATAAATTCGTTCAAAATGTTTGGCAGCTTCTTGGACGGAACGTACATTATTCGATGTAGGTATTACGCGAATTTTAGGTACTTAGTTACGGGGGAACACATATCGGTTTGTTTGTTGTTGCCGCTGGACGACAGATGGCTCTGCTTGTTCGGCTTGCTTGTCCTCCTCCCGGCCAGGTTACCTCACTCCTCGTAATCCACTTCTCTTCAGCAGCAACCTGTTAAGATTACGAGCGTAGGCTTTCACGTCTTAACACTGTTCGCAAATAAAATAATTGAGTTCTATGCCAGAGTCATGTTTTAATAAGAGGGGAACGTTAGTGCTCTATGTTAGTAAGTTTCAACAAAAGGAAGTCATACGAAGCAGAATGTATTAGGGAATACAAAATATGCAGCATAAAAGATCAAAGAATCAAGAGCTAATGCTTGTCAGCAATTATTTAACATTGTAAATGAATTGCCGATGTTTAGCGGATTAGTTTACTAGTTTTGCTACTCGCCACAAGATGGCGCTGATCTGCAGGAGTAGGTAAAAAATTGTGGTTACATCAGAATTTCATGTTAAGTGGTATTTTTTTCTTTTTTCAGCTGGATTTTTATGTTATAGTGTTGTGAATGTGACGGTGGCGATGCGCCGAGATCACCTGGCGACGTCCCGGTGAATGTCAAATCTGCGTCGATACAGCATAGAGGCAGCGCGGCGCTCACCCTCTTGCGCACCCGCTAACGCCGCTCTGAAAACAGAAACAATATAAATGTTAATTTATTTGTCATTTAAGAAACAGTTAATAATAATTACGAAAGAGAAGTCTGATCGCTATTTGAAACAGATAGTGTGACCTATTTAAAGTGTAGGCACAGCAGATTAATAAATCATTCGCAGTTCAGTCAACGAACTTACAATGCTCGGTTATTTCGGGAGTCACCTAACAAATAATTGTTCTTCTACGATAACAAACTATAAGGTGAATAGTGGTATCTATGTTAATAAAGGTGTAGTGAATGAATAAGAATAATAAAACAGTGCCTTTCTAAACATATTATAACAGTGTGCGATTAGCTACAATATAAAGACACCCGTTTAGGGAAAAGAACATTTTTAAAAGCTACTGAGCATAAATGCTTTGTTTTGAGTCTCAAGCCTACAAGTATAATACATATTACAGGGTAATGAGATAAAAATAAAAACGAAGGATTCCGTACCCTAAAATGTTTAACAATCGCAAAGATAACTTTGTATTTCATAATGATACTGTGAATTGCAAGGTTATTTTTTGCAGTTGCAGAAAATCGTACATCTAAACAATATACCATAAGAGTCGGCGTTTTTAGTATTAGTTGATTAAATAAAGTATTATGGTACATGATATACAGAAGTTTCAAATTCCTAAGTTGTTTAATTGTTGCGTACAAAAATGGTCTAAAATTTACAACTTTTATGGACCCCTATTTCTTCATTTTGAAGATAAAAAAATTAAAATACATACATGTAATATATATTATATTTGTACCTACTCTAATCAATGAGTTCTAGACAATGACACCCCACATGCTAGGGTCAGAATTTTTTTTTTTTCAAAATTAAAAGTTTATTGTATGGGGGACCCCCCTTTCATTTTTAACTTTATTTTATTTTTATTATTTGTTATTATAGCCGTAATAGAAATACACAATCTGTCAAAATTTCAATTGTCTACCTATTATGGTTCATGACATACGGACCTGTGACAGACAGACGGACGGATAGCGGAAGCTTAGTAAGAGGGTTCCGTTTTGTAACCTTCGGGTACGGAACCCTAGGAAAAGAAAGAAAAATAAGTTTATTTGTCACAGAAACATGTGCATTAAATACTTCAGATAACTATTCTTTGTGCAAGATATGCTTCCATAAACGCTGCAGTATTTTCAAATTTAGGGATACCTAATTAACGTAAAAAACGAACGAACGAATGCAACTTTTAATTATTTATTTGTTACACCAGTAGGAGTTACGTAACCCGCTTTATCTTTAGAATTTACTGACCATAAAATGCTCGGAGCTACTAAAAGAAAACAAAGAAAAAAGTTATTAACGTAACAAACATAAGACGTTCTCGTAATCATATTATGCTGAGCTCACAATGCACGGAAGACTGCGCGCGAGCCGCGAAACAAAGAAATGCAGCCAATCAACGCGCGCCGTTTGTAAAAAAGTGAACAATGCTAGCTCAGTCTTTCACTATAATTGTCGTGTGTGAAGTAAAAAGATTTACTTTTCTTTTCTAAACGCTTCCTTGTACCGCTTTCTTCGTGCGTCGATTTTGTTTCCAGAATAATTAATTTCTCAACTGTGAATACTTTTTTATTTTGTAGATGTTATCTGCCTAAAGTAAAAGGCGGTGATTGTAAACTGAAAATTTTCTAATCATCCAAAAATTTTTTTTTCAAATGTTTTTTCTCCATTATCAAAATAATAATGGTTAACACAAATAACAGGACTTTTATGTTAGAGATATAAAAATGTAAAATCTGGGATAATAAAATTATTGCAAGCACGTCAAGTTTCAATTTAAATTGTCAGTAAATTCAAATCACAACTGCCACATGACTGCCACTATCAAAACCATTGGTTTGACAAATTTACAGTCCTATGAAGTGACAAATTGGCGCAGTGTGTGTGTGTGTGTGTGTCAAGCTGCCAAATAAATAATACTTATTCCTGACTGTACAATTATTGTATTTGCAGACAGATGTGTATCGGAAAGAAGATTACTAATAGTAAGAATCTTCATGTCATTTACCTATCGTTGCATTATTCATAGCTTGTCTATAAATAAGTAGCCAATTAATAGGCGACAGCGAGCAAATACGCACTGCCTTGATTTAATCATAGGATTAAATTAGATGCACAGTCATACCTACTTCAAATAAGAAAGTTGGTTGCACTGAAATTGTCGGTTGTTTAGATATTTCATAAGGAATTATTCAATTAGTATGTACTTAATTCGTTTATACATATTTAGTAAGTACATATTATTATTAATTTATTGACTTGTTTTGTCTGCTTTTAAAGCACAACGCCATCTAGCGTTGAATAGCTGAACTTTTTTTTTGTACTTGTAAGTTTTTTTTCAGTCATCAAGGATTTAGGTAGGTAGGTATAAAAACTTGCTCGCGTTTCAAAATTCCATTAGATACTTTATATCGATTTTTTGTAATTACTAGCTTTTGCCAGCGGCTTCGCCCGCGTGTGTGTCGCAAAATATCCCACGGGAATGTTCTACCAGAATTGGGAACTCTTTCCTTATTTCTTGTTTAAAGGGAACCTCTGTGCAAAATTTCAGCTTTGTAGGTCCAAGGGTTTGGGCTGGGCGTTGATGAGTCAGTCAGTTAGGACTTCTATACTATATTTTAATAGATATAAAAAACATCGAACAATACCTACCACTACATAACACATTAACAATTTATTACATAAATTGCGTTAATTTTTTCTATAGATGGCAATTTACTACCTAATATATTTTCTTATATAAATAGCCTATTGAAAGATTTATAGACTTCAGTGAGACGCAACCTTGAATCATTTACTTCCTATTGCATATTGCTCTGAGGACCTTGCATTGAGTTGGCGTAATTGCGACGAGCTAACATCTTGCTAATACTTATCTTGTTTGTTTACACAACCTGTTGTTTGTTTTTAATGTAGTAAAATATCATTTAAGCCTAGTTTCTGAAGAATTCTTAAATGGAGTTTAAAGTCTCAATAGGTATTATAATAACGGTACCTACTGTAAGAGAACAAAATGTACCTACATTACCGCCGAGATATCTTGGCAAGTCTGAACATAGGCACTATGAATTTTCGAGCATGTTCTCTCACTCACTCTCGCCTCATGTCACTTAGTGGTTCCTAAAAATGTTACTGCGCAGCCTTCTGCGCGAAGTTCGGACTTGACAAGAAAAATCGGCCATACTGTACTTTGTAAAGTTTGTTTCTTTTGCTAATGCGAACCGTAATTACTGAATTATTGCAGTTTGAGGAAGAACCTTCAGCATTCTACCACGCGATCAATATGACTGCAATGTCAATAAAAAATGTGCAATTATAATAATTTACTTAGTACGACTTCGAGGTAATTTAATTATTGTTTCCAAAACGATTTCCGCATGGTCGAAGTGTATACGTTCAGCTAAATCAAATCGGAATGAATTACCTAAATTAAAATGAAACCACCCAAATGAAATAAATATGAATAATTTTATTTTTAACATTTAAAGTTCTGATAGAATCTTTCTACAAATACGTGAAACAAAACGTAACGCATTCCATATGACATTGACAGTTTGACAGTAGTCTATACTCTAATCTGTCAATTCTGTCATCTGTCTGTGGTCTCGTCCCTACTTGTTACTTGTGTATGTGTTATTGTTTTGCTAAAATTTCGCGATGTCGGAGGAAAATAAATCTGATTCTTCCACTTCAGAGTCAGAAGTGAGTGCGTGTAGCTCTAGTTATAATCCTTTAAAGGCTCTTTACTCTGAAAGAGTAAAGATTCCCGTAGAATCGGCACCAGTGTATGAAAACTTTGCTCAATTTGAAGCCGCACAGAAGAAACAACATGAAATAATTCCTTTTGGTAACACAAAACAGTTTGCCAAGAGAGAGGAAGAGAAGGAAAGAAAGAGAATTGAAGAGGAGAAATTGTTAGAAGAGAAGAATAAACAGCGGTTTGCACAGTATAGAGGTAAGATTTTGAGGTTATGTTCTGATACAGACTTGCTTATTGTTAGAAGTAGACAAAGTATATTTGTTAATAACTATAGATATGCTTCCAATAGATATTTAGCATAGTTTGCATGTCAGGTTGTTATTAAGTGAAATAAGTATGACATCACACAACAGAATAACATTGAACCGGGCAGCCGGAATGTACTTACACATACTACCTAAGTATATTATTCCTCAAACTAATATTGTACACTCTTTTAACCAGTATTAATGTAAAAGTTGGAACAAAATGTAGGTCTTTGCTCTAAGGAACTAAAAGACAATTTTACGGGCACAGTGAGCGCTGGGCTCTATATGAGAAATGCATGGCTCAAGAAAATATCCGTTTTGGTCTACAAATATAGTACTAAGGCTGTGTTTTTTAATATTTGAAACTTTAGTCTGATACCTACAATATCCTAGTATAGTTTAATTTGGAAGATAAAGTAACACTACAAAACAACATCAATTTGAATGATCAACCTCATGTTCCGAGTGCTTGTTCAACATAACAAATAATAATTCAGGTAAACTACTTTAATAATATTGAATTGCTTGAATGACTACTACTGCTTGCCCTCTTCCTCTCTGCTAATGTTGCTGCGCCCGACGGTTCATGTTGATATTTTGCTTTGTTACACCATCTATTTAATACATATGGAATGCAATAAAGAATGGAGTACCTATTTAGTAATGCTTCTCAGAAACCAAGAGTTTGAAGTAAAGTGTAAGGGATTAAATCAACAACTAGATTTGATATAGGTAATAGAATTCAATAAATCTAGATTTGAATCTTAATACCTGTACATATAACTAAATTGTAATTATTTGAATACTAGCTTTTGCCAGCGGCTTCGCCCGCGTGGATGTCGGAAACTGTCCCACGGGAACATACTACCGGGAATTCCTTTCTTATTCCTTGTCTACATTATAAAGGGAACCTCTGTGAAAAAAATCAGCTTTCTAGGTCCAAGAGTTTGGGCTGGACGTTGATGAGTCAGTCAGTCAGTCAGTACTTCTTTCAGTTTCAGTTTTTTTATTTATATAGATATATAGATTAATTCCATCAGATCATTTGTTATTGATAAAATTTAATTGAAAGCTTACATTAATAACTTAAACATTGTTAATATAATTATGCTTGTATCATTTCCGTTCAACATAAAGCTGTCAAAATGGTAATAAACCTACTGTTACCTCCTAATACTGCTGACTCCTGAGTCACAGGATCACCTAGTTTAGGAGTCAGGGTTTACCTTATCTGTTTGACCTTTGTTAACCAAGTTATGTATCCTAGTTGTTAAGTAATGTCAAAGGTTTTTGTATCATTAAAGATTTTTATTTATTTTAATACTAATAGACAACCTTAGACTAAATAAAATTATCTAGACAAACCTCATGAACAATTTGAAGCATAGCAAAATTTCAAGTATGCAACATCTTCATGGAAAATAATGGCTGTTCCATAAAAACCATCATAAATTGCACCAACTCGACCATCACCAACAACCTCAAATCTGTCAACACAAATGTCATCGGAATGCCTTCGCATCTCCTGTCACACGGAGCCCCAGGTCGGCGCGAGGTCACTCTAGGCCGGGCGTTCAATGCACGCGGCTCTATGTCAACTGCGGCCGACGAACCCGACCCCCGCTCCTCACCTCGCAGGCCTACCCCCTGGATAAGCTACGCAGCCCACCCAGGCAGTTGTGGGACTTCGCCTTTTCGAGGATCAAAGTTCGATCCATTTGGCGTACGATTGGGATTAGGGAATCAATGGACAGTTTTGAGTTTGAGAATAATAATTAGTTTGAATTGTATAATTGAGGTAAACCAGAAATTTTTTGCCTGCGTGTTTTAGTAAAATTTCTGTTGTCTGCCAAAAAGATTTGGTGTACTTGCCAAGGGCTATCTCTATGTGGTTGACATTTCGTGTCCTTAGGAGAAAATCCTAAGCTATATTTCAAACTATTAAGTCGTATAACTTTGACATCTCACGCATCCATACGAGTCGTAAATAACGAACAACCCTACATAGCTTTTCGCATTACTGCCGAGCTAATCCGTAATGTCGGACCACGTCTTACAACTAATAAACCACTCTCATGGAGCTCAGTCATAAAAATCTGTCAAAATCTATGTTTTAATGGCTATATCTTCGTCTTATTAGTACGGGTTGTGTTTCAAATAGAGATTAAAATCGTATTCTAAAACTGGTCCTAACTGTGGAGGCCTTTAGGGCCACCTCTAGTCATTCGCAACGAAGTAGCATCCAAGCGCCAATAAAGTCCATAATAAAAATCCTTTTATTACCGTGAATGGACGTAACGTATCCAGGTCCGCATAGTCAATGACTTGCTATCAACAATGGCATCAGCTCATTTGCATAGCGCCCATGACCCGCTGCCCCGGCGGCCTTGCTTACATAAACCCTTTTTTTATCCACAATTTGTTTTGGCTTAGAACGAGTGGTTCGAATTACGTCAGCTGGTTTTCCGCGGCAACCTATTATGTTGCGAATCTGTTTTGGGGCGGAATAGCTTCGTTTTTGTCAAACATGATGATTACGTAATATAAGAAATTACCGTTGAATTCAGGAGCATTTCCCGTGTTTAAGTTACTTTCTAAACGAAAATGCTTTAGATTGAATAGCTTAATCATCTTTTATGGAATTTCTTCTTTGATTAATTAGGTTCTCAGATATCAGCCAGTTCTCATGTTAAGCTCAAATTGTTATTAAAATACATTAATTACTTTTAACTAAACAATTTAAAACAATAAAGATAAACCACGGTAATTTTTGTGTCAAATTCGCGATATAAGCACCCTTGTGCGTTACTTAAGAAACTTAAATATTTTTAATGAACAAACAACATAGGACCCAAACACGCGATCGCGTGATAATATTACCAATTATTTTTGCGCCAAATCGACAAAAATGGCGATGGAAAGTGACAGGTACAGCGCACCATAGATTAAACACAGCTGGCCTGTAAACTCCTTGTTCGCTTCTATTATCGGCTACTTTTGTGCAATCGTTAAGCCTAATATAAGCGTAATGGTAGATTCTAGAGTGTAATTATTGCGGTCGCCATATTGTTTTGCAATACTGAAACACGGTCTGAACAATCGTGCGCATTTACATCTATTGAGTCTATCTATGAAAGTGCTTGTTCGAAAGCAGACTAACATGCACTTAATGTAACTAAGAATTACTTTTGTTTTGACTAATACGCACTTTGAATATAATGTTGAAATACAATAGTGACTTCGGAAGTTCAGACACATCCGACTATGGAAATGTTCTTGAAAAATTTAAACAATTGTTGAAATCCACGAATAACAACATTCGTGGATTTCAACATGCATGAACGCTGTATGTATCTAAATACAAGAAACCTACGCAACCCACTACAAGTTGAGTTGCGAATTCCTTAAAAACGAAATATAGAACCACAACTGCAAAGTCATTCGTATTTCACCTTGATGGGATATTATGTTTTCAACAAAAAAGAGCATTCACAGCCAATCGCTCCATCACTAGACCGACAGATCGTTACGATTGTCGAGAATATCTGAATAAATCGCAATGCGTTCATCTAGATGCATCGCCGCGAACGTAACATCGTTCGCTAGACTTTCGCGTGTACGATTGTTGCATAACCGCTTTCCACATGAGTGGCGTTCGCCGTCTCACTCGGCCTGGAGTCTCGGTCGTTGACATGCCATCCAGAGATTTTGCGCCTAGGGCTGTTGGCATTGGACTCCCGACGAAAATTGAGGAGCATATATTGAAGCGAAATCAGCAAACCGCAAACGAAATGGATTTCATACCAGCCGAGTAATGTTTGAATCTACGACGCTACAAAAACTTTAGATTGACTCAAAGCTTTCCGAATAATTTTATTTCTGTCTAGGCTCTGAAGAAATAAAGGATCTTGAAATTTGATTGTTCTGGAACCAAATAGCGAAAGGATTTATTGTGAGAGCGACGCACTTGACTAAAGTGTAGATGAACTTTAGGACTCCGTGTTGTCCCTCTGCTTAGACCGAATTGTTATGTGCTTAGTAACAAGTTGAGGATACTGAACAGGAATCCCAATTATTTTATCAACGATTACTTTGATCATTTACACGCGTGTGGTTTCATAGACCTGCGCCTTAGCGTGTAACCTTATCTGAAATTTAATCAAATATTTTCAACTAACAACGATATTCCTGAGACAGGATTACTAAATTATTTTAAGACAAACAACCCTGTTAGGCTGATGAAATATTATCTTAAAAAGTTGTGTTACCAGTCGAAATTATTCTTATTTTTACGAAGCGTGCTAAAAAATGCCGATAAACAATTGTGTCATCCAAGATAACAGACAATCAAAATGTTAATAAGTATTGTATGTTATGACTATGAGTCTATGACTAAAGGCGTTGTAATTCAGATTTTTGGCACTTAATTTCCATTTGGTTACAATTCCAATTCAGTCTCGTTAATTTTCAGTAGCATCGGATAGCTCCGGATAATCTCTAATCAGGTGATGACTTGTGTGACTACTATGAACCCTAGGTGTTTTGTTGACGAGAGCGTTAGAAGCTGCAGAGTTGAATGTTACCCAAGAATAAAGAAAAACTAAGTATTGAAGAAACGTAAAATTGAAATGAACTGAGCTCAAAGGAATATAACATTTTTCTAAGAAAATTATAATTTCAGTCAATAATATTAGAAACCAAAGAAAGCAATTACCTACGTGTATTACACTGTTTAATTATAAAAGGAGATAACAAATAGTTGCGTGCTCTGTTATCTATCACGCTAAGCCAGCGGCGAGCGCGTGCGCGCCTTGCTCGACACCGGCGTTCACAGTCTCACTGTTATCGTCGCCAACAAATCTATGTGTTATTTGTTTCAGTTTTATAATTAGGCACTGAATAGCATTTTTACTATCGAATAGGTTTGTATAACACATAGAATGGATGAAACTGCAAATGCATAAGATGAAAAGCATATGCGTAAACTCGTAGTACCGCACGGACAGATTGCGTAAGCAAATTGTGTTAAACGCATAAAAGTAAATCGGTACGTCGTCGCCAATAAGCGGCGGAACGGAACGCAAACGGAAGTGATGCAACGGCACGCGTTTCGGCGCGCATCTGTGTAAACATGGCGCGCTTTTCTGAATGGCGCGATGGCGGGTGGCGTTTCCCGCGCTCGGCTCGCGGGCGACGACCCCGGCCGCGCGGTCAGCGCCCGGGGATAGTGGAGTGAAAGTAATTCGCGATCGGCGACCGCTCGCGAGCCATGCCGTCCTGGTACCTCCGACGCCGCTGCTGCATAGATTTGTTGATAGTTTACGGTTTTTTTAATCTGTTGTTGATGAATTGATGACTTGGATAATGGATTTTGTTTCGTTTTTATTAGTTCTCATTTTGTTTTGGTTGTTGAAATGTACTTTTGCCGCTACGAGAGGCCTTGTTTGTTTATTGCTTCCTTGGTTGTTAGTAATAGAACAGTACAGCCTACAGGGCTGGTGTGTTGTGTCATACATAATAGTTAATGGTACCGAGTACTTAGAGTAAGTACTTGTTATAAAGCAAAGGTCGGCTCCAATTAACGTAACAACATTTACAAATAGTGGCTAACAAAATGCTGTGATGATCGTCAATCATCAAAATAATGCTTATTTTAACGATTATAAACTCGCGATTCGACTAATTTCAGTGTATCGATAGTAATCGTCTTGTTTCTAACACGATTCTAATGAGAAACTCGTTTCGCGTAGCCGCTCTTGATTTCATTTAGATAGAGTCTATATTTAGAAGCGTTTATCTACATCGTAATAGTCATAATTATTCAGTTTCATAAATAGTTGTGAAAAGTAGCAGCAACTGCCTGTTCGCTGATAACTAGACTATTTTTAGACTAGAACTTTTAACAACTTCATCAATGGCTTTCTTCACAACATCACATAAACTAAGCTCACTGATACGTTTGATAAGTTGAAATTCAACGATCTCCGAAAAGCACGTACCTATTCACTCAATGATAGCAAAAATATTACTTACACCAGGAAGCCGACGTTCGCACGGACGTAAAAATATCGCAGCGATTTTTTTTCGCGCACTGCATTTTCGCCGCTCTGCTTAGCGCCGAGAGTTCAAAAACCAACAGTGTGTTTTTTCGACGCGCTAGAATGTGCTCTGTTATTGTTAAGTTGGATGCTCAACGCTCGGCTCAACAACGAAAGTTGAAAATCCAGTGTGCGATAAAATCCCGTCGGCTAAGTGTACACTCAACATTTCCCGCGCGGCTTTACCCGCGTGAATATTTTCTGGCAGAATATCCCACGGGAACAAAAATCCTTCCTTATTTCCTGTCTACATTATAAAGGGAACCTCTCTGCAAAGTTTCAGCTTTATAGGTCCAAAGGTTTGAGCTGGGTGTTGATGAGTCAGTCAGTCAGCCAGGACTTCTCTTTTTATTTATAGTATAGATAGATAAACCAATTACAGGCACTTTTGAATTGTCAAGGGGTCGGTGAGTCAGAAAGATGAAGCTAGTTGCCCATTACAAAGCGTAGTAGGTTCCTATGGAGAAGCACGGGCAAGAAACTCCACGGACACTCTTTTAAATCAAAATATAGTTACAAAATATTAGTTACAGCATTCATGTAGAAATTATACATGTGAGAACGATGCAGAACGTTAAAAGCGTCCGTAATAAAAAGATTTCAAAAATTAAATTAAATTCAAATAAGCCGTGGCAGGTAAGAGATGACTAGTCCCTACTGACGACTGACGGCGCCCGTTCACGAACCTGACGCATAGATTAGCACCATTGAGCTCAAACATTTTGAAGGGTTTCTTTAATATTGCAGCATCTGACTTAGAGCTATTGCTAATCATAGGCCTCTAGTTGTCCTTTGAGACAAATAAGTTATAAAAATTACTCAACAAAAGAGATCTAGGCAGGGTAGAGTAACATATTTGTATATGAATTGCTTCATGTTCAATTTTATATAATATTACTTTGTTTTTGCAATACTCCTACATTGTAACACACCAACACAAAATTGTATATTGTCACGAAATTGAACATGAAGCAATTTACATACAAATATGTTAGAATACCCTGCCTAGATATCTCTTTTGTTGATTGTACATTGGTAAACTCCACAATGACATGAGGGCAGGCAGACGTTGACCAAACCGATGGGTGAGAATACGAGTTGCACTAAGCTCGGTGACGCAAGCAACTTGCGATATTTTTACAGGTGTCATATTTGTGTCGCACTGATAACGGGTGCGTTGACTTTTTCTTCGACATTGTTATCGTAATACACTAATACGTACTCTCTTGTCTCTTGTAATTAATAATAGGTACCTAAGTGATCGTGTGACGACTTTTGAATAAGTTTATTCATTTTAGAACTCAGGCAAAATTTATTGCATCTTTTAGAATTTATTTTATTGGAATTATAGTTTGAATGACAACTAGAGTCTTTGACTAATAAAAAGTGCATTGAAGCGTAAAACTGGATATTAAATTTCATCAAAAATTTTGATCCTTTCCTAACTGTAATCGTCTTCATTAACGGATGCAAAAATATCTCTTTGTTCTAACCAGATAGGAACTTAGAGTTGACAAGTGTTTATTATTGCGAACGCCACAAGTTTACCTTCACGGGACATTCTTTCATATCTTCCTCGAGCTGCATATGACATCATCTCACGACGTAAAATGCACATCAAATTATAAAAACTAAACGCCAACCACTTTATACCTCACCTATTACGGTATGATTTAAGTAGATTTGGTGAGGGTGTATTTTTGGGTATTCCACCCTGTTATGAGAAGAAAAAGTTGAATGAAGACGTTAGAGTCCTGCTCAATCAATAAAGCCAATCGGTCCAACGAAACTTCAGCGAAGCGTAAAGACTGAAATCCATTTAATTCATAGTACCGAATGTTTATTTTCAGGCATGGAACCCACAAAAAGGGAGTTCAGGACGAGAAATGTGCTCACTCGCATGAAGGCAATGGATGGCCCTCTCGAACTATTGAGGGAGTATGTGGACAAAAGACTGAGAGTGAAGGTAAGGACTAGAAAATGTACAGCTTACTTAAATTTGGTCTTTTGATCTTTTGTAAGGACTAAGAGTACTTATTCTGTGCTAAGAGGTACAATTATTCACGGGTCGGAAAATTAACAGTTGTATACCTTGCTTATATTTTAGTCTTTTGAGCTCCCTTCGATAATTATAATCTGTAGCTTTTTTTGGCAATTTTTTAGATATGTCCATCTTAAACTAAACGAATTTTCAATTTCTTATCTTTTATAATACCTATGTAAAGCTACGGGATCCGAAAATGTGATTTTCTTAGATTTTTATTTCTTGATTATGGCCGAAATAAAATTATTTTAAAATTCTAGATATAAAGCATCATCTGATCTAATCGATAATAAGAAGAAAAAAACCACTGCCATTCACTTCTGTTCTCTACTCGGCAAATCTGCCTCTAAAACGGGCACTAACGAACTAGAACACAACTCTAAAACCAAAAAGCTTTACAGCCAATCCGTGTTTAGATCGTGTGTCATAATTCTGGGTCCTTAATGCATCCTTTGTACATAACTGGCTGGTTTCCAACGCGGAAGCTGCGCACGCGCGCTTTGATGACTGATGGCTTGCCTAATGCCGAAATAGTACAAAGCCCTTTCTAGAGACTGGAAATTGCGGAGCATTAACTAGACATTGCTGGAGGAAACTCAGCTTTAATGGTTGAAAGTTACCTTGAATACCAACAAAAGATGCTGTAAAAATGTTTGATAAAGAAGAAAATATTTTATTGTCTCATGCAAAAATAAGTGTAGTCAAACAAGTGCAACAATATGTCTTGCATATTGTTTGATAAATATTTCAGTGAGACAGTACTGTCTGCTCCATTTTCTTCAGCAAATACGTAAAGCTGCAAGCTAAGTCAACACCAGCTGCATTGTATCAAGTTATACGCGCCTCGATTCTACGTGTGGTTTAAATAGAGCTCAATGTAGGATCTCATAAGAATCCGATAGATGACTAGAGAAGGAGGGACAAACAGGGTCCATCTCAGAGGACTTGAATTGAGTCGACGAATTGGTGCTTGCAAGCAACTGGCATATCACTACTTGGAATTGATTGTCGTTGTTGTTGTGGGCACCAGACTGACTTTTATGTTAACTTTAGTGGAACAAATTAACTTTGCCAGTTTTTAGAAATTTAGAACAAGTTAAAGAAGTTTTGAGAATGATTTTCCTGCTTGTCGAAATTGTTTTCTGAATGGTGTTTTTATCTTCATAGTCTAATGGGAAAGTTTTCTGAAAATTTACTTTGTCTGCTTTTAATACAGTACTAAGGGCTTATTAGAAAATAAGAAACAAGATTGAATTTTCGCTATTTATTTCAAGAGGACCTATCACATAGTAACTGTTGTTTTTTTGAAAACAATCACTGCATATTCAATTTTGAAATTAATTGTAAATTCGCTTGAGTGATCGAATGCAACCAGAATCATATTTCTACCAGCTCGCGCAATGTAAGGTTCCCTTTTTACCTCGTTTTAGTATCTACTACGTTTAATACAATTTGAGCCACGTGGTAATTATATAGGGTGGTCCAAATAGTGACGTCAAAAAGAAAAATTTGAATTCCTCGTACGCAGGGGTATTCGAAAGTACCCCATGTATGATCCGCGATTTTTTGTAGTTTTCGAGTCATTTTTGTTTTTGTGATTGTTTAAGTTTTCTGCCGGTGGAGCTTCAAAAATTCATATCTTTTTTGTAGTGGGTATTTTTCTGATTTTTTTGTGACATTGTCGTCTTGAATGTTACTTTTATGTCACAAAACAACATCTGAAAAAAACACACTACACTACAAAAAAAGATATGAATTTTTGAAGCTCCACTGGCAGAAAACTAACTCGAAAACTACAAAAAATTGCGGAACATACATGGGGTATTTTCGAATACCCCTGGGTATGAGGAAATTAGATTTTTCTTTATGACGTCAGTATTTGGACCACCTGTATGTAATTTCAACAGCACAAGGGCATCCTAGTACAAAGTTCTCCTACTTATTGTTGCGACGTATGTAAGATCGCAGTTGCCTTGGTACCTCCACTAATTAATATGCATTTGATTTAATTAGCAACGCAGGGCACTTGAAGTCATATGAACGTGTTTAATAGAACTATTGATAGTACGGTAATAGGTAATTGGAAACCCATCATTGGCCTTTCCGTTTTACGTGTAAGTGTTCCAATTACGCTTCGCTATAAGACGTAGTTAACCTTAGTAACACTTCCCAAGATCTTTGCGAAGCAGCTGCTGACACTCAGAACCCCATAATAGTACCAGTCACAATGAGAAACTGTTTCGAAACCATGGTCAAACGATATCCCATTATACATAAAGCAGTCCGCATATCCCGCGCAAATGAAGCTGTTTAGATTCGAAGTGAAATTAATAGTATAAGGAACTGTTGAACGAACATGGTTTCAGTAGGGCATGCAGACGGTTCTAGAAGTGCATGTGCTGAGTCACAGTCATCTAGGAAGAGCCTTGCAGGCCGTCCGTCCGGCCGGCGGGCGTCTGCGCAGCGCGATTTGCAAGTTTCTATTATTGGTGCAATGCAATGCGTGGCGTCTGGCGTAGTGTAGGCAAATAAATTGGGAGTTCGCGGCTATTTGTTTATTTATAAGCATTTTTTTCGCTCAATAGAAGTTTGTTTTATGGCGTCGATTTTGACAAATTACAATGATTAATCACAAGTCACGAATGATTTCATGAATCATTTATCCTCCCTCTTTGAATCATCCGAAATGAATCACAGATTTATTTTAATTTTTTTAAATTAATTTATTCCAGCTGAGTATGGTATGCGAAAAAATAATAAAATGTTCTTCATTTAAATTCTCTTTAACACATTTTTCCTTCAAACTTAAGTATTTTTGTGTGTAAACGAGGTAATTATAGTGATTACATAGCCCGTAGCCCTTGAAGGCTTTAAGTAAATATATTCAGATATAGGTACCTACTAGCAATGTTGTACAAATTCGTTTCCTTATACAAAATACATACGAACGAATCGTAATCATCGCTTGAGCCCTTGTTACCTTGAATACTAATTACTTGATTATTTTAAATATCTCTTTGTTGTGTATTTCAATATTACTGAAATATAAATAGAAAACACACAATTTTATACCCGGTTTTCGGTTACAAATTCGGTCAAAAAGACTTACGAAGGAGAAGTGTTAAAAAAAATAGTAAAGGTTGAATCCACTAAATTAATTTCAACTCCTAATTGTTCTTTAAAGGTCTATTGGTCACCTCAAATTGATCTAGTTGCTCAGTGTCAACGACAATGAAATTTAGTTCAAGTGTATGCAGGAATTAAAAAGCATGCGCTTGGTTGCGTGGGCCCTAAGCTAAGTTAAAAATATTCATCGGTACTGGAGTCCGAAGGCCGGCTGTCGCCGACACAAACACTGTCATTACTATATGTTACGCAGCATGCGTGATGCACGTGGCGGTACAGACAGCAAAACAAGTAGTATAATAAATCTATAAGAAAATGCATGAAAATGTCCATAATGAAAATTGCTGGGAGTTTGTTGCGCCACTTCTTCCCAGCTAGCACTAGGAAATGCTGAAGGGCGGGCGTTTTGGGGGACTGTCTTATGTCATTTTGACGTTCAAAAAGTTCTGATTCTCAGCTTAATTTGAATAAATGACATTTGATTTTGTAAAATAGCTAGCTGCTTTTTTGGACTTTTGAATGGTTGTTAAGCTTTTGAAAGTATCGGGATGTTGGGTAAGTTAGGTACTTATTGATGTGATGCATCTACGTGTGACAAACATTTTATAGTAATACTGTTTACACAAACCTAATGGAATGTGTACTGAATCAGAGCTAAGTTAAAAGGCTTAAGCACGGTTAAGACAAATGTAGATTTAGTCTTATTTGTTTAAAAATAAGAACATCTTTTTAAGTCATTTAGTAGATATGTTGACCTGGCACATAAAGATGCACCTATAAATCGTGAGCCAGAGGTCTCATTACTTCCAAATAAACGTCATTATGTAAATGTGGCCATAAAACGTATATTTTACCTTATTTTGCGGTTATAAAATGCTTGATTTCGTGTTTTCATGTAAAGTTCAGGGTTGTATAGTGAATAGATATGAGCGATGAAGTCAATTTTCAGGAACGTTGCATTAAAAACCTCCATCTTTAACATTTTAATTGAAATTCTGTTTTGCTGACCGTGCCGACCGGCGGGACCTTGCTGTGATGTCAGTTATCTCATGGCCACTTTTGTGAATGTGTGTGCGTCGCGTGCGCATGTGTGCCCGTGTGCGCACGCTTGCACGTCAGTGTGCGTGCTGTTAACAAGGGCTTGCTAGGACGAATCGGGCACGATACTTCCTAGTAGATTTAAGACATTTATCTGTCATTATTCGATTTCGGTGCTGCTCGCCTTGAAGGCAACACTTCGATACGTAATTGACTGCTCAGTTAGAGGCGTTACCATGAAAGGTTCGGAGAATATGTGCGTGTGCACCTATATTTGGAACCGATTTTTTGGTGCAGCTTTTTTTGAGTTCAGTTTTTCTCGAGATTATTTTCGTGGCTTTATTGCGGCTGTGGCCTTTACGGATTGCGAATCTGTAAGATGTTATTAATAGTCTCGCTCGAAGTATAACGTCTTGTTTAAAATTATTTATCCGGAAAATGTACTTAAAAAACAACTTGAAAACAGAAGGTCGTGAATCGATTTCAGTGGTAGTGCTCGGACCTCTGTCAGAAGTTGAAGGTTCAACACTTTAGGGTCTGGCACGATACTTATTAGAAGAACAATAGATAATGATTATGTACATTTATATGTCCAATTATTTAATCAGGGACAGAAGTCATAGTTCTAGTAAGTACATGTAATGAACAGGAAATAATATAAATGTTTTTTCCTGAAACCTATAGATTATGCTGATGTAATGTTGTAGTAGGTTGTGGTTTGTTTTATGATTATTACAAAAGAGGGTATTTCGCATTTATTAAGGCTTAGAAGAAAAACCCATAGAAGCTTCGCTAATATCTTCGCTATATATTGGTGTTTGAAAGTAAAGTCAACGCTTGATACTGAGGAAGAAAATTTAACAAATAAAGTGTGTTTTTTGATTTATCAACTTATGACAATCTAGGATTCATTCAAGTTCAAGTGTAAGTTATTTATTTCATAACAAAAATACATTTGTGTCGAAAATATTTACACAAAAAGAAGCAACATAGACAATTATAATATAAGTAACCTCTTTCCTCGCTCATCATCGAAGTTAGAACGTCTATCCAAATTAAAAAAAATACTAACTTTACAAACATCACATTGATACAGAACCAAGTCCCTAGCAAACTAGAGATTTTAATTCTCAAAAGTATATCACAAAAATATTACTTGAGTACCTACCTACTAATTTATTGTATTAGTTACCCACCTGCTATAATTTATTTAAGCCCAATTTAATAAATTAAAACATGTGTTGGTAGGCAGTCATTATAAAAGATTATAAGCTCATATTATATAAACTCTAGCTTACTCATTAAGTTAAAATTGATCGAAGGATAACGACTTCGCTAACGTTTTGATAAACAAGCTTTATTACTGAGGCGGAAGATATTATTGTAGGTATAAGTATGCAAATGCATATAAAATGCCTAGAATAAATATCAGGTGACTCCAGTCCTGTTCAGCCTAGGAAAATTATCTAGGAAGTTGACTTTTCTAGTAATTTGTTAAGGATATTGTGTATTTCATCATTACTACAGACGTCAGTTATTAGCAGGCAGGCTATAAATTATTGACAGTTTACGATTTGACGAAGTTACATTGAATACTATCAATATTTGTTAGAAGTTAACATCAGCATCGCGCCTGCAATTCTCAATGTGTTAGGCAGAGATGTACCTGAACAGTGTGCACCCACATTTCGCCCATATTTTGGAAATATATATATTTCAATATTTTGAGAGCGTCATCTAAAATATCATCTTTATCAAAATGATTAGTTATGAATACTTAGTAAAGCTAAAGCTTGTTCTGCTGTCGGTACACGTTAGCTGTTCACCCCGAATTGTGAGCAATGACAAGGTCGCCTACATTCAAACTGAGGTTAAAAAAAAAAGCTCCGCACACTGCAGGCTGGTAGGTGCCAGTGGGTTTAACCGACTACATGAAACCTAATACTGTGTAGGAAATTACCACGATTGCAAAAATATGAAAGATTATTTATATGAGATTTTCCCAACTGGGTAACTTAAAAGCCGAACCTTCAAATATGTCACTGTTAACGAATTTTTAATTGATGTCTTTTTTAAAATTAATTATTGTCTATTTTCACGCTGTAACCCTTACCTACCTACTCTAATTATTTCAGCTAACTTGATGACCTTAGCTATGTCGTACCTCACCGCAAAAACACAATTCTCAGAAGTATCTTAGGTTACTGCAAAGGTCTGAAGAACATAGAAACTAAAACATAGGAAGCAAAACAGAGTTAATCGTTTTTTAGGGTTCCGTACCAAAATGATAAAAAGGAACCCATAAGGTGTGACTCAGTCTGTCTGTCTGTTTGTCTGTCACAGCTGGATATCTGAAGAACTACTAATACTATCAACTTGAAATTTGGAACTGTTTTGGATGACATTTGCCTAACTATTTTGCAAATAAAAATTCTTAAAAATTCGAAATGGGGCTACTAGGGCATGTGGAGTATCATATGACAGGGCGCTGTTTGCACATTCTCAAACATTTTTTTTTATTTTTTTATTTTTAGACTTTTGATGAAAAATGTTGAAAAAATACGATTCCCCCCCTTATGTCCGAAGTTTGCATAGAGAAAAATCTGAAATTATTCTATGTGATAGAGTTTATGTATGTATAGGAAAAATAAAACGATGTCTCTGTGTAGCACAGTTTTTCAGAAAACATCAACAAAAATTACATTTAAATGATGTACGAAACCCTCCGCTCTTGACCGGTTTTTTAAACCGGGATTATGAGGCCTCATCCACACACATTAGTGTAACATAATTTATTTATTATTATTATTATTGTTCTTAGACATAACAGACTCCAATAAATTGATGGCGCCTTTCATGATGTAACTGAGAAGTTTTATTGATTTGCTGTACCTACTTACATTTTTTTTCAGTTTAATTTATTAATTAAATAACAAACATATTATCCAACAGAATCAGTAAAAATTCCAATTAAAGTCATTAATTGGCTTTGCTACATATTTATAAGTATAAAATTAATTTCGGTAAGTAATGTTATTTTTTCTACTTACATCTCACTAACAGCTCCCAGTCGATCATACAGTTGATACGGTCACTTATATCGCGCCATATCTGAAAATAAAATATAATTAAGTACATAATTTAAAATTTAAATAACAAATATAAAACTAAACAATATAAATGTTAATACATGAAACAGAGCGCCTCAGTGGAAACACCTCAGTACCTCGATTCATTATCACTTAATTTATCTACAAGGTTTCTCTTCAAAAAGAAACTTATACCCTAACGATAAATTTATGGTTTCAATAATCATTTAGTTTTCAAGTACGCGCCAAGCAAAGGTATGATGCATTCGGCCTCGCGGGTAAACAGACGCTAGATAGCGCTAGACAAAGACGGTGCGAGGTCATGAGCGTAGCCTTGCGCGGGTGCGCGAGCGCACGCTTCCGCCTGTCGACGGCCGAGGCGCACTCGAACGAAGCGCAGTCGCTGCTCGACCGCCGACGGTGACGGACGTACTGTCTACACCGCACAAGTTTATGAATTCTCGATTAATTAAATAAACCAACATTTCACTTTTATTTACTGTATTTTTTCTACATTTGTTTTTTTTTTCTTATAAAAATTTGCGAAACATTCATTGTACTTATTTTAAAATTAAATAACCTGGACATTATTTACATACAAAAAACGTCATCAAACCACTAAACAAAAAACTTAACCATGAAAGTATCAAGTTCCTAGTAAATAGAAGTTATTATGATGGAAAAACGAGCTTACAAATGGCTCATACATAATCATGCATATGTTTCATCTTCCCACGCACATGCGTTGCGGTTGCAGCCTCAGCATGCAGAGACAAAGACCGATGGTGTTTACAGTTATAATACATGGAAAGCATGGCCTGAACATTCGCGAACAGCGTAGGTCTAATAAGCAACATGATTAATAAATCCATTGTCTTTCTAAGCCATTACTTTCGTCGGGAGTTACGAGAGATTGATGCAAATGCTGGAATCCGAGATTGAATGTGCAAAAGGTCCTATTACAGTAGTTTTAAGTGACCCGAAGATGCTAACTCAACCTTTGCCTGCATAGTGGCGTTCCCCGATGATTACAGCAGAAACATCTGAGCTAACTTATTGTAAATGAATAGAGATAAATAATGTAATGCGTAGATTAACTTCAGAACTTCGTCGTCTTTTCCTGCGACCATTTTCCTTGTCAATTTAACGAGATCTTATTCAACTCTGACCTTTACGGCTATTGTTTTAAGAGCCATCAGTCATTTATTTCAGGATAACATGTCCATAAGTCTTTGCTCTTATTGGGGTCATGCCATCATCGCTTAAACCAAGTTTGTCACATTATTTGTATTGGCAGTCAAGTGTGATCGGACCGCATTATGCAATATCGTTGAATTTTTAAACACAAGAAGTGTTCTTAACACTCTTAGAGTTTTTTAGGTAACTTTCAAAAGGTTTAGCCCAAGGTAGGAATGTGTGCACACGTATACAAACTCAACGGGTTTTACGTAACTTTTACTAGCTAGTAATGTATGTCTTATGCACATTGATGACTTTAATTGGCTTGCTTAGAATTTGTAATAATGAATTTTATGACTACTGCTTACTTACCTTTATGAGCATTTTATAGGCTCTCAGTAAGGTAAAGTTCTAAGCTTATTTAGCGAAATACTGAGAGACGTTCACGACGTGTTCGTACATGATATCGCTGAATCATCTGTGATTGGCGCAATTTGCATCTTCACTGCATCTGCGCATAACACCTCATGTGAAAGTTTAGCATCACAATGTATGACTGTGAGATTTAGATGCTGACTAATGTCAGAAAACGAGAAAATTGCGCTTGTAATGTAACATTGGCAGATTGTGCTATAACTTTTGAAGAGTGTGATTTTAAATAAAATTTTAGTTTAATGTATTGTTACTAAAAGTTAGTGTTTATTTAATTTGATTCTCTATAGCGATAGCGTGAGTTTTAACTCGGAAGTATTACTAATGAGCTCATTTCTTTCGAATGTCTTAGCTTCTTTCTAAACGCTATCCAACATTCACTTTTATACAAAAAGTTACATCAAGAGGAAAAAGTTGGCTGTTATTGATGCAACATTAAATCAACAAAACAGCTACTATGTAGTAAGAATTATTTTTAATTACAGAATTTTAAAAAGGCTATATTTTCCCCGATCACCCGTTGACTTTGAACCAATCAATCAGAGAGACTAGAACAAAAGTATTGTTACGCAAAACGCGTCACTATTACGTTGCAGTGCGCCTGCGCGACCTCGCGGCAACTGTCACGGCCGGCGCCCGCGCAAGCTTCCTGCTTTATGCACTTCTACGATAATATTGTTTTGATTACGATAAAACGTATTTGTGGAGTAGTGTGTGTGATTCGTGATAATTATGTTATTGGTTCTCTGTTGCATAATTGATTGTGGAGTGCACTTGGGTGTGTTTCAATAACATCAAATGTAAGTTATAAGTATGCACGTTTGATAAGTCATGTAGAAAATGTTTTTTGTAAAAACTACGTTGACCTACGTAAGAATGGGTTCAGAAAATCTTCCACAAAATAATTATTGTACAAAATCAAACTTTTCAAATTAAGATATTGTTCTTAAAAATGCTCTAACAAAGGCCAATGCTAGCAATTAACATACACTTGAGTATTTCCTAAATACATTAGTTGGAACATTATCATAAACAGGCCATCACTTTATTAGGTAACAGTTTGTTCTTGAGATATTTCATAAACGGAATAAAATACCAATATATATCATATCTATCGTTAGACCGACCTCAGATATCGGCCTGTAAGTTTTATTTGTCATAATTATCACGGTCTTTTTGTATACTAGCATTGGAAATAAAAGATTTAATGGTTACCTAACTCTAAGACCACCACAACATGGGTTCCTGAAAACGACCAACGGCATCGCGGAAGACTCAGGCGTAGATGGCGGGATGAACTTGACGATTATAGGAGGGACTGGTCCATATTGGCTCAGGATCAAGTTGAGTGGAAAAAGGAAAGGGAGGCCTTTGCCCTGCAGTGGCAATACAGGCTGATTATTATATTAGTATTATTAACTCTGCTTATAGAACCTGGGTGAACGAGCTCTGCTCGAGAGAAAATTAATTCCCAGAAATGAGACCTAGCTAGATCGATATTTCATATTGCAACTTTCATCGAAATCGTTAGAGCCGTTTTCGAGAACCTGATTACAAATATACGAGTATATATACAAATATGCTTAATTAACAGTATAGAATTTATTGCATTGCAAGGCCAAATATGTCTGCCATAACGAATGCATATATGATAATATTTATAAGATCATGATCTAAGTGTTAATTGAAAATGCGGAAATTTTACACCTATCATAATTTTAACGTTCAATCAAAATAATTTAACCGATCAATTAATTTTATTAAGGTCATTTGGTGCAGTTATCCAAAAATAATATTATTTTGACAAGGACAGCGCACCATTCTCTTTAACCTTTGGCAATATTATGAACCGGAACTTTAATATAATAATAGTTAATTTATCTGATGCATTAATCTTACTGCATAAAGTAAATCTTTACGTTTTTCCTTTTATATGAGTATTTCCGCTGACCAGCACTTGAGTACCTAAAAAAGTATTTTTTTAAATCAGCGCGGCGTCGCTTACTGCGGAGTTATATTTTACTACGAGTGATGTCTTTATTTTAAAGAGTACTGCGCCTTGGGTAGTCTTGACTCATTTATATTTAGATTTTTTATGCGACGCAAAAACAAAAAACTACGTCTTACTGCCGGTTTCTGAATTGAGAATTTGAAGTTGAGAACTTGTTAAACTCTACTTTAGTTCGAAATTCAAAATTTATTAACAAAAAACATAAGGAATTTTGAAGTTCGCGGGCTGCTTTTAAGGCATCACCGCTGCCGGGCTTACAATGCTGACAGGTTACTCAATTCTAAAATTCACAATACAGAAAACGGGTATTAGAAAATTAAGGAATCCCTGTATCGACTTTATCATATTTTTGAACATCTCACGTTTCCTCTCGAGGCATTATTTTAAGCTTGTATTATCTACATGATCATCCTACATAATAGAAGAAAGCCTCGCTGTTCAGCAAAAAGTTCAGTCTTAAGCAAAAACTAAAGAGCATTTCCATTAATCACTTTTGTAATTAACGCCCATTATACTCCGTGGTACATGCTTCCTATATTAAAATGACTTTGTGAGTGAGAATTATTATGTGCTTGTTCATTTTTCGTCGTGCTTTCTGCAAGGACATGCGGATGTTGGTAATTTTAGTGGTGTAAAATACAAAATTTGGGCAATAATCAAGATTTTTTTCCTATCTGGAAATTGTGGGTTTGCAATTATGGCCCTTGCAATTATGACCTTTTTGGTTTTACGGTGGACCCAAACGATTGTTTGTCTCTTCTCGCATCTTTTATGGTTATTCGAAAACAGATGGCGAGACCATCAGAGGCAGTTTGTCTCTTCAAGATTGCACTTAGAACATGGTCCATGGGAATAAGCCGTTTTTGCACAGTCTACCTATAGCCCAGTCAATAACAACAAACATCGCAAACGCGCATGTAACTACGATTGTTTTATATGTTGTTAGGTCCCCTGAGAGTAGTTTATGCCCAAGTTTGCAACACTGAAAACCTTGTGCTACTCCCATGGTGCTTGAAAAACTGCGAAACTTGGCACTTCTGGCACTTGTTTCAGTTTTTTGATAAATATACCTTAAGGACGCGTTCTTAGGTATCTTTGTTGTATATTTTTGTAACCCAAGCACATTATAGGTCTATTGGTTGCGAAGATACAGCTAGTCAAAGATGGGCATTTTTTCCAAAAAATAAAAAATTGTCGATATACATTTGCCAAGACACGTACGAGTACCAGCTGAACTAATGGTCCTAGAGAAAAGTCTGGGCTATTAGTCCGAATGGCACTAAAATGGTTGGCGTTAATGTTACCGTGTTAGTAAATAAAAAATATAACATAACAGCTCGTTTTGCATGTGCTAATAAGTCTGTCAAACAGTGTCATTGCGTATGCGCCGCTAATCATTAGCAGACTGGACTTGTTTAGTAGCAGTAGCACTGTTTTCTTTTTTATGACGCCAGCCAGGCCTTTGCTACCCCACCGCATAGGGTCGGCAGAAGACTGTGTTCCTGACTACAAAAAGATTTTATGTAGACGATGTTGTCGGAAACGATAAAATTCGCGGTATCTTGGAGACGTTAATACCGCATAACTTTTGTTTGAATCGTGCATTTAATGGTAGACGGTATAATATTTTATTGTGCCCTACAGCAAACATATTCGCCAGACAATTTTCCAGTTTATCATGTAAACAAGATGAGAACTCACGGAAAAAAACTCCAAAGGCTTCTTATCCAAATAAAAAACAAATACACCTCGACCTTTACCCAGTGAGTAGGGCCGAGACCTTGAGACTTGGTTATCATCGTGTTTGTGTGTTTTTTATCATTCGATAAAGGGCTGGCCTTGTCGAATGTCGAGGAAGGCCGCCCATTTGATTCCGGTATTTTTTCGTCTGAATCTTTATGCACGGCTGAATTTCCGGCTCCGTTTTCCTTCCTACCTCTACAATGCAGTTTCGGATGAAGGTCTGTGGTTGAACGGTTTTTTGGGTCTTTGGTTTTGTTAAATAGAAGTTTACGTCTATTTGGAAACGAAGTTCTAAGCAAATTAAGGAACGCTGAAAGGGTCTTTTGAAGTTCACTGAGAAGTTAATTAATCAAATGAGTTAATTTAAAGTCTGTTCCAGTTATCTTTTAAGTTATTAGTAAGGTCGGCTCAACGTCGTCATGGTCTTGAATTAAAAGTCACGGTTCTAAGTCTGTATTCCAACGAATATATGATATCTTCAGGCTTAGTTTATTACGCATACATTTTCAGACGCTGAAAAAATCAGCAAGTTAGTCATCATTGTAGCTAGGCGTCCATTGCCATCAAAGTAAAATTTAAATGATCTTGATTGAGTTTTTGCGCCGTCACGCAGTGCCGTGAAGCGTGACGTCGAAAGAAATCATCGTCACGTGAACACTGCGCCTCAATGCACATAGTGTACCAAGCATTGCTTTATTTTTCACGCGAAGGTCTCGAAATGAAGGAAAAAACGCGGATGTCACAGCCTCAGGCGCAGATTTTATGAAAATAATTGCACTTTTTGATTGATCAGAGTTATTGGAGATTAAAAAGTAATTTCGGGAAATAAAAACGGATTCTGAAGAAAATAAACAGACGTGTACGCCTTGGTTCTCAAATAATTTGGTTGATTCAATCACAATCAAGCAATAACGCCAAAATTAAATAAGCTAAAACTAACTTTACCTTAAAAGCGAAAGTAAAAGTCAAATCCAAACACACAACACAATAAACCACACAACACTATCACAAATAAAGGCAGGTGACCACTGTTACATGACGTCACAACGCCGAATTATGCCGAACGAAACAAAAACATCGGCGGCGGCGTCAGGTGCCCGTGACCGTGGCGGCTGCGCTCGCGCCGAAAACGAGAGTGCCGGATCTGGAGCGATCGCGCAACGAGACACGACCGCGTTTGCGACTTTCGCGGTTTTGACGAGTTGTGATAGGTCGTGGCTTTTGATATAAATCAAATGGGTGATAAGTCCACACTTCATAAAGATATAATAAATTGTCAAAAAATGGCATATAATGACAATTGTTCTAGCCCTCCAGCTCTGGAGGCTTTTCGACTTGATACGGATGTTTAAAGCAGCAAGAAGCTAATAGTTTTTAAAAAAAGATGACCAGCTTTTAAAGCAAAATTTCCTATGTTGTCAATAAAAAAGAAAGTTACGAAAGAAATGGTCGCTAGCAAAGTATCACGATGCTTATGGCATGTTACATCGTCGGTTCCTTTGGTTTGCTGTTGACAAACGACATATGTTATGTTTACTTACACGTTGTCGTGAATGGAATATTGAGCAGTTATGCTGCAATCAAAATCTATTTTAACAATTTCAGATGTAATTGCAAGTCGGTTTGAAAGTCATAATTTCAACACTTTTAAAATATGAAAGGTAAACTACACTTCTGGACACATCTATTGGCCCACCTTAGAGTTTAGGTTTCGATGGCCCCTACCGAAATATGATTACTAGATTGAACAAAAACTGTTGATGCAGTTTTAAACCTGATACATTTTACCATCTTTTTCGATCGTATTGTTTTAAATTTGAATTCAGAATACCATACGACATGGAGCTACGCCTAACAAGTCGGATATGCGCCTTGTTAAAGGCAATTGATTTTTGAATAAAAAACATGTTTTATCAAATAAAGGTTTAATTTAATAACGCGTGTTGCCTCCATGGGCATCTACCACAGCTCTCATACGATTAGGCATAGAGTTTATCAACCGCTCTATGAAATTTTGAGGGATCATCTCCCATTCCTCTTCTATGGCAGTTTTCAACTCCTGCATCGTCTGGGCAACTGGCTGACGAGCCCTAACGCGTCTTTTTAGCTCGTCCCACATGTGCTCAATGGGGTTCATGTCTGGGCTTCTGGCTGGCCAGTCCATAACTGTGATGTTCACATCCCGAAGATATTCCCTGACGATGCCGGCCGCATGGGCTCTTGCATTATCATGCATAAAAAGGAAATTTGGGCCCACATAGTCCGCGTATGGTATCACGTGAGGTTCTAAGCACTCACGAATGTACCTTTCAGCATTTAATGTTGGCAGCCGTGGTCCTGTAACAACCTCAAGTTGAGTTTTGCCGCTCGCGGATATACCGCCCCAGACAGTCCATGAGCCACCGCCATAAGCAACCCTCTCTTCAAAGCAGCATTGTGCGAAACGCTCTCCCTTACGTCGGTAGACCTTCTTCCTTCCATCATTGCCATGTAACACAATTTTAGACTCATCAGAAAAGAGTACACGGCTCCAATCTTGCTGTGTTCAATTTAAATGACTGCGTGCGAAATGAAGGCGCGCTGTTCGGTGGGCTCGCGTTAGTTTGGGGCCATTAGCTGGCTTGTGTGGTACCATATCGCGTTCTTTTAACCTTCTCCGAACAGTTCGAGCGCTCACAGATACTCCGTGGAAGTCGCGAAGTTGGTTTTGTATCTCAATGGAGGTAAGGTGACGATTTCTCAAGCTGGTCGTCACGATGAATCGATCCTGCCTTTCAGTTGTGACCCGAGATCGTGGCCTTCCTTGGCGACGAACAAAGCCGCCAGTCTCTAGGTACCTCCGATAAACATTTCGGACCGCAGATCGACTTAAATTAAGTTGAGCACTCACATTTCTTTGGCTGTGTCCGGCCTGAATAAGTGCCACAGCTTGGGCGGCGACTTCAGGTGAAGTATCCATAGATTATTGATAGAACCTCACCTTAATGTTAAGAATAAGTAATGTTTGTTGCAAAACCAAAGATATCAATCACTTTTTCAAGAATTAAATCCAAGTAAACCAATAAAACCAAGTTTTCTTAGTATTCGATTGTTTGATATCAACAAACAGGCTCCAAATTGTCTTTTGTTTCTTTAAATTCTGTGTTCGAAATTCAAAAAAAGACTATTGAATGAAATTGTGAATGTGCCAGGTACAAAACTGCATAAAAACTTTTTGCTCGACCTAATATAAAATTTTAGCTAGGACCAAACGAAACTGAAAATACATAGGTGGGCCAAAAGATGTGTCCAGAAGTGTATAAGACTTTTCTAAAAGTCCATCAATAATTAAGAAAGCTTACTGCAGGCAGTTGTGTTCTAAATAAGATTATCTTATCAAAAGCATTAAATATTTATACTTGTAATTTAAGTTGCTGATTACACTTGAGCAAAAACTTGAGCTTATCTATTTATTGCTACAATTTTAAGTTATTACATAACAACGTCCGGTTGCGTTTGGAACGCGACAGTTCTTTGACGTTTGTTTCGGCTTTGACACTGACCTTGGAAAGGGGATATCCGTTGCGCGTATCAGTCAATCACATTTTAAAAACAAAACCGGCTTCGATCCGGATTTTAGCATTATAGATCGTATATCTTTTCATCACCTATACAATTTATGATGCAGAATCTCTGCGATGAGCTCGTGGCTATGTAATAACAGCCGCACGGGTCGATCCATCAGGTTAAGCATCTTTGCATATACAGAGAGTCCTCCGTGCTTCGGAAAGCATGTTAAGCCGTTGTTCCCGGCTGTCGTTCGTGGATCTATGACAGTCGTTACGGGTCGTCAGAAACCCGAAAGTCTGACAACCAGTCTTACCGCTTACTGGGTTGTGGAGGTCAGATTGATATCCGAACGTGAAGTACCTATTCCTTAAATGTTTTAAAAGACGGTGTACAATGGTTAATATACGTAAACCCCGGTGGTAAGTAGAATGACAGTGGCTGTAAAGTTTGTGAAAACCCGTTATTTTTGCAATATAGAAAATGTTGTATGCTGACTTAAAGCCTCCCGTCATTAATAACCAAGAAATACCCACTGGCAGCATTCCACAGCCGTGTGACAAATGCACCATTCGGAATCAGAGCCCGCAGTTGTAGAACCACTTTCTTAGCTGTCAAAACGCGAGCACAAGCTAGTGCAACTGGAACGTCCACACGTCTATAAATAAACAGTTTTATTATCCAGTATTACCTGAACGAGGCATGCGAGTAAATACTAATCACATTATCATACCTTCACCTTAGCTGCCGCGCTACGCTTCCGCGTGCAGCGTCACCGCTCACTTTCACTGCGATGTCGTGGGGGTACCTACTGCCTGCGTCTGCCGCAATAGATACACCACCACAACTTAATCCACTAACATGTACTCTATCAACCACTAGTTAAGGTGCAATTTTCAAGGCCGCTCGCATCAAATGTTTTCGAACCGCCAAATCAGGGATGGACAAAGTTGGACTTAATTTGTTAAACTGTAAAGTCCTGTTTTGGTTGTTGACAGTCAGAGACGGCCTCTCCAAGGCCGCACGTATAAGTCGCACAAGTGTGTTTACTTTCTCTAGCGGTCAATGGTCACAGCTTTGGGAGATGGCGGAATATTTGGAGACTATTCAAGGTCGGGCAATATGCCTCTAGCTAGCCATGTGACATGATATATTCCCACTGGAGACTGAAATTCATGTAGGCGGTTAATCTCCCGGTACTTATTATAATTTTAAATATCTTACGTCCAACAAATTGCAAAACCTTAAATACTTCATTATATTCGCGTGTGTTGGATCATTCGGTTTCCTAAAAAATGGTTGAGCTGGATAGTGCTGATCCACGCGTCACGTTCGTGAACGGGCGCTATCAGTTGAGACCTGTTAGGGCTTATTTTTAATCTTATATTTTGAATTGTTTTAAGTTTTTTTTTTTACATTGTTCTCACATTTAGAAGCAACAAGAATTATATACCCAGGATGTTGTATTACTTATCTTGATTTAAAAGAGTGTCCGTGGAGTTTCTTTATAGAGATCTACGTTTTGGAACTGGGCAACTAACTTCAACTTTCTGACTAACTGACCGACTCTTTGATAGTTCAAAAGTGCCTGTAATTACTTTAATTGAAATAAATGCTTTGAGTTTAAGTTACCTCAATATCCACGTGTTTTCCAGAGCTGAGATACAATGAACCATTAAATATGATCTTTTAAAGACTGTTTTCTTAATAAAAACGTGCAAAATGTGGCATTCGAAAATACATTTGCCCTTACCTAATCTGTCACAATGCTCAATACCGAATATTGATCACGATACGACCTTTTTTCAAGTATTATTACTTATTACCAAACCAGCCTTAACTTCTGCGACCTATATACTAAATGGCGAAAATCAAACGTCATTGAACTTTACTTCGTGTGTTCTGGCCTTAGACGCGTCGCAGTCAAGGATATATCGCGACTATATTATTGGCAAGGTCAAGTAATATATACTAAGTATGCCTTGTTTGTATTTGAGTTAGATTATCGGCGATTTTTTTGAGAAAACCTCTGACGCCCTATATTACGGAGTTAATACTTAGCTTTAATCTCTAGCAATTATGCCTCATGTATAGATATGCAGGTGCAGTCAAAAACGTTTTAGCATTGGTGACGTCATTACTTTTTAAGCTGTACAAAGTTTTCTTTCGGTACATTAAGATACTAATAAAGAGGTCTGTTTATAAACTTCGGATAAGCATTGCTACCAGATGACCAAAAATGTAAAAGATAACTTGTCTGAAGATGCTGCAGGAAGCCAATAAACTTCCAACTAGTCTAGCGTATCTACTGCTAAACTAATGCAAAGTGAGATAATATCGTATCTCTAGAAATTGTCTCTTTCACTCGCAGATAGTATAGGAGCATGCATTCATCTGTTACATCAATTAAGTCATAGGTACTAAAGTTGTTTCACATATCACCAGTCTATAATTATATTCACTGGCGATTCTCTCACATGAGGTATTGTTTGTTATCGCTTTTACAATACATGTGCTCACATTTGTGATTGTTATGTATCTCTCCCTCTTAGTCCCGTCGCGTCGTCCTCGACGCTCCACTAGAGTAACGTGTTACAGACAACGGCAATCCGTAATCCGTACACTGCCTTGGATGCGACATCATCATCGGCCTTGTTCCCCTCACTGCTGAGTGCAGGCCTACTCCCTTTTGTGCCATGCTTCCCTGATCTGTGCGAGTCTCATCCAGGTCTGCTCCGCGATCTTCTGTCAATGCAACTTAGTAACACGTTATTATTAACTATACTCTGATTTTTATATTGCTAGACTAAAATGACATAACATAATTTGTCTAAAATGTCAAAATGACACAAAATGTCGATCGCAGCGGTCATTTTGGTCTAGCAAATTAAAAATCAGTGTTTAGTTATGATTGGTTCTGTTGAATTTCTAAATTCCATTGAAATACTAGTGGTCTTCTGGCTACCCATTGGTGAATTGAGTTTGTAACACGTTACTTAGTCCAGTATTGATTATTGATACACGAATAAACCTAGCGTGGTGCAACGGTTGAAAACAAAAAAAAAATACTTACACTGGTTTTTACATTGTGCCCTTAAATAAATTATGGATTCTACAAGTTATTCATACAGGTTTCACATCGATTTCATAACTTTAATCGGTTTCTATGCAAATCCTAGTTAAAATACGACAGTTCAGATTAATCGCTTGTGTTAATATTTATACACGATAAACAGCTCGTGCAATCTCAACTTAATATGATAATTTCATAAATAAGAAATTAGAAAATGACAGTTTTATGACTGTCTCGTAAAACTCGTAATCAGCGTAAGATTGAAATTGATTTTTGTACCTGAAGAACTACACACAAACAAATAATGAAAAATGTCCTCCTAAAAGATTATGGTATGGTGGTGTGGATATTGCAATTTTAAACAAAAGTTTTTACATTTATCCATCTATGGTCAACAAAGCTCAGATTGTCAAAAATCATAATTCTCCTATTTTGAATCCAATTTCACAACCAATCAAAAAGAGCATAGAGGAAGAGAAGAAGGAGTAGGAATATCAGGAGTAGGAATCAATTCAAAAAGAGCATGTCTAGTAAACTCAAGGGTTTGATTGTAAGCAGTAGGCACGACAGCCACAATACCTAGAATATCTTAGATTCCATCATCATTATAAACATGGAGATGAGTTCTACGCATATGTGAGGAGAAACGAGGCTCAGAAGTGCTGCATCGCATATGTTGTGCACTTTCACTAAAGTTACGTCTATTTAGGCTGCATTACCATAGGGCACATGTTTGCTTAGCATATCTTTACCTCACTGTTAAACTTTTAAGGGTTTGGAGAACTGATGGTACTGGTGGCTTACGTAACTTTAATAAAGATAATAGATAGTTCAACTCCCTCTAAACATGATCAGGTGATGAACAAATCAAATTCGCTCGAAATTCAAACCTATCTGTTTGTTAGAACTACTTCTTCTACATGTTTTATCTCTTTGCCTTGTTAGAAACGAAAATACTTTTAAAATTACAATTGACCTTACGAATACCGCTAAAAGCCTCTTAACACTTTAAAGATCAAGCCTTAAACAAACCATTACGCAACCACGATGAGTAATAATAACCTAAATTACTGTGCTAAGTAATGAATTACCAAAAATTCGGCACATCCCTGATTGCAATCGGCCTCACATCTTCACGGCTGCAACCTTCGGGTTACGAAACCAGAGCTTTTCCTTCCGTTCGAGTTATAGCGGTTACTCTCACATTATTATGCCTGCTGCTAACTCTATAATAGAACGTAATGTTGAAGGGAAAACGATCAGAATAAACTATGTTGCCGCATTTGCATAAAGTTTTGAAGCATTAGAATAAGAAAATTTTCCGATAGGTTAGAAAAGAAAACATGCAACAAACGTGTGACTTGTAAACATAATGTGTACGTCATTAAAGATGACTCGGAAACTATATTTAGATGATATTGCGTAGTTAGTAGTAAATGAATATACTAAGGACAATGACCGAAAGGTAGATCACCGGCCAGATGGTCCGATCACATAGTAAGATCATGAACTTGCAAAGGACATCGTGGATTTGAGCTGGAGTTGATAACATTGATTATTTATCACCTAGCTTGATGATATAAAAAAACAATATGGAATAAACACCATCATAGAGCCAACGACATCTTCCTTAACTCTATGAGCACCAGCTTGCACTCCGACCAGATGCGATAACTTTGCTTCTGTTTTTTTGTTCCACCTTTTCTAACAGCTTTAAAACACAACTCCATAAATTGTCCATTACGTACAATTATCAAGCCGGCTACGCAAACATTCCTTATAAATGGTAGACGGCCACATCTGCCAGTGGATTCCGCACAATCGCCAGCAATATTACTTTGTTGAAAATAGACGGTTGCGTAACAGACTGGGCAGTGCCCAGTGCCCTTCGCCTTGGCGACACCGACCGAGCCAAATATCTTCGGCCCTGACGGAGAACTACGTATCATCAATTCGAGTCTCTTCCTGGAATGTCCCGTTATGTAGTTAATCGAGAAGTGCAATAGTGAATAGTTGTTTTTGAGATGCTATTTGGCGGTTTTTTGATGTTTTTTCTAGACATTACGGCATTTAATTAATGTGTGCATCCATAAAGGTGGCAGGAATATCATCGTCATTTTTTTCTAAAGCAGTTAGGTACTTTATTAATTACAATAGCTTTTAAACTGACAGCAGAAATTAGGTCATTTCCTGCTGGAAACCTTAACCGAGATAACGTTTCATCTTCTTGCAGTTCACGTTCTGCACGTTGGCTGCTCTTGGTATACTTCCGTGCTCTTATCAACAGAAGCATCTGCTCAAGTAATCAACATAGTTCACCCAATGAGCTAGCAAGTGTCGTGGGACGAATGCTTCCCCCTTCACCTGCATTCTGCACTTGATGCAATTTCCCGACTATGATTGTAAAATTGCATATTGTTACTGTTGACCTCAGTTGTTCAAAATTCCCGGAAGATTCCAGTAGAAGCTGGATGGTTTTTGAAGAGCTAGGTCATGTTCAAGGCATCCCTTACAATTGTGTCTGTCGTCGGACCGCTGGAATATGATTGCTAAATTGCATCCAATGATCTTCCTGGATTACATCCGCTTAGAGTTGATCCTGTTCAAGGCGCTACTTCAAATATTCAGGATTTAACTGGAAGTTGTATTGGATATAATACATATTGCTTTTACTTCCTAAGTTTTAAACTCTGTACCGTGCCCTTTACCTTGTAGTAAGTACCTGTGATTTACAGTTGGACAGGTAGTGGTGTCAGATAAAGGCGGTCTGAAAAGGTCACTATGAGATCACCATTAAAACACAAGGTCCCAATTTCCCTTTCACCAGTATTAGTGCTTTTAGTAGCGTTTTATATGGACGAAAATATTTTAGCCAGAAGATAAATTTGTAAGTCCCACATGAAGATTGAAATTAGTGACGTAATAGTACATGTGTATGTACTTAGGTGTTGTCTGTGTATAAATATTGGCAGGTGCCAGCCATAGGTAGTAAGCACGCAACTGGCGCACCTGTCCGAGACTACACTCGGGGTGTTTGTACACAAAAACATATTTATTTTTATGTCTATTCAATAGAGGTTATGCAGGAGTTAACAGTGTAATATCCATAATTGATTGATTTCCTTATTTTTATTGAATCATCAAAAAGCCTTAAAATGTTAAAAAAAAAGCGGCTAAGTGCGTGTTGGACTACGCACAATGAAGGGTTCCGTAGTTGGGATGAATTCATCCCAAGAACAAACTTAACATTATAGGTGAAAAACATTCTTCTCCCATATATTCCAACTGCAAATGTAAGTTTGTACGCACAATATTGAGAGATTTACCACGTTAGTTTAAGACCACAGACTTCTTATCAATTTTCCTGTAAGCTATAAACGTATAAGTAACTATTTTCTGTATTTTTTTTTTCAAAATTTTAGACTCGTTAGTTTCGGAGATAAGGGGGGGGGGAATGGTAAATTTTCGTCTATTTTCTTAAATAACTATAAAACTATTTATTTTGCAAATCCTTTTTTTTTCTTGTTTGCCCTCCAAAAGTGACCCCCACATTCGAAATTCATTTATTTAATCCGTCTTTGGGTCACAGAAATTCACATGTGTACCAAATTTCAACTAAATCGGTCCACCAGATTCGGAACAAATTTGCTGTGACAGACGGACGGACAGACATACGAGTGATCCGTTTTTATGTCCGATATAAGGGTTCCATTTTTTCCTTTTAAGGTACGGAACCCTAAAAATATATTTTTTTATAATAAAGGCTTTACCGAACACTACTGGGACAACCCTGCATAAGGCATTAAAACGAGTACTGAACATAAGGTCGCAAAAGTACCGAGTGACGTAAGCACACTTGCCGGCAGAGCAGTGCCCTCTGGCGGCAAGAAGCCGACCTTGGGCCCAAAGCAACTTTCAACCCGGAAGCCGCCGTGTCATTCTAGCTGTCACGTTAAAACCGCTGAATTTTATTTACATTGCCCTTATTTGGCTCAAGCTCGATATATGGGCCGTACAGACGGTTTAATGGATATTTTAATGGGTTTGTATATTAAAGTTCGTGCCCTTTGTGGCGGGACTTTATTAAAAGTTGACATTCGTGACCTGAGGGGATTATTACACTTTTTAACTGAATTCATATTACCTATGTTAAGCTTTCTTATTTGGATTTATAGTATAGACTCTTATAAAAAGCAAGCTGGACTTTAAATCAAATGACTATAGCCTGATTAATAAAAAAGAAACGCACTTTTCAAAACCCTATCTTATAATTTTTTTTCATCGCCTGTAAAATCCTTTTTCTACGATACGCTTTTTATTTTTACACTGTAAAAAAAGAGCTTCTATTAAAGTCATACGGTCTATTTCAGTTTGTCGACTGCTGCCGGGTTTATTTCCACTCAATAAAAATATTTATACTGTGACCATGCGCTTGCGATTCGCGTGAACTCTGCTCGTGTTTGTCCCTCAGTGCATTCTGTCTGCTACACAGTTTTACCTGGCTGGCTTCCAATCTTATGGAGGAACGCTGAAACTAGGAATACAAAAGTTCATCAACTCCATTACTGACCTTACATTCTGGCAGTGAAATTGGCAGTCAAGGTCAAAATCAAAGAATTTGTTCGAAAACATTAATCTTTGTTTTAAGAATTCGTGATTCCACACACGCATTCTTCTGTCACCTTGTCATTAACGGCTTTAAAAACCAAAAACCACAGAGGAGGAAAAATCAAAAAGTTTCCATACGATATAAGCGGCGGACCTTGGCGCGGTACTTACGAATTAAATCGGCCCCCGACGAGGCCACCTCGCCTTCCGCAACAACACCGCGTATTTGTTCGCTACTGATTGAATTATAACACTTAAATGTGTCTGTATCCCACCTTGTTGTGGTGATTTAGCAGGTCTAGGGTGATAACAATTTCATGGCGGAATCCCTCTGGAGGTCGTAGTATTCGGTAGACTCTTAATTTGTGATCTTAAATGGTGTCAATGTTACAATATCCTTACTGACCTCACTTGTAGTTACGCCCGGCGAGCATCGCGCCATCTATCACCACGAGGTTGTCATACATGTACTACATGTTACAAATATTATTGTGTTTACCTTTCGTTGGACAGAAAAATATTGCCAACAAAAGGAGATAGAATGTTCTAGAATTCGTGACTCTTAGAAAAGTTGGATTGAATTGGCAAACTTCCAAGAGATATTGTGGTAAAACATACGCGCTTCTCGGATCTACGTATAAATGACGCTGATGACGTCACAAACACCCTCATACCCACATTGGAGGCTTTATTTACATTCATATCCTGCCCTGAAATAGGCTCATATTTATGGTAAGACATTGACTGAATGTGTTGCAAAAACCTTTTTGGCCCTAAAATCCTCCGCTCAGCTTTTCCTTAATAACAAAGAAGTTCAGTCAAAAAGTGCTTAAAGATGTCATCATTTTCAAGTCAAGCTTCAGTTCAAATTGTAACAGATTATATAATAACTATGATTTATGATCCAATAAATTTTTTTGCATGCTAGTTTTAGCGAATGTTGTAACGAAAGTTTTAGAAACTTAAGAAACGCGACCATCTGTAATCTATGTACCATTTGAACAAATTCAAATTCAATACAAATTGAACAAATTCAATACAAATTCAACAATTCATGCAAATAAATTTAATTTATTTTATATCGAACTATTTAAAAAAATCAATATCCTGAATGATTTTTCTGCTCGGAAATTAGGAAATCTCTAAGCACTCTTTGCACTTACTTTAAATTAAACTCACCATAGAGCCTGTTGGTGTATTGCTGTCCTGGAAAGCAGGTTTCCGTGTGAACACATGGGGCAGGGAATCACCACGCGCTGTCATGCAATGTTCCGTCTGAAAACAAAAGAGTTGAACATTACTCATCGCCCTGTACAAGGCCCTTCCTCTTCTGTCGTACTTTAAACATTTCCAACGGTATTTTCCATAACGTTTAGAATGTGAGTAATTTTAGCGGCGTAATTTTGTTGATTTCTATTTAAAAACATGTCCGTTATATTAATTTTTCTGGTAGACCAATATGGCATGTTTACGTCCCATAGGACAAATCGGAAAAGGGGGGTGAAGAGAACAAATTGGTTACGTTTATATTTATTAGAAAATTCGCGCTGCAGTACGAGTATATTTATTATCATTCTTAAGCTAAAGTATGATGGAAAGTGGTAATATATCATCATTTGACGGCTCAAGCAAACTCTGTTATGGATATCTGCTATTTTTGCTCAGAATAATCAGCCTTTAATATTCCTACTGCTGGGATATAGACCTCTCTGCGAGAGGGAGTGGGTCGTAATCCTCCACTCGGGCCCAGTGCACTCGGAGAATGTAACATGTCTTCGAATTGTTGGGTCTAGGACGTGGCCGGTTTCCTCACGATGTTGTCCTCACCGTTTTGAGTACAGTACTGAAATCGTGGAGTAACCACCCTGCTAACAAAACTTCCTTTTTTTGTTCCCAGATAATCACTCGCAGAGACAGGGAGGTGAGGGGTGTCCTACATGCGACCATAGTAGCTTTTGACAAGCACTGGAATATGGCGCTCACTGACGTTCTAGAGGTATGGACAAGGAAAGGACACAACAAGAGAAAAGTGCTTCCTGGACTGGGTAAGTGACATACGGTCAATTTTATTGCTGAATATTCCGAATTTTTGAACCAACCCTCATCACGATATTTCTCTAAACAGGCACACCGGTTCCCAAAGGTACGGCGGCAACTATTTCCTCAGTCCCAATGGTGAGTGAAGCTACTGTTGCCAAAGGTATTGTGGAGTGCAAGCGGCACATACCACAGATGATGGTGCGCGGCGAACACGTAGTTCTAGTGTATGTAGTGGAGCGATGATCTCTTGTATTTCATGCCAGCCTGGTAGCTCGGATTGCGAAGCCATTTTTTGTACGACCATTGCAAGTTTTTGTGGCAGTCTATGTGTTAAGTTTTTGTATTATTTATTGCTGTAAATTGATACTTTATAAAGTATACGCTTGTAGACTATGAGTTATGCTTATGAGAGTTGCTTAAATGTAATTTATGATGATATAGATTGTGGTAAAATATTTACTACATTACAAGTTCTAAGGACAATAATATAAGTAAAATAAGTTGCATATTTATAGGATAGGCCGTACTCCAGTACTGCAGTCACAATCATAATGAATACACGAGTCATCAACAAAGTTATTTTTGCCATCAAAAAGTTTGTTTACCGTTTTAATAACAATAAAATGTTCTCACTGGCATTCCCATGCGTTTCGAATGTCCCAGTATTCACAGCGTATAAAATAAAATAATGTCCACACAATGCTTGTTTTGAGGAACGTTAACGTTATTCGATTTTTCAATGATATTCCATGAGAACGAGCCGCCATTGAAATTAAGAACATTACATTTAATTAGTTACTATTTTTTGAGTTTCTTTTCATACCTACATCCTTTATAAAAATATTCACTTTTATTTGAAGTCTTATTCAAATGCGTTTGCATATTATCTCGAAGAAACAATGTCGGCACAAATGAATGAAGAAATGCGTATAATGTTTGTGTTACCACACAAACCAAAGTGTCCGCAAACCTGCACGTTTAACATACGTAATTTGGAAGACAGGACATGCTATTATAACAGGACTTCACTGTTACAATCCTTTGGCAAGATCCCGCACAGTTATTAGGGTAACATAAAGGGGAGCACCGGAGCGTACACATACACATACCAACAGGAAACTCATACGCACTATCGACCACATTTGCATAATACACTGTTGTTTTTGTATTAAGTTATCCAGAATTTATAAACATGAAAAAGAGCCATAAAACAAACAGAAATTTGATATTATGGATTGATTCAAAACCGTCTGATAAATTCGGGTTAACTTATTATCTGATAGGTAGATAATTCAACTATGTTGTTCCAATTTTGAATTTGACTAGTAGAGACCGACTATCCGGACACTTTGACACAGACCCCCAGAATCGAGTTTGCAATAACAATGTTTCTAAACATTTGACAACTAAAAAAATCGTGTAATACGTAAGTACGAGTATATGTGCAGTTTGTGCTACATATTTTGTTCCAATTTTTAATTTGACTAGTAGAAACTGCAATGACTATCTATGACTACTACTTTGACAAAGACCCCCAGAATCGAGTTTGCAATGTTATGTTTCCGTCCGGAAAGTCATTGCAGATTCTACTAGTCAAATTCAAAATTGGAACAAAAACGACTGAGGGTCTGTATCATGTTTCTAAACATTTGACAACTAAAAAAACCCGAAATACGTACGAGTACATGTGCAGTTCACAGGTGCAGTTAGTTACATCTATAATTTATGTAAATGAATATACCGTACATACGTTACACACAAGCTACCAGGATCCCACAGGTGCTCAGACCTATCTGTTCGCGAACGGTAATTTGCGGGCAGAGCATCCCAGGTTGGTTGACACGGAAGCGCGCACGCATTGTGCGCCACAATAGTTTCCCCATTTTCCCGTGGCCGGGGAACGGCCGGCGTGACCGCGGCAAGTCCGTCGACCCCAGGACAAGGGACGCGGGACGCTTTTCGCGTGCGCAAGCGCAGTGCTACCGAAAACTGTGGGTTTTTCTGCGGTTTTATTAGGTTATTACTTTATGAGAAGGTTGCACTCATTTTGTGAAATCTTTTATTTTAGTTTTCGAGGAAATTGTTATCCAGTCACAGTAAAATGTTTTCAATTTTACGGAGAGTTTTTAAAAGTTCGTGTAATCGCAGTGCTTCTACTGCTGTCTGCATGCGATTATACAGGGTTACTGGTAACTCGACGTATTCCTTGCAGTGCAGGACGTCCTGACAGGGTTCAAATGCAAATGTTGCAAGAAAAAAAAAAACAAAAAATAATATGTTTAATTAGTGATCTTTACCATAGATTTAGGCATTTTTGACCTTTTAATTTATAGCAAAGATCTGCTACGGCATCAGCTATGATACTAACTTAAATTCCAGTATAGTCGCGCCATTAATCATTTTTAAATTGGCTTCAAGTGATTTAATCTGGGATTTGTCTTAAAAAAAATTAAAAATCTAACTAACTCAAAAACTACTGAATTTTGGTAGAACATTTGGTGGCTTAATTTGTAGTATTTACCCTACTATGACATCCCGGAAGGAATACGTCGAGTTACTTAGATTACCTTAGTTAGGAATAGGTTAAGTTTGCCGAGGGACATAAAGAAAATAGTTGTACTGTACTTACTGTTACTTCAATAACATTCTCATACAAAAACCTTTTCTATTGTATGTAGGATTCTGTCTCAAGTCAAATGTAAGACTGCTTATTTCTGAAAATAATTTCTAAAGTAGTATATTTATTCTAATTAGGGAATGAATAGAAAATTTACATGCATCAGCTGCTAATCCTGCGCAGGTTGTACGACGTAAGTACGTGTCGACTGAATAGAACGGGTTATTGAAGTGGGTAATTAACCGACATACTTTCCACAGCTGGTTAGGTATTTTCAGCATAAAACCAAATCGTCTCCAGATAAAATAATTTAAATTGATAGCCAGTGGGAATTGGATCAAAAGAGTTGTGCCATTGTCCCCCAACGGCGGCCATAGGGAATGTTAAAAAATCCGTGTCGCTGTCCACCAGTGGTGGCGAATGGAAATACTTTACAAAATTGTGACGCCGTCCCCCAGTGGTGGACAACGAGAATAATGTTTTAAAGTTGTCTCGCTGTCCCCCAGTGGTGGCCAGACAAGTGGTGGACATCGGGAATAATCGGTTAGGAATGCTTTGCCTTTAGCAAAAAATAAATAAGGGAAATTAATATGGGGGTGACTGTCAAATGTACAGCTGGGAACCAATCGTCTGGCTGGTGAAATGGCAATTAGACTTTACTTCCTGTACTAAATACTATAATAGAATGCAGTCACGGCCCTTCTACCTGAACCAGAACAAAAACTACAGGAAAATCTCCCACAAGTCATACAAAGTTCACAATTTCTCACAAACGGTGACGTTATGAAAAGAATCTCGTGTGGCCAGCAATGCATCACGTCTATTTCTGTTTGAAATCGATGAAGAGACAATGGCCGGGCGGGGCGACGCACCCTGGCCAGCGGCCAATGGCCAGGAGGGTAGGAAACACTTGTCATGTAACACCTGACAGCTTGGAAAACATGTGGTGCAGAGATGTGCACGTCTTGTTGTGACAGTTACGCACTTGAGGCTCGGGTACACTTGGCCTTGGAGTAAACAGATTGTGTTATAATGTGGTCATACTTTCGTACAGAACAATTGTTCGCCGCTTATGTAGACCTAGCATAATAGAAAGAAGGATGGGAGAGGAGATGCAGCTTCTTGTGTCTTCAATGGTAGGTGGATATAAAAATACAGCGTTAATTATTTGTGTGAAGGCAAGATTTTGTGGAGACTTGCAACTGATTTTGTCATAGGGACGGTTCGATGCAATTTAATTCATTCTTTGGTTTCATGTCAATGGAAAAAAATTTGTAATGAAACTTACTACTTTGTTGCAAATATAGAATATTAATTGCTTGATGTAATACGTTTGTTATCAAACAAATACCTACTAGAAAATTATCAATTTAAATCCACTCGAGGAATTGTAGTATTTTGTTCCTAGGTTAACGTAGAAATATAATTAACAAACAGTTGTGAAGACTTTATTCAAGTGGACATGTTTCTTACTAGTTCCAAACACATCGTCATTAGTGTTATTTTGATTACTTCTTAGCAAAATTCTGGTATTTTGTCCAACGAACTAGAAATCTTATGATCGTTTCTGCTTGTGTTATTCATTAATTGTGGTTGTCAACCTTCGCAGTGACCTTAGACGACAAATTTTAAATGGTACGCGGAAGTGGCGGCAAGTCTTGAGCGTTTCGACAACAAATTAATACCGTTTGTTTATTATATTATTTATAAATAAGCGAGGGCGGGTGTATAATAGTGATAATGTATTAGATAATGCGCGTGTTATGCTTGCAACCTTGCTGTTGAAGAATGGACTGTTCTTTATCTGATTTATCTTCAGAGTGTGCACAATCGGTCTTGCAAGCCACTTCGTATACGAGTCGTAGTTCGATAAGTTTACGAGATGCGATTTCATTCGCGGGATAGTAATTTCGTCCTCTTTTAATTTCCAGGTAAAATTTCCAGACCCTACCCAACTAATGACTGTCCCTTTTCAAATAATTCCCAGTCAGGCGATCACATTTTTTTTTTGCTTTCCTGCAAATATAGTTTTACTTCTCAGAAGTCCCTTTTTCTCTCATATAAGATAAGTACACGCTTTTTGAAGTAAACAACGTGTTCGTCCATGTATGTAGAGATAATGGGATGTGGGCGTAGTAGGAGATATTAATAGCTCTGCCTATGAACAATAATCACAAACTACGAACTACAGAAGAAACAAATTGGCTTTAGATAACAAAATGAGGGTAGGTATGTAACTATTAGTCTTTGTAGTGCACTCGCGAAAATTATTTCAGGGGACTGGAAAACTTTAATGCTCATAATATGAAAAATAAAAAGTTTATACATTGCTATCTGTAATTTTAATGGTGTGCATAATATAGAGTATTCTATTCTATTCTATCCTATTCTACAAGCAGCTTTCGAGGCCTCTACAGTATTATTGGCACTAAAGTGTCTATCTAATAAATTTATCGCAAATTTTCCCGTATTCACTTTTAATGACGAACTCACAATGAAAACTGAAAGTAAAATGCGACCACATTGTCAAAAGGTCGCAAAGTGTACAAAAGCCTATTGATTATACATTTTGTGCTAAAGGTCGCAAGAGCTGGTCATAGAGGCCATTATAAGATGATTATCTGGAGGTGAGAGATCGAGCTGCGTTATACAAATTAGTATGATTATGTATGTAATGTTGTAAGTTCTAATGGTGTAGTAGTTTATGGATAAAAGTAGGAAATATCTTTATGTTTGTGTGGTTTTTGTTGCTCTGGCGCCTGTTAATGTGTTTGGAAAATAACATGGGCTTCTTTACAAGTAAATAAGAGAAACATAATTGAAAGTGCCGTGCTTTCCTATAATTTAGATATCTACATGCGAGATCTAAAATTATGACAAAGACTCCAGAGTCTTTCATAAGTTAATGCTGTGTATGTGTTTATTTGGTAAGCCTTTACTTAAATAATGCTGGATCCTGGGTTGAAAATTGCAAGACGTGAACAACTTTGTGCTTTTCAAACCCGTATCAGTTAGTATATTACTAGTATAGGTACATAACTAAGATTGTCTATTTTTTTTTCTTTAATATTATCTATAACTGACGACTTAAAGGGTTCTGCATCAGTCTTATATCGAAATTATTCTCTGAAAGTTATTGTTAGTATTCACAATTCAAAACACAAATTGAGTATGAGTCAGCCGAAGATGAGCCGAAAAATAACAAAAAAATCTTCATCAAGATTAGGGGAATTTTCAGAAAATATTTAAAGCATCGGAGAATTCCCGAATAAAATATGTGTAGTAATAAAAATATAGTGCAAACTTTCACCGGAGGAGTTCCGGCGTTAGGCGAGGGTGAGTATTAATAGCGGCGGTTGCGCAACGCGGCCGATGCACTGCGCGTGCACCGACACCAACACATTGCAGACTGGGATTAACGTTAACTGCAGTTTAGTGTGACGTGGCTTAACTGGTCGATTAACTTTTTGAAGCTTCAATTGCAAATACTACTATAAAATTTCTTCAACAGACTTCAGTTAGGTACCATTTGATCTTTATAAGGTGTTTTTGTCTGTTTAGCCATAATAAACAAACCAGCATATTTTTACAAGATCAAAAACAAGTATAGTTTATTATAATAGCGTATATAGACACGTTAAATGTATCGACATTACTGGTAAGGCGAACAGGTCTCGACAAGGCGACACTTCCGCCTTATGTACTGGCTATGTATAGTATCATGTATATGTATTATATGTGCGTCCAATGTCGTCCACTATTCTTTTTTCCAACCTTGGTGACTCGGCTCCGACGTGTAATGTTCAATAAATTGGAATGTGTAGAGATTCCAGTGTTAGTACCTACCTACCTGACCTACAGTCACGTGTGAAATCATGCGTAGATAGGTGTTTACTGAAGATTGCTTGGTATTTCTGCTGCCCTGGTAACTTTCAAAACAAAAGATTAGTTTAACTTCTTTTCCAGTCCATGGTAAATTGTTAAATGAGTTCAGCTCTGCAGTAGGTGGCCAGTGGCACGCCAATCGCGGCATCAGGGACGATAATAAATATGAGAGAGAAAGAGGATAAAATACTACAACATTTCCAACAATGTAGCTACTGAATCATCTTCTACCTACCTATATTTGCAATAAACAAATTTTGATGTGAAACATTAATGCGGCGGGTAGAAAAAAAAAATCGGAATATTTTGTTTTTGATTATGGCGTACATATTTTCTTTAATAAACTATTTTCTATACAAAATAGTTTCGATGGTTCACATCTGCCAGGCTTCCCACGACGGCTCAATTTTTTCTTTAAGATGGCTACTTGCATCGAATCTACTGTATCAAAAATTAAACCTCCAGTTAAACTGCACGTTAACGATGCGTGCGCGCACCGGCCGGTGTTCACTTTACTCTTTTTGTATTCGTTCTTGCAGCTAACTTGGGATTGGCTTGACCCATTTACCGCAAATAGACGCAGCCGGGATTCAAACGCGCGCCCAAACGACACGTGGCGGGCGGCTTATGGTATTCGCGTTTTAAAATACTGAAACGCCTTGCTGATGAGTCAGCTAAGCATCCGTTGTAGAGATTTATATGGACTTATTCGCTCTTTATTATTTGCGAGTAGGTATTTGTTCGGGATGTTTTGATAGGACCTATTGTGGATATGGTTTTTGGGGTGAAGGATCCGAATTTCATTTCACAATAATTGGATGATTAATTCATTTTATTTTCTACTAGATAAATCCTATGTCAATATTTGGACTTCTAAGTTAACAAGTACCTATTTCAATGAAATCTTTTGGGGTGTAGGTAATACTTGAGTGAATAACCATCGACGTACACGCTGCTATATCTTATTAATGTTGCCATATAATTAAAATTGCGCGGAAATTGCTTAAATTATTGCGCGGAAACTGTATTCATCTCTCTCAACCCGCTAATCCAAAAATTATATTTGCCAAATCTTGATAATTTCAGTCATAAAAGTAATTAACGGTAATTTATAACTTCGGTTAAATTTATAAATCGGTGATGCGATCTTCAAGCCGAAATCATTTGATGGAGTTCCCTAACTTTACGTATTGGGGTCACGGAAATTAAGTTATTCAAGTATGGCTTCACGCTCCTGTAGCTTGATTAAGTTGGATTTTATTTTGAGAAGAAGGAGGGGGGGGGGGCGGGTAGTAGGTTGTGTAATGTAATTTTTGTAGACTTTTCCAGAAAGTTAAAATATGTAGGTACGTTTTCATCTAATATAAATCATCCCCATCCACCTTCCTGCTTCTATCCTAATTGCTTCTATCAGTCGTTAGTTTGTAGGTATGTTTTCATTGAATAAATAAGTAAATTCTTTATTTACACTTCAAAGTCACAAACATCTGTGTAGCCCTGACTCTTGTACTAGGAGTTCCTGTGTCACAAGAGCCAGACCTCTCAATTTACAGGGAATATGATGTAGAAGCGAGATAGACAAAATAAAATACAGTTACATTGACAGGTAGGTTCACAAAATTATACAATAATAGCTAGCTGCTAGCTGCTTAGCAGTTATAGCTGCTTTTATTATAAAATCGTTGAGCAAATGGTTGTATTTCTACTTGTTTTCCGAAAACCAGGTCTTTACCTGTTTTCGCCTCACAGTTTTCTTTGAATCTTGTGTATGTAATGGTCATAGTCAATCAATATAACTAGCCTTTCCCCAACTATGTTGCGGTCGGCTTCCAGTCTAACCGAATGCAGCTGAATACCAGTATTTTACATGGAGCGACTGCCTATCCGAACTCCACAACCCAGTAACTGCGTAATAATACGATACCCCTTTGTAAGACTGGTTGTCAGAGTTCGGGCTTCTGACGACCCGTAACGACTGTCAAAGATCCACGAATGACAGCCGGGACCAACGGCTTAACGTGCTTTCCGAGGCACGGAGGAGTCTCGGTATGTAAAGATGGTCACCCATCCACGGTGGTCATAGTATCGTTTCAAATTAAATAAACTTTTGCTTGCTTAATAAGGTTAAACAAGAAAAAGTAAGACTCCGACAGCTGTTGTCCACAGAAACAGGCCCTTTAAAGATCAAAAAACATGCAATGCCATTGAATTTAACGAGCATCGACCCTCAGAAACGTAATAAACCAAATGATCATAAAACAATCGATTTAAACTTGAGTAGTTATCGAAACGTAAACGGTATCATAGTCTATACAATTAGTGGGCTGTAAAAAAATCGATCACGCGAAATACGGCGTACGCGCATGCAATTGCAACTCAGGGCCGACACCCATTTGTATTGTTCGTTTTTGTATAAACTTTGAATGGAAGGGAATAACCGGAATGCGGAGGTGTAAAAATGGAAGAATAATGAACGTGTGTGACGCCATCATTTGACTAGAACTAGCAGATCCTGCAAGTTCTCTTGCAGAATCTGCTAGTTCAGGTTCAGGTTTCTACCAGCACTCACACCACTTAAATTTAAAGAACAAACAAAAAACTTTTTTACAAAAAAATACAACCGACTTCCAAACACAACACTACAAAGTGAAAAATAACTTTAATTTCGGAAGTCGGTGTCTAGTTTATTTTCGATTTTTGCCACCGACTTCCGAAATTAAAGTTATTTTTCACTTTGTAGTGTTGTTTTTGGAAGTCGGTTGTATTTTTTTGAAAAAAGTTTTTATTTTTCACTTTTTAGTTTCGTACCTACCCCACACAAATTCTGATACAACTACCTGCAAAACAAACTAGAACATCATCCATATAAAAGTGGGGAAAAAAAATACGTATTATTGAAGCTAACTCAAAAACTACCGAAGCAAAGTTAATCAATTTTATATGGGACAAACTTATATGGGACCAACCCTCTCGAATAAAACAAAAAAAAAAATCCAAATCGGTCCAGCCATCTTCGAGTACCTAATCGGGGAACATACATAAAAAAAAAATAAAGGTTCCGACGAATTGAGAACCTCCTCCTTTTTGAAGTCGGTTAAAAAGAAAGAAAATACGTTTATTTGCGGTAAACATGACGCAAAGAAATAACACAAAAAAAATAAGAATAAGTTGGGGGAAAATATGCGTCACATCCACGCAAAACGGCCATCGCTGAGCATAATGCTGCCACCCCATGCGAGACACAGCCCCAGCGCTAATTTCATATTTTGGTTCTAGGAATAGATCGTTTTATTATTGTTATAGACTTATGATGGCTCTCTCACACTCGCAAACACATCATCTAAGTTTTCACGAGTGTTTTACAGAATAGGATGTATTTTTTATATACAACGTGTCGTTTTGCATCCTCGTCAAGTTTAAGGATGTGGTATAGACAATCAAACCGAACAACTTTTTCCATGGCACCATCATCGTAATCGCGAAAAAATAATCAGCTGTCCCATACATTTGCGTCGAGTAGGTATTGAAGTTTTCTATGAGACAGTTGAAAATTTTTTCGCGATTACGATGTTGTTGGTCCCATGGAGAAAGTTCGGTTTGATTTCTGTATCACACCCTGAAATTTGACGAGGATGCAAAACGACATGTTGTATTTTTTTTTTTTTTAATTTAGTAAGTTGTGTGGAAGTCCCAAAAGAACATGTAAAGCCTGTGTGAAGGTACCACAAATAATAATGAATGCTAATACCGTCTTCGTGATGAGGCTGCCCGCCCGCAGCGTCCCGTAAACAAGATAATTGCTAATTAAGTCATTACGTATTAATAAATTACTAGCTCAGTGACCAGAGACGTAATTAGCTTTTCTCCAGAGTTTACGATCGTACAACTTGGACATTACTGACTCTGGAGTTGGATGTAACGTTGGAAATCGTGATGGTGGATTGTGGAAAAATGGACAATCCCCAAACTGTGTACAGTCACGGAAAGTAATTCTTCAGCAAATTGCCACAACTAATTAATACAACTGTCAAAAAATTATAGTTGTGTTTTGAATATACGGTCAATTGTATTGTAACCAACTGAGTTGGTTATCAATTAATTTCCCTGACGGCCTGACTTTAGTTAACTTTTACAACAGTACCTAAGAGGTGTTTGTGGGTAAAATGAGTAACGTTTACAGACTTTCCTCTTCAGGAACTTTACTTATATGTTATGTAGTCAAATTGATATGTTGAGCACACAACCCACTGTAACCAGACAGTTATTATACCCAGGTAAATATTTATTTAGCAACAATAACATTAACTAAGCCATAACTCATTATCATTACGTATTACTATAATTACGTAAAGCCGATAGTGTTAGCCGTTTAAACTCTCAAAGCTGTCATTATGAAAGAGCTCATAATTACAACTTTTACCTGCGCGCGCGCTGCTTACGGAAATAAAGTCGGCGTTATGATTATGCCAGTTTGAATTACGTTCACCCGTTGACAATTATGTGAAAATTTCATAAAACAAAAGTTAATTGTAGGGCTGTGTGCATAGATGCGGATATTCTAAGTTTAATTGGATTACTTAAGTTTTTTGTGCAGTGTTTCAATAATTAGCAAAGTTTCTTAGGTAGGTGCGAGGAAAACAGACCACATTGAACTTCCAGAACAATTACCTGAACACAATTTGCATACTTACCTACTTCACACAGTGCTCAAGCAAAAACCTCTACCATTTATTCAATGGACCATCTTTCGCTTCATTTGGCGAAAAGAAGTAAGTATCAATGCAGCAATTTATTGTTCCATCCGTCAATGGACACCATAATATGGCCGCACTGGCCCCATCGGCCATTGTATGTGGGCGCCATTTCTCTTATGGCGATTGTGTCACCATGCCTTATGCAACTAACTCTCGGAACCCCATGCATATTGATCATGTGGTAATAACACATCAACAGAACTGTGACACCATCTAAGAAGTGAAATGAACTTTCTGTCTAGGGCTCTGAATTCTTGGAACATTTGTAATTTATACTGGCTAGACTATGCAACTGCACACATAGATAGCCTTTTTATGTGGAAAGCATAGTCTCCCTTCCTATTTTCATTATTGTAGATTGATAGTACTTCGTTAATATCTCGGAATTTACACTTTCCATTTCAATAAAGAAAAGTTTTGACACCAAAAGAGGCACTGACAACTAGACTATAAAACATCGTGATTCAGTCAACAACATTCAGATTTCCCCACCATTCAACTTCAACATCGCTCACTACTTAACCTGATAAAAATCTGAATCAAATCTACAGATCTAGACCGAATCTAGATTCAGTTGCATTGTGCACTGCGGCTAAGTTCTGTGCGCGTGCGCCGCGTGACAGAAAGGCTTGCTTTCACTCGCGCTTCCTACCCGCGATTGATATACAACACGACAACGGCAACGCTATTATGTACCATTTGTTGTGTTTTTGTGCAAAAGAACGTTTTTTTGCACTTAATTGTTGAGCGGTGATAGTTTTTTAATTGATGCAAAATTATTGGCATGTAAATGGGTGTTTGTTAACATGAAATTAAAGTCGTGTTGTATTGAGGTAGCATACTAGAGATTAACGAACTGTTTTCTAAATTAACGATGACTGTAACTTTGAGAAATCTCTGAACGTGTGGAAGTTAAAGAAAATGGTCCCATAACACCAGCACAAAGGGTCATTACAAGTGCGACTAGAGTCGGTCTGGAGCAACGCGCGCGCAGACGGATAGACAAGTCGCATTCCTAGATGAATTACAACTAGTTAACATCTAAACTGTTGCGGGCTCACTGCAAACCCACCAAAGGCCATTTCACCGCGCCGAACGCGTTATCTGCGATCGCCAGTACAAAACTTCGTATAATAAAGACGCAAACGCGCCCGTAACAACAGACGGGCGTTAGAGACTCGCATGCGCCGGCGCAGTGAAAGTACTTTCGCGCGCTCGTTGCCCCGGTCGTCGAACTTGGCGCGGGAGAGAGATAGCGCTATACGCAGGAGTGGGACAGATATAGTTTTCTGAGGAAAGCCGTGAAAAGCGACCGGGTGCGGGGTACGCGAAAGTGCGCACCATCAGGAAATCGCCGCGATCGTAAATGCTGAAGTTAAATGATTTTTATGCGTCCACCTTTACGATGCCAATAAAAGGCTTATTGTTCGTGCACTATTATTCGCTGCTGAGGCGGTGAACTCGAATTTTAAGGAATTTTCCGCGTTTTTCTCCGTGTTACCGCGGCGTGTCTTCCTCTGTTTAGGACATAAAAGTTTTATTGTGTTTCCAAAGTTACGCACGCCAGCGAATTTTGTAAGATAACGTTTTTTTTACATGGATACTGAATTCACAGTAAGAATAAAAGTGAATGATCGAAAAAGATTGTTTTCGTCAAAACTAGACTTATTTCTTTCAATAACACCAAGGCGTTGCTGGCCTTCCTTGAGGAGCTGGGGTGGATCGAACAATCGATTTTCCCACACGTATGTTTACCTACGCAAAATACGCGCACTGACGTGGAGTTGCGCGGTTGCGTGGTATTACCGTCTTCCAATGGGCCTCTTGCCAAGATGGTAACTACTGCAATATTAAAACCACCACCCGGAGCTCTACCCAGTGATAATCCTACACATATATCAACCACTTTACTGCACCTTCTCTATCAATTCACACACCTCTTACTATTCAAGCTTCCAAGCCAACGTCAGCGTCATAAACCACACAATTTCGTAGTTTAATTACATTTGGCGTGTACAACTATCTCTTCACCATTATATTATCAGTGCTAGTAAGTTTATAACGTGATTTCTTCCACTAAACATGGACAGATCTTATCAGAATGGTCGGGGGCCTGGTCTAAGTGAGAGACGATTATAGAGAATTATTAAATTAAGCCGAAGGATTTATTACTGTGATTAATAAGATTGAATTATGAATTTTGAAATTGATCGATAATGCGTCTCAGTTTCGCGAGTAATGATTGATGAATGATAGATAATTTAAAAGTAATTAATAGTTTTTTGTGTTATTAACATTCCAATTGCAAATTCTGTTATCGAGATGGTTTTTTTGCCAGTTTGACAATTACATTTAAATCCCAAAGAAGTGGTTATACTCGTATGTTAAATCTACGTTCTACGCTAAACTAACAATATTTTATTTCGAGTTTTCACTTGTTAAGCAGATACATGTTATCAGTACATACTCTGCTGTATATATTGCCATGTCGGTAGATAATGTTTTGTCAGTAGGTGTTCAAGAACGTTCTATCACTAGTCCTGTCGCCTGTATCTTGCGCCCGCGCAAACTCACTCGCACCGAGTTAATTGTTGCCGCGGAGAGTGAAAGTTTAATGTGTATACGAATTAGTTTTGTTTTCGTTCACATTGGCGCATGTGTCGCTCAGTAATTAAACTGCTTTTTAGCTTTACAAGGAGACTGCAAAGTTTCGGTTTTGTAATTAAGTACGAGTAGATGAGATATTGAAATCCAGGATTGCTAAACAGCTAGGCGGATTGAGATATAAGTTCTTGTAACACTTGTATATACCTTTATTTACTTTAAACGGAGGCTTCTTCATAATGCTAGCCCACGTATTATGAAAAACTATTTCATTTGATGCGGTTCACACCGCATCAAATGAAATATCATCTTAACAAATATGGTTATTCTTTTTGTCGACCTACAGCAGCTAACATTTTACAGAGATCAAGGATTCAGAAACCATAGAACTTTTTAAATTTTTAGGAAAGGTAAATAAAGCTGTCTATGTGAAGCCTAGGCAACAAAGCTGCGTGTCTTTACTCAATACTATTAACTAGTTATAATTTTCTGTTTTTCAGCCAACGATCGCCATCACGGGACATTTTAAGGTCGAAGAAGGTGAACAACCTCTGAAGTAGGTTCGAAAGCTTTTAGGGAAAACGCTGACGAAACGAGAGGACTTTACTGCGGTGTCAACGTCCTTCTGATCATTGTTACGACAAGGCTCAGCTTTCCTGATAGTTGGATATGTGTGTGAGGTTTTTATTCGTTTTCGGGAGATAGAGAATGGGAAGATAAGCCAGATCGGAGCGTTTGGTAAAGTACTTGATGCTCATTTGTTTTATAACCACCGCCTTCAGGGCAGTTCAGGGCAATGCTATCCTTTTTCACAGAGAGAATGTAACATACTTATTTTGTGACAGGTTATAGCAGTACTGGAAGGTTGGGTTTGGGAAGGCTGAATATCCGATCAAACGCTATTTGTAACTGGATCTCTTGACTAAAACAATAGCTCATCTACTTACTACTCAACCTAAACATTAACCCCAAACAGAAATGATATAACATAATTATGTCAACATTAATTAGTCACAAACATGAAACTACAAGTATGTAGGAGTATATAGAGCTAGCTAGTTCAGCTCCTACCCTGATACGCAATGGTACGCGTACTCTCGGCCTTGAACCCTCCCCCTTCCCCCTGCGTATCGATCCGTAGTACTACGCGGGCAACCTTTGTTGCGTTGCGTAATAGGGACGCAACGACTACACCATTCATGTACCACGCTTGGTTCCTGTCTATCTGTAACGGAGTTAACTTTTATGATATGTTTATCTTTCAAATCAGTGAACCTGAAACATATATAGTTTTTTTTTTTTTTGTGAAATAGGGAAAATACAGGCTTCCTGCCGAAAAACACTGTTTTGGCGGATGGTTTGTTTTTTTCTAAATTGTTTGTTTTATTCTTAACTATTAAGCTGTAGTCAGCATATGGAGATACTGCTTGGGCGAGTTACTTGGCATAAAGATTGGTGATCACAATTCCTACTCCTTCAATGTACTCAGCCTATAGCTATTCTCTGCTGGACATAGGCCTCTCCTAGGCTGCGCCACAACACCCTGTCCTCTGCCTTCCGCATTCAGTCTGTCCCAGCCACCTTCCTATGGCCGTCGGTCCATCTAGCTGAGAGACGTCCCACACTACGCTTGCCGATATGCGGTCCACTCCAGGACTCGTCTGCTCCACCGACCATCGGTCCTTCGACCAACATGACCAGCCCACTGCTACTTCAGCTTCCTTACTCTGCAAGCTATGTCGGTCACTCCGGTTCTTTTCCGGATAATTTCATTCCTGATTTTGTCCTTCAAAGAAACTCCGAGCATAGCCCGCTTCATAGCGCGCTGAGCGACCTTGAATTTGTTTACCAGCCCGACTGTCAGTGTCCACGTTTCGGCACCGTATGTCATAACGGGCAGGATGCACTGGTTGAAGATCTTAGTTTTCAAACATTGCAGGATAGGCGATGAGAAGACTTGACGAAGTTTTCCAAAGGCTGCCCAACCCAACTGGATCCTTCTATCGTCTTTTCTCAAAGTTGTGTCTACTGAGCTGGATGACTTGCCCTAGTTAGACATACTCCTTCACTACTTCGAGGAGCGACCCTTCGATGTGTATTTCTTCTTCTTATCTACCTTTAATTGTTTTCCGAAATATTAAGTGTATTTAAAAGTAACAGCTCTGAAGCTGCTTAGCTTTTTATTTACATTATGCATATTATATTATGATTAGTTTCCAGTCAGTACATGCGCCGAAACGTCAATGTTCTTCCACATACTCGTAACAACTGTATTTACTCGTGTGACGTGATAAAAGATTCGTATGTACAAGAGCGTCGTGTTCGCTCAACTAAGTTCTGCCCCATAAGACAAAAATGGCGCATTGCAGGAAAAGGGAGTTTCGCATTGCGTTTCAATTTCGTTTTACTACAGAACAAGACGGGCTCATCCTATTATTTACTAGATTAAATTTAAATAAATAAAATTACTTATTTTTAGGCCTGTATTCCTCGTATTAAGATTTTACAGACATATTTTCAGACCTCAGATTTTCTTTGCAAGTGTGCACACTTAAAATGAACTTATTGGGAGTGTTTTAGGACTCAATTTTCATTCATGCTGCCTTTGTCTTCAGTACATTCAGCTTTCTACGAGAGTTCTTGAAATATCAGCTCTATCAGCAACGAGGTAAGGTATATAATTTGAGTTGGGTAGTATTTCCGTCCTTTGGTATTTTGGACCTAACATTATGTTAGGCTAGGTTAGTGCGAAAGCTCTTGGCCATGCCCGAAAGAAAATTTATGAATACAATGACCTTTCGCTTTGTACGCACGGCTACAGATCAAGCTATACATTTCCAGTATAAGCTGATATCGCATTGTATAGGATTTCCTTACAATGAGAAACTTGTCAGTGTAAACTGGAAATGCATACCTTGATATGTAGCCGTGTGTACATACTCAGAACGGTGGTTTTGATTCTTTAAAATACTAAATACTTAGTGCATATTTAGTCTTGTACATTAGTACAAAAACTGATCAAACTTAATATTGCAATGTTGTCAAAAACATCGATAAGCTTGATAAACGCTTGGTATTGGCGTCGAATTTTTTACAAATATACATATTATACGGTTACATATTCAGTAAAATTTAAAAAGGTGCTCGAGCATCCGCGCGAGGATTTTTCCGCTTGGTAGTGACTGACCCTTATTCCGTTTATTTACAAGACACAAGAGGCGTCACTTTTTTGTATTTTTTGTAGAATCTGCGTAGCTTTATTATTTTTCCCGTAGGTATTTCTTTTATTACTAAGAATAACGTAAGTAACTCCGTTATTCATTAAACTCAAAAAAATAATATCATATCGTGCATATTATAACAAGATCTAGTGGTCCGATATAAAGCTTTTCCATGTCTTCATTAAGATACCAACGATACAGCTGTAGATCGTGTAGATCAATTAAATTAATTAACTAAATTAATATAACATGATAACGCATTGAAATAACCGTATCATCGCAACTGATTACAATTCGGGGATCTCGTTAAATATTTATGAGAAATACTTGGTAAAATAGCTTGATGTTTCGATTATAGAATAGAATAGAATAGATTACTCTTTATTATGCACACCATTTAAAATACAGGTATGAATGTTGAAATTTTACATAGGGTGACACAATGGGTGGTCTTATCGCTAAAAGCGATCTTTAACAGACAACCTTTTACTATATTCTGACTAATCTGTACATTTGTACAAGGATAAGTAACGTAAATACATATCAATTTCTTATCTTTCTTCTAATCAGTCTAGGTAGGTAATAAATTGTCCCATATTGTTCTCACCTGTATTTGTTTAATTTATAAATCAATCGTTTTAAATAGGTATGTTTATGTTTCATATTATTTCTTTTATATGGCATGATAAAGTACTCGTCTGTATGTATATACTTTTGTGTAGGTATCTAAATTAATTATGATCATATTGTTCTGCGTCATAAAGGGTGTAAAGGAAAGTAAAATAAAAACCTAGGTAGCTGTGTCTGAATTGTAACATTTAAACTTGTTGGGACAGAAGGTTGCGTGTTCAAATCACGTCAGAGTCAACAATGTACTGGCCTTATGAGTATCGTGGTTGAAGAAGGAGCGTAAATGAAATTCCAGTGTACAGGATACAGTCTATTTAGATAACCATGAATATTAAACACAACGACACTTCTTACATTAATTATACGCGCAGGAAAGATGACTGGCCGCTAAACTCTACGCGCGGGGAACATTTAGTGCCTACAAAACTAAAGACAATAACGAAGAATCCTAGAACACGATGTGGACAAAAGTGTACCTACAGTATAAGTATACTTTTTACTTGACCATAGAGTCTAGATTGCTTTAGAAAACATGTTATGTTTTGTAAGGACGAGCACCCAAGGACTACTGGTCCAATATAAAACGCCTGCTTCAAATAACGAGAACCACCGACAGGAAATTATTACTAACGCCAAAGAACCAATATCACTGCTATAAATAATCTGATAGGAAAGCCTATGAGGACATTGACATTATTCACACCTACGTGTACATGAATTTAGTTCAGGAAACATATTTACTGAATAGTGTGAGGTAGCTAAAAAGGAGACATTTTTCTTATCAAAGCATAATATATAATTAAGTCACTTTTCGCGTTGCCTTTCTAAACCTCGGAATGGATTTTGTTTCGGTTTTCACCGTCATTTAGATCATTTACTGACACATAATCAAAAAATATCGATGTTTTGTCAAGTCGTAAAAACCGTGCTAAGCCTACTCCATTGTAAATAGTGGAGGACTTTCACCAAAAAGAAATAATATTTCCTTAAAGGAATTAAATCTTTTGATGGTGGTGTCACGACCGGTGGGTGGAAGACTCGTGTAACCCCAAGGGTGGCAGCCCCCACTTTTTATATCATTAGTTGAAAGTAATCCGAGACGTATTACCACACCTCTCGATGTTTATTTAATTCGAGAATAATTTAAGTTTAGGTATGTACATATTGTATTCGATAATGTTTTGACATAGAGCTTTTGAGAAGCTCGGTCTACAGATTTCTTTTGGTATTTACCGCGGTTTTGCTTATGTTTTTAATACATATACAACCAACGAAAGACCCTAGCACTGGATGAAGTTATATGCATGCCCAACAATTGGTTTAGTTGTGCTGTGGATGATCGGTATATGCGGTAAAATTAATTTGGGTTCTAGTTGGTGTTATACCAACTAGAACCCAAATTAATTTTACCGCTAGATTTTAAGGCATTACATATTAGATCCCTACAAGGAAATATCTACTGTCTAAGTTCATGATAAAAAGCTGCATTTGTTTACTGAATCATACGACCAACCCGGAAACACTCGTGCGTAAATTCGACCGTAAAATTAAGAATTAATTAGTAATGCCGAAACCTACTCATATGTTGTCAGGCTACGTACACACTGCTCCCCGCCCCGCTTGTCCGGGTTCATTCTTCATTGATACACGTGGACATGGATCACCCCCCTCTCCCGAACTCATACAGATAGTACAAAACAAGGCTTTGTTAGTTGTTTCTAATAATTGTCGAGTGTGACGGTAAATGTTATCATGTCGTTAGCGAACATAGATAAAGAAATAATTTTATTAGAAATTGTCTAGCTAGCATTTTTTCAGTTTTTCCTCTCAATTATGTTTCACCTTTAAAGCCTTTTTCACACCGATGCCGCGGTAAACGAAAATCTAGCGAAAACTTGTCAAGAGAACTGACTTCTGTCTTTGTAGGTACAGAAAATATCGCGTTTCGCAGAGAAACCGCGGCGGCAAGCGACGCGCGTCTGTGTGAAAAAGGCGTAATGGTTGATTTTTAAATAGTCGGATTACTTGTAACTGAAGAATAATTAATGCGTTTTGACATATTTTCTATACAAAAGTAAAAAAAAAAACCGCAATTTTTATTGCTCGGATAAAAATAATACACAGATTAAAAAAATCAGCCCTAAATCATACAAGCTCAAATAAATTATTTTAGAATAAATAATGGAGAACTTACAAAATAATTAAACACTGATGTTTTTAAAAGCACGATTCCGAATTTCACATTGACAGCACAGCAAAAACCTAGTCATACCTATCCTCAAGCAAAAAACAGTTTTTGTTTTTACATAACAAACACGTGTTTTCAGAATTACCTCAAAAAATACCGTATTATTACCTAATGCTGGTGGCTTATTAATGCCACCGTATTTACTACGCCACTGGTTTAGATGCAGTGTTTCAGGGGGTTCAGGGTAGGGGGCTCGCTCGCCCCCTAGCCCGGGGCTGGCACGTGTAACGTTGCCTAGCGACACGGCATGCTGCCGGCCGGGGAAGCTACAGAAGAATAACTAGGGAACGACGTTGTAGGAAACACGCATGTCGAGTGGGTCAGGTACTTATAAATGGAAGGTATTTGTGTCTACTTTAATTATTCAGAGTTTGCGCTTATTTGAATAAACCAGTCAACTAACCGTCTCCGTGTTTAATTGACGTCTCAATAAAAACGTTTGAAAGGTTTGTTTTTAAGTTCTACAATAGGGATGATGCCTCGGTAAAAAAAAAGACTCTAAGAGAAGAAGAAGAGAAAGAGAGAGAAGACTAGGGAGAGTCTATTTTGTCAGGTAATAAAAAAATATTAGACACGTATTTTTTGCAATAACATATTAATAAAAATTACTTAGATGATACGCATTAAAGTTGGGGAGTGGGGGCTCGCTACGTCACAACTTATAACAAACTACGTTTAAAATCTAGGAAGGTGTGACGTCATGCCACATTTTAACTCAATGTATCACCGTAATCTTTTGATTACGTAAAAAAAGAACAAAATACGTGTCCAATATTTAGTAATAATCTATAATCAATAAAAATTTTTAGTCAACATCTCTATTGACGTCCCAATAAAAAAACGTTTGACAGGATTGTTTTTAAGTTCTACAATTCACCATCTTTTTATTTTACTTGGTTACGGAAATATCTGCTACTGAGCTACACAATAAATACTTTACAATATTCAGTCTATGAAAAATAAAGCTGTAGAGCGACATAAACAGTTGGCTGGTAGGCAAGCCAAACTTTGAGACCGTAATTATGAAATTCTGGCTCAAAACTCGAACTAAAAAAATATATTGAAATGTCAAAGAAGTCGGTCAGTCAGAAATTAGGTTCCTAGGAGAAGAACGGGCAAGAAACTCCACGGACATTCTTTTAAGTTCTTTGGCTCTTTCTCTAATATAGTTTCTCTAATAAAGTTAGTACTAATGGACCTTCTACAAATTACCTGCTAGTAGTCCTGTACGTTCTCCCACGCCCCTATTCCAGGAACATCCATTCAATCTACTGTAAGTTCGTTTTTCTGTAAGATGCCTACGTTTTATTAAATTCCCTAAGAGGACATTTTAGTAGTTTTCGTGAATATTTTGATCCTAATTAAACGTCAACTGTTGATTTCTTAATTTTTTTGATCGAATATTAATAAAAGAAAATGGTACCTAGGTGTCATTTTGTTTGAGCATTCGGAGTGAAAATTACATTGATCGAAAGTCACAATTTAATAAATTGAAGGTATTTATTAGTTAATAATAACTTAATATGGTATATCCCATTATTTTTCACATTATTTATAAGTATAATAGCCTCATTAATTAAATAGAGTATCCTAATTACGAGTATATTCTATCTAACCTTTAAAAAGGCTTCAGAGGCACACCTTTGTTATTACATACAACTCCTTAGTATTCTTCTTTAATAACATTAATAAAATAAAACAATGAAATAGTAATTAATGAACAATGATTAATTAATTAAATCAAGTTATGTACTCAAAAGTTCGTTTTAGAAAAATAATAACTTCCGTCGGGAACGATAACAACTCCAACACGTAGTTACGTAGCAACCGCCTACGAAAGCGTAGCACAGCGCTACGTATCTGCTACGACGCGACGGCGGGCGCCCAAGCGTAGCTACGAAAACTTTTTCATAAATTTATATTAATTGCACTTAGTTTTGAAGGAAACATGCGTTTTAGTATTACATTTAAAATTGAAAACTTATCCGTGTGAAAATAATTCAGTTATCCTTACAAAGAATTTGGCTCATATTTACTTGATTTCTAGTAATTAATTTTAAAAAATTAAAAAATTTCCTGGATTTTTTTACACCTTATGGCAAGTTTGTATACGTAACGTATTATAGAACTAATATAATATCACAGTAGTGCATTAAAATAACCTCGCACAACTATTGATCGGCTGTTTAATGCAGCATACTGCCGCTGAATTATGTACTAGAATCAGTTTAAAAAGGTAGCAGTACCTAACTATGAGAACGAAACAAAATGAACAACATAACATACACAGAAAGGTTTGGCAGAAGAGTACGTTTAGTTATCAGCGCAATATAGGAGACAAGCTTCTTGCCATGAACGGGGTTGGAAAAAAATCCAGACTGCCTTGCTACAGAGAATTACCTAAAGGAAAAACTCAAAAACGCTTGGCTTGATCCAGAGTCGAAACGAGGACCTAAAGAGCAATTTTTCATGTCCATGGAATAACTGTCCGTTACAAGTTACCTGGAAAAGATCGCAGTAAGCGATAAGGCCGCTCATTGTATGTTTTGTACGCGTTTGTTACCCGTGATCCCTCCCATAGTCCCTGGAAGGGACCACGGGGAATTTTGTTACCCGTGGTCCCTCCGAGAAATACAATGCTACTGAATTAAAATGGTAGTTTCGAAAATTTTATTCGCGACAATAATAAATAAGTATGTAGATTTGCCATCGTTTGGTCTGATTTCCGAAATCAGACCAAACCACGGTAAATCTAACTTAGAGAGATGTATATGATGTGTGTGAGATGATTCTTATTCTTATGGTTATAATTATGTAATACGGGAGGGACCACGTAAACGATTTGAACCCGGCCCTGCTTCGCACGGTTTATCAATGTATTATACACATGAACCTTCCGGAATAAATTCTCTAAGTTATAGTGAAAACCGCATCAAAATCCATTGCGTAGTTTAGAATAACAACGCGGCCACACAGACAGACAGGAAAACAACTTTATTTTATAATACGTAGGTAATAGATATATAGAGTCAAATCAGACTCTCACGGTGCGATGTCAATTGCTAGTGGTACCTTATGTCGAAGCAATAATAAAAGTTGCAATATCCAAACAGTGGATGCAAGTATTTGTTGCTGTAATATTATTGCATGGCAAGAAACTTGTACCGTGTAAACAGGGCTTAAGAGCGACCAAAGTGATGTAAATCAGCCAAAAGTTATGCATTTCTCTGACCGAATGTATCATAGAAAGTGAAAGAGTTACAAGTTGGATAGCGTCAGTTTCTACCGAATCACTTTCATTTTCTTTATTAATAGTGTTTATTGTAACGTATTATGTATTTATTCGGTTTCTTCTATTACTGTTTATTACGTTGTTTAACTTTATGTGATTTGATGTTATTGAGTTGTTAACGTTTTTGATTTGATAATAAATAGATGTGTCGTAATAGAAGAAATATTTTTCTTCGTTTCGCTTGCTTTGTACAAAATTTAAAGTGATGTCTTTATTACGATTATACTTTCAAAGCTACCGTACACATTTGTTGCATAGTTATTCTGGCGGCGCCTGCGCATGCGCACTGGTTATAGACAACATAACATCACACCTGCATACACCGAAGGGTTGGGCAGAGGTGCAGCTACGTATATAATACACCCACATTTCCCCAGTTATGATAGACTGGCAGACTGGGACAAGTTAATTGATTCATTGATATACTAACTTACGGCATATCGTGTCCCAGAAAATAAGACCTCACCTACGAAAGTGAGTTTGATTGTTTGTTACGCTTTCACGCTAAAAGGGCTGAACGGATTTGGGTGAAATTTGACACATGGGTGGACCATGACCTGGATTAGGACATGGAATACTTTTTATCCCGGTAGTACTTCCCGTGGGATAATTTCCGTCGTCCATGCGGGCGAAGCCGTGGGCAAAAGTTAGTAAATTGTAAATTACTAGCTGCGTCCCGCGGTTTCGCCCGCGTAGACTGGGAGAAAAAGTAGCCTATGTGTTAATCCACGGTATAATCTATCCACATACTAAATTTCATTCAAATCGGTCCAGACGTTTGAGCGTGAAGGAGTAACAAACACTCACAAACTTTCGCCTTTATAATATTAGTATGATAAAACTTGCACAAACCTACATGTCGAGATGCCCTTTTAGACATACATACCTCTGACTTTATCACCTAGAATGCGCTGTGTGTCGAGTAGGAAAATGCCTCGCAGTCAGACATATGACGTAACTGGCACGTCTCACGGACCTTACATAACGAAGACCTTACGAGGCTCACCCGCTACGTACTATAGCACAGCCTTGACATGTGTCAAAATGAATTTAGTTTTTGTAATTGAAAATTGTTTGAACTTAAAAAAGCATCTGTAAGTTACGGCTGGTGTTGTGTTCCTACTCACATGTTCTGCGACTTCTTTTCCTTAATTTATGGAAAGTAGGTATTTATTTTTGTGTAGGTAGTTTTATGCAATAATAATAACATTTATTCGCTACGTAACTATGTATTATTGTGAATTGAATCAAATTCTTAGTAAAATAAAGGAAGGCTCTTGAACTAGCCCTTGAAAGCTTCATGAGTAGTCAATGACCTAGATTTTTACTTTACTTAATATAAATAATGTACAACTTTATTTACCTCGAAATGACCGTCCTTGACATTCTGACACTCCAAGATCAAACACTTCCAGAACGAATAATTTCCAAATCCAAAATTCTAATTCCGCACTCTATCTATCAAAAAATCACAAACGTCAGAGCGCGCGCGTTTTATTTTTAAACTGGCAACGCGCGACCTCAGCGCTTGAATGTAGTGCCAATGTCACAATATCTAGGTCTATGTCAGCGAGTGGCCTCACTGCCGCGGGGATATGTCTGCACGTTTTGTGGCCTTATTTGGCGCTTTTGGCGGGGTCACTGGGCTTTTCGGTGATCGTATTCTTGTGTGTTGGTACACCTGTTTACGTGGCAGGAGTCACGCATCAAATCAAACTTTTTAAACGTCGAACTCATCGCAGGAAGCGTCACTGCCGTCACTAATAAATTACTATTTTTTTAGCTTTTCGACCTCGGAGAAGAAAATAAGTGTTAGGATATTTTTTTATTAATTATCTAGAATTCCCAGATTGATATTTATTTACAAAATGATTATTTCTAAGCAAACATTTTGGCGCCAGTGTCGTAACCACGTCGTCCACGTTTGTCGTAATATAATGTGAATCACATCCCTATATCAACTTGCTATAAATAGTCAATGAAATAAGTTACATGTCAACAAGAATTTACCCACGCTAGTTAAGATTAAATATTACGTTCTAGTATGTTATTAAGTGATTTTGTGTATTTGTTAACTTGATTAAAGGGTACCCACACACGAAGGTTGGTTTTAAACGGCGATACAAGTATCTCATGACCAATTTGTTTGGCTTTAGTATGTTTAATCAATCATATTTTAATAATACATATGAAGTTGGCTAATCGGCAACTGCAGTATTAAGAGAGCAGTGTTGCCAGATACAAAAAATCTACATCAAATCCAAGGCGGTGTTTGTTAATCCATTGACGTAAAATCAATCGTAAAAAGCATTTAAAATACGAAATAACTTTAAAATGTTGGAATTAATACAGTAAATGTCTCGTATAATTAGTTTTCAAGTTATTGATTGTCTCTGATTATTCAACATAAGTCACTTACGTGTGAGATCGGTCGCCAGCGCAATGTCTTATTACGACAGGGTGCCAAATAGCGTGGCGCAATCATACGTAACCATCTATAAATATCCCGAACAGCTCTTAATAAATACATCTTCATTATTCTTTTAACACAAATGATACAAAAAAACGAGAACAATCCAATTGAAAAATAAAGCAAACGATGATTCGAGGAAAATGGTTCAGTAGCTGTGGACTACATTCAATTCTACATAAACATCGAACATTGCAATTCGGTACAATCGAATAAATTTCGCAAAATACACACATTATGTAGTTACACTAGTGCAGTGGAGTTTGTAAAATTGCGAAAATCGCACTCAGCGATTCACACTAGACTAAGTATTGCGATTTACTTAAATTGCGAAATAAGTTATTAAGTCAATGCTAAGGTCACAACTTAAAGGCTACACTAAGTTTGTATTAATTGACATAGATTTTTTGCACATTATGCTATGAAAAAACAAATATTAGAAAATATTAGCATGATGGTTTTCGAGACCACCACAATAGCGGCTGACCGATATCTCACATTGCAAAGCTAACTATAATCTACAACACATACATTTAATTGCAGTTTGAGTTATCTTTCTAACCTCGAAATCGTTCCCTGAAACCCAATTTTTAATGTCATTAACACGATTTACAGATAAACAGTAGATTCGATAGTCGATAGTACTTGCATCGATAACTGCGGCTCGTGATGCCCGGCCCTGAGGGTAACCTTGCTTCTCTCTCGCTCACATTTGTATCTATCTGCATCTATTCCTCTCTGTCTAGCTGGATGTTTGCAGTGATAACTACCGGATTCCGTGCGCGTGCGTCGTGATCAGAACGAATATGTTTGATATTTCCTTCAGTGATGAAAGGGCTGTTTGTGTTGGCGTGGGAAACTGGAAGATTTTGTGACATATCTTGCATTTGTGGTTCATTTAGCGCAGTTTTAGAAGAAAATCTAGTGTTTACACCTGTAAAAATGTCTTGGGCAATTGAATTTTGATGATGAAATAAAATATTGAAATAAGCATGTGCCGTGCACGAGTGCAGGTTCCAAATAATGGAACAAGAGTTAATTTTCCATGTTTCACCGCTCACTGTACCAGCGATATTTTTACCAATTTTCTCAGGAGTTTCAATGCGTTGAACAAACAAGTGACGTCATATAATATTAAGTATCAATAAAACCGTCACCTTTGTAAATATATTTTGCCAAAATGTTTACAGGTACCGGCAAGGCCACCCTGGCATCGTGTATATGATGTTCTTTAGATAGTTCTTATTGTTATTTGATGCACATTTTAGCTGCGTTATAGCATTGCTTTTGTGTTTTCTTGATAAGTGCGACACGTGTGCTGAAGATAAATGCATAGATTTCAAGGTATCATAACAACGCCTAACGTCACAACGAGATTGCTCATTATGTTTGCCTATGCATGGGTATTCAAAAGAAAAGTTCAGGTATGCGTTAGTCCCAATAGATTCAATCGAAACTTATATAAAGGACTCAATTTATGATCACGGTCAGAATATTTTGACGAAATATAGTCCCAAAACTGTGCTATAAGGAAGTCAGAATTAATTTGCACATGCAGACAATAGTGACTTCGGGAAAGTAACCAGGTAAGTAGAATGCATGCACGGGTAAAAGTAAAAAGTTAGAATGAGTATTTGAGTCTGTCAGTGATTAAAAAAACTGTCCCTACATTTGTATAATAAACTTTGGAAAGCAATCTTAATTATTAAAGGTAAGAAATACGGCTAACTCTAGGTACAAATTCTTCCGCATGGTAGAAATAGGATCTCTTTCGACCATCCTCAGCTACTACAATAAGTAGTAATGTATTTGTTATGTAAATCAACAGTACTGCTAAATATCGCAACAATACATAGAAGTGACAAATAGCTGGTCTATGTGCTCCACTGACCCCTTTCCCTCAATAACTCGTTTATACTGATGCGACGATTAAGTTTCGCGGATGTTCATTATTTTAATGCTGCTAATTACTTTGTTAGTAACATGTGTGCTGATAGATAGATTTAGACATACTTTCTAGCACAAGATTATAACAAAAGGCTGTATTTCAGTAGTCGATATTCTGCCTGGCGAATTCAGAAGGATCCAAATTGTCCTCTAGCTATAATATTTGTTAGAATTTATCCGGTAGGTACCTAGTTGTCAAATGAGGAACTTTAAAAAAGTTTTCGTCATGATTGTTATTCCAAATTTAAATAATATTGGATGAATATGAACTATTAATAACAGTAGGTACAGTAAACCAACAGAACTTGGAACTAACCTGGACACTTCTAAGTTCCACCCCTCACCACTCAGTTGACATTCAAGGGAATTAGGACAACCAATTACATTATCTGCCGACATGCCCAAATTGGACCAAGGCCGTCAGTTTGAGCAGATAAATAATGTATGGCCGTATGTATCGCGCTATACGTGCATGACGCTCGTAGATAAACATTCAGCACATCCACGGTCTGTGTGGAGTCATTAGCAAATTAGCATTAGCAGGGCTAAAGAATGGCCTGCAGAAATCCTTGTTGGTATAAGTATGATGTATTGGAGAAATTATTACTAGTTTATATATTACTTTTAGATTACTATTTTATATATTTCAGAATATTTAACTTTTCTACCGGCTAAATATTTTGTTCATCTCTTTCAATGGTATTTTTCTTATGCGGAAAAAGTTAAAACCTTGACTTGACTATTTTAATAGACGATAGATTTTATTAACTAGTTTTCTGCGGTATCTGGTGCATTGTGCATTATCTATATAAATAAAAAGAGAAGTCCTGACTAATTGTCCGACTCATCAACGCCCAGCCCAAACCCATGAACTTAGAATGCTGAAATTTTGCAGAGAGGTTCCCTTTGACAAGGAATAGGGAAGGAATTCCCGGTAGTACGTTCCTGTGGGATAATTTCCGACTTCCACGTGGGCGAAGCTGCGAACAAAAGCTAGTTATCAATATGACCATAATAAAATATAATTGTACACGTTATAAAGCCGAACAGACCATCATAATTAAATAATTAATCAAACAAATACATTAGCAAGTATCTAGGGCACGTTGTGCAATCGGCCAGTTATTGTTTAAAATCAAAACGGTCATATGCGCAGACGCAGCGGCTGTCGCAACGCGCCCTAAATTATCACACTTTGTGCAAGTGCAGCGATACACCGGTTCATAGTAATACGATGACTCATTTATCCATATAATAACTAATTTTAGCCAATTGATTTAATAAGGAAAAATTATACAAATAGGTTTCGTGATTCTTACATTTTTTTGGTTCTTTTGGGTTAATTTTGCTGATAATGCTACGTACCGACCATTGATTCCAGAACTTACGATATCCCAGATATTGTCATATGTACGGGTAATCTCGAAAATTAAAGGCTCAAAAGAACCTTTAAAAAACAGCTCAATTCATACTAATTACAGACAACATTACCATAATTATTCCAATGACCTTTTCAACACCAGTCCGACTTATGCCTAATTATACCGCGAGATTTCGATGCATCAAAGAACGCAATCTTGATATAAAGTTACAAGGTCCCTTTATTCAAATCAAACACGTGAGCCTTATGAAATAAATGGGAAATAAAGAAATCTAAATAATAACATTAACATCACACCAGTAATCCCCAAAGGGTTGTGCAGAGGTGTACCTATAGAACACCCACATTTCGCCAGTGATATTTAAGTCCGAAAGTTAAAAGGGGGGCGAGCCTATTGCCATCAACCGAACACTCCAGACTCCAGGCTGCTACCGAAAAAGTCCAAACGGAAACACTTTGCCCGACCCGGGAGTCGAGCCCAGGACCTCATGTTCAGCAATAGCGCTTACGACCACTAGGCCAAAGAGGCAGTCTAAATAATGTAAAGAAAGAATAGCCGTTTATAAATTAAATCTGACAGTCTTACGCGTATCAAAAAACTGAGCCAATAAATAAAAATACTTCTTTACTACAGAGTGCGTAATCGCGAAACTATATCAAAATGAGTTCAGTAGTTTTGGAGACACTCGCACTAAAATAACTCATAATGCGGATTTGTTTACACGGATAAAAATATTAGAGGCGCCAGTGAGAGCGTGGGCGCATCACGTGGCGCTTCAAGGTAATTAATCTAATCCAATGAACGTGGATTATACTTCTACACAAATTGTCCTCTTCAGCAGCCCCTAAGGTTACATATTTGTTGACCAGAAGGAGATTTTTGAGGATATGTAGCATGTAAAACAAACAGTTTCTAGCAAAAAAACTAGATCAGGGCATGATGACAGGTGTTTCGACTAAAAGTAAATATTTATACACCTTTATTTTTATCCGAGGCGATAACCTACTTGCGAATTAGATCGACCTAAATTCGAGCTCGGCATCACCTATCCTGCTGTTTCACGTTCCACAATCCAGTATATAACCACTACAGCCTTGATTCTGACACTCTAAGCTCCGAAGGTAAGAAGACAATTCGCGTGATGGTGTGAAGTTGCGAAAAACTGACCTTAAGCCTTGCATGGTGGTGACGTGTGAGCCCCGCCACGCCACAGTATAAAAAACCTTCAGTTGAAACGTTTAAACTTAACCCAGTGATCATGACACACTTTTAGTGATTACGTACGGTTGTGCCGCTGTGTGCGCGCGAGCATGTTTCGACCACGAATTTTCGCCCGCCTTTTTTCGTTTACTAAATAGGTCGTTTTATTAGGTCGGTATAATATAGACGGCCTTAATCCTACGGTATGGGATTATCACTTAAGTATCGAGTAGCTCAATGACAAGTTGGGATGACGAAATCGTGCAAGTTTTTGCAGGGGTTATATTTTTTGGTGCCTTCAGTGCCTTTTTATTAGCACAAGGCCAAGACACTGCAGTTTTCAGTAACTATTAAAACTGAACCCAATTTTGTTTTTGCCACAAATTTTACTTACGACAAGCTCATGAAAATTGGGGTTTACGCTTAATTACCAAAATCTAATAATAATTTAAAGAAAAAAAAATACAAAGGTATTTTTAAATACCTCAATAAAAATAATAATGTTTAAATTGATTCGACGAAGGCGGAAAGAGCGGACGCCAGATAGAGGCAAGGCCAGCCATCAAGGTCCACGAAAAGGAATAATTAACGAATTTAGACTCTATTAGTGTTAACATAGAGTTGTTAATTGTTTGGTATATGCGTGTAGTGCAAGACAATAAGTTGGGTGTTTTTAATGCAACATTTTTCAGTAATAGGTAGAGATCAAGGTTGCTTAATGTAGACGTGTACGTAGGTAAGGTCGGCGCACACGCAGTGGAGAGGGGGACTCAACCGAGTGGGCTGGTGGATTCCCGATGTGTGTATGGACTTAACTTTGCTGCCAAATACTCGAGCTATGACTAATTCGAGCATTTTACCTGTGTATGGCCGAAGCTATTTATTAGCACAGACATTTTAATCACACTATGAGCATACTGAGCATTCAATTAAAGAACATGCATTATGCTTGAGTGGTTAAATTAGGGATGTCTAATAAGAAATAATTTTATAGCAGCAAACATAGAGCATGACATAACAACCAGTTAGTATCTATGATATTGTTGAATTAAAATGATTTATAATGTTGCCTAACGTGTAGCTATTTACAATACGTACCTATGTACTTTGTGTCAATTCGTGCCAATTAAATATTATTTTGTTTTAGAATGAAACGCGCCTGTCTTGTTTTCGGCCTAAAACAATAACAAGAATCCTATTGTTTTTTTTTTCTAGTGTCCATGGCAACTCTGCCAACAATATGGTTTTGTTCTCTCCAGTGTCTGGTACACACGTTCTATCATCCTAGTCACAATAACAAAAGCTTAGGTATATGTATAAGTATAAAAGTGAAATTAAAATATTACGTATTTTTTCTCTGAATTCTTTACATATAGGTCACTATACTACGTCCTCCACTGATAGATTTTGGTTCTATAATAGACTGTTTTTTTCTTAAATCTCACTTGGTTTTTGATACATCCACTAACTATAATTCTTATATGTATATTTTATTACGGTTATATTGACAATAATGCACAATTATTGATACCAGAGACCGCAGGAAACTAGCTAATAAAATCTATCGTCTATTAAAATAGTCAAGTCAAGGCTTTTATTTTGGTACCAGGAAATTATAATTACAAATAATACAAGAGGGGGACAGAAATATAACGAATGAACTATACATATGTCTGTCCCTCTCTCGCCTTCACTATCACTATAGGTACTAGGTAATGATTGTCTGTGTCAATGCCGAATTCTGGTTTGTATGTAGATGTTGGGGTGAGGCATTGAATTGTTGAGTCAAACTTAACTTGATAAAATCTATTTTTTAAAACATTACCACTACGTAAGTTAATTAATAATTTATTTTCTCAGTTAAATCAATCAATCTGCCTAGCTTTTTCCCAACTATGTTGGGGTCGGCTACCAGTCTAACCGGATGCAGCTGAATACCATTATTTTACATGGAGCGACTGCCTATCTGACCTCCACAACCCATTAACTGGGTAATACGATACCCCTTGGTAAGACTATTGGTATTTTCTCAGTTAAATGAACAAAACAAAATGACGAATATTGATTCAACATCAACTAATTTTCATCAACGACCCTTGAAATCCTAACGAATTTCCCCGCCAATATTGATAAGGAAAAATGGCCGACTTACTTTTGCGCGCGCAAAACTCATTCATTATTTTCTTTTTTTTTTGCATCGTACATATGGCATTGGCGTTGTCTTATAAAGCCATAGCTACTCTATATGCTAAAGTAGGTCATGGATGTCCCCGAAATTCATTGCACACTCAATTAATGAATGAATGGTTTTAGCAGTGACGAATGATGAAACAACGAATAGGATGTGGGAAAGAGATAGATGTATATATATAGTCATTACTTGGGGATCGGCCTTGACAGATTTGTTTTAAAATATAACCAGGCTTTCGCAGAACCCTAATAGTTAAAATCTGTATTAAGAAAAAAGAAAGTTTCAACATTGAAAGCACGAACGATGAAATCTGTAACAGGGCGTAGGACAAAAGCTCAGTAGCCACACTGTTTATTTTCGAGAACAACAAAATGCGCTATGGTATGGATCATAAATTTAAATTTAGTCATGTGCTACGGACTGCCCTTTGTCTGAGCCCTTTAGGCGCCTGATACTTTGGAAACATGTTGTACAGATCAACAGACAGAAACACCAAAGTAACTTTTGCAGATCCAGAAAAAATAAATCTTTTAAAATTTTCTGAAAAGATTGATGCACTCAGTATTTTTTGCAGTGTAATGCAATGAAATATGAATATCTACATGAACATCAACTGTGAAAAGAGGTCATAAATCAAAACTGTTGTTTCGAGCCAGACGATTTTATCACCAGTAAATAATAAAATTCGTATGTATGTCCATGCTCTCAAGAACTGCAAACGATAAGTAAAAGCCATCAAAATTCAATAATGACGTCACAACCATAGTACTTTTATTGTAATCTTCGTTGATAACAAGCAAAAAGCCCATTAGGAAGTGAATTATCAGAGCTATCTGTGGAACAGCTGCGAAGCGGGCTAGAGCCCACTATCAAACTAGGCCAAGGTCGGTGAGACAGGCGCGGATGTCAGCGGACCAGCGAATCGTGGCCTCCGAGATAGTAGTACTAGCCCCCCCTCGGTTGCTTGTGACGTGGGTCTGCAGGGAGATGCACAGATCTAGTTATTGTGGCTGCGCATCGCGACATTTTTGCGCCGATGGCAGCCGAAATCCGCCGAAGGTTGACGAGCATTTCGCGCTATCGACTGACGTTTGTTTTTTACTGTCAGCGCGCCAATACGTAATATTAGGAGGACGAGCACTTTCTCTGTTTTCCGCTAATGGTCTGCAGAATATAATAGATTTACTCACGCTTTTCCTTGTACCTATTTTTTTTCTCTTTTTCAAACGGTTCTAAGAGAACTCGGTGCTCTTACAATATTTTACTGTATGCACTGGTCTCATAAGTATTTTTAGACGTGCATAAATATTTGACTTTGCAATATAATCAAAACAAGTTTGGAATGATTTATTTATTTAGATTTACTTATTCGTTAAATTCATTCTTGTTTTTCTCCAAATTGTGCTCCGTTCTGAGAAAAACACCAATGGTGAATATACTCAAAACAAAGATTCAGCAGTAGAAGTGTTAGTAGCACAAACAACCAACTTAGAAACTTATATTAAACATTCATTATAATTTGAAATGGATTGTACAAATTCTATTAAAATACTGTCATAAAATAAATATAAAGCGCCTGGTCCACGATATAGTAAGTAGTAAAGTAACTTTACAATAAAGACGAAATTAATTTAAATTCAAAAACTGTTTAAGTTTGCTCAGAATTAATTAAGACTAACTAAATATAGATGCTTCTTCCTAAAAATATTTTCTTCTTTACTTACTTTGTTTTTTATGGCTACAGCAATGAAATATAGACTATAAAACTTACCATTATTTTATTCTGTCCACAGATAATAAAACAAATCCTTTACGATGGAGTATTGATAGAAAACATTTTTTAACATTGTAGCTTGCATGTCGTAACCAAAGAGTATTTATTACGGCGTTACGGCTAAATTTTACGGCGGCCATTAAACAGGCCGTAAATTTAATAGTTGGTGGGTAATGACAACCCTTTACATAGGGTTGCAAGTGAAACATTAAAAAAACGAACAATGTAGGTAGCAATAGAGCGCGATTTTTGAACTATTTCTTAAGAGCCCATACTACGCCAGCTTTTTATCTCGCTCGCACGATACTGCTAGCGGACTGAGTGAGAGCGAGACTGAGTGCGGTGCTGGGCGTTGATAGTTTAGGTAATTGCTTTTTACTGTGAAAATATTGGTAATTTGAAAAAAAAACATAAAACCTGCGTTATAGTTAGTTCAGTTAGTATGCAAAGTTCCATGATCTAATTTGAGGTATTTTTTTAATACCAGCGGTTTATTGTTTGGTTTGGAGGTAACTTTGGATTTTTTTTCTTTAACACGATTTTATTTTCATATAACACTTTAAAAACTATAGAAATACGGAAATATAGCTCTTCAACTGTGACTCTATCTAACAAATATTTTATGGTTCTGTAAAACTGAAATCCCCTATCTTCAACCTCAGTGTTTTCCCATCACCGCCGGCACGACCCATCACGTGATCATGGTAATCAAATAATCGTAATCGGTAATTTACGAGCGGAATACTATGGCGATACAACGATATTGTTGATAGTGTATCAGCTGATGTCTACTTACTAGACATAATACTTATATTATATAGGTAGGTGATATACGTATACGATTGTAAGATTACAGCAGCCCTTTGCCTAAAAGAGCAATTTTTTTCATAGATTTACAATAATAATTTTGACTTGTAAAAAATGTGACAAAACATGGCTTCTATGCAAAATTTACCATGCATGTTCAAGAGACCCAAATAAAAACTAATCAGTTCCATAATTGACATGAAAAAATTAGAAGAAAACACACAGCTTTACCAAAAAATCTGAAAACCTGGAACATAAAAAACATGAAACATTCGAATACTTATAACAAAAAGTTTCTACTTTTTCCAGGTTGCTACGATCCTTGAAGACCTAAATGTGTATCACACAATTTATACAACAACAAAATTAGGGCGGGCACACAATAATTAAAAATATACTAAAGCTGTTCGATTTACACCTCGACCCTGTGCCCTACATACAGACATTTATCGCTAACAAAAACAATAAAACAAATTGGCGCCAAGTCCCACTCTCAGGCGAAATAGTTGAAATTGGGACATTTTGACGCCAAGGTCGCTTGTTTCCATGGCAACCAACTTTCTTCCCAGCTAGGGTTGGAGAAAAACTAATTATGAGATGGTTCCAAAAATGTAAATGATATGAAATACGGTGTTCGGTGTGAAGTTTGATTCGCTCTGGCTTGTAGCTTCTGTAAACAAAAGCTCAATATTTGAAAGGAATGGTATACACTGTTTAGAGAGGTTTGTGTCCGTTTTGATTTGTGTGTCTAGACTATACTGTACCTAAATATACATAGGCTTCTGAAAATCGACAGCAAAATAAAAGATGGCGTAACGGTTATTCAACAAAAATATATAAAAGTTGTGCTGGCTAATCCCACTTCAACAAACAATCATTATCCACTATTTACAATAACTGAAAACTTTAAAACCGAAGAATTTATCAGACAATGATTCAAAGGCTAGTTTTTATCCGCGGCCATTTTTACGCGCGTCGCGGCTGCGCGGGCGCATCAACGCAATGTGTGTCAAGGAAACGAATGTATTGGAGAAAAATTCGCGAACCTTGGCGCCGTTAGATTAGAATTAGGACTGTCCGAGTTTATTTATTTTATTACACGCGTTAAAAAAAGAAATTGCGGCCGGTGCGCGATGGTGGGATAAAATAAACATGCCAAAGGAAGGTCAATTGTTTCAAATTGAGATTTTTAATCTTAATTAATCTAAATTCCAGTTGAAATCGCAAGTGTTTACAATAAAATGCCGGGTCTACAGAATTGTTTTGCATTAAAAATATAAAGTATGAGCTGTGCACGTAAGTGAAAGGTATTAGAATGCATACATGCACGGAATTACAATATATTCTGACCTCATCGATGCGAATTTTTTAAAGTTAATCGTGTTACTGTAGTTTGATAAATAAATACTTTGATTGATTCATTATATTATGAAACCAAAACATTCAAAACAAGACAATAACAAAAAATTAACGACATAGGAAACTTTGAGAGTCATCCTCTCACACTAGCTAATACACCCACATCTTACTTTCATCTCAAGATGATCTGGATCCAGCAACCAATTACCGACAGCCAAAAGGTCTTTCATCTTCCCAATATTCCCAATATTACAACTATAACTAATTGCTTCTGACTAAAGGTCACAGTTCGACATGATAGCGAGCAACAAAAATATAGTTCGTTACCCCCGCGTCCGACAATACAAACAACTAATTATATTTAGCCACATCAGTTGAACAAAAGTTCTGTTTTTGTAGACAATGTTACAAAAAGCAGATAAATATTCATGTGGGAATTGAGGTAACAATGGTGGAAGGAGAGGAAGAAATTCTGTGGAACAGAGATGAGGATTACAATAATATACGTAGGTGATGATTGGAGATGTTTTGACACGTGCTGAGCTGCAAATTATGACAACAGCTCATTAAAAACTAAGTACTAGACATGTTTTCAAACGACTCATTAAGTACGTTCCAAAAAATAAACATACACAGCTAACAGCCATTTCCTTTCCTAATGATATTGTTTAAATGATTCTAAACAAGAATTTCCCACAGAACATGCTTCCGGCCATCAACGTACGAAATGAAACACGAATATTTATAGAACATAGCCCATGGGATTCGCTGAATAAAAGTTTTATGCCCATCATCAGACCATTGAACTCGGTCGATGCCATTAAAATTAAACCTACACGATTCTTCTATGCTTGGGAAAATATTAGCAGTATTTTTGGAAACTACTACAGAAAAAAATGCGTTTTATCATTGTTTTTAAAACACTGCTCATGGAATTAAAGAATTTAAAACTAAAATCATTTTGAGCCATAGACCAATAACCTATCATAAGGTACACGTGGCTTTAAAAATACTCTACTAGTGCCGGTTGTAGGTAGTGCCACTTGACAGAACTTATCCATTGAGGAATTCAATTGTATCTATGTATAATTCAATTGTATCTATCTAGCAATAAGTGTTATGATAGCATTCAAATATGTAGCAGTCAAATCTATTAGTGTACGAGTCTATTGAACAATAATTTGGCTATATCTACGACTTGAAGAGTCCATTTTGTGGAGTCCCACACTACGGACCAATGAGACTTGATCGCAGAAGTATGTGGATTATCTCCAGACTCTTTTTAACGTGACAGTCTTCATTTTAATTAACTTGGGTAAATAAGAAATTCTTAAAATTATAATATTAAAAAGTAACCTCGTCTACGTAATAGCGGTGACGTCCATTTGAAATCCTACTTTCACTCTCTGCGCGTCGCGTGCGCACGTTTATGCGGAAGCAAGTCGGCGCAAGCGCAATGATTTATCGCTATCTTGTGAATGCTACTGAAAATGTTCGAATTGCATTCGTTATTTATTGCTAATGCGCCATTCCCTTGTCCTTTTGATCGAGCCTCGATATTAATTTAAAATTAACTGAAAAGACACTTTGCTAGAAAGCGTTTTGAAATACGTTACGGGTAAGGCAATAGATGGATGGGATAATAAGGATAAATGCAGTTGAAAACAATTCATATTTAAGCCTTTTTACTTTACATACTTTACAAAGCAAGAGAGGGGAGAAACTTTTGACCTTGAACGAGAGAACGTTGACTACTGAGATGACGGCTGGTAGAGATAATTATATGGAAGAAGAAAACATGCTGTGCCGACCACTAACAAATTGGATAGCACCAGGAGGAGGATTATGATGATGAAATACTTTACAAAGTAATCAACCAAATAGGCTCAAACAACGTAGGTCATGTTATCTGCATAAAGTTTTTAACAGAGATGTCCCCATGCAAATCTTCTAGAACCATCCAATAAAATTCGTTTATCAAATGAATATATGAAAAAAGGGAAAATCAGCTCCAAAATATCACCACACACGAACATTCGTGTGCCAAAGACCCCCCATTTCGCAATAGATGAGCTAACTAAATCAAAAAATAAAAGTTATTGTTAACAAGAGAAAGCAATTTCACCATTATAAATGTACATGTGATTCCATCGTTTGCTTGCAACCATTACTCGAAAGTATAAATTAAATTTTGCAGTCGAATTTAAATCTTAATGTCTTTTACGTAAGCCTCGTTATCGCGTGAGATTGAGTTTCAGCTGCAATTGTACCGAATCTTAATGATGGCTTGAAGGATGACACGCGAAGTCGAATGATTTCGAAGTTTTTAGCTGATGTAAAACATTACTCTTTTGTGGCATGAAACTCATGATTAATTTATAACGAGATAACGTTTGGCTGAAAAACTATTCATAGCTAAAACTGTGTTTTTAAATACACAATAAGAAATCTTAAAGCAAAGAAAACTTTGAAAGGCGAATTTGTTTCAGAAGGCATATCAAGTCGTAAATACAAAAAAACAGACCACCTAGAAATCATCGACGAAAATGTTAAAGAAACATCACCTGCAGATAGATTTAGTCATGGAAAATATGAATTTCCTAACTAAAGCAAGTTATATAGGGTTGAAGCAACTGGCAAAAGATTCCTGGAATGCCTCAATTAATGTTGTAGAAGCAGGAAGCGGTACAGTATGAGAGCTCAACGTTATAGCTAAACATACTCGTATTTTATGGTTTAAGACCGCAGAGCGCAGGCCGGCGCTGCGTGCACATTGTCAAGGCAGTAAGCCTAGCACTCCTACACGTATGGGTACATTTAATTGTCTTATATGAATCTGAATTTGAATTTAAAAGATTGGATGTGATATAGGTGGTTGTAGACGATAGTGAAAGCCAAAACTAGTGCATCGTCGACATATGTTAAATATTAGCAGATTAGTAACTATTTGGGAAGATTTTGCAAAAAGAGAATTCGGTACTAATTCTAAAGCAAGAAAGAAACAAAACATTAATTTATTGTACTCTACTATCTTACCAAAATCATAAATTGATGAGAATCACAATGTTTTGATCGCAAACCCTGTTTTGAAAGGTAAAGCTAAATCTGTCATAAGAAGTATCGTTATTATAGAACTTGATAGAAATGTTTACGATGTTGATTGCGACTTTATTTATAGTCTATGTCAAAGATATTATTGGGTGCAATATGGCCAGGTATCGCAAGAGTTTTCCTTTTAAAACATTAAATACAACACTATCTATTATGAAATTATTGGATAGTTTTCCATCAATATTTAGAATTATTTCTGAAGTTCTTTTCCAAAAAATATTCAATCAATGACTGTTCTTCTAGGGTCTGAACAAACTGTCCCTTATCTCTTGATGGTTGACTTTCATCCTCTGCAATGCACCCCAATTAGGGAACTAAGGTGTTGTTCATGATCTGCTAATTCTGAAATTCATCATCCCCAATTCTCAACCTACAAGCCTCTTTGCCTTCAATTCGAGTTAGTAGTTAGCTGGATGCTCTTGAAACAGGCCCACGTGAACAGATGAGCAGTGTTCAGATAAACACAAGGCCGGTGTTGAGAAGCTATTGATAGGGCGCTATAATATGTTCCGTGATTTTATAATACGTGTAATTGTTTGTTGTTATTGTGTGTGGCTGTTGTAATTCTTGTCATGCGTAGTCTGGAGTGTGTGTTGCTTCGGGTGCAATTGCAAGCCAAAGAAGCAGTTTTCTGGGGCTTTTGACCATGTTTTGCATCTGAATCAGCCTGCAAAGCTCTGTGTAGCAAATTTTGGTTTTTGGGGAAGAACATTGGGAAATTCTCCTGCGTAATGCGATATTGTACAGTTGTCATAAGTTTGTTGCATAAGGTTTTGAAGATTCTCAAGGATCCTAAAGGTGTTTATCGGACCAAAACGCTCCATCAAGTAATGTGCTACGTTTAAAATTTAACGTTTCCCTGTAGCAATTTGACGGTAAGTTTTGGAGGTTACAGCATTACTCATCGCTAAGAAAATGGCTGCGTACTAAGAAGTTATTTATTGTGCAATATTTAAAATTTTCAAGTGAACACTGCAAAATCGCTTTACAAGACTTCATGAAAAATGCAAAATGAATACCTATGCATCTTTTGAACTGGAACATATGTAGCTTGCTCGAAAATGACGTCATAAAATGAGTTCAGAATTGGATTAAAAACCGAAAAAAGCCTTCTCGTAAGAACTGAAACAGGAGAGCCTAAGAATAGGACAAAGAACCGCCAAAACTTTACTTTTACTATTCAAACAACAGCCATTCACTTTCAGTCACAACGCACACAAATAGATGTGCTGAAAAAAATCAGAGAGGCGCTGTTTTTTCGACAGAATCATTTTATAACTGCGCAATACTTAGATAATACTACACAAGGTCGCTACGAACACAGGTATAGTTAGCAATTGTCCAAGAGTTTTAGGAACATTATGAATGAGTAATTGCACCTGTGGCCAAAAGTCAAGACTGTTATCTAACGGTGTTGCCACATTATCTTAAAAATAATGACAAATTATAGTAGCACGTAATTTCGATTTTGTTTGGAACGTGATCCAATGTCGGTTAAACTATGTGAACGAAATGGAATCTGAAATTTCGTTTTTGTTGCATCCTAAATCTGGTTTGACGATATTTCATAATTCGTACAGGTATCAATAAAATTCTACGGTTATAGGTTCTAATAAGGCCTTGATCTACCATAGTAATTGGTATTACATCAAAACAAAGAGTTAAGAAGCGTACCGAAACTGCGTAATAACGGCAAGACGTAATATTTTGGTGTTACGGCTTACGTTGTGTCAGATTCCCCCGGACTGACAGACCTGCCCAAATTCTCTCTTCTAATTTCACTAGTTCTAGCAATAAGATCAAAAGATTTCCTGAATTTTGAGCTAGTTACTATATTTAGCTTAACCATAAGTACAAGGTAATAATCTCAAGGTACCATTAAGGTCTGTCTTACCAAAAGAGTCATCAATATATAATTTTATTAAAATTTTATTTTTGGGCACTCACTTTAATACAAGGATGATTCAAAGTGTAGCATGATAATACAAATAAAAGACCCTCAACATTCATACCACCATTTCCTAAAATTAATATCAAACTTTTTCCTGACACAATCATCCTTCAGGGAGGTCCTTAAGAATTTTGACCAAACCTAGAAAAGTTGCGCAGAATCCTGTCTTGTTTAGATTCAAACTAATGAACAACGTACTATGAATAAATTTACTGTAGTGATACCTAATATGGTAATAATCTTGCAAAGCGGCGAAAGTTCAGATAGAAAACAAATCACTCGGACGATTTCACACGACGACTATCGACCAAACAGATGCAATTCCACTGCTTTTACAAACAAATCTCAACAGATAAAAGCTCTATTAAACAACAAAAATGCTATTATGATAGCCAAATGTAATGAATTGTCAATTATAGGCCTTGAATGGTCAGCCATGCTACTGCAGTCTAGTTATTTGGATCCAATGTGGTCAAATTATGTCATGATTTACGTGCCGATTCAATTCAGGGCCACGATCTTTTGTGACCAGTGTGGTCCATTTTTCCGCTACATTATATAAAGTGTTGCCATTCTAAAAAATGTCAAAAAGAGAATATTTATGATACAAAACTATTTGTTACAAAAAATCGGAGCAATGAAAGTGAACGTGCTCGCAGTTCTGAGTTAGAAAATTATTTTTACTTTCAATTTATAAATGTTTTACCAAGATCTTGGGCCTGAATTGAATGTTCGCAAAAAAAAAGCCAATCTCAACAAAAGCAGGTTTTATCTCTGAAGAATATTTGTGTTTTTATTTTCAAGATTATTTTGTAAATTACGTTTGTGGGTCTTATCTTATAAGTTTGCGCAAATTGTTGCAAATGTTTGACCAATATTAAAAGGCTGTTTATTTGGCCTTTTAAGATTAAGCTCACGCATGAGTTAAATGTTTTGTATACTTTGTTGCAGTAATAATTGTGTTTGTTTAATGGTTTCGGTAAAATACCCAAAAACTGTGTCCGTAACTTGCGCTTATAGTACATAAAAACAAAAAGTACCAAATTATACTCACCAGGTCCAAATCGCAATCCAAAGGTTCACTGATCCGTCCACATGCACACAATAATAAAAAATCAAAATATTACAATAAAATCAGTTTCATCCAAAAGGAAATGTAACGGAATTCCTTAAAAACACTGGCAACACTCCTGTCACTGTCAGATAATTTTCAAATTGAGAACACACACAATTTCAAAATACAGTTCCACGCCGAAGGTTGCGTTCGTAACGTGATGGAGGATAAGTGGCGAGCGTCGCACGTACGTCCGCTCGGTGCGGCGGGCCACGAGTCACTGAACTGCGGCACAACCGCGCCCCCGTCAACCGGTGGATGCTCGCGTATATTTTTATGACTGCTCCAACTAGTGTTATCATTGTCAAACCCTGAAATGGTTGTGGATTTAAGAAATTGGGTCAAGCGGTTAGCGCTGCGAAACGAAAGCGCGGAGAGCTCAGTCAATTGATTTAGGGGCTCCTCTTTTTCCCCGAAAACGCGGCTGTCAGGACCAGGGACCAATTACATAATAGGTAAGTACGTCCATTATTTATAGTTTTCGGAAGTACGGCTTGATCAATATTTTTTTCTTATCCTACTTAACGAAAAATCTTTTTAAGCGTTTTTTTTTTTCTAGCGGAAAAACAAAACATTACTTATTTATTTTAAAATCTTTAATCGGTACCTAAGTATGAACCCTCTTTTTTCAAAAGGCTCAGTTAGGTATTTTTTTTTTATACTTACAATAATTTTATTTCAGAAAAATTCCAGGTCTGAAGCAACAGTTTTTCAGTAAAATTTACAAAAGCCTTTATTTGCAGCAGAAACAAAAATATTAAAAGTAACGAGAAATGAAGTCCCTCCCTAAAAAGAGTAGATAGGTATACCTACCTAATCCAACTTGCATCGTTTCATTCATAGCCTTCACGTTATTTGTGAACGCACTTTCGAATCGCGGTGTATCATAAATCGCGATATTTACGCAGATTTATGAAACGTAATAACACCAATTAATGTCAACAACTGGTCAACCGATCGCAAAAACTGACGAGAAAATGGAAATTCCTTAAGTGGCAATCATTTGTAACTTTGTAAGCAACGATTTCATTAATAAAATTGATGCCTTTGAGCTCTAAGAAATTCGACGAAAACATAAAAGATCCCTGTGGACATTAACATTATTAAAAGTTAAGATTTTTCAACCTGAAAAAAGAAAATACTTATATCTCTTATGAAATTGAAACAAGCAAACCATTCAAAGAAACACCAACTAATCTCAAACCAATTAAAATGAACACCACCCGATTCGTAGCGAGGACATCCGAGTGGCGCCGAAGAGCATCGACAATCAACGATCTTGCACGAACGTTTCCGAAGCGGCCCGAACGTTCGCGGCCGCCAGCGAGGTCGCAGCGCGGGAAGCGCGTCATTTCAAGGTGAATTCTTTTCCCGCCAAACTGCGTCACAATACTATTAATTAAAAAAATAACAATGTGCCGTCTTAAAACAATTTGATAAGTGATGTTCTTGGAATTAAAGATATTAAAGTACTGAAGAACTTGATTAAACCACAAGCTCACTTAAGTCAATGAAAAAACTTGACTCTTGAATAGAAAACTTCAATTTGACCCAGTAAAAGATAGGAAAACATATAAGATTCCTAATTTAAATGCGGGAAATATTTCCACAAACGACAACCTGCAAGAAACGTAGAAAGAAACTCCACATTCGATCTTATTTACTTCTTTCCTTGATTAGAAACAACACTTCAACCAGTCCAGTATCAAACAACTTCAGTTGACCGGAGGCCGGTACTTCAGAGCTGACCTTTGCACCCACCCCTTCGGTTATAAATGGCGCTGGATCGAGGCCGCGGTACAACACCGAGCAAGGCCTATCGATTGGTTTTCATTCACTCTCGATCACAATGAGGTTATATTTAGTTCAGTCTTAGCCTCACTAAAATCAAACGTAAAGCCTTTGGAATGATCAATTATCTTTTTCAATAGATATATTTCAGATTTTCTGTGAAAGCTATGATTTATGTTTTTGATGGGTGTACTTATGTAGTATCTATAACTTCTGTTGCTGCTTAAATAATTGCGGAAGTGCCTGTAGGTGTCAATAATCATAGGTAGTTGTCAGAGGCGAATTTGCCCTAAGGCCCTAAGGCCCGGGCCTAGGGCGGCCAATCTGACAAAAAACTGATGTAACAAGAAATAACTGAAAGTACCTAAATATTCTAAAGACTTGCGCACATTTTGGCGGGCCGCGCTGCACCGCATCGTAACATAACAATAATCTTCCTAAATCACTCGTATATACAGGGTTACTGGTTATTGACCAATATCCTCTTAAGGGGTCACTGTACTCATCATTATGAACAACTTTTACTATGGAACCAAACCTGAAATCGCGGAAAAAAAAATCAGTAAGTAACTCGATTTCGATGAAAGTTGTCAATACAGTAAATTCATTATGCAGTCTATAAGATGGGTGCTGAGATAGGGGCGGCTGGTACCTATTTTTAATACATGGCCTGGGGCCTAGGGCGGCCAAGACTGACTTCAGGATGGCAACCCCACGTGTTTATGAAAAACCTCAAGATTGGAAACACAAGCACCCCAATTGCGTAATTAAGTTACAATCATAATCTGAAGGATTTTTAAGGAAATTTTAAATCCGTTGCTTCTTATAATGTTTAATTTATAAAATCGTCTACTCTACAACGTAAATATTGCAATGAAAATTGTTGTAATGTCAAAATGAAAAGAATTTCTATTGGTATGTACGTTACGCAGTGAGGCGGCTGGCCATGTTTAGTTAGAACTAACCACTGAATAAAGAGTTAATGTAATCGAGAGTTAAAACAGATCAACTACATCAACAACCGACACGCTAACTTTTTCTGGATGGCCCAGATTATAAACAAAAACAACAAAAGATAATAAACTAGACGTACTTCTAACCAAAGGATTAATAAAAGGGCACAACGCAATCAAACCTTGCACATTATTATAAATTGTTATAAATCAAAGCTGTCCAATATTAGCATGTCTATGCGTGACCATAGATAGCATCAAATTCGCGCGTTTATCTCTGATTCCATCGCTGGCCATCATCATCAGGCCCAGGGTCGCAAGGAGGTCCGGTACATTGCCAACTGGTTGCCATGTCATTAAGCCTCCTTGATTAAAAGAAAGGTAAAGTTCAAATCATGAAGGAAATTAAAACTTTTTGCAGATTTAATTAAACTTTTTGCTTAAATGCTAATCTTTAATGACAAGGACGGAAGAACAAAAATGTAATTGGATTACTTTTATAATCGTGAGATTGACCGGTGACTTTTGTGTCTTTTAATGCAATATTATTTCAGCGGATTGATTCAATGTTTTGCCGGTTTCTCGGCAAAATATTACAACATGTTCGACCTATTTTCAATTCATGCGTGATTAATGATTTTCCTGAAAAGTTCGCATTACTCATTAATTAGGTATTAAAAATGAACATAATCATAAGTAAATTAATTACTAAGACGGCCATGTCCGCGACCAACAATGCCTTAATCGAATTAAGAAAACATTGCCGATTCCAAAGGCCACCTCCGACGGCCTAGGCATTTTTTCGGCAAACGTATATACAATTCAATTCACTCCATACATTTTAAGGCTATTTTTACATTTGTACGTGTTTGCCAAACGTCAGGTTATGTGCGTGCAGTTGCGAATTTAATTACGAAAGTTTATCGCACCGGGAGCCTTGGCAAAGGTCGCGGCGTACACCTGGGGCTCGTGGGAGGTCACCATTATGTGGTACGCGCCGACGATCAAATATTAACTAATTTGACAGCTATTGGCAGTTTCAATGGTCGATTATAACGTGCAGAGAATGGTGAGTGCAGTTCAGTACCTAGTGCATAAAACAGTACCAACACTCATGATTGCTCGATCTGCACAAGAGGGCAATTAATAGCTTTATAATCTTCCTTTTGGAACGGTGTCTCAGGACAAGGAAAGCCTCACACATTTCTTCAGACAACTCCGAAACAACATTTCTATCACTCCTTTTCTAAACAAAGAATCATAATATCTTGAATAATAAAATAAATAAATTATTATTTTTTAGTATCTTGAATAGGTTCAAATTAAAAAGAATTAAAATATCTGCCTATGTTTCCACTCCAAATAAGGCCATGAAATACAAAAATCAATGCTGTTTATATGGTGTTTAAACCAAGTTATATTAGTGTCAAACTGTTTTGTTCAGTGAATAATGAACTATGTATCTATAGCCAACTCTATAGCCAATGAACAAGCTCTGTTGATTTCATATAAAACGTACGTATTACAAAAATGTGCGTAATGGCGTATGATGTTACTAGTGCGGAATTGCAATATTTTATCGCACTGTCGGTCGCTGTCGTAGGTGTTTATGTGAGTCATGATTCATGAATAGTCATAGGCACATTTTGTTCTATTTCGGCTGAAACTCTGCTTAGAATTGACTAAGCATATTAAAATTGCACACGAAGCATACATTACTCAAATAATAATAAAATAAGCGCACCCGCACTTGCGACCCAGGACGACCCTAGGGGGACGCTCTAGGAAGACAAGTAGTGACCTTATTGGTGATGTTTTTCAGAAAGGTCAGGTGCGTAGTACACGCAACCGGCGTGCGTGTATGACCGTAAACGAGGCAAAAGAGTATGTAAGGAACGTAGCAGGTGGCGTTCTGTAGTTTCTGCCTACCCCCATGGGAAGAAGGCGTGAATGTAGGTATGTATGTATAAGCAGACATCGAATGGTTCCCAAAGAGTTAGTATTAATTTAAAAATGAGAAGGTCCTTCTAAAATACAATAGGTAAGAGGCTTTACAGAAAGCAATCAGAAAAAACTTTTTTACAAAAAAATACAACCGACTTCCAAAATCAACACTACAAAGTGAAAAATAACTTTAATTTCAGAAGTCGGTGGCAAAAAACGAAAATACATTTAACTAGACACCAACTTCCGAAATTAAAGTTATTTTTCACTTTGTAGTGTTGATTTTGGAAGTCGGTTGTATTTTTTTGTTAAAAAGTTTTTATTTTTCACTTTTTAGTTGTGTACCTACCCCACACAAATTCTAATACCACTACCTACAAAACAAACTAGGACATCATCCATATAAAAGTGGGGAAAAAGCTAACTCAAAAACTACCAAAGCAAAGTTAATGTATTTTATATGGGACCAACTGCGATGTATACCCTCTCGAATAAAACAAAAAAAATCCAAATCGGGGAACATACATTAAAAAAAAAAAAAAAAAAAAAAAATAGGTTCCGACGAATTGAGGACCTCCTCCTTTTTGAAGTCGGTTAATGAAGTTATCCGGAAAAGAACCGGAGTTACCGACATAGCTTGCAGAGTTTTAAGCAAGTCTCTCTTCTGCATTCCCTTAACTAGAACTAACTATGGTGCTAACACATTTGTAAAAAGATCTTGTCGTTCATATAATATAACAAACTAACGGCTACTAGTGAATGTGATTGTTTGGATATTTTTCACGTTTCCCTCTCAAAATTCAAGAAGTCTGTTCGAGACGTTCTTGCAGGAAAATTATGATTTGTTTTTTTGATATTTTTAATATTATTGTTGTTCTTTTCATTTTCATTGTTAAATCATTTTGATATGTATTTTTTCCTTCTGATAGCGGCCGTCGTACTTTCTAAATTAACAAAATTTGTATTAATAATGTGTGGAAACTACACACATCAAAAGTGTCTAGGGATCAAGCATTTTTATGCGGATTTCTTGAGATTGAGATGTGGCTTTGTAATAAATTTATGATTTTATAAATTTATATGGATCCTTTTTGGTGCATTTCATAATTTGAATCAGGAACTGTGAATCAAATTCGAGTAAAAGATGAAAATCAGCTGTCAATATTTTCCCTATAAAAACATACAACGCATTGAAGACATTATTAGTGCTACTGTTTCCCTACTACTGATTAAAACCAACGTTATTATGGAGCGGCGACGTCATTTAAGCAGGGAAGAAATGCTCAGAGCCGTGGGAATGATTGAAGGTGGTTCCCGGCAACGTACTGTGGCTTTAGCTCTGAATACAAGTCAGAGTGTTATCAGTCGACTGTGGACACGTTACCGAAGCACTGGTACCGTGGCTGAGCGCCATGGAGGACGGTATCGCTGCACCACACGGAGACAAGACCGATACATTCAAATCTTAACTCGAAGAGCTCCAACTATAACCGCCATGATGTTAGCCGTGAGGCTTCATCACTCTTCAGGGAACTTAATTAGCGACCAAACAGTCAGAAACCGCTTGCATGAAGTGAACCTTCATTCCCGAAGACCGCTACGGGTACCACCTATAGCAATGCACAATCGTAGGATTCGATATCAATGGGCTCTTGAACACAGAAATTGGGTAGAAGAACAATGGCGTTTCGTGTGCTTTTCTGATGAGTCTCGTTTTGGTATGAGACCGGATACAAGACGTATACGACACTGGAGAACCCCTGGACGCCAACAGCGATTAAAATCCTGCCAGGAAGTCCATCCTTATAGTGGTGCAACCATCATGGTATGGGCGGGTATTTGGATCGGCGGAAGAACTGAGTTGATTTGGATCAGAGGCAACCTCAACGCTCAAATTTATGCTGAGACGATTGTATCAGACGTCATCGTTCCTCTACAAGTGCAAATCGGTCCCTTATTTCAGTTAATGCATGATAATGCACGACCGCACACCGCAAGAGTTGTAAGACAGACTCTCGCCGCAGCTAACATCAATGTCCTGCCCTGGCCTGCTCAGTCGCCAGACTTGAACCCGATTGAGCATGCATGGGATATGCTACAGAGAAGAGCTCTGCCGAATATGGAGGGTATCCAGTCGCAAGAAGACCTTTTTTTGTTGTTGCAACGAACATGGGCGGCCATTCCACAGCGTGATTTGGATGAACTCATTTTGAGTATGCCAAACCGATGTTCTTGTGTTGTTAGTGTTCGCGGTAGAAACACGGATTATTAATTGTTTAAGTTACCCAATAAAATTTTAAAGAAAACTGTTATTTCAGTCTTTTTTTCGAACTTTAATGTTAGTGGTTCAAATGTCAAAAATCCCTTTATTAGGAAAATGGCAAATTTCTTTATTAATGCAAAGGTGACTTGGTTTATCGTTACTGTGACAAACGAAAACACTTTATTTGATGAATCCTTAAAGAAAATTTTAATTAATATCAATCAGGAGAAAAGTTATTGCAAAAATATATGTTGATCCCTAGACACTTTTGATGTGTGTATTTTGGATTATGTATTGCTATTTTGTACTGTTTTCTTATATTATTGTATCTGTTTGTTTCCCTAATAAAATAAAATAAAAATAAAATAAGTTGATGTGGCAGTGGGCTGGCCGTGTTGGTCGAAGGACCGATGGCCATTGGAGCAGAAGGGTCTTGCAAGCGAAGTGCAGACGCCCCCCAGCTAGATGGACCGACGTCCTTAAGAACGTGGCTGGGACAGACTGGATGCGGAAGGTGGAGGACAGGGTGTTGTGGCGCAGCCTGGGAGAGGCCTATGTCCTGCAGTGGACAGCGACAGGCTGAGTTGATTGACTATTTCCACTAATGTTTGTGTGTATGGCCTGCTCGATTCTCTTTTATAACCGACCTCTTTTTTTAAAAAAAAGGAGATATGTATATTAGAAATGTTTGTATGTCCGCGATTTTCTCAAAAACTCATGAACCAATTTTGATGCTTCTTTCACTAACGTAATGTACTTACTTTCAGGAAGGTTTTAGTATAATACATTGGTAAGTATTCTTATGTACGAAGATATATGCATAAATGTACTGCATCTTCAGCATTTCTAAGCGGATTTTGATGATTCTTCTTTTCGTTCGCCTTGGGTTTATGTAATTCAACCAAAAATTCAAATTCAAAACCAAAAACGAAAAAATTACTTTCATAAAAAACTTAACAGCTTCTGAAGTCGGCGTCTTCAATTCTTCAATGCATCTAAGCTTGGCACCGACTTCAGAAGCTGTGAAGTTTTATAGGAAAGTTATTTTATACGTTTTTGGCTTTGAAGTTGATTTTTACTTTTTTTAAAGTAAGTTGTATTATGTCACTGTATGGATCCAGTAAAATACCTGCGTCAGATATAATATCTGGTACATTCTAAGCTGGACATCCATTTGATGCAATCCTGAGGCACACTGACACCATCCCACCAAGGTTGTTCCGAAACTGAATGTCAAAATCTGTTAAAATGTTTTTTTTTTTTCTAGATCTTGGCTACGACACCACCTAGTCATGCCTCTGAACCAATAAGTGGGTACCTCAACGAATTTTGCATTTTATCATTTTATATTGGTAATTTACCCTGCTACCTCGTCGACGTGCGACGTGCAGTGAACACCTCATAAAGAAAAATTGATTCTTTTTTTTTTTTGTCTAAAAATTCCGTAATGCATATGTAGAGCCAACGTGCACTGCTCTAAGATGCTGCTTATGCCTTCTACTGATGATAATGAACCTCGGAGAACGTCAATGACGGCCATTTCAAGACAGTTGTTAGCTTCCCTGTAAAATAATGTTTATTGCAATCACTAGGTTTTCACCGCATGGCGACACTATGTTATCTGTATTTTGTTGTTTTAAGTGAAAACTTCTATAAGCGCGTTGAGAGATTTTTGGTAGGGGAATCTTACACGTTCGCGTCACCGTGATACCTCGATACAATTGTTTTTTTTTTGTTTATGTGAGGGATAGACTCGTCGCAATATTTATTTAAACAAAAGTCTACCTAAGTAAATAACATAATTTTGTTTTTTTGGTGCTAAGTTTTCTATTGTGCCCTACAGGTTTTTGTGTACATTTTATGAGTGGAAAGCCACTTTATTGACCTGGATCAGACGCGCTTTATCTTATAGATATTGATTTCATAGAGCTAGGCGATAACTCACAATAGTATTTCACAATTTTCACTTTCTTGTCTACAATTTTGTTAAACTGAGATCACATATTTTATAGTACCTAAACCAGCTGTTTGCGCCCAGCGTCGCCCGGGTAAATTTCATTTCTCTATCTCCACTGGTTTAGGCTGTGTGTTGTCTGTTTTCGTACTAAAAATAACATCCAAATATCAGACTTTTCCGGAGAATTTTCCAAAAAAATCTATCGTACAAACTTTGTCCTGACAATTACAAACAACAACAAAAAATAATTTGCCTTTCCGAAGTGATGCGCTTACTTAAATTCGGCAATAGATTTTTATTTAGATACATTGTTTTTACAAAAGCTATTATTTAAACAGAAAAACTCTTTATAATCAATATTAATATATATATATATTTTTTAATTTTACTATTATCAATATTTTATTTTATTTGATAATCAATGAATTAATCTGATAATAGAGTGATGACCCATTATCCCTACAATTAACATCAGCATTATGCCAAAGGGTGTTCAAAATCATATTTTTTATCTTCCGTACTTCAAGATTGTATCTTCAGACTATGCTTACTTAGTGATTCACTGATAAAATATCACATTGTATTGTTACTATATCTCCCAAACCATTTTTTTCTAACTACATAAACTGCAGTTCATACCTGCACAGGTGGCTGTGCCCTCGTTTTCACGACAAAGCTACTGCAACCTGTGCACATATCAACTTAGTCATCAGCGGCAGCGGCCGCGCTGACCTCGTTCAACGATATATTGATCACGATTTCACGACTGTATTTAAGTAGTTAAGATTAATGACCATACATTGTAGTTATTAACCACTAACTTCGGCTCGCGACTTCGTCCGCGTGAAACTTGTTCCCCCGACCCACCCCGTCGCATCGCATCGCCTGCCAGCGCTATTACTTCGTTTTTGCTCAGTTCTTTCTTTTTTCTCGGCTCCTAAGGGTCCTAGCGTGATGTTTAATAGCCTTCCTCAAGAATTGGGCTGTCAAATTTTAATGCAAAAAGAATTTTTCAAATCCGACTAGTACTTAATTCCAAAGATTAGCGCGTTCAAACAAACAAAATCTTCAGCTTTACTATTGGTTCTTCAGCTTTATATAGATGCTGGGGCGATTAAGAGGCCTATGTTCAGCAGGGAATTTTATTTGCAGTTTTTTGTCATTTGTGGATCTTTGACAGTCGTTAAGGGTCGTCAGAAGGCCGAAAGTCTGACAACCAGTCTTACTAAGTTGTATTACCAAGTAACTAGGTCGAGGAGGTCAGATAGACAGTCGGTCAATGTAAAATATACTGGTAGTCAGCTGCAGCCGGTTAGACTGGAAGCCGATCCCAACATAGAAAAGGCTAGGCAGATGATGATGATGTTCAGCCTGTAGAACTCTCACTGCGTGGCTTTATAGAACCAGAGGATTGTGGAAAAGACAGTGTGAGATGAATATTCTCTTGTAAAATGGTAAAGGGTTAAAGGACAGGTTTTTTGAGAGGTCTATTGTAATTATTGACGTTACAAAGTGTTGGCCTTTCTGAATTAGTTTTGATTGAATGACATACTAGAGCATCATAATAATAACATAACATAAGATCACGCGTGTAAGTATTCCCCGAAAGGTTGGGCAGAGGTGTATCTATGGTATCACCCACTTTTCACCAGTTACTTTTAAGGCGCATGTAATAGGGGGCGAGCCTATTGCCATCAACCGGGCACAAATCCAGACTCCGGGCAGCTACTGACAAATTCCAGATGGAAAGCCCAATAACACTTTTGCCTGACCTGGGAATCGAACCCGAGGCCAACGAGGCAGTCATAATAATATGTGGAGCAAAATGAAGAAGAAGCCTACGAAGCTATGAAATAGGCAAGAAGTCATGTCATTTCCTCCAATCGAAATAAAAATCAACGCTTGCCTAATAGCAGGGGAGGTACTGCTTGATTGTCACGGTCAATTTCATACGGAATTGCTGGTAGTTATTTATTATTCAGTAATTATCAGAATGAGAGTCAGTCGCCGCATCCAAGGTTGGGTTCGATCGAATCGTTAGTTCAAACTGACTCAGGCAGAAGCTTTTTCAATAAACAAAATAATTATGCAGTTTTATTTTCCTTCAAAATTGAGATCATTGAATCTTTCCTTTGACCACGCTGCCCTACGAGCCTACTACCCATAGCTTAGAATTTAGCCCTGACGTACCATCGCAAAGTCATGTTCATTTACGCAACTGAAATATTATATTCCCCTCCCTTCCATGCAGTTGACTATTTTATTTGGGTTTAAAATGGTCCTAAAATCGCCCCATACGGTTTTGGTGCGGTATGAAGTTGTTTTTTTACATCTTCGACGTCTGGACTCCTACTTTAGTGCGCAGCAACTGACGCACAGATCTCTTACGCACTAATGGCAAACTATTATTGTTATGATTTTCAGCCGGTACAAAATAACTTGTTCAAACTAACGCCACCGCACCGCGCGTACTACAAGTAATAAAATGATTTGTTTACAGTCGAATATATAATATGTACATTGTACAATCCAACACAAAAATATATAATATGATGTACAAATATTCACATATTTGCCTAACCTGCGAGGGTAGACTACAAAAGGGATGAATAAAAGGCAAAAATGCAGCTGAGATGAGAATGCTAAGAGGGATGTGTGGTTTTACGCGAATGGATAGAATAAGAAATGATGAATGAAAATATAAGAGGAAGTCTGAAACTGGCTTCGGTGACTGAAAAGTTGTGTGGAAATCGGTTGTCATGGTATGCGGAGGAATGAGGAAAATGTCATGAGGAAAGTTTTGAGTATGAACGTGGATGGTATAGGGGAAGACCAAAGAAACGATGGATGGACTATGTGAAAGATGATACCTATGGTTAGCAAGGGGGTGACTACCGAGATGACGAATAATGAAGAAGTATGAAAGAAAAAGATATGTTGCCCCAAATAAATTGGGATAAAGGGGCAGGAGAATGATGATGAAGTAAGTGAAAAAGGGCTTATTGGGAATAAAATATCGTCCACATCCCTGTTAATAGGAAAAGATGCCAAAAGGCTGGCAGTATTGCCACGTTGAATGGTAAATGCTGATTCTTAACAATTGCTACCAATAACTATACACCTGGTACATTGTTCCAAAAATTCTAAAACTAAATTAGTTGTTTAAAACATTTAAACTCCGAACGTGTTAAGTCATCAGTTACGAAACATTGCAAGTCCGAGTCGGAAGGCGTACGGTGATGTTTTACGAGCGACTGATCGGTCAACGTTGCCTCATTTCTCTTGAAGTTCGGGAACGGGTGTTATGTTGTCTTTGGTTTACGGTTTAAAATAATGTGCTATATTAGACTGCCAATGATATGACCCAGTGGACATGGTGGGTAAATTAATGAGAGAACGATGCACAGACAAAGCTTTAAAAAGCTGTCAGGGTGCGACAGATTGTATGCGGAAACCGAAGGACCGAGTGTTGTGACGCAGTTTGGAAGACGCCTATGTCCAGCAGTGGACTGCGAGAGGCTCAGTTGACTGACTGATTGATCGTTCAGAAGTGATGGTGGCTTGCCTAGATTCATCCTATATTGGAAGAGAAAGAATTGTTTTCGTATTATTTGAAATCCCAATCATTTAGGTCCTTCTGCCACATCTACGTTCGTTGGTTAGAAAACTGTTAAGGATGATTTCCACCAAACGGGTCGCATCGCATCGGATCGGAACGGATTTTACAATCTTTAAACGATATTAAATCGTGTACACCGTATTTAAAGTCTATATTACCAAGTCGCGCACAGTAGCTTGACCGCAGGTGTCTTCCACGACACGCGATCATAGCCGAAAGTATGCTGAGACGCGCGATCGGCTCCGTTCGCCTGTCATCGTATCCGAACACGTTTAATCGAATGCTACGTTTTGTCACGGATTTAAATATGTATCCTTCCTGAAACAGCTAAGTATAGTAAATGGCCTCGAAATCACTATAATAGAATGATGTGTGTTGTTCATGGACAAGTGGACCCCCGGGACAATGAGCGAGTCTGAGGGGGCCCGGGCCCATTGTCATTAAAAATTATCGGTGTGAAGTACCTTCTTGGAAGCGAACACTTGGGCGAATTTGTACACTACTTTATTGGAGTAGGCATAATATGTGTTGCAAGTTGCTTTTATCGCTTATCTCGCTGTTAAATTGGAGATGCGGTAAGTAAGAAGTTCGTTATATACTAATTAAAGTGAAATTATGATTTGAAACTTTCGACTACAACGTGGAACAAAAATAAAGTGAATTAATACAATACTAAATCTCTATTTTTAGTCATTAGTTATAAGTAGGTACTTCTAGTATTTCAGAGGGCTATTAATAGTAACTTAGAGTCCTTTAAAATACTAGAAGTAATTATAACTAATGTAATGTAACATTATCTTGTAATGGCGGCCATTTGTAGCATAATAAGAATGGCTACGACCTATTGACTTGCGATTAATTTTCCCATTTTCTTTAATTTTTCGCAAGCACCCAACCACATCACCGTTCAACATGTGTAGATATAACAGTAATATAGAATGAGAGATAAGTTTCAAAACACATGAATCTAGTGTAAAGGCATACCGTAACCGCAGCGCCACAGGCCGGCGCGGGCGGCTCGGCTGCGCGGGCGCTGATCTGCCGCATTTCTCCTTCTCACGGGCCGCATGCCTTACGTAATGGCTCCTATCGGCTATTATATAGGGATTGGTTTATTTGTTTCTTTATTTAAGATTGCTCTAGTTATGTCTGTACTTGTTTCAGCAGCGTACAAGACGCTTAAATGAATAAGCGCTGATTTTTAAAAAAAGGTAAAATTATTTACAAAAAATATCTCTGTGTTAAAATGTTAAAAAGTTTCATAGGCAAGTTTTACCGAAATCCTTTCAAACTGGAACCTGCGATGAAGTTTTACTACTAAGAAGAATTGAGAGATTAATAGCAGTTTCCACTTCAAATTATAAAAACAGTATACATAGTAGGTACCTAAACTACTATAAACCACCGCTAGAATGTAGATACACCTTTATTGTATAATCAAACAATGTTATTTCTTGAATTTTTCAATAAATTACGTGATAGCTATTAAATAATATCCTTTTGGTTCTAAGTATTCGGCTCGAAGGACCAGCTGTGTACTCCAATAGAAAGTTGTCGCTGTGGTAGGGAAGTGGTCCTGCACAATAGACTGGCTGATTGCGAGGAGTAACACAAAGGTGGCCAATACCTTCAAATAGTTTCTTTAATGTTTGAACCATTTTTAAGCAAAAACTCTCACCGTTATCCTGCCTTATACGAGTACTACTACTAGCAAGTGTAGAAAGAAAAAAAACGAAATATGTAGTTATTAATTGGTGCCGATTCTGTTGTGCACAAACTAAACTTAATTTAGGCTATTGCTAACTTTTTCTCTCTATTATGACAAGAAAGGGACGGAAGGAGCTGTCAAATTAGTTAGAACTAATTTTTCCATAGACATTTAGACGACACGTAAAAACATGTCAACTAAAAAACACGGTGAAGCGCAAGGCGTGAACTAGTTTGACATCTCCAACTTAGTTCATAGCTATAGCCGTCCTTTTCTCACGCTGCCTGTTAGAAAAAGATAAGCGATTCTCTAATTTTAGTTTAGTGCGTTCACAAGAGAATCGGCACCATTATCATACATTTATGAAACTAAAGACTATAACTGTTTCGATTATAAATAATTGATTACAACAATACTACGAAATAGCAATAATTCAATAAAACATCTAAATCACCACATGAGGGATTCCTTGACGACTCAAAGGTGCGCTTGTGAACGTCTACCATTCAAGATCGTCTTTCCTTCATACATCAAACAGAACAACCTATTGTTGATCAAACGACTCATGCAAATATATGAGTGCAATTACATAGTTTTGTTTAACTTGTCATGAAGTGAAATCTAAGTGAGGTACAGCACTACGATAAATTATAGCTGGTCATAGCTTCGTACAAACGCATACTATGAAATCTGTATATGAATAATACGACTGCGGAAAGATAAGTTAAGTGAGTTTTAAAGCCATATTTAATTTATGAGATACACTTTTCAAGTGTTACAGACATTTAACCTGATTATTTAAGTATATTTTCGGCATTTGATGATTTGATGGTCTATCATAGTAAAGTCGGAAAATTAATTGTAAATTATCAAATTGACTACCGACTTACTTATCCAATCAATCAATCTGCCTAGCCTTTTTCCCAACTATGTTGGGGTTGGCTTCCAGTCAATCCGGATGCAGCTGAATACCAGTATTTTATGTAGCGACCGTCAGAGATCCACGAATGACAGCCGGGACCAAAACGGCTTAACGTGTTTTCCGAGGCACGGAGGGGTCTTGGTATGTAACGATGGTCACCCATTCAGGGACCAACCGCGGCAAGCGTAGCTTAACCTGATCGATCGACCCGTGCGGCTGTTATAACTTAGCCACAAGCCCCTCAGCCCCCTAATCAAGTAAATAAAATAACTGTGAATGGATGACAAGAACATGTATGCCGTGTTGAAAACATGAATCAATCAGCAATGTTGGCAGCGAAACTGATTGCCTAGGGTTCACCGGATATTTGATAGGTCAAAGTAAAAACATAGCTCATGCTGTCTTGAAAAAATTGCCAATCAGCATGTTCAAACATCGTCACTAGCGGAAATCCTCTCTGTCTTCCCTGTCCAACTGGTTATCATAACCTACGAAGATGTGGTTTTCCTAGGAGTGCAGAGTTCATACGAAAGTAGCTCTGAGTAAAACCCAACATCGTTGATGAACCTGGTGTGCTGTCGTGCGGTGCGGCACGAACGATTTCTATTAACAAATGAAAATCCATATAACTGGCAGAAGAAAGAACGAACGATTTCTATTAACAAATGAAAATCCATTTAACTGGCAGAAGAAAGAAAATCCTAACTCACAGCAGAAACTATGAACTAACCTAGGCTTAACGTCTTACGCATAGTAGAATATAGGAATTGAGAGAATAATAGAACAGGATAGTCAAATTAGCCTGTAAAAGTGCAAACTCCAATTTGAAACGCATCGTAACGAAGGAGAGAACAGATCATCATCAGATAGAGATTTTGTTAATCATGCAGCTTTTACAAAGTTCTAACTAACGAAAGAAATATGCAAATATAAGCACAAACAGTACCTAGTCATACTTTTATAATACCTAGTGTCTGCTAACTTTCACTCGGCACCCCCTCCCCTCCGTGCCCCCCCCCCCCCTGCAGGTCTGTCCTAGGTTACGTAAGCGTTGCATTGCTGCACAGATGGTGACTATGGCCGCCGGCCGACTTTGAGACAAAAGCCTTACATTTTCATGGTAAAATTGTAGGTTCAGACTTGGAGCCTAGGTGGGGGCGGCAGTAGTCATGTGTACGTTTGTTCATAGTCCTTCTGTCTGTCGTATTTCAAATCTTTCTAATAGTTAATACACAAAAAGGATTCATAAACTACTGCATAAGAGCAACGTGTACTTCTTTTCTCTTCATAAAAAGAAAATTACAAAAATCCTTCGTATCATATCACTATAATCTCAAAGGTTCCTTGGAAAAGTGTAAGGAAGTCAACTTTTTCTGCGCCGCGGGAATCCTAGCCATCACATTAAAATCTAATCTGCATGGAGTTTTCATAATCCGAACACAAAAACACTAACAATCGTACGTACACATACACAGAATGCAGTGTCGCGTGGCTGTGCATGTGTGCGTTGTGCGCAAGAGCAGGCTTACATAACAGCCAGCGAGAGTGCATTCACTCTGCGACCGGCGCGGGGGGGTGCTGTTACGGCGAGAGGGGGAGGGGGCGCGAGAGAAATGCATCGGTGCACCGCGCACGCGCAACGTGATATAATACGTGACGGATTATGTCCGAGATTTGCGAGATCCAATGATACAAGCTGATTATAATTTAGATGTTTGTTTTAAGTTCGGTATGTGCTGAATTTCTTAGACATATCACGCAATTTGCACTAGCATTCTACAAGATACATATCGGTAAATAGGTTTTGATCTAAATTCAGTAATTTTCTAACTAAACAAATGGAATGACTTTAATTTGTCGTTTGTTGAAGATCGTCATTTCTCGGCCAATTCCGGCGTAGACTGTTGAAGCCTATTGACGCAAACTTATTGCCTGGGGAAGCTTGCAAGCTTTGGCCATATGGTCCTCGAATGAAAAGGTATCCATTCTCTTCCAGACCAAAAATAATTGATCTTTTCTGCGACTACCTGTTTCCAGGAAAGAGCAGAGGATACAGGGTCAAATTAAATTAGCTAGCGAAACTCCGCAGTTAACGAAATCTAAACACGATAAAACAAACGGATATCTCAACTCCTAAGTCAAGCACACTACCAGCAGCAGTCCAGTCCCCAAAAACAAAAAATCATCAAATCTTTTTAATTTTTATTTTGTCGTGTTTAGATATCGATTACGTCTGCGGAGTTTCGCTACTTAATTTAATTTGACCCTGTATACGCTACTGCACCACTTTCTGTTGCCAAGAGCAATCATAGCTTCACAGAATTAATTCTAAGAGCTTTTACCTGCTACAAACAGGGTTTAAATACCCTGGAGCTTTGGATAAAGCTGTAAGTACTTAGTTGTATAATATCATCACTTCATCATCAATTCATCACCCACCTTCACTGGTTTACTTTAAAAAGGTTTCGCAACTTTTTAACCGACTTCTAAAAAAGGAGGAGGTTCTCAATTCGGATGTTTCTATTTTTTTTTTTTTTTTTATGTTTGTTCGCGCATAACTCCGTCGCTTGCCAACCGATTTGAAAAAATATTTTTTTGTTGGAAAGGGAACTTCCCAAATGGTCCCATTTTTGTCAAAATCCAGTTCTGATGATGGGATCCTGGAGAAATCGAAGGAACTCTTCAAATATTATAGGCACACCTATAGCGATTTGGGTATTTTTTATAGTAGCTCGTGCATTTGCTCTCGGAAAGCACCACATGGTGAATTGGAACTGATGATGAAGACCACAGATGGCTACCAGAACTACTCAATGATAAATATTTCACGGGTTGCGATTCGATTACTTTAATATGGTTGCTAAGCAATTTCCGCTCGTCACACAATGCGTGTGGTGAGTGGTTGTTGAGGAGTTCTCCTGGTTCTTACCAGCAGAACTCCTCAACAATTAACGTCCCAGCATCGGGAAAAGCAATATTTTGTAACATGTGATGAGCAATTGACATTAGACTATTGTAACTTATACAAATTATAAACAGACCCACTAAAAAGTGAAAAATAAAAACTTTTTTACAAAAAAATACAACCGACTTCCAAAAACAACACTACAAAGTGAAAAATAACTTTAATTTCGGAAGTCGGTGGCAAAAACGAAAATACATTTAATCAGACACCGACTTCCCAAATTAAAGTTATTTTTCACTTTGTATTGTTGTTTTTGGAAGTCGGTTGTATTTTTTTGTAAAAAAGTTTTTATTTTTAAATCTCCTGCTTTTTGTACTTTATTCATTGTTGGCTCTAATCCCATTTCCTTTCTGACTCATTCACACTTAGAAATATCTATAATATGGAACTGTTATGTTAAAATAACGGTAAACGAACCGATTTAACCTAAATCACCTTCAGTCGAGACCAGTCGAGTTTTAATTATCAACTCAAATCGAATCATGTTGATATCGCACAAACCAGTTAAATGGTTCACTACTAGAAATTGCAGCTGTGCACATTTGTGCATTCCTAATTACAGCAAATATCTCAATTTGTGAAGTCAATTTAGCTTCTTTTATATTGAAACTTTAAAGAGTGTCTTAACTACGCTTATAGTTTTACCAGTTTTCTTAAGTATTTTGCGGGGGGTGGGGGTAAGAGGTACCCAAAATAATACAGGGAGGTACTTACCTCCTACCTAAACTTACAATTAAGTAAATAAGTACACTGATGCGCGACATTCTGTGACCACCTAGAGATGCGCGACATTCTGTGACCACCTAGAGATGCGCGACATTCTGTGACCACCTAGAGATGCGCGACATTCTGTGACCACCTAGAGATGCGCGACATTCTGTGACCACCTAGAGATGCGCGACATTCTGTGACCACCTAGAGATGCGCGACATTCTGTGACCACCTAGAGATGCGCGACATTCTGTGACCACCTAGAGATGCGCGACATTCTGTGACCACCTAGAGATGCGCGACATTCTGTGACCACCTAGAGATGCGCGACATTCTGTGACCACCTAGAGATCTCCAATACCATGTTTGACAGTTCGAGTGAACGAAAGATTGCTTTTAACCATCGATGATGTATAAATAAAGAATTTGAAAGTATTATGTAATGCAGAGCTTGAAGAATATATCTCACATCTTCCATAATAATATATTCAAACAACAACAAACTATCTTAGATTGCGTACCCAATAGCAGCAGATTAGAGAGATCAGATCGAGATGACTAAAGAGATAGATCTCGATCTGGCTGGGAATCGAGACATTACGAGTACAGTACGTACTCGTAAGTTGCGACAGTGGCTCTATATATCGACCTGTGCTGTTTCTTTGGACTGTTGTTCTCCTGATTATCTAACCTCAGCCTATCATTTTCCACTATTGAAGATGGACGATCTTCTGCTACAATCAACGGTTGAGATGACATCTCCTATCGAGCAGCACTACTGTTGCCACCCAACAAACGCTGACTGTCCAGGACAAGTGACAACCACTTTATTTCTATTTAACCCTTCGTATGCCGAGCGCATATCTACGCGAGATACAATGGCTTCGAGTGGTGATATAAGTTTTTCGGTAGCTTATGTCAATCTCGTAAATTTTTGTCTTTTCCATCGTCGTATCTCTGATACTCGTAGAATGCCACCTTGTCTTTATAGGCGCGTCGGACTTGCCCTGTGGTAGCCCGTGAAATTCAAAATTTCTTGCGTTTTTTGCAATTTGCAGTTACCTGCAAAATCGAAGAAAAAAAATCGATCGGTTTTTTTTTTTTTTTTTTTTTTTTATCCAACCAACACACAACCGAAAAAAAAATCGATCGGTTTTACGATTTTTTTTTTTTATGCTTAAATACAAAAAAATATATGTTTTTACATCATTTTAACCATAAAAACCATCAATACATCTCTCTAAGTCAGATTTCGTCCGGATTCGTCTGATTTCAGAAATCGGACCAATCCAAACCAAACCTGACACTGACCTGCAAATTGCAAAAAACGCAAGAAAATTTGAATTTCACAGGCTGGTAATTTTAATGAACCCTCCTGTGGTAATCACTGCAATAAACCTTATCTTGACTTAATAAAGTTTCCTTTTAAGGCGCCAGCAAAAAAGGGATCACACAGAAACGGAAATCCAACGATGGAATCGTGAGATCTAAAACAGTATTAATACACCAAAGCACTCCATAATAAATATAGTATTGAACTTTAACCGAGAGAGCTTTATGTAGTAGCCCACGAATCATCAAAACATGTCATGATTTCACGAAATAGTCAATCAGTTGGGTAATTTGTACTTAGAGTGTTGTATTGATGATTTTAATGATTATACTTCTGTAATTATATCGCATAAATGGCCGTATTTTTTTACTGCGTTGACATAGAATCGTGATTTTTTTAGAGCTCTATGGGACCATGGACTAAAAAGTAAGTGAATTTATTTACTTTTTTAAAATTTTCGCTTTAAATCCGCCTTAACGTGAGATATTATTCAAGGATTGCATCTTGCGCACGCGCTGCTCAAAATTCAGAGTAGTGTCAGCACGCCTGAAATAATGCATAGTTAATGCTGTATAAATTAGGCAAATGAACGTTCACTGTAAGGAAATAACCTAAATGTAGTTCTGGTTTGAAAATCATGAAGTGTAATCGAAAATTATAATTTTATAAATATTTTTGTTAAAACTTAGTTCAGCATATTCGGTTGTAATGGCTCCGTTAAGCCAAAAATCTACATTTATTATCTCCTCAAACGTGAACACTAATATTGGAAACAGATCAGAACGCACTGAAACGTGCAGATTGTGTATTCCAAGGGAACAGTGTGTGTACTGTCCTGAACGGAAATTTAATCAAAAGAAAATGGAAGTGAGATGAACATTGAGTTTCCACGGAATATATCCCAAGATAGTCATAAGAAAGGACGAAAATAAGGGTGGATCTTAACCATTCTTATTTAAATCTTCTTGTGGTTTGACATCGAAAGAAAGGCACAATGCACACTATAGCTATTTGTAATGCATCGCGCGACATCGAGTGAGTAAACAGTAGAAATTGGATTATTGTGGTGCAGTGTAATTACACACGATTCCGATTGTGACTTTATAATTATAATTTATATTCAAATTATACGTAATAAAATACGCAATTAAAACATTTATTAATAAGTGTGCTGTTTTCAATGAGTATACTTTGATCTTTTATCTAAACAAATACTCGTATAATTTGAATGACCGGACGCTCGCTTATCCGTTTCTCATTTTGAAGTTAATTGAAAATCCTTCTTCAGTCTTTATACTTTGTCTTTAAAAATCTGAGGGGCAAATCCCGTATTTTTAAGAACGTTCGCATTTGAATCTGTCAAATATACCCCTAATTTACCTACATTTTTGATATTGATTCTGCTAAAATGAGATTGTGACTTTTTAAAGTACTTACGAGAATAATTTGTCCTTCTAAAATACACTTCTGGACACATCTTTTGGCCCACCTTGTATTTTCAGTTTCGTTTGGTCCTAGCTAAAATTTTATATTAGGTCGAGCAAAAAGTTTTTATGCAGTTTTGAACCTGGCACATTCACAATTTCATTCAATAGTCTTTTTTTGAATTTCGAACACAGAATTTAAAGAAACTAAAGACAATTTGGAGCCTGTTTGTTGATATCAAACAATCGAATACTAAGAAAACTTGGTTTTATTGGTTTACTTGGATTTCATTCTTGAAAAAGTGATTGATATCTTTGGTTTTGCAACAAACATTACTTATTCTTAACATTAAGGTGAGGTTCTATCAATAATCTATGGATACTTCACCTGAAGTCGCCGCCCAAGCTGTGGCACTTATTCAGGCCGGACACAGCCAAAGAAACGTGAGTGCTCAACTTAATTTAAGTCGATCTGCGGTCCGAAATGTTTATCGGAGGTACCTAGAGACTGGCGGCTTTGTTCGTCGCCAAGGAAGGCCACGATCTCGGGTCACAACTGAAAGGCAGGATCGATTCATCGTGACGACCAGCTTGAGAAATCGTCACCTTACCTCCATTGAGATACAAAACCAACTTCGCGACTTTCACGGAGTATCTGTGAGCACTCGAACTGTTCGGAGAAGGTTAAAAGAACGCGATATGGTACCACACAAGCCAGCTAATGGCCTCAAACTAACGCGAGCCCACCGAACAGCGCGCCTTCATTTCGCACGCAGTCATTTAAATTGGACACAGCAAGATTGGAGCCGTGTACTCTTTTCTGAGGAGTCTAAAATTGTGTTACATGGCAATGATGGAAGGGAGAAGGTCTACCGACGTAAGGGAGAGCGTTTCGCACAATGCTGCTTTGAAGAGAGGGTTGCTTATGGCGGTGGCTCATGGACTGTCTGGGGCGGTATATCCGCGAGCGGCAGAACTCAACTTGAGGTTGTTACAGGACCACGGCTGCCAACATTAAATGCTGAAAGGTACATTCGTGAGTGCTTAGAACCTCACGTGATACCATACGCGGACTATGTGGGCCCAAATTTCCTTTTTATGCATGATAATGCAAGAGCCCATGCGGCCGGCATCGTCAGGAAATATCTTCGGGATGTGAACATCACAGTTATGGACTGGCCAGCCAGAAGCCCAGACATGAACCCCATTGAGCACATGTGGGACGAGCTAAAAAGACGTGTTAGGGCTCGTCAGCCAGTTGCTCAGACGATGCAGGAGTTGAAAAGTGCCATAGAAGAGGAATGGGAGATGATCCCTCAAAATTTCATAGAGCGGTTGATAAACTCTATGCCTAATCGTATGAGAGCTGTGGTAGATGCCCATGGAGGCAACACGCGTTATTAAATTAAACCTTTATTTGATAAAACATGTTTTTTATTCAAAAATCAATTGCCTTTAACAAGGCGCATATCCGACTTGTTAGGCGTAGCTCCATGTCGTATGGTATTCTGAATTCAAATTTAAAACAACACGATCGAAAAAGATGGTAAAATGTATCAGGTTTAAAACTGCATCAACAGTTTTTGTTCAATCTAGCAATCATATTTCGGTAGGGGCCATCGAAACCTAAACTCTAAGGTGGGCCAATAGATGTGTCCAGAAGTGTATTTCAGCCAGACGAAAGAGTACAATTTGATTGGCAATGTTTTGACTCAAACTTGTTGCACGCAAATCTTAGTTTTTTTTTTTTCAAAGCAGTAGATGCAGTGGTCATGCAGGGTTAAGATCTCGTGGTGTGTGAGGATTAGGTTGAGTGCAGTGGGCAGTGTGGGCAGTAGGCAGCAGCCCTGCTCGCAGTTTTCCATAAGAAAGCCGCGCCGAGGCCGGCCACCGGCCGCGATTGACGCTTCCGCGATATACAGCGTGATTTTATTTTGTACTCGTTAAACGTAATGTTTTTATGTTTTAAGAAATCTTTACTTTGATATAGCTTTATTTTATGGATTGTAGGTCTACACATAATACTCATTCACCAGGTTAATCTTAAATAGAGAACTTAGTATTTTTAGGGTTCCGTACCTCAAAAGGAAAAAACGGAACCCATACAGGATCACTTCGTTGTCCATCTGTCTACTTATCTGTCAGTCTGTCAAGACTGTTTTTCTCAGGAACGCATGGAGGTATCAAGTTGAAATTAATATCAAATACGTAGGTCTATAGTCCCTTAAGAGTCATAAAAAAAAAGCTTCTCTGTCAACGTAATAAAAAAATGCGGCCATTTATGCAACATATTTTGGTACTCGCAAGTAAATAAAAATCTATAGGGTACTTCCCGTTGATCTAGAATAATTAAATTTGGCAAGAAGCAAGGTCTCACAGCACAATTAAAGGAAAAAGTCCGTAAATTGTAATTAGTAATTTTATCACATTATTTATGGAACTCAAAAGGAAAAAAAGGAACCCTTATAGGATCACTTCGTTGTCCGTCTGTCTGTCTGTCTATCTGTCAGTCTGTCAATACCCTTTTTCTCAGGAACGCGTAGAGGTATCAAGTTGAAATTAATATTAAATACGTAAGTCTACGGTATCTTGAAGTCCTAAAAAACTCAAACTTCTAAGTCAACGCAATAAAAACCTACGGCCTTTTATGCGACATTTTTTGATACTCGCAAGTAAATCAAAACCTATAGGGTACTTCCCGTTGTCCTAGAATCATGAAATTTGGCAAGAAATAAGCTCTCACAGCACAAATAAAGGTAAAAGTCCGAAAATTGTCAATTTGTAATTATATCATACAAAAAAAAATTTACTCTGTCAGTCTGTCATGACTACTCATGACCCTTTTTCTCAGGGACGGGTGGAGATATCAAGTTGAAATTAATATCGAATATGTAAGTCTATGGTCCCTTAGAGTTAAAAAAAAATCAAGCTTCTAAGTCAACGCAATAAAAAAATGCGGCCATTTTGCGACACGTTTTGATATTCGCAACTGTCGCAAGTAAATCAAAACCTACAGGGTACTTCCCGTTGACCTAGAATAATGAAATTTGGCAAATAGCAAGGTCTCACAGCATAAGTAAAGGAAAAAGTCTGAAAAATGTTAATTTGTAATTCTATCGCATAAAAAAAATTCAAGTCTATCAGTCTGTCAAGACCCTTTTTCTCAAGGACGCGTGGAGATATCAAGTTGAAATTAACATCAAATGCGTAGGTCTATTATGGGCCTTTAGAGTTCTAAAAAAATCAGTCTTCTAAGTCAACGCAATATAAAAATACAACCATTTATGCGATACTCGTAAGTAAAACAAAACCTATGGGGTACTTCCCGTTGACCTAGAGTCCTAGAATAATGAAAGTCAAGAAGTAAGGTCTCAAAGCACAAATAGAGGAAAACGTCAGAAAATTGATAATTTGTAATTTTATCACATAAAAAATTTTTGCCGTTTTAGTTATTTAAGTACGTGATTTTACAGACGTAAATTTACGGTTAAAATACTGTATTTCTGTAAGTTTTAATGCACAACATGAAAGATCATTTCAATTATGATCTAATGAATGAGCTACTTTTTTATTTTGTGTCGAGTTTATAAATGCGAGAATTAGGTTTTTTTAAAAGATTTTTTAATACTTACCAAATGTTTTTAATATTTTGTTTTTTTTTAAGAAATGGTTTGATTTTGAACTGAAGTTTATTTCTGAAGTAGCCGAAATCAAAAGCAATTCTTTGCCCATTTTCTTTATAGTTTAACTCAGATAAATATTTTTTTACTTAAAAATTTTATATGAAAGTAGTAAAAAGTGATTCACACATTGTATAAACAACTTTCACATAAATATATTGTAATTCTTCCTTACCCATTAGAAGTCAAAACAATACGTAAATATGTGATATTCTAAACCTCTTACAGCAAAAATTCACAAAACAGTCGCAATGTCGGTTTAGGTCGATTAATCAAAATTAAATTTAAAAAATAAAAAAGTAGCTCATACATTAGATCATAATTGAAATGCTCATTCATATAGTGCATTAAAACTTATAGAAATACAGTATTATACCTGTAAAATCACGTAAATCAGCGAAATCGGCAAAATTTCGTGTACGGCCTCTTATGTTTGTTTTTGGGATAAATTCTTTTCAACTATGGAACCCTTCATTGTGCGTGGTCTTATACACACTTGGCCGGTTTTTTAGGGTTCCGTACCTGAAAAGGAAAAAACGGAACCCTTATAGGATCACTCGTGTGTCTGTCTGTCTGTCTGTCTGTCCGTCTGTCTGTCTGTCTGTCTGTCTGTCTGTCTGTCTGTCTGTTCCGAATTTGCTCCGAATCTAATGGAGCGATTAAGTTAAAATTTGGTACACATAAGAATTTCTGTGACCCAAACACGGACGGGTAAAGTAAATAAATGAGTTTTGAATATGGGGGTCACTTTTGGGGGGCAAATAAGAAAATTAAAAAAAAAAGTTTTGCAAACTACACCGTGTGACATGTCAAATGAAAGGGCTTACTATGAGGGTCTCAAATATATTTTTTTTATAATTTTAAAATAAATTGTTTTAAAGTTATTTAAGAAAATTGACGAAAATTGACCATTCCCCCCCCCCTTATCTCCGAAACTACTGAGCCTAAAATTTTGAAAAAAAATACAGAAAATAGATCTTTACCTGTAGATTACAAAAAAAACCTATAAGAAGTATGTGGTCTTAAAATAACATGGTAAATCTATCAATATTGTGAGTACAAACTTACATTTACAGTTGGAATGTATGGGAGAACATGTTTTTCAACTACAATGTTAATTTTGTTCTTAAGATACATTCATCCCAACTACGGAACCCTTCATTGTGCGTGGTCCGACACGCACTTGGCCGGTTTTTTTAGAATACAATTTCTATTAAATAATTTGCTTCATTCAATAAATCATCCTGAAAATGGAATAGTCTTTATGCTCTTTATATTACTTGCACTGTATGTCCTCCTGAAGTTTTCAGGCAGATACACAAAAAACCTTTTCTAGAAACCACTAAAATCTTTAAACAGAAAACAAAAGAAATCTCTAAACAATCAGAAAAGCTTCCGAAGCTCGAGCTAGCGCAGCACCCTGTAGGTCGGAAAGCGCAGGCGCATCGTTCGCGTGTGCGCGTGAGTCGATGCACACGCTCTAAACACACCAACACACCCTTACTTTCACTTGGCGAACTATTCCTAGGGCGCGCGCACTATGCTGCCTGTCTATGATCTATGCAGTTTTGTAATGAAAGTAACGATGTAGATAATGAGATAGATGATGATGAGGATGATGATGTGATGATGTCTGTGTGTTTGTGTGATATATGGAAAAAATTGACACCTTTTTTTTTTACTCTAGCGGATCTGTTATAAATATAAACCCATGACTGAAGGCTGAACCCTTTGTTGACATTTCATTTGCATTGTATCGTCAATTTGGTTAGATATTCAATTCCGGCCGAAATGACATTCGAGAAATGCGAAATAATTTCATTTACCCGAGTCAATCTCAAAGATCAGAAAACTCGCATAAAACGTAAGCATACCTAACAATATTTTGTAATTAACTTACGATAAAAAGCAAACATTAAAGTAACTTAATGACATCCTTATTTAAACTTATTACTTTTAATTGAACACGAGTACAAGACTTTACATTAACGAGATTCCAATATTAATACATGATTCTGTGAAATCGAGAGAAAGTTACCAAATTCTCTGTTTTCTATAGATGTTATCAAAGTGTCGCGTTACTGAGAAAAACGACTGAAACAGTACTCATAGTTATAACATATCTCTTTGAGTTATATCAGTTTGTTAATACATCCTGACGGTTACAGTCTTGATTATTCCTAGGAAATAGAGTTGAGGGAGAGAGAGAAGAGGAGAGGGAGAAGGTTAATTGAGTAATGTCGTCTACAAGTAAATATAATGATTTTCCGTAGACTTTCTTTAAAATTGCCATTTTGACTTTTGTTAGGTGCGACGTTGTTTTATGTTTACTGTTCTGGTTTATGATCACAACAGAAAATATTGTAAGAAAACCAGGAGGGCTCTATGGAAATCGTCACAACGTAGCGACCAATATCCTAAGCCTATGCTTTCCATTGGTACAAATTACAACCATGATATCATGAAACAGGCTATGTATACAGTCCTCCGACGAAGCCCGAGCTGCATACGAAGTTCGGCGAACTACGTAAGCAGCTTGGGCTCTCGTCGGACGACTGTATGATGATGGTGATAGACTGTGCAATCACCATCGATCATGCTACTGTTTAGCATGAATCATCCCATGACAGCGTGACACCAACGCCACATCCTCGTCCTTGCACCACTTTTAAAGTCCATTGTCTGGAACTACAAAAAACCGTAGACGGCTTGCTCTAAAAATTCGCAGTCGGCTGCACTACATTTTTTACTATATGTAAACATTGCAATATTTGCACATATGGCTCGGTTGCAGTAAATTAGAACGAACTCTTTAAAGTACAGCGTAGAAAATGGTGCAGATTAAAATGCGTTTTGGAAAATTGCGGAAAAATGAAAATGTCACTGTCTGAACCATAAAAGTTTAATTAGAAAAAACATTCGATGTTATTCTTCATTCGGCTTGATTCTCTCCTGGTTTCGGGGTTCCCAAATTTCCTCTTAAATCTCATACTCGCTGTGAATAGCTAATTGAAATACCTACCAGCAACACAAACTGAAACTGAATAATTAGATTAGGCATCCAGAAACCGTATGGAAAAGCAAAAAAATCTTGTAAACTTACAGGCCTAAAAAAACCATAATACCACGTGATCCGTAGGGTAAGTGGGCTAATAACCTCCAAGTCAACTTTACCTCCCTGTGAAGTCATCCCATAAGGCCTAAGTATTTTGAATAAAAAAAGAAAATATTAAAAATCCTAGATAAGTCACCAATGTGGACTAGTCCTGCTACACTATTAGAAACGTCGATTGGTGTGCGTGCGCAAGATTGCACCGCGCGCCTGTGTGCTTCTAATGCATCGCTTAGATTATATCATATAGAGTGGTTTATCTCTGTTGCTATAATAATATAAATTCTGCTTTTATGTATACTTATATTGCCTTTACAAGCGTCTGAAGTGTTTAGAGTAGTTACAAATCCACTTTCGATAGTTTGGTATTATTTTCGTAATTTGTTTTAGCGTTAGGGTTTTGCTAGCGTAAATTTTGGTAAAATTTACATTTACATTTACATTAGTATTTCTGTTTTTTTTTTTTATCAAAAATTTGAGCGTCATTTAGGCTAGGCAGATTGAGAGATTGATGAGTCATCTTTCCTGAATTTGTCGGCAAAAGCGGGCTCTACCTACCGAATTGTATGAATTCGTGTTTACAGCATGAACATTCTCGCCACTTGGATTATTGTTATAAGTAGAGCTGCATAGGACGTTCACCTAGGCCAGGCTAGACACCGCCAGTGTCGTTTTAGAAAATGTGATAACATCTTACACATTGTACACCTTCGGATACTTAGGACCTGGAACTAAACATTTATTTCGGAACAATGTGACTATAGTACAATAAATCAAAGTAGCGCCGGGGGGGTGTGCGCGCTCCATATGTTGCGTGCGTGCGGCGCGGGCCGAGGGAGGGGCGGAGGGGGTTGCGTTCAGCACAATGCGCCGCCGCAAAGACGTTCGTTGCTCCCGCGCAGGTCATCGACTCTTTCACCGGCGCTCGCGCACGCGACCCGCCACTTTCGCGTCGCGATAACATTGCTAGACGGACTTTGTCGATTTGGAACGAGACGGCTATACGTAACGCCTTGGCATTAGACGGAGATGGCATGATAGCTAAATGACCGTAGTCCAGCAGAAAAATGTTAATTAACGAAAGCATTGCGTGCGACCGACGGCAATAGTAACAGCTTTTTATCACAGTCTGGATTACCTAATCACATAATTATCATATTAATTATAAGGGCAAACAATATAAACTTGTGAGCTGGAAATGTCAGCTGCTGAAGGGTATTTTTTGGGTTTCTGTGAGCCATTTGAATGGAATAAAATTCGCACAATACTAAAAAATGCGGCCAAGAGCGTGTAAGACCACGCACAATGCAGGGTTCCGTAGTTGGAATGAATTTATGCCAAAAACAAACTTAACATTGTAGTTAAAAACATGTTCCCATACATCTATATGCTGCAAACGTAAGTTTGTAATCGCAATTTTTTTTATGTGATTATAATACAAATTAATTTTTATAGTGCGTTGACTTAGAAGCTTGATTTTTTTACAGCTACAAGGGACTTACCTACGTATTTGATATTAATTTCAACTTGTTCCAGAGAAAAAGGGTCTTGACAGACAGACTGACAGACAGACGGACAAAGAAGTGATCCTATAAGGGTTCCGTTTTTTCTACGGAATCCTAAAAATAAAGTAGTAATCAAATATAAAAATATGTTTTCATATGTTTATTTATACGCAATGTGCATCCTTAAAATAACGCAGTCGGTTTATTTATATTCCGCCTTGTCAGGAAATTTCCAAAAAAGGAACATTCACGCGCCTGATTCACAAAATCGACCACATACATAAACTATAGCACGTGTATTAAGTCACGAATCTCTTTGTTTAAAAATAAAAAGTTTAAAACATTTTTACGTGGACAGTAATTGTGTCTTTCACCCTAAACTTTCTTGGAGTTATTAAGCGTGGTTCAAAGAGCAAGAGCCGCATTAATCTCTATACATTCTTTCTTAAAAGTTACTTAATTGTGGTTGCATCTGTTTGGACTTTGTGGATTTCTTCTAGATTTTAATTTAATTCTTCCCTACTAGACATTTTTCAATTAAATCTTTAAGTTATCTAATCTTCACCTATATCCTTGTTTTTAAAAACGCAAAGCTAACGATTATTTTTTATTGGCCTAGCTGGTCTTTTCCTCGTTCTCGTTCCTCGTTCCTCGTCATCTGATGGTAAGCGATAGATGAGGTCTATGGTGGAACGAGCAAGTATTATTTAAGTCTTTTATTTTTTTAATTAATGCCCCTAAAGCTTAGGTAAGGGTTCTTTAATGGAATCGAGGAATTAGTTCAGCTGCTCTGAAAAGTATAACTATAGAGAAAACGAGGTTGTCTGATGACCAAAGTACAATGCAGAGAATTGATTTACTCTATGGACTGCAATAATGGTGATGTTGTTCAATCTTCTGCTCTTCATCATCATCAGCAGCTAGGGAGTTTGTTGCGCCACTTCTTCTTCTCAGCTATAAAACACTATGTGAAGTGATGAAGGGCGGGCTTTTTGGCGGAGTTTTGTAACTTAGACGTTCAAAAAGTATGGATTCTCAGCCTAATCTGAACAATTGAGCATACAGCAGGACACTGTTGATCATAGGCCTCTCCAATGCATGATTTAATTCGATCCTCGATCATTCTCATTATTAGTTTAATTCTCAAAGATTTTTAATTTCAACCGCCTACCGAAGTAAAGAAAAGCTGCTGAGATGGAGAGCCATAGATGACTCCGCCATGGAGTGTAAGTTTGGTGCTGTCCCACAAACAATGGGACACTTAATGTCGTGTCCAGCGTGTCCTGCTGTCTGCACGCTACAAGAGCTGATGGACGCTACTGAAGGTGCTAGTAGTCAAAATCTGGACTGACTTTTGCTGTGTATAGATTACCATCGACACGGTAAGAAGACCGTCTGTGGAAAGGCAAGTCACTGCAAGTGCATTACCTTCCATCGGCTTTCTAAAGACGATGCAAGATCATTGATACTACATATTTAAAGCTGTTTCAGAATGCAATACAAGATACTTGATGTAAACTTGCCTCCATCAGACAGACCCGCACCGTAATTGCGTAACACAATATCAATCGGAATCTGAATCATTTTTAAGCAAATTGCTAATCCATTCAAAATTCTGATTGATAGTGTATTACGAAATTAGGGTGCTGAAAACATTTGGAATTACGTACTTGCCTTATCTTGTCGAGTTTCAAGCAAACATTTGGATTCTACTACCAAGTTTGTAATGACCAAATCATGGTCTATCCTAGAGTCGGGTTCGCATTGGAAATCCATAGCCTAGAATTAATATGTGCTCCATTATACTCGCGAGTTGGGATACACAAGGTGTAACTTAAATAAGAACAATCTCTTAAGGGGTCCTTGTACTCATTATTAAGAACAACTTTTACTATGGGACCAAACCTGAAATCGCGAAAAAAATCTGCTGTTCCATACATTTTGGCGAGTTATGCGAGCATAAATGTAGGGAACAGCTGATTTTTATTTTCATGATTTCAGGTTTGGTCCCATAGTAAAAGTTGTTCGTAATGATGAGTACAATGACCCCTTAAGAGGTTGTACTTATTTAAGTTACACCTTATATAGTTTCATCCCTCAAGCACCTCGATAAAGGCGAACTAATTTACCGTAGATCAGTTTAGAAGTCAGCAGAGGCGAAGAAGACCTCGGATCTGCTTAGCACTTTCACAAGTATCGCTTTTCCCGGTTCATTTAAACAAAGTGCTTACCAGTTTCAATGAACATTCAAAGTCATACTACAATCCCTGCTAACCCTGCAAACACAATACGTGCAAACATAGTAAAAATGTGCAGAATTCGAGCGGCCATGCCTTTCACCGGCGGCCATTGCGGAAAGTGACAGTGAGCAGAGACGCGACGCTGACGACACGACCACGCGAAACGCTTAGGTACGCGTGAGGTGTAAATGTTAATGTGGTGCGAACAGCTGGTTCAAGAATTCATCTCACGAAAGCCAAGTCCATCATTAGATGGACGGCGCGGCGACGTGACGTTGACGGCTGCAAGATTTGCAAAATGAAGTTCCAAAAAAGATCCATCAGAATATTAATGAAAAACTAGCACTATAATAATATGTTACCTACATAGTTTCTCATTAATATTCTGATGCATCTTTTTTCTTCTACCTATCCTTACACTATACGAGGTGTACCAGTAAGGTGTGGTCAAATTCCAGACCTTTCTCCATGGGACCAACATCGTAATCGCGCATCGTAATCGGAATTATCAACTGTCCCATAAAAAACTACTCGACGCAAATGTATGGGACGGCTAATAATTTTTTCGCGATTACGATGTTGGTCCCATGAAGAATGTTGTTCAGTTTGACTTGTACCACACCCTTAATTAATCTGACCACACCACACCATTCAGGTACAGTCTGCTAGGTGCGGAAACAGGATGCGGAGCGTAGAATAATGAATTAACGAGTGAAGAATTTTAGGCGAGATCACCACCAGACTCCAGAGGATATCAAATTACTAGGTCCATAGGAAAACGTGATAGTTCGATGACTGAAAGTTTCAGCTGCTGGAGCTGAAACTTTACTTCGGTGCCTTCAAAGTTCGTTCTGTAGCCCTACAGTTAAAAGTAAGTTCTCCTAAATTCTAAACTAAACAGTATATTTGATTCACAATGCTAATTGACTTATTCTAATGGGGACTATGTTTAAAGTTTTTAAACTCAAATAAAGACATCACGTAGTATATTTACGCTAGGATAATATTATGTTGAGCTTTACAGCAAAATATTTAGGCTCTTTATTCAACTGAGGCTGCTTGAACTTATCCCGCGGGATAAGTTGACTAAATAATTAATTTTATTATTTTTCCTTTGTCAACTGATCCTGCTTTAAAAAAAAGATTAGATGTAGGTACACACGTGAACAAAATTCTTTGGGGAAAAAAATGACACACTGTGGCTTGGTTATACTGATATATTAAAAAATCAAAGTCGTTTGATTATTAAACAGAAAACTAAATGTAAATAAGTAGTGTCAAAATTTGAAGCGGCAGTAGTCTAATACCATGCTAGTACCTAACATACCGGTATCGGACTTTCGATCGAGAAGTACTCTTAATACCTACAAGCATGTCAAGTTTTGAAAAAAAAAAACGTTCTTGATTATTATTTAGGTCTAACACTTTTTTCGTGTCTGTACAAATCATAAAAAGTATTAACGATTCAAAACATTCATTAGGTCAACTCATCCCGCGGGATAAGTTCAAGCGGCCTCAGTTGACTAAAGAGCCTTATTCAATACAAAGGAAGTCCACAGTAAAAGTTTATGAAGCTTTTAAATCAGAAATAAACTCATCGAACATTTTTTATAAGAAATTGCAAACAAGTAATGCCATTCAAATACTTTTTATGGTCGCAGTTTCCTTGAAACCTCAAAAACTTTAACAAAAGACTCTTTGTAACATTGAATCGAGTGAAAAAAGTGAATCTTGAAAAAAGTTCTCATAATGATTTAAGTTTTTTTCACTGCACGATTCGGGTCATACCACTTAGGTTTAAAATCTGCGATGTGAACAGAACAAGGTGAAAATTTCACTCGTAAAGAACCTAATTCTTTTTGTTTCTCTCAATGCCGTATGGCTACTAAAATGTAAGACAATGGCGAAACAACGCTGTGTCTATGTTAATTACTGCAGGTAGGTATTAGTTTAACAATCGCATTGAAATGAGTATAAGTTATCCTAGAATAACCTTCTGAGTTTCATAAACAATTGTTTTTATCTAACCATCGAGGTCTGAAACGTTCTGACCATAGACGAAGCGTGAAAATGTGAACCACATGATACTACTGTAAAAATTATGTAGCAAAGTAGCTAATATTAGAATAAAAAATAACTTTCTCTGACAAACTGACAACTTAATAATAGGTATGTGAATGAATTATGTCTTTCCGATAAATTATCTATGACATTAAATTACCTAATTTACATAGGATTACGGAATTCTCATTAGCTAATTAATTAACTCAAAATCATTTCTTTTTTAAATCCGGTAAAATCTCCCGGATCGTGACCATCAAAATGACATACTTACTTAAGAATTAAAATAAATAATTTCAGAGCAGACTTTGTTTACGCTTTAATTAATTAATCTGCTAAATCGTTTCGTTATCGTGTTTTTAAACTGAACTGTATCTATTAATACAAATGACGCAATTTATTTCTTAATAAAGTTGATTGTTGTCTCGGTACAAGTAGGTAAGCAGTGTATTCAATTAAATGCCCGAATTTTATAATTCATTTGTAGTATCTATTATACATAATATTACGTTCCGTTCCGCCGAAGGCATCAGGCAAAGGTTCGTTTCGTTCTGTGCGCGCGCGCTACGTGTCGACCTCCCTTGGCGGCCACAACGTAATGCTTATATGTATGTATTTATTTAATTTATTCTCCAGCGTGTGTGTGTATATGTACCTACTCACATATGTATTTTAATATATGAACGTTTTAATAAATAGACTTACCATAGAGTATTTTGTTATTTTAAGGCCCATGTCCAAAGTTAAGCATACACATTTAATTTTACCATCGATTGTTCGAAGATAAATAAACGCAAAAAAAAAATTAAACATGAAACCACGATCCCTGTGTGCGTTGTAATTGTTTACGTTAAAATACCTAATTACTTATAGTACAATAAGAAGGCCACGATTTGTTTCATTGTTTTATACAACCTATACATAGATAAATACCAAATAGATAACGAATAACATTGGTTTATTCTGTGTGAAAAAGAGCCTCTACAAGGTCGACGCTCGGATGCACTATGATAGCTGGTAATCACCACTAATTTCTAGTATTTTTTAAAGTATTTCATAATATTTAGTAGGTATCATTAGAATTCATAATCCAAAAGTGTAGAAGACAATCGTACTTAGTTTGAAGGCTACACGTCCACACAACTCAATAATATTACAATTGCATTAAGCATTAGCCTATAATTTGCCCGGCTGCAAATAATTGGCATCTTTTGATAGACTGAAACACAAAAAATACAATTATCGTTATAATATTGCTACTTTGTAATTCTTTGCCATTAAATAACACGTATCCTATAAGCTCTAACTAATTTAGCATTAAAGAAACGAAGGCCACACACATCAATATTTATTTATTAGGTAACTAGGTTCGTGGGCCGCACGTAATACGCCCATCGCGCATTTTCGCGACCCAAAAAAAAAGTTGCAAACTTCAAAGTTGACAGCGCGCGAAAATGCAAACTAACGCACAATATGGCGACGATGAGCAGGCTCTGTTGCGCAAATGTGCGAGTGTAAAGAGTTTTGCTCGGTGTATTATTTATTGATTGTTGAAAAACAATGGCGGGCGCTTGCTGGCAGTGAGTCAGTAGGTCAAGGGTGCGCTGGCCTAGTTACGCAGTGCCGCGCGCCGAAATTCGCGGGCTTACCAGTTGCTAACCTCACTCAGTAGGGAGGGGCTAGATGCCTAACACGCTTACTATTCGCTTACTTTTTGTGTATTTCATAATCAGTCACCGATGTTATACTGAATTTTATTTGAATGAGAATAAAGTTGCGATTGATAACGTTCTTTTGATTGATTATTTTATTACTTATGCATTAGTACTTGAAGTAAGAAGTTTAAAATGCCTCATTGAATGAATGGTAAAATTCTAACTAGGCCTTGCCAAAATTTAGTGGAACGAAATAATAAATAAATGTTCCCCCGATTTAATCAAAAAGTGATGTACGTAAACTATTCACGACAAGAATAATGAAGTTTCAAGTGGAATTTTCATCAGAAATACACTTAAGTACTTTAGTAGATTACTTCTTATAACATAAACTTTATCAATCTAGTGCTATCTAGACATTACATATTTAATGACTGTCTTCATTACTGGCGACTCTTTCGACCTTCATATAAGTTGACAGTAATAAATTATGCACCTACAGTGTGCAGTACCTACACATTTTTTGTATTCGGACTGGGTCACATCACTAGCAGGACGGATCTGGGCCGTCTCCTTACGTAAACCCAAGTTTAAGGTCGTCTGGTGTAGCCTCATGCCTCTTGAACTAGTCAAGTGCCCTAAATGCCAGTGCACCCACATCTGTAGCTATGACAACACATCACCCGCGGCTATGCCACTGGTACAGAACCTGGCTATGTCCAAATTAGTACGCTCACTATTTGTGGTTTATTTATAAATCAATTTCACGCATGTATACATCCTTGGCACTCGAGGTCGTGAAAGTAAATTATTGAATGAAGTACCAAACGAGTTCTGATGATGACTCAAATAAATAATAGCCTGTTGCACAAAATTATTTTTTGACGTCTTTATTTCTTACAGCGTCATCTAGCGGCGAGTAGAACTACTAACTTAACTACAAAGAAATTGATTAAACAATTTTCTTGTCATTGTTGTAGTTACGCTTTAACACAATAGCCAAACGAGATATTTTTGCCTAAAATTATTCTTAGTCCTGTTTAATTATGGATGACCCAGAGAAAAGAATACCAGTGCTGTGTCTAGGACCAAAAGGATCCGGAAAAACAACGTTGTTGAAAAAACTGCAAAACGCTGAAGGCATAGACAATACATACAGCCCTGTACCAACGATAGGAACTAATATTTACGATATATATTATTTGAATAAACACGGGAAGAAACAAATGTGGTCAATCAGAGAGGTGGGAGGAGAGATGGCGCCACTGTGGCATAACTATTTAGATGGTGTTGAAAAAGTAAGTTAGACTTAACTAATTTTGTTTTTAATTAATGTATTGGTGTAATGCGATATCCCTTAACAACTCTTAAAGTGAATGAATCCCGATTTTTGCCCTGCAAACGTGTCAAAACAGCTGTTTCCTCATAAAATGTCTGATATATTTTATGAACACTTTTTAACGTTCCAGGTGATTTACGTCGTGGACACTTCGAACTTGTGCCAGATATCAGCGGCTGCTGTATTACTTTATACGTTACTGGCTGAGCCGAGGCTCAAAAGCGCCAAGGTAGGTACCTACTCTACTCTATTCCTAAGTTAACGATTAGGTACCTACATTCCACTTAGTCTCCTGAAGAATTTCACCGAATATCACGAGTGAGTTTTCTTAAAAGTGAATTAAACAAGTACAATCGACCGCACGTCAGTGCTATCAAAACCAGTATAAGCTGGCCTCTAATTATATTGAAACTCTGTATTACGCTAGGCCAGTTCATGGTCAAAATGTTATCATTGACTTGCGGCCTAGTATACCTAAGCTAACAAACCTCTATGGAAATGGCTAGCGAGAAACGAACAACATACAATTGCGTGGATCCATATTTTCCTGCTAAGATGGGTTGCAGTGCAGTACCTAGACCAATGTAGCATTTTGATTTACTACTTTTTCTGTTCCCAGTTCATCCTAGTCCTAAGCAAGATGGACGCCGCGTACAGACAGATGCGCAACGAGGCGCTGCTGATGCTGCAGCATACGCGGCTCAGCAAGGAGCTGCCCAACGCGCCGACGTTGCTGGAGGCCTCGCCCCTCACCGGCGAGGGCATCGACCAGCTGAAGGCTGTTCTCTGTGATATCAAAATTGTTAGCACTTTTTAAATAGACCAATACTGGAATGGGGCATGAAAAATATGTATTTTTAGCACTTTCTTGAATTGGGTAAATGGGATGGGTGTTTTCTTACAAATTAAAGAAAGACGGTGCATATTAAAAAATATATAGGTACCTACATAAAACTACTAGACTGCAGGGCTACACTTGTCTCAAAAATTATGACCAACCTGTACCTGAGTAAACGAGTAAAGTGGCTTCTCAATAGTTCAATAAATTCTGCAAATAAATAAAAGGTGTATTTTAATTACTCACCTATTCCTTTGTCTTTTGTAAATTGACGGATTTTTGGGTGCTGGGCGGAAGAAAAACCTATGACATCGCGGTTGCAATAGCAGAAGCAGCGTATCTCATCAGCAGCTCGTCTGCCTAGTGCCTGTCTGTCAGTGGCGCAATGATTTTGGTCTGTCACATTTTAATTTGTTATATTGTTGCATTAGTGACGTTCAAACTATGTCCTTGTTTCTTGTTCTATATTGTATTGTATTGTATCGTTCTATCTCTTTCTTCAATTCAATCGAAATGTCACAGATATCGAATGTGTACTATACGGAACGTGCGTGTTGACATTTATTTATTTACTAATTTACCAGTGTTTTGTCTTGTCTGCAGCGAGTCGAGAAATATTGAATATTTTTAATGAAAATTATCAATAATGGATACGTCTAATTTGTGTAGAAGTTGTATAAAAGAAGTGGCGTCGTGGGAAAAGGATAATTTTGATCTAAGAACTGTGGAGATGTTCTGCTTTTGCACGAATATCACAGTAAGCTTCGGCCAAAATTTTTGTACACAACATTTTTAAAGTGTTTCTGGTTAATTGTTTGTATGAGTATTCTGAGTATCCAATCCTCAAGTCTTTAAGTATATCCTACTTGCTTGTTAATACGTACACTTAACACTTCTCAAAAATAAAGTAAAATGAACAGTACCTACCTAACTTGTCCAATTGGTACTATTGGAAATATTCTTTGTGCAATTTATGTGCCCATTTCGTGGCTAAGTAATAACAGCCTCACGGGTCTATCCATCAGGTTAAGCTACGCTTGCCGGGGTTCGTCCGCGGATGGGTGACCATATTTACATAAGGAGACTCCTTCGTGCCTCGGAAAGCACACTAAGCCGTTGGTCCCGGCTATCATTCGTGGATCTTTGACAGTCGTTACGGGTCGTCAGAAGCCCGAAAATCCGACAATCAGTCTTGCCAAGGGGTATTGTATTACCCAGTAACTGGGTTGTGGAGATCAGATAGGCAGTCGCTCCATGTAAAATACTGGTATTCAGCTGCATCCGGTTGGACTGGAAGCCGACCCCCACATAGTTGGGAAAAGGCGTGTTATGTGCCCAGTTACTAAAGCCAACCCTAACAAAATATAGCATTTGAAAATATAATATAATATGCTAAACCCTACCCTAGTATTTGATCAAAAATTTATAAAAAAGAAGTGGATTATTTTGTATTAAAAATTAGACCCAATAAATATCTGCAAATTCAATTGAAATATAAGCCTTAAGCCTACCTTAGGTATTGATAATAATATACCTATATATTCCAGACCCCAGAAGATGATAAACTACCAAAACAGTTCTGCTACGACTGCATCATCAAGATAGAATCGGCCTTCACCTACATCACTGAAGCTCACAAAGTTGATGCCACACTAAAGAATATCATCTCAAGAACCAATACCAGCATCATCGTAGAACCAGAGACACACTCCAGACACATAGACAACCTCAAACTCACTTTACCAGACTACAAAATTAGTGTGGCCGTAGATAATTATGATGAACACATCCTCTTTGACAATATAGACTTACTGGCCAGTGATACAAGCCATATAATCCCTGAAAAACCTTTAGAAGAAATAGAACCAATAGAACTTATTCCAATTGTTCCTGAAGAGGAAAAAAGAGTGGATATCAATCAAAAAAATGTGAAAGAGAAGGTGATTGTTGAAGGAACTAAGAAGAATGTTTGTCCTGTCTGTAGGAAGGCTTTTACATCCAAAACTTGGTTCAATAAACATATGAAGAAGGAGCATACAGATCATAAATTTGTTTGTGCACATTGTCCAAAAAGTAAGTTTGACTTTGATGGCGCCTCTTCACAATCGGCGATCATAGACGATTACCTGCGAGCATGATTGTGTCTTGAGATCTTACTCGTTTTTAGTCGCCGATTATCGTCTATGCTCGCCGTATGATCGCGGCGATCCGTGAACTGTCGGTTTTTCGGGCACGCATCAAAGGGAATTTCGGTTAGTTGCGTACACGTGCCAACACGATTGCCGATCATTCATTCACCGGAGGACAGCGAAGCCGTGAATAGGTGCGTGCGCCGTCTCGAGCTAGTTTTAATGCGATAATAATGGCTACTGGGTGGTCAAATAAAGAGTTTTAGATAATGGTTGTATACCGAAATTAAATAAATGGTAGCAGCAGCAATAGACTCCACTTACATCTTGAATGCTTGTCGCTCAACAAATGACTACGTACAATCAACGACGAACATGTGGATGCTCGCACGATGATTGTACCGATTACAGACGATCATCGCCGATTGTGAAGAGCAGCCATGAGACTAGTGGTTGAGCCAATGACTGATTTTGGTACTGCGACTGCTACCACTGTATTGTACAACATGGAAATTGTTCTTAGCAATCCACTTGCAACTACTAGGAACTGTTCTACTGTTTATGTAATTATTTTAGAAATAATCCATGAGCAATTTTATTTGTTTCCATTCCTTAAGCAACTACTGTTCTGAATCACATGGTCAGGTTCATTTTTATTGGTTTTAAAACTGCTCTAGTGCAGGCCTCAACTCCTCTAGATCCTTCTAGCTTGACTATTCTTTCTCACTATAGTGAAGCTTATTTTTTTCTCACTGAAATACAGTTTACCAAGTTTCTCTTAGTAAAAATCTTAAATTCATTCATTCATTCACTGACAGAATGCATAGCCTTAGTTGCTGGATCTAGAAGCATGAGACAAGAGTCGTTCGTTTCGTTATCCAAGGGTTCCTTGTATAACAAAAGTGAGAAGGATTTTTGATAATTCATTCCCTAAATGAGTAAGGATCGTTGGACTGATGATATACAAAAATTAATTGGTAAAAACTGGATGAAGCAAACAGAGAACTCAAGAGGGCTGAAGGGGGGCTGTGACCTCGGTAACATACCATCTATTTAATATTTATTCTTGTTATACATTAGGTTTTGGAAGTACAGAGGCATTGTTATTATCATGATTTTAAAAGGGGTTATATAGGGGATGAAAGTTTGAACGGAACTACGTCATTTTTGTCGATGGGTAAATTGGGCGCATGGCTTGTTAACAAATAAATTATTAACAAATTTTATTCCCAGCATTCTCCAAAGCGTCCCTTCTCTCGGACCACGCGGCATCACATTCAGACGAGCGCAAGTTCGCTTGCGCGGCGTGCGGCAAGCGCTTCAAGCGACGCAAGCAGCTCGCGTGCCATGCGCGTGCGCACGCTGACGCGAGGCCGTACGCCTGTGATAAGTGCAGTATGAGGTACTTACCAAGTTCTTTTTGATTTGAATAAAATTTATATACCTACCTACTTAAATTCTTAAGCAAACTTCTGAAAACTGAAGGTCAACCTTGTTTTAAAGATATTGTCTCTTTCTTAGAAAAAGAAAATGACTTTGATGTCTTAAATTTTTTTATTAATTTAAAAAAAAATCGTTTACAGAACCACTTTTTGTCTAAGGTTTAAAAGAAAGGCAAATATTCATCATTTTAAACAGTTCACTGACGACGCCAGTGAACGCCCAATTGATATAAACGGCCTTACTCTTGGGTTCACTTCAGAGGCGCTATATTAACCTAGCTCTTATCTCTCAATATGCGCTTTATAGTAATTGGGCAATAAAGGTCAAAACCTTGAACTCAAGGTACGAAAAACCTGTAAAATGACCCTGAACAAGACATGTTGAATCTATATTAAGTAATGTTCTAACTAACGTTACGTTATACTCAAATTGTTCACCAAATATTTCCTAGGTATCATTGGGTAATATCTTCAAAAAGTTGCCATTGGTAGTCACAACGATGCGTTTTTCGACATAGGAACAAGAGCGATCGTAAAACTTTTATTTTTACGACAAAAATGACCTTGAAACATCGGAGCTAGAAAGGACCTTGGCATCGAAATAACTAGTTTAGGTGACCTTGACCCAGTTACCTACATTTTGGGGCAACCTTGACCCACATGAGATAACGAGGCCGCCATTATATCACAAAATCATGGTCGCGCAGCGTTTAGGAAATATTATTTTGCTTTATAGCATTTTTCATGCACATGATAGGTAGAGATTTTGGAAACTGTAGTGTTGTGGCTTTTTTTATCGATAAAGTCACAGTTATCGATAATCAGAACATGGTACCTATGTGGTAGCTGTGGTAATGTAACAAGTACTAATTTTCGTCCATTTTGTTGTTTTTGTGTCAGAAGATAAAGTCGATAGAGGGGATAGATTATACGTAATGATATGCACTATTCGTCCTTTTACAGGTTCAAAATAAAAAGTATATTAAAGTCTCATATGAAGGTGCACGACGGTGATAAGCAGTATTTGTGCTATTTCTGTGGGTGGAGTTTCGCACAAGGTGAGGCCATTTACTTTTTAAAGTTTTTGTTATTTAATAAGTTAGGGTAAACCTTACTTTTAATTAATTGTGCTGCTTGTTCGACTTGAAACTATTTATGGAAATGTACAAAAAGTACAGGGCCACCACTAGCCGGCCTGATAGACTTGCAAGGTGGAGGGTTGGAGACCGGACGATAAATTATATCAGTATCAATCAAGTATAGAATGGTGGTCAATCGGTGGCGTCCCAACCTCCCAACCAGCATCTCTAGTGGGGGTCTCACCGGTGGTGTGACAGGCCGTTATATAGCGTCAAAAATTTTCAAAAAAACAGAATAGTTTCTAGTTGCCTCTTCCAGTACGTAAATGATAAATGATTTTATTTATGTAAGTAAGTAGGTTTGTACAAACATGAGGTCGGCGTTTGCTATCTGAGTACCTACTCTGAGAAGAAAGGCCGAGACAAACTCAGAGGTCACAGTCTCTTTTAAAGTCCAGACATAATGTTGGTCAGATCATGTGAAGACCATGTAGATTGGTGTCTGAAATGGGCTTTTGAGGAAAGAACCACACATTTCAGCGATTCGACGAACAATACCAAAGAAAGGATATTTGGATAGGCCACATAAATTACTCAAACTGACAGAACATAATTAAAACTAGTATTAGTATTTTCTTATGGAGAAGAATGGGCAACAAACTCCATAGCTACCTACTCTTTTTAAATATTTTGTATACATTAATTATATATTAAGTCCGTACCACTAACACCGGTTGAACTAGTAGACTCGTACACCCAAAAACTAATTAGTTTGAGTGAGACCACTGAAGGTCGTCGCTAATATGGCCTACCTCACTTTACATATCGAAGTATCACATCACTATATAGATTTCATAACGTATACGTCATGCTGGCACTTAATTAGCGTATTTGTCAATATATTCGCGTTACTTGGATAATTATAAATATTCCCTATTTCTATTGAAATAAAGTTTATTTTGCTTGAATATTTGCAAGAATTACAAGTGTAAGAGCTCGTTTCAGTGTCCGAATAGACATTGATAGCTCGTGGCTAAGTAACAACAGCCGCACGGGTCGGTCCATCAGGTTAAGCTATGCTAGCCGGGGTTAGTCCGTGGACGTAACCATCTTTACATACCGAGATTCCTCCGTGCCTCGGAAAGCACGTTAAGCCGTTGGTCCCGGCTGTCATTTGTGAATATTTGACAGTCGTTACGGGTCGTCAGAAGCCCGAAAGTCTGACAACCAGTCTTACCAAGGGGTGCGGTGTACTGGGTTGTGGAGGACAGATAGACAGTCGGTCCATGTAAAATTCTGGAATAAAGTCTTAGGTAGGCAAATTGAAAGATTGAACTAGTTTAAAAAAATAGAATTGAATTTGAAAACGCCGACTATGCGATAAGGTAATTGGAACCTGACCGCAGGTTTATCAATTTATCAACCGTGTTTAATTCTCAAACATGACTGATAAACTTAATAAGTACGACATCGTAACGTACGTTTAGTAAGACAACATTCAAAGGCTCCATCGTTCAGCCTAAAGAGTCTACGGAGACGCAAGCCGCGTAGGCGACACATTTCAGTACAACGCAGTTTTTTGTATACAATGCGTTATCATAGTAGAGCGTGTACACTTACAGCGCCACGTGCGCGTGCAGCACAGCAGCACACTACCGCCGAAATATCTTGGCAAGTCTGAACATAGGCACTATGAACTTTCGCGCATGTTCTCTCACTCACTCTCGCCTCATGTCATCATTTGGTTCCTAAAAAATGTTGTGGGACACAGATTTGTGCACGCAGCCAACACGTGCGCTTGTGTTTTTGTGTTTATTTTTAATTGACTTTATTAAGGAGAAACTTCGCACACGCGCAAATTATGCGAGTGTCGTATATGTAGTACAGACATTTGCTGTGTCACACAGTTTAATCTAAGCTGAACTAATAGCCTCCATGCTTAGGAAAAACCAAAATACCAATAGCGAATAAAATTTGATTATCTACGTACCAATAGAAATTGATTTATATTATATTCACACCTAAATTATTATATAATAGATTGCACGCACGAATTCCGTCACTCCCTTATTGGACCAGTCATATTTAATTCGGCAAAGTTCGGTTTTTACGAAGATAAACGATGGAACCTTTGAGTGTTGTCGAACTGTATCCAGCTAAGATATCCAGGTTTTTAATTGATTGCGTCATCTATTTCCCTCAGCCGGTAACCTAGAGGTCCATATGCGTAAACACACTGGTGAGAAGCCGTTCAGCTGCAACGAGTGCGGGTTCCGTGCAGCCGTGTCTTCCAACCTTCGGCGCCATCAGCGGCAGCACCAGTCTAACAGGACACACGTCTGCAAACACTGCAATAAAGGGTTCTACGATGCTAGCGGGCTGGTCAGTAGATCTCCTTTAAATATTAACTGTCCAAAGTATACACATTCAAGATATTTGTTCCTCTCCTCCATTCCATGCCTCGAAAATATAAATCACTTCATTGAAACTCCTTTCTTCTTTCTCCTTCCTTCTTTTTTCTTCTTTTTTTTTCTTTCTTCTTTCCTTCTTTCTTTTTTTACCGTAATTTTTGTGCCCGTGGTCCCTCCGAGAAATAAAATGCTGCCGAATTAAAATCATAAGTCTCGAAAGTTTGATTCGCGATAATAACAAATATAATTTGTATTTACGTAATTATAACCATAAGAATCATCAATACAACTCTTTATGTTTATATTTGTCTGGTTTGGTCTGATTTCGAACAACGGCAAATCTACATATTTGTTATTGTCGCGAATCATATTTTCGAGACTACCATTTTAATCCGGCAGCATTGTATTTCTCGGAGGATTACGGGCACAAAAATTCCCGTAACAAATGTATTTTATCTCTTACCATTCGGCATCGTCTAAAATACCTAGCTATATGAGAATTTTCAAAATACTGCTTCTCATTGGCTTCCTGTAACATAAGATATTCACATATTCAGAACCTGATATAACGGGCCAGGAGCAGCAGCATTCTGGAAACAGTGACAGTTTCTATTTTCCCATTTTGAGGCATTTTGTGGAGAGGATGGCCAGGTGAGAAACTTGTGCCTTGGTCGTCTTCTGTGCAAGATGCTTCAAACTCTATGATGTTACTTACTAACACTAGCTGTAAAGTATTACTAACATGGGTCTTTGTTGTCCGAATAAAAAATTTTGTTTTCATTTGACTTTGATAATGTGTCTCGTTTGATGACCAGAACCTGAACATTCTACAAAGAAATACAATTTTTTCTTGATTGTACTCCCCAGGCTCGTCACCTCCGCACACATACAGGAGAGCTTCCATACCAGTGCCCAGGCTGCGCGCGAGCATTCGCCGACAGCTGGAAGCGCAAGACACACCTCATGCGCGCGCACCGGCTTGCCTTACCTGACATACCGCGCATGCGCCGAGATGGCCGCACTATACATTGAACAAAGGGCTATTTGTGGCCTCTCCAGCTATGTTGGGGTCGGCTTCTAGTCTAGCCGGATGCAACTGAATACCAGTATTTTACATGGAGCGACTGCCTATTTGACCTCCACAACTGAGTTACTAGGTAACACGATACTCCTTGGTAACCAGACTTTCGGGCTTCTGACTAGGTGCCCTTAACAACTGTCAAAGGTCTACGAATGGCAGCCTGAACCGACAGCTTAACATACTTTCCGAGGCTAGGAAAACTCGCTATTTGTGGCTCATCGGGAAGATTAATGTTCAAATGCATCAATTGCATGTCCTTAATGTTTGTAATATTTGTATACGCTATCTATTTCCTGCAAGTATATTGATGCTACTGAAGAAAAGGATGTTTGTGATTGGGTTGGTAACGTAGCTTCTGTATATTTTACTCAGTTTGATGATCTCCAAAATTGTCATGTAAATGGCCTAATTATGTATGTTTTGTGATAATATTGAGCTAAGATATTTATTAAGTAACTGACGTTTTACTGTAAGTGAAACTCAATTATTCCTGCAGCTAGATCAATTGAATGAAAATACCAATGATTATGATAAGAAAAAAATTAAACATGAAATAAATAAGCAATGGAGTTGTATTAAAACATATTTTTATTAAATTCTATACAAGCCAACAGTCAACAATCATATAGGACATCCTTGAAATAAATCGCTACTGGAAGTACATTTTTGGATTATTATCTACAACACAATCATAATATCTGCAGGGCTATTCTGTACAAATCTCACCGTGAAAACCTAGGTGAAGTGAGTTGTCATTCTACCTGATGCTAGGGATTGACACTATTGACAGCTCACTCCACGCTCACTTCACCTAACTTTTCACGGTGAGATTTATACAGAATAGCACTGCTGTACACATTGAAGAACATTTACATAATAAACATTAAACACACTTCGTTAGGAATTAAAAAGGAAAAGGGAACCTTACTGCCAATTGCTCCCGCTAGAGGGCACCATTGCACTATATAACGAAAAGATTTAAGTTCTTAATAATTTTAAATTGTAAATAATTTTAATATTAAATGCATTTTATGAGACCGGTATCGCATTAGGTAATGAAACCTGTAAAAGGGATAAATAAATAAATAACGTTGTTCACGCATCATACGCGTGTGCCAGCAGCGGCAGGAGACGCGCGGGCGGAGGGCGACACAGCTGATCGAGCCAGCGCCGCGCCCCCTCTACTCGCCTATAGACGCGGTCGTCGGCGGACGTACCGTGCCATCTATTTTTATTTAATTAGCAATTTTTTGTAACCAGAAACTGTCTGGATTAAAGCTACATTAATTCCAAGCGAATCATCTTTTATTCAAATCAATAACAATTGGCGACCGTCTTCGATATTCGAAAAAACTGCATTCAACGGACAAAGAGTAACAACGGATAACCGCTACTCGAATTTGAATTTGAATTTCAACGGAAAGAGAGATTGGATCGGATTGCTGCTTATGCGGCGTTCTGGCCTGCTGGATTGAAGAACCTTGCTGCTTATGCTGCCTTCAGCCCTAGAGGAGTGGAGAACATTGCTGCTTATGCTGCCTTCTGCCCTGGTGGAGTGAAGAGTTTTGCTGCGGACTGCTGGACGTCCGGCTGGATACTCAAGGGAAGTTGGCCTACATACCTAATCCTATCCACTAATTCTCGTTTTTCCCCTTCGAATTTGTGTGCAGCTAGCCGCTCCGAAAGCGCCAAAGAGATAGCATTTCGTGTGCACGTACTATCTTTTATAATTTACGCTTCGGCTATTGCGAGAGCTTGCCTATACCTACTGCATTCTAATTTCTTTTTTTTTTTTTTTTTTTTTTCTCTTTCTTTCTAAAATTCCATTTTGCAGAGATAATTGGAGTTTTCAGCTTATAGTGTAAAATCTTCACATATAACTACATATGCATAAAATAGTTCCATCGCATAATACCTAAAAGCATAGAATCATTTATTCAAATATTGCCTAGTCATTTTTTCCCGTTGTCGTCATTTCTCCGCCTACCTTCTCATAGGATTTGTTAATAACTTTTACGCATTTCTGCTAAATTCCAGATACCTACACTCTAAAGGAACTGCCTAACGTCGCGTCTAGCGATTTCTTTCCGCTGTACCCAATGCTTGGCTTGTGGTTGGCGAGCCCGTCGAGCGCTTGAGTGCCGGCTGCGGGAGGGCGGCTGGATCAAAGTGCGACGGAACCTTTGTAACTGGTTTGATCATTTCATTCTCTTGCCTAGTTCATTGTTGTTGTTTGTTTTATTGATAGCAATAGTTAGTAATGGGGGGAGAAGAGGACTTGAAGGATCTTGTTAAAAGACGAAGCATAGTAAAAGGGAGATTAACAAAGTTTAAAGACTATGTGAATGTCCTAACACAAGTGGGCGCGAGGAAAATCACTGGTGTTCAGGTCAAAGACTTATCTTTACGAATTGATAAGTTTCAAGAATTGTTATCAGATTTCAACGTCATGCAATCAGACATTGAATTACTCTCTTCAAATGAAGATGAGCAGTTAGCTGAGCGGGATTTAATTGAATCACAATTCTTCTCTGTTATTTCCACGGCTAAAGAATTGATTGAATGTGCTAATTTAGAGAAAAGATCAGTGAATGATGAAAGTATGTCGAGCCAATGTTCACATTCCATGAATTCTATAAAGTTACCTACTATAAATTTGCCAAAGTTTGATGGGAATTATTTGAAGTGGTTAGAGTTCAGGGATACTTTCGATTCCCTCGTTAATAAAAACGAATCGATTCCATTAATTAATAAATATCATTATCTCAGATCAAGCTTAGAAAATAGTGCCGCTGTCGTAATAAGATCAATTGAGTTTACCGCTGATAATTTTGAGAATGCATGGCAAATTTTATGTGACCGTTACAACAGTAAAAATATTTTAATAAATAACCACCTTAAGTCATTATTAAGTATCGACCCTATTGGGAGGGAATCGTTTAAGGCATTGCGGTATTTAATTGATCACATATCTAAAAACTTGAGTTCTTTGCACACTCTGGGTCTTCCTACCGAGCAGTGGGATGTTCTGTTAATATTCATGGTCTCAGAAAAGTTGGATTCCACCACTAGTATGAAATGGGAGGAATATAAAAATAGTTTATCGGATTTACCGTCGTTGGATAAATTTTACTCATTTTTACGCAACCGAGCTGACATCTTAGAAACCCACTATACTAGATCTGATAAACAGGAACATAATAGGACGAACTCTCACAATAAACCAGTAAAATCTTTTTTAGCTGCTTCGGAATCTAGTACTGGAAAATATCAATGCGTCATTTGTACTCAGAATCATTTCGTTCACGAATGTCCGAAGTTCAAGCAGATGAACTACGACGATAGAATTCGCGAGGTAAACAAGTTAAAACTATGCACTAAATGCTTACGTAGTGGGCATAATAGTTATCGGTGTCGTTTGAAGGGTTCTTGCCAAATATGTAAAGGGAAGAATAACACTTTGATTCATAAGAACGTCATTGATTCTAGCGTCGAACAAAGTGCGCATTGTTCTATAAATGAGCCGGTAGCGTTATCGGCTACGACAATGACTCATACGTTGTTGTGTACGGCGCAGGTAGAAATCGTTAATGAGTCAAACAATAAAAAGGTGAAGGCGCGAGCATTATTAGACACTGGTAGTCAATCGTCATTTTTAACAGATGTTATGCGAGAGAAATTAGGGTTGAATAAGAACTGTAGTGAAACCTTAAATGTTTGTGGGCTTAATAATATAAAAACTAACATTTTAGGAAAGTGTGTCGTAAAAATTAATTCCTATTCAACTGCATATAGTGCTCAAGTATCTTGTTTGTTGGTGCCAACGATAACAGGTATTTTACCCAGCGTCGAAATAGACTTTCGTGAGTTAGATATTCCGTGCGGTATACAACTAGCGGATCCAAAGTTTTTCCAGCCCACCACTATAGATGTGTTGTTAGGGGCTGACATATTTTGGAACATTATTGGGACAAATCAAATTAAGCTAGGGTCTAATAGGCCTACTTTACAAGAATCACAATTGGGATGGTTGATAGCCGGCCCAGTCGGTATCAGTCAATCCAAGTCTAAGGTCCATTGTTATTTCAATCATTTTTCGAACATTGATAATTCCCTTAGGAAATTTTGGGAGATTGAAGAACTACCTACAGAGACAAAAACAAATTCATTAGAGGAACAATTTTGTGAAACTGACTTTATAGAAAACACGAGCCGCTTACCTGACGGTCGGTTTTGCGTTCGTATGCCATTAAAAGAACCCGAAACTAGTCTTGGTAATTCATATTATCTCGCTAAGAAACGTTTTTTGAACTTAGAATTAAAATTAAATAAAAATCCGAAACTTAAGGACTCATACACAAAATTTATAAATGAATATAAAGAGTTAGGCCATTTGAGTGAAATAGATCGCCCACAATTTGGTAATTACCTTCCGCATCACTGCGTAATTCGCGAGAAGAGTGAAACCACGAAATTGAGAGTGGTATTCGATGCCTCAGCTAAAACTTCCTCTGGTAAGTCATTAAATGACATACAGGCTGTAGGTCCAGTTGTACAATCAGACTTATTCTCAATTTTGTTGCGCTTTCGCGGTCATAGGTTTGTTCTTTTAGGAGATATTGAGAAAATGTACCGACAAACGGCCTTGCATCCTTCTCAACGTCACCTTCAGTTAATTCTGTGGAGGGATTCTTATACGGAACCCGATAATAATAGTAACTTAAAAGTTTTACAATTAAATACAGTAACGTATGGTTTGGCCAGCGCTCCATTTTTGAGTACCAGATGTTTATTACAATTATCTAAAGAATGTAAGGACGACACTATCGCGAACATTATACAAAGTGATTTTTATATAGATGATTTAAATACGGGAGCGGATAGTGAAAGCGAATTACAGCGTATATATATAAATGTTAAGAAAATTCTGGACTCAGCATGCTTCCCCTTAAGAAAGATTCGTACTAATTGTTTGCAGGCATTCGCTGGCGATGATACTATGTTCGATCCGGTAGATTTGACTAAAGAATCCAGTGTGCTAGGTTTAAATTATTCTCCAGACCAAGACATTATTGGGTTTCCCTCAAAAGTTGAATCGCCACCGCAAGTTATTACAAAAAAGGTCGTAATAGCTACTATTTGTAAAATATTTGATCCTTTAGGATTAATTTGTGCATGCATCATTAAGACAAAAATTTTTTTACAGCAGTTATGGGTCATTAAGTTAAGTTGGGAGGAGCCTATACCACAGAACCTATTAAATACATGGTTTAAATTCATGTCTAATTTGCACCTACTTTCTAATATTAAAATTAATAGAAATGTTCTTTGTAATTTCCCGATATCCATAGAATTACATTGTTTTGTCGATGCGTCACAGAAAGCGTATGCCGCATGTGTATACTTACGTTCCATAAATGATAAAAATGAGATTACGGTGAGACTTTTGTGCGCAAAGGCAAGGGTTGCACCCTTGAAGCCTATTACTATACCAAAATTGGAATTACTTGGTACTTTGCTGGGCGCTAGGCTATGTAATAAAGTTCTACAATCATTACGATTTAATATAAGTTGTAAAACTATTTGGACTGATTCAACAGTGGTTTTAGGATGGTTGAAAACAGATGTAAGAAATCTTAAAATTTTTGTCTGCAATAGGGTTAATGAAATTAACGAGTTAACAAACTGTTTTGAACATAGACATGTACCTACGAATATGAACCCAGCTGACTTGGCCTCAAGGGGAGTTGAGCCCCAGGACCTATCATCTTCTTCTTTGTGGTGGGAAGGTCCTTCTTTCCTAAAGAAGGAACGTTTAGAATGGCCACAGAATTCGTTCGTAGCTCAAAAATTACCCGAGTTAAAAGTACATTCATTATTATCAGCAACAAATAATTCAGCTGGTTCATTTATAGATTTCAATAAGTATTCCAATTTCAATAAATTAAGTAGAATATTTACGTATGTCCTACGTTTTGTTAACAACTGCAATAAAAAGAAACAAAGGTACTCAGGCCCTATAAGCTCGGATGAAATAAATAATTCAGTTATGCTATTAATTAAATTTGGTCAATTGCAATCATTTTCGTTCGAAATTGGGTTACTGAAACAAGGAAAAACATTACCACAGAAAAATAAATTATTACAGTTAACTCCTTTTATAGATTCAAATGACATTGTTCGTGTGGGTGGGCGTTTGGAAAACTCTAATTATAATTTTGATAAGAAACACCCTATACTATTAAATTCAAAACATCATTTAACCAAATTAATAATGATTAATGAACATATACGTTTGTTCCACGCAGGTCAACAGCTACTGTTAGCTTCAGTGCGTGATAAGTACTGGCCTATTGGAGGGAGATGCTTAGCGCGGCAAGTAGTTAGACAGTGTATTATTTGCGTCCGTCTGCGAGCGAATACGGTGCAACCCATAATGGGTCATTTACCTGAAGCACGTACTAATGCTTGTTTCCCTTTTTACTCGTGTGGAGTTGACTTTGCTGGACCTTTTATGATAAGTAACCGTAAAGGTCGTGGTAACCGAATCAGTAAGTGTTACCTATGTTTATTTGTATGCCTTAGTACAAAGGCAATTCACTTGGAACTTGTGAGTGAACTGAGTACGCAAGCTTTTATCTTATGCCTAAGACGATTCGTGTCACGCAGAGGGAAATGTCATGAGATCTTTTGCGACAACGGCAGGAATTTCGTAGGTGCCAACAATGAATTAGGTAAGCTGCTTAGATCCAGCCGTCAGACTGTCAGCGATTATGCCATTTCTGAAGGAATAAAATTTATATTTAGCCCCGCTTATTCTCCCCACTTCGGCGGAATATTTGAGGCTGGAATTAAATCAGCAAAATTCCATTTAAAACGTGTAGCTGGAAAGGCTGCTTTGACGTTTGAGGAGCTAGCAACGCTGTTCACACAGATTGAAGCGATCCTAAATTCACGCCCGCTGACTCCTCTCTCGTCCAATTGTACTGATCCTTCTCCTCTGACTCCAGGCCACTTCCTAATAGGGAGACCACTTACGTCTATTCCAACGAAGTCCATCACCGCTACCAGACCAAACAGATACGAGCTCATAGAGAAGATAAGGCAGCACTTCTGGGAGAGATGGCGCCGGGAGTACATATCTGAGCTGCAGCAGCGCACCAAATGGCGCACTGGACAGCAAGGGCTCACCAGTGGGGACGTGGTTGTGGTTGTGGAAGACAACTTACCGCCATTACAATGGCGGCTAGGGCGCGTGTGTCGCCTCTATCCAGGGGCAGACGGCGTCAGCAGGGTCGCTGACGTCACGACTTCAAGGGGCATTATACGAAGGGCTGTCAATAAATTATGTCTTTTGCCCACTTCAGAACCAGAACCCAAAGATGACAACGAAGCAGAGAGGGCCGCTTCCAGGCCAACCTCGTCTACGTCTTGAAACCCAAGGGTTTCAACGCGCCGGAGGATGTTCACGCATCATACGCGTGTGCCAGCAGCGGCAGGAGACGCGCGGGCGGAGGGCGACACAGCTGATCGAGCCAGCGCCGCGCCCCCTCTACTCGCCTATAGACGCGGTCGTCGGCGGACGTACCGTGCCATCTATTTTTATTTAATTAGCAATTTTTTGTAACCAGAAACTGTCTGGATTAAAGCTACATTAATTCCAAGCGAATCATCTTTTATTCAAATCAATAACAACGTAAACAGAAAAACGAAGTTTAGGCCTTTTGTCACACCATGATGCCCCGTGTGTCCGTATACAGGGAAACCCAAGCCGCATTTTTGGCATTGAAGTCCGCGAGGACGAGAATGGGAAGGGAACGGAACCCGACGACGACGATTTTCAACTCCGCAAGGGAGTTGTGGAACTCGGCAGGAGTTCGGTTCGGGGAGAAGTCTATCCCTACCACGACAATCTCCATGAATTGTGCTGCAACGCAACCCCGTCCACTCTTAACAGCCTCGAGGGGTGGGGTACCGGCGGCGGGCGACGAAATAAGGGTCACTGTGCCGCTCAGGTCCTCCACCCAATTATCCCTGGGCGGAACAAAGTACGGCTCAGCGACCACGGCGATGTTAATCAACCACTGCGCCATCTCTGGAGCAACAGATCCTGAGCGGAGGCGCAGTGGTTGGTGGTGGGCCATTATTGACACTCCATATCAGCTCCCTGTGAGGGCACTGCCACAGTGGCTACGGCGGCGACGCCGTTAGAGGCGCTTGCCCCTGCCCCTGCCTTTATCGGGTGGAGCACAGCCCTTGCTCTCAGCCCGGTGATCGGCTGGCTTGTCAGCTGCCGCACAGAAAAAGCAGTGCAGTGGCATTACACGAGCCGGCCTTGTGACTAGGCTGACCACAGCGGAAGCAAAGACTGCTGCGGTCCACATCCGAGGTGCATTTAGCTCCCATGTCACGTGGTTGCCCACCTGGCAGCGGAATCACCTCAGATGTCTTTCACGAGTTGGTCGGCTCTCTCGTTTCCCTCCAACCCTGCGTGGGCTTTGATCCAGAACAAGGAGATACTCTTATTCTGGAGCCTACAGCGTCTTGTGGTGTCCCTGGTTTCCACGGCCAAGGGGTGGGGGGAACTAACGTTGACCACCGACTGAAGAGCTGCCATAGTCGCTGATGATGCCGAATGTAACATCTCTGCGCTTAAGCGCTTCCCTTGCCGCTCTTTGCAGTGCCAGGAGTACAGCCTGATAGACGGTGCAGTAAAACGGCAAGGCAAGCTTGGGCTTTCATTTCGGTGGTACTATTCCACAAAGATAGTGCCGCTCCGACTTTGCCCTCAATCTTGCTACCGTCGGTGAAGATTCGCACGTCAAAGTCAGTGTGGTTGTTATAATGTTCCTCGTCACCAGGCTTCCAAACTCCACTCTTTTGCTCCGCGGGGTGTGAGGCCTCTATCGCTGGGGACATCTGCTCAACCTCTCGGTCTCCTAGCACGGGCTGGGGCAACTCCCTCTTGGCTCGGTACAATACAGCCACTTCCTGGATGCGGAGGTCGAGTGGGAGTATCCCAGCCAGAACCAGTGCCGAGTTTAGGGATACTGTGCGGTAGGCTCTGCACAGCTTCTGGGCAAACCCTCTTTGCACAATGTTAAGCTGCTTTTTTACACCTACCTTCTTAGCAGCTGGTGCCCATGCGCTTACAGCGTACAGCACAGTGGGCTCCACCGCTGTGGTGTAAATGGCCCTTGTTACTTCTGCGTGCAGACCCCAACTGACCAGGGCCGCTCTAGCCAGCTGCTTATACATACCTATCGCCTTCTTTCAACGACAGATATGTGTTTGTTGAATGTCAGCTTTGCGTCATTGGCTAGTCCTAATATCTTTACATCTTGGGACATTCCAATATCGATCCCCCCTACGCTCAAGCGCGGCTTGTCATACTTTAGTCTCTGTGTTAGCACCATCGCACAGGTTTTGTGGGGCGCAAATTTCAGTCAATTTCTGACACCCCACGCACAAACATGTTCGAGAGCGACATTGGCCTGTCCCTCGATTTATCGCGCTGTTCCACCGTCAAAAACCAACACCACATCGTCGGCAAATGCCTGGCAGTAATCGCCCCTACACTCCAGCTGTTTTAGGAGCGGGTCCAACAGCAAATTCCAAAATATGGGCCCCCCTATAGACCCCTAGACGCACCCATTGCTGGTCTGTCTTTTAATCTCTCCCCCGCGTACCTCACGGTGACCACTCTGTCACTGAGATAGCTACCGACTACCCGTCTCAAATTCACAGGACAATTTTCCTCAGCCAAGCGTATCTTTATAGCAGGCCACCATGCACTGTCGAATGCTCCCTCAATATCCAGCGACACAAGCGTGACAATCTTCTTCTGTGTTAACTTTGTACGGATATACTGCACGAGGGTACAGAGGGAGTCTTCAGTAGTTTTTTGGGGCATAAAGCCATATTGGCGAGTACTAATCCTAGGTAATCAGTGGTGGGAAAATCTTCTCATATGCGGACGATACGGCTATTGTCTACTTTGGCGACACTTGGGAAGGGGTACGTAGTAAGGCTGAACAAGGGTTAGTGGTCATAGATAGATGGCTCAAAACAAACTTGCTAACTCTTAATATTGCTAAAACAAATTACATTTGTTTCTCCCCAAGTGCTAGGTCTAAAGCAAGTACTAATTTCAATATTCGTATCCATATGTGTACAAACAGCATAGGGCAGAGCTGTGACTGCAAACCCATCAAACAATTACGTTCTGTAAGATATCTGGGAGTTATAGTCGACGAGTGTCTGACGTGGCACTCGCATGTCGAGGTTATTATGTCGCGTGTTCGAAAATTTATATGGATTTTTAAAAATCTACGACATGTGATGCCTCAAAAGACACTCGTCAACATTTATAAAGCACTCGCGCAGTCAGTAATCACATACTGCTTACCTGTATGGGGAGGGGCCGCTAAAACTAAGTTTTTAGAGTTAGAAAGAGCCCAAAGATCACTTTTAAAAGTAATCTATTTTAAGCCACATAGGTATCCCACACTCGATCTATATAGAATTGATGGCCTATTATCTGTCAGGAAACTGTACCTTTTAAACATCATTCTATATTTACATAAATACCTTCCAGTTAACTCAGAAAGACAGGCTAAGAGGAGGAAAGATATTGTGGCTTCCACTACATCGGTACGTACGGTTTTTGCAAAGCGTCAGTATGTATGCCAATCAGCCTACATATACAATAAAATTAACGCTAAACTTAAGTTCCACCATGAGGTCTCGCATCAATGCAAAATAGTTATAACTGAGTGGTTAAAAACTCTAAGCTACGAACAAACAGAGCATATTCTAGTTAGACTTACATGAATACTTCTCTCATAATCTTATACTTTTTGATCACCTAACTGTACCTTTAATAGCGATTTATAATGGCACTATCAGCTAACACGTAAACTCATACATAAACACACACTAATACACACACACACACACAAACATAAAACACACACAGACACACACACACACACACACCCACACACACAAACAAACCATGATCAGACACAACTACAGTCACACAAACACATACCCACAATTGCAAAATACATAGAGCTGATAATTATTATTATTATTATTACTTTTTTTTTATATCATTGTATTCTCTTTGTTTCTAAATTAGTTCAATTAGCTTTATTAGTTTTATTTTAATTGTTACAGAGTCTCAATAGTGTATAGCTATCAATTAAGGGAAAGAGCGAGTCAACCCCAACACAAGTATTATTAATTACTTACTGGGGCTGTCTCAATCACATCTGCAAATGTAACTGTTTGAGACCCAATAAACAATTTTATTTATTTTAAACAATTTTTATTTTTTTAATAAGTTAAATTTGAAACGAGCAACCAGCATCTTCTCGTATACTTTCCCCAGGACAGGCAATAGCCCAATCGGCCTGTACGACTGGTACGGTGTACGAATCTTTGCCCGGCTTTCTGAGCACAACCACTGTAGCCTCCTTCCAGATCTTCGGGATGTGGTGGTACGCCAGGCATTTGTTTATCAGTGCCAAGAAGTATTCTGGGTCACAATTTATGGCATGGGAGCAAATGTCGGCCGTGAAGCCATCGGCTCCCGGGGCCTATTTAGGGTTGAACGACATCATAGACCTATCAAGCTCGCTTTGGATAAACGGTGGGTGATGTCGTTCATCATGGCTCCATGCGTTTACTGTCTCTGCCAGTTCCCGGACTCGGCGATGATCCATGCTGTCGTCTTCCTCTAGGTCCTCGGGATAAAATGTCTCGGCCAACAGCCTCACTGAGTCTTACGCATCCAGTATCTTCCCTTCCATCTGCAGCGGCAGATCTTCTCTCTTTGCTATCCTTCCCATTACCCTATTTATCAGATGTCTGGGTTCCAGCAGTTTCACTAACGTGGAAGCCCAGCCCACCTGGAACCTTCGGCCCTTCCCGACTATTTTTTGGGCCGTCTATACGGGGCAGCTCACCGTATCGGCTCGCATCCCCGTGAAGTCCGGACGGATGGTGCCTACCCTCACCTCCTCGAAAGAGGACACCCAGTCCGACTATGGCGGCCACCACCTCTCCCTCCGTCACAGAGTCATCCAGACCTAGGAAGCGCATGTCAGCACACTGGGTGGGTCTGGACACTCGGGCCTCGTCGCATTTAGGGACCCTAAATCTTTCGGCCAGAGCGTCACTGGTCGGACCGCACCGGGAACCTCCAGCATCCGAGCTCCAGTCGTACTGACCCTTACCCGGATGCCATCAAAGACACCGAGCTCGTCCAAGTTCACCACCGCCCTCGCCATGGTGAGCAAATCGCGGTCACACTCTTTTTCTCCGCTTCTGGCTGTAGTGTGATCACTGCAACTACGGACTTGACTTGTGATCACTACGCGCAGTGGTGCACTGCGCGCTCGGTAGCCTCGTAATGAGAAATCCGGTGTGTTTACAATCTACTGTGAAACTATTTTAGTAATAGCCGTTAGTCATCTGTAACAATGCATCAATGTTTGTGCCATTAGGTAGTAGGTATACAGGGTTACTGGTAATTCGACGTATATCCGTCAGGGGCTGATAAGGGGGGCCAAAATGCAACAAATTGAACACCCCATATGTATGGCCGAAATTCAATAGTTTTCGAGATATTTGAATTTTAAGAGTTTTTCGATATTTACCCAAAATTTGACATTTAATTCCAAATAAAAAAAAAATACATATTTGAATGGGTACCATTAAAAATGATGTTGTAGCTGGCACTTCAATTAAGCTATAGACAATTAAAACTACTTAATTTAACAAAATACACTTCTGGACACATCTATTGGCCCACCTTAGAGTTTAGGTTTCGATGGCCCCTACCGAAATATGATTGCTAGATTGAACAAAAACTGTTGATGCAGTTTTAAACCTGATACATTTTACCATCTTTTTCGATCGTATTGTTTTAAATTTGAATTCAGAATACCATACGACATGGAGCTACGCCTAACAAGTCCGATATGCGCCTTGTTAAAGGCAATTGATTTTTGAATAAAAAACATGTTTTAACAAATAAAGGTTTAATTTAATAACGCGTGTTGCCTCCATGGGCATCTACCACAGCTCTCATACGATTAGGCATAGAGTTTATCAACCGCTCTATGAAATTTTGAGGGATCATCTCCCATTCCTCTTCTATGGCAGTTTTCAACTCCTGCATCGTCTGGGCAACTGGCTGACGAGCCCTAACACGTCTTTTTAGCTCGTCCCACATGTGCTCAATGGGGTTCATGTCTGGGCTTCTGGCTGGCCAGTCCATAACTGTGATGTTCACATCCCGAAGATATTCCCTGACGATGCCGGCCGCATGGGCTCTTGCATTATCATGCATAAAAAGGAAATTTGGGCCCACATAGTCCGCGTATGGTATCACGTGAGGTTCTAAGCACTCACGATTGTACCTTTCAGCATTTAATGTTGGCAGCCGTGGTCCTGTAACAACCTCAAGTTGAGTTTTGCCGCTCGCGGATATACCGCCCCAGACAGTCCATGAGCCACCGCCATAAGCAACCCTCTCTTCAAAGCAGCATTGTGCGAAACGCTCTCCCTTACGTCAGTAGACCTTCTTCCTTCCATCATTGCCATGTAACACAATTTTAGACTCATCAGAAAAGAGTACACGGCTCCAATCTTGCTGTGTCCAATTTAAATGACTGCGTGCAAAATGAAGGCGCGCTGTTCGGTGGACTCGCGTTAGTTTGGGGCCATTAGCTGGCTTGTGTGGTACCATATCGCGTTCTTTTAACCTTCTCCGAATAGTTCGAGCGCTCACAGATACTCCGTGGAAGTCGCGAAGTTGGTTTTGTATCTCAATGGAGGTAAGGTGACGATTTCTCAAGCTGGTCGTCACGATGAATCGATCCTGCCTTTCAGTTGTGACCCGAGATCGTGGCCTTCCTTGGCGACGAACAAAGCCGCCAGTCTCTAGGTACCTCCGATAAACATTTCGGACCGCAGATCGACTTAAATTAAGTTGAGCACTCACGTTTCTTTGGCTGTGTCCGGCCTGAATAAGTGCCACAGCTTGGGCGGCGACTTCAGGTGAAGTATCCATAGATTATTGATAGAACCTCACCTTAATGTTAAGAATAAGTAATGTTTGTTGCAAAACCAAAGATATCAATCAGTTTTTCAAGAATTAAATCCAAGTAAACCAATAAAACCAAGTTTTCTTAGTATTCGATTGTTTGATATCAACAAACAGGCTCCAAATTGTCTTTTGTTTCTTTAAATTCTGTGTTCGAAATTCAAAAAAAGACTATTGAATGAAATTGTGAATGTGCCAGGTTCAAAACTGCATAAAAATTTTTTGCTCGACCTAATATAAAATTTTAGCTAGGACCAAACGAAACTGAAAATACAAGGTGGGCCAAAAGATGTGTCCAGAAGTGTAATTAAAATAATGAGCGATTTAAGAATAATATCTTATTAATATTTTCATTTTACGCTTCAAAAATGTTGCCTCGTCACAAAAATTACTATGACATTAATCGTACAAATAACTAAAACAACTTGCCTATTCTGTAAGCTTTCCAAAAAAGTATAAAAGTCAATTTTAAAAATTCGTGGCACAGCATGTGTTTGAACCGGCGCGGCGGCGCGCGGTGCGGGGAGAGAAATCATCTGTGTATTTAGTTTATGATCCTCGCTAAAACAACGGATTTTACTGGCGAAATTCTTCGTGATGGGGCGGGGTGTGCGGGCGGGGGAGTACACGGCGTCTGCTGCGCTCGCGTCGCCTTCCTTAGTAAGTTTCGACTCTACGCCGCGCAAGCACGTGTGTTGTTATCTTGCTATTAACCAATCTCTCATCGCGTTAATTTGTTAATTCTTGTTTCTCTTGTTATTCTTTTTGTTATCATTGTTATTTCGGATAACATGGCTTCGTATTCTAATAACGAATACGCAGACATAATGTTTTGTTATGGTTTTGCCGATGGAAACGCGGCTGCGGCTAGGCGAGAATACCAACGCCGCTTTCCCGATCGTCGACTTTCCCACGTTACTGTTTTCGGGACCACCTATCGACGATTTTCTGAAACTGGCAGTGTTCAGAGAGCACAAGTCAACGCTGGCAGACCTCGACGGTACACGGCTGACGAAGAAGACACCATTCTTCAGTGTTTTATTGATGACCCAAACATCTCAACGAACACTGTTGCAAGACAGCTCGGTATGTCCCAGTGGAAAGTGTAGTCGGTAGGACCTCCATCAGGTAGACACCCATACCATTATCAACCTGTCCAAACATTGCACGAGGGAGATCCTGCCAGGCGACTCGAATTTTCTCGGTTTATGTTAAACGCTGACGCTGACCAGGAACATTTCCTAAGAAATATTTTGTGGACTGACGAGTCAAAGTTTGACCGGGATGGTATAACGAATTACCATAACTTACATATTTGGGCACCTAAAGTTGGCAGGAATCCAAAAAAACTAAAAGAAACTGCGTCGCAAATGAGATTTTCCCTGAACGTATGGATGGGTGTCCTTGATAATTATTTGCTGGCCCCCCTGCACCGGTCGACGTCATCGCGTCAACGCCGGCTATCGCTGAAAACCAGCGCTGGGGCTCCGTTTCGCATGGGGTCGCGGCATTATGCTGAGCGGTAGCCGTTTTGCGTAGATGTGACGCATATTTTCCCCAAAACTTGCTTTTTACATTGCTTATTTTATTTTTTTTGTCCTTTGCGTCATGTTTACCGCAAATAAACGTATTTTCTTTCTTTCTTTCTTTTCTTTCTCATTTCTTGCCCCAAAATTTGAACGGCGAAAATTACGAGGAGTTTTTAAGAAACAACCTAGACGATTTGTTGGCGGATGTTCCCGAAGAAATAAAAAACAACCTCATGTTTCAACATGACGGTTGCCCAGCACATTACCGGATTACTGTCCGACTGGCTAGACGAGAGATATCCAAACCGATGGATTGGGAGGGGAGGGCCAATTCCGTGGCCAGCACGAAGCCCTGATATCACACCACTTGATTTTTACGTTTGGGGTCATATGAAGGAATTAGTTTATGTGACCCCAATAAATTCAGTTGAAGAACTTCGACAGCGAAAAATAAATGCGGCGCAACAGATGAGAACAACGTTCACATCAAGAGTGACGAAAACCGAAGTTAGGAAGAGAATTCGAACCTGCATTCGTAATCGAGGGGCGGCTCATTTTGAACAAGATGTGTAAATTTTTTTATAAAATTTAACGTAAATTTTTTAATGCATTTTATTTCATACAGACTTGACCCTAATAAAGGGCCAGGGCCTGACGGACTGCCTTCCATTTTTGCTATAAAGTGTTGTGGCTCTTTGGGGAAGCCTCTCGCTATGATTTATAATAAATCATTGAGCACTGGGTGTTTTCCGAAGACTTGGAAAGAAGCACGAGTAGTACCCATTTTTAAGTCGGGTGACAAGTCCGCTGCGAATAACTATAGACCAGTATCTATTTTGTCTATTTTTGGCAAGGTATTCGAAGCCTTAGTATACCCTATACTTTCGTGGCATGTGAAACAAACATTGATGCCTGAACAACACGGCTTCATGAAGGGCCGTTCGACTGGAACCAATCTTGCGTGCTTTATATCGGATTTAGTCAGCGCCGTAGACCGTGGATCACCTGTAGATGTAATCTACACTGATTTTAGCAAGGCGTTTGACAAGGTGGATCACAAAATGTTAGTTAACAAATTACACACAATTGGAATTGCAGGAAACTTGTTGCAGTGGTGTGAGTCTTACCTTGTTAAACGCACAGCTAAAGTTGTGGTCAACGGTTATTCGTCAAACCTATTTCTGACACCCTCAGGCGTACCCCAAGGTTCCCATCTGGGCCCGTTGTTTTTCAATATATTTGTAAATGATGTGGCGTCTTGTTTTGTACACTCGAAGATATACTTATACGCGGATGATCTAAAAATTATAAAACGAATTGAGTGCAATCAGGATCCATATAAACTTCAAGAAGACTTAGACCGTTTTTCCCAGTGGTGTTTGGACAATAACATGTTACTTAATGCTGAAAAATGCAATCACGTACATTTTTCTAGGAAAAAAGGACCGTATTTTCGTAATTATAAAATTAATGACCAAATTATTTACGAGAAGGAAGTTATTCGTGATTTGGGTGTTTATATTGACAATAAACTTCGGTTTAATACTCATGTTGATAAAATTGCTACTAAGGGGTTTAAGATGTTGGGTTTCATTCTGCGTAACTGTAGAGATTTCAAGCGCGCCTCAACTAAAATTGCAATCTTTAACTCAATAGTCAGATCAGGCTTAGAATATTGCAGCATAGTTTGGACTCCATTCTACGAAATACATAAACGTCGTTTAGAATCAGTGCAGAAAAGATTTCTTTGGCACTTGTCATATCACTGCAATATGGCCAGAAATCTAACTAGCTACAGCTCACGCTTGAAATATTTCAAACTTATGAGTCTGGAAAATCGCCGTATGATCTTAGATCACCTGTTCCTATATAAAGTAATAAACACTCATATTGATTGTCCGCGGTTACTGAGTCAAATAAATTTGAATGTGCCTTACAAACTTGCTCGTAAGTCTAGATATCGGTTGCTTCGTGCTAAGGGCTTTAAAACCAATCTGGGTCATTTTTCCACCATGGACAGAATGCAGATTCAATTTTGTCGCCTGTCACACTCACCCACCGTAGATATTGATATGTCTTACTCTTTACATAAAGTTAAGTCTCGTCTTGCATAGGGCATTGTCATAAAGGTGAAAAACTAAAATTAATATTGTAGTTTCTGTTGTCTTTAAGATATATAGATCATCTAGATAAGTAGAATATTTTTTGTAACTGCTTTTTTTTACTCCTATATTTTATGCTTGCCGTGGCAGCCTTTAATTAAGGCTACACTATATATGTGATAATAACATCGCTATTTTAACATGTATTTTTTTTAGTGTATGCTTTGTTGGTTGTCCAATAAATAAATAAATAATACAAATACAAATGACCCTTTCTCTCCCCGCGCCGATTCAAACACATACCATGCCACGAATTATGTATTTTAAAATTGACTTTTATACTTTTTTGGAAAGCTTACAGAATAGGCAAGTTGTTTTAGTTATTTGTTCGATTAATGTCATAGAAATTTTTGTGACGAGACAACATTTTTGAAGCGTAAAATTAAAATATTGGTAAGATATTATTCTTATATCGCTCATTATTTTAATTATTTTGTTAAATTAAGTAGTTTTAATTATGTCCATAGCTTAATTGAAGTGCCAGCTCCAACATCATTTTTAATGGTACCCATTCAAATATGTATTTTTTTTTTATTTGGAATTAAATGACAAATTTTGGGTAAATATCGAAAAACTCTTAAAATTCAAATATCTCGAAAACTATTGAATTTCGGCCATACATATTGGGGGTTCAATTTGTTGCATTTTGGCCCCCTTATCAGCCCCTGACGGATATACGTCGAATTACCAGTAACCCTGTATGCAAGATCGAAGGCATTACATACAGGTAAATTACTAAGTTGCATGCACTTTACCGTCACAAAACAAGGAAAGATTTTTTAGAAAGGAAGGATTTTTTACAGGTGAACCTACTGTATAAAAAAATAGCACTAAAAACACAATTTTTTTTCAATACACTTCCTCGAAAACTGGTCCATATCGCAGTACGATAACGTTCACAATGCAATATATTTCACACGCGTGCGATTTTTCATTTTCCAACACGTGTGCGGGAATAAAAACTGCCACAGATAACTTATACTTAGTCCAAATTGGTTCAATGCCGCTATTCACACCGTCTCTATTCGGAGGTGAATGTTTTTTTTGTAATCTCGGCAAAGTTAAACGTCTTTACGGCGTTAATATTTTTTGAATATTTAAATAATGTTTATAAATAGAATATCATCAAAAAACATGATTATTACAATAAAAAAAAAACGTTTATGAACAAATTAACATTTATTTGTGTTCTAAACTCGAAAATTTTAGAATTTTCTATTTTTCATATTAGGCTGTTTATCGGCTTCATAGTTTTGCTTCTCCTTCAACCTGGCGAAAGCAAGCGCGGAAAAAAAAGAAAATTTAAATCATAGTTTCCTAGCTAATAATTCGTGACAAAAATATTTTTCGTTATTTTATTTTATTTCTTCAAAAGTGTATTGAAAAAACGTCGTTTGATACACGTGGACATTTGTTATTGTTGTTCTCGGCTCAAAAACAACCTCGCCTACGGCTCGGGTGTTGATTCCGCCTCGAATGCAATAACAAAAATTCTCCACTTGTATCAAAATGTACTATAGTGCTTTTTACTTGAATGTAACGTTAAAAGTAGTAAAGTAGTTCAATATCACAAAAACAAATATGTTTGAAATTCTTATGCATGTTTTTAACCTTTTGGTATTATTATATTTTAACCTACATTACAATTATAGTAACAAGGATTAAATAAAGCTGAAATAATATTGAAAAACGCCGAAAATATTGCGCGCCGTCTTTCGCTTTCTATTCTATTCTATTCTTTGTTTACCTCGCGTCAAAGTGGCGCCATCTGCTGTCTCAGTTTTGCGTAATATCTAATATGCGTAATAATATCCCTATTACCGCTGGCTACCATTAGATGTATGTAATTATCTAAATGGTAGCGACAACCGTCTCAAAATCGATCAAGCAATTTCTAATCGAATACGTATAGAAAAAAAATACATAGAAATGCGACCGAGCGACTTCACTATAATATCAATGATGCCGTGTTGGGTATCAAATGGAAGGGCTTAATTAGCACATTTCATATATATTGTTAGCTATTGCTCGCGGCTTAGCTTGCATGCATCCGGTAATTGGGAATAATTTCTAAAATCAGATGTGAGCCAAACATATTTTCTCTCCAAACCTAGCCAATAATAATTATTCTTCTGTGAAAATGTAAAGTGGCTCTGCAAATACTTTATCACGAAATTATAACCCCAAAATAATTTAAATAAAAACTAAGTTTAAAAAGGAAAACCCGACTATTGAAAAATCACGCTCTAAAAAGTATGAAACAAGATAATATTTAATCTGCCTAGCCTTTTCCTATGTTGGGGTCGGCTTCCAGTCTAACCGGATGCACCTGAATACCAGTATTTTACATAGAGCGTCTGCCTATCTGACCTCCACAACCCAGTTACTGGGCAATACGATACCCCTTCGTAAGACTGGTTGTCAGAATTTCGGGCTTCTGACAAACCGTAACGACTGTCAAAGATCCACGAATGACAGCCGGGACCAACGGCTTAGCGTGCTTTCCGAGGCACGGAGGAGTCTCGGTATGTAAAGATGTTCACCCATCCACGGACAACCGCGGCAAGCGTAGCTTAACCTGATGGATCGACCCGTGTGGCTGTTATTACTTAGCCACGAGCTCCTCGAAGCAAGAAAAATATGAAATATCATGACATTTAGTGTATTTGGCAATAAAAAAAGTGAAAATTGAACATTTTGTAGTTAGTACAATTGCGAACTAAGGCTATTTAACTTTTGACATTCAAAATGTGCCGATTCTCAGACTAGTTAAAATACATCATATTGATTTTAGATAAAATAATTCGCGATTTAAAATGTTCTTCAATATAGGTACATAAATTTAAACGTCTAATCGAAGCACCAAAACTACTAGTTTCTAGAGATTACATTATTGTTGGGAAGGCATACGAAACAGCTCTAAATGCACTCATAATAATAATATGGCACCTGTATACCCTTTTGTATATTTCGCCCTTCAAATTGCTTGTATGTTTTCTTAACTCAGGTAATTTGTAAATAAGAAACATTCTTGAATGTTTTGATTCTGTTAAATATCAAGAATCGAAATTGTGTGAAAGGGTTACAGTAACAAATACGACATGTTTACGTTCATTATACGACAGTTCGGATTATATTGGTTCTTTATTATTTTAAAACATTTCTAGCATTATTCTAGTCGTACTATAATTATGTTTTTATTATATTCATGTCAGTCCCTACACATTTAAACTGATGGTTTTACCATGTCATTATTTTTACAAGTTTTGAGCATGTGGTATGCGCCTACGCAGTATCTAGAACGGCGTTCAGAGCGACCCAGAGAGAACATTTCTCAATGATGTTGTTTCTACACATTATCTATCTGTTAAAATACTCCTTTTACAGAGCTGGTATTGCGTGCCTTGTCTGGTTTGTAGAAACAAGTACAGACAACAGCATATCAGGTTATACCAAACTGTCAAAGGGAATTGTCTATACTTGGCCATTTTTAAACACGATGCTATACAAAAAAATAATTTACCAATAATTATATTCTATTTTATTAAATATCTGATGCAAATAACTTTGTATCAATCAGCACTGCAAAAAAACATTTATTTTTAGTATATGATTTGATGCTACACATGAACAGCATTGGATTTGGTTTCAGTGTCGCCAAACCAAAACTCCATAAAACAAATTCAAATCGATTTGAAATACAGTGCAATCTTTCCACTGTATTTAACATAGTTTTCATTAAATAACATAATTAAAAATGCCAATAAATTATATGAATGATTTAAGACATAGGAAATGATAAACTGTCGTTTTATACATTATTTCGTACTTCTAACGTTTTGACCGATTTCAAATGAATCGATATATAATTGTTTTATTTTTATATGGCAACACGATGCTTAAAAAATGTTGTGTCAATTTGTCAAAATGACAGTTATCATTCGCCATAGATAATACACTATATAAAGTAATATAATATAATATAGGCTAAAGATATAGAGATTTAATTCTATTTGCATGTGGAACGTATCAATTGAAACAAGCTCGTTCTTACTATGAAGAACACATAAGAGGCGATGGTTCCTATACTATTGGGCTGTGCAGAAATACTGCCAGCAACCTACTGGAAGGTTTCCCGCTCCCTTCAGCCAACTGCAGTTTATTGCGTGAGAAAATACAGAGCAGACACATCAGCAGAAAAAGATATTTTGTTTATATAATGCATGCAAATAACACTGAAGGGAGGGCAGCAATAAAACAATATTGCTGCAACTGTATGGTGGGCCGTAGAACAATAGGTTTCTGTGCACATATTATGACCATTATTTGGTTTTTAAGTTGGGCAAGGTATCAGGAACATATTAATCCACCTGCCCAGTTCCTCGACCATGTTCTTTTAGCATATGAATCTGGTGAATAAATATAATTTTATAAAAAATAAAACAAGTTTTATTTCATACATAACCTGTTTCAATTAAATGTTAAAAACATATCTAAATACACATCTTGGTACAAAACTAGGTTTATATCCTCATTTCTACTGATATGAGCTATTAAATCAATCACATAATATTAGCTGAACTGTTTGTTTATGAGTGGCCAAAGTCCTATAGAAATTGGACAATCCCCTTTCTCCAAATGATTTTAAACCTTAAAATGCTTTCGGTTAAGTTCAAAATCGAATGAGAAAATTTGACAGTTTGTGGACATTTTTTTCCTGTACACATTGAAATTTGATCTCTGACTTTGTTTGCTCGATTACAATAATCTTTGTCATCCATATCACATAATTCCCACTTTGAGTAGAAGATCCCTGTACAGTGCAGTCTCACACGGTGACCTGCACGTTCTGCACAATGTTGGACCACTCCACCTTGGAAGGCACCAGGTAGAACGCCGGCGCCACCTTCTGTCCGCACGGGCACCTGCAACCTGGGACAAACTAAACTGATAACTCGGAGCACATTATATTTAAGAGCTGGGATCTGTAGTGCTATTCTGTCAAGATATCACCGTGAAAACATAAGTGAAGCGATCTTAAAATGAGCTGTCAATAATGTCAACCCCTAGCACATCAGGGATGACGGCTCACTTCACACTCACTTCACCTAAGTTATCACGGTGAGATGTTTACAGAATAGCACTACTGTACCTACTAATAACAAAGAACTGCGAAATAACTAGGTTTACAGTCTGATTTTTAATTCGACGGAATTCTGACACTTCATAAGTGTTGCCAATAATAAAACGGGCCTGATAAAAACGGAACGCATTTAATCGAAATTAAAAAAAAGATCTTCCTTGAATTTAAGTTTTCAATTAGAAAAACTAAAACTTAAAAATTGATTGATAATTTTAAAATGGTAATCAGATTTTTTATTATCAAATTATTGAAGTTACAATCATTAGTAAGGTAATTATGTTTCTTTCACAGGAATCCCTGTCCACTAATCCATAGGTTACAAACAATTTTTAGTCTTTTTTTACCTTTCTGTTTGTAAAATCTTCGCTTCTTGTAACTAGAGACAAACAACGATGATGATATTAGTGATAGTGATACCTAAATAAATATTTAAATTTAAAAAATATGTTCTTTTACTCCTTTTTCCATTTAGCCATATAAATTTAATATTTTAGATAGTGTGCATTTGAATGGACAGAACAAACACTATGTAGTGTTTGTTCTGTCATTCTTTTTCATATTTTTTGTTATTTTATATCTAAAAAATTCTATTCACAAAATAACTTATAATAAAAACTTTTTTACAAAAAAATACAACCGACTTCCAAAAACAACACTACAAAGTGAAAAATAACTTTAATTTCGGAAGTCGGTGTCTAGTTAAATGTATTTTCGTTTTTTGCCACCGACTTCCGATATTAAAGTTATTTTTCACTTTGTAGTGTTGTTTTTGGAAGTCGGTTGTATTTTTTTGTAAAAAAGTTTTTATTTTTCACTTTTTAGTTGTGTACCTACCCCAAACAAATTCTAATACCACTATCTGCAAAACAAACTAGAACATCATCCATATAAAAGTGGGGAAAAAATACGTATAATTGAAGCTAACTCAAAAACTACCTCAGCAAAGTTAATCAATTTTATATGGGACCAACTGTGATGTATACCCTCTCGAAAAAAATCCAAATCGGTCCAGCCATCTTCGAGTAATCGGGGAACATACATAAAAAAAAAAAAAAAAAAAAGGTTCCGACGAATTGAGAACCTCCTCCTTTTTGAAGTCGGTTAAAAAGGACAAGAAAGTAAAGGTTTATGATATCTGAAGTGTCAAAAAATTATAGCTGTCAGAATTCCGTCGAATTAAAAATCAGACTGTAGGTACCGATCTGTCTGCCAACTACGGTTGCCTCTTCCCGTCTAGCTACACTCTAGTGTTTACGGGCGATATCAATCAATCTGCCTAGCCTTTTCCAACAATGTTGGGGTCGGCTTCCAGTCTAGCCGGATTCAGTCGAATACCAGTACTTTACATGGAGCGACTACCTATCTGACCTCCACAATTCAGTTACTGAGTAACACAATACCCCTTGGTAAGTCTGGTTGACAGACGTTCGAGCTTCTGACTACCCGTAACAACTGTCAAAGATGTACAAATGACAGCCGAGCCCAACTTACGTGCTTTCCGAGACACGAAGCTGACTCGGTATGTGATGGATGGTCACCCATCCACGTTGTTATTATTAAGCCACGAGCGATATAATGGATCTCTATTATGGTGAAACGTAACTTGAAATGTAACACAAGTTGAAACAAATTCGCCTAGACGTTGTGTTACATTTCATGTTGCATTACAGAAATTATTACGGCTAATTTGTGTTACATTTCATGTTACGTTTCACCAATCTGTACCCAGCATTAAATGGGACTTAAACAACTAGCGAAATTTGGGTGTACTATTAGTACTTAATAGTACACCCAAATTTCGTAGTAGCTTAATCGTTGCGGGAATGTAGTCGTGATGATATATTATATCGGCGATGTAAAGCAATTTAAATGAATTAAATAAGTGTATGTTTGTGAACACAGAGTGCGTTCTATCTAGAATCTTTAAACGTAAGCCGACGTTCGCACGGACGTAAAAATATAAATACGGCGGGATTTTATCGCGCACTGTATTTTCAACTCTCGGTGTTGAGCCGAGCTTCGAGAATCCAACCTAACAACAACAGAGTGCATCCCAGCGCGTCGAAAAAACACACTGTTGGATTTTCAACTCTCTGCGCTAAGCAGAGCATTGATAAAAAATCGCCGCGATATTTTTACGTCCGAGCGAACGTCGCGTCGGCTGAATCTGATGAATATAAATAGGAGATGAAACAAAACTTAATTCCGAAAATATACTATTGAATGTGAATCACCGCACTGCAGGATGGTTGGACAAGTAGACTGAATGCTACAACTAACCCATGATCCAGCTAAAGGAGCCGATCTTGGTGTGGCACTTGGGGCAGTGCAGCTTGCCCTGCGCGCAGTGCGTGACGTCACGCATCCAGGACATGGGCTCCACGAACCACATGAGCCGGCAGATCTCGGGCAGGTCTGCGCGCGCCGCTATGGACGCGTCCACCATGTTGGTCTCGCTGTAGCCGTCTAAGCCCTGAGGAAAAAGATTGATAAAATCGTGAATGACAAAAATACTTACAAGAAATGGTACAAAATAGTAAACGAATAACTAATCTATGGTAAAATGGTAATTGTTTTTAGCATGTGGTGTCTCCATCTGAACGCGAACTGGCCCTTATTTGGTGAACGAGCGAATCTGCATACTTGCGTTCGATGCAATTATACATTTTCGCCGAGTGTTCGATTAAAACTCGAACACAATCCTTTGTCATAATGATGGCATCACACTCGAGACCTTTGGTGATGGATTGAACCACATCCTCACCTGACTAGGTCCCTCTTCGCTGTCGCTAGGCTGGCTGTGGCTCTGACTCTGTCCAGGACTGCTATCCTCGTACTGGTCACACTTCATGTCCATCAGCTGTGATGCAAGGTTCTTCAGTTTCTCTAAGAGGATCTCTCCGTTCTCTGCACATGTAAGTCCTGTCAGCTTGCTTGGTGGTGGTCGCATACCTTGGAGGATATATTTTATAGTATTTAATTTGGACTGATGTCGCTCGGATCGTTCAGTCTCGAAAATTATTATTATTTATTGAATTTAAAGGCCAACACGGACCAATTATAAAAATAAACTAATACAAATACAATTTCAAAATACAATACAATAAAATACAATACAATACAATTTAATTACAGGTCAGGTCAATACAATTCAATTACAGGTCAATACAATTAAAACAATATTTCCACATTAGCCCGTACATGTACCATGTCACAGTGATACATGTACTGACAGTCGAATCGCTGGGCGAAGGTGCTCAGGATACTATTCGAAAAGTAATGTTTTTTTTTTTTAAATGGCAACATCGGTCGTTTTTTATTTTTGTAAATATATGTGGGTGGAGGCCCGTGCACCACATGTAACACATTTATTGAAAAATTGCGGCGAACTTAAGTTGAGTAGTAATACTTTGCTCACATAATTTAGGCAGGCGACACACAATGTCAATCAATCTTGGAGTGCATCAGCATCACATTCAGGTTAAGGCTCACTGAACTATCCCTCACCTTTCTTAGCCAGTTCCACCTTGACATCCTTAGGTATGTGCGGTATGATGTTGCTCTGGTTGGCCACGATGCGGCGGCACTTCTTACAGCGATACACTATGGGGTCGGGCCGCTCGCGCACCAGTCCGGGATCTGGCTTCACGAGGTTGGCAAACAGCTGGGGCAGGATCTTCACTGGAAATGGTAACGTAGATGAATTTGTGAACACAGTGCCCACAGTGTCTGTGCGTTTTGGACCTCAGAGGCACAATAAATGTATGGACAGAAAGGAAACTACGTACAAACGGTCGAAATGGCACACTCACACAGACGCGCGCACCGACGAGGCCCCAAGCGATAGTCGCGGTGCTCTCAGTATATTTATTGTGTCTGTCTGTGTGCCGGTTCGTACGTTTGTTCGTAGTTTCCCTACTGTCCATATTTATATTGTCTCAGAGGGTCCCTTATGTTAGATAAACCAAAAAACAAATCAACCAAAATACACAAACCTACATGGGCACTTAAGAAATGTCAAAAGCTAGGTACACGGTTCCAATTGGTAATTTCCTATGAAGAAGAACCAGAACCAGCAATAAACTCCACGGTTACTAATTTAAAAATAATAGACTTTTACAATGTTTTAAATTGCACTGATAAGGGGAAAATGCATGTTGTAAAGTATGATTCCTTAAGTTAGAATTGGCCTCAAATGTCAAGATTTCATGAAATAGTCATTCAATGGGGTAATATGAACTTAGACTAATACAGATTTGTTACGGTCGCGAGTCACATTCAGATCAACATACAACCTGATACTGACCAGCAAATTGCAAAAACCGTAAGATAATTTTAATTCCGTGGGCTACCCTGACGCTTAGGTATGGGAGGACAGCAGGTAGTCAGCTAATACGTGGTTGATTGTAAGAGACAATGCTTGAGAGAGGCCCATATCCTGGAGAGGATGTCGTTTTCTGAGATTATGAGGGCATCAAAGCAGAGAATAATCAGAGTAACAAGGAATTTTGTGGATATATATACTAGAATACATTATTATCGAATTTCTTGCTGGAAGTTTTAAGATGCTTACCCAGCAGTGGATGTAAGCAGAGAATGGAAAACTTAACTACAAGAGAAAACAATATGGCATTAGTCACCTTCCTTCAGTTTCTGTCCTGCTAACTTCAGACGAAATTGCTTATACCGTGGATCATCTCTATTGATTGTGTAGCCCATGTGACCAAACAGCTTGAGCTGGGCTATGAAGCCCAAGTTCGGACCTACGAACCTTCGTTTACTTTTCACTAGGGTAAAGGCTTCTTCAAAACATAGTCCATACTTCTCCATGATGAAGGCAATCACAACTGCTGCTGAACGTGATACTCCAAAATGACTGAAATTAAAGCAGATAAATAATAGTTTTATTGAACCTACATACCTAGCTGTTTTACTTAGTTAATTTTAAGCAAATCATTATTTCAATTTCTTATATTAATATGCTAATAATTTTAAAACACTGTGTTTTGAAATTGTTAGTATTTTTAGTAGTAATATTTTTTACTTAGGATAAAGATTCTATTAATAGTAAATAATTGTTTGTAGTTATTTTCTAGCAGTATCTCAAAAAACAAGATAAGAAGGGGAAGGCGGCTGGCTGGTGGTGTGGGGGAGGGGCTGGCTTAAGAGTAAATAGATTGTGGATTCTCTTTTTTGTCAATAGATATTCCCTTCTTGACCTTTTACTCTAGCTGGCCATTGATACACGCATCACATTCAGTAACTTTGTTATTATTTTGCTCACAAGCAAATAAATGTCAAAATGTTGGATTAATCCGACAAATATTAGGTCTTTACCTATGAAATTGCCGTTCTGCAGTACTGGCCATTTCAAGTCAAAATAATTTTCGTTTGGCTAAGAATTCTAATTTCAAATTAATTTTATTTTAAAAACATGGTTTTTTTTCCAAAAGTAGTCATTTGTTTATTGATTAGTGTTACATTTTCATCGCATTTCAATCTTTTTCGTCATCATGGATACGTTAAAAATTCGAGTAATTATGGAATATGAGTACCGTCGTGGCAGCAACGCGGCACAAGCGGCACGCAACATCAACGACGTTTACGGAGCTAACACTACAAACCAATGCACCACTTGTTATTGGTGTGCTCGCTTCCGTTCTGGAAATTTCGACCTGAAAAATGAACCTCGCGGTCGTCCGAAGACTTTGGTCGACAATGACGAATTAAAGGCGATTGTGGAAGCTGATGATACACAATCTACGGCTTAATTAGCAGCAGCTTTCGACGTTAGCGTCAAAACAATATTGGTCCATTTGCGTCAAATTGGCAAGGTAAAAAAGCTTGACAAATGGTTGCCCCACGAACTCAATGATCGCCAGCGCGAAGTACGCGTCAAGACGTGCCTTGCACTGCTCAACAGACACACAAATGAAGGAATTTTGAACCGCATTGTTACCTTTTGTGAAAAATGGATTCTGTTTGATAACCGCAAGCGCTCAGCAAGTTGGTTGGATCCTGGTTCAGCACCTAAACAATGCCCTAAACGAAAACTTACCCCTAGAAAAGTGATGGTCACTGTTTGGTGGTCTAGCGCCGGTGTGATTCATCACAGCTTCTTACCAAACGGGGTGAGCATTACTTCAGATGTGTACTGTGAAGAACTGAACACAATGATGGAGAAGCTGGCACATCTCCAACCAGCATTGGTCAAACGCTCGTCTCCGCTGCTCCTGCACGACAACGCGCGACCTCATACTGCACAGCAGACGGTCTCCAAGTTGCAAGAACTGGGGTTGGAAGCTCTCCGTCATCCGCCCTACTCACCAGACCTTGCGCCTACAGACTACTACTTTTTCCAGAATTTGGATAACTTCTTGGCGGGAAAAAAATTCAATACCCGAGAGGCAGTACAAAATGCCTTTGAAGAATTTGTTGCCTCCCGTCCAGCTGATTTCTTTAAGAAGGGCATCAATAAATTGCCACTGCGTTGGCAAAGATGCATTGATTGCATGGGTGATTACTTCGATTAATACAAATAAAAAATGCATGAAAAAAATTTGTTTAAATTTTTTCATACAAAACGGCAATTTCATAGGTAAAGACCTATATCTTAGAGTCCGTTTCACCAAGGTTGTATATTCGCGAATGCAAATATCATTATTATAACGAAATATTGACCTCAAAAAAGTTAAGTATTGCACATCCCTCTTTGTTGTAGGTATTTATTTTTTGATTCACTGTGCCGGGCGCTGGTGGCTCCACAACTGATATGATGTTGGGCGGTTATAAGGTTAAAAAAACATTACTAACCAGTGAACAAGGACTGTCCCTTCCTCTCCAAGAGCTTGCTTGATGAAGGCATTGGTGTCAGGCAGGTGACTTATCAGGTCCTCTTTGGGTACATCTGCCACTGTAGATAGTATAACAGGCTTGTTTATAGGCAGTTCTATTAACAGTTTCCTTGAAGTTTTAGATTTCTTCATTTTGCTTTGTTATCACCTAAGGCTTGCCTAGATTGGGGCCAATGTCAAAACAATTTTTGTTTTTTTTTGTAATTAAAGCTCTTTTATCTTTTTACCGTTACCATTATTCACCGTTCAAAGAATGATTCATGCGGTTTACTTACACTTAACATAATGGAAGACGAGGTTGGCTCTCTCCAGTATGGTCCTGGGCAGTGGTACCACATCTATTGTAAGGATGTGAGTGATTTGCAGCTTCTCCAGTGTCTTGTAGTCACGAGCACATGCTAAGTTGCCTGAAAATTGGTTGACAAGGAGGTTATTTTTCTTTTCTATGAATACAGCAGCATGTTTTTATGTTTAATTATTTATTTATTTATTTACTAAGCAACTACAAAAGGTAACAATCATAGTATATCACTAAATTCACATTATAGGATCTATTTAATTGAAGGTATTCATTAAACATAGTTTTATGGTTGGCCTGCTACTCTGTTAGCCATATTACGGCCAGTAGAAGGCAAGTATAGGTTAGGAAAAACTTATTGTCCATAGGCTTGTTGCCAACTGCCAGAGTGCGAATTACACAGGTTCTCTATTTATTGCATTTCTATGACAGTTTTACTAGTTTACTAATTACATAGATATTTTTATCAGAAAACTAAGTTGTATCAGGTGTTACAAGTTACAACAAGCTAACCCAAGTATAATCTTTCGTCAATGAGGTCCACACTAATGCCGAAGCAGTCCTCCAGATCATCTTTAAGATCATCATCGTCTTCTGCGTGTATCTCAGCCGCCACGCTACGTTTAGCCATCATAGACCCAACAGGGCGCTGAAAATCATATAATAATCAATAAGCAAACACAATGTACACTTGTAACTCCTCTTCTCCACATTATCTTGGTCTAAATTAATTTGGATTAGGATCAGAGCGTAATCTTTGAATATAAACACACCTCAAATAAGAAAATCAATACTTGAAAAATCAATACAAATGTGCAAGTTGCGCAGTTGTTACACCTACAGCTTCAAATTTCACACTACAACAACTAAGATTCACAGTAACTAAAACATGAATAACACATAATTTAATACAATTTATGTAAGAAAAACTGAATAAAATCGTCGGAAAAACGTGGAAATATCAGAAAACACCCGCGAATTTTCTTATTTTGACATTTGATTTTGACATTTACATGTTTGTATTGATAACACGTTTCGTTTTTGGTCGCTAACTTAATTGTAAAGCAGTTGTTCTATAAAAAGAAATATAATTTGTGATAGATATTATGATTTCTAAAGATAATAATGATGAGATTCATTCATATATGTAGATATAATTATAAATTTATCTTAATAATCTTTCGCGCGCCTTATGTGTACCTATGATTTGTACCATATTCTAGAGTGTGGACGCAGTTCATGCTTGTTTTATGCGCAAGGAACAATTAAAAACCAAAATTGGCAGCGACCTGCGACGTCTACAGCTTTAAATACAAGCACAATGTTGAGAGGCTCACGTTCATAACGACATGACATACCTTTCCGCTTTTCGCAACGCTGCCACTGTCGCCTGTTCTAGCGCTGCGAAAAAATCCGGACATTTTTATGGCATGGTTTCTTTTCATTATGGCCTCATTAAAAGGCATTATATAAACATCACGTACGTATTTTAGAGAAATGGTTTAAGTAGTTTTACTGAAAACAATATATGAATGCTAAGCAGTAGCTAACTATAATGGACAACTTTCTAACTTAGATATATTAAACACGAATGCTTGTTTTGTTTGCCTATTTACATATGTACCTACGTAAAAGTGTAACAGCATATTAGAGTAAAGAATGCCTTTGTCTTGAACTTTTGCATTACTTAAAGGCACCTTTGTTTTTTTTTTTTCATTTAAATTTGAATTCTATGTGATTATCACGCAAGGTGAGTGGGTGGGGTGTGACCCTCATCTCCCACTTTCTGACTTCACCCAAGTAGACCATAGATTAATAGGTCCAAAGTCCAAACAGATTTCATAAACATTGCACTCAACTTTGGACTTTGGAACCAGCATACCCACTTTCTTATGCAAGAAACCTTGGTCAATGGACTTTGGAACCAGCGGACCCACTTTCTTATGCAAGAAACCTTGGTCAATGGACTTTGGAACCAGCGGACCCACTTTCTTATGCAAAAAACCTTGTTCAATGGACTTTGGAACCAGCGGATCCACTTTCTTATGCAAGAAACCTTGTTCAATGGACTTTGGAACCAGCAGACCCACTTTCTTATGCAAGAAACCTTGGTCAATGGACTTTGGAACCAGCGGACCCACTTTCTTATGCAAGAAACCTTGGTCAATGGACTTTGGAACCAGCGGACCCACTTTCTTATGCAAAAAACCTTGTTCAATGAACTTTGGAACCAGCGGATCCACTTTCTTATGCAAGAAACCTTGGTCAATGGACTTTGGAACCAGCGGACCCACTTTCTTATGCAAGAAACCTTGGTCAATGGACTTTGGAACCAGCGGACCCACTTTCTTATGCAAGAAACCTTGTTCAATGGACTTTGGAACCAGCGGATCCACTTTCTTATGCAAGAAACCTTGTTCAATGGACTTTGGAACCAGCAGACCCACTTTCTTAAGTAAGAAACCTTGGTCAATGGACTTTGGAACCAGCGGACCCACTTTCTTTTGCAAGAAACCTTGTTCAATGGACTTTGGAACCAGCGGATCCACTTTCTTATGCAAGAAACCTTGTTCAATGGACTTTGGAACCAGCAGACCCACTTTCTTAAGTAAGAAACCTTGGTCATCAGCAGCTAAAATTAGTATTTAGACCAGACTAGGTCATAATGTGTGTAGGTAATCATTTTTACGGAAGTAATTTGACTAAACTGAATTAATGTGGCGACTGTCTGAAGTAAAAGTACCTACCTAACTAATTGTTTGTTAGGTACCTACACACGTAAGACGTACCCACGGCTACACATCAAGCTATAAATTTCCAGTTTACACTGACCTCTCATTGTAAGGAAATCCTATACAAGCGAGATGAGCTTATACTGGAAATGTATAGTTTGATCTGTAGCCGTGCGTACGTCTTACAGATAAACTTTGTTTACGGAATGTAGGTATCATATGTGCCTCATTCCTTCGCTGAGGCAGAGATATCTACAGGCAGACTAGCTACTATTATAACAATCTTGCATCCTAAAGAGTGGTATGGATACATACTTACCTAACCCAAAATATATTAGACCTATATGTCCCCAACATTCCCAAACACTTCTCAAACATTTTTGTTGTCTTGTGCAAGCAACCTTGGACTTCATGCATTACTTAGGCGGACAGGTTTGAAAGTCCACTAGGCCCTAATGTAATAATCAGCAAATCATTATCGTTTTATTTTTCCTGTACCTAATCTTTACATAAACTTCTATCACATAGAATAATTTCAGATTTTTCTCTATGCAAATTTCGGAGATAAGGGGGAAACGGTATTTTGGAACGAAGTTCCTTATCGCGCGTTGTGAAAGGGGGCTAGACGGAAAAAATTCTCACGAAAAGTTGTAACAACACTTTTTGCTATAGTAAGCTATTGTAAGCTGTGCGACGTGCGCATGTTTCTCTGTCTGTCTCTCTCTCTCTCTCTCTCTCTCTTATAGAAAGCAAGCCAGATATAACAAAAAAAAAAAAAAAAAAAATATTACAATTCCTTCACTAATTAATCGAAAGGAACTTCGTTCCATCCGGGTGTCCCTTGACACCTCTCAACTTTTTATTTTTTACATTTTTCATCAAAAGTCAGTAAAGAAAAGAAAAAAAATGTTTAAGAATGTGCAAACAGCGCTCTTACATTATGATACCCCACATGCGCTAGTAGTCGCACTTCATTTCTTTAAGACCCTCTTTCAGTCCCTGTTGCAAAAAAAAAAAAACATATATTTTTATTTCTTCCTTATTTGCAAAATAGTTGGCCAAACGTCATATATAACTGTTCCAAATTTCAAGTTGATAGCATTAGTAGTCCTTGAGATATCCAGCTGTGACAGACAGACAGACAGAGTCATATCGGGTTCCTTTTTGCCATTTTAGTACGGAACCCTAAAAATGATCCAATACCTTCTGTTGTTTGAAGTTCTGAGAAGCTACTGGTTCCGTACTTACCACGGAGTAGAGAATGAAGCTTACCTACATGGTTTGCGTCGCTCTCCATTCAAGTTACCTACCTATCTGTTGTAAGTGTAACTACATACCTACATATAATATCTAGGTGTTATGTTTTCAAAGTGAGCACCTCTACTTTCATAATTATGTGAACAGCCTTGCCTTGGACTTCGGGTGTAGTGTTACAAACTGCACTATGTTATAATTATAATGTACTCACCTATGTAGTAATAATTTCGTGGACTAATACGAAATCTTATAAGGAAAACCCATTGAAATTACCAGTAAGAAACGAGTTTACGCCTCATGCAATATTCTGACGCCTTTTCGCAGATTTTTGTAAAAGAAAGTACTTAAGTAAATAAAAACTTTTTTACAAAAAAATACAACCGACTTCCAAAAACAACACTACAAAGTCAAAAATAACTTTAATTTCGGAAGTCGGTGTCTAGTTAAATGTATTTTCGTTTTTTGCCACCGACTTCCGAAATTAAAGTTATTTTTCACTTTGTAGTGTTGTTTTTGGAAGTCGGTTGTATTTTTTTGTAAAAAAGTTTTTATTATTGAAGCTAACTCAAAAACTACCAAAGCAAAGTTAATCAATTTTATATGGGACCAACTGTGATGTATACCTACCCTCTCGAATAAAACAAAAAAAAATCCAAATCGGTCTAGCCATCTTCGAGTAATCGGGGAACATAAGGTTCCGACGAATTGAGAACCTCCTCCTTTTTGAAGTCGGTTAAAAACTATGAAAATGGAATATCAACTCAATGACACAAGGAATGTTTCAGAATGAAGACAGTACACGACAACTGTCATTCTGACAAGAACTTTACCCAATTGAGGTAAAGTTTAATTTTCTTAGTTTATAGATCATTTTGAACAGTCTGTTCGTCCCGATATTTTGGACGCTGACTGTGCCTACTATAAATCGGTAATGTTGGGCACATCACATGTCATAATGTGTGCCGAATCAAGCTGAACCATCGCTTAGTTGTAATTAATCTGAGATGGATTTTTTTTTTTTTAATTAATCTACAATGGGTCGCCGGTGAGCAAGAGCTCGTGAGCGTACCCACACTGCGAACGTGAACCCACTCCTACAGCTATAGAAGTCTCTTATTCAAATCAAACGTTTCTTATTCTTTTCTTTCATGGAGGCGTTGACTTATTTGCTAAACAAACGTTTGTTTGTGCAATCAATAACTTGCATTTTCTAAAAGCCATTTAAGTAAACCTTGATGCCAGAAATTGAAAATAAAATGTGATGTTATCTCAGTGATCATCCTTGACTTTCTCAATTTTGCAAATTAACCAAAGCGTTTCGTAAAGAATCTTCAAACCTTCTTACCTTAAACGAGTGCTGTAATGATAATGAGCCTGTTCAATGAAAGCTGTAACAACGCATTGGTGACTAATAATTGCTTATTAAATTACTCGGAACTCGGATTTATATAAGTAACATAACTTTTAAAATGTGCAATAGTACCTATACACTGCAACAAAAGTTTACCTAAAGGCGTGTACGCACGAGCGAACAAAACATGGGGAACACGACCATCATCTGAAGAAACTCAGAACCCTGTTGAACATTTAAAGTGTTCGATGTTCGTGTTCACCATGTTTTTGTTCGCTCGTGCGTACACGCCTTAAAACTGCTTCAAAAATCGACACCGCTAGTTCACAGATTGTGATAATAGGTACTGTGAGGGCTCGAACCTCACGGTAGGAGATTTACTAAATTAATAATAAAACGAGAGAGACTAGTTAAATGGGGCTGTTGCCCTCTGTATTTTAAGCTTCAGATAAATTATAAACACGCGGAGCCCTACCAGAATCTATGTCATCCTACAAAGAAAAACGAGGGTCGTTTTTCTTTCTAGAATACATTCCATATTTGAATGATTGAATGTCAGCCAGTATAATATTGTCGAGGCTTGATCAAACCTCTACAGTACCCACCTACTGAGCTTGTTGCCGATAAACCCTTCACTAATGAAGTCTTTTTCTTTTGATTATAAGCAGCAGATGGGATACTTCTGTTTCATAATAATTATGTTGCACTGCGTTGGTCAAGGTGTCCTGCCCATGCGTCACCCTTATGACCGGAACACAACACTATAATTTATATCACTTGTAGAAAATTGTGGGCGTTATAAATTACTAGCAGCGCCCCGCGGTTTCACCCGCTTAGACCGGAATAAAAAGTAGCCTATGTGTTAATCCAGGGTATAAGCTATCTACACACCAAATTTCATCGAAATTGGTCCAGCCGTTTGAGCGTGAAGGAGTAACAAACATACAAACACATACACAAACTTTCGCCTATATAATGTTAGTGTGACAACGTGACGATATATATTATCGTGGACGTCCGCAGCAACACAGGGAAGTACTGTCACAATAATTTCCTAGTGGTAAGACCGTCGGACTGCCAAGTCATAGGTCTCGAGTTCGAACCCAAGACACGCACCTCTGACTTTTCGGATTCATCTGCACATCTTATAATTATTAGGTACTTGCTTAAAAAACGGTGAAGGAAAACATCGTGAGGAAACCAGCCATGCCTGAGAGAAATGTCTCGACGGCATGTGAAGCCAAGTCAGAACCCATGGGAGACTTAAAAACTCCGAAAAGTAAAGAATACCAACATGGTTTGCCTCTCTTTCATAGTTTAGCGTTGTATGTACCCACGGAGCGTGAGTAGTATACATAGCTACGAGTACACAAGACAGAAGGAATTTTTACTTGGTTATACAAGTTCTGGCATATCTACAGGTAAATTCGAAACGCTAAATACTTCTAATTAACTTTCAACCAAGGTCCTACAATAACACAAACTAATCATAATTTCCAATCACTGCAATTAATAAGGCTGCGTTCAGACAAGGCGCATTGCGACGGAGTTTCTTCACCGCGTATTGGGAGCGTGTTACGTCACACATCTACGTACAGTGTGCGCCCGCGCATAGCTCTTTCACTAAGTATAACGTAATACGAGGAAAATGATCTGTGCTGTGCTGTGCTATATCGTACGGGGTAGCCTACATTCGGTATGTGAAATTATTGAGAGATTAAAACGGTTATTGGTTCATTTTTATTTTAAAAATAAATTGAAAAATGAATTAATTAATCTTGAATTAATCTGCTGTTTTGTTTTTTTAATAGAAACGAGATTAGAAAAGACTCCATGCAGTTCAGGATATACAAGTCCTTTGCGAGGGTATATAGGTAACTGAACGGAACCCTAATTTCGTAACACACTATCAATCAGAATCGGTTTCATTTTGACAGTTCAACAACATTCACTGCGTCATTTAAGTACGTTGTTGAGCAGATTATTTTTCGAACATATTTTTATTAAGCAATGGATTAGCAATTTGCTTCAAAATGATGCAGATTCCGATTGATAGTGTGTTACGCAATTAGGGTGCGTTCAGCTTTATTTTCATTTCAGACAGATGATGATTCGAGCTTCTTTAATTGTTGCAGGGATGCTGCTCGAACTTTATTGGTTTCTTCGAAAGAAGAATCTCTTTATTCTTCCAAGTCTTTCAGGTACTTACGTTTGACGTCACGTAGGAACTGCCTTAGACTTTCATATTTCGCTTTTTGATAGAACATGTCTTTTTAGGCGGCTTATACTCAATGTACTGCATCGTTTAACGTGTCGTTTTGCATCCTCGTCAAATTTAAGGATGTGGTATAGACAATCAAACCGAACAACTTTTTCCATGGCAGCAACATCGTATTCGCGAAAAAATAATCAGCCGTCCCATACATTTGCGTTGAGTAGGTATTGAAGTTTTCTATGAGACAGTTGAAATTTTTTTCGCGATTACGATGTTGATGGTCCCATGGAGAAAGTTATTCGGTTTGATGTTCTGTATCACACCCTGACATTTGACGAGGATGCAAAACGACACGTTGTATCTGCAAGATAAAGCAGTGATAGTGTTACGTAAGGCGGCGGCGGCGTGCGCAGGCGCCCCGGTGGGCCGGTGCACGGTGGGCCGAGGCGGACACAGTGATAGAGAGGCTATTGCTTGGTGCTACTTCCTATGCTATTTGTCTGCGTTAGTTATATGGGTGTTACCTACTGCTGTGGTGCAGTCAGTACCGTCGGCTTACGATCGATATTCGAATAATGCATGATCTTTTATTAGGTCTTCACCTATGAAATTGCCGTTCTGCAGTACTGGCCATTTCAAATCAAAATAATTTTTGTTTGGCTAAGAATTCTAATTTCAAATTAATTTTATTTTAAAAACATGGATTTTTTTTCCAAAAGTAGTCATTTGTTTATTGATTAGTGTTACATTTTCATCGCATTTCAATCTTTTTCGTCATCATGGATACGTTAAAAATTCGAGTAATTATGGAATATGAGTACCGTCGTGGCAGCAACGCGGCACAAGCGGCACGCAACATCAACGACGTTTACGGAGCTAACACTACAAACCAACGCACCACTTGTTATTGGTTTGCTCGCTTCCGTTCTGGAAATTTCGACCTGAAAAATGAACCTCGCGGTCGTCCGAAGACTTTGGTCGACAATGACGAATTAAAGGCGATTGTGGAAGCTGATGATACACAATCTACGGCTGAATTAGCAGCAGCTTTCGACGTTAGCGTCAAAACAATATTGGTCCATTTGCGTCAAATTGGCAAGGTAAAAAAGCTTGACAAATGGGTGCCCCAACAACTCAATGATCGCCAGCGCGAAGTACGCGTCGAGACGTGCCTTGCACTGCTCAACAGACACACAAATGAAGGAATTTTGAACCGCATTGTTACCTGCGATGAAAAATGGATTCTGTTTGATAACTGCAAGCGCTCAGCAAGTTGGTTGGATCCTGGTTCAGCACCTAAACAATGCCCTAAACGAAAACTTACCCCTAGAAAAGTGATGGTCACTATTTGGTGGTCTAGCGCCGGTGTGATTCATCACAGCTTCCTACCAAACGGGGTGAGCATTACTTCAGATGTGTACTGTGAAGAACTGAACACAATAATGGAGAAGCTGGCACATCTCCAACCAGCATTGGTCAATCGCTCGTCTCCGCTGCTCTTGCACGACAACGCGCGACCTCATACTGCACAGCAGACGGTCTCCAAGTTGCAAGAACTGGGGTTGGAAGCTCTCCGTCATCCGCCCTACTCATCAGACCTTGCGCCTACAGACTACTACTTTTTCCAGAATTTCGATAACTTCTTGGCGGGAAAAAAATTCAATACCCGAGAGGCAGTACAAAATGCCTTTGAAGAATTTGTTGCCTCCCGTCCAGCTGATTTCTTTAAGAAGGGCATCAATAAACTGCCACTGCGTTGGCAAAGATGCATTGATTGCATGGGTGATTACTTCGATTAATACAAATAAAAAATGCATGAAAAAAATTCGTTTAAATTTTTTCATACAAAACGGCAATTTCATAGGTAAAGACCTATTATTTATACCGATTCACAATACTGAGTGGTAAGTAAGTGTTGTTTTTCCATATCAAATCAAATCAATTTTTTTTTTATTCGGACAACAAAGATCCATAATGCTAGTAATTATTAGAGTAGGATGTAATTTTTAGAGTTTGAAGCATTTTGCACAGAAGATGACCAGCAGGCCTAATATGACACACGCGACAATTACTCGCTCTCGCGTGAGTAATTTTAAGACGGCTCAACACTTTTCTCGTTTTCTGACAGCGCTGCCATACAATGTTCTGTCAAACTTGATGTTTTCTCGACAAACCCTAACATGACACCTAAGTTATGTCGAATTTTTAATCTTCGATTCTTCTCTCGTTTAGTCGTCCTTGAGTTTGACGACGAGACCAGTAGACAAAATTATAATACAAAAAAAAAAAACTAAAATGACATAGCAGTCGCATAATTAGCTACACGTAGATACTTTTTTATTATCCTAATAATGAAAACTGGATGAGTATCACTTTCAGTAGGTAATAACGAGTCACTTTGCCAATTATGATGATTAACGAAATCTAGCAACATAATTACTAAAATCCTAAGGGTGCTGATTAACAAATTTTGCAACATAATCGGTTTTATACCTTCGTTTTGTCAAATTGTGATCTTCAGCCCATATCATTTGTGGTGATTATCAAGAGAGTGTAGTGTAGCAGTGCTGGCCCAGTGGTAAGGCGTTACCACACCACGGGGCGCCCGACTTACGAGTTGTAGGCCGTCGTAGGTTCGAACCCGACAGACGCTTTACTTTCAGAAGGAAAACAACGTGAGGAAACCGGCATGGTCCAAGAACCAAAAATTCGAAGACATCTGACATCTAACAACCCGCACTGGGCCCGCGTGGTGGATTACGGCCCGCTCCCTCTCACCTATTGGACGCCTACGCCTGTGTCCTAGCAGTGAGAACATTTTAATTTCGTCATGCCAAAGATACAAACATAAATATTAAAAGAGGTGCACGTAAAATCATTATAGTACATACTAATTCCATACAAAAAACTAAAAAATCGAGTGAATGTAACGGAACCTCAAGCCGTTGTGGCTATGATAAAAATGATTTGTTTTCAATAACTTGCTACATCGTTCTCTCGTCGCGAGGCAGAGAAGTCAAAGTGCCTTTTTCGAATTTACTCGAGCTTAACGGTCATGTTAGGCATTAGAATAACGTCAGAATCGACGACAAACTTCGACAAATCGTGATATCTCGTCTTTTCGTGCTTGTCATGTTAGCCCTGCAGGTAAGGCACAAGTTTCTCACCTGGCCATCCTCTCCCCACAAGATGCCTCAAAATGGGAGAAAAGAAACCCTCTGTCACTGTTTTCAGAATGCTGGCTCGGGTTCTAGTTATGATGCGATTTTTTTCGGGATGATCGCATGAAATCCGTCATAGAATGTATAGAAGAATGTGTGAAATTATTTAACGATTAGGTTAGTTCGAGTTGTTACGAGTAAGAATAAGAATAATCTTTATTACTTATGGAAGTGGTTACACATAGTGTGAAGTCCCTGACTCCTGTGCTAGGAGGTTAACCTGTGTTACAAGAGCCAGTGCCCTCTCCCGGGGGGAAATACTATTGAAAACTTATGCAATAAGATTTACAATGACAAACATGAATGACATGATGAATTCCTAGTACAGGCTCCAGTCTCCACAACTATAAAGGGTTCCGTTTTTTCCTTTTGAGGTACGGAACCCTAAAAATGCTTAGAAAAACTCTGTAGTGGTGATTGTGTTATACGTGTATTGTGTGTGTGTGCTTGAAGTATGTGTGTGTGTATGTAAATTGAATTGAATATTCAGGAAAGGTTGATTGGGATCGCGAGTTAGACAGTCAATGGCCCGGCCACGACGTTGCGCGAATTGTGGCGCGGCAAGCGTTTTATCTCTTTATTGCGCGGTCCAGACGCGCAACGCACTGTGGCTAGTTGGGATCACATGCAATGAATGAGGAAAACCGCTGCCGCCGCGCCGCCCGCCGCCGCGCAATTACGTGGCCGGGCCGTAAGGCACTCAACTTTCTACAGTCACCTTATGCAGGATAAGTTTATAAATTGACAGGTTCTTGTTGAGTAGGGGGTAAAGTTCGCTCATCCTCCATAGAAAAGGAATGATCCTCCGACCAGACGGGTGTCGTGTCTAGGGCCAACTGCCCAACGGTTGAGGTCGGGACATTGCATACATAGGTACAGGATGAAATTGAATTTTTGGGCATCCTTTTATCATTCCTTCACTGTACATGGTAATTGTAGGTACTGATCAGTATCAGCTGATTTTTTTTTTTCGATATTTCATGTTTGGTTCCGTAGTAAAAGTTGTTCTTAATGATGAGTACAATGACCCCATAAAAGGATGCCCATGAATTCAATTTCACCCTGTATGTGCTAGTCGCGCGGTAAACTCTGCTTGCGCAATGCAGGATTTGTTAATCTATCTCTGTATCAAAGTTGAATGTATTATAATTCATAATGCATTTCCTATCTACCGTTCCTATCTTAAAACTTGCGAATTATTTGATAAAACTCCTTGATGCGTAGTTCGTATGTGGCGTTGTAGATGCCGCCACATCACTCCCATCCGGAAACCGGAGGTCGATAGTAGGCTGAGTCGTGTATCTTGCGAGACTTGCTAGTTGAGGTTCCGTGAGTCGGAACTGGGTGCCGTATATTATAACGGTGAGTCGGAACCATAGAAATATAAAAAACATATCTATGGTCGGAGCTGATATATGACATTATCTAATGCTAATCGGATTTTCAGAGTTCTTCTTTTTCTTGTACATTAACGACGGAAAATAGGCCTGAGAGAGAAGACTCTCAAATCTAGCCGTTTTAAAGGACCCGCGAAAAACTCACTGTCAAACTCACTAGGTGAGCGTAGTAGGGGTAATTGTACAGCAGTACTAATTACACTCAGCTACTCAGTTACTAAAAGATAGAGCGAAATTACAACGCGTGAAACGCGTGAGGGACGGCAATCACAAAATATGAAACTCAGAAGGTGAGTACAGTGTATAGCTCACAGAATACCTTGCCGATATCTATTGAAATTGTAGATGACCCATTATGAGCTAAAATCAAAGCTCTATGTATTTCAACTTGAGTTTGAGTTGAGTTTGAGCTATCAGTTTGAGTTATAGTTGCCCGTGTACTACGGAATATACTACGGAAAAAACTGGATACAAAGTAGATGGGCACTCTTAAGCATCTCTTACCTCTGCTATATTCCATAATGTTTCCTTCTCCGAATTAAAAGTGCGCCTACCTACTTTTTTCATCATTGTTCTGTAATATGGCGAGCTCTCAAATCTTATCAAAAGGCAGCTCTAGGTTGCATGCGTAATCCAGAGCCACCACGGTTGCTGATGAGATGCAGGGTGATGCTGCTTGGAAGAAGCCTACCCATAATCCTCTCCATTATAATTTATATTATTATTTATAGCAACCCAAGCATCATAATATAAATGTTGACGGGATGACGAAGGCCAAAGAAAAGATGGATGGATTGTGTGAGGAATGATATGAAAGAGAGGGTGTGAATGATATCGTGACGGATGACAGGGGAGAATGGAAAAAGATTTGTTGAGCCGACCGTAAGTAACATGGGACAAGGGCAGGAAAATGATGAACCCATGCAGCAACCAAAGTGCAACCTTATTAAAACGTAAATAAAACTCAATGTGATGCAAAATCTAGAGTTAAAGATAACTGTGGAAGGACTATACAGTACGATACGTTCAAAGGTTCCATCGTTTATCTTCGGGAAAACCGAAATATAGCGAATGAAATGTGACTATCGACCAATAGAAATTGATTTATATTCCCACCTAAATTATTATAGATTGACGCACTAATTCCGTCACTCCCTATTGGGCCAGCCATTGTATGAATAGTAGGAACGCAACGCTTTTATAATGGTTGTTAGTAGTTGTAATGATCCTGCAATAGCCATAAATGTTAATTTGTGCCTAAAATTACTTCTGTCAGGCTATTTGAGCTGTTGCTGGTTATGTATTTATTTTCAAACTAACCGTTCGACTCGATCGAATATGAATGCTTACATCAATGACTATAAACATATAGCAATAGAATATGTAGAGATCTTATTAACCAATTAATTAAATATTGAAAGCTTTTACCTTAAACATTTCGCAGGCATCCGCAAAAACATTCCATAATCTTGTGAAAACCATAAAAATACCTTCTTTGCAACAGTAAACACAACACAAGAAAAAAATATTTCCCCATTAGCTTTTACCTGCGGCTTCGCTCGCGTGGTTGTCGGAAAATGTCCCACGGGAACGTACTACCGGAAAATTCTTCCTTATTTCTTGTCTACATTATAAAGGGAACCTCTGTGCAAGATTTCAGCTTTCTAGGACCAAGGGTTTTGGCTGAGCGTTGATGAATCAGTCAGTCAGGACTTCTCTTTTTATTTGTGTAATAATAAAGGCATTAGCATACAAAAGAACTTTAAACAATCTTCCACAAACATATTTAATTCGTAACAATAGTCACATTATAAGGGTGCGTGTACATCATATTCATATTAATTTATTTCTCAGACAGAATATGGTACCTACATTATACAGTCTATAGTTTAATTTAAGAACAGCTTCATAACTGTGTAACGCACTACAATCGGAATTTGAATCATTTTGAAACAAATTGCTACTCCAATGCTTCATATGTTCGAAAAATGTGTCTGCTCAACGACGTAAATAACGCAATGAATGTTGTTGAACTGATAATGAAACAGATTTCAATCGATAGTGTGTTACGTAATTAAGTATCCTGCCGTGTGACCTGTGCCGTAAGACCTCATTCTAAACTTCGAATCTGAATCCGCTGTGAGTTTCTTGATTGGCATTCTAAAAACTCGGTTGATAATTCGAATTTACATTAGCGCTACCGTTGCGAGCGTGTCAGCGAGTTGAACTAAGTTGACCGTGAGATTTTGACAGATAAATTATGAGATGACGTAAGAAGTGGCATTCAGTAAGGTAATTCCCCCGTCACTTCGACGCTCACTTCGCACTCGAACCCGATTCAAAGTGTCAAATAAAAAGCATCTATTTTACGAGTGAGAGTGAATAACGATGTGAGATGCTAGTTATTGTTTGAATTTTACAGAATCGACGTACTGAAAAGCTCGAATCGGTGCTATCGCATAAAAAATAAACATTAAAGTTAGTCTAAAGGTAGACTTGTGATTGCAAACATAGTACTTACATGAATAGGTACACTACACTACAATACATACTAGAATTTGATTCGTATGTCTTCTAGTCCATGTCTTACGTGAAATATACATAACATTCAATCAATCAATCTACCTAGCCTTTTCCCAACCATGGGGTAGGCTTCCAATCTAACTGGATGCAGATGAAAACCAGTATTTTACATGGATGACTGCCTATCTGATCTCCACAACCCAGTAACTGGGTAATAAAAACCCATTGGTAAAACTGATTGTCAGACTTTCGGGCTTCTGACGATTCATAACTTCTGACGAAGAATGCACCACGAATGCCAGCCGAGACGGCCGCGGCTTAACGTGCTTTCCGAGGCACGGAGGAGTCTCGATATGTCAAGATGGTCACTCATCCACGGACCAACCCCGGCAAACGTAACTTAACCTGATGGATCGACCACACCACGCCGCGCCACGAGCTCCTAACATAACCTCCAAACATATCATTCAATATAACCCCACTAGCTGCGCTCCGCGGTTTCACCCGCGCAGGCCGGAATAAAAAGCCAATGTGTTTATCCAGGGTATAAGCTAACACACACACAAACTTTCGCCTTAATATTAGTGTGATAAATAATTAAGTTGTGCAGAATGTGCACCAAATAACAGACCTAGCACCATAACGTGTTCGCAGATGTGCACGCACCTTAATACACGTAAAACGTAACCTTTACATAAGTCAGGCAGAGTTCCCATTGCTTTCGTCTGCTCTCACGAGCATTTGAATAAAAATGAAAGCTTTCTCAGAATGAGACACGTACTTTGATGAACATCACCTGTAAAATCTGCCAACGCGCAGTATGGACAAAAAGAATGAGGTTGCGATAGTTGGCCATGTCATAAACAATATGTAAATACATACCAGCCAATGAGTAGGTAGGTACCGTTTGTCCTAATGGGGTCAAATTCGTCTGCCTTGTAAAAGTCGTAGTCAAAGCAATTATTTCATTTAAAGGCACTTTTGAACGTCAAAATATACAAGAAAATAGAATTAATTTTAAAAAATCTTTTTATTCTTTTTTTATAAGTACACATGTTTCAATTATTATTATTATTATTTTAAAAGTCTGTTATTATGTGTGTATGTGTAAATATTATATTCCGAAATAAAAAAAAACTATTGATTCTAAAATAGAGACGTAGCGTAGAGCGGGACGTCTCCTAGCTAGATGGACCGACAGCCATAGGAAGGTGGCTGGGACAGACTGGATGCAGAAGGTGGCTGGGACAGACTGGATGCAGAAGATAGAGGACAGGGTGTTGTGGCGCAGCCTGGGAGAGGCCTATGTCCAGCAGTGGACAGCGATAGGCTGAGTTGATTGATTGATTGGTCTATAAGGAGGAAGAAAATGCCAAAAATGCCAAACTTACTGGTACAGTTACACGTTAGTGGTAACTTTTGACCTTGAGCTAGCCTAACGTAGTAAGGACTTTCAAAAAAATACGAGACCAGCTTGTACTGGGCTTGTTACCTCTGGCGTGCGGCATACAGTACCTATGCATCTGGTCGCAACTGAAAACTTGAAAACTTTATGTGCATCAAAGCTTGTTTATTCTGCACAAACAAGTTTGTGCAGAATAAACAAGTTTTCTTTCTTTTTAACCGACTTCAAAAAAAGGGGAGGTTCTCAATTCGGTTGTTTTTTTTTTTTCTTAAACGATCTCAAATTATGACGTTCCAAAATCAAAATATTTTATTTCACAAAACTTACGGGCCCTTAAAGAACGTCAGAAGCAAGGTGCACGGTTCTAATTGGTCGTTTCCATGTCGTTTCCTATGAAGAAGAGCCGGCAAAAAACTCCATGGTTACTCTTTTAAAAATAATTGGCTTTTACAACAGTGTGTAGGCTTTTCAACAAGTACTAGGTACTAAACAAAGTAGAAAATGGACAACAAACCTACAATCTACCAGGCTTACAACGTTCTCACAAAATAGAAAAGAATAAATAAAATAATAAAAATAAAAACCTATTTGTACCAAATGACATGATTGCTATTACAACTGCAACAAATCTGAATAAATATCATGTCCACAACAGTCACTACAAACAGAAATACATAATCTACCATCCAGTCATTCATTAATAGAGTTGCTTTTTGTCCACAGTTTAATCACTAGTACTTACTTAGCCTACATCAGCTGTACTTAGGCAAGTGCTAACCTATTGAACGAGAAGTCTTCTCGTGTGAACCCTGTTACCTAATCAGACCTGCGTTTTGTTAAGAATTATGTTTCATATGGAACTAGCTCGGCTATGCGGTTTTGTTCGGGCTTTTGTATATGAGAAAATTCTTCCTTGTGTACTGCTTCGCCAATGAAGGTTTGTCGTCAGCTTCTTAGTTTCGCTTCTGTTACTCCCCAACAGATATTCAACGTGCCGTTTTTTTTCTGGGGGTTTTGCAAAAAATACATTCATGAAGCTACTCACACAGCTGGGTCAGAACAGTAGACAAACGATGAACAAAAAAAAAGGTGTCACACAACGACCTTTTACCAGCTCGCTCCAGTGCAGCGCCAGTGATCCTACTTTTTAGGTTATTATTTTATTACTTACTTATTTAGTTCGTTTGAAATTATATTTTTTTTTATTTTATTAATTATTTTATCTTATTATAATTTTTATGATTACTGACCTGTGCCTTTAATCAATGTTGCTATAGCGGCGGCGCGTTGTAATGTATAGTTTCCAGACAATAAAAAAAAGCCTGAAAGGTAACTGGTAGTGCGGGTATGAAAAGTGGAATAGTGTTCATTGATTGACTGATAAAATCTAAGACTATAATGAAGTACGGAGACGCTACGCAAAAAAATAAGAGTAGTTTACTGTTACCTTAACCCGGTTATAACTGTATTAACAACATAACTGTCGCTATTTATATTATCTAGGTACTTACATGCTACTTGAAACATGTAGTGTTATCTATTTCGTGGATTATTAAGGTCCCTCGTGATAATATGGAAAAATTAAACATTCAATTTTGACGCCGTGCGCGTGAACATTACTTACTTACTTTTATTTTTTCGTTTTTAACCGAGGCAAAAAAGGAGGTTCTCAAGTCGAGCCGTTTTTTATTTTTTTTTATGTATGACCACGCATAACTTTTTACAGAGTAGTCCGATTTGAACGATTCTTGTTTTATTCGGGAAGGTACATAGGTACCTTGACGTTGGTCGCATGTAAAATTAATTTCTGTGGAAAAAAAACTTCCGACTCCCAAAAAAGCACTAAAAAGGAAAAAATAACTTTAATTTCGGAAGTCGGTGGCAAATAACGAAAATACAAAACCAAAGACACCGACTTCCGAAATTAAAGTTATTTTTCACTTTGTAGGTAGTCTATTTTTTTTTTTATACATACTAACAAAATGATGACATAATTCATACAACATTAATTTTCCTTTGTCACCCAAGAATATAACAAGCCTAGACAAACATACAGCTTCATTAAGTTCAATATTAGTAGATGGAAGGCTAATTGTCTCCGATTCCCACACCGCCTGTGTTTCCTCGTGTTAAGAAATCGATGTCGCTAACAATGCTTATATAATATCGTAACCATGTCTGTCCATATTTACATATATACATAAAACACACGTTTATGATCCTTACAGTTAAACAATTACGTAGTAATGAGCATCAGAGCTTTAGAGGAGCTCAGGGCTAAGTAATAACAGCCACACGGGTCGATACATAATCTTTACATACCGAGACTCCTCCGTGCCGCGGAAAGCACGTTAAGCCGTTGGTCCCGGCAGTCAATCGTGGATCTTTGACAGTCGTTACGGGTCATCAGAAGCCCGAAAGTCTGACAACCAGTCTTGCCAAGGGGTATCGTATTACCCAGTTATGGGTTGTGGAGGTCAGATAGGCAATCGCTCCATGTGAAATACTGGTATTCAGCTGCATCCGGTTAGACTGGAAGCCGACCCCAACATAGTTGGGAAAAGACTAGGCAGATTGATTTGAGCATCAGAGCTTTACAATGTATGGTGTAGGTATAGCCGAGAGGTTTATCGTAATCCTAACTAATGTAGGTAATAAATGCAAAAAAAAAATTTTGGACCAAACACTTGTACTTTGAAAGTGAGTTTGTTTGTTACGCTTTCACGCTAAAACTGCTGAACGAATTTGCATGAAATTAAGCACATGGATAGACCATGACCTGGAATAGAATATAGGATACTTTTTGTCCCGGTTGTACATTCCCAGCTAGTGATAACATAAACCTTCAACTGTCATGTTATCAGACACATATCTATTGTCAGGCTCCTAGGAGGTCGATCGTCAGTTGAGAGACATAACGTCTTGGTTCCCCGAAGGGTTGGCCAGAGACCAGAGGGTCTAGACAGTGGCATTCTGTCAGCGATGATGGAAAAGTTAAAAAGAATGGAACTGACATAAGTTATCTACCGTAAAGTAGGTACATACCATACATACAGAAACTCACGCCTTCTTCCCATGGGGGTAGACAGAAACAACAGAACGCCACCTGCTGCGATCCTTACATACGCCTTTTGCTTCGTTTACGTTCATACATCTGCGCACCTGACCTTTCTGAAGAACATCACCAATAAGCTAAGCTTAATCTAATCACGCTAATATTCACCCCTAGAAAAGTGATGGTCACTGTTTGGTGGTCTAGCGCCGGTGTGATTCATCACAGCTTCTTACCAAACGGGGTGAGCATTACTTCAGATGTGTACTGTGAAGAACTGAACACAATGATGGAGAAGCTGGCACATCTCCAACCAGCATTGGTCAATCGCTCGTCTCCGCTGCTCCTGCACGACAACGCGCGACCTCATACTGCACAGCAGACGGTCTCCAAGTTGCAAGAACTGGGGTTGGAAGCTCTCCGTCATCCACCCTACTCACCAGACCTTGCGCCTACAGATTACTACTTTTTCCAGAATTTGGATAACTTCTTGGCGGGAAAAAAATTCAATACCCGAGAGGCAGTACAAAATGCCTTTGAAGAATTTGTTGCCCCCCGTCCAGCTGATTTCTTTAAGAAGGGCATCAATAAACTGCCACTGCGTTGGCAAAGATGCATTGATTGCATAGGTGATTACTTCGATTAATACAAATAAAAAATGCATGAAAAAAATTCGTTTAAATTTTTTCATACAAAACGGCAATTTCATAGGTAAAGACCTATTATTATAAAAGGCGAAAGTTTGTAAGTGTGTGTGTGTCTGTATGTTTGTACAAACACACACACACATACTACTACTACTACTTTTTACTTCTTCAAGCTCAAATAGCTGGACCGATTTGGATGAAATTTGGTATGTAGATAGCTTATACCCTGGATTTACACATAGACTACTTTTTATCCCAGTCTACGCTTGTGAAACCGCGGGGCGCAGTTTTTCTACAACGACCATGTCCTGTTGAAAGTCGTAGAAATATGATGTACTATAGTGGAAGATTACTATGTAGATAATAATTATCTACAAAGTAATCGTCTACAAAAGGACAACTACGAGCAACAAGTGTGTAAATGATGTGACAATGCAAGCACGTATGTAAATATTTCGTTAAATTTTGATACCTAGACCAATTAGGTAAGTGTATTGTAGCTAGTTCACAAACATAATCAAAGTTTAGGAAAAGGCAGTAGGTACTTAATAATATTTTGATAACAAAAAATAAACATGCGGAACCTTTTATTCAGAAATACTAGGAGTAAGAGGTTTATTTTTACTTTCAAATAGTTCGCTGACACCGATCAGCTGACTTAGTGCTAGTGATGTATTTATTTCAATTTGAAAAGTTCGGTTTCTGGTATCAATGTATTAAAAATTCTCATAACTTCCGAACGTGTAGAGAGATAGGATTAAAAATCCCTTCCAATATCGTTTAATACCATCCAAAGAAGTCGTGCCTTTAGTATAGTATATACCCTTTCCGTTACACCCTGTATAAGCCCTCCGGTGACATAATGGTGATGAAGCATGCACTAAACAGGTTTATTTTTAACATGTCTCATTATCATACTTTATCTTTTCTGTAAATGGTCAGATATTCAGGCTTTTATAGCATGCGATCTTTTCTAAAGCCCGGTAACGACACAAAAATTATGTTCTTTCAAAATTGGGAAAGATCTTATCTTCATAGAGACATCTGTCACAGCTCCATTAGCTTTGCAAAAGATGAGTAGGGAGCCTGTGTACAACAAAACCCGCGTTACATAAGTGCCCTGCGCAAGATTCGATCCGGCTCCGCGATCTGATCGCACGCACTGTTTCATAAGGCGCATTGTCCTATTGTGGTGGCCATTGAGACATGCGCATTACTACACATTTCTCTTCCGTGGTATATGTTGGTTGTTCACAGTATTTCAGTACGTCTGAGGAGCGGGTACTTCATCACTGTCACCGGGGACTACTTGAGTGACCTGTTTGGGGGAACATTGCTACAATCACGATAGTTTTCTTATAGATTGGTGATTGCAATATGTCGTTTTGAAAGCACATGTTAAATTGTCCAGACTCCAGCAGCTTAACACAACCGCCAAAGAAATGGGTTTTGTCGACGGAAGAATAGACAAAATGGCAGTTAGTAGAAATATTTCTACGCATTCTATGTGTCTAAGCATGGCAATGTGTAATAAATTTGTCTATTCTTCCGTCGACAAAACGTCGTCGTGCTACGCGTGCTGATGTAATTTTCAGCCTTTGGATTTCAATTTTATGGTAGTAGCACAGTTTACATATTTGATATTCATGTCGGGAATTTAACTGTAGAGCTATTTTTTAGCGCTAAGTAATTTATTTTTGTAGTTTATAAACAAATATACAAGTTAACACTATTTACACTAGGTACTAAAGTAAATGACTACGCTTGCCGGGGTTGGTCCGTGGATAGGTGACCATCTTTACATACCGAGACTCCTCCGTGCCTCGGAAAGCACGTTAAGCCGTTGGTCCCGGCTGTCATTCGTGGATATTTGACAGTCGTTACGGGTCGTCAGAAGCCCGAAAGTCTGACAATCAGTCTTACCAAGGAGTATCGTATTACCCAGTTAATGGGTTGTGGAGGTCAGATAGGCAGTCGCTCTATGTTAGACTGGAAGCCGACCCCAACATAGTTGGGAAAAGGCTAGGCAGATTGATTGACTAAAGTAAATGACTAACTAACTAACTATACAAATAAATACAAAAACAAAAGGACACTGTAGAGCTTATTTAATGATGAGCTAGCTACGATATTTTTCAAAAGAAAGGGCTGAATTCGCGGCAGTCTCATACCAACTTCTGAATACCCAGTTATTTCAATTACCTCTCAAGTCATGCAAGCATGCTATATAAGGATGCCAGGCTTCCTAGAAACCCAATACTGTAGATGTTTACGGTCGCAGTAAATCTTCACGATCACACAGTATGATGTGGTAGTACAGTTCCTATCTCATGTTTACTTCCGCGCAGGCGCAGGCGTCCGGTGATCATTGATGATTGAGTAACAGATGGACTTTCATTCGCAACATTGTATGTATATTTACATAATTTAAATTCTAACAATCATAAAAATATGTACAAGTATATAAAAAAGGAGGGGTAAGAGGTAGGTAGGCCTTTGGTGTGGGATGCAACGTGTATTGACACCCTTGCGCCATCACATGTTCCTAGCACGGTGGGCTGTGCTGGGGCGACTGCTGCGGGTGCGGAAAACCTCAAACGGCGCAAATACTCTAATCTTATTGGAACTTATATGTTTGAGCCGTTTGGGGTTGAAACACTAGGGCCATGGGGTCCGAGTGCCCTTTTAGTTTTTCGGGACATCGCCAAGCGGTTGGTCGACTCTACACGTGACCAAAGGGCTGGCCTATTTTTTGGCCAAAGAATTAGCATTGCCATACAACGTGGCAATGCTGCCAGCCTTTTGGGCACTTTTCCTGTCGACAGCGATGCGGACGAATTTTTTGATGCCCTATGATTATTTCCCCTCCTTTTTTATATACTTGTACACATTGTATGTTACTTTAAGTATGTATATTTGTTGCAGTAGGTATCTATATACATAAATATCCTCTATGGCATATTGCCAGGACCGATTGTACACATACATACATAAATTCACGCCTTCTTCCATAGGGGTAGGCATAAACTACAGTACGCCACCTGCTGCGATCCTTACATACTACTTTTGCCTCGTTTACGTTCATACATCTGGTCATACACGCACGCCGGTTGGGAGTGCTACGCAGCTGACGTGAGGACCGAGTAGGATTATAGCAGTAATCTAGGTATACCTAAGAACTGTTCGTTGTACTCTCCAGTGGTTGGTTAGAAGCACTGACACATGACTGATAAAGTTGTATAAACGCTACAGCAGACTAGGGCGGGCTGCGCCGCAACGCAACGCATTGTAAAAGTCTTCCTTCATCAAAATGTACAAAAGTTCGTACATTTTCTATGACCCAACATTAAAGGCAGGCCGCACCGCACTTTTATGTATGAAAATGCGTTGCGCTTCGGGCCGCTACGGTTGTAATGTGCACTTGGCTTTAGAAGCACTGAACCGTCATCAAGAAATATCATCAGCGTTAGAGCTGTGTATCACAATGACTCCGCGTTTAATTCCCAAGTTGGTGTTGGCAAGGATACCTGTCTTACGGATGCTGACTTACGGATATTTGGGTGCATCATCTGCACGAAATCTAAACTGTAGAGCGTTTACATACATTTCACGTGAGTCTGTCATTATTCATGTTTCATTTTGCTATATGAATCAAAATCAATCTGCCTAGCCTTTTCCCAATTATGTTGGGGTCGGCTTCCAGTCTAACCGGATGCAGCTGAATACCAGTATTTTATATGGAGCGACTGCCTATCTGACCTCTACAACCCAGTAAATGGGTAATACGATACCTCTTGGTAAGATTGGTTGTCAGACTTCCGGGCTTCTGACGACCCGTAACGACTATCAAAGATCCACGAATGACAGCTGGGACTTTCCGAGGCACGGAGGTATTCTTTGTGATCCGTAATGTTGAAAAGAAGTCTTGCTCTACTGTGGAACAGTTACAAGATGAGATTATGAAGTAACTTCGAAATCCCAAGAACAACAACAAACTGAAAGCTGTTGGTAACTTCAAAAGTTTCCCCAATGTTACGCAGACTTTCGTAATAAAACTCAAGATTATAAAGTAATGTTATTTTCCTTATTTGCACATTACGGATATGCCTGTATTGTATGCATATAATCTTTGCAAAGATTGGGTCGAGCCAGCTATAAACATGGCGTTGCTCAATGCAAAGGCCGCGGGCGAGGTCACGGTATGAACTAGTTGCACTCATAATATTTACCCACATTCGTACTGGGAATCACGCTTTCGCAAAATTGACAAAAAATTATATAATCGATGATATCCACTCTTCTTTATGTAAGAACTTCTTAACTATGCTGAATGCTGATCTTGCAAATAGCTGCAGGTTTAGGACATTTGTGTTTTAATTAATTTTATCCATTGGTAGGATGGAGAAGACCTATTAATTAAGGGGGCACCGCAGTAGTAGCTGCGAAATTCAAACTTTCTTACGTTTTTTGCAATTTGCACATCAGTGTCAGGTCTGTCATCTTGAGCATACTCAGCCTATAATGTTCCCACTGCTGGGACACAGGCCTCCTCTCTGGGAGAGGAGAAAATATGATTCGCGAGTACTAGAACCATCAATATATCTCTACAGGTTAGATTTATTCTCTCTAAGTTTGATTTCGGAAATCATGACATTTCCGAACAAATTTAACTTAGAGAGATGTATTGATGATTCTTATGGTTATAATAATGTAAATACTTACATATTTTTTATAGTCGTGAATCCTATTTTGATCAACATACAACCTGACACTGACCTGCAAAAAAATTGCCCCTATTCACCTCCAATTCACCTTGAATGTTTGGGGACTATCGTCGGAACAGGGAAGCAACAGTTATTTATTTATAAAATGTCGAATTGCGTCCCACTGAACAAGACTTCTGTCTGTCAAGTAAAATTGATAAATAATTTTCTAGTTAAAACAATGAAGACGCTGAAATGTACACTCCAATATAATACAAAAAGACAAAATATCCGCAAAGTAACATACAATATTTTCGACTTATAACAGTGACCTGCGCTGGCGACGACCACTCGCGATCTTTACTGTCAAAATATTCGATTTTCTACTACTTGACAGTTAATTTCACAACCATAATCTCAGGACAGTTAGGAAAATGTGTCGTTGGAACACGACGCTTACAACTGCGCTGGCTTGCTAATCTTATTACCACGATATGATGCATGAGCTGTTCTCGTAGACAGATGAAGATTCCAAACATTCTGTGCTCGATGGATTTGCAGATGAAGACATAACGTCAAAGACCCACAAAGAGATGATCAACACATTCGTTACTTAATGCAATCGGCTTCTACGCATCTCCAATGCCTCCAGTGTTGCAGACCTCCAAAAGAGGTAGTCTTCTTCTTCTTCTTCGTGTCGCTGTCACGACCGTAAAACTTTGCCACTTCCACGGCTGGACGGTGGCAGCGCAGAGATAACTTTGGCTGCATGTTTTGCGACACAGAGGGCAGAATAAGAGGTGGAGCATAGTTTGCGACATAGTTTTAGATCCACACCCTGCCGTTCCGTCTAGGTAGCCCCACTTTACCAGGTTGGAGTTACATCTTCCCACTTGTTTCTGAAGACGATTCAGGGATTTCCAAGTGGACCACGAAAGCGAGATGCTCTTTTGGTGGTAGATAGTAAGTAGGAGGGGGAAGAGTATCCTGCCATAGTTAGCAACGGGCGTCGGCCAGGTTTCCTGGTAGAGACGCTGTTGATTGTAAGAAGCTGTGTCTGCTTTTTAGCCGTTGTGTGTACTTCCTTGGCGTGAGCGGAAGCGAAGGCGGTGATACTACTTACCATCCAATAACTAAAAGTACCATCGAAGCATTATAATCAACAATTTGGGACAGCTGCGACTACTACGAGTACACTAGACCAATGAGGCAGTTAGAACAACTTTTGGGCTAACTGTAACTCGACGAGCAGTTTCGTCGCTTGTAAAAGTTAAAAAAAAATCGCCTACGTAGAACCACCTTCACGACCTAGATTTAGAATTAAACATGTACTAAAGTCTAATTCTTATTGCGAGTATAATTGTACCTTGTACGAGTTGGATGAGTTTCGTAATATGTAAAATAATGACAGAAGTATGTTCTAAGAATGTAAAGAGTTATTTTGTTGTTTTTGTTGCAAGAATTAACATTAGTGTTGTAATGTAAATGAATCGTGTTGATAAAAGTCATGATGATGGTGCACTTTTGAGATGAATATTTTTTTGTGACGTAGGTAAGTACCTATATGTTCTAGCTACTGAAAGACGCAAGAGTCAATAGCTGACTAGGACAGTATACAATGTGTCTGTTTAGGGTGTGGCACAGACCATCAAACTGAACAACTTTCTCCTGGGAACCAATATCGTAATCGTGATAAAATTATCAGTCGTCCCATACATTTGATCAAGTAGGTATTGAAGATTTGTATGGGATGACTGATTTTTTTTTCAAGATTATGATGTTGGTTCCCGGGAGAAAGTTGTTCAGTTTGATAGTCTGTACACACCACACCCTTAATTTTCGCCATACCGTATACAGACGCACTGTATATCCAAAAATGAATGTTTTAATTTACACTTTGGAGATTACGAATTGCGCTCTGCATAGCACGCTAGAGTCGTTGTTTTGAACCTAACAACCAGTAGGATCATCATCATTTCAGCCGAAAGACGTCCACTGCTGGACATAAGTCTCCCCCAAGCACCGCCACTTCGACCGGTTCTGTGCTTCTCACATCCAGCGGATTCCTGCGGTCTTTACAAGATGATCGGTCCACCTTGTGGGAGGCCTTCCAACGTTACGTCTCCCGGGATGTGGCCAGAACCATTCGGCCCCATCGGCCATCTGTTCTGCGAGCAATGTGCCCTGCCCACTGCCACTTGTAATTGGCAATTCTTCGAGAGCTATGTCGATTACCTTGATTCTCCTGCGGATCTCTTCATTTCTGACCAGTAGGATTTAGTGGAATCAAATCGAATGGAGCCAAATAAATAATATTTACCTATTTTAGATACTCAATCCTGTTTTTCGTGTTGATAATGACAACACCGGAACTGGTAGCAGTCTGTGAAGAGATCTATGTTATGAGGCTGGTGGTCAAGTTAATTTGGCAACCGATACCTCAAACACACTTACTTATTACATCAGATAGGCTTAGCTAGCGCAACATGACATCAATACGCACACACAAGCATTCAACTAACTACACCAATAAGTTTACAACGCAAGTTTTACACTTCTTATTTTTATAAGAAGAAAAATAAAATAAAAGCTACATTAACGCACTAAGCTTTTTACTTATTTTGTACCTACTATAACGTACAACCTCTAACTAACCAAAACATTACACTGAAAGCTTACCTATAAACCATAAACCATGCTGAATTCAGTGTGAGCTTACAAGCTCTGCTCTGTTTAGTTTATCATCAAGTCCTGGTTTTCACAAAACCGCCAAGTCCCAATTCCTTATATCTTTTCCAAAGTGGTTTGCAGTGCAATTTTAGTAATCTTTTTTAAATTTAGTGAATACTCAAAAACATTAGCAAATTGTCCTGCCTATGAATAATTGTTAACTATGATATTAGTCTGTAAGCTTTCTGTAAGAATAAATAAATAAATAAAACCCCCCTTAAATGGAGCACGGCATACGTCACCCGCCCTCAAGGGCTCTCAAGAGCATCAGGTCAGTAGGGCAGTCTTGTTTAACTATAGTTTGTTATTAAACATATTATAATTATAACAAGTTAACTAATAAGTTGCCCAATATAAAGTAGCTCAGCAGCACGCATCGGCCGCCCTACAAGGATGCGGCGCTCACCTGCGCCTGCGCCTCACCGCGCGCCGCCGACAGTGAAAGTGCCGCAGTAACTTCGTAACGGCGTTATGTCACAGCCTCGCGCCTGCGCAGTCGTGCCCCGACTATGACGCCGCGTGCGCACCTTCAACACCATCAAAAAATATATTTCGATTTTTGAGGCTTATGTGATCGTACTTACTAACAAGCATGTGCGAGTGAAACTTTGAAAAAAAAAAATTATAATATTTTTTCCAAAATGTCTCCCCTAGTGTTAGTTTTGTTAAGTGCCTTAGTTTTAGTAAACGCTGTTGAACTACCCGACAGCAGAGAGAGTGCGCGCGAGGAGAAGTTACGGAGTGCTTTGATCGACGCTTTTCAGAACATCAAGAAAGGATCCGCTAAGGGCGGCGTCGACGAGGACCTAGCTTCAGACCTAATCGGTTCCCTCGCCAAGCCTAGTCCTCCGAACTCGAGTCGAAACGATAAATCTACGACAGAGGATGCCTTCAACGTGTTCGCGGACGATGACGGGCTGTCGTTCGCCGAATTTAGTGAGTCCAAGACTGAAGCGAAACCATCGACAACAGAGAAGTCCCACAATGTTCAGCACATTGTGAAGACGACCACCAAGCCCACGCAGAAAACGACTTCGAAACCGAACAAGGATGTGCTGAGTAAACTAAACGATTCGATCAGGAACACCGTGGACGAGTCCAGGAATGCGCTGAAGAGAGACAGCGTCGCCATGATGGAACTGATGGGGATTGAGAACATGCTGCGGCTGTTCGACGCTGATATCCTGGTGAAGCAGTGGGCTGAGCTGCAGAAGACCATCAGTGGGGAGTGTCGCGTGGAGATGCAGGAGTACGTCGACGGACTGATGGAGAGGCAACTGTGGGCGCTGAAGAGTGAGTACCAACCCTCAATATTAAAAAATGTCAAACATAATTTAACCAACCAACTACAAATTTATAGTTAGTAGTATTTATAGTTCAACCACTAACGACTGACTTAGAGCATGTTGCAAGAATATAAAATATAATGAAATATTTTTCACAAGTGGTGATATAATGTCCTCGGTGGATCTGTGCATTACACAAGATATTATTTTACAGACTATTGTGCAAATAAAACGCATGCTAAGTATCGTTATATAAACTTAGAGCGATTATATTTATGTTTATATATTTAATTGTGAATAAACTAATGCGATTCGCTTTCCAATCTCAATCTTAGAATATTCAAAATTTCATATTTGAACGTAATATCAGCCGGCTTTCTATTTGACTAGCAAGAATTTCGCACAATTTGTGATTATGCAAAAACAGACAAATCATTAACAAAAGGTCCATTTTGTATGAATACTCGTAAGTATTTCATTATTCTGAGAGAATATTTAATCTAATGTGTCCGTGATTTTCAATTGTTTAAATAACAATTGAAACTCTTATGGATTAATTCCTCAGCCCAAGCTAAAACTGTAACCGCCTTATTCATAAAAAAAAAACTAAAAGAGTTCATAAACCTATTTTAGGTAAAAACTGTTTTGTCAATTTCTTTCGAATTATGATTTGAGTTTGAAAGAAGAAGACAAAAGACTTTTTTTTTAACTAAAATAGGTTTGTAGAGCGATTTAGTTTTTTTATGAATAAGGGGGTTAGATGTTATTTGACTCTTTCGTAACTTAATATTTTAAATTCTGATTTAACAGCAATTGTGAGTAAGTTTAATGGCAGCACTACGTCATTTAATTTAATAGCTCAGAGAGCTTTAAGCTAATGAGATTTGAGATTGCATAGTTGATAATATTGGCCTGTGGCTAAGTAATATTAGCCGCACGGGTTGATCTGTCAAGTTACGATACGCTTGCCGACGTTGGTCCGTGGATGGGTGACCATCTTTACATACAAAGACCCCTCTGTGCCTCGAAAAGCACGTTAATAATAAACCATTTATTTCAGGCGACACTGGCCCATAGATAACCAACATACATATTAACCTAATCTAAACCTAAACATATATATTTGAATACAAACAAAACTTGTGTTAATGAAATAGGCTTAAGACTATGTTAGTAGCACTCCTCTTTGCACTAGCTTGAGTTTAAGTGCTGCCTTGTGGAACTTGTCCGCGGGAACGACGGAACACCACGTCCTGCAGCCAAAAGTCTTCTTCCATGACGAGGGGCAGGTAACAGTTCCGTCGTCAGAAACTCGAAAGTCTGACAATCAGTCTTACCTTACTTATCGTATTATTCAGTAACTGGATTGTGTAGGTAAGAAAGGCAGTCTCCATGTAAAATACTATTCAGCTGCATCTGGTTACACTGGAAGCCGACCCCAACATAGTTGGGAAAAGGCTAGGCAGATGATCTTTACCAAAAAAGTATGCCACAGTTAAATAACACACAAGTTTGCAAATGAAGCTTCTTCGAAATATTTTCCAATGTGACACCACTAAGTTTCCTAGATTTGTTTTACATTATCTTAACATTGCATAAGCAGGCTTTTTAAATATATAGGTAAGTAGTCGAACTTCAACCCTAAAACACAAGATGTTACGAGACAAAAGCTCAGTCGCTCTACAAATAAGACCACGAAAAAAAATCATATAACGCATTGGTAACGAATTTTTTTTTTCTTTGCAATTGCATGTTTTAAGACTTATGAAATTAGTTAACGCATTTTACTCAATGAGATGAATTAATTGAACTTAACTCAGCCTAAACACCTTTAAGTAGTACTCGTAGTACACAGTATGCAGAGCTGTGTATCTGTCCGGGTCATCATAAGTAGCTACCAAACGACTGAACTGATTTGGATTTTTTTTGTTTTGTATGAAAGATGACTTGTAATGTTAGCATTCTTATGTCACTTCCACTGCTGTGGACATTAGATTCAATACAGGTTTGTCATGTGTTAGCTATTCAGTCTTGAAAACATATTGTGAATCAAACAGTTTCTGATAACTAACACGGTATTTCATTGATGTCTAGATGATTCTTAAATCTATCTAAACTAGGTCACTCTAACGGATGGACAAAAGCAAAAAATACAACGAAACAGTTTGTAGACCGGACCAAGTTTTTTTTCTAAACACACCGTGCGCGTTCCGACTGCGCGGAATTGCATAATGAGTTTTACCGAAATTCCGTATCTAGGTCACTAGCGCCACCAAGCGGAGTTATTAAGATCAAAATGGTTTGTTTACTTGCACAACAGATTTCTTTTTTTTTTACTTCATATTTAAATAACGGATTTTGCCAAAATCGTGCTGAGATAACTATATTTTATGTAAGCGAGAATGTGCTTTATTTTAAAGAAGTAAAGTGTAAAATTAGACGATGAATAGGTGAAGAAGAAACAGCAGGTTATGGCAAAATTCAGCTTGAATAGGCTTAAGTTAATTATGTAAAATATTTTGACAAGGAAGAGGATGCCTTGTAGAATTAATTAATTTTTGTTTTAGTCTTGATACTTAATTATCTCTTTATCACATAAAGTTAATACCTACATCGCCAATTAAGAACAAGTAAGAAAACATACCTCGATAGTTCAACAACATCGTGTTAAGTTAAGCCTTTGACAATGTCGCTGATGTCATTTCAATTTAAACCTAATTATCTAATGTTCATCGTGAAATGCTGTTTTTTAACCACCAAAAGGCATAATGCAATACTTGACTAGCTTAAATTGGCACATATGTACTACACTTAACAGTAATTAGGTACCTATTTACTTTTACGCTAATGAATTCCAAAATTTAACAGACCAAGTATGAAGCAAGCTAGCCAGGTATTTACTACAAAAAATCAAGGTTTTCAACTTACTTAATTAAATATATACCAAGAGCTAGCATTCTCTAGCAATTGTTTGTCCAATTCATCAAATATGTGATCGCCATGAGCACTGTAAGTACTTACTAATACTTAGCTAACTTATACCCCGCCTCACGTACAATAAACTTATTTACTCGAATAAGAACAAATAATACGTTTCCGCCATCTTCATGGACATCGGATTTTAATTATATTTAGATAAATTATCATCTAGGTTCAAGGTCACAAGTTCAGCTTTTTTACATGCGAAATTCAAAGAGAAAAATCTTAATATATTTATTTATCTTTCTTTTCGCTTACCAGCCGATCTATTCTGTAAAAATCTCACCGTGATAACTTACGTGCTGTCAATAGTGTCAATAGTGTAAATCTCTAGCATCAGGTGGAATGACAGCTCACTTCACCTAAGTGTTCACGGTGAAATTTCAGGGGCTTGTGGCTAAGTAATAAGTCATTTAAGTAGTAAGTCATTTTGATGTACTACTAACACTCTATGGACCAAAAGTCTGAAATAAATGTTTTTTTTTTGTTTTCAATAACAGCCGCACGGGTCGATCGATCCGGTTAAGCTACACTTGCCGCTGTTGGTGGATGGGTGACTATCTTTACATACCGAGACCCTTACGTGCCTCGGAAAACACGCTATGCCGTTGGTCCCGGCTGTCATTCGTGGATCTTTGACAGTCGTTGCGGTCGTCAGATGTCCGAAAGTCTGACAACCAGTCTTACCAAGGGGTATCGTATTATCCAGTAACTGGGTTGTGGAGGTCAGATAGGCAGTAGCTCCATGTAAAATACTGGTATTCAGTTGCATCCGGTTAGACTGGAAGCCGACCCCAACATAGTTGGGAAAAGGCTAGGCAGGCAGATCATCTGGTGTCGTTAGGTGTAGCTTGCCCAGTAGGCACTGTTTGTCTACTGGCACAAAAAGATACCAATCACAGCCTATAATTTTCCCACTGCTGGGACACAGCAGGCCTCCTCTCTTCGAGAGGGAGTGGGCTGTAATTTACTACACGGGCCCAGTGCGGGTTTTTTCATAATAAACTTAAATTTGGTTCATAATAAACTAGCGACCCGCCCCGGCTTCGCACGGGTAGCACTAATTATCTATAGCCAGATGACTTGTGGTGGACAATTGAAATACTATCTTGAATTCTTGCAAGTCTAGTACTTTTTTGTTAGGTTACTGCTCAGAAATTGTGCACGAGTCGTGAACAGAATACCATCTTGTCTATGTATAAATATGTAGCAAGTGTATTATTTTAAAAAAATAAAAAAAAAACAAGCTTTTACTAGTCTGGATAAAATAATTATCATCTAGGACCAGAGTTCTTGTCAAGACGAATCAAACGAGCCCAAACTCGATAGGGTTGCGTCGTTTTATTACCAAGTTCCCGAGGCCACCTTCCGGCTCCATCATGAGATCAGCTCGATGGTACCAAAATATTGTATTGTTACCGAAATACGTATGTCAAATTTCATCCAAATCCGTTTGTCAGCCGCTTTGGAGTCCATAGGGAACATACATTAATACACACATCGATTTTTATCTAAATAGATGAGTGTTAAATTACATATTATTCGGAATGAAAAAATAAAGAAATGCATCAAGTAATATTGTACTGCGGAAGTTATAAATCATCAGAGGGAAACGTAATATTAAGACTACTGAGTTAGATGCTAGAGATTACTATAACTAACTTAGGTTTCACTTATTACAACAGCACGCTAACATTACAAAGAAATAAATATGTTGGTGATTTCATGCACGCTGTTCATAAAACTATTTACTTTACTTTTCCTTGTGGTTGCTTCACATCACGTAAAATTGCTCTGCAACATGAAAAGTGAAAACTGACAATTCAAAAACGCAAAAACCTTTCGAAGCACTTTAATTTAGATGCATGATCCGAAATTATTGTCTTTTCCTATGGATGGAGAAGACCAGGGGGCAAAAACCCTTTTCTGTAAGCTTTAACGCCTGCGGAAAGATCAAATTGTATGGAGTTGACAGCAGCAGTCACGTGATATCTCTGAAGCTAATGTTAACCTAAACATATATATTTGAATACAAACAAAACTTGTGTTAATGAAATAGGCTTAAGACTATGTTAGTAGCACTCCTCTTTGCACTAGCTTGAGTTTAAGTGCTGCCTTGTGGAACTTGTCCGCGGGAACGACGGAACACCACGTCCTGCAGCCAAAAGTCTTCTTCCATGACGAGGGGCAGGTAACAGTTCCGTCGTCAGAAACTCGAAAGTCTGACAATCAGTCTTACCTTACTTATCGTATTATTCAGTAACTGGATTGTGTAGGTAAGAAAGGCAGTCTCCATGTAAAATACTATTCAGCTGCATCTGGTTACACTGGAAGCCGACCCCAACATAGTTGGGAAAAGGCTAGGCAGATGATCTTTACCAAAAAAGTATGCCACAGTTAAATAACACACAAGTTTGCAAATGAAGCTTCTTCGAAATATTTTCCAATGTGACACCACTAAGTTTCCTAGATTTGTTTTACATTATCTTAACATTGCATAAGCAGGCTTTTTAAATATATAGGTAAGTAGTCGAACTTCAACCCTAAAACACAAGATGTTACGAGACAAAAGCTCAGTCGCTCTACAAATAAGACCACGAAAAAAAATCATATAACGCATTGGTAACGAATTTTTTTTTTCTTTGCAATTGCATGTTTTAAGACTTATGAAATTAGTTAACGCATTTTACTCAATGAGATGAATTAATTGAACTTAACTCAGCCTAAACACCTTTAAGTAGTACTCGTAGTACACAGTATGCAGAGCTGTGTATCTGTCCGGGTCATCATAAGTAGCTACCAAACGACTGAACTGATTTGGATTTTTTTTGTTTTGTATGAAAGATGACTTGTAATGTTAGCATTCTTATGTCACTTCCACTGCTGTGGACATTAGATTCAATACAGGTTTGTCATGTGTTAGCTATTCAGTCTTGAAAACATATTGTGAATCAAACAGTTTCTGATAACTAACACGGTATTTCATTGATGTCTAGATGATTCTTAAATCTATCTAAACTAGGTCACTCTAACGGATGGACAAAAGCAAAAAATACAACGAAACAGTTTGTAGACCGGACCAAGTTTTTTTTCTAAACACACCGTGCGCGTTCCGACTGCGCGGAATTGCATAATGAGTTTTACCGAAATTCCGTATCTAGGTCACTAGCGCCACCAAGCGGAGTTATTAAGATCAAAATGGTTTGTTTACTTGCACAACAGATTTCTTTTTTTTTTACTTCATATTTAAATAACGGATTTTGCCAAAATCGTGCTGAGATAACTATATTTTATGTAAGCGAGAATGTGCTTTATTTTAAAGAAGTAAAGTGTAAAATTAGACGATGAATAGGTGAAGAAGAAACAGCAGGTTATGGCAAAATTCAGCTTGAATAGGCTTAAGTTAATTATGTAAAATATTTTGACAAGGAAGAGGATGCCTTGTAGAATTAATTAATTTTTGTTTTAGTCTTGATACTTAATTATCTCTTTATCACATAAAGTTAATACCTACATCGCCAATTAAGAACAAGTAAGAAAACATACCTCGATAGTTCAACAACATCGTGTTAAGTTAAGCCTTTGACAATGTCGCTGATGTCATTTCAATTTAAACCTAATTATCTAATGTTCATCGTGAAATGCTGTTTTTTAACCACCAAAAGGCATAATGCAATACTTGACTAGCTTAAATTGGCACATATGTACTACACTTAACAGTAATTAGGTACCTATTTACTTTTACGCTAATGAATTCCAAAATTTAACAGACCAAGTATGAAGCAAGCTAGCCAGGTATTTACTACAAAAAATCAAGGTTTTCAACTTACTTAATTAAATATATACCAAGAGCTAGCATTCTCTAGCAATTGTTTGTCCAATTCATCAAATATGTGATCGCCATGAGCACTGTAAGTACTTACTAATACTTAGCTAACTTATACCCCGCCTCACGTACAATAAACTTATTTACTCGAATAAGAACAAATAATACGTTTCCGCCATCTTCATGGACATCGGATTTTAATTATATTTAGATAAATTATCATCTAGGTTCAAGGTCACAAGTTCAGCTTTTTTACATGCGAAATTCAAAGAGAAAAATCTTAATATATTTATTTATCTTTCTTTTCGCTTACCAGCCGATCTATTCTGTAAAAATCTCACCGTGATAACTTACGTGCTGTCAATAGTGTCAATAGTGTAAATCTCTAGCATCAGGTGGAATGACAGCTCACTTCACCTAAGTGTTCACGGTGAAATTTCAGGGGCTTGTGGCTAAGTAATAAGTCATTTAAGTAGTAAGTCATTTTGATGTACTACTAACACTCTATGGACCAAAAGTCTGAAATAAATGTTTTTTTTTTGTTTTCAATAACAGCCGCACGGGTCGATCGATCCGGTTAAGCTACACTTGCCGCTGTTGGTGGATGGGTGACTATCTTTACATACCGAGACCCTTACGTGCCTCGGAAAACACGCTATGCCGTTGGTCCCGGCTGTCATTCGTGGATCTTTGACAGTCGTTGCGGTCGTCAGATGTCCGAAAGTCTGACAACCAGTCTTACCAAGGGGTATCGTATTATCCAGTAACTGGGTTGTGGAGGTCAGATAGGCAGTAGCTCCATGTAAAATACTGGTATTCAGTTGCATCCGGTTAGACTGGAAGCCGACCCCAACATAGTTGGGAAAAGGCTAGGCAGGCAGATCATCTGGTGTCGTTAGGTGTAGCTTGCCCAGTAGGCACTGTTTGTCTACTGGCACAAAAAGATACCAATCACAGCCTATAATTTTCCCACTGCTGGGACACAGCAGGCCTCCTCTCTTCGAGAGGGAGTGGGCTGTAATTTACTACACGGGCCCAGTGCGGGTTTTTTCATAATAAACTTAAATTTGGTTCATAATAAACTAGCGACCCGCCCCGGCTTCGCACGGGTAGCACTAATTATCTATAGCCAGATGACTTGTGGTGGACAATTGAAATACTATCTTGAATTCTTGCAAGTCTAGTACTTTTTTGTTAGGTTACTGCTCAGAAATTGTGCACGAGTCGTGAACAGAATACCATCTTGTCTATGTATAAATATGTAGCAAGTGTATTATTTTAAAAAAATAAAAAAAAAACAAGCTTTTACTAGTCTGGATAAAATAATTATCATCTAGGACCAGAGTTCTTGTCAAGACGAATCAAACGAGCCCAAACTCGATAGGGTTGCGTCGTTTTATTACCAAGTTCCCGAGGCCACCTTCCGGCTCCATCATGAGATCAGCTCGATGGTACCAAAATATTGTATTGTTACCGAAATACGTATGTCAAATTTCATCCAAATCCGTTTGTCAGCCGCTTTGGAGTCCATAGGGAACATACATTAATACACACATCGATTTTTATCTAAATAGATGAGTGTTAAATTACATATTATTCGGAATGAAAAAATAAAGAAATGCATCAAGTAATATTGTACTGCGGAAGTTATAAATCATCAGAGGGAAACGTAATATTAAGACTACTGAGTTAGATGCTAGAGATTACTATAACTAACTTAGGTTTCACTTATTACAACAGCACGCTAACATTACAAAGAAATAAATATGTTGGTGATTTCATGCACGCTGTTCATAAAACTATTTACTTTACTTTTCCTTGTGGTTGCTTCACATCACGTAAAATTGCTCTGCAACATGAAAAGTGAAAACTGACAATTCAAAAACGCAAAAACCTTTCGAAGCACTTTAATTTAGATGCATGATCCGAAATTATTGTCTTTTCCTATGGATGGAGAAGACCAGGGGGCAAAAACCCTTTTCTGTAAGCTTTAACGCCTGCGGAAAGATCAAATTGTATGGAGTTGACAGCAGCAGTCACGTGATATCTCTGAAGCTAATGTTCAACTCCATACAATAGGGCAGAAAAGAAACTCCATTCGTTATCCATAAGTTGACTCAAAGGACCAATCAAAACTCAAAACATTTATTTCAATTAAACCAATCAAGAGGTCGGTCAGTTAAAAATCAAGATAGCTGCTCATTTCAAAGTTCATAAGGAGAAAAACGGGCAAGAAACTCCACGGACACTCTTTTATTGAAATAAAAATATTGGTTACATCAATTGCCATCAATTTACCCAAAACAGCTAAAGAACACAAATTATTGCAGCTTATTTCCTGAGCTTCACCAGAGCTGCGAATACAAGTGACTCATCATTACATAATAATGCCATTTTTCAAGAGATATTTATGGTGGGATCGATGACCGGATTTAAATAACTTATTGGAAAGAAGCTGTTTGATAAATTAATGGCTGTGGGTAAATATAATTATATTACCCGTTTCATGTAGTTTATTTATTTTTTTGTCTGTGAATATTTTTGTTAAGAATAAATAATCTGTTTACTTTTCGCAAAGGAGGTACCTATGGTCGAACTTTTTAAATTAGCTGCAGTAAAATGACACTACTACTGTCATTTCGCTGTCAAATGGGAACATTTTTTAACGAAATGACAGCTAAGAAGTGTCATTTTTCTGCAGCTAATTAAAAGTTCGAGCATAGATACAGTCTAACATATAATATATTACACCGACTGACCGTAGCCTCTAAAGTGCCGATTATCACAGCTTCCCAGCATTAACCCGCGCCAATAAAGCACGGAGTTCGAATTGTCCATAGACAAACCTTGCCAATCAATATCAATAGCTTAAAACAAAGCTTTCGTGTCTGTCTGTGTGGCTGCGTTGTTCTTCTTACCATCGCAACGGATTTTGATGCGGTTTTCACTATAAGATAAGATAAGATAAGATATATTTATTTGTCAAAAACACGTGTAGGTTTACAATCAGTTGGAATGATTACAAAAAAAAAGAAGTTTCAGCATGTTTTGCCTAGAAAGGCGTACAAATTGAGTAATAATATAATTCCAAGTACAAAAATTATAAAGTTACGTTAAGTTAATAAAATTAAAATAACAATTAATGTCTAAAGAACATCATTCAAATAGTCGTCAACACTATAGTAACATTTATTTATTAAAAGTTTCTTCATGCTTTTACTAAAACTATTGGTATTCAAATCTTTGTATGCCTTTGGTCCTTATTGTATAATTTTGGGGCCATACAGAATACACTCTTACGCATGAGAGCTTTTTATAATTTAGAGAATTTATTTCAGAAAGTGTATGTGTTAACACATTTTATTTAACTTAAGATTTCTGTGCTATAGGTATCTGCACAGAAATCTCAACGTATTGACAAGTCACCACATCAATATAGATTGCACTCGTGTGAAACATGGGAGGGTCGCTAGTACATCATAACATGTGACGTAAAAATTCCGATACATTTGGAACGTCCACCGTTACACCACGGCTGACCTTCACCAGCTTTCCTACGCTGTCCCAACCACCATGTTTGGTTTGGCAACAGCGCGCGCTTATGTAACGATGGCCGACCGCTGTCTCCTCGCCGTTCGAGTGCCCACTCGATTTAATAATGTACAGTCATTCTTGCAGTTTGTATTTGGATTTGACTTACATCCATCTTGGTTAGATTCGATTCCCGGATCGGGCAAAGTGTTATTGGGTTTTTTCTATGTGAAATTTCTCAATAGCAGTCCGGAGTATGGATTGTGCCCGGTTGATGGCAATAGGCTCGCCACCTATCACAGGACTTAAACATATCGGGCGAATTGTGGGTTTACTAAAGTATACCTCTGCCTAGCTATTCGGGTAATCAGGCGTTATGTTATCCATCTTGATCAATGATGAGTAGCCGAGCTAACTCCTGTCCAGCTCGTCACAATAACCACTTGCCATGTTTCAAACTTGCTGTCTTGAAATCAAGGAGAGCTTGCCCTGCTTTGGAAGATAGACTTGTTAAATGTTTAGTACTTCTAAAAACATCCATTTTGGAGAGATTCTATCCATTTCTAAGGTGTTCCTTCACATGTTTTTTTAATAATCTCTGCTATTGTAGTTAGCTCTTAATTTTTTAAATTAATGTTCTTTCCCTGATGTTCGTTTGTTTGTTTGCTTTCCAATGTCTTTGCTGACCAGTCCAAAAACCGGGCGAGGTCAACAGGCACGATTGGATGCAAGCGATAACAATCAAAGCCAATGTCAGCGGATCTGCATTCTGTTGGGAAATTTACAAGGTGTGGAAATTACTAATTACAAGTTGGCCTTGTCTTTTCTCTCTCTGTTTGTTAAAGATAATCCGGTTTATCATTTGTGTATATTTTCGTGTTATATAGAATGCTCCTTCTTCAGTGTCGATTTTGTGACTCCTGAGATTTTTGAAAAATATATTCTATCTAGTCTATACTGTTCATATGCAGGGTAAAAGCCTGTCTCTTCTTTTTGCACATCACTTCTGTGCTCTGCTTGGGCACCAGTCTTTTTGGCAGGAGTCAAGCTCGTCCCTCCATCTTTATCTGGATAATACACACAATTGAACAATTTTTCATACACCTCAATTTTAACTGTGCATTCAAGTGCTCTATATTAAGATGAATTGATTAAACTTAGTCCCTCTAATGATGAAGGAGAAAAGAAAGACACAATATATAATTTTGTGATCGTTCACTTAAAAGATCAGATAGAATTTAATTGGTCTTTTTGTTCAACTAAAAACCACAATTTCTAATCTAGACAATAAATCGGAAATTAATTTGGAGTCGAAACATTGCGTGATTTGAAATCATTAGTACTTTGGACTGCTACATGCACTGAACTGACAAAAGAAAGCAACATATGCTTCAAACAAACTTTAACACTTTTTAGGGTTCTGTGCCTTAAAAGGAAAAAACGGAACGGTGTGTCTGTCTGTCTGTCCGTCTGTCACAGCCAATTTGCTCCGAATCTAATGGACCGATTACGTTGAAATTTGGTATACATATGAATTTCTGTGACCCAAAGAAGGACGAGTAAAGTAGATAAATTAATTTTTAGTATAGGGGTCACTTTTGTGGGCAAATAACAAATTAAAAAAAAAGTTTTGCAAACTATACCATATGTGACATAGCAAATGAAAGGGTCTATGAGGGTCTCAAATATTTTTTTTATCATTTCAAAATAAATCGAAGTTATTTAAGAAAAAGACGAAAAATTGATCATCCCCCCCCCCCATCTCAGAAATTACTGAGCCTAAAATTTTGAAAATAGTTCTTTATCTGTAGATTACAGGAAAATATAAGAAGTCTGTGGTCTTAAAATTAAAAAAAAAAACAAAGAAACAAAAATCCCAAAATGGTAAATCTCTCAATATTGTGAGTACAAACTTACTTAGGCCTATTTCACTATGTCCGAGTAGCGACTACTTACCGAATAAATTCAAAAATGGAACAGATTTTGAAGAATGGAAATGGCTTTCAATGTAAACATCGCTTAAAAGATACTTTTTAAGGAATTCCTCATAGACTTTCATAACGGGTTATATTCACTAACAGGTACTCTATTGCGCCTTCTATTTTCTTGCTTATTATCACATTTATCAAGAACCAGCTAACTAGCAGCATTGTACTCGCATCGTGAGAGAGATACCAACGGCAGATCAGCGACTTTCATCTCATCATATTGTTACCGTTGCGTAAGGTCGCGGGTTCGCTTCCCAGTCCGGTTGTTTACTGTGGCATGTGGTAGTGTGATTGGCTATTGTTTTGTAAATATTGCCAGTTCATTTGCATCGGAAGTCGGTTAATACTGCTACGTTTTTGACATCATTTAAATTAACACAAAATTACGATAACCTGCTTTTTAGCATTTCATTTATTAGATAAGAGTTAATTTTCATTTATTAGATATACGATAACCTGCTTTTTAGCATTTCATTTATTAGATAAGAGTTAATTTTCTTTATAATTTACATCCGTTCAGATTTTAATGAAGTATTTATCTCAGTAATTAAGATTTAGAAAACTCAAATGTTGATCAACTTTTGATGCTGACTGTACTTACAGTATAATATTTGTTTTGCTCTGCACTACACTTGTGATGGCAGCTCGAAACGGTGGTGACGAAAGTAACTGGTGCTTATAGCACAGGAATCCTCCTAGTTTAAGCCCAGTTACACAAGTTTTGTACCTTGCCAGTACCTAGTCTAATTGCACAAGAAATGTAATACTAGTTATAAAGGTTTAAGTCTTGAACAAATAAATATTATTTTATTTTTTTTATTTTTTTTTTTATTATTGCTGTCTGAAATATAGAAGAACGTCTTTCTTTCTCGTAAGACTAAGCATAATTTATGTGCCTATGCTTAGACTTCGATGCTTTGTGGATTTGGATTCTGTCGATGTGTCTAATAGCAAAGTATTTTTATCTCGAAGGTGAATAAATAGTTTGTTATTTTATCAGACACTTTTTTATATAATAATAATGTTCTTAAAATCAACAATACTTTATAGAACAACTTACTATCCTTGTTGTTTCAGTTAACTTTAAGATACAATTTTTGGCTAAATGAACAAACCGTGCGTAGCCAATAAAAAATAGACACAATTTTATATTTTTTTTAATACACTTCCTCGAAAACTGGTTCATATCGCACTACGATTAGGTTCACAATGCAATGTATTTCACACGCGTGCGATTTTTCATTTTCCAGCACGTGTGCGGGAATAAAAATTGCCACAGATAACTTATACCTACTTAGTTCAAATTGGTTCAATGCCTCTAATCACACCGTCTCTATTCGGAGGTGAATGTTTTTTTTTAATCCCGGCAAAGAGATATATGCGTCTTTACGGCGTTAATATTTTTTGAATATTTAAATAATGTTTTTTTTTTTTTTGGCTTCGCACGGTTTGTGCATTTAGCCAATGTCAAGTTTAGTTCGTACAAACGAAGGTAGGGAAACGAAGATTTTACAAAGATTTAATTAAAACGGGATTTAGGATAGGATGGATATATAGGATCAGTATAATAAAGGTGATAATAGGTCTTTACCTATGAAATTGCCGTTTTGTATGAAAAAATTTAAACGAATTTTTTTCATGCATTTTTTATTTGTATTAATCGAAGTAATCATCCATGCAATCAATGCATCTTTGCCAACGCAGTGGCAGTTTATTGATGCCCTTCTTAAAGAAATCAGCTGGACGGGAGGCAACAAATTCTTCATAGGCATTTTGTACTGCCTCTCGGGTATTGAATTTTTTTCCCGCCAAGAAGTTATCCAAATTCTGGGAAAAGTAGTAGTCTGTAGGCGCAAGGTCTGGTGAGTAGGGCGGATGACGGAGAGCTTCCAACCCCAGTTCTTGCAACTTGGAGACCGTCTGCTGTGCAGTATGAGGTCGCGCGTTGTCGTGCAGGAGCAGCGGAGACGAGCGATTGACCAATGCTGGTTGGAGATGTGCCAGCTTCTCCATCATTGTGTTTAGTTCTTCACAGTACACATCTGAAGTAATGCTCACCCCGTTTGGTAAGAAGCTGTGATGAATCACACCGGCGCTAGACCACCAAACAGTGACCATCACTTTTCTAGGGGTAAGTTTTCGTTTAGGGCATTGTTTAGGTGCTGAACCAGGATCCAACCAACTTGCTGAGCGCTTGACAGAATCCATTTTTCATCGCAGGTAACAATGCGGTTCAAAATTCCTTCATTTGTGTGTCTGCTGAGCAGTGCAAGGCACGTGTCGACGCGTACTTCGCGCTGGCGATCATTGAGTTCGTGGGGCACCCATTTGTCAAGCTTTTTTACCTTGCCAATTTGACGCAAATGGACCAATATTGTTTTGACGCTAACGTCGAAAGCTGCTGCTAATTCAGCCGTAGATTGTGTATCATCAGCTTCCATAATCGCCTTTAATTCGTCATTGTCGACCAAAGTCTTCGGACGACCGCGAGGTTCATTTTTCAGGTCGAAATTTTCAGAACGGAAGCGAGCAAACCAATAACAAGTGGTGCGTTGGTTTGTAGTGTTAGCTCCGTAAACGTCGTTGATGTTGCGTGCCGCTTGTGCCGCGTTGCTGCCACGACGGTACTCATATTCCATAATTACTCGAATTTTTAACGTATCCATGATGACGAAAAAGATTGAAATGCGATGAAAATGTAACACTAATCAATAAACAAATGACTACTTTTGGGAAAAAAAATCCATGTTTTTAAAATAAAATTAATTTGAAATTAGAATTCTTAGCCAAACAAAAATTATTTTGATTTGAAATGGCCAGTACTGCAGAACGGCAATTTCATAGGTAAAGACCTAATAAAATAATGATAATGAGCAAATTACAATGAGGAAAATTTACAACTTAATATTATTTAAAATAATTAATGAGACTATACATTATATACAGGGAAGCTATTATTAAGCTATTATTATTAAGCTATTGGTGGGATGAGCCGCTCTGCAGAGTAGTACAGAACAATTTACTTGACACGTCTGCTACTACTGCGGAGCGTGCGCGTCTGCTGGCTGTGGGTAAGTGGGAGTCGGGTCTGTGGCTTCATGCACTACCGTCGTCGAACATAGGCACTTTGTTCGACGACACTACTTTCCGCCTCGCTGCTTCCCTGCGACTAGGAGCTCCTTCTTGTTCTCCTCATCGCTGTCACTGTGGCGAAGTTGTCAACAGCCTCGGACACCACGGCCTGTCTTGCAGCCGAAGTGCGGGTCGCTTAGCACGGCACGCGAACATCAATGACATCATCCGACGAGCCCTTGTCACCGTCGGCGTTCCAGCTGTATTAGAACCCAATGGCTTGGCACGCGACGATGGCAAGAGACCGGACGGCATGTCTTTATTTCCATGGAAGTTGGGAAGGCCTTTAGTGTGGGACGCAACGTGTGTCGATACTCTTGCGCCATCCCATCTTCCTGGCTCTGCGTGCTGTGCTGGCACTGCTGCTGCCGCTGCGGAAAACCTCAAGCGGCGGAAGTATAATAACTTTATCGGTAATTATATTTTCGAGCCGTTTGGGGTTGAAACCCTTGGGCCGTGGGGTCCGAGTGCTCATAGTTTGTTCAACGAAATCTCCAAACGGCTGGTTGACACTTCCCGTGACCCAAGGGCTGGCTTTTATCTTGGCCAGCGGCTTAGCATTGCCATACAACGTGGCAATGCCGCCAGTCTCTTGGGTACTTTACCAGTCGACAGCGATGCGGAGGAATTTTTCGACGCCATATTTTAGTTTTTTTTTTTTTTTTTTTTTTTTTTTTAATAGTTTTAGTTATGTTAGTATATAATTTTGTTATTTTTAGGTTATGTTTACAGTTAAAATAAAGTAATAAAAAAAAAAAAAAAAAAAAAAAAAAAAAAAAATTATGTTTATAAATAGAATATCATCAAAAACCATGATTATTACAATAAAAAAAAACTTTTATGAACAAATTAACATTTTTTGTGTTCTAAACTCAAAAATATTTGAATTTTCTATTTTTCATATGAGTCGTCTAGTTGCAAATCCCGCTAAAACGATTCAATAAAATTTTGCTGAAATGAAAAAAAAAGCTAGAAACAGAAACAACTGTACTTTATTAGGTAATTTTTATTTTTTACATTGCTAAAAAAGATACCTAATATTAACAAAATTAAAAAAGGCTGCAATTACTATAAAAACTAGGCTAAAAACAGGTTTTGATTTTAAATATGGCGGATTTTGAAACTTACTAAGTGTTATAGAGTCATTTGCTACTGAGCTTTGTGAAATAGCGGGATTTGAAACTTAAGCTATTCTATAGTGATGGTCAACATTATGCAGTAACGACTGGCCAGCAAGTAAATAAAAATGCAGATGAACAATTTTTAATCAAAAATATAATTTGAAAAGAAACCAGTAAGGTAGTTGTTCTACATTGCAGATCACGTAAACATAAAAAGTTAAATCATACTATTAGGTTGACATCGTCAAAGCCGTCTTCACAAAGGTCGCTCGGTATCTCTGCTGTATCCTCCTCAATATCTCCTTGCTCATAAGACCTTCTGTCTTCCACTGTTTTATAAAATGCTAAATTTTCATTTTCTCTCCATTGCTCTCCATAATGTTTTGTTAACAGATTTGAAACATCGGTAATCTTTGCTTTCTTTAGAATTACCTGGTTTGCTAGAATAACAACTGGATTCAACATAGTGATGCTTTTATTTTTCTTTGTTATCGGCTTCTTTACGTTAATGTCAATTTTATATGACTGTTCTCCTTGAAGCAATAAATTATTTGTTTTGGAACGTGTCAAGAAAAACCTTTTGCACTTTTGGAACTGTTAAAAAACAACCAACATTCATTTTTTTATACTTATAATAAGTACACATACATACTTATTATTAGTATAATAAATAATGTTAATATTACGGTATTTGAACAGGCTTTTTTTAGTCAGACCATAGTAAAAGTAAAAATTAAACCGAGTAACAATGTAAGATTACAAATTTCTCGAAAATAAAACAGTATTTTTATTATAACTTGTAACAATGTTTAATATAAATGCCGCAATGCAAATGCAATCACACACACACAACCCATTCGTATAAAGTCGGGATAATGCAAAGAACTTTTAGGGAAATTTATATTAGTTACTCAGTATAACAAGAAAAAAAAATTGTATTTTTGCACCAAAGCATGTTCAACCACTTTTATGGTCCTGTTTTGCATAACAACTTTTGAAATAGCAGTTGACTGTTTAGTAGAAGAAAGTAACCAACCTTTTTTCACGCAATACTTCACGTTTCCACTTTGATTTATTGACTAATCTCTTGCGTGCTTTACCAGGCTCCGACTTTTTTATAAATTGTTGTAAATCCTCCATTTTTTCCGTACAAAAACAATAAAAAACCACAGCAATAACACTCGCAGGTAACGGAATCGGCCATACTAATTAACTGTGTCACGTGATCTAATATTGGGCTGCCATTGGTTGGATTTGATATGGAGGAATTTGAAACTCACACACTTTGTTTTAGAGTACTTTGCACCGAACACTGTTTTTAAAACGTATTTTAGACTCCCATATGACGGAGTTTGATACGAAACAAATTTACGAATTTGTACTACTCCAAGAATACTTTTAAATGTCACAATAGGCTAAAATTTGAAAGAAAAGCGTTTTAGCGGAATTTGAAACTAGACGACTCATATTAGGCTGTGTATCGGCGTTATACCTTTTGGTTGAAGGAGAACCTTCAACCTGGCGATCGCAAAGCGCGGAAAAAAAAGAAAATTTAAGTCATAATTTCCTAATACTCCTTGACAAAAATATTTTTCGTTATTTTATTTTATTTCTTCAAAAGTGTATTGAAAAACGTCGTTTGATACTCGTGGACATTTGTTATTGCAGTTCTCGGCTCAAAAACAACCTCGCCAACGGCTCGGGTGTTAATTCCGCCTCGAATGCAATAACAAAAATTCGCCACTTTTATCAAAATGTAAGTACTATTTTCCGTTTGGACACGTTCTGCAAAAATTTACAAGTTAAAAGTATAGAGACTAATGCAAGCATATACATTCCTGGGAAACAATATTGACAATCACGTTTTATTGTAGATACTTACAAAATGTTATTTGAGAGGAAACCGCAACTAAGTAACGCTTGTAAGTACATACAGTATTATCTTCCTTCTTCTTGATTGACAAATATTTGAAAAGTATAGTTTTTTATAAATAGAAATCATTTATTTGCTTAAAATGTAGGTATACAAATTACAGATGAGATGTAATTTTTATAAAAAGTCCCAATACATTTTACCTTACGGCATGCAAAATTTTATTTCGCATTTAAACCATGGGTAACTCACGATTGGTTTTAACGCAATACATAGGCTATTTCATGGCCACCATATGCAAAAGCAATTGCATAATACCGTATGATAATGTCACGTATGACTAGGAAACAAAGTAGCCATAGTGGTGTGCAATTAATTGAAAGCTGTCAAAATTATGTCACTGTCAAACATGACTCTTATTATATACTCAGTACATAGTGACGATGCGAATCTCTATAATTCATTCATTCATCACTGACCCTTCTCTAGTTCAGAACTTTCACAAGTTTCTTAGAAATTCGTTAGCAATAGATTTTTTTTTTCGTGGGGAAATCTTTTTGACACTCCGTTATCCTCAGAGGGAGGGTGACAATGACAATTTCCCCTTCGTTATGTCGGACTCCTACCGACTAAAGCCCCACTGTTCCTTATACCAGCGATTCCTAAAGTATATAAATATATTTTTTGACATCAGACGGGTTAAGAAAGAATTTAGCTTAAAAGTCGAGTGAATTATTAAATTACTATCGAGGGTTTATCTGAGGACCTCAAAAACCGAGCATAAGGAAGGAATTCACTTATTTAAGTGAATCTCTTAATTATTGATTTGACAGAATTATCTATTTAGATAATTTTGTCGAATCAATAATTAAGAGTTTACTCCGTTTAAAAATTCTTCAGAAAGCATGAGACATTATGTACCAATGTTCTGGGTTCATGGTAAAATAGAAAAAAAAAATTGTACATATTTCTATCAAACAAGTTAGACAGTGAGCTAAGCTCTTCAGAAATCACACCACAATCACTTGCTAGCATGCGTCACAGTGTGTGTTCAATCATTTCAACAACCTTATAGCCCCGTAAATAAATCTTATAAATAAATGTCTATTTATAAAATATTATTATTTCAAAATTAAATAGGCACGTCAAAGTTATTCAAATTCATTCAGTATCAGAATACGTTTGCAACACATTCGACATTTGTCGTCGTACGTGCGACGCGGGCGATCCCGCGCGTGCGCAATGTTTGCAACCATTTCGTCATTTGTTATAGCTAAAGCAATAAACTCGATGGATAACGTCGTGGTGTTAGTGCAAATTACTTTATTAGTTGTGTCCTTCATCCCAGTCTCTACAAGACTGATAAGTATCCCTTCGGGTCAGTCTGCATCAAACAGAAAAATCCTCGCGGATGCTCGAGCACTTTTTAAATTTCAAGCGTTTATCAAGCGTGTTGTCTGCGTCGAATTTTATACTTAAAGTCAATGTTGATACAGTTACTTATTCGGTGAAACTTAAAAAGTGCTCGAGCATCGACGAGGATTTTCCCGTTTAGTGGAAACTAACCCTTGCACGATTCATATCTCTGCCCTTTGCATTCTAGGCTTGATTTAAAAACACAAAATCAACAGTCATACAAATACCTATTTCTAGTTTTGCCTACAGTCCCTTTTGATATACTCGTAATATCTGACAACCCCCACATCATAATCTATTTATGTCTTACATAATCTATCTATCTCCTCAGCTAAAATGGGACAAAGGCAGGAAGATGATGATATTCTATCTCTTTCAGTCTTTCGAAGCAAGAAAGCAAAGCGAAATCCATCCAAGCCGAACCACATATTATATATATGGGCCATTAAATCAATCTGAGCCAATGTTCTACTGTCGCTGGTAGTTCGAAAGAGATACCGTGGCCCTGGCACGGGCAACTGAAGGAACACGGGTGGGTTTTAGTCAGAAAAATCTGACACGCCCTCCCGCTCTGCCCAGAGCGGGAGAAGTCATTTGATGATTTCCAATCCACAAAAAAAAAAAGCCAATGATCTACTCAAAATACCTTTGAAAGGCACTTAAAACCCTGAACTTAATACCGTAACAGTTCATAAACTATTCGAGACGGTGAGGTGAGGCCACAGACCAATTAGCTTGGTGAAGCCTTGTTCCGAGTCGCAACCTTGTGCCGGCGGGCGCAGGTTCCCCTTTATAGCCATGCGCAATGTCCTGCGCAGACCGGACAGGACGTAGCACTGGGACCTATAGTTTCACTTTCTATATGTGCTGTCACTACTTACATAATAATGTGAACGACTGTGTGTATGTCTGTGCTTGTTGATTTTCTTGATGGTTTTCCTTCTATTAATCTTGGTAGGTACTTTTCTTTTCCAACTAGGAGATAGCTAACTTTCAAGTTCTGTTTAATGTTACATAATATCAGTGAGAATTGTGACGAAATATTCGTATCATATTGGAAACATTATTATCCGGTTTTCTACTTCATGGCTTACTTGTTCTTTTTTTTTATTTTTGTTTGTAAACTCTAAATCAAAGAATCTCTCTATTCAATAGAGAGAAAATGCTTTGATTCCATAACTATATTACATTACTTGATGTAAAGACATAAACAACCACCAGTTTAAACTTGATTCCCATGCAAACCCTTGGCCCGCAGATAACGCCATCGTATAACCAAAGCTGGCAACACTTTCTACTTGTCCATGGTTTCCTTCTATTCCTAATGTGCTAGACCGCTTTTTTGTAGAACTGAGCGTAATTTGATGTAGAACACTAGAAGTTTTAATTTATGTGATGCAATATATTTATATATATTTTTTAATTTGTGTGTGTGTGTGATGACTTGATGAGTGACTCGATAAATAATAATAGTCTTTCGGGAGACTTGTTTCGATTAGTGAATTAATAACAGTTATTCAAGCTTCTTCTTCTTCTTCACCATAAATTTATCACCCACTGCTGAGAGCTGAGTATACCTACATAAACTGAAATATTAAATTATGTATATGCAAAAAAATACAGTACGATTGGCTCATCATTGTCAATGATCTGCTTGCCTATATCCTTCACCTTTCGGCTTTAAAATATTGACGTTCAAGTCTAATGATAAACAAATAATATCTATAGGTAGGTACTGAATTCACATTAAATAACCCACGCTTAGAACATTCTTACTAGTTCTAGGCTCATAACTTCACTATTACTTGTCCTAATAGATTTATTAGATAGGAAGTAATTGTTGAAAGCTTGTAAGCATTCAGGCCTTATGATTTACATCAAGCAACTATTAATCCTATAATCTACATCGAGACTATACAACGTGTCGTTTTGCATCCTCATCAAATTTAAGGGGAAAAAGTTGTTCGGTTTGATGGTATAGACCATCAAACCGAACAACTTTTTCCATGGCACCAACATCGTAATCGCGAAAAAATAATCAGCTGTCCCATACATTTGCGTCGAGTAGGTATTGAAGTTTTCTATGGAACAGTTGAAAATTTTTTCACGACTACAATGTTGGTCCCATGGAGAAAGTTGTTCGGTTTGATGTTCTGAAATTTGACCAGGATGCAAAACAACACGTTGTATAACCTACTGCACTGATTGTCCAGTTTATTTAGGTCCATAATAATAAAACGTGTCGCACTGTAGTTTCCACCTACTCTCAGGGGGAATAGGCGAGTGTCTGTGTATGTATATAATTTTCTTGATTCTGCATTTCAACATGTCAATCATGGAAAACCAGGATTAAGCGTCGTCTCGTGTGTTTAATAGTATGCATTTATAGAAATATGCAGTCAAAAATCATTACCAATTACGTCTTGTACACGTGTTATTAAAACAAATTACAAGACAATGCTTGCGTACGCGCAGCCTTCGCCGCTGCCATCAAACCATTATCATCGCCACTGATGAAAACTCGTGGGAACCATTGTATGATGCACATGACATGGGTCGAGGACCTGCCATGTGGAACAGCCTCACTAGCTTTTCGTGCATGCAAAAATCTAGCATTAATTACTTTGTCTAACTGTCTAGTTGGCTTTGCCGGCCGAGCTCGAGATAAACTCTAATTTGTATTTAGAACAATATAAAAAAACCGGTCAAGAGCGAGTCGGCGGATTTACGCACCGAGGGATCCGTTCCGATTTCTGAAAAATTGTGCTATTTAGAGACATCGTTTTATTTTTCCTGTAATCTTTACTTCAACTTCTATCACATAGAATAATTTCAGATTTTTGCCTGTGCAAACTTCGGAGATAAGGTGGGGGAATGGTATTTTTTTTTTACATTTTTCATCAAAAGTTGAAAACGATGTGGCCTTAAAAAAAGAAAAAAAAAATGTTTGAGAATGCGCAAACAGCGCTCTTTCATATGATACCCCACGTGCCCTAATAGCCTCACTTCGAATTTTTAAGAACCCCTTTCAGTCCCTGTTGCAAAAAAAAAATAAGTATATATTTTTATGTCTTTCTTATTAGCAAAATAGTTGAGCAAACGTCATCTAAAACTGTTCCAAATTTCAAGTTGATAGTATCAGTAGTTCTTGAGATATCCAGCTGTGACAGACGGACAGACAGACAGAGTCGCACCATAAGAGTTCCTTTTTACCATTTTGGTTCGGAACCCTAAAAAAAGAAGAGCTCGAAGCCTTGAAGAGCTGACAGCCCCCGTCTTGATGTAAAAATAAGTAGTTTGATCTCTAGGAAGGTATACGAGGCTTACGAGATAATTAGCACTCAATACGCCTGATCAATTCGGGTACAGAAAGATTGAACTCCGCACTCTTCATTGCTAAACTTCATTGTTCACTTTAGGAACATGCAATTGCTAACTGTTCCCCATTGCGAAAACCTTTACCTTTGATTAGATTTTGATGATGCCACTGGTTATTTGAAAAGACTGTGTGGTTGTTTGCGAAGACAAAGACAATGGTACTTAACTGTACAGTAAACCTTTGTAAAGCATGTCACGGCCACCAATAATAAGGTAGCGTACGCTTTGATATTGGTGAAGACACAATAATAATGATAGACACAATCAGTAACATAAGAATCAGAATTAAGAACGCGCTTTTCAAATTGACAAACACTTTTCCACAGCCTATCTCCTACAGCCTCCCTCTCGCACCGGTGGCTGTTGGTTGCGCAACCGGTTGCGTACGTGAGAGGAGAATGAGTAACCAGTTAACCACTCGCTCACGTAACCACGGATGACCGGATGTGTTGCTGCAGTATTGTCTTACGGCCATGCACGTGGCTCTTATCAGCTCTACACAATGGCCTATGTTGGAACTGGACCAGTCGTATCAGACGAAACTGAGACTTTTTATTCTTCCAGTCCTTTCGGTGAACTAAAGCTCCTGAAAGTTTTTACCTAGAATTATCGTAATAGGACGGAGGCAAGGTTGACTGGACAATTCTCTTTACAATAGTGATCAAAACAGGTCCTCCCACTACTCGGTGCAGGCGGGGCCGGGCCGCAAATAAGTATAATGTAACCCACATTGACGCCCATCAAAGCATCCTAAGTAAAACGTAACATGACTGAGTTTTGATGTTCAAGTTTCTCACTTCAATCATTATTTAGTGGGAGCACGTGGGAGGTGCAAACTGCGTCTTAACTGAATGTTTCTGCCTTTCTGATGTATTCAATCATTCGTCCAGTCTTGAAGTGAGAAACCTGAACATCAAAACTCAGTCATGTTAGTTTTACTTAGGATGCTTTGAGGGCGTGAATGTGGGTAACATTACACTTATTTGCGGCCCGGCCCCACCTGAGCCAAGCCGTGGGAGGACCATGTTTTTGACATCGATATTATATGTGCCACTATGCCACATGTGAGCTTGACGCAATATTACATAAATCAAATAAATTCGTACATTTCCATAAGTTTGAAGTTCATAATAAGAAGTTACTGGTATTGACTTGGTAACAGCTTCTATTTTTCATGAGACACTCAAGGGGTTGTTATAGAGAAACAAAACGTATTGAAGCATTGCGTGGGGTGTAAATGAACTGACGAATTTGCGTATGTTTGCATGATCAATCTGCCTAGCCTTTTCCCAACTGTTTTGGGGTTGACTTCCAGTCTAACCGGATGCAACTGAATACCAGTACTTTACATGGAGCTACTGCCTATCTGACCTCCACAACCCAGTTACTGGGTAACGCGATACCCCTTGGTAAGACTGGTTGACAGTCTTTCGGGCTTCTTGCGACCCGTAACGACTGTCAAAGATCCACGAATGACAGCCGGGACCAACGGGTTAACGTGCTTTGCGAGGCACGGAGGGGTCTCGGTATGTAAAAATGGTCGTCCATCCACGGACCAACCCCGGCAAGCGTAACTTAACCTGATTGTTCGACGGTGCGGCTGTTATTACTTAGCCACAAGCGACACTGATATGATGATTGTTTAAACAAAGTTCAATTCCAAACAAGATTCAGTTACTTACACCTTTTTTTTTTTTTGTTGACGCTGGGAAAAATGCATTACGCATGCCCACCCGTCGGGGGACGGGTGGGGTATGTGGGACTCCCCGGTAAATCCGGTATACCCACTAAACGACCCAGCGGCGCTCCCGCATCGCCGTGACGGGAGGGTCATGGGAAACTGGCTCAGCCTTTACATCCACAACCCTCCCGGCGCATGCCCGCCTAGCTGGCGGGCCCCGCTTGCCCCCCAGCAGGTTGAGGGGCTACGGGAATGGCCGGGAGCACCTGACCATTCCCGTCCGGCACTGGTGGAGGTCCGTGCGATACAGGCAAGGGTGCCCCCGCACCCGTTGCCTGCTGGCCTCCACCTGGGAGGAGTCGGAGATGAGTATCAAACTCACGTCTTCTTCGACCCCTCCTCCGCCTTCGGAGCGGCGCCGCGTGAGGATCATCCTCCCGCGCCCGCTCCGCCGCCTCCTTCTGGGACATGACGTGTTCGCAGAAGGAGGCGACCGCCGCCCAGGACCTCTCATCCGCCAGCATGGCGTTAACCACGCCGGGGAGCGAGAGGTCCGGTCCTATCACCGCGACCAGATCGCGGCGCGTCTCGGACCACGACGGGCAGTTACTTACACCTAAAACAAGTTAAGCAACTCCAAGACGAATTCAATGCAATTAACCGAATCTAAGCCAATAATCACTCAATGAGAAAGTTCCATGAAATTATCCGCGGACAGTAGGTCAGGTCGCTAAACAAGGACAAGCATATGTGCTCGTTCATAAGTACAAGAGGGACAGCTTAATCCACATAATGGCGTTACGTAAGGTGTCAGGTCGATTCTCGCGCATTTTAATCGTTTCTGCGAGGATAATGCGCGCAGCTAAATGTTTGGCTAAGTTATGAAAGTTTCAACATAAATGTCATTATGAGGCTTAGTTTATGATGAAGTTAACGTTAATGGTATATAAAGAATATCATTACCTAATGTGGGGAAATTATGAGAGTGAAGTACCTCTGCCTTTCGTAGAATTTTAGCCGAGTCATTCGCTACTAGGTAACTATTTCGCCAGAGTGTGAACACCTCACGAGTCTCGTACAGACCTCTAGGTACCGTCAGCTGATTCACTGTCGTCATTACCTAATCGCATTGCTTGACAAACGGTGACCACTTCGGCTCGCTTTATACCATCCCCTACTTTTACAGCTTTCATTTCTGATAATGGTTCCAATGACTACTGTCATGATGCAACATGGTGCGCACAGGCCAGAGCTTCAATTCTCATCGAATACTGTTTTTAACCGACTTCAAAAAGGAGGAGGTTATCAATTCGTCGGAACCTTTTTTTTTTTTTTTATGTATGTTCCCCGATTACTCGAAGATGGCTGGACCGATTTGGATTATTTTTTTTTTGTTTGAAAGGGTATACTTTCCAAGTGGTCCCATGATCATCAAGTCAGGATCTGATGATGGGATCCTGGAGAAATAGAGAGAACTCTTCCAATTTTATAGGCACACTTGAAGCGATTTGGATAGTTTTTGGAAGAGTACTTTCTTGGAGTGGTCCCATTTCAATTTGGTGAAGATCTGATGAAGAACTTCTGAGATAGGCAACGGAACTCCTCAATAAATGATAGCAAATGGACTGGGATTGCTGAAATCTCATGTCTGTTTGTTGTTCACACCAGTTCATAACATAACATCAATCAACGCTGTGAAGGGGTAAGCACATGTACCACTAAAAAGTGAAAAATAAAAACTTTTTTACAAAAAAATACAACCGACTTCCAAAAACAACACTATAAAGTGAAAAATAACTTTAATTTCGGAAGTCGGTGGCAAAAACGAAAATACATTTAATCAGACACCGACTTCCGAAATTAAAGTTATTTTTCACTTTATAGTGTTGTTTTTGGAAGTCGGTTGTATTTTTTTGTAAAAAAGTTTTTATCGTGAATCGATAACGGGGTTCCTATTCCAAAGACAATAACTTCAATTTAAGTTTGTGTTTCACCAAACTGCCAACTTTACCTAATCAGCAGCCGAGCGACATATCGGCGTTACATAACTACCTCTGCTGCCGACCCACTAACCGAGTGCCTACCATGCAGGCAACATAGATTGGACCAATTACGAGGAATTCTAATGAACCACTCTAGGCATAGATCGCCTATTGGCTGTTAGATATTTCTTCCTTATGGTTTAGGAGGTTCACTGTACCTTTGTAAGATTCTGTCGATGTTGTTTTAAATCCTTATCTAAACTTTGATTTTTAGGTTTCTGTACCTCAAAAGGAAAAAATGGGACCCTTATAGGATCACTTCGTTATCCGTCTATCTGTCAGTATGTCAAGCAAGACCCTTTTTCTCAGGAACGCGCGAAGATATCAAGTTGAAATTAATATAAAATACACAAGTCTATAGTCCCTTAGAGTTCTAAAAAAATGAAGCTTCTAAGTCAACGCAATAAAAAAATACACCCATTTATGCGAAATATTTTGGTACTCGCAAATAAATCAAAACCTATAAGTTTGTAATCGCAATTTTTTTATGTGATAAATCTACAAAAATTAACAACTTTCGGACTTTTTCCTTTACTTGTGCCCTTGTGCCCTTGCTTCGTGCCAAATTTCATGTTTCTAAGACCTAGAATTACCTATGAAATTTGGCATGAACCAAGTTCTTAAAGCAGTACAGCACAAGTAAAGGAAAAAGTCCGAAAATCGTTAATTTCTTGTTATATCACATATTTATTTTATTTTTCGCTTATAAACGTACATCTGCAGTTGGGAGAACATGTTAAAAAAAAAAGGAAATATCCAAGAGGCAGGCGGCATTGCCACGTTTAGTTGTATGGCAATGCTCTCCAAGCCTCGGCTCTCTGACCAAGTAAAATAATTTATTTTTGGGATAAATTCATCCCAACTACGGAACCCTTCACTGTGCGTGGTTCGACACGCACTTGGCCGGTTTTTTGTTTGTTTGTTTGTAATGGATAAACTCAAAAATACTTATCCGATTTTAAAAATTCTTTCAACTATAGAAAGCTACATTATCAGGGAGTAACTGGCATTATCAGGGGGCTGTATTTTTTTTTGGGCTCTGTTTTTTGTGATGTAATTGTGAATTTATACTTATCAATTTCAAATTTTATAATTTAATGTACTTATCAATTTATTGAATCGGAATGGACTTTGTCTGTAAATATAATTTAAATTAATTTTAATTTATCGACTTCCACGAAAACGAAGTCGCGGGCAGAAGCTACTATTATATACAAAATACGGCCCATGAATCTTGGCCGGTGACATGTGGCGAGGGTGAGTGAGAGATCATGCGCGAAAGTTCGCAGAGCCATGTTCAGCCCGACCGCTGTGCATCGGTCGTAGTGCTATACCTACTGTTAACCTTCTTGTAACGTTGAAAGCTGCATTTGCAGTGTCATGAAGTCATTCATTTCATAATCTAATTCTTCTTCTTCGCTTCGCTCTTGACAGAGCGGTCGTGGTCACGATGAACTGTGTCCAATCGCAGATGTAGCCGTTGCCCGCTTCACGATCTCTCTCCATCTGGTTCTGTTAGAAGCCAGTCTGGCGCATTCATTAACAGGGCCTCCAACTGCGGATTTTATTTGATCGGTCCACCTCATCGGTGACCGTCCGCGTGGCCTATTACCTTCCACTCTGCCTTGCACCACAAGACGCTAATATAATCTAATAGATCATCATAATAAATAATTTCTGGTATTTAGTTATTCAGTGAAACTCTACCATAATGCGATTAGTCAATGACGTAAATTACGTTGAAATTGTAACGAATGCTTTCTTTAACGAATAATACTAATTAATTTCTAAAATGGTCAACCTTTAGTCACTGGACGGATGAAACAGGGATCCTTTCAAAGACAGTGTGGTTTAGTTTCATGGAACATAACGTAAATAATGACTTCTTTGCTCGTAAGTTAAAAAAACTATTTTCGAACAGCACAGCACTCTCCACTACAGAAACAATTACCTTATGTCCATAAAAATTTACAACCATATTCCAAAATTAATAAGAGAACTACCATTTAATTGTTCTATAAAAAAAATATAAAAACATGGCTTCTCCAAAATAACTTTTGTACTTTATTTTTTTTATTTTATTTTAAGGGTTAATAATTTTACCCTTAAAATAAAAAAAATAAAAAAAAATGATTTTCAATTAGGTTGTTGTTAGGTTGTTTGTTTAGGTTATTGTTGTGTTTTTATTTTTTATTTTATATTTTACACCCGAGTGTAATAATTAATGTGTCTATAAGTCTATGGTTTTAAGTATTTTGTATTGTTTTGTAGAGTAGGTATAGATATGTAGTATATAAGTTAGGTTTTATGCCCATGTGCACATACAAATTATTGTGAATATTCCGTATTCCGCTTTCAGCGGCGGATGTGTCCTGAACACAATTATTATAAATACCAACTTTGTTGCTACCATATCCGACGAATAAATGTCTTTGTCTGTGTCTTTCAGTTGTAAATAAAATAACGCTAGCGACACTAATCGCTAGCGTTATTTTATTTAAGTATTGTAACCAAGTGTGTTGTATTCTGTGGTTCCGCTCGCGAGAGCTTTGAATTAAGCCATAAAATAAGTCACAAACTGCTTTAATTGTAATGAAACACGTTCCTAAATAAATAAAATTAATAAATGTAGGTACTTAAATATGTACAGTGGGCTGCATCAATTGGGTACCCCAGTTGTTGCAGCCTACTGTACTTCTGTCAGTGATAAAATATGAAAAATTCCAACAGTTTTGTAAGCAGAACCTACACTTGTTACAATATCTGTACCTATCATTATGGATACAGATTTACTTTTACACATTTGCACATCTCAACTTCGTAAATTCCAAACAAAGTTTCGAAACACATAATGACTTGTAAAGTTTAACTTTCAATAACTAATGTGTTAGAATATTGTACTTCTGTCAGTGATAAAATATGAAAAATTCCAACAGTCTGTCAGTGATAAAATATGAAAAATTCCAACAGTTTTGTAAGCAGAACCTACACTTGTTGAAAATAATATCTGTACCTATCATTATGGATACAGATTTACTTTTACACATTTGCACATCTCAACTTCGTAAATTCCAAACAAAGTTTCGAAACACATAATGACTTGTAAAGTTTAACTTTCAATAACTAATGTGTTAGAATATTAATAACATCGCGAAATCTTTTAATTATTGGTTTTCAAAGCCTATTGCCGCAGATTACTATTACGAGATAGATACTGTGTATTTTACAAGTAATTTTATGTCGAAATAGTTAGGATCTTAACGCACTAAACGCGTCACAATTTGAAACATATTCGTTCATCGTTTAATCGTTTTAATTATCAAATATGATATTATTATCAAATTAATTATAATTTGTAATAAGCCACAGCATCATATTAATGCAGAATGTCTTTTCATACAATTATTTTTTCAGTTCCTAATTTCAACATAGTGATACTGCGATATTGCAACCTATTTTATTGTATAGCATCAACTTACTTCTGTTCACAGTTCCAAAAACAATAAGAATAAAGAAAGTTTTTAGTCGCCAACTTTGTGGTTGTGGTTGTGGTCGACACGGACAGCTGTTACGGTTACATAATTATTTTAAAACAACATGTCTGTCTGTCTGAACCGAGTTTTATAGCGGGCCATACGTCATACTTTATATGGGATTGTGCGGTACTGCTGGAGGCTATAAAATGGTAGTGTATGATCATTCTGACTGACAGTTGAACTTCTTTGAAACTAAAATAATTAGAGATTCGCCGCGTGTTCTCAAAAAGTTAAACAGTATCTAGTGTTAAAGCACTGACAGTTAGAACCATTTTTAATGCTGATTGTTGTGCAACGATGTTTGAGTGTGCTGTGTTTACTCGTTGTCCTGTGACATCTTACTAAAGCTGTCGCCGTCGCAGCAATCTGAAGGCCAATTCTCGTATTTAAAAAAGTTAAAATTCAATTCTCAATCAACAACAACAAACGACCAAACGACAATCAAATGTCAAAAATGTAGGTAAACGCTATACAATTTTTGACATATTGGGACTGAGATGAGATTGCGAACGTTGTTAAAAATACGGGAATTGCGCCTCTGTCATCATCATCACTACAAATAAGTAATACTGACACTTCTAAGGCCAACAAGCCATACGCCTCAGTGCGCCCTCACCCTAACAACAACAACAACGTTGGCAAAAACCGTCGTTTTCCGACAACTATTGAGAAATATTAATTACCGCTATTACGTGAGATTACTGTGGCCTATTACCGGTCATTATGACAAGTGATAAGTGATGGTTGAAGTCCTCTGGCCAGAAAACGACCTTGCCGAGTTATATAAGGTCAGTAAAAGTAACACCTGTTGTATAAAAGATTGTCTGCGGATCGAACCGTCATGAACTCATGATGTAAGAGTGCTTATTTTCTTATTTGTAGTACTTATCTTTTGCTGTTTTTTTATTAATTTTAATTCGGTTTTTCGCAATACTGTGTCACATTATTGATACAAATATATTATCGAGGTACCCATTTTTGGGTGTAGGCCTGCTCCAACTCTTTCCAGTGCTGCAGACAGCACTGGAAAGAGTTGGAGCAGGCCAAAAAAGAGGTTGAAGGTTGGTCTATCCAATACATAAATGTATTGGATAGACTTGCCAAGCACAAGACGTAAAACCAAAAATGGGTACCCCAATAATATACCTACTTGTAATGTTAATCAGAAAATAAGTAAGTTCTGGCGACCGTGGAATCTTGCTCAATAATATGTTAGTGTTTCCATTGCTTTCATTGCTGATCCGAATAGTTGAAGTAGGCTTTCATATGTTTGCCTTTCCTTTTGGAATATCCTATATTTCGAGTGCACACACACGTGGCTAGTTTCTTATAACTTGTATTTCAGTAGGCAAAGCTATACTTTACTCTTTCACTTAACATTGAATAAATACTTATCAAATATTGCTACAATTTTAAGGCACTAACTACCTAAGGTAAACAAGGTGTCCGCACACAGATTGGTGTTGCCTTGACCTACTTCGAATCAGACCTTCCCTTTTAATGCCATACTTTAAGACTAAAATAGACCTGACTTTTTGGATTTTATTACGAATATGTTTACTGCCTGCAGAGTGACTTAAGTCACCTGAAAAACGGTCCTACTTCTACCGGAGGAAAGCAAAACATACATACTTAGGTACGCACGTCTATAGATCAAGCTATACATATCCAGTATAAGCTGATCGCATTGTATAGGAACCGAAGAACACATGCGATGAGGACGGCTTCATCAAGGTGGAGAGAAAGAAGAAGAAGCCTACTTATCGCAACCAGTGTGGGACGGCGCCGGCTGGTTCTAACATGTTGCTACGTCCTGCAGTACCGACAAAGCAGCTGTACGTGTCCCGGTTGCACCACTCTACGCAGCCTGAGGACATCGTAGAGTACATATGGGTAAAGACCAACTGGACCTTGACGGTGGAGAAGTTGGAGGCGCGCCATTTCACCAATTTCAAGTCGTTCGTGGTGCGCGTTCCGACTCACCATTTGCTGACCTTCCTCAAGGAAGAGTTTTGGCCGAAAGGTGTGCTGTATCGACGTTTCCGCGGCCAGCTACGCGACACCTCGCAGCGTCACACGACGCCGTCACTCCGTGTGCAGTCGTTTTTAAGTTTGTTTATATTTTTAATATAATATTAATTTATTATTTTATAACAATTATTTGTGTATTTTATTTGTGGGCCTTAGTTGCCTGACAATAAAGGAATTATTACTATTTATTATTATAGGATTTCCTCATAATGAGAGGTCAGTGTAAACTGGAAATGTATAGCTTGATGTGTAGCCGTGTGTACTAGTAAATAAATTAAGTTTTGTTTTATAGTTAAGTCCTTCCGTAACATTAAAGTACATTGTAGAATATCGTTGATTATAGGCCAAAATTGTAACGTTAAAACTGTCCTGCCATACCTAACATTAAACTATTTTATTCCTACTCAGAAAATAAAGTGTGTTGAAATAAATCAACATTTTCTCAGAATGAAAGTAGGCTTACAAACCACACCAAGTATTGGTGTAAGAACTTGAACCCGTGGTTGAACTCAGAGGCTCGGCAATCAAGCCTTCTCTGCCTTACCGCCCACGAGCATTTACTTCCTTCATTTTGCTTTCGCCATACCTACCTAACAGCTGGTGATCTGTCACTTATTTAAACACCCTATACCCTTTAACCACGTGACCTCAAACACCCTGTACCCTTTAACCTCCTGGCCTCAAGATACTTAACAGATTATTCCCCCTCAAATAATAATATTAAAATCCCACGTCTAGTTGATCAACAGTTCAATCTGAACCACTATAGAACTTTTGAACTTTTGATCAAAAATCTTAGAATCTCGATAACAAACACACTTCCCCTTATTACGTAATGTTCCTATGGAGTGAAAGCGTCAAGGATGGGGTCTTTGCCCCTAGTTCTCTTTCACGCCGTATTAATTCTTGTAATCATGCGCTTAGGGATCATTATGGCGTAACGCCAGTATGTATGCTTCTCATTACTGCTGATTTAGTGCTACGATTTGTACTCGGCTTTCTTTTCAATGTGTTTCCTAAAAGTTTGTGGAGTAGACATTACTTTTTAAAAATAAATGATTAAATAATAAAGGCATAATATAAATGCAGAAGATGGTAGCTGACGAAATAAATGATTAGCTAACTGAAAACATAACAAAAGTGTTAGAGATAAAAAAAATGAAGTAATCTGGGACTGCCTCGCCTCCGTAAACTGGGTTATTCCACAAATCCCCATTGACAATTCCCATCAATGGGGATTTGTGAACTTTTTATCCACAAATCCCTATTGACGTCTAGCTCATAATGGGGTTTTGTGGACAAGTCCCCATTGATGGGAATTGTCAATGGGGATTTGTGGGATAACCTCGCAAACTATTGTTATCAGATAAACCAATTGAACAATTCAGTTTAATCATAATTATTAATTACCTGTTTTAGTTGTTAGATAACAGTAGATAGATCTACGTGTCTACGATTGACCCGGTATTGAGGCAGCGTAACTAATTCCAAATCAATCGATTTTTCTTGTACTATTTCGTAAACTGTCAATTGAATTGCTTACCTGATTAAAAAATGTCGTAGAGTAAGTAGATATTATCAATTACAAACAACGCTTTGATTGTTGACCCATCTTAAAATCGCATTGTCATGTTAATTTGGCAGTCACAACAGTACACCTTATAGGATTTTTCTTGTACAGCTGACAAATATTTAGATAATTATATGGCATAGATAAATTGTTGAACCCGTCATTTCGAAAAAGGCATGAGTCAATAAATTAATTCTTTTCAGAATCAACAAAAATATGTTTCTTGTAAAAAAAAGTCATTGGTGCTGAAGAAATTGAATAGAGGTTGATAAATAAAAAACATACATGATTTTTGGGATATTTATTTAACAAAAAATAAATATTTTCATACATATATTTTGAATTAAAATTTTTGCACTAAAGCATTTCAGTGAGACTCGTGCCCTTTTCGAAATCACGGGTTCAGAAGAGGTAACATCAACTTGGCTTCAATTTTAATCAACCTCTGAACGAGAACGAATAAATTATTAAGTAAATGGATTAATGAGGATTAGTAGTTAGTGAGTATTTAGTTTTACAAGGTTGTCAGAAGGTTTCAAACCGTGATGCTGTCCAGCCTGAGGCAACAGAGGACCCGTCCCATACTGAGAGTTTGTCTCAAGACTGTACCCTCAACCAAGATATATCTGATATAGTACAAGATCGATCTCAAATGGTACAGTCTGAGAATGTTAGTTGTCCATCTTTCAGTAGTCATGATTCTTATCATTCAGTTATGTTCTCAGATAGTATAGGAAGAGGTTTAGGAAAATTAATTAGTAACAACCTGGGTTATTCTAATCAAAATTATTGTATGCCAGGGTCAACCTTCAAACAAATAATGGCATTAGTAACGGGTAAGGTGTATAATCCTAAAACCAACATTACTGTATTTGTAGGTAATAGTAGTCGGGTCAGGAAAAATGAAATCACTGACTGTGTAACTGAGTTGTTAAAGTTAAATTGTAGAAAAATAATATTGTGTGCTTTCCCATATTTTGAAAAATTGACAAGTAGACAAAATAATTATATTCATATGCTTAATAAGCATATGCAATTCTTAGTTAGTCATTATAGTGACAAGCTTGTGTTTTTTGACACCAATAATTTTTTGGAAACTTTAAAATCGACTAGGGATACTGTGTATCTGCCTGTTAGTTTTAGACACATAATAGCAAGGCTATTAGCTTTTTGTATAAACTCAGACATAAATAGTATGTCGAAGTCTTGTATTATTAACACCACAATGGTTAGTAATAATACTAATAATAAGGTGGTGAGCCTGAATAAATGTAGCTCAAATGCTATAAATATTTACACAAATTGTACGAAGGAGGTTCGATGTCCCACACTCACTAGAAGCTCATTGCCTGGTGATGATATTGAAGTCTTGGGGTTAACTCCGGATAGTAATTTAAACTAGTTTGTAAGACAACAGAAGGTACCAGTAAGAATATTCTTATACCTAACAACAACAAGGTGTCTTCTTGCTCTAAAATAAATAATTGTCGAAAAGGAGTTCAGCAGAATGCCTTGAAATTATTCCATCAAAATATTCAAGGTATTTCTTCCAAATTATTAGAAATTGAAATGTTTTTAGAAAAAACAAAGTTTGACATTGTTTGTTTTACTGAACATTGGTTAAAGGATTACCAAATGCTAATTAATTATGAGAACTATAGTGTGGGCAGTTGTTTTAGCCGTAGATCTATGCTGCGTGGAGGTTCTCTAATTTTGATAAAAAATTGTTTAAAATCTAAGCAACGTAATGACATAGTTGGTTTATCAGTGGAACATTGCGTCGAACTATCCTGTGTTGAGCTGGATAGGCATGTTGTAGTGTGCGTGTACAGACCCCCTAATTGTCAGAACTTTTCTTTATTTGAGTCAATAATGGAAGATGTACTAGCGAAACTTGCATCCGGTAATAAAGCTGCAATTTTTTGTGGTGATTTTAATATTAATATTCTGGAAAATAATTCAAATAGCAGGAGATTATTAAGCCTTTTTAAATCATTCAATTTATCTAATATTTTTACAGAACCGACTAGAGTAACTCTCACTTCTGCTACTTGTATTGATAATGTTTTCTGCGATTGTGATTATTTAGATAAAGCCATCGTAAATTATTTACCATCTGATCACAGTGGGCAAACAGTAACTTTTAAGTCTAAAACAACTTTGCAAAAAGTGCAAATACAATTTAGACCAATAACAGCTGGCAAATTAAATAGATTCAATAGTGCCCTAGGTAATAGGTTAAATGTTCTGGGCCATAATATGGACGGAGCAAATAAACTATATGAGGATTTCTTTTCAGTAGTGCTCACTGAATTCAATAAAACTTTTGAAAAGAAAACAAAAAATATTTTCCCTAACTTTTTATTTAGTGACTGGGCAACTAGAGGTATTAGGATAAGTAGGGAAAGATTATTCGAATTGTATGGCCTTAAGCCTTACATTAACACTGTGACGTTCAACAGGTATGTTGCTACATATTCCAAAATTTTTAGAAATACTTGCAAAATAGCTAAAGCCCTGTATATTAGTAACAAGATCAAATCAGCAGAAAATAAAGTAAAAGCAGTGTGGAAAGTTATAAATAATGAAACTAATAGGAAAAAAATACGAAACACGGATTTTACATTGGAGACTTCTCATGGTGATATAAGCTCTAACTTAGAAGTAGCTCAAGAATTTGTACACTTCTTTACAAATATACCATCTAAAACGACGGAAGCTTTAAATTCCTCACCCGATGTCTCAATTGATTTATTAAGAGCGAACGTTCCAAGCTGCCCGGTTGAATTTCAATTTAAACATATAAACCCCATGGTAGTTAAAAAAGCTTTTCGGCACATTAAAATCAAATTGACCGAAGATCTATGGGGAATGTCTATCAAAGTTTGTACATCCATAATCGAGACTATAGCACCATACTTAGCATTAATATTTAATTTGTGTGTGGATGAAGGAGTCTTCCCGGATTTAATGAAATTTAGTAAGGTTATACCACTTTTTAAATCTGGGGACAGTAAACACACCAACAATTATAGACCAGTATCCGTGTTGCCGGTATTCAGCAAGGTATTCGAAAAGGTAATGCTCGATCAAATGCTTAATCATTTTAACACCAACCAAATCTTGCACGATCAGCAATTTGGTTTCACCAAAGGACGTTGCACGACTGACGCGGGTGCCACTTTATTAAAACACATATTTTCAGCGTGGGAGGAGGCCCAAGATGCCATAGGAATCTTTTGTGACCTCTCCAAGGCATTTGACTGCGTAAATCACGAAACCTTACTCTTGAAACTTGAGCATTACGGACTAGGTAAACTTGCGCTCAGTTTAGTAAAATCTTATTTAAATGATAGACAGCAACAAGTTCAAATAAATGGTGTCAATTCACTCGGTCTAAAAGTACAAATGGGTGTTCCACAGGGTTCGATATTGGGTCCTTTCCTCTTTTTAGTATATATTAATGATCTACCCCATTTATTAAAAAACCAACCACAAATGGTGTTATTTGCTGACGACACATCCTTAATTTTTAAGATAAATAGACGTGCATCAAATCTTGACGACGTAAATAACGCCCTACTGCAGATCCATAATTGGTTCACTGCTAATAATTTAGTATTAAATGGGAAAAAGACTAAATGTGTAAGATTTGCTTTACCAAATCTTAAAAGTACTGATTGTGACATAGTATTGAATAAAGAGAAACTAGAATTCGTCGATAAAACTGTTTTCCTGGGGATCACGCTCGACTCAAGGCTGCAATGGGGTCCGCATTTAACATCTCTTGCAGGACGGCTAAGTTCAGCAGCATATGCGGTGAGAAAAATCCGTCAATTCACTGATGTAGACACCGCAAGGATGGTCTATTTCAGTTACTTTCATAGTATTATGTCTTACGGTATTTTACTATGGGGACGGGCTGCAGACATAGAGTCTATTTTTATTCTGCAGAAAAGAGCCATCAGAGCAATATATGGCCTCCGCAGGCGCGATTCTCTAAGGGAACTGTTTAAAGATATTAACATCATGACGGTACCTTGTCAATATATCTACGAAAACATCATGTACGTAAGGAAAAATCTAAATCTTTTCGGTAAAAGAGGTGAAGGACACAATTATAGGACTAGAAATAGGGACCAATTAGTTCAACCAGGTTTCAGACTGGCTAAAGTAGACTCATCCTTCATGGGGTACTGTTTAAAATGTTATAATAAAATACCTCCCCACATACTCCAGCTGAATGAAAGGAAATTTAAATCTTGTATAAAACGCACACTATGCAGCCAGGCATATTATAAGTTGGGGGATTACATCGCTGACAAAAATGCTTGGCTGAATGCTTGTCCTGCTCCACAAGGACGCATTAATTAATTGATTAGCATTCGGATATATTGTTGGACCTGCTGAAGATTAAGATGAGAGAAAACTTTATTTGCATTGTTTAGTTCAATCTCTTAGTATTATATAATTGCATAGCACGTGTGAGCACTATGTAGCTACTATTAAGCTACCTTTTACTGGGTACGTCTTTCACTGACTTGAGTGTGCCCTGGCGGTTGAGAGTATGTCATGCTCACTCAAATGTCTCGCTGATGGTGGCGTGTGTGTTGGATCATTAAGTTCCCTTCAAAATGGTTGAGCTAAATGGTGCTGATCCATGCGTCATGTTCGTGAACGGGCGCCGTCAGTTGGGACTGGTCGTCTCTTAGCTGCCATGGCTTATTTTTAATTTTAATATTTAATTTAGTTGTTTTAGTTATTATCTTTTTATTACGGACGCTTTTTAACGTGCACGTCTTTCTACATTGTTCTCACATGTATATTTTCAACTTGAACGATGTAACCAATATTTTGTAAAAATATTATGATTTAAAAGAGTGTCCGTGGAGTTTCTTGCCCGTTCTTCTCCATAGGGATCTACTACGCTTTGGAATGGGCAACTAGCTTCATCTTTCTGACTGACCGACCCATTGACAATTCAAAAGTGCCTGTAATTGGTTTATTTGAAATAAATGCTTTGAGTTTGAGTTTGAGTTTGAGTTTGAAGGTTTTATTTATTTTGCAATGTTCGTATGTAAGTTGTTTTCACAAGTTAAATTTGACCCACTTTGTTCGACTGAGCTGTTTAGCACACGTATGTAAAATCGGTGACAATGCAATATTTTGGCATCATCGATCTTATGATGGAGCCGAAAGGTGGGCACAGAAACTCAGTAATAAAACGACGCAACCCTGTCGAGTTTGGGCTCGTTTGATTCGTCTTGACAAGGACTCTGGTCCTAGATTATATCCAGAATAATCAAAGATTGTTAAAAAAAATACCTACACTTGTTTAATTATTTTATTTATTTTCTGATCAACCTGGACTGACATATCACAAGTACAGGTGGAAGGCTGTTTAATCCGAACATCCTACTGGCATTCAGCATCAACCAGTCCTCATAAAACCCAAAACTTAAAACCCGAGCTTCTAATATAATGACAAAAAGAACCACAAATGTATATTTTGTGTGTCCTACATACATTGGGTCACTGAGCCGAACAAATATTTATTGTACTCGTAACTTAACCCACATTCCGGTCCTGCTGCGTTAGTTTTTGTTTTATATCCTGATAACGTGATGATATTTTATGAAGAATCCGGGATGTAATGATGTTGATCTACGGTTGGTATTTTAAGTGGATACAGGTTGTTCTAATAAGTGTACAAAGATCATGATTGTGGGCCCCTTTTTAAGTATTTTTAGGGTTCCGTACCTCAAAAGGGAAAAAACGGAACCCTTATTGGATCACTTCTTTGTCCGCCTGTCTGTCTGTCATTCTGTCAAGACCCTTATTCTCAGAAACGTGTGGAGGTATCAAATTAATATCATATACGTCGTAGGTCGAAAAAAATCAAGCTTCTAAGTCAACGCAGTAAAAAATTACGCCCATTTATGCGACACACACACACACAGACACACATACACAGAGACATTTGATATTAATTTCAACTTGATACTATCATGTTGAAATTAATATCAAATGTCTATGGTCCCTTTTCTAAAAAAAATCAAGCTTCAGACAATAAAAAAAAAAAAAAAAAACGGTCATTTATGCGATATATTTTGATACACGCAAATAAATCAAAACCCGTACTTCCCGTTGACCTAGAATAATGAAATTTGGCTAGAAGCAAGGTATCATAGCACAAGAGTAAAGTAAAAAGCCTGAAAATTGTTAATTTGTAATTTTATCACATAACAAAATATTTTTTTGGATAATGTTATGTCTTTTTTTGGGATAAATTCTTTTCAACTATGGAACCCTTCATTGTGCGTGGTCCGACACACACTTGGCTGGTTTTTTTTGGAATGATGAGCTGTTTCTGATAAAGATGTATAACTTCGGAATGTTACTGAGCAGGTAACAGGTATGTAGTTTGTATCATCGTACCTTGCGACAAACCTACCACTCTTTCCGTAGGCTCTTCTGGTTAATAAAATAAAATACCTTATTTCGTTCTCAGAAAACAAAGCGATTAGCATGATAAATGGCATTAGTGTCACCCTCCATCATCATCATCATCATCACCAACCTTGGGATAGTTGCCCTATAAGGATAGACGCCTCACAATTCAAATTATAACTTACTTATTCAAATTATAACTTACTATCATCGCAATTATGACTTTTAAACTTACTATCATCGCAATTATGACTTGTAAACTTACTATCATCGCAATTATGACTTGTAAACTTACTATCATCGCAATTGCAATTATGACTTGTAAACTTACTATCATCGCAATTAAGCTACTAAAGGTGTTCTTTGCTTATAAGTATTAATATTAACTGCGATGATAGCACGTTTACAAGTCACAATTTGAATTATGGGGCGTCTATACTCGGTAACTATCCCACTTTTACCCTAGTAGTCCCCTGCTGAACATAGGGCTATATCATCCTCCGCACTGCAACCCTAACACTATCTTCAACAATATTGACCCTCACCAGTATCAAACAAGTATTCACGCAGAACCGGCACAACCTCGTATTCCTCCATACTCACTACATTTCGATCAAATTATTTGAGTTGCCGATGCGTGCGTTGTAATCTTCACCTTGTTCAATAAAAGGTTATGAACGATTACAGCAACAACTGAGTTTATTACGAGTGTTAGCGAATAGATTACAGTTGATGTGGATTGTAATCGATGTAAGTGGAAAATAAGTAGAATTATTTTAATTCCTAGAGCTAAATAATTTTCCCCACGGAATTAAAAAGACAAAGACTACAGCATATTTTTTTTGACTTAAAGAAAAATCATCAAGGTTCAGGTGCATTCAAGAGAATAGAAATCAAGAAGCATAATACTCGTAGTCATTGGAAGATTCCTTGGCATTGCCAAGTGGATATCTTCCTCAACCTTCCGACTTTATTAATATAATTCCGTTCGTCATTAAAACACCGTGACGCTAATGATAATGGTTTGCGAAGTATTATATAATAATTACTTTGTGAAAGTTCTTACTATTAACATTAATTATAATTATCTTGGCAATTCGGTAAAGATCTGATGTCATACAGTAGGTAACTTTTGCAAAAATAAACGAAGAGCTGATTATAATCAGCTCTTCGTTTTTAAAAAGTTATAACTTTTTCCTTAATACAAGGTAATTCGTCCAGAGATGCCTACTCCCCCTTGTAGAAAGGAGGGCTGTGTCCCAGCAGTGGGAATATTATAAACTGAACAATGAACAAAAGTCACCAGAGACGACCTAACTCAAATAAATTGGGTGTTGAAACTAACTTCCAAAAGGCAAGATAACCTGTATATCAACCTGCAGAGAAAACCTGCCTTATAGAGAAATAGAAAATGGTTTAATATAGTAAGCACTGTATTAAACCATTTTCTATTGCTCTAGTCTAGGAGATAGATGATGAGAAGTGTAGAGACACTTCAGAATTACGCTAGATTTGCTATAAGCAAGACCAAAGTTAACAGCTTCCAAAATCAATCTGCCTAGCCTTTTCCCAACTATGTTGGGGACGGCTTCCAGTCTAACCGGATGCAGCTAAATACCAGTATTTTACATGGAGCGACTGCCTATCTGACCTCCACAACCCAGTAACTGGGTAATACGATACCCCTTGGTAAGACTGGTTGTCAGACTTTCGGACTTCTGACGACCCGTAACGACTGTCAAAGATCCACGAATGACAGCCGGGACCAACGGCTTAACGTGCTTTCCGAGGCACGGAGGAGTCTCGGTATGTAAAGTTGGTCACCCATCCACGGACCAACCCCGGCAAGCGTAGCTTAACCTGATGGATCGACCCGTGCGGCTGTTATTACTTAGCCACGAGCTCCTCAACAGTTAACAGCTTCCAAACCACTACAAAATACAGCATGGAAATCAAACATAAGTGATTTGTACTTCCAAAATGAACCAGTGTGCAAATGTATCAGAACTAAGTATTCCTACGCACTTCTCAAGCTTCGCATTGCTGCTAAACCGAAAAACAGACTAGCAGCGCACGACTTGAAAGAGATGCAATTTTTAGGGTTCCGTACCTCAAGAGGAAAAAACGGAACCCTTATAGGTCACTTCGTCGTCCGTCTGTCTGTTGGTCTGTCAAGACCCTTTTTCTCAGGTACGCGTATCAAGATTCTAAGTCAAAGCAATAAAAAAATACGACCATTTATGCAACATTTCATTTTGATGCTCGCAAGTAAATCAAAACGTATATGGGTGCCGTGTACGGGTTCTTACCTTTGACCTAGAACCATGAAAGGCAAGAAGCAAAGGTCAGCACAAGTAAAAGAAAAAGTCAGAAAATCATTCATTTGTAATTTTATGATATAAAAAAAGTATTGTTTTGGGATTACATACTTAAATTTGCAGTTGGAGAATTGAGCATGACGTATATCAGTGTAAGGGAGAACATGTTTTTCAACTACAATATTGAGTTTGTTTTGGGATAAATTCATCCCAACTACGGAAACCTTCATTGTACATGGCCCGACACGCACTTGATCGGTTTTTTTTTTAACTAAACCCCATATCGCACTCAATAAAAATAGTCCACTATAATTAATAATTCAACCTGCCCACAAACTAGTACGATCACCCATGATCACGCCGGCGGAGAAAGTGCGTCCCAGTAGTCTGTGGACGTGTTGCGCAAGCGCATCAGTTATGACAATGTCGCGGCGCAAGCCACGAGCGGTCAAGTTCAATCCCGGTTACGTTTATGTAAAGAATTTGTGCTAGTTTTGTATAGCACTGTTACGTGGTTATGTTAAGGCAAAAGATTTATGGTGATCTATGTAAGTGAGAGCAGCTTGTCTTAATACCATTGAATTACTCAAGGCTTCACGATCTTTTTAATTCAATTGTTCGCCATGTTCGTTCACGGTAGATCATTCCATTTTACATGACTGACACGATAGACGGTGTCAGTCATGTAAATTGACACTCAATCAATCTGTTCTTGTAGCAAGACGACTACTTCGGCTGCCTGTGCACCACGAGAAGCCAAACATAATACAGGAAAAATTTTTAAGCAGTGCGCAAATTTTCACACGGTGTTCATACATTTTATTCGAGTAGGTATTGAACTTTTTTAGGAAACAGCTGATCTTTTTTTCATGATTTCAGAGTTGGTCCCATAGTGAAAGTTGTTCATATTCATGGTTTAGAACACGCTGTGATTTGCCCACTGTGCCCACTGCTTAAAAACTTTTCTTGTATATTATAGCACTAGGTGTCGCTCGCGACATTGTTGTGTATTTTGTATTTCATTTTTTTTTATGCAAATATGATAAGTAACATATGTCCATCTCCAGGTCCCAGGTTGGCTATCTGGCAAATTTCATACCAATCAGTTCAGTGGTTTAGGCTTGAAAAGATCACAGACAGTTACTACTCAGTAACCAAAAAAACATAATATCCGATTAGACATATAAAGCCTGTACTTCTCAAAGCCTCTTTTTCTCTTTAGTTCATCCACTAATTAATTTTGAGCTTAGACCCCAACGTCTCCAACCCACCTTGACCACACGCTGTCGCTCATCGCTTGCACCGCCTCGCGTCACCGGTGTGTCCCGCTAACAAGCGCACGCGCAACTTAAGGCGCAGTGAAACTTATTAGCACCTGTTATGTGCTGTTGTTATTATTATTATTCACTTTTACTCTCTGAGGCTCGGATTAATGTTAATTGTAAGGCTTATGTAATTCATGGCGGTTGTGCGCTACTTGGTTTGTTTAAAATGATTGCGAGTGTGTTTGTTTCTTTATAGTTCTGAGAGGCAATCCCTGTTTTTAGGGTTCCGTACCCGAAGGGCGCCAAAATAACCATATTACTAAGCCTCCGCTGTCCCTCCGTCTGTCTGTCATCTCATGAACCGTAATAGGAAGACAGTAGAAATTTTCACAAATTTTGTATTTCTATATAACAAATTACAAGCAATAAATGTGTTTTTTTGTAAACTGAAGTATTTTTAGGTTCCGTACCTCAATAGGAAAAAATAGAACCCTAATAGGATCACTTTGTTGTCCGTCTGTCTGTCTGTCAGTCTTTTAAGACCCTTTTTCTCAGAAACGTGTGGAGGTATCAAATTAATATCATATACGTCGTAGGTCGAAAAAAATCAAGCTTCTAATTCAACGCAGTAAAAAATAACGCCCATTTAGGCGACTTGATACTCGCAAGTATATCAAAACCAATATGGTAGGTACTTCCCGATGACCTAGAATCATGAAATTCGGCATGAAGCAAGGACTCACAGCACAAGTGAAGGAAAAAGTCCGAAAATGATTAATTTATAATTTTATCGCATAAATTTTCTTTTGGGATTTCTGGTTTTTCAACTACAACCTTTGGTTTTGGGATAAATTATTTTTAACTACGGAACCCTTCATTGTGCGTGGTCCGACAAGCACTTGGCCGGGTTTTTTAAGAACGTTCGCATTCAAAACTGTCTCAATCTGTCAAAAATACATCTAAATTATTTACATTTTTATAAATTTTTGACATTGATTGCTGCTGAGATAAGATCGCGACTAGTTGTTAAAGTTTTAAATCCGGGAATGGGGAAAAGGAAATGGGGAAATGTCAGTTGCATGATGGCGGGTCTGGTACAGCAAGCTCTTCTTTCATTTTAATTTTCGATATCTGGAATAAAGCGTCCTAAGAAACCATTGTTATGTCTCATTCCTTCACTCGGTTTTAAAAATCTTGATAAGTTAAGATAAGTACAAGAAATATAACGGTGTTAAGAAAATTAAAGTCTCTTTTAAAATCATAAAAGAAAACAGAAGCTTTCTTTCACATTTGGGTCTGCAAACATAGATGATGGCTTTTCTCTTTTATCACCTTGAAGATAAGTTGGTTGAATAATTTTGAAAATATCTCATAGTTGTCATTAATGCTCTACTTACTCTTTGATGATTTTTGTGAGACATCTCCAAATACTCTAATCATCTATCTATTTAAATAAAAAGAGAAGTCCTAACTGACTGACTGACTCATCAACGCCCAGCCCAAACCCTTGGACCTATAAAGCTGAAACTTTGCACAGAGGTTCCCTTTATAATGTAGACAAGAAATAAGGAAGGATTTCCCGGTAGTATGTTCCCGTGGGATATTTTCCGACATCCACGCGGGCGAAACCGCGGGCAAAAGCTAGTATGAAACATAAAATTATACCACCTACATCAACAAATACTAATAAGTACTACTGTTTGTTTACCCTTATGAAATAAAATAAAATAAATGAGCCACACGGATGATTTAGTAAACAGAGTGCATACAGTGTACACAATCATCGTCCGCCGCGCCACACAAGGCGGAAATACAATCAGCAACAACAATTCCAATCAAAACTGTTTTAAAAACGTATAAGGAGTAAGTACATGCTCAACAACAGGTACTTCCACATGCTAATATTCAAACGACAGTGCTCGAATTCAAAGAGTTGTCGATGACGCGTCACGTTGTCACGTTGCGTCAGCGCATCAGCTAATCGGCGCGCGCGCAACTTGACCGTTACTATACTGTCGCCGGTGTTGCCACACCTCCACTTGCACTGATTAGAAACCTCTTAATTATTGTCTACGTCACGTCTTCGCGTTCTCGCAAACTCTGTTAAAATCCTGGTTGCGCAGAAAGAACCTTACTTACTTTCTTCATTTCATATGACTCCAATTTTGGCTTTATAATATCCCAGATAGGTTTACTGATAAAGTGAACTGTATGTGTTGTTTGTTCTTCCTCTCAAGTTCAAAATACTCGGTAAACTCTGAAAAATTTGAATTATTGTGCAAAAGTTAGCACAAAGATACTTAAATCGATCCGTACTTTAATACGTACAAGTCAAACACACTTCAACCAAATCGATTAAGCACAATCTCATTAAGTTGTCCTAACTAACACTCAAAGTACCAACTGCAGTGAACTGTGAGGAAACGTAGGTAATGCGCGCTCAGCAGTTTCAACAGAACACAGAGGTCAGCACCGGCGCGCACAGCATAGCAAATAGCAACCTGTTGCAACTGCAAGCGAATTGCGACCAACTGGAGTGTTACACATCATGGTACACTTACAGATGTACGTGAGATGCAAGTTGCGGTTGTGAGACATGCGCTCCGGCGGGGATCAGGAAATGTGGAAATGTCAGTCGCATGATGGAGGGTCTGGTACAGCAAGGTTTAGGCTGAGTAGAACGTTAAACAACTCAATATAAATCAAACCAAACTTGATAAAAGTAGATGCTGAAGCTTTAGAGGTTGTTGTTATGATTTTCGCTAAGAACATCTGAGGGCCTGTGGCCTAGGCAAAATTACATTCTATCATCGATAACGATGATAGAAAAATCAAAAATTTTATATTAGTCCCTCAAATTTTTATATATTGTATGTAAATTCTTTTGTAGAAGTACAGGCTGAAATGTTAATGGTTGTTTTCCCCTTAAGGGGTCATTGTACTCGTCATTATGAACAACTTTTACTATGGGACCAAACCTGAAATCGTGAAAAAAAAATTAGTTGCTCCCTACATTTTGACGAGTTTGCTATAGATAAATGTACTGAACAGCTGATTTTTTTTCTTTTCTATAATAGGATAGGCTTTGAAAGCCTCTTTGTCTCTTGTTACCTTGTTCAACTACTTATAGTAATTTATAGCTAAAGTTTATCGAAGTGTTATTTACTATGTCCCATTAAATTACAATTTATTGTTACAAGTATAGAATATGTACAAAGTCGAGCTTATCAAAACAATTTAATTGGGTTCTCTACAGCAAAACGTAAAGCATAGACATAAGCATCCAAACATTATTTATGTCTATTAGATAATGTTAAATACTGGTACTTTAGATCACTTTATAAGCTGCTATATATTTCATTAGCTCAACATCATTCATCAACTCACATCACAAGATCGCTAGTTTATTATAGTTATTTATGATTGATTATGTACTATTATAGATTAATATCAAAGGGAATGGCCCTTGCAACCTTGCGTGTGCGCCGCTTACTGTGACCCCAATGAGAAATATTTGTCACTTACCTGGTGATGATGATTTAGCGATGGTTAGGATATCTGGAGACTCAATGTAGCAGAGGCTTTTGAGTGATCTTCAATTTACCAGTGTAACAAGAAACTTAACTGAAAAGTTTACAGTTTTTGTGTTTTGTCAGTGTTCTTCAAGAAAAAAAAACAATGTTAATAATTTAGGTTAAAAGAAATTATGATTAGCACATTCTGATATCAAAGAATAGAATAGAATACTCTTTATTATGCACACCATTTAAACTACAAGTTACAATGTTCAAATTTTACATAAAGTGTCACAATGGGCGGTCTTATCGCTAAAAGCGATCTTTTACAGACAAGCTTTGGATGGAGCATGTAAGTTTGGCTCAATGCCAATGAAAATATTGAAATTATTGACATAAAATTAAAAATGGAATATACGTCAGAATTGTGTTAGGTTCAAACTAATTAGAAGAATAATTAGGTAATTAAAGCCGCTGCATTGGTGTAGTGGTTGCAAGTGCTACTTGCTGAGCAAGAGGTCCTGGGTCCGATTCCCAGGTCGGGCAAAGTGCTTTTGTGTTTTCCATCACGAATATCTCAGCAGTAGCCCGGAGTATGGATTGTGCCCGGTTGATGGCAATAGGCTTGCTTGTACTTACACCTGTGCCTAACCCCTCGGGGACACAAAGCGTGATGTTATATTGTGTAAGTAGTGGCAACTTCACCCAAACTAATCACAAGTATAACACAGTCTCCTCACTTCATTGTTTTCATTTTTAGGGCTCCGTACCTTAAAAGGAAAAAATGGAACCCTTATAGGATCACTTCGTTGTCGGTCTGTCTGTCTGGCTGTCAGTCTGTCAAGACCCTTTTTCTCAGGAATGCGTAGAGGTATTAAGCTGAAATTAGTATCAAATAGATAAGTCTATGTTCCCTTGAAGCTCTAAAAAAATCAAGCTCCTAAGTCAACGCAATAAAAAAATACGGCCAATTATGCGTCATATTTTGATACTCGCATGTAAATCAAAACCTATGGAGTACTTCCCGTTGACCTAGAATCATGAAATTTGGCAAGAAGCAAGCTCTCACAGCACAAGTAAAGGAAAAAGTCCGAAAATCGTTAATTTGTAATTTTATCACATAAAAAATTTTGTTTTGGGATTACAAACTTAAATTTGTAGTTGGAGAACAGTCCGTGACGTATATCAAATGTATGTGAGAACATGTTTTTCGACTACAATGTTGGATAAATTCATCCCAACTACGGAACTCTTCATTGCGCGTGGTCCGACACGCACTTGGCCAGTTTTTCATTAACGAATCGATCTGGTAGCTCAACTCTACCTCTACTGGAGCGATTCAGAATTTATTTTACTGTTAAACAACAAACAGACAGTTCTCTTTATAAAATAGGAGCCATACCTTGCTACAGAACACAGTAGAATAATTACAGTTTCAGATGTATACAGTGAGTTGAATAAAGCGCGGAGCAGAATCGTAATGAACCGTAGCGTGGGGTCACTGACACGTGGCGAGTATCAAGTCACCTTGACATAGATCTCGATACTATTCACTATTCCATTCTGACGAGCTTTTTACTGCGGCTTCTCTCGTGAATTCCCGGGTTTTAATACTGTCCTCATTGAATTGAAATTAAATAGGTTGAGTTATTTATTGACGTGTTTTCTTTCTAAACATTTACGGGTAGTCTTATTAATAATTTTCAAAAATCGAATAAAAAAATCACACAAAACGTATTAATATGTCCCGTTTTCTTTCGAGATTCAAATGAAGTTTTTTTTTAGAGATATATGGTCATATGACCGGCTGTCATTCGTAAATCTTTGACAATCGTTACGGGTAGTCAAAAGCCCGAAAGTCTGACCAAGGAGTATCATGTTACACCCATAGATTAATATGTTACACCAGTAACTGAGTTTTAGAGGTCAGATAGGCAGTCGCTTCGTGTAAAATACAGGTATTCGGCTGCATCTGGTTAGACTGGAAGCCGACCCCAATATAGTTGGTAAGTATTTAGTATAGTTGGTTGGCTATGCAAATTGATTGATTGATTAATTAATCATAATAGAATATAATAAGTATAATATATATAATATATAATAAACCTAAGATTTCAAGACCATATAAACACTCTGAGTAACAGATTACGGAAGCTAATTTATGTATTCAAAACGCTGAGACTTGTAGTCGATAAAAATATTATGAAATCAGTGTACTATACCCTTGCTCAATCTTTAATATGCTACTGCATCACTTCTTGGGGTGGAGCTCCAAAAACTACCCTGATAGAAATTGAAAGAGCCCAAAGAGCTATACTGAAAGTGTCGTCTTTTCGACCGTATCGATACCCCACTGAGCAGTTATATAAAGAAAATGAAGTCATGTCTGTGCGTCAACTGTTTATATTGCACGTTCTGTTGAAACAGCATACCCTATTGGTTTATAATCCAATGCTGTCCAGGGGAAAAAGACGATATGACCCAGTGGAGCGCCATCATTACAATACTATTTTTGCAAGGCGATTCTTTTGCTATCTGGGTAGCTGTTTGTACAATAAAACTAATAAGAAGCTAAATATTTTTAGTCTCACTAAAAATAAATGCAAAAAGAGGCTAACTGACTGGCTACTAGAGTTAAACTATAATGCTACTGAAAACATGCTTATGAAAACCTAAACTTACAATCACGCACTCTCACACACCCACACACTCACACACCCACTCATTCACCATACTACACATCTACTAACATTCGTCTCGCATTCTTAACCTTTAAATATTAATCAAAATAATATTGTTTGATTCCTTACTACATTCTGTCAGCGCGCTTGGAATGCATAATTTAAAAAAATGTAAAAAATGAAAATGTAAAGGGTTGGGATCCTGGTGTCCTGAAACACAGGCCACGAGCCTAGCTTAGGCACCAGTCTCCCACAATATTGTATAACTACTTATATTGTATAACTACTATAACTATAACTACTTATTATATTATTAAACTTATTATATTATATATTTTGAAAATGTTGATTTATATTGTGGTGAGAAATAAACATTTATCTTATCTTATCTTATCTTATCTTATCTTATCTTATCTTATAGAATTAAATAATGCTCTTTATTCCTGGAAAGATTATAGTCGCTTATGACGAGAGATTTTTTGGAATTTCGTCCTGCTTAAGCTAATATTAGATAAAAATATCTGCTGCACTACACATACAGACAGTTCTTTTTCTATTTCATTATGTTGACATGGCTTTTATTCTCAGTCACGGTGAACTCGAATCAATCACACGTTTGTCAATAAAAGCCTATTCGTGTGCATAAACATTTACATATATTGGTAAACAATTTAAATTTTGGTAAATTGTATTTCTTAAACTGTAGAAACTGAGCAACTACATTTTATTCGCAAACGTTTTAACAAAATATTGGCAGCAATAGATTGCATTACACCTACGTGTTTTTCAACATCCTGAAAGTTAACATCCACCCTGAAAGTTAACACCGACCCTAAAAGTTAACACCGACCCTGAAAGTTAACACCCACCCTAAAAGTTGGCATCCACCCTGAAAGTTATCATACACCCTGAAAGTTAACACACCCTGAAAGTTAACACCCACTCTAAAAGTTGACACCCACCCTGAAAGTTAGCACCCACCCTAAAAGTTAGCATCCACCCTGAAAGTTAACAGCCACCGTAAAAGTTGACATCCACCCTGAAAGTTATCATACACCCTGAAAGTTAACACACACCCTGAAAGTTAACACCCACCCTAAAAGTTGACACCTACCCTGAAACTTATCATACACCCTGAAAGTTAACACACACCCTGAAAGTTAACACCTACTCTGAAAGTTAACACTTAACACTGAAAAGGCAAATCATTGAAATACGACAGCTGAAGTTCAATACACTTTCTCTAACAGCTTCAATAGATCATCTTCTAGTAGGTACACAACGGATATTGTAATATAATAACCGGTAATATTGCTTTTCTTGATTACATTATGTGCTAGTCTAAAGATTGAGTTTGCACTTTATTACAGGGGAACAGATTTCACAATAGTGTGTTTTTACTAGAGTTCGCTATGCAAATCGGTCGATGTACCTGTTTTTCATTGTCGTACTTTTGTTGGAATAAGTTATTGATCTTGCCTTCATAAGTGAGTCAATAATGACAGTTTCAACAACATTTAAACTTGAAAAACCTACCGTAGGGCTGGTACCTACGCAGAATAATACAAACAACCTCATCATCTGCCTAGCCTTTTGGGGTTGGCTTCCAGTCTAACCTGATGCAGCTGAATACCAGTATTTTACATGGAGCGACTGCCTATTAGACCTCCTGGGTTGTAGTTACTGGAAATACGATACCCGTTGGTAAGACTGGCTGTCAGGCTTTCGGGCTTCTGACGACTCATAACGATTGTCAAAGGTCCACGAATGACAGCCGGGACCAACGGCTTAACGTGCTTTCCGAGGCACGGAGGAGTCTCGGTATGTAGGGATGGTCACCCATCCACTGACCAACCCCGGCAAGCGTAGCTTAATACGTAGCCACGAGCCACTCTAATAATACAAACAACCTAATTACATAAATTCGTCGCTTCGTTGCTCCTTATTTCTCACCGGATAAAATACTACGTATTGCTGCTTCCGAGGTAAACAAAAATGACTCTGACTGAACATGACCAGGACACGACCGACTTTTCACTTTTCATGTATATACTTTAAATTTTCCTAACTCAATAAAAGTAAAGTTTATTCTGTTTATATTTATTTATGTATGTATGTATTTATTGTTTTTCGAGTTATCTATCCCTTATGTTGCACCTGCCATGTTTTCTCTCTGCAACACCCTAAGGTTGACTGGTAGTAAATGCCTCTTGCATTAAGTACGCCTTTGTACAGTATTTTTTTAACCGACTTCAAAAAGGAGGAGGTTCACAATTCGTCGGAACCTTTTTTTTTTTTTTTCTTTATGTATGTTCCCCGATTACTCGAAGATGGCTGGACCGATTTGGATTTTTTTTTTGTTTTATTCGAGAGGGTACATCACAATTGGTCCCATATAAAATTGACTTACTTTGCTTCGGTAGTTTTTGAGTTAGCTTCAATAACACGTATTTTTCCCCCACTTTTATATGGATGATGTTCTACTTTGTTTTGCAGGTAGTGGTATTAGAATTTGTGTGGGGTAGGTACCACAACTAAAAAGTGAAAAATAAAAACTTTTTTTACAAAAAAATACAACCAACTTCCAAAAACAACTACAAAGTGAAAAATAACTTTAATTTCGGAAGTCGGTGGCAAAAAACGAAAATACATTTAACTAGACACCGACTTCCGAAATTAAAGTTATTTTTAACTTTGTAGTTATTTTTGGAAGTCGGTTGTATGTTTTTGTAAAAAAGTTTTTTACTTGTGCATAACTTTTTAATAAATAAATAAATTCTTCATTTTATCAATATTCCTACGGACATTGATCATTCACTTTTTATGGCATTAGTAACCAAGGTTATACACCTGTCCTTATACCCACCTGAGTCCCAAGGCTACCCGCACTGCACTGCACAAATACTAAACAAAGATTGGAACATATTAGTCTTTGGTTTGGAAAGCGCACAGCTGCTTGCAGCTGAGGCCAACCACTCTGAAACTATAGGAAGCTAACTAGATCGGTCTCGTACGTAATAACAGTGTGCATTACAGCCCACAGGCTGCGCATACGCAACAAAGTGGTATTTGTACTCATTTTCGCGCTTTTCACGCCTTTATTTCCAACGCATTGCTGGAATTAGAATAAATCTGATACAAACACACAAACAATTGGTTATTCTTCGGCCACCTACACGACTTTGGAAGTTAATCCCTTAATATACGTTTTATATAAATTAAATAAATTAATCAGTTCATTCTTGTAAAAAGATTCGTGCAAAAGATGGCATAAATTATGATTAAAAAGCTGCTAATAATAATAATAATATAACGTATCTTTTGTTAGGACATACTCGAAAGCTATTTTTTATTTATTATCGACAGCAACCTTTGTTGACACTACGATACAGAAATAAAGACAAATTGGTTTTTTTTTTTGTCGTTAAGTGTGTAGGAAGTGTAATGTTGGACAGTGTCATCCTTACCGCTAACCAAAAGGGCAATGTATTTAAGGCAAACCGTGTCATAAAATGCCGGAACAACGCGGACGTACATCTTCATTAGCACTTTAATTTCATGTCTTTTCACTATTTGAATATACATATTTATCGCCCGACGTTATCTTTATTCCGCATTTTAATTGGGCCCTATACAAACTATTATTTATATTTGTTTATATAATAAATGTTGTACACTACTGACCACTTATAATATTCTAATAATCAAAGTCACGTTTAGAAACTAAAAGTTATTACAATTTCCGACTGCAATGTCAGTTTTTGGCGGAAATTCGGTCAAACAATTACTATTTTATCACAAACACAAACCGTGTGCCCGATGCGATTTCCCATCGGCGAAAATGATTTCAGGGGATGAATTGATGAATCACAAAAACACTTTCTGAGTAATATGTAAGGAACTCTTGCACAAAATGTCATGCTTCTAAACCCAGTGCGCGCGCGGCTATGTGTCGTCTGTCAGAAAAGACCTCCCCCTAATCCCTCCCGAATCCCTTTTCTAGTCTGTGTAGTCTTTAGAAAGGAGTAGATTTTACTTCTTGTGAAAAATACGATGTATTAAATATTTTTTTGTCTTTTCCAGTGGAGGACGCGAGCGGGCGTTACACGTCCATGTTCTACTGGGGCAACAACTACTGGACGGGCTCGGCAGAGCTGTGCGACATCCTCAACGACCAGCACTCGCCTGTCAAACAGCGCAACAGTTAGTATCCCTTCTTCTTTAGTATTATTCCAGTGGAGGACGCGAGTGACAGATTCTTTTTTGTATTTGTAATATTCTCCTGCACTCCTAACCGCTGGAGGCTGATCAAAAAGATTAAGTGTAAAATAGACAGTCCTTGCTTGCTTGCGCTTTTCAATTTTCGGGCTCCCGGTAGAATCCCGCGTGGTGCCATCACACCTCTTCGTCCGCCCTTTAGAAGAACCGTTTTGGGAGCTAATTCGCCTTATGCGAGAATGTGTAGGGAAGTTAATAGCTATAGTGATGTTGCTGATCTTCACCTTGACTCTTTAGCTAAACTTAAATCCGTCCTCAAATGTTTATCGAGCAGCTCCTAGTCTCTATCGATATTAATTCATTGTTTTACGCATTTTCATCAACTATTACTTATTTTGATTTTTTTAAATTTTTTTATTAATGTTTACAATTTTTATCAAAAGCATGTATATTTTCTAATTGTTTTTATTTTGTAAATTTTGTCAATTTTATTAATTTATTCAATTAATTAATTTTATCAATGTTATCTTTTTTATCAATGTTATCATTGCATCAATTTTTTCATCTTTATTTTATTATTTTTTTATGTTTTATACAAGTAGCCAATACTTAATATCCAATTATATAAATAATTAGCGCTTATTACTATATAAGTTAGCTTATTGATTTGTTGAATTGTGAATGTGGTGTTTGCCTATAAGTAATTGTTGCACTCTAAGACTGTTTTAAGCATGTAATTTTTGTTATAACTAGGTGTAAACAATTGTTGGTGAACCTAATAAAATAAAAATAAAATAAAAAAATAAAACAAGGAACGATGGCGTCACATTTATCATAGGACTACACGGCGCAGCCGCGGTGACTTCATAAAACTAGATTCTAAGCGTTAATAATACTGATGGGGTTGGAAACGAAAAGCATTAAAGGCTGCCATCAGACGGACTGCACCGCAGCAACCGTGACTGCAGCCGACCGCGTGAAGTTGATATCACGACTGTACGAAGTCGAACGTACAACTGCATGCACTTGAATATATCGACTACGTGCAGTTGCTGCGGTGCAGTCCGTCTGATGGCAGCCTAAGCCTCACTTAGCTTCTTTGTTCGTCTACGCATATACATTTAAAAATAATGTTTGTGCTGCTATGCTGCCAATTGCAAAGGACACTTTAATGACATTGTTAATAATAAGTAATAATAAATAAGCAAATAAGCAAGCTTTGAGATCAAATTATCATTCCATCTTTGAATATAAAGAAAGGCTTGGCCCTGTGAGGGCACACAGGCGAATACTAGGTTTTATTATGTCAGTATGTCACAGATGCTATGCCGTATAACAAAGACATTTACTCCAAGTAGTTTATTTAAATACTTAGTTCTGTCGCAACTGCGCTATTGTTAGTAACATGCGTGTCAGTAGACGTGCGGCACTCAGTTAGACAGTCTTTGTGTTGCGCCGCAAACTGTTTATCTTTGTCGGGTCTTATGAGGTTAGCACGCGATGTTCAGGCAGATAACTGTGATGGTTGTTAGGTTTGCATGGAGTTAAAATATTTGTAGGTAAGGCTAACGCGTTTATTTACAGTGGGACACAACCATTGAGTGCCTACTGCTCTTTTCCCAAAAACGACTCAGTTTATCGCGTTGATGAGAAGTTTAGTTGTCGAAAATCATATTTTTGTCATTGTCACCATTGATTTACCAGTAATTTGAAATAATTAAATAGTAATAATTAATTTCTTGCAAAAAGTCTATCAGAACAAAATCAATCAAGTATCAATGAACATTACAATTCGTTAAATTAGCAATATTAAAATGTCTCTAATTTAGCAACAAACGCCACGTTAAGCGAATAGTAATTAATTTCGTCGATACTGTATGCAACAGATTGCAATACTATCCGAATTGCTCCACGGAATATGGCGACACTATAGCTACTCGATCCTTATCGATATGCAGTATCGATAATAGACCACAGAGCTTATGTAATCGAGTAATGATAGAAATGGACTCTGTGTACCGTGAAAATAATGTACTTCTTATAGAAATGTAAATTATTTTTGGGTGTTTTCCTAAGTAGGTACAGTGCTATGGAAAAGCACAAAAGAAAGTTGATTTAAAAAAAAAACTGATTTTAATTTGAACGTAGAATAGTTATCAAACAGAAATTGTTCGTCGATGAGATAAATAATTACTCAATACCGACGCAAATATTTGTAATGATTTCATAGATACAAATATTAGGTACTTACGACTTTCTGATTCAGCTGATTAGTTGCTATCGAGATACAAATGCCAAAACAGATTGAGTTGTGAGTAATAATTTATTTTCAGCAACTCGAAAGTTTGTCAACCCATTCGTGTTTACCTTGTTCACTAAAAGGGATACAATGAATAAACACATTGCACTTAAAACAACAAAAAATCTCCGTATTGCTCTGAACTTGCAGAGATGACCTTCCATCCATTCGTCTGATAAACAGTTCGCAACACATTGTTAAAAATAAATTGTCTTTAAATCACTAAGGGACTACAAATCCATTGAGCTCCCGCTGGCTAGATCAGTTAAGTCTCCCGCACCAACAATTACGTAAAAAAGTGAAGTATTAGAAGCAAGTAATTATGACACCTTAGGACAAAAACTGAAAAACTGACAAAACAAGCACTTACAACAATATGCCACTCAACTCTCGGCACACTGCACTGGGTCAAGGGGTGTTGACTTACGTCACTTTCTACAAACAAGCGCGGCCTTGTCTCCAGCGCCCGCGCAGCACTCGAGAAACTTCCAAAAAATCGATGAATTAAAAGTAGGGCTTCGGTTATTGAGTCATTTGCTGTAATTTAGATTGTCTTTAATCGTAATAAAAGGCAGTTGGTAATTAATTATTATTTTTGTTTATTTATAAAGTTCGTGGTCAATATTTTTGTCGAGACAATCTTTTCGGTTGAATCTGAAACCAGTACTTAGTGTTCTGCAAGAGGCATGGTGATGATGTTGATGACTCACATGAGCATATTGCAATGAAAGGCATAAATAAATAAACAATCTTGACTTTAAAAACACGGTTCCATGAAATGTCTGCTATGTAACTTTTGTATAATTTTATCAATTATGAAAATCTGAAAGTACGTACGAAATATACAACAGCTTGAAGTTTCATTTCATTCCATTCTACATCCTAACAAAAATAATACCTTAAAAGAGTTAATTATATGAGTTATTATGCCGCTTGATAGATATCTATCCAATAGGCGGATTGGCTTTCCTATCTGCGAATCTGTTCAGTATCGTTCTGCGCTTGCCCGACGACACTTTCGTGTACAAAGTTCCCTTATGTACAATAAAATCAACAAGACCCTATCAATTTATAAACTTACCCTGCATAAGGTCAAGCTGAGTGTAAAGTCTTGGCTACTGTCCCTCAATTACGACGAAACAGAGCAAATTTTATAAACTCTTTCGTAATATAAATTCTAGCCTATGAGAGGCACTCAACTTCACCCTTTACTCGCGTTCCCAGTCAACCTTTCCTGTACATTCAATTTCAATTTACACACATACTCACATACTTCAAGCACTCACCCACACACACACACACCCACCACACATAATACACGCACACACACACACACACACACACACACACACACACACACAATCACCACTACAGGCTTTTTCTAAACTTTTTTGTATTAGTTTAGTCTTATTATTTTTTTTCATTGTTTGTCTTATTGCATAAGTTTTCGATTGTATTTATTCCCGGGAGAGGGCACTGGCTCTTGTAACACAGGTTAATCACCTAGCACAAGAGTCAGGGACTTCACACAATTTGTAATGCACTTTCTTATGTAATAAAGATTATTATTAAAGATTATTATTATTAATTATGCAATTGCAATATTAGTGCAAACAAACAATATTGATTATTTGGTAAAAGGTGCACACAAATGACAGCGCGCGTTGATGTCTTTTGTATGGCGCTGCGGATGCGCAGCTTAGATTGCGTCAAGACATTTAAAATGTATGTTTCTAGAACGTAGATATTTATAACTAGATAGATTTATGAATGCTAAGTTTAATCATATTATGTATTTTCGTAGATTTTGCATAATGGACTTATTTTGCAATATGTTTAACGTAAGTATTTGATTATGACATAAAACTTAATTTAGTATGATGCTTGTTGCACGTAAAGTCCAAAATCTTTTGTGCGATAAAAGAGAGAAGATATAAGAAATTAACTTGAACTCATGACTCCGATGTCATCAAGATACTTAAAATTATCCGTTGAATAAGAACCCCCTTATTCACAAAAAAAAAACTAAAACGCTCTATATACCTATTTTAAGTTAGAGAAGTGTTTTGTCTTCTTCTTTCAAACTCAAATCATAATTCGAAAGAAATTGACACGAACACTTCCATAACTATAACAAGATTATTTATGAATAAAAGGGTTATAAAATAATGTACAAACTTTATTCGATGTTCACTCTTGTATTTCCAGAGACGGTTCGTTCGCAAATCTTCAACGACTGGCGCGAAGACCTGTCCATGGTGGGCTTCGGGCCTCCCTTCGAAACTGCTTTCTACGTCGCCAAAGTCATCGTCACCACCAACTTCACTGAGATCGTCAAGAATGTGAGTCGCTGCAATAACATGTTTGTTGAGAATATTTATTCAAAAGACTGCTGAGGAGCTCGTGGCTAAGTAATAACAGCCGCACGGGTCGATCCAACAGGTTAAGCTACGCTTGCCGAGGTCGGTCCGTGGATGGGTGACCATCTTTAGATACCGAGACTCCTTCGTGCCTTGGAAAGCACGTTAAGCCGTTGGTCTCGGCTGTCATTCGTGGATCTTTGACAGTCGTTACGGGTCGTCAAAAGCCCGAAAGTCTAACAACCAGCCCTACCAAGGGGTATCGTATTACCCAGTTAATGGGTTGTGGAGGTCAGATAGGTAGTCGTTCCATGTGAAATACTGGTTTTCAGCGGCATCTCGTTAGTCTGGAAGCCGACCCCAACATAATTAGAAACAGGCTAGGTAGGCAGACTGCTGGTAGAACCCTATGTCCGTGAGTCGGTGATTCACTTGACTGGCTCATACCTTCCATGTTTTCTTAGCGCTTTAGCACACCGTGGCTCAAATATGGCCAACAGACTTTTGACGTTGTTCATCCTGACTGTGATAACAATCTACTATAGTTGTAGTAAAAAATCATAAACTGTAATAATTACTGACCGATACTTAAACATGTGATTGTACTCATGATAACAAACAACTTTTACTATGGGACCAAATCTGAAATCGCGAAAAAAAAATCAGCTGTTCCCCACATTTTGACGAGTTATGCGAACATAAATGTAGGGAAGATCTGATTTATTTTCGCGATTTCAGGTTTGGTCCCATAGTAAAAGTTGTTTGTTATCATGAGTACAATCACGTGTTTAAGGATTGGTCACTAATTACCAGTCACCTTATATACACAAGGTGAATTTTTCAAGTGGGCGTGGATAAACTATTCGTGAAATTCGAAACTATGAGGAATATTGTAATGCTGAATGCAGTACAATTCTTGCGACGTCGAATCCAGCTATGTATTGAGAACAATGATCATTATTTTGAACAATGAATCAGTTAAGGTTTAATAGGTAGGTAACATATGAAAACTAAAAAAGTATTTTGTTAAAAATGAGCTCTTTCCTTTAGTTTGCCGTATGTCATTACTTCCCAGAATTTGACCCTTATTAGCGACACCTTCGAATGGTGTAATAATACAATGTGTGTGTGTGTGTGTTTTTTTTTCTCAAAATCAACGGGTTCGATGCCTGGCTAGAAATATAGAGTTTTCAAAAATCCAATGATGTAGTTTTAGTTTTCTCATAATCGAGCCCGAGACACCTTTGAATACTTTTCGCTATTCCTCATAGTTTTGGATCTGGCCATCCACGCCCACTTGAAAAATTCAGCCTGTCTAAAGTCATGATTGAGAATTGTTAGTGCAGTGCGGGAGCTCTTCGTACACTGCCTAGCATTAAATAGCATTCTAACTCCATGTTTTGGTCTATTCTGGCTATTTAGCTATCATGAAATAGATAATAAATGATTGTATTTATCGTCCAGCAACGCACGCTGCACTTGGGCATGTGCCTCCCGCGCTCTTGCTCCCGCGTTGCCGTGTCGACGCTGGTGAGCAGCGCACGCGCACCCCTGCTGTACCACAAGGTGGTGGCCGTGCGCTCGCCGCAGCACGGAGGGTACTCCTACCTCGAAGACCCCACCTTCCAGGTGTTGCTGTGAGTATCCGTTGTTGATGCACCACTTCCACATAATTATGCAAAACGTAAAACTTACATTCTATGTGTAGCATAACGTGTTTATGCTACATATAAGCTGTCTGCTCTTTGTAAGTGAGAACGGACTGCTGTAACCACGCGGGCCCAGTGGGGGTTGGTAGATGTGACATAATGTCTTCAAATTTTGGCTATTAGCTTAAAATTATCTAACTGCGTGGAAAATGCCTCAGCTTAAGTCGGCTTATACAGAAAAGTAATTAGATAGACATTTTAGTTAGAAATTAAAATGATATAACCTCTGTCTTTAGCAACAGAGCTAAAACAACATTCCTAATTATGTATTGAATACTCGCTTTTGTATCAGTAGTAAACACTATTACACCACAGCAGAGGTCAAGTAGGAAGAGATACCACGCTTATTTACCTGAAGCCAGCGCAAACAATGCTTGCGAACATTCATATTTGACTTAAGAGTTATCGCAAGGAAATAACAAATTACTAACATATTCCTTACTAGCCGTTGCCGCGGCTTCGCCTGCGTGGATGTCGGAAATTATCCCACGGGAACATACTACCGGGAATTCCTTCCATATTCCTTGTCTACATCATAAAAGGAACCTCTGTGCAAAATTTCAGCTTTCTAGGTCCAAGGGTTTGGGCTGGGCGTTGATGAGTCAGTCAGTCAGGACTTCTCTTTTTATTTATATAGATTTGTGCGGCCACTTAAAGTCTCTCAGTTCGTAAGAAATGTTAAGAAATAACTCAGTTATGTAACAACGCAATCGAGTTAATAATGTATTAAAGCCGAGCATTCACCATAAACTATTCAATACATTTTGCAATTTCTTACAAAACTGTAGTCGCCGTTCTGCGCGAGAGTTGTTTTAAATTTTTTCAGGATCAAAATAAACTCGACGTCTATTCCTGGCAAGAGATCTCTCTCCCTAAATAAATGGGTAGTCCATAAAAACGTACCAAAAACAGACAGACTATTGTACCCTTCATGAGGAACTGACACTAGACCGTTTATCAGGATTTTCAATAACAGCTGCCATAGTATGGATTTGTAAGCCCCATAAGTCAATTTATAGGTACTCGTAAAATGTGGGGTGGTCTATTACAGATACACCTCAACCTAACCCTCCAGGAATATATGCGTGATATTATAACGTTAAGTTTACGATCTCAACATTCTGGAGAAAAGCATTGATGATTCATTCATATCGCATTTAACATAAAATTATGAAATGGTTGACATTAAGATATTTCCTCAGGTTTGCCTCAACATGGCGGTTTATTCCACTTTCTTCAAGCGTGTTTGTGTGTCAGGCATTCTCGCGATGACGTCACGCTTCTAGACCAGCCCGTGCAGACCTTTTGAATGTAGTGCGACTGCCTTTATGTAATCTACTTAGATTGTACAATTTGTTGAGCAATTTGGGGACCATCTAATCTTGTTCTGACAGCTATTAATGTTAATTGATAAAAATAAGGAAACCCCCGTTTTTACTCATTTGTTTTCTTTGGAATTCTTATTATAACTGTCAAAACGGTAATTGCAATGATCGCCATGCTTAAGGGGACTACAGGTCCTAAACGCAACTAAACGCAAGTTTTATAAGTAATGCCTAAAACTATATGATTTACTGCAGTAAACAATATCAGAAAAATATATGATATTCTTCAGGACAATGTTAGTTAGATAGTGTGTTGAAAACACAATACAACTAATTTGATACAATAGAAAAAAATCACGAAGATACCTCTAAAAATTTATTGTAACGATTAAAAATCATAATATAAGTACATGCAATCATTTTGTTTTTTTGTCACATTATTCTACAAACAACATATTAACGTAATAGTGTTTTAATTTTTTAGTCCAATCAACAGATTTTTTGTAAATAAATAATTGCTTCACATTTTGCAATAAATTACCATCGTTGTGTCATCGCGCTTCTCTTTCTTTTCTATGCAGTCAAACAGTGACCGCACTAGGTCCTGTGGCATTGATCAGTTTGTTATTAGCAGACAAAAGAACGTTACCGCCTCTTGCTTTGACAGAATCCGAATCGTTGCGGTTGCAGTTAAATATACTAACAAACTATTTTCCAGCTTTTCATTCTACACTGATGAGGATAATTCTTAACTATGTATAAACAAGCCACACGTGTATTCCTTCTTAATATGTAGGATATTCTTCTCAAACCAACTTGAACGTCTAATTGCAGGCTACATTGCAAGAAGCATATTGTATAATCATCTAGAAGTCTAGACCAATGTAACTGTTCCTTTGTCTACTCTGAAGAGCTTTACGTTCACTTGAATTTAGCAGCTGACAAACTTTAAACTATGATTATGTGAGTGTAAACTACAGTTGATTGCGCCCGTTGGGTAGTTAGCGAAATAGTTATATTATTAGACCGCAGCATCGCCGGCAGTAATTTAAATCGGTCTGTGTTTGTTAGTTACGTTGCAGAATTGCCTGTGCTTTGTGGAGCGGCACCTGAGATAATAATATAATGGTTACATTATCTGTCAGGTTTCTACAGCAAAATGTAGTTATGTAGATGTATCTGTTAGATTTTGTGTGTGGTTATGTACCCCTTTTGAGGTTCTGTTTTGGCTCAGTCCATTCTCAATGTCTGTGAATTATGTTAAGAAGAAAAAAAACGAGAATGGAAGAGACAAAGCGAATTTGCGGCCCATACCTGCACTAGGTACTATTAAAGAGACAGCTACTGGCCGCACATTCGCTTTGTCTCTCTCGTGGTTAGTTGTGCAGTGAATACAGACCGTAAGGGTTTGTATTCACTACAAAATTGAATACGGAACGCTTAGTCCATTCTCTATGTCTATGACCTTCGATCAATAGTACTATTATTGATCGAAGTCTATGACATAATTCAAAGTTTAATGTCATCAAGTAATAAAATATAATTTAGTTCTAAACAAAATTTCGAGTAAGCATATTAAATCAAGAAGAGTTAAATCATATTCTATTAATGCTTATGGCCTATTTCACGATGTCCGAATAGCCACTACTCACCGAATAAATTCAAAAATGGAACAGAATTGGTATGAAATTATCTGCCAAGTAAGTTAATAGGAACTTAATCATAGGTGGAGTGAGGCCCTGAGTGTCTTAAAATAATAATTATGATAATCAGCTGGTGTTGCCACACGCAGGGCAAAGGGCTCCCATTCCTTCCACCTACCCAACACCACCTACAGAATTTCTCTCCTTGTCCCCATTCTCCATCCAAAGGTTGTCTGTAAAAGATCGCTTTTAGCGATAAGACCGCCCATTGTGTCACTCGTATGTAAAATTTCAACATTGTAAAATTGTAACCAGTAATTTAAATGGTGTGCATAATAAAGAGTATTCTATTCTATTCTATTCTATTCCTTTGTCGGTTTGTTTGTTGATATTTTCTGACATGACATGTTATTTTTGATACTACGCCCTGCCTGTTCAATAGAATAAATTATTATTTCCAGCGCGGTATCCTGTCTGGTATCCATCCTGCTAATCATAGCGACGGCGTACGACATGAAGATAGCCCGCGACGTGTGCAGACGCAGACAGCGCGCAGCCAACATTGCGGCTAACATCGCCAACGGTGGCACTCGCAGTGACCTAAAGTTAGATCTGAACGGACTTGATGACGTCACTGTTGCTAATGGTAAGTAACAGTGAGCTGCTAGATGTGGCCCTTTCAGAAAGCTTTCCTGAGTCACCCCTAGTAACACTAACCAGGGGAAATGCGGATCATAGAGTCAGAAATAAATGTAGGCAACTCCATTCCTTCGTCAACCTCCAAGATTTGGTTAACAAAAATCACTCCGCGATCTTCTGGGAATGACTTAATTTTCACAAGATTTCAAAAGCCGTGTTTCAGATTTAGGATCGGAATAAACAGGTAGTGGATGCGACTTCTAATATTATAAAATAATGCGAAAGTGAGTTTGTTTTTTTGTTACGCTTTCATGGCTAAACGACTGGACCGATTTTGATGAAATTTGGTATGGGAATCCTTTGAATCCTGGGGACGGACATAGGCTACTTTTTTTGTTGTAGCATGTTACTTACACAATTAAAAAGCCATTGTGTCTAAACCGGTGCGGTGCGGTTCACACGGCATTTGAGAAGTTAATGATACCTACACATAAGTATTTAGATTTTAATGCATGCAACAAGGAGGAAAAATAGGTACATTTGAATTAGACTTCCAAATCAAAGATATGTTCTCGGATAGTTTTTAGGGTTCAAGCGAAGCCATCTTTTTACAATTTATTTCGTTTGCAGGCAAGTCGATGTACAACGTGAACAACAACCTGGCTATAAGCAGTAACACTTCGGAAGAGCGTCTCACGGCGGAGACCCTCTCCGCTGACGAACTCAAACTCAGTAAGTTATAACTATCTCTAGTCGTTTCGGAAAGTGGGATGTTCCGGAATATTCAGCACAGGTAGTATTTCTATTTTATTATTCATGAACATTCACTTTTTTTCTTGGTTTCCAACAATTTTACTCACAAAAAGACTCTTCCTTCCATATTATGGCTGTTTTGAGTATGATCGTTGGTAGATATGTAGGTACACGTATATATAGTACGACACAACTTATCTAAGTTGAAATTGAAATGAATTAATGCAAATTTTCAAATTTATGCTACATCTGCAGCATAAATTTGAAAATTTGCATTAATTCATTTCAATTTTTTTCGAATGTATTTGGTTATAATGTCTTTACATGTGTATTTGCGTAAAGATCATGTTCGCCTAAAACAGTAATAAATATTGGTGATGTTGAAGGCGCACTCAGTTCATGGTGATCGGTTTTACGAATTTTGCCGATGCTACATTTAAGTTGTGTCGTACAGTAACCGTTTCTATTTTAAATCCATTCGTAACCCAAACCTTTATATAGCATTTTTATACGCATGGCTGGTATTTGCAATCCGAAATAATTAGACTAAAGATTGAATCTCTAGTTCTCTACCCCATGCATGCTGTGTGCTAAATGTGAGATAGGTGCATAATGTTGATAAAACAAAAATTAACGCCTATAACTTTTTAATAAGCAATGTTTCTTTTCGACGTTATAAGTTGCCATAGTATTCTTGCAGGCGTTTGGTCGGAGCTACTGCTATCGTTCTCCATGAAGGCGAACATCCTGCAGATCTTCGACCAGTCCGTGGGAACTGACACGGTGCCGGTGGTGCACGGCCTCAAGTTCTTGTCCATGTGCTGGGTTATATTCGGACACACCTGCATTGTTGTCTTTAAGGTAATCTTCGATTCACTCCAAAAACTACTGAACAAAATTCTAACACCGGACTTGCGTAAACTCGTTCACTCGACTAAACCACTTGCCTAAACTTTGTCACACACTAGACTGAAGTCTTGCACTCTTCAATCCCTCGCAATCTACGACGACTTTGAATTTAATGTCAATGATTGGATGTAATTCTTGCGACCTTATTAACCTTTACATATTTTTTTCCAGTATGCTGACAATACCGCCCTTCGAGCGGTCCTGGAGAAGAGCTTCTGGTTCCAGCTCATCATCAGCGCCGTGTACAGCGTCGACACGTTCTTCTGTCTCGGGTATATATTCTTTAGTAGTACTCTATAATTAACTAGAACAATTGGCTTCTGCTCTATTGGTTCTGTTAGCGATTCTCACATTGAACGAGGTTCCCACCACAGAAGCATCCCAAGTACCGTTTTTGACCCCTTCATTAAACCATTGTAGCAAGTTATCTACTTACAAAGTTCTAAGCAACCTGCACGCTTGTACGTCTCTCTCATGCCCTTAGAATTATTTAACTTATTATTTAACTAGCTTTTGCTAGCTACGCTTGCCGGGGTTGGTCAGTGGATGGGTGACCATTCTTTACATACCGAGACTCCTCCGTGCCTCGGAAAGCACGTTAAGCCGTTGGTCCCGGCTGTCATTCGTGGATCTTTGACAGTCGTTACAGGTCGTCAGAAGCCCGAAAGTCTGACAACCAGTCTTACCAAGGGGTATCGTATTACCCAGTAACTGGGTTGTGGAGGTCAGATAGGCAGTCGCTCCATGTAAAATACTGGTATTCAGCTGCATCCGGTTAGACTGGAAGCCGACCCCAACATAGTTGGGAAAAGGCTAAGCAGATGATGATTTAACTAGCTTTTGCCCGCGGCTTTGCCCGCGTGGATGTCGGAAATTATCCCACGGGAACGTACAGCCTAGATAAAAAGTATCCTATGTCCTAATCCAGGTCATGGTCTACTCATGTGCCAAATTTCATTCAAATCGATCTCGACGTTTGAGCGTGAAGAAGTAATAAACGTACAAACACACACATACACACACACACTCACAAACTTTCACCTTTATAATATTAGTGTATGTATATGTATAGTGTGAAGTGTGATACTTCTGTACTAATATGTAATATTATCAAGAAGAAAGATTTTTCGTATGTTTGTCTGTTTGTACCGCAAAAGCTCCGAAAGTACTGTACAGATTTTAACCATTTGTTCACCAATAGAAAGTCAAATTATCAGGAAATAACATAAGCTATAATTTATTTTCAAAAAAAAATTGAGATCCTTAAGAAAATTACAATAATATAATCGAAAGTAGCAAAATTTTGCCTATAAAGTTCATTATTTGGTGTGCGTTGAGTGTTACTTACTATTGCTGGAAAATAAAAGAAAAAAATATTTATCTTGCTACTAACTCTTGAAGAAGGCTATAGGCTTTTTAACACCACGCTAGGACCCTTAGGAGCCGAGCAAAAAGAAAAAAAAGTCAAAAAGAACGCTAAGCAAAGACGAAGTAAGAGCATGGGCAGGTGATGCGATGCGATGGGGTGGGTCACACCCACGCAAGAAATTTCACTCATACGAAGTCGCGGGCATAAGCTAGTATTATGTATAGTCAGGATTAGGATTATTTGTTGTTCAGGGTCTTGGTACACCTCCGCCGCGAAACCGCGAAACCGCATGATAAAATAGAAAAGAAAGCGTTTATTTCGACCAACAAAAGATCATAGATTCAAAAAAATTCAAAATTTAAAAATAAAACAAAAGAAATCAAATAAAGCACACACAATTGACATGAATAACCGATGACATGATGTTCCGCTGATGTTCTGCTGGTGTTCTGCTGATGTTCTGCTGATGTCCCGCTAGTCAACATCTTGCGAGTCAGTTGAATTGAACTACTGCGGTTTCGCGGTAGAGGTGTGCTATGGCCCTCGATGTTGTGAGGGGCATTAGGGAGGAGCAGTAGATACCTTAGGGAGGAGCAGTAGATACCTTAGGGAGGAGCAGTAGATACCTTAGGGAGTAGCAGTAGATACCTTAGGGAGGAGCAGTAGATACCTTAGGGAGGAGCAGTAGATACCTTAGGGAGTAGCAGTAGATACCATAGGGAGGAGCAGTAGATACCATAGGGAGGAGCAGTAGATACCTTAGGGAGGAGCAGTAGATACCTTAGGGAGGAGCAGTAGATACCTTAGGGAGGAGCAGTAGATACCTTAGGGAGGAGCAGTAGATACCTTAGGGAGGAGCAGTAGATACCATAGGGAGGAGCAGTAGATACCTTAGGGAGGAGCAGTAGATACCTTAGGGAGGAGCAGTAGATACCTTAGGGAGTAGCAGTAGATACCATAGGGAGGAGCAGTAGATACCTTAGGGAGGAGCAGTAGATACCTTAGGGAGGAGCAGTAGATACCTTAGGGAGTAGCAGTAGATACCATAGGGAGGAGCAGTAGATACCTTAGGGAGGAGCAGTAGATACCTTAGGGAGGAGCAGTAGATACCATAGGGAGGAGCAGTAGATACTTTAGGGAGTAGCAGTAGATACCATAGGGAGGAGCAGTAGATACTATTCGGCTGAAGTGAAGATGATGATAGTGAATGTTTTAATATCCGTTTTATGTCGTTTCCTCAGTGGTATGCTGGTGACGTTCCTGTACTTCCGCACCAAGACGAAGGGCAAGCTAGACCTGCTGGTGAAGGGACGCAGGAAGATCACCTCAGGAGTGCTGCAGTTTTTAGGACTTATTGGATACAGATTTGCCAGGTTAGTGCTGCAAACTTAACATCATGGTACCCACCATAATGTTAAGTTATTTTTTTCAAGACATTAGTTATTGACGTCTAAAATCCACCATTTTGATTTTATAAAAACAAAGCCCCGTACCCTGTCTAAATATCGAGCAGTCATTAAAATTCAGGCCGAAATACCAAACCAGCCCTAAATAGCAGGCTAGTTCTGCTGTGTACAACAAAACAGGTGAGTATTGCACAGAAAACCTATACTAAACTTTAAAGAAAAGAAAGAAAATACATTACACACACGCTTCATAATTCGCATAAATATTTTTAATTTTTTTTTCTTCTGTATTGTAATAATAAGTCTGTTTTCCACTAAGTATTAATAATTGTTAAAATTTCCCAAATTACTCTAATTTTTGTGGCTTTAAGTTGCTACGGAGAATCTCTGACTCCTAAGTCACAGGAACTTACACCTAGTTTAGGAGTCACAGTATTTAAATATTAACCTTTGTATAAGTGTTAGTCATAAGGATAGTGTTATGGGTGTTTGGTGAAATAAAGAATTTATTTCTTTAGAACAGACTAAAAACTCACACTTCACAGCATAATTCGTATTATTATTACCTATACTAGTAGCATAAAAAAAAATAGGGATTGCATTTAGTGATAAATAAGCGATGCAAGCGAGTCTTATAGTGGACAACAACATTACCTGTTTTAATTCTTCTTTTCATTGCAGACTGACCGCCCCTTACCTGTTCATCCTGGGCGTGGTGGAGGTGACGATGAAGTGGTTCGCGCACAACGCGGTGTTCGAGCCGCCAGCGATGGACCACGAAACCTGCCCCAAGTACTGGTGGAGGAACCTGCTCTACATCAACACGCTCTTCCCCGTCGAGCAGATGGTGAGCATATTGAGAGATCTATTTTTGGACAAGCCTGCTTACCATTGCCGTCGCCAATAAAGATCCTGATGACAGTACAGACCTACAGTTAATCAATGAAGTTCACCAGGGAACCATAAAATCAAACTATACAGCAGAAATGTAAGGGGCTTGTGGCTAAGTAATATCAGCCGCACGGGTCGATCGATGAAGTTAAGCCGTGCCTCGGAAAGCACGTTAAGACGTTGGTCCCGGCTGTCATTCGTGGATCTTTGACAGTAGTTACGGGTCGCCAGAAGCACGCAAGTCTGACAACCAGTCTTACCAAGGGCACAGAATAAATAATAGTACTAACGTACCAAGGGGGATACCCCTTGGTACGTTAGTACGTCCAGAACCTAGTTACTGGGTAATACGATAGTATTACCCAGTAACTAGGTTCTGGAGGTCAGATAGGCAGTCGCTCCATGTAAAATACTGGTGTTCAGCTGGATCCGGTTAGACTGGAAGCCGACCCCAACATAGTTGGGAAAAGGCTAGGCGGACATGTGCCAGCTACCGCTTTTCTGTTGGCACGTCATCCATCATCGTCAAAGTATGATCACACATTTCTAAACACAAAATATTGTGTCGAAGGCACTCGAAGGCATGACTTGCGTTACCTACAAACTTGATTAATCAATAAATTTTATGATTTCAGTGCATGTTATGGAGTTGGTACCTGTCGGACGACACTCAGTTCTACGCAGTCAGCGCCATTCTGCTGATTCTTGCTACTAGGTAAGTTGGTACCTGTCGGACGACACTCAGTTCTACGCAGTCAGCGCCATGCTGCTGATTCTTGCTACTAGGTATGTTGGTACCTGTCGGACGACACTCAGTTCTACGCAGTCAGCGCCATTCTGCTGATTCTTGCTACTAGGTATGTTGGTACCTGTCGGACGACACTCAGTTCTACGCAGTCAGCGCCATTCTGCTGATTCTTGCTACTAGGTATGTTGGTACCTGTCGGACGACACTCAGTTCTACGCAGTCAGCGCCATTCAGATCTTGGACTTGACATTATCATTTCGTTTTAGCCAAACTTGAACCAGGTGCTCGTTTGGAATGGAATGGAAATTGAGGAATATTTACTTTGTAAAGTACCTATTATTATTATTGTTGTTTTATTTATTGTAATAAGGACTATGTGGGTGACTTTTTTCTCTTCTCAGTTAGTTTTAGTGGTGGTCTCGCAGTTTAAGTACTTTATGCGAGCCGTCGCCCCTCGTCGAGTCATTGAGCTCCTTAGTTCTGAGTGGAGCTACACAACTCACTGGACAGGTGCATTCAAATCTGTGTGTTTCTTTCCTCAAAACACCATTTGAGACACTAATCTACATGGTCCTCATATTATCTGACCAAGATTATGTATAGAATTTAAAAGAGGAGTCAATAAGAAACACCGACGTCAAATAATAAAACAAAAAAAAAACTGTTTGACGTGTTAAAGTGTTTATACAAACGTAATAGGTACTTACAGGAATAAATATCATTTATCATCGTCATTTGATTTCCCTCTGCACAGCCACTTCAAGCTCTCAGCCTCCCTAACCGGCGTTTTGTTCATCTCATCCCTCTTCACGACTGGCTACGTCTCCTGGAGCAACGACCACATCCCGAACAGCCAGGACCCCTTCACGCAGTTCGACAAGGTCTACGAGAAGCCCTGGACCAGGCTCGGACCCTACCTCGTCGGCATGCTCACCGGGTGGATACTGTTCAAGACTAACTTGAAGATTAGAATGACCAGGGTGAGTGTAACTTAGATATTTTTTGAGGTGGGAACTCTATTCCTCGTCAGTGTTCACTTCAGCCGGATTTTATAGGCTAGCCAGAGAGGAGGATCAAAACTTCTCCCGGGAGATAGGGTCCGTGGGGTCGCTACTGCCCAACATCTCACCACATGCTCTTAGTCTGGCTTCTCACCCTAGACCTGTTCCGGCAAAGTTAACTCTACCGGCTCAGACCTAGAGTTCGGAGCACGCAAGCTCCACCAGGACGTCAACGTAGAGATACGGCGGTGGAGTTATTATTATTAGAAACCTGTGATGTCCAAATGCAGGACAAAGGCCTCCCTACTCTCTTTCCACTTCCCTCCGCTTAAAGCTGTCTATAGATGCAGATTTTGTAGGCAAAACTACATCATGGTCTACAATCCCTACTCATTGCAGATGTTAACACACATTGACATGCTCCATTATTGTGACCCCTAGATGTGGGCGTTAGTGGGCTGGGCGGTGTGCACAGCCACGCTGCTGTTCCTGATCTTCGGGCTGTACAAGGCGGAGCTGGGAGTGCTGTCGGCTGCTGTGTACAGTGCGCTGTCGCACTCGCTGTGGGCCGGCTGCGTAGGCTGGATCATCATCGCTTGTTCTACGGGACATGGAGGTACGACACTTCTTCAATAGATCTAATGGCTATAAAGCGCAAGCACACACAACAGGGATGATTTAGTCGAATTAAAGCATCGAAAAGGGACCTTGACAATAATTTAATTACTACTGTACTTCGGGCTAAGTATAACGCACGGGTCAATCGATCAGATTCAGCGTTTGCGGTGGTTGGTCCGTGGATGGGACCAACCACGGTATGCATGGTATTCATCTGCATCCGGTTAGACTGGAAGCCGACCCCAACATAGTTGGCGAAAGGCTAAGCAGATTCAGTTGATGCACCAATTATTTTTTGGTTCTGCTCTAATTCATGTGGTTCAATAGAAGAACCACATCGTCATTATGTTTATTTGACATGTATTTTATTAAATGCGTGTCAAATAAACTTAGTGACGACAGTCATATGTGTTCTCTCTTCAGGCTGGGTGCGTCCCCTACTCTCAACTCCAGTGTTGTACCCGTTCTCCCGCGTGACGTACTGCGCATACCTGGTGCACCCGGTGGTGCTGCGCTACGTGGCCATGCACCTCTCGCACCCCATCCACATGGGCGAGCTGTTCGTGGTGAGTATATCTGCTACATCAGCAGTTACACAGCTGGTAACTAACCTTGGAACTGCTCCAAAGTCTGGACCAGTTGACAGGTTCCCAAGTTGATAGGGAATCCTAGACACTTGAGTAGAGTTATCTTATCAACCAAAGGCCTGTAGAAACCTCATGCAGGTTAATAGGATCTCAGCCTCAAATGTCATCAAATTGTGTGTATATTCCTCAGAGTCGATATTTACAATAAGGTAGGTAGGATTCTGACTATTTCTAACAGTGTTTTAAGAGACCGTATACGAAATTTTGCTAATTTCGCTGATTTTCGTGATTTTACAGACGTGTTTTTACAGTTAAAATACTGTATTTCTATAGTAGTAGTAGTATCTTTATTCATAATAACATAATTGTGTCGAACAGATAGATAATTATAAATATGTCCTTAAAACTAGATTAATTTAAATTCTAATATAAATAAAATCATTACATTTTTTAATTATCACAATTACCAAGTATATAATATATTAATAATAATAAAAGATTCTCAAGTATCTTGACCTGGCACACGAGGTTTTCGACATGTGGGATGTGGATACAGCAATCGTTGTGCCGATAGTCGTGACGGCCAATGGCATAATAGCCAAGAGCCTCGATCAACACCTGAGGAGGCTCTCGTTAGGCAGCTGGATCAAGGGCTTGATTCAGAAAGCGGTACTTCTGGACACGGCGCGTATCGTTAGGAGGTTCCTCTCTCAGCAGCCCTGACCAATGCACCGGTAGCTTGGACCCTGTTCCCGATACCGGTGGGCTACTATTTTTTATATTTTTAAATGTTTTTATAAACTAATATTTAAAAACATAATTTATATGTATATAATACAGAAATAAAGGAAATAATAATAAAATATTCTCACAATTTAAATAATAAAATAATGTCAAAATTATTAGGTATAATTGCAAATATATGTTTTAAAGTTTTAATGCCCAACATGAAAGATCATTTCAATTATGGTCTAATGAATAAGCTACTTTTTATTTTGTATCGAGTTTATAATGCGAGAATTAGTGTTTTAAAAGATTTTTTAATGCAAATGTTTTTAATTTTTTGATTTTTTTTTTCCAGGAAATGGATTGATTTTGAACTGAAGTTTATTTCTGTAGTTTTAATTTAATGAACGAGAGTTCTAAGTAGCCGAAATCAAAAGCAATTTTTTGCCTATTTTCTGTAAAATTTGACTAAATTATTTTTTTTATTAAATTATTTTTTTTAAAGATTTTTAAATTATTTTTTTTAAATATATCAAAAATATTTTTTTATTCAAAAATTTTATATGAAAGTGGTAAAAAGTGATTCATACATTGTATAGACAACTTTCAAAAAAATACATTGTAATTTTCCCATACCCTTTAGAAGTCAAAACGATTCGTAAATATGTGATTATGTGATATTCGAAACCTCTCACAGCAAAAATTCACAAAAAGGTCGCCGGTTTGGTTTAGGTTTATTAATAAAAATTACATAATAATAATAAAAAAGTAGCTTATACATTAGATTATAATTGAAATGATCTTTCATGTTGAGCATTAAAACTTATAGAAATAGGTACCTACATATTATAACTGTAAAATCACGTACATCGGCGATAATTTAAAAATTTCGTGTACGGCCTCTTAAGATGGTCGTTAAAGCCATACACTCACTGTTGTGAAAGCCTTTGCTTGACAAAATCATGAACCCAGTCAAGGGTTCAATAAAAAGGTTTCATTTCTAATCACCAAAAAGGTTGAAATGTTTTCTAAATCAAATTTCTCCTGTCCCCAGTTCATCCTGTTCCTAGGCCTAACAGTGATATCGTACGCGTTCGCGTTCGTGATATCAGTGGCGTTCGAGGCGCCCATCGTCACGATGCTGAAGATCATCTCCCCGCAGAGGAAGCCCCACAGAGTGTAAAAAAAAGAAAGAGTGTGAAACTACCCTAAAGATACAGAGACTTTAACTGCCTTGTGGCGTGTTTCACCACCTCCGGATAAGTTCCGTTTAATTTATCCAGCAGATAGTTTCAAATCAGTTCTAATTTTTAATTTCACAGAATTTGTTTATTTAAGTATCTGATGGACAGTCGCTATCCGGAGGTGGTGAAACAATGCCTTAGTTCACTACTGAATTAATAAACTAAATTCATTGCGCAGGTTTAATTAGACAAAATGTTTTTTAAATGGATTCCGAACCTGCGCAAGAGTCGTTACAAAAATGTTGTACAATCTAATTGTGTTGTAGGACGAGGCGTCGCTACCTGATAGTAAGTGCGAATGTGATTTTTAGTAACCCTCCTGCCCGATTTCTAAAAGCAACAACGAATCGTTCAAATTTTCGATAGTTATTAAGTATGCAAATGCCCGACTGATCGTCTGAAATTACTGTAGGAGTCAGAATTAGATGTGAACATTTTTAAAAAGAATAGTACCTATACAAAATACACTTCAATATTATTTTGAGACTACTGTTGTCAGTATGTTCTTATGAATCGGGCATCGTAGTGAACCTATATAATAAGTTACATTCCGTTGTATATTTACGTAGATATGTCTTGAAATAATATTTCGCCTCGAGTGGAGGCAGTCTGACTGAACACTGTTAGGTAATGTGTTGATTGTATTTACTGAGAATTGGTTATGAAAGATTATGTTAAGTTCTTAGGTCATTCAGAATTTATTAATATCATGACAAATAACCCAAGAATTAAGTTAAATAAAACTTGGATAGGTAAGTATCCAATATTTGGCAATATTAGAAGTCAAAACTACCAATTTCTTTAGTGTTTTCCATAATGTTTCTTTTATGGGGAATCTGCCCATGGGCCATTGTAAAGTTAAATTGGAAGCTACTTGTATTGGACCCAAGTTCAAACCTAATATGGCTGTTCTGCGCAACATAATAATAATATTCTGATAGAAATAGTTGGCTATGAATGTGTTCGATTATGATGACGAAGTGGCATAGATCAGCCAACGTTAAAGTTACCTGAGCTGAGTAAACCGCTAAAGTTTTTCACTGCAACTGAGTTAAAGACTTTGAAATAAAAACAAACATGGAATCAATTCTATTTATTATTCTTACAAAAGGTATGTAACACTAGGAACGAGATAAATAAATAAATAAGTACTCTGTTTTTCATAATGTCTGGTTCACACATTTCGTGTTTAGGTTTATCGCTTGTATGGACGTGTAGTTATTGTACATAATTGCTAAGCTTACAGCTAGAAGCGTCGTGTGAGCCGGCTGTTACCTTGTCTTTAAATACCTTCAAGTTCTTGTCTGATCTATTCTTTCCTTATATAGCTGTTTGATAGACTGAGTACTAGATATTCAGGCTTTTCCTAAGAAATGTTAGGCTTTGATTTGTAACGCCATCATTGTGTCATCAGATGAGGATATTTCTTCTTATCTGAATCGCAGACTACAGCAAACCTTGCTACCCGGACATTGTCTACCCTCTCCTCATTATCTTTATTAAATAATTTCGGCTGAACAAACAATGTAATATTACAATAAATATGTACATTTACCTATGTACCTAACAATGTAAATAGGCTGTAAATATAAATAGTTGTAAGTTTTTTACCGAATATTATAAATAAATAAATATAATTTTAATTACAAAATAAGTCAATTGTTTTATTGCTGTTATGAAGCTGCGCAGTCGGAGAGTCTTCTGAGGAGGCTGCAGCACGGCATCTCGACCAGAAGAGAGAGTACCAGGGCTGCTAGTAAAGTTACCAGCGTTGTTCCCGCAAAGTATAGCCACTGGGAAGGAATGGAGCCAGTGAAGTTCTTACCAGTACCTACTTCAGTAGAAGTAACACGACAATTATTTATAATCCATAATACACTCAACCAGAAAAAATATGTCTATTTCACGAAAATCAATGCTTTAGTAAAGACTTAGACTTAGCTTGATTATAATTTATAATATGTAGATGAAGGTAATGTTGTTGCAAACACTTGAAATGCCAACATTCTAATCAAAAATAATAAATAATAATAAATCTATAGGTCTGTGCCCGACCCAGTTCTCGAAAATGGCAATATCACGTTGTATTGGGATCGATCTATCATCACTGACAGGGCTATTGTTGCCAATAAGCCAGATATAGTGGTGATAGATCGATTAGAGCGTCGCACAATGATTATTGATATAGCGGTCCCGCATGACGAGAACCTCGTGAAAGCTGAAAAAGATAAGCAGATCAAGTATCTTGACCTGGCTCACGAGGTTGTCGACATGTGGGATGTGGATACAGCAATCGTTGTGCCGATAGTCGTGACGGCCAATGGCATAATAGCCAAGAGCCTCGATCAACACCTGAGGAGGCTCTCGTTAGGCAGCTGGATCAAGGGCTTGATTCAGAAAGCGGTACTTCTGGACACGGCGCGTATCGTTAGGAGGTTCCTCTCTCAGCAGCCCTGACCACCGGTAGCTTGGACCCTGTTCCCGATATCGGTGGGCTACTATTTTTTATATTTTTAAATGTTTTTATATTTTTTATATTCTAATATTTAAAAATATAATTTATATGTATATAATACTTAAATAAAGGAAATAATAAATCTATTCTATATTTTTGCAAATAAATATATCAAATAAATATATATCTTTCAAAAAGAAGTCTACTAGCCAATGATAATGATTAAATTATACTCACAATACACAAAGTAGTTGAGCACAGCGCTGAGCCCACAGACAGCAACATGGTCCGTGCTACTGCAGCGTGCAGCAGCAACATGCCGTAACTCAACCGACTTAGTGCAGCAACTGATGAGCGAGCCAATATGCGACGGAACACATCTGGTGACGAAAGCAATATTCTGTCTAGTAGACTAGAAGTTATAGTAATTATGGCAACACTGGAAACAATTATAAGTACAGTTTTTTTTATTTTTTTATTCTTTATTTAAGGGCTTTCGCATTTTGTCACCTCTCTCGCTCATACGGGTCCTAATTTTTAAGACGGCGATTTGACTGTTTGACGTGGAAAGATTAGAAACTATCGAAAATTTTGTAAGCAGTACAGTCACAATTTATCGACAGTTTACAATATCACGAGATAGATTATAAACTAACTAAGTTCATAATTATACGGTGACGTATACGTAACGACCCATACCTGTTATTTTTTAGTATTTAATGTACAATGATGTGCTGCTCCCGTACCTATTTTAAATAAATAACTTAGGGCCTTTATAATCGCAATGCGTATGACAGTCGGCGTACCCTAACTACACACTGCTACGTGCTGCTACGGCTTACATTTGGGTCATGAACCTGAACAGACTCTTCGCATCAACACCATTGGGTTGAGAAAGAATTTTTCGGAATGTGCCTATTTCAAATCGGTTCAATCTCAATACCCCAAACATATCATTTCTATTACACTCACACTATATCAAACACAATCTGTCAATAAGTGACGTAAGTTTCCTACAACTCCACAGTCCAAAATATACAGTATTCCTTCAGACCGAACTTCAGCGTGCGCACCAAGGCACGGGGTATCACACCAACTTCCAAACTACGGGGGGTTACTAAGAAATTTCTAAAGGAAAAACCCAATAACACTTTTGCACGACCTGGGAATCGAACCCAGGACTCCACGCTCAGCAGTCGCGTTTGCGACCTCGACAGACAAACGACGTTCCACCACCACCATTCTTTTTTGAAGAGGAAAATAATATAGGTAATTGAAGATAAGAAAGAAATACCCTACGCTCCATTTCTAACGTTAATTTTCTCATACATCCCCATCATAATGTTGTCAACAGCATTGAAGAACCATTCAATCTCTTACCAGCCATGTTAGTGGTGCCCATCAAGACCGGCCACAGCAGAGCGATAGTCCAGGTCAGGTGGAGCCACGCAGCCAGCCACGGCAGACCCACCATCGGCACTGCTGATGACGTGACCATGAACGACAGGGACGCCATCCATAGAAGAGACGACGTTATCTGAAATTAATTTGAGATGTTACGAAGACGTTTGATACTATGACACTGACATGGGTGGTAAAAATAAAATATTAGCTACCTATCGACATAAAGATCGATGGGAGATATAAGAAAATTCGTAGTTTACATATGTGTAAAACCTCTTTTAACTATTCTGTGGTTAAACCATTATAATACTTACTTTAATATACTTAAGGCGTTTATTACATGAATGCAGGAGTGCCACAGGGATGTCTCTTTATGTCTTTGGATCACTGGTGTTGGTAGTTGCATCTCAGTAAATAATTATTGATCATAATAATAGACGTGTCTTTTCTCTTTCGTTTGTTATTGTAATGTTTTGATTTACCTTCGAAACCTTCATTTTTCCATTCATCATGTGAATCAGCCAGCCCGTGAATACGCCCATGAAGTACGGAGAAACGCGAGCCCACGGCCGTTCGATGATAACGGCGTATGCACCAAATGAGTTTGAAAATCTAAAAGGTGACAACAGAAAGTTATATAAATAAAATATAACAGTTCATATCCATGCTACTGGTATCTGTGCATTCAATAAACTCAACACTATGTTGTATTAGGTATTCATTTGTAACTCACAACTTCCCAAAGTCGAAGTAAGCTGCGCTAGCATCGGCAATGGTTGCCGACAACATGGCGACGACCGTGAAGACGGTGGCCATCCGCGCGCGCATGCTCGAGGACGCGCTCGACGCACACAGTAGAGCGCCCAGCATGTGCAGCTGCGTCTCCGTCGTTAGGTACCATGAGATTTGCATGCACTGGGAGGAAATAAGAGTTAAAAAAAAACTAAAATAGGCACATGTTTAAATACAGTGTACTCTCTTTATGATAATGTGTTTTAGCTCCGATAAGACTGACTTTGATTTGTTATTTTTGTTAATGATTTGAAGACACATCTTATGAGAAAATACTTATGATAACAAATGTAAAGCTTATGAGAGTTTTGTCGTTTATCACAAGCCATTTTTATTATTAGATGAAATTAAGAATTTTCGAAAAGAAAATCTGTATCATTATACAAAATCTGTATCATTATGCAAAATCTGTATAATTATGCAAAATCTGTATCATTATACAAAATCTGTATCATTATACAAAATCTGTATCATTATACAAAATCTGTATCAAAATCTTGGAATCCAGTTTAAGTATCAGGTTTTAGGCAACATTTGTCGCATTTGTGACCCTTAGGCTGAATATGTATAATACTGTGATTTCTGCCGAAGTTTAATATTATAAAGAAGTGCCTTTTACCTGTTCCTCAGTAGGATAAACAGTAGTGATGTAGAGCAGGTTCCTCCAGCCGTGCGCGCGACAGTTACGTTCGTCGCCGTCCGGCAGCGTCAGCGTGGCGGTCTTGAATGCAGACTGCGCCAATACCGCTGATAGGAGGACCGCGTACGCGTAGGATGGAACTAACCTGGTTGAAAAATCGTATATTTGAAACTAATATTATAAGCCATGAAGTAAGTTCAAAGTCGCAAAATGGGCTAGGTTGTATGGACAAAAACTTAAAAGATGCTATAGTTTTCAATCGTCGACATTGAATGTTCTATCTACGACTTTAGTAAGTATAGGTATAATTACCATCTCAAGTGCAGTATGACAAGCAATTTTAAAAACGAAGAATTCTAAAATCAAGCATTTATTTTTATTTTCAATCTTTAGCTAACCGACACAAAAACACCTAAAATCTAGACGTTCATAAAAGTAATTGCCGGTTACGAACAAGACGAACTGGCTAAAGCTAGCAGCCCAGTAGGTAATTATCTAGATAGTAATGAATTATAAATAACTAGACAACGAACCTAATGACCCTATTGGTGACGAAGCAGACAAACTGCAGGACCTGCCCGCAGACGCCCTCGAAGCCGACTAGCTCCTTCAAGCTGTACTGACTCTTCAGGAAGAAGAAGTGATGCGCACTGAAGAGACCGCTGGAAAACGAGGATCGTTTAAATTAGTTCGCATCAAATTAACCACAGCAAATTACTAGTAATAAAAATGAAAGGCAATTTACAAGAAGGAAACTCGTTAGATGTTGCAATTAATGCACCCGATGGGACCAATTTAGAAGTGAAATCAAAAAGATTTTTGTGAAACATGTAGAATTGGAAGCCGGCTTAGTTAACTAAAATAGAGACCTCACGTACCTCACGTAGAACAATGTATCAAAAGCTATTGTTCCAGTGGCAATTATTAAGTAAACATCGTTCTGTGCATTTATATCGCCAGCGAAATCTGCAAATGAAAAACCACATTCATTGCCAAGAATATAAAATATTACCTACTTAAAAGACATGGTAGCGATCGTACCTGAGATATATTCGACTATAACTGCAACGTGTACGAACATAATCCAAAACGTCGCCAACACTCTCATTACATGTATCAACGACAGGTCTTTGTTCGCCGTGTTCGTGTTGAAGATTCTCTTCCAGCAGTAAGCTAGAGAGAAGCACAGCAGCAGGCGGCAGAAGATGTTCTTTTTCTTGCTCTCTGTGCTCAAACTCGCAAAGGAGTTGTACTTCTGTCGTGGGCACGGCGGCAGGTCCTCGAGCTGGCGCGGGTTGCTGCACTGCTTTCTGTATTTGCCACATCGCTTGCAGCTGCCAAGTGTCTTTTCCGCACAATTCACGTCCAGCGTAATCGTGGAACCGCTACACTTCACCAGACTCTCCACCGCCATGTAATGCGTGTTTACGTTCTCAACGCCTAACGTCTCCGTCTCAGCCTTTGACACAGTCTCTTGTTTTAATTCCCTGCTTCCTTTTCTATTTGGATCTGTATTGTACTTTTCCAGATCGAATGTCATTGATTTTGTGCCATACGGTAGACATTTCATCAGATCTAAGTCTATGACAGTAGCGACTATCACCAAAGCTACGAGAACCGTTGTGACACATATCAACAGCACCCCGGCACTGTCTGCCGTGATATCGTAGTGTCCCTGCACGCGCCTGACGCTGGTGATCCTCGCGACTCGTGATGACGTCTTGTTCGTTTTCAAGTTGTCGTTGATCATGATGGAGAAGTTTATGATGGACGTGATGTCACGCGGTGAGCAGGCATATGGCATGCAGAGGCCTAAGGTTATGTCTGTCGACTGAAAAAGGCGAAAAAATATGAAATCTGTGACACTTCAGATAAATTTCACATTTGTTTAGTGACTTACCTTTATCATGTTGGACTTAGTGATGTTCAGTGTGACCCCAAGGGTGGTGTATGCGAGGCGATACGGCGGCCAGCTGTCTGCAACGTTCTGCGATGCGTCGGCGTACTGTACGAACCATCGCCAATCGTGTGTTTCTATCAAAATCATAATTAGTTAATGTAAGATCACGTAAGAACCGCTTCGTCTTATCTTTAATAACGATTTTTGATGATATAATTACGTAGATAAGTACCGTCGTCAAAGTACTTCGTCCTCACCACCGGGCTGATGTCATCGTCAGAATCATCCACTATTGTGCTTTTATTCGTTGCAATTGACTGCTTATCCTGACAATGAGGAAACATATTAAATATTTGCAGGTAAAACGGAAGTGATTGTGGGCAATGCAATTAATTTGAAGTTTGTTCGTACCAAATCCAAACATTGTACTTTGGATCCCAACCAAAACCGATTGCCCATGAAGAGTCCTGATCCATAGCGCCCCGATGCGTCGAGAGCTGAAAGTACATGTTTAATTACACAATAATCCGGGATGGGGCACAAGCCGCACAAGGCGATTCATTCTTAAATGAATTACTTAGTAATTAACGTTGTTTCCTTGTTATAAATGGAGAAAGCTGGAGTAGTTGGGAAGGTAGGTAGTATAAAATTAAACTAAGAATTATTATCACATAATCAGCCATGTTCCCACGGCTGGGATACAGGCCTCCTCTCTGTGAGTGGGTGCGGGCCGTAATCCACCACGCGGGCCCAGTGCGGGTTGGTAGATATCACATGTCTTCGATTTTTGGTTCTATTCTAGGACATGCCGGTTTCCTCACAATGTTTTCCTTCACCGTTTTGAGAGCAGTGGTAATGAAATAATTGACACAAAGTAAAGCGCCTGTCTGGGTTCGAACCTACGACCTACAACTCGTAAGTCGCGGCTGTTACCACTGGGCCACCACTGCTCACAAGAATTATTATCAAATAGCACTATGTTTCGCTGTGCAACATCTTTAAATTGTAACCTAAACTTCGCACTACTTTTACCTCCAGAGTCCATCAAACCATACCATGCCATGTCCATTTACATACATACATACGCATTCATGCACACACACAAACACACACACACACACATTTAATTAGTTAGTCTTTTATTTTATTTTGTATTTTATTTTGTTTTTTTTTTTTATTTTATTTTTTTTTTATTTATTTTTTTTTTTTTTTGTACCTTGCTGTGAAAGATCGGAGTCTCCTAATACAGGCATTGTTTGCTTACAAGGAGGCTCCAATCACTAATTGTGTTTTTTATTTATTATGGTTACGAAATAAATAATTTTTATTTTTTTTTAAACCATTCATAGACACCTACTGATTTTAACAGTAACCCGAATATCCACTTATCAACAGTCACACACGTAATTTCACCTCTTTAGTTTTTCCAGCGCGAGATAACTCTCACTGAAGTCATGCTGTGTGGTCTCACGTCATCTCGAACTGTGTCTTAGCGTTAGTTAACTGTGTGCCTTCTTCATGTACACTCGAACAAGCTATTTAGTATACAGGCAAATATACCTACTTAGATCTTTCCGCTACACCACCGATATATTTTTTTATCTATACCAATAATAAAGCTGAAGAGCTTGTTTTGTTGTTTGTTTAACGCGCAAATTTTTGAAACTACCAGTTGGATTTGAAAATTTCTTTTTGCATTTGATAGCCCAACTCTTGAGGCTATTAGGCTAGGCTAGGCTATTTATCATCATGCTACAACCCTTAAAAGCCGAGCAAAATGAAAAAAAAGTCTGAAAGAACGCTAAGCGAAAACGAAGTAATACTTAGTTCAGGCGGCGATGCATTGCGACGGAGTGAGTCGGGGGAACAACAAATTTCACGCGGACGAAGTCGCGGGCAGAAGCTAATTGTGTATATTTTGTTCGGCCAACATAAGTGAGTAATGTAAAAGAATTGACAACTCGGCACACTCGCAACATTGTTCAAAAAATTGGGTAAATGCCTGCATACCATATAGTTTGTTCAACTGTACTAAGTTATGTTGACACCGCGCGTGCTAACGGCACTTGATCATTGCGTGAATAGTTTTCTTTTGTTTTTGCTATTAATGCGCATAATTTTTGGTACAATGCCTAGCGGGATAGACAGGTTTCATAAAACACCGGTAAAGAACAAGCGGCTTGTATCACCTGAGACATGTATGTCTATGTGTTTCCTCAGACAATGCCTATGTAGGTACACTCCTACCAACTTATCAGTGAAATGGCGAAAATTGGAACTACGGCCGTCATGTTGAAATGTCTTCGATTGTGCCGACGCATGTCATTCGATTGTGTCGACGCATCGACGATGGCGTCCTCTTTCAGTTCATAGATAAGTTGGTAGGACTGTAGGCTAGGTATAGGTTACCTATATAAAAAAAGTACTCTGTGGTATAGGTACCTACCTAAGCATTGTCAGAGGAAAGACAAGACAGAACCGAAGAATTGTCAAACTCAAGTGACAGCTGAATCGTAGAACCTCCGTAGCACAGACTACTTAGGGGATACTACGTATCTCCGTAGAACGAATGGCTGATAGCATGAACGATTAATTCGTTCATGGCTGATAGGATCGAAAAGATTGATGATTATAATGATCAATTTGTTTCAGCCCGTTCAGGAAGTCGATGCTAAAATATTCCTATAATATTTACTAATCTAGTATAATATGCTATGAACATGTCAGTCAACGCTAGCGAGCATGCAAGCCGCAGGTAGGCCATAGTTAGACCGTAGTAGACCATAGTTCTTGTACTCGGCATGGTAGCCTGCGATCGGCAGGGGCTGGTGAAATACATAAATTGAGCATGAGCTTAAGTCGAGCTTGAGGGTAAGTCTTGTTGCTAACAGCGCCACCATTGAGAAAAAACCGGCCATTAGTTGAAAAGAATTTATCCCAAAAACAAACATAAGAGGCCATACATTGGGCCGTACATGAAATTTTGTCGATTTCGCTGATTTACGTGATTTTACAGGTATAATACTGTATTTCTATTCAAAGTTTCAATGCACTATATGAATGAGCATTTCAACTATGATCTATTAATGAGCTACTTTTTTATTTTTATTATTTAATTTTGATTAATCGACCTAAACCGGCGACTGTTTTGTGAATTTTTGCTGTGAGAGGTTTGGAATATCACATATTTACGTATTGTTTTGACTTCTAATGGGTAAGGAAGAATTACAATAAATTTGTGTGAAATTTGTTTAAACAATGTGTGAATCACTTTTTACTACTTTCATATATAATTTATGAGTAAAAAATATTTAACTGAGTCAAACTATAAAGAAAATGGGCAAAGAATGGTTTTTATTTCGGCGACTTAGAACTCTCGTTCATAAAATTAAAACAACAGAAATAAACTTCAGTTCAAAATCAATCCATTTCTTAAAAAAAAAGCAAAATATTAAAAACAATTGGTATTGAAAAATCTTTTAAAACAACCTAATTCGATTCGACTCGATGCAAAATAAAAAAGTAGCTCATTCATTAGAATGATCATAATTAAAATGATATTTCATGTCGTGCATTAAAATTCATAGAAATACAGTATTTTAACCATGAAATTACGACTGTAAAATCACGTAGGTACTTAAATACTCGTAGCTAAATCGGCAAAATTTTGTATATACGGCCTCTTAACATTGTAATCCCAAAAAAAGTTTTTTTATGGGATAAAATTACAAATTAACAATTTTCTGACGTTTTCCTCTAATGTGCTTTGAGACCTTACTTCTTGGCAAATTTCATTATTCTAGGTCAACGGGAAGTACCCCATAGGTTTTGATTTACTTGCGAGTATCGCATAAATGGTTGCATTTTTTTATTGCATTGACTTATAAGATTGATTTTTTTAGAACTCTAAGAAACCATAGCCTTCAGTATTTGATATCAATTTCAACCTGGTATCTCTACGCGTTCCTGAGAAAAAGGGTCTTGACAGGCTGACAATCTTGAAAATATTTTTTATGTGATAGAATTACAAATTAACAATTTTCGGACTTTTTCCTTTATTTGTGCTTTAAGACCTTGCTTCTTGCCAAATTTCATGATTCTAAGATAACGGGAAGTACCCTACAGGTTTTGATTTAGGTACTTGCGAAAGTTGCGAGTTTCAAAATGTGTCGCAAAATGGCCATATTTTTTTATTGCGTTGACATAAAAGCTAGATTTTTTTAGAACTCTAAGAAACCATAGACTTCCGTATTTGATATCAATTTCAATTTGATATCTCCACGCGGCCTTGAGAAAAAGGGTCTTTACAGACTGACAGACTTGAATTTTTTTTTTATGCGATAGAATTACAAATTAACATTTTTCAGACTTTTCCCTTTACTTGTGCTGTGAGACCTTGCTACTTGCCAAATTTCATTATTCTAGGTCAACTGAAAGTACCGTGTAGGTTTTGATTTACTTGCGACAGTTGCGAATATCAAAACGTGACGCAAAATGGCCGTATTTTTTTATTGCGTTGACTTAGAAGCTTGTTTTTTTTAGAACTCTAAGGGACTACAGATTTACGTATTTGATATTAATTTCAACTTGATATCTTCATGCGTCCCTGAGAAAAAAGTTCATGACAGACTGACAGAGTAATTTTGTTTTATATGATAGAATTACAAATTAACAAATTTCGGACTTTTCCCTTTATTTGTGCTGTGAGAGCTTGTTGCCGAATTTCATGATTCTAGGACAAAGGGAAGTACCCTATTATAGGTTTTGATTTACTTGCGAGTATCAAAATATGTCGCATTAATGGCCGCAGGTTTTTATTGCGTTGACTTAGAAGCTTGAGTTTTTTAGGACTCCAAGAGACCATAGACTTACGTATTTGATATTAATTTCAACTTGTTACCTCCACGCGTTCCAGAGAAAAAGGGTCTTGACAGACTGACAGACAGACACACAGACAGACACACAGACAGACAGACAGACAGACAGACAGACAGACAGACAGACGGACAACGAAGTGATCCTATAAGGGTTCCGTTTTTTCATTTTGAGGTACGGCGGAACCCTAAAAATTAATAAGTCAGGAGATATATTTAGTTCCCTATGCCCACATTTTTAGACGATGAAACGGCCGTTTTTGGCGTTAACTTCGAGGTTTAGTGTTGATTTTTTTGATACAAAAAATTCTACCTCATCTGACTAAAAATGTGAGCGTAGTAACATTGTTCCGTATATCTCCAGACTTATTCATTTTTCAAGGGTGGCGCTACCGGTTAGCAGGTCTACCCGCCTTAAGAGGGTATAGCAGCAAGACTGCACTGCTGGCAGACGCTAAGCGTGGGTGCCAACTGTGGTACCAATCTACCTGTCGATTATTGTGTAGGTAAGTGGATAGATAGGTACGTATCTAAGTATAACTTGCTGTAAAGAAACTATGTACTTGAATGAAATCCTCTTTTCGAATTATTGTTTAATGTTTATGTTGTTATAAACGTAAACAAATCGGTACGCTAGGTACCTACCGATTTGTTTACGTTTTTATCATCCACAAATTATGTAATCCTTACAATTTTACGTCCATTTCCTAGACACAACAGTGGAGCTATCCAAAACAAATGCTTTACTATTATTGTTGTTGTAAAAACAAATGACAAAACATAACATTATTCATTATAGTAAAACGTTGTCATCTACATCCTATACATCATATAAATGAGCAATATATAGGTACCTACTTTACGTATAATAAGTATCCTACTTAGGAATATATTTGTAATCACGTTCTCGAAAACGGCTCTAAAGATTTCGATGAAAGTTGCAATATGGGGTTTACGGGGTTCGAAAAATCGATCTAGTTATGTCACATCTAGAAACATTAAAAAATAACAACAATAAAAATTCTAAAAGTAAAGTAGTTTTTTTTTATTTACACCCGAGCAGAGTTCGGTCGACCAGGTATCTACTCACGGTTATATAATTATAGGTACTCTAAGACATTACGCAACGTTCACTAATCGTAATAGATAGTAATAAGTAGGTACTAATGAAGCAACCCACTTGAACGAGCACTGAACTTGGCAGAGCGTTCACATCACTAACGAACAATCGAAAGTTGGTATTGATTAGTGGTCACGCCAAAGAAAGACCGCTAAAGACAAATATGTCGATAATGAGGAAATGAAACTACATAGGTACGTGATGGTTATCGTGTTCGAGGGACAAAATAATCACTCATCATACATTTTTTGCAACACACATTTATAAAAATAGTAACTGGCTCGTTTCAAAAAGTGCGAACGGCGAACAGTGATTTATAAAAAATTACATAATATCACAAGCTTTACCTACGTCTGCAGCTATTCCCCAGCTAGCCAGAAGGTTTACCTTAACTACCTATAGTAGGTATACTCAGTATAGCAGCGTTAGGGCAGGGCGCGGTTTATGCGACCGCCGAAGGAAGTCATAAATGGGCACCGGCGCCCCTTCGCGTCTGTGACATTATAAGGTACGAAATGCAAAATATAAACGTAGGGAACAAAAATGTTCGAGTTCGCTTCTTCTGCTCAAGACGAAAATATAGGTACCTACTCCTATTTCTATATGAATGGCCAAAAGCAAACCTAGCCGAGGCAGGATGCCAGCAATTTTTGAGCTCGCTTCGCGCGCTCTGGCATCCCAATCTTTGAGTTTTCAAACTTTGCTGGATAAATCAACAAAGTAACTCCTTATTCTGTGAGAATGGTCAAAATCAAAAGAAAACCTAAGCTTTCCGTGACGGGGTCCTAAAATTTTCGAGCTCGCTTTGCTTGCTCTTTTAGTGTATCCTACGTTTTCCTAATTCTCTAATGTCCAAAATAAAAACAACATATCCATGCGAACATTTTTCGAGCCCGCTTTGCTCGGCCTTGCATCCTGCATTCTCCCTTTTCTGCTTATGTTGACAAAGATCTCTTATATCTCTCTATATCAATGCATAGGAAAAAAGACTCTAAACACTAGCCCTTCTACTCTGCAAAAGAATTGCACTAAAACCGGGACTGCCTCTACACTAACATTTCCCCAGTTAGGTAAGTACCTACTCGTAGTCCCACTCCCATGCACCTAATACGAGGCAAGTCTATTACCATCAACACTACTAAGAAATTTCCTAATGGAAAACTCTATAACACTTTTCCGACCTGGGAATCGAACTCAGCAATTACCAACAAAAAACCAAACCAACCAACAAGGCCATTCACGCATAAAATGTATCGTTTCTCAAGTTTCGAAAGAAGTTTAGACCCTAGAAAAGGTACTTATCATGTTTTTCCTTTGATTGATTGATTCCACAGAACACCAGAAATACCTTCAATCATACATAATTAGGTATCTAAATGATTACCTACCTATACCTGCCTACTAAATGGCTGGTTTGCATGTGCATAATTTGCGATCACTTTCTTCAGGAAAACTGAAATGTCCCCACGCTATCTTTAATTTGATGAATTATGGTAAGGTGAATTCCGTATTGGTACAAGCTGTGACCAGCTTTGCTAACAGAGCATAGCCTTTGCAGTGTGTCAGGGTGACACAATTGGTTCAGTTTATGACTGAGGACCCACTGTTTGGTCATTACTTATGGACCAGTAGTAATACTGGGGGGTACAATGTTGACATTACGCGATGATTTTTTTAAAATTTTTCTAGATTTTGAACATAAGATAGGTTTTTACGAAGGACTTTTAACTTCTTGAACCATTCCTCCCTCTGGCTCAATACCGTCCGATGGATTAATGGATTGCGATATTAAGTTCTTTAGCTTTATTCAACCCCTTCTGGGCTGATGTGGGTTGTCAGATCATATTGTTTGTGTAGGGGCTCGTCAATCTTTTTCGCCAGTTTTGGTTGACGAGGTTTAGACAGGACGAATGCGATATTTATGAATGCACATTGGAACACTTTAATGTTTAACTTGACTGACACTTAGCAGTGTCAGGTTTTCGCGATTCGTTCGTCCTGAGCTAAGCCTGTTCCTAGAAGAGCGTGACCCTAGTTTGTGACTTTAATTTCTGGCGTTAGGTAACTTTCCATAGAGACTTAATATAGCCAGTTCGGTTTCAAAGCAGGAGTCTCAACAGAGAGTGCTATTCTAAGTCTGAAGCTAACTGTCAAGTATTACACAGCGAGGAGGACGCCGGTATACGCGTGTTTCCTCGATTTGTCAAAAGCATTTGATCTGGTTGCATATGACTTGCTGTGGTGCAAGTTGAGGGACGCGGGTGTGTCGGCGGAGTACACCTCCCTTCTCAAATATTGGTACTCTAACCAAAAAAACAGGGTGAGGTGGGTAGGTGCACTGTCGGACGAGTACAGGCTGGAATGCGGAGTCAGACAGGGGGGATTGAGCTCGCCTCTGCTATTTAACCTTTATGTCAACCTGCTTATCGAGCGACTGAGCGGTACCTACACATGTTGGCTGCCATATTGACGGAATCTGTGTCAACAATATAAGCTATGCAGACGACATGGTACTTCTCAGTCCATCGATAGGTGGGTTGAAGAAGTTGCTATCTACCTGCGAGACCTATGCGGAGGAGCATGGTTTGATATACAACTCGAAGAAGAGTGAGCTTCTTGTATTTAAAGCACCTAAGCAGCAGCCGCGCAGTGTTCCGCCCATAAGTCTCAATGGTGTAGCATTAAGGGTTGTCAATAGTTTTAGGTACCTTGGCCACATTGTCACGGGCGACCTAAGGGACGACCTAGATATAGAGAGGGAGCGCAGGGCGTTGTCTGTGAGGAGCAATATGCTTGCCCGCAGGTTCGCTCGTTGTACTACAGACGTCAAAGTTACTCTTTTTAAGGCGTTCTGTCAATCGTTTTACACGAGTGGCCTGTGGGTGTCATACACGCGCCGAGCCTACAACGTCCTGCGTGTTCAATTTAATAATGCTTTTAGGATGCTGTTGGGACTGCCGCGGCGGTGTAGTGCTTCGGGAATGTTCGCAGAAGCTCGCACAGATGGATTCCATGTCATTATGCGAAAGAAAGCGGCCTCCTTACTACAGCGCCTGCATAGTAGTAACAACAGCATTCTAAAAATGATAGCTGCCAGAGCGGACTGTCCCTTTCAGGGACACTGGGTGGGGACAGTCCTAGGTCTGAATTAATAATATTACTGTTCAAAACTAACAATACTAACCTATGTATAAGCATTATTGTTACTAACACCAATGTACTAACATATTTATGGACCTAGTCTGAAATAAAGTTTTATTTAATTTAATTTTAATTTATTTATAGCTTTTGTTCAAAGGTGAGGTGTCTTTTACCTATATATAAAAAAGTAGGTACTCTGTGGTCTTTCTAGCTAGCGCAGCGATAGGGAGTGCGTGATTATTTTAAGTTGGAACTGAGGATCATAAAATATAGACCTTTTTACCTCCTCTCTCTATCATTTAGTAGTTTGCTACCCCGTGTGAGATTCGAGCTCTCACTTACCTAGAGCTCGAATCTGGTGGTGGAGGCCGGCCGGGTAGCGAACTACTAAATGATAGAGAGAATAGATAAAGAGGTCTATATTTTATGATCCTCAGTTTATCCCTATCGCTGCCCTAGTTAGAAAGACACATCACCTTGGAACAAATGCTAGAACATGTCGATCAGGTTAAGTTACGCTTGCCGGTTGGTTGTGACTGTTGGATGGGTGCCCCTTTTTTTTTAAATAAATAATAAGTTTATTGTACAAGGAGATACACGTAGAACAGGTACACTGAACATGACAGTACAAGTGGTAGTCAAAATCAGGTTGAACAGCTGGCTCCTGAACTAAGTACTTGTATCTCAGGAGCCAAATTTTCATACCAAGACCCCTCCGTGCCTAGCAGTTGGTCCCGGCTGTCAATCATGGATCTACGAGTCGTTACGGGTCGTCAGAAGCCCGAAAGTCTGACATCCAGTCTTACCAAGGGGTATCGTATTACCTGGGTTATGGAGGTCAGATAGGCAGTCGCTCCATGTAAAATACTGGTATTCAGTTGCATCCGGTTGGACTGGAAGCCGACCCCAACACAGTTGGGAAAAGGCGACTGATGTTTTTGTTAATTTTAGTAAGGACAGGAATTCAAAAGGTATGTAGGTACAACATAAGATAGGTAGACCTTGAAATTACATTAATCATGAATCTTCATCAGCGAGTAAGACACACTGCCAAGTTACAGAACAAATTAATTATTCGCTTAGAAATTAGTACTTAGCTGCGTTATACATTATGTATTAGATGTATCTGTGTTTTCTTTTCCTTAACATCTAATTATATTACCGTATACTTATTGTCTTCATTATCTCATTGTGAGTGCCGTTAATTGGTACTTACCGCTGTATGCCCAAGCCTTGCCTTCCGTCAGTTCTTTGAAGAACACTCCCAGGTCCTCCCAGCACGTGTGGTCGACCAGAATATGTATTCCGTTTGTTATTTTGGGCCACACCACCGCCAAAAACGTCGGGTCATAGATATTGAACAAGTTATCAAAGACTTCAGTTTTCGCGGGTCGTTTCCCAACTCTACCTATCTCCTTCTTTGGGTTTTGGCGCGATTTGCCGCATTCAGCCAATACTATGAACAATAGCACACAACACACTTTTAACTTCAACATGTTGCTAGCACATATTATTTCGTATTTCTATATCGCGTATATGCGTGCGTGCTCTGTAGACACACGTTAACTAATGTTCGCTAACTGCAGTAAGTGGCTTGTTTACAAGCAGTCGATGCGAAATGTGGAGTAAATCATTTCTCAGTCTGGCTGTAGCAGTTACAAACGAGTTGCACGACGATATTTATCAACAAATATTTTTTTCGCTAAAGGCTTGTGACGTGGTATTTACTAGACTAAACTCCACAATCTAATATTCGATTTGCTGATAGGTGCTCAATTATTACTTTCTCTTTTAATCAAGATGTTATGGAGTCATTATAACGGGGAATTAAAGCAATTAGAACAATTATGTGGCGAGATGAATACAAACAAGCCTGGTGGTTCTCAACAGGCACACTGTAGGCCGGCTTTGTAAGTGGATGCTAATTGCGGCATAAATAACTGCGGAACTAATCTTTTATGCATGTTATAGTCCAAAATTAGATACACTATGAAGTGAATTCGATTTATAGAATCTTAATTTAGACAGCATGGCTCATCTATGTTGCAATTTTTGCTATGAGAATATTGTGAGGAGTTTGGGAGTACTTTTCATACCCAGTTAGGCTGTGTAGGCTATAAACCCCACTTCGCCCCAGGTTGTTTGCAACTTGGTTCACGTGGTGACCACGACCAATGACGAGGACTCCCTTACTAAAATAGCCCTTAGGGCTTACTTGACAGCTTTGATGTCCAGCAGGTGTTAAATTGAATGAGCTTTAGTTGTCTGTATACTCCTACTACTTATTGCTGCACAAAACGTCTTTGGTCAACCCACCATGCATGGCGTGTAAATGAAACCTCATGAACAACAAAATAGCGTTGCTGCCTTCATATTCCGGTCACACAAAACGATGATATTGTGTTAATTAAATGCTAATAAAAGGGAAATGCCAGTTACTTTCTTTTGCTGGGCGTCAATTACTTTCTTTAGCCGGAATTTAAATAAAACAGCAATTTTAAATGTTAGTAATTACATTTATTACCTGTCAAAAAGACATTAGCTTACAATTATTTTATTCCATGTACTTAGTAAATACAATTAGCTAGATTTATTTCTTTATTACTGATACTGCAAATCATGTCACTGTAGTAGAAGTCTCTGATAGGGCGCTCTTCACACTCACACACACGAACATAGGAGGACGACGCACGACACCGGATCTTATGTCTTAAAGAATACGGTTACATTTGCCGGAGTCGCTTGTTTGGCCGCTGGCCATCGTTCATGAACCCACCCTGCTGAGAAGCAAACTATTATTACGATTAGATGACGGAACGTTTTCATTTCTTGGTCATGGATACAAGTCGAAATGTTTGACTATCACTAGAAGTAGTTTCAACCCTCAGACTGAATGAAAAACCAAGACAGCGCTGCGAACAATACAGTGAAGCATGCTCAAAACTACACCTCGGTCTGTGCATACACGCTCACACGCACACATTTACACCAAACTACACCTCACTAAGTGCACACATGTTTACGAAACCGGCCTCACGTCACTGTTGACAGCACTATGTCTTAGTTTTTTATTTATTTATTTATTTATTAAAACTTTATGCACGAGTAAAAAAAAATACCGTACAAAGGCGGACTTAATGCCCGAGGCATTTTCTACCAGTCAACCTTAGGGTGGTGCAGAGAGAAGACATGGCAGGTGCAACATAAAGGATAGATAACAAGAAAATAACTATAAAATATAAGAATAAATACATATATATTATATAATTACATAAATACATACAACTCTCTGCACTAACCCTCTCTGCTCTAAACTCTCTTTAGTCTGAGTTTCAACCACTCAAATAAAACTGTCACAATTTACTTAGCGCAACTCAAAAGAAAGAAAAAGCAGTATCCAGGCGTAAATAGAACACGAGTTAAAGTAAGACACTCACACGGCATGAGCGACAGAACTTTACACAGAAGAATTTCCCGTGAAACCACGATGTGCCATATTTACGGCCGAGCACTGTATAGTCGACCTCCTAATTACTTTACCACCCTAAAGTTGAATAAAACGACAGCCTTTTTGTCTATGTCACAGTTAAATAGTTACTTATTGAAGCTTAATAGGAATAGTTGTCAATAGTATGTACTTACGAGGACAACAGAACCATAAAAAGTATCTCCAATGATAACTGATACATTTTATAATCTAATAATAAATAATGTACCATTTGAATACATGCAACCAAACAGTAAAAAAAGCATTTCTAACAAATTAATAGCAAGCTTACATCTATGGGTAATAGGATTAGTTGATGTGTGTAAATATCGCTTTATTTCCTATCAACAACACTGTAAGAACCCTTTGGTTGTTTGTATGCACATGGCACATTTATAGGGGCGGCATTACCTTGGACTTAACTGTTGTAATGTTTCTACAGGTAACTCTGAAAAGAATGCACAGAATGTGTTAATGCAAAGAGAATTGCAGAGTTGGTGTGTATTCTGTTGTTCTTTCAGTGTCTCGTCATTGTACTGCATTTCTTTGCACATCTTTCTATGCACTCGTTTCTATGAAATGGATGTGAGCATGCAATGGAAAAAGCTTTCTTAAAAATTATTGCAAAAAAATACAGTTCGAAAGATGTCAACGTAATAATTTGTATAGTGGGAGAGTAAAAATAAAAATATAATACATATTTATATGTTGACATCTACCACATGAAATCGACACTATGATACACCAAAGGTTCAACAAAAGCTCTGTACATTGAAGCTAAAAAGCAAATGCTATGCAAACTGCTATATTATAAAAACTTGCAAAAACCAAAATCTAATATCGGCCGCATCTAGTTTACACTAGAAGCTGATCCAACCACGCTTAGGAACAGATTATGATAATAGAAAAATAAAGCAGTGTCGCTAACATGCCGCAGTTTTAGACGCAGAAAACCAAACATGGGAATTAGGCATAGAGTAGTAAGCAAATGGAAGCTGCTCTAAGAAAGAGGCATTTTCGTAGAAATTATGCATCTTACTTAGAGTAAATTAAAGTTTAAAGATGGATGGGAGAGTTCACACACTGTCAGTTTCCATAGCACATTGTTGTGTCACCAACTTGTAACTACATTGGGCAATAATATTGGAGTTATAACGAGGACTGTTTACGGACATAGAGCAAAAAAGCCGCCACATAACCTAGCGAAGAGTGTCTGTAAGTGATTTCACAAATCACTAAATGCGTTTACAGCTAACCATATTTAAAAAATCTTTCTCTCTCTGTCATCTTCAAAGAATTTTCAGAATATTAGAATGATGATTTAAATCCGTTTAGCGCTAAACATATTAAGTGGGTGCAAGTGGGCCTTAGTGTTATATTTCGGTTTTTTTTGTGTATGCTCTCCATTGACTTACTACTCTGGTAAGTATAGCTAGCTCTGAAGGTGCGTGTGCGAACTTACCGGGCGGCCCATGAAGCCCTGCGGCGGCATGTAGGTGTTGACGGGGGCGAAGCCTCCACGCGAGAACGCCCTACCGCGCCCGCCGAACCCGCCGCGACCTCCGCGGGCTCCTAAGGATAAATACAGATCAATAGTGTAAAGCTGTTGAGATTCTACCAAAGAAATAGAGATCAAAATAAAATAATTTCACTTTATTAACACAAAGAATGTTTAAAGAAGATGATGGAAATTATAAATGAGTGCGTCATCATCATCACCACTGCTGTACCTCGTTTGTACCAATATCCATGCTGCCATATCAAAAGCTTTATGATAATTCGGTAACCATTTTAAAATAAATTGTTTGCAGTAACCCCTTATTTCTGGTAACCAGAAGCCCCTAAAAGTTGCGTTAAGGACACTGTTACAAATGGTTAGTCAAATCAATACTTTTTTACACAAAAGTATGTTTATTAAATAAAATGCTTTACATTCTTAAAATGCTTTTTGGCCAAACGGTCGATAGATGTGCATGGTACGATTCTGAACTATAAATATAATTTTAGATAGGTACAGTTTCTCAATAAATGTACCGAAGTAAAAATTTTCACTCCGGTACAATTATTGAGAAACTGTACCTATCTAAAATTATATTTATAGTTCAGAATCGTACCATGCACATCTATCGACCGTTTGGCCAAAAAGCATTTTAAGAATGTAAAGCATTTTATTTAATAAACATACTTTTGTATAAAAAAGTATTGATTTGACTAACCATTTGTAACAGCGTCCTTAAGGGCGCTGACCTGCAACATTCTATACAAGTGTCCATGCAGTCACTACAACAGCTAACTACGACAACAAGTATAATGTAAGAAAAGCAGACACCTCTGAAGTTACCTCTAAAGTTGCCTCCCCTCGCGTTAAAGGCACCGCCGCGCGCGCGGAAGTTGTTGGCGCGGTTGCTGTTGGGGCTGGCGTTGGTGTTGCTGTTGGCGTTGTTGCGGTTCTGCTGCTGGTTCGGGTGCTGCCGCTTGTTCTGCGGGGCATGCAAGGAGTTGATAATATTTTTATCGATGTTATGACTCTACTTTACTGTGTGAGCTTTGTACGCATGGATGTATTTTTTCAACTTTTACTGATTTATTATTATCTTTAGTATTTTGAATCAATTTATTGTTGGATTAAATATTGATCAATTTGCCAGTTTCAGTTTTTATACAGGATAGTTGTAACAAAATTATTAAAACCCAAGGATTATCTAGTTAATGATATTTTATCGTGTACAAAAAATGAAATGCATACTAACTGTCAAATCGAGCTTTAGAGACTGTCACGCGGGTAACAGTGACTGGGAGATGACGCTATACAATGCTGATTTTTTTCTCAAACTCAATATATTTATTGCTTCCACAGTAGCATGAATACACTGAGTAGAAAGAAATTTTCTCCTAAAGTATTGATCGAAATTTAATAATGACGAACGTAGTAATTTCGAAACTATACTATTTTTATTTTAAATAGGTATTTTCTCAAAATTGCAATTGTTATTACACAAATAAAACACTTGAATTTTGCGTAAGTGTAAAGCATTCATGCTTATGACTAGTAAATAGCCAATTCCTACGGTTAGTATGGCTTATCAAGTATTGGAAAAATTTTGACTTTGTATGCGTCGCCTCCCAGTCTCTCTCACATACATAAAAAAATACCTTGTTAACGTTGGCGGCGTTGTGCGCCTTCTGCTCGTCCTCGTCGCGGTACTTGGACACAGTGACGAGGAAGCCGTTGATGCGCAGCTCGCGGTCCAGCTTCAGCGCCTTGTCCACGCAGTCCTTGTCTTGGAATGTTACTCTCACTGTAGAGGACAGAAAATGTCGACGTTTAGCTATTTATTTATCTTCATCATCCATAGCTCGACATTACTCACTATTGAGAGAAAAAGAGGACTACACTATTGATCTATACCTACTATAGGTATACTATTTACAAATATATGGCAACCAAAACGACAAAAATAAACCTTTTTACAAAGTATCTTAACTACTTGGACTCTGCTGGAAAACTGGGGACATGTACTATGGTGTTGTTTCTACACAAAAAGTTGCTCAAATGAATGGGTTTATTACGCCAAAAATATTATTGAACCTTTGTAGACTTTGTCGAGATAAATAAAGGCATCCTCCCCAGTGTAAACCCCACGTGGCCATTCTCGTCTAACCCCTAAATGCCGCGGGCGGGGTGCAGATTCACTTCTCCAGCCCCAATTTAACGAAAAACGGAATAACGTCATTTTTTCGTTTTTTGCACAATATTTGCTTTGCTGGCACGATTTATTCTGCAACTCGTCATACGCTAGTTAGCCACTAACATGTGGACAGTGACACGTTCATTCAAATTAGCCAGTGGACGCCGCCGCCGTGCCACGTGCTCACTGGAAGATATTATTATCAAGTGGTTTATTGACACACCCACAACGACACGCCAGGCGTTACCATGTCCGCATGTGCGATGACTAATGACAGCCTATCAATCAATCAATTAGCCGGTTTCGCTATACGGTAACTACCATCATGCTTGTCTAGATATATATAGATTGGTTTTATGTTAGTTCAACAAATGTATATATACAGCAAGATGAACGAAATCACCCCAACGCAACGCCGACCCTCGAATTCGCAGACGTGGGGAGATGATAGTCTACATACGTATAACGGAAATACGACTACAGCTCGCTCTGTGCGTCGATCTGTTTAGTTCATTTATCGGCGCAACTACTGAACCGATTTTAGTATTTCGGCAAAGGTACCCGAGGAAAAACATTATTAATTAAGGTACTTTTCCTTCCTTAAAATGATCAACTTTAAACGCGGGGCAGTGTTACTTTTTTTAAATTCCCAGATTGTCAAGAAAACAATGAAACACCGGACATTGAACTCCGATTAAATCTTTATTGTTTTTTATGGATTCGCATAACAACCAAAGTTACGATCCGTCGCTAGTTTGACACGGTTACGTAACTCATTCAAGTAGGTACCACTTGTACTTTACCAGTGGACCTTGAAAACTATCGTGAACTATAATATGGTCAGTAAACGTAACACGCCTTAAATTGCCTTTCATGTATTCTACTCGCAATTCATACAGCGCGGCGGGTCAAGTTATAGTTTTATCATTCTTTTTAACAGACTATATTATAACATACGAGTAGATCAATCATATCTTTTTATAATCAAATGTTATTAGGTCTTGTTTTAAAAAAGCTAATTTAATCAAATAATGTGCAAATTACATGAAGCTATCATTTCAACTCAACCGACGGACGTTATAACGAGATAAGAGTTTGTAGCAACATCGTGTTCCCTCGCGTTGGGGAGCTACCCTCTAGTCACGATGCTCATTTGCATATTCTACTCTGCACACAACATGGATGCCAATCGTAAAATAAATCAATATATGAGGCATGCCGGCGCCGCGATTTGCTCTTAACGCGTTCACGGAAAACGTCAATAAATTCTTGACTTATACTATTTGTAGTATGTATGTATTGAGTGGTATACGTTCTTACTGTATGATAGAAGTGGTTAGGGGGCGAACCCTCCTTGATCTGAAGACGGGACGGAATCGCACAATGAGATTTGTAACAAAAGATTACAAAGTATGCGTACACTTGTAATCTTTAAGGTTTCCAATAAACAGGTTTCTATTGTATAGAATATTTCGTAACAAAATAAACAGGTGACATAAAATGTGGCAAGTTGCGTTGTGCATTCGTAAAATTTGCGCGTAATGCGAGCGCGGGCAGTTGATCAATATTTTTTCTCCCGCGTCGCCCTTCACCCTTCTATCACACTCCCCTTCGGTTGCCGGTAATGCCGAAGCCGTTTCGTTGTCCGACGAGGTCGATACCCCCGAGCACAATGTTTAGGCGGACACCGGATACTGGATGTTACTCGCGCAGCCTCGACATTTACGATTGTGCTATATTGAAGAATCTTATTATTATGCCCTTGTTTTGTATGTCAAATATTTCGTTGGTTTTTCTTTTACGTCAATAGCCTGTATATAATCATTTTAAAGTAGAGGGATGTCAATTAACACTTACGTCTTACGTTGCAATGCCCACAACGTTGAGTAAACTGTACTTCATGTTTATTGGTGTATTTATGAGCTTAGAACTTCTAAACTTCTTGGTAGTTTTTAATCTGATTTTTACCATCATAATTTGCAGAATTTCTTAAGGAGCTTTCAGCATACTTGCCCTGCTAGGTCGGGTCGCTAAAAATAACTAAAGGACATTATCCACTTACGTATTTTGTACTTGGTCTTGCTGAACTCGTGTATGTGTGCCACGTCGCCGCACTGGGAGAATAGAAGCTTCACGTACTCCGTGCTGGCCTCGTAAGGCACGCCGACCAGCACCGCGGTCTCGGCGCGCGACTCCACCGACACGGTGATCTTGCTGCCGTCGATCACCGTGCCCTCCTCAGACAGTGCCTGCGTTTGAGCAACGGAGTTAGCGTTTGAAAGGAGAGATGATTTGATTGTGTTGTGTGTGGTAGTCAGGCAACTGTATTGTTTAACAGTTTCACGCTACGACAATTTGCTCTATAAAGCATATTTCAGACCATACAATTCTATAGACAATTTTATTGTCAATCAAATTGATCCAATGGCTTTTTACTTTAGATTAAAAATGACTTTACAATAGACCATTTTTGATTGGTAATTCGAGTAAATTGTCAATAGAATAGGGATGATGCCTGGGTAATAAAAAAAAAAAATCTATTTAGTCCAACGGTCAGATAATAAAAAAATATTAGGCACGTTTATTTTGCTTTATCTTATTAATAAAAAATGACTTAGATAAAACGCATTAAAGTTGGGGAGTGGGGGCTCGCTACGTCACAATATAAAATCTAGCAAGGAGTGACGTCATGCCACATTTTAACTCAATGTATCGCCGTAATCTTTTGATTACATAAAAAAGAAAAATACGTGTCCAATATTTTTTAATTATCGCCATGACGGACAAAAAAAATGTTTAATCATCTATTGTATGGTGTGGATTAGCCATATGTTTCTAATGACAGATGAAGGATGGTGGTTGTGATTTGAATATTATTAATTAATTTAAGTTGATAGTCAATTTGCTAAACAATCTATTTCCCTGAGTGTACGGTGAGCAACAGAAGTCGGTTAACACTGCTACTTTTTGACATCATCTAAATTAACACAAAATTACTTGATAAACTGCTTTTTTTCATTTAACTGTTAAAAGTTAATGAATCTTAAAATTTTAAGTACTTCTGTTCCGATTTGAATTAAATATTTCGCTTAATAATTAAGATTAAAAAACTGCTAGTGTTAATCGACTTTTGTAGCTGACCGTACATGTAGAGATGTTGAGTAATGGGATGAGAACTGTGTCACCTTCAAGTTTTTTTTGAGCTGTGTTGTAGTATTACTTTTGTGCATCAGTGTAAAGAAAGAAGAGAAAACAGGTCTATGTTGTAAACCTGTATACCTACCAGATTTTCATGCTTATCTAGAAACAAATCTAGTTTTAAATCGAGATTCAAGACTGAGTATCAATTTAAAATAATACCTTGTTGGTTTAGCGATGTTTACAAGATTGATAGATCACAAGGTAATCTACACATAATTTATTGGCTATCATAGACATGTAGTGTAAACTTTACCACGATACGGCTATCACGAGCAAAGATAGAAACTAATAAACGATTAAACGATAAACGACTCCTGCATTCGACACACGCTCGCGCATAAACAAACACTCGTTTATGCTGGGGCCACACCAACGTCAACGTCAATCATCGCCATAAACAACGCGGTAATTGTTCCGATAATTATCGCTATAAATTGAGTGGCCACTCTTGAGCGGTCAACGTCAATCGCTCATTCAATTTGGCGAACGTCATTCGGCAATGTAAATGCCGTTGTCAAATTATCGCGATAAGTTGTGGCTACGCCTACGTCCTACGTCTATCATCGCGATAATCAACGGCGTTTCCCGTTGGTGTAGTCCCAGCATTACAAGAAATTCTTCGAATATCGCGACAAGAAATAGAAATTCCACAAGGAAGTGGTTCCTTGTGGTGTTTCTTAAAACAGGAGATTTACAATTAGTGACCATGGTGTCGAAGGCGTTTATTATTGTTTATTTTGCGTGCAGTTTTTGCAACTGTGTTGTGTAACAAAAGAAGAGAAGTTAGCCTTACTTAGTGGTCTATCAAAAATTAGAAAAAATATTATTTTTTTTGTTTTAAAAATAAATTATAGTTAGCTTCGAGGGTGTTGCCGCCCTAACTTTTACAGATTATTAAACATATCAAATTATAAAGTATGCACTTGATTTGTAGCCTTAAATACTGACTTCCCCCAAAAAGAACTACTATCGAATAGTACCGAAACAATTAAAAGACCCCCAAATACAGAAAAACTTACATCATAGTACGTAATAAACCGCGTGTGTACTTCGAAACCAAACATTTTTCCGGCGCCAAAAGTTAGTAGTCAGCATGGCAACCGCGTGAGGCATAGCCATAGCAGAATGTTTAGTCTGTCAGTACGCGAGTTTACCACGGCCTCGCGTTATGTACATACACAGTATATTTATATTAGCATGTTGTTGCTCTGCAAAACATCTGGAGTTCTACTTACCAACAGCTGCTCAGTGGGCTTCATTGGTTACAGAGGAATCAGTTGTAATCAGTACTGTTTATTTACATAGATAATAGCAATATTTAGATGCAATACATGAATACAATACAAAGTACAGAATGTTAATGTCTTAATTGCTGGTAAGTAGTCTTAGTTTGTTGCCATTCAAATTATAATCCCTATAATAAACTATATTCTACATACTTATTTTGATGCTTAATATAATAAAAGTGTAACATGCTTAAAACAACCAGAAGCTAGAGTTATGTGTAACAGTAGCATGTTGCACAAACAAAATTGATGAAATGCCTGAGACCTGAAGCCCACTGCAGCAGTCCTGAAACTTACCCTCTGCCACTGCAAGTACACATAAAGACATGTCACAAATGGACATGAGTATAGTCATCAGCTGATCTACTACATCACATCAACATCAATCATTAATTTTGAACTTTACTTTATTATCACAAAGCTGCCAAAAAGATGCATAAAGTGTAGAAGACCAGCCTGTTCTAACATTCAAATAGTCACTCATTCTGCTCATGACTTGAGGAAAGTGGCAACATTTCTGGATATACATAATTTGGAAAAAATAGTCTTAGCCATAAATACAGCCTCTTTCAGAAGCAGGCTAATAAATTCTAATATCTACTTAATCACTTTTCAGTATAAAATATAAAATGTTAATAAACTTTTGTTTACCTTTTCCAGAGACTCTTTGTTTTTGAATTCGACTATTGCCGATAATGTCGGAGTTGTGGTCAGTTCAGTTACAATGATTGGACCACGTCTAAAAAGAAAGAAAATTTGTCTCATTAATACTCCGTACAGTTGAGCCAGTGTTGTTGTGTTCTGAGAGCAACTTGCTAGTTCCTCGAGAACACATCACACATTATCATAATTATAATAATCAACTTGAATTAGAAATACAAATAGTGATTCATTTCAACAGTTTATAATATTTCAGGGACTGATATTTGAATGTTGGCAAGTTGTATGTTTCAGTTACATCGCTGATATTGTGAAACGGATATACTCACTTGACGTTGGTAACTTCTCCATGTTTTGCAAACAACTCTTTCAGTTTCTCCTGGTAGTCGAACAGGTAGGTCGACGGGAGGTTCTCAACTAGTATTTTACCAGACTCGACTTTGTCTTCCTTCTTATCATCGCCACCGGCGTCGCCCTCGACGTTCTCCTGGCTCTGGTCAGCGTCCCCGCCGCCCTCGGTGGCGCCCGCGTCACCCGCCGTCGACTCGTCGCCTTGCTCCGCCTGTTCGGCCTCGCCGTTGTTGTCCTCCGCCTCCACTGGCTCGGAGGTCTCCATCTCGGGAGCTTGTTCCTCCGCGGCTTGGGCGGCGGCCTTTGCCTTCGCAGCCTGGTTTTTAGCGCCGCGGCCTTTCTTCTGGGCTACCATTATGACTATGCAGCTGGAATAAACACAAGAACCGACTCAAGCAATCAGGCGTGCGATCCGTCACGCTCTCACAGTGGCAACGTTTCCCGCCATATCTATTTTTTGCTAAAACTTATCTACACCACTTGGCGCCTATTCTCAGATCTCAAGGGCGTAGTTACTAACGCGCGAAACATCATATTACGCAGAAACGCAGAAAATATACTCTAGTTTAGCAGATGAGCTAATTTTAACTATGTGTAACATCACAGATAACGGTAAATACATCACAACAAGCCATACGCGCCATGAAGCATGCCTTAATTTCGAGTGGAAAATTCACGATCCCGAAGCGTTACCTCGTAATAACTTGTTACAATGGCATTTCGCAATCCTGGTCGAATATTTTACAATACGATTGAAAGTTTTACTCACCAAACGAGAATTAACAAGTAAAATCAATGATATCACAAATCCACAGGGAAAAGACGCCAAACTATATGCAATAATAACACGAAACCGGCATCACGCAAGCGCATCCGCCATTAAATAGATTTTAAAAAGTGAGGTTAGTGGTGTTGCCGTATTAAAATTCATTTCTTGAATTATATTAGACGTATCCGAACGGATCCAAACTTCCCGTAAAATCAATAATTAAATCACTCTCTTAAGTCCCCCTTAGACGACCAATCTTGCATCAGTTCAATTCGTGAATCTGCTGTAAAACGAGCATAAGTTGCCAAAATAAGTCCACCTATTTCTGTATGAATGGTCGAAAGAAAACCCATCCTAACCGAAGTGGAGTGATCAAAATTTTGAACTCGTTTCGTTTGCTTATAAGTAACAGCCAATTATATTATTACTAGCTGCGCCCCGCGGTTTCACCCGCGCAGACTGGGGTAAAAAGTAGCCTATATGTATTAATCCAGCTATCTACATACCCATCCAAATCAATCCAGCCGTTTGAGCGTGAAGAAGTAACAACCATACAAACACACACAAACTTACGCCTTTATAATAATAGTATGATTAGTGTAATTAGCCCCCAGCGCCCATGGTGTGCCGTCTCCCCCCAAATTTTTGGGCTGCGACGCCTGCGCCCACTCCTTCTCAGTGAATTTATTTCTGTATAGATTATCCATATATACATATAGTTATTCTCTACATATTCTCTTGCTAATAAACTTAACTATTAAAATATTTTGCTTGCTAACTTGTAAACTATTAAAATTTGATATTTGACCTAATGTAGTGGTATCGGCTTAGAATACAATATTTCTTACATTTCTTAAGTGCTGCCCAGCCCAATAGCTTGCTTCGAAGCTTTATCCAAGCGGGGTTCTTTGCAGCCTACAAAGAATACCGAGTGATTTATAAGTTATATATAACCACTTAAATCGTGGCGAACAATTATCAAGAAAATCATATCAGTTTTCGGAATAAGTTTTAGTCACAGATACTTATAATATAAGTCAGAGAAATTGAGTATTGTGAATAATGTGGACAATGCTTTCTACTGGCAATATTGAGGTTAGGTATAGACAATAGAGAATGGACTGAAGCGGTCAGTTGCAGTGAATACTGACTGTATTATAAAGTGCTCTGTGATACAGACCGAAAAGTACGCTCGGGTCCTCGGGACCTTCGGCTCCCGGTGCTACAGTATCCCCTAAGTAGTCTGTGTACAATATGGACATAAACGACGTATTCATATGTTTGATACTTTGCGCCCGTCGTCGCAACCGCGCTAGGCTGGCAATGTGGATGCATGCTATGGTGTACCCCGGTCACTCACATGCGCCGCATGCACAGAGTACTTTTTTTTATATCGCATGCTCGCAAATATCCGTACATTGTACGAATGTTTGCACGTATGTGAAGGGCTGTCAGACATCAAACTCAGCAGACGCAAATGGGTTCGCAGTTGCGCTTCCTCCTACACTAGTTTACGAATGTCTCAGTATTGCTTGCAATTTTGTGAATCATGCACAGACATTTCTCTTCTTTTTACCCGACTGCGCGATGCAAAGGAGGGAAATTTAATTCTTCAATGGAACATTGAAGAGAAAATGCATATATTTAATTATCTCTGTTTTTATGGGATTTATTTTTAGGATCCCCTAAAGTAGGTTCATTCTGCAAGAGTTCAATGAACTCCAAAACGTTGATGTTGTTCCAATCCATGATCAAATAAGTTTAATAGTGTATGTACGCTACACAGTAGACACCACGAACTCTGAAAATGGCAAAGCTAGATGCTTTGTGAAAATAGCGAAACGTTCGTAACGAAAACATTCAACATGAGATGTTTCGATACTTGTCATGTCGAACAAATCTCACAGTTTGTTTTGTTGAATTTGCTTTCGCACTGCACGAAACATGAGAAATTTGTCAAGATTTGTAGTGAAAATGTGGTGGAAACGTCGTGATTTGAAACATCAAACATATTTCGCATCAACAAGTTGTGTGACAATGCGAACGCGAGTTGATACATTGACAGGAACCATGGAAACGGAGATTTCAATATGTTTTTTTGTGAAGGTTTCGCCAGTGCAAACGCACAGTTAGCCGACGTTCGCACGGACGTAAAACTAACGCGGCGGGATTTTATCGCGCACTGGATTTTTAACTCTCCGTGTTGAGCCGAGCATTAAAAAAACTTTTTTAGAAAAAAATACAACCGACTTCCAAAAACAACACTACAAAGTGAAAAATAACTTTAATTTCGGAAGTCGGTGTCTAGTTAAATGTATTTTCGTTTTTTGCCACCGACTTCCGAAATTAAAGTTATTTTTCACTTTGTAGTGTTGTTTTTGGAAGTCGGTTGTATTTTTTTGTAAAAAAGTTTTTATTTTTCACTTTTTAGTTGTGTACCTACCCCACACAAATTCTAATACCACTACCTGCAAAACAAACTAGAACATCATCCATATAAAAGTGGGGAAAAAATACGTATTATTGAAGCTAACTCAAAAACTACCGAAGCAAAGTTAATCAATTTTATATGGGACCAACTGTGATGTATACCCTCTCGAATAAAACAAAAAAAAATCCAAATCGGTTCAGCCATCTTCGAGTAATCGGAGAACATACATAAAAAAAAAATAAAAAAAAAGGGTTCCGACGAATTGAGAACCTCCTCCTTTTTGAAGTCGGTTAAAAAATCAACCTAACAACAACAGAGTGTCCACAGAACACATACAATCCACACAAATGTGTGGGAACTACGTGAAGGTTCGCGGTTCGAGTGCTTACAGTTACAGTGGGGGACAGTATATACACTGTTGTTACAGTTGCTGTTGCATGGTAATTAAATTAAGCCATACTGCCATACACAAGCTATACTGAGCGTTTGGTGTTTTAATTTTTTTGTAATCGTTTGTTGCGGTTTTTAAACGACTTCATTCTGCTTTTAAAATTAGTGATTCTAGGTGGATTCTAGTTGCAAGTGACGCGAGTGGTGGAGGGCCTTCCAAAAAAAGTGGTCACTAAAACAACCACGTATAAACAAAAATTTGGAAAAAAACATTCAGTTTTCTTGAACAATTTTATTAATAAATAATAATGAATTTAGACCGTATTTTTTTTTTGCCTGCCGTAATATTCTATCATTAAACACTTGACCGTTATTCGAAGCATAATTAAACTATTGAGATAGGCTGAACCATGTTTCCTGTGCCTTTTTTCCTTACGTTTCTAGCGATATAGCTCTGTCTCGCTCTCATGACGTCACCAGGTCAGAGAGGGGAGCGCATTTTTGAGCTCGCGCGCTCGGTCTTGTTCATTGGCGTTCTTTTCCTTGCCGGAGACGGTTGCTGCTTAGCAGGTGAGTTATCTATATTTCTTTTTCACAACCGTCTATATTTTTCCTTTCGACGAAAGTTGGCATACTTACCAATTTACAATTTTTATTAAAACTGTTTCTAGTGAATGATAATTATTGATAATACAGTGAATCAACGTTGATATTTTCAGAATTTAACGGTTTTCCGTTCGCGTGTTGTTTATTCTTTTTCTTTTCCAGTGTGTGTAATTCAATTGTTTTCAGTAAAATACCGAATACGTAATGGATAAAGAAATAACGTTGATTTCGCAAGATAAACTGGTCGCAGGTCCTTCGAATACCGCTAATAATAGAGAATCTAGTGCCAAACGGATGCGTTCACATCCGAGCAGCAGCAGTAGTAGTAGCTCTGATAGTAGCGATTCTAGTTCCAGTTCATCTAGTTCTTCTGACCATAAGTTATGGTAATACCTCAACTTCGCAAGTTGGAAAATGGCTCAAACGTCCCTCGCATGGGCAATATTCAGTTCCACCCTCACAGGGTAAGAACTATAACTCAAGCATGCCTTCACAAGGCTGTCAGAACTGTAACGTCCCCTCGCAGGGTGGCTTTTTGCAGCATAATATACGGTGTCCTTCGCAAGGACCAGCACATGCATATACGTCCCTCGCAGGGGCAATATTCAGTTCCACCCTCGCAGGGTATAGAAATATAACTCAAGCATGCCTTCACAAGGCTGTCAGAACTGTAACGTCCCCTCGCAGGGTGGCTTTTTGCAGCATAATATACAGTGTCCTTCACAAGGACCAGCACATGCGTATATACGTCCCTTGCAGGGGCAATATTCAGTTCCACCCACGCAGGGTAAGAACTATAACTCAAGCATGACTTCACAAGGCTGTCAGAACTGTAACGTCCCCTTGCAGGGGCAATATTCAGTTCCACCCACGCAGGGTAAGAACTATAACTCAAGCATGACTTCACAAGGCTGTCAGAACTGTAACGTCCCCTTGCAGGGGCAATATTCAGTTCCACCCACGCAGGGTAAGAACTATAACTCAAGCATGACTTCACAAGGCTGTAAGAACTGTAACGTCCCCTCGCAGGGTGGCTTTTTGCAGCATAATATACAGTGTCCTTCGCAAGGACCAGCACATGCGTATATACGTCCCTCGCAGGGGCAATATTCAGTTCCACCCTCGCAGGGTATAGAACTATAACTCAAGCATGCCTTCACAAGGCTGTCAGAACTGTAACGTCCCCTCGCAGGGTGGCTTTTTGCAGCATAATATACGGTGTCCTTCGCAAGGACCAGCACATGCATATACGTCCCTCGCAGGGGCAATATTCAGTTCCACCCTCGCAGGGTATAGAAATATAACTCAAGCATGCCTTCACAAGGCTGTCAGAACTGTAACGTCCCCTCGCAGGGTGGCTTCTTGCAGCATAATATACAGTGTCCTTCACAAGGACCAGCACATGCGTATATACGTCCCTTGCAGGGGCAATATTCAGTTCCACCCACGCAGGGTAAGAACTATAACTCAAGCATGACTTCACAAGGCTGTCAGAACTGTAACGTCCCCTTGCAGGGTGGCTTTTTGCAGCATAATATACAGTGTCCTTCGCAAGGACCAGCACATGCGTATTGCAACTATCCTCAACAGGGTAGTGGCGTAATGGATAGAGGTTCCTTTCGCTCCCGCGGGGCAAAACAAACCCAAAGATACGACGCTCATAAACGTGGCGGAAATAAGCGAAGGTCATCACCTTCAGGCTTAAATGCCAAGAGAAGTAAATATTGACATGAAAATATTTCAAGCCGGTCAGTTATCGAATTTCGTCGATCATTGGAAGGAAATGCAAGCACCAGATTTTCACCAAAAACTTTTGCCAGTTTGACAAATTGGATTGCCCAAATTATGAGAAGCCAAGGTGTGAGAATATTAGTATTTCTCGACGATTTTCTTTTGGCTCACCAAGACCCAGCAGTTCTCGCAGGCCATGTAAGTCTTCTCGTAAAAACATTAAAATATCTGGGTTGGCAAATAAATTTCGAAAAATCTATCCTAACACCAAAGAAATCCCTGGTTTACCTAGGAGTACTGTGGGATCCTTGGCTAAACCTCAAACGTCTGCCAAGGGAAAAAGTAACCTCATTACTAGCGAAGATTCGCGAAATCGTAGATTTGCGGAAGACAAACCTCTTTAGGTTTAGTTTAACTTCTTTAAGTTGCAAAGCGTAATAGGAGCACTAAACTTTGCGAGATTTGTTGTCCAAAGAGGGAGATTGCACTATCGAGCTCTATTGAAATTCCTAAACACACTACAATTGGACAATTCTGTCAAGGTATACACTGTACCTGCAGATGCAATAGGCGACCTACAATGGTGGAGCCACAATTTGCAACATCCGTCAATTCTACACCACGCACCAGCGACTAAAACGGACGCCTCCGACTTAGGCTGGGGGGCCCAGATGGACAACCAGTCTCTATGGGGAACGTGGTCCCAGAACGAGAAGAATTGTCACTGCAACGTAAAAGAAATGTTGGCAATATTGAAGGTTTTTCAAAGTCATCCAGTGTATCTGAGTTGATCTACGGTCACCATACAATGCGACAATTGCACGGTAGTAGCGTATCTCCGTCACGCAGGGGTAACCAAATCCTCGCGATTGATGGACATAACATACGACCTGTTTTGTTTGATAGATCAGTACCAAATTCATATCAATGTGTACTACATTCCGGGGAGGTACAACAACCATGCCGATAACCTATCGCGGTTTCGCCAGGTCCCCGGATGGCATCTGATACCCGAGATTACCAAGATAATATTTTTAAAATGGGGAATTCCCCAAGTGGACCTGTTTGCTTCCAGCAACGCTCACGTAGTCCCTCATTACGTGTCGAAAGATCAGAACGACAAACAAGCTGTAGCCCACGATGCATTCTCGATTGCTTGGAAATTCGATCTGGCATGGGTGTTCGCACCCCCGTTCCTGATTCCCAGGGTTTTTGAGCTACCTCAATCGGGCATCAGGATTTACTTGATAGTAGCACCGCGATGGGAGAAAGTCTTTTGGCGCGGAGGTCTCAAAGCCCGGGCTCTGGCCCCACCGTTCACAATACAGAACCTGAACAAAGTATTGATCGATGTGACAACGGGACTGCCACCTCCTTGCGTCCAGGATCTAGTGTTGGAAGTTTGGAAATGTGGGGGTGGACACATCATTTAGGTAAGTGGAATAATTCTCAGATAGATCTTTTGAAAAGTGCTTGGCGCGATTCTACCCTAAGAACTTGCAAACCTGCATGGAACCGCTGGGTTTCGTGGTGTAGAGTCATATTAGCCCTAAGAATCCCTCGGGATCTGACCTAGCTCGTTTTCTGGCTGATCTGCATATAAAACATAAACTGTCTTATAATACAATATTGTTACACGAGTCTGTGGTCTCCACCCTTTATAATAATGTAAATGATTCAGGTGTTCTAAGTAATCATGCTTTGGTGTAACATATTTTGAAATCGATTTCAATCAAAAACCAATTGTTTCTAAATTACCCGTGTGGAATATTGATGATTTTGTATGTTTTCTTGGCGTTAGAACAATAAATCATGACTACATTTTTGATGTTTCGAGTCAAGCCGCTGCCCTCTTAGTACTCTGTTCTGGTAGGCGTATTCATGACTTGACACTCGTTATGACCGATAACGATAATTTGGACCCCGTATACTGGGTTGAACAAACTGTATCACTGCTTTCCACTAGACGTCAGGAAGCTAAATGTCCTAACTTGTTTGTCACCACGAGAGGTACAGCTCGTGCGGCCTCACGAACTGTTATTGCAGGCTGGATTAAAGCTCTGATGCGTCAGGCAGGTATTGTTGCTAGTCCTGAGTGTCCCTTCCGCTGTTGCTTCCAAGAATTGGTTGGACAATTTCCCCATGGAAGATATTATGGCTCGGGGAAATTGGAGGTCCTCAAACACTTTTAATCGATTTTATAAACGACAGGTTTCGGGCTCTTCTAGGAGTGACAGCATTACTGCTCTTTTTAAACCTGTCTCATAGTGAATTATGTTGATTTATTGATATTTTGTTGAATATTTTCAAACACATTTTTTCTTTTTTCTTGATCTTTCCCTACACATTGGCGTTCGTCATGAGCGTCACCAGGCGATAACAGACAATATCTCAATAGTTTAATTATGCTTCGAATAACGGTCAAGTGTTTAATATCGGCGTTTTACCTGAAATAAAACGCTTATTAAACTACTTACCTTATTCGAAGCATAATATTAATTTCTGCCAGGTGACATAGTCAATCATCCAATGAACAAGACCGAGCGCGCGAGCTCAAAAATGCGCTCCCCTCTCTGACCTGGTGACGTCATGAGAGCGAGACAGAGCTATATCGCTAGAAACGTAAGGAAAAAAGGCACAGGAAACATGGTTCAGCCTATCTCAATAGTTTAATTATGCTTCGAATAAGGTAAGTAGTTTAATAAGCGTTTTATTTCAGGTAAAACGCCGATATTTACCGTATTTTTAGACCAAAATATGTCTAGCCTTTTCCCATTATTTTTAGACCAGCAACACCGTAATTTTGATAGAGAGAGTTGAAGATACTGGTTGGCACTGGTTGGTTGGCAGCACTGAATGTTGGCAAGGCAAGGCAATTGGCATTTTTGTGACTGACGGCTTATGGCAGCTGCAAACTGCAAAACATAACCTCTAAATATTCTGTACACGGCCGTGCGTCTTATATCATGTGTTATTTTATTTTGTATAACAATATTTCAAGTTAAAAAGGGCTTGTAAGCTATAAAAATGAAGTCCAAGTCATTTGATTTGAAACCAAGTGTTGCTGAAAAGCATACTCTCTCAGACAAAACTTTAGACTTTGTTGGTCTTTACAAATCTGTTACTGAAACAAATAAAGTTGTTGAGAAACGAACATCTGATGAAATTACCAACAAGGAAACGACAAAAGCCAAGATAGGTACCCCCAAACGTGAACTTAAGCCGAATAAAAACAAAAAACGGAGCAAACAAGAGGCAATAGACCTATCGCATATCAACATTGATGGTTCTAATTTAAGCTCAATTTTACTTCAGAGCAGCCCTATTGATGATTCTAAAGTTACTTCTACTCCTAACACAAGTGGTAAAAATCAATCAGTCAAATCCATCATGAAAACTAAATCGCCAGCTGAGCAGTCTTTCGACAGTGCCAGGTCTAACACATCTAGCGGTAAGCCCAAGAAGAGGAACAAGTCCGTCAGCTTCATGCTAGAGGACCACGAGGAAGTTGTGGTGAAGAGGACCAAGTCTGATGACACCCAACTAAATAAAAAAGCTGAAAGCACAGCCAAAACTGTTGTTAAAGACAAAAGCAAGAACCTTAAAAAGTTCAAAAAGTACCAACAATCGGAAAAAGAGAACAAATCAGCTGAAGTCAACAGTCTAAACATGGAGGTGGATAGCAGTAAAGGTAGAGTACTTGAGAAAAAGCCAGCCAAGCTTAATAAAACTAAAAAAATGCTAGGAGAGTCACCACCTGGAGATGCTCAAGTACAAACACAAGAAACTAAAGAGAAAAAAAAGAAATTCAAAAAAGCGAAGAAGCCAAAATGTGAACAAAGTACAGAACCAACTGATGCAGAGAATACTGATGTTCCATCAGAAACCAAAATCAAAAAACTAAAAAAGAAGAAGGTGAAGTCCACACCTGCTGAGACCACTGAGGCTGAAGGGGAGCCAGCTTCTAAATCACGTAAAAAAGATGCTAAACCTGATATAGCTGAGGACCTGGAGAACCTCAGTATTGGAGACAATGCACACACACTGACAAACCTGCTTGATGAAATGGCTGTGGTTGACAAGGACAAGCGTAAAAAGTTAAGACTAAAGTTCAACAAGAATAAAAAACCTAAAGGTGTTACGCCCAGCAAGGAGGATTCAGAGAAGAGTGAAGAAGTAAAGGAGAAGGTCAAGTGGAAGAAGAGAAAATGGAACAAGGATAAGAAGGGGGATGCAGACGAGGAGGGCTTGGCACACACGGTGATTGTGGAGAACCTGCCCATCTCTATCATGTTGAACTATAAAAAGTTGCTCTCAGACCACTTTGTCAAACATGGATTGATTAGAAAAATTGGGTAAGAATTTTAAGATTACCTGTTTTAAAAAAAGAAAATGAAATGTATGTAAAAAAATGTGATAATCCCATTTATTTGTTCCAGCATTGCTGAGATGTACCCTACGGAAGAGTCTAAGCCTGTGTTTACTACTACCCTAAACTTCTACAGTGACACTGCTGCGGAAGAGGTAACTTGTACACAAAACTATACTTCCAGAAAGTATTCTTGTCACATGATTGCTTGAGCTTGATTAAACCGTAGCAGCTATATATCAGCTTTGCCAGAATATGGCATTCCATGGCAACGTGTCAAAATGTTTAAAAAAATCGCTTTTAATTTTCCTAAATATTTGAAAGCTCCACAAATTCATTCATGCCACCTATCCAACCCAACTAACATTCTAAGGCTCACTTTCACCTCACCTCACTAAATGTGTTTAACACTAAACATTATTTAAAACATCGATCTGCTTCTTTGAATCATTTGAAGATTTTTTTTTTTTTTTTTTTTTTTTTTTTCCTTCCATCTGCAATCAACCCTTGAGCTTTAATCAGATTGGTTGTTTCTTCTTCACTGACAGTCCGAGAATGTTCACATCCTGCGATGCGTCATCTCGTTATTATATTATTATTAGTGTTGGTTAGATTGACGCTATTCGCTCTCTTTTAAGTCTGTAGGTACAGTCTGAGGACTTTAGAAGTGTCACAGCAAGTTCATTTTTATGTTGTTGGAGTCTTTCCTTATAATTCTTGTAGGACTTTTCTACAACCTCCTTGACAGTTGGGATTTGTAGGTACTCATGTACTTCAATATTTTTGGTGAACCAAGGGGCACCGCTTAAGGTTTTTAATGCTTTATTTTGGAAGCGCTGTATTATCTCAATATTTGAGTGTCTTGCCGATCCCCAGAGCTCTATACCATATGTCCATATAGGTTTAAGGATGCATTTGTAGATTAGAAGTTTGTTTTCCAAGCTTAGTGACGACTGTCTGCCTATGAGCCAGTGAATGTCTCGTAGTTTTATGTTTGCTTGATCCCTTTTGGTCTTTATGTGTTCACGCCAAGTAAGTCTTCTGTCGATGTGTATACCTAGATATTTGGCAGTACTTTTCTGTGGCAGAACGTCTTCACCGAGTTTCACTTGTGGACAGTCTCCTCTTCTTAGGGCGAAAGTAATATGAACAGACTTGGCAGCACTAGCCTTGATTCTCCACTTTTTCAGCCATGATCCAATCTTGTCAAGATGTTCTTGGAGTTTCGTGGATGCTCTAATCTGGTCTTTATCGCATGATAGGACTACTGTGTCATCAGCATAGGTTGCAGTAACTATTAGATTTGAGGTAGGTAGGTCAGCAGTGTAGATTGTGTATAAAACAGGGCCCAACACAGAACCCTGGGGCACTCCAGCTTCTATGGGATGGAATGAAGATAGGCAGTCTCCACATTTAACTTGGAACACTCGGTCCTCCAAGTAAGACTTGAGCAGCATATATGCGGTGTGTGGTAAGCAAATTTTTAGTTTACACAGGAGGCCTTTATGCCATACTCGGTCGAATGCTTGCTGTATGTCAAGAAAAGCAGCTGAGCAGTACTCCTTTCTTTCCAAGGATTGTCGGATTGTGTGGACCACTCTATGTATTTGTTCTGTCGTTCCATGGTGTGCTCGGAAGCCAAATTGATGCTCTGGGATTGTCCTTTGTTCTTCAAGTATAGGTAACAGCCGTTGTAGCAATAATTTCTCGAAAAGTTTAGACAATAAAGGAAGAAGACTTATTGGTCTGTACGAAGAAACTTCAGTAGGAGGCTTTCCAGGTTTACCTACCATATTTATGAGTGACACTTTCCAGATGAGAGGGAAATAGTGTAGTCTCAACACTGCATTGAATAGAATGGTTAGCAAGACAATTCCTTTTCTCGGCAGATGATTAAGAACTTCTGATGTAATTAGATCAAAACCTGGGGCCTTTTTCTTCTTTAAATTATTAATAGCTTTCCAAACTTCTGTTGGAGTACACAGTCGCAACGGTAGAGACATTTGCTGATCACTTTCAAGGATTTCGTCAATTTCTTCTTCTGGATATATGATGTCAGGTTCATTTGGTTTGAATACATCTTTTAGGTATTCAGCAAATAGCTCGGCTTTATCCGCAGGTTTCCTCGCCCATTCACCATTTGGCAGTCTTAATGGAGGCATGTGTTCTTGTGGCCGTTTTAGTGACTTAGTTATTTTCTATAGGGAATAGTCGTCTGCTTTGTGAGGTGATAAAGTTTTTAGTTTATCTTGCAGAGTGGTGTTATTGTACTCTTTAAGCATTTCCTTTAATTTTTTTTGTGCTTTATTGAGGGCTCTTTTATCATGTGCGTTCCTGCTTGTGTGCCATTGTCGTCTCAGTCTCCGTTTTACAGCTATCATCTCCCTTATTTTAAGTGTATAATCCTGTCTTTGAGGATTGTATTTTATACATGGAGTAGACATCCAAGCGGCTGTTTGGATGAGGTTAGTTGTATACCATGCTGCATTTTCTATGTCTTCATCTGTTTTGAGGGGTATGTGCAAGTTGGTATTTTCTTCTATAAAGTTCTGGAATGAGTCCCAGTCAGTTTTACGATTGTATAGCGTCTCGCGGGGCTCTTTACAAATAATTGTGGTGCTCAATGTGCATATTACTGGTGTATGATCGGAGTTGCCATTTGAAGATGACAGACAAAATGTTTTTTAAACTGTGTTTAACATTAAAGCGTTTAGTGATGAGTGGTGAAAGTGAACCTAAGTAAATTGTGTCACATAAAATAACCAACAAAAATATCCATAACCGCAGGCCCTACAAGAAAACAATGTGTACATCGAAGGCAGCCGCATCCGTGTGAAGCGTGGGCTGCCCATAACACAGACCACGTTGGTGGTGCGTTCATACGCCGAGCTGACCGACCAAGCGCTCAGCTCCACCTTCGTGGGAGCTGGCAAGATCAGGAGCATACGACATCTCGTCAAAGGGAAGAAAACTATGGGTATGTTACATGTGTACTGCTGAATATACAGCTTTCCAAAGAAAAGTATGCGGTTTAGTAACCTTCATGTTTCCGAATCAGCGTTTTGAACTACTGCGTTCTGTCGGGTGACCTACTGCGGTCTCAGATTGTCATATAAAACTCAAGTTTTGAAAAGTTTTTTGGAAATGCATTCTGTAATTGTGTAAACAAGTTTTTTTTGGAAATGCATTCTGTAATTGTGTAAACATGGTTTACTAGACCATCGAAGCGTGGTTTAGTTCGGTGTGTGTAAGTGAAATGGCGATTCAATGTACTCTGTGAAATGGCGTTATGGCTGTCTAGTTTGACGCGCGAGATAGAAGACTCACGCGCGTCGTTTAAATGTAGATTTATGACAAAATGCTATGCTTAAATCAAAAGCTTAGTAAGTTCTTAACAAATATAAATAAAAACCTAATAAATAACTTCGATTTAAAGCACAAACGTTACGTGTAATCGTATAAAACAGAAAATAGACGGCGCTATTTTGGGATTTTTTTCTGTCGAAAAAATTTCAAGTACTCATGTTTAGGTTTTAGTACAGCAGTAGACAATAGACATAGTAAAATAACACATATGGAAAACCCAAATGATTTAACCATATACGTTTGGTTTTTTAGAAATTTTAAAAACACAAAATGATTGGATGTATCCCCTTAACCCGCGCGTGATCAGAATGGGACGAGACCTATTGGAACTGAGACGCGCGCGGTCGGCCCGGTAACGATAGCGTCGGCGAACTCGCGTCGATGCTCGCGAGACGATCGGACCATAGACTAGCATCATATGTAAACTGAGAGCAGGTTGTACAATCTTAGAACATTTTAACATGCAAGTAGGACAAAAATAATGATACCAAATTGAATGAGTACTTTATGATACTAACTGGTCCTTTTCATAATGCCATTTTAATTTTGACGTATTATAATAAAATCATGTATTTATGGTTTGAAAACATAGATGTCGCTTGTAAGCGCTAACCGCCTAAATTGAAACTAGGTGTCGTTACACTACAGCGTCAATGACTGAGTGACTATTTATTCTTGTAACATTATAATACATCAGGTCAACAATGGTGCCGATTCTGTTGTACACCGAACTAAACTAACTAAACTATCACTAAAATTCCTTACTTTTTGCTATGAGAATCTTAGCGCTATTCTGACAAAAAAAACCTCTAAATTTAATAACAATTTTGACACAACTAAAATCGAGTTTGACAATTGTGACTCCGCGTGGTATAGTGCCTGTAGTATATTTGACCCGGTGGCTTTAATTGGAACTAACGAAATCACTATGAAGTGACAGGCTTGTCATATTTTGTTCACCGACATCGCTGTCGTTACCGGGTCAAATATCTTTTAGAGCTGGAGGGGCGCAGGGAGGGGGCAGCTTCAACGTGTTTTATATGGAATGTAGGTACCTTTTTTTGGTACCTTTTTTTTTTGGTACCTTTTTTTTTTGGTACTTTTTTTTTTTGGTGCCTACATGTTGAGTCATAGGGATTCATGGGTTTTATAAAGGGGGGCCAAATTTTCATTATTTTTGCGATAGGACTCACCGTTTTCGAGATATATGCAAAAGAAAAGAAAAAAAATACACTACTGTTTTTGCATCCTAAGTCAAGGTCTCGGTGTGAATTTTAGTTCATATCAACTAATTTTATTCCACACCTTTTTAATCGCGATTAAACATAGTCTGATTTAGTTTGACAATTAAAATTTTAGGTGAAAACCATGTGAAAACAGTCAAATTCAGAATAGCAAAATTGCCATTTTCACTAAACTAATAACTCCGTACAATCTTAGTCCTGTCAAACTAAAATATAGTTAAGTTGTGTCACTTTAGTCAATTTCAGAATGGGAAATCGTCGTTTGACAGGAATAAACTAAATTTTAGTGATTTTTAGTCTAGTTTAGTAGCATTTGTGACAAGAGAATCGGCACCAATGGCACATTTCCAGCTGTCATTAGTGCCGGTCGTCTTTGTTGATAAATTCAACAATTTTTAACAACCTGGTGCTTTTCCGTAATTCTTCGAGTTGAGACCCTGCTCTCTGCTAGGAGTAATAAGTCAACCAGTCGGCTATCGTTCAAAGTGAAGGCACGTGAACATATTCGTATAAAGTTGGCAGAATCATCTCAGCGCTGATTCTTGCTGGATTCTTTTTCTCCTCTACCTATCGTTATTTCTCCTGACAAAGTTTATTCTGTTTATATGTATGTATATATGTATTTATTTATTAGTATTTATTCTTTTTCGAGTTATCTATCCCTTATGCTGCACCTGCCATGTTTTCTCTCTGCATCACCCTAAGGTTGACTGGTAGAAAATGCCTCAGGCATTAAGTCCGCCTTTGTACAGTATTTTTTTACTTGTGCATAAAGTTTTAATAAATAAATAAATAAATAAGTGTTCTGTGCCCGCGCCTTACGCGTCGAGTGTTTTCATCAATCTCTAGTGCTTCTCCGCGAATCCGAAGTTGTATAAATAGGTAGGCTTAGTGCAAAATAAATTATATGATTCTTATATTATGGGTTTTATTTTCTGCAGCCCGTAATATCTAAAAACATAACAAACAGGCGGAAAGCAGGATTGATGGTAGACCTATATATGTATATATATTTATTTATAGCAGGAAAGTTTTCGGTTTGTGGTTATAGACGGCGCCACCAATCGCTTTCCTTCCGAAGCCGTCGAGTAAAGCCTCTATACCTATTTATAAAAAAGTACTTTATAAAAAAGTACTCTGTGACTGAGAGATCGGACGTGTTACATTTCATTACAAGGCTTGTTTGTTAGTGTGGATTTTTGACTTGTTCCTCTTTGGGCCTTACAAACCAGACCTACAGTGCCACTTAAGAGTAGTGCCGGCCATCTGCCTGTCTAACGAGCGATAAGATAAGAATTCATGAAGTGCACTTCTTGTTATGATGTTTACTAGCACATAACTCACGCCTGTATCAATTGTCGAAGGGGTTGGCAGAAATATACATAACTACACAGTTAGTAGCGAAATGTTGTTGTTGTTTGGTTGGTGTTTATTAAGAGTAAGCAACTCCTTACTTAGATCGGTCTGTGGATGGGTGATCATCTATAACATACCGAGACCTCTCCGTGCCTCCGAAAGCACGTTAAACATTTGGTCGCGGCTGTCTTTCGTAGATATTTGACAGTCGTTACGGGTAGTCAGAAGCCCGAAAGTCTGACAACTAGTCTTGTCTAGGGGTATCGTGTTACCTAGTAACTGGGTTAATGAGTTCAGATAGGCAGTCGCTCCATGTAAAATACTGGTATCCAGCTACATCAAGCTAGACTGGAAGCCGACCCCAACATAGTTGGGAAACGGCAAGGCAGATTGATGTGATGTTTATTAATTTATCATCATTTATTTACAGCGACAGCATTCGTCGAATTTGATGGACCTCAAGCTGTCGAACGGGCAATAAAAACGGCCGGTGACGCCAAAATTGGCGGGAAGAAGATACACCTGTGCAAGTTCGAGATACGCCCCAAAAAAGTGAAGAAACCCAAGAATGAGGGCGACAGCGCGGCGGACGCGGACAGCGAAGATTCTAACGATTAGATTATAGTTATAATACAGTACAACAAAGATAAATACAATGTAAACACACGAGACCTGAAAGAATAAACTTGGAAACAGATTAATAAAAGCAGCATTTAAATAAATTTTACACTGCCGTGATCTGGGTATTTACAAAACATGACGGTCCGATATACTTATTAGAAATTAATTCATCATTCTTGAAAGATGTCCACTGCTGGACATAGACCTTCACCAGGCCCGAATGTTTTAATATCGAATTCGAAAAGCAATGGGCGACTTTAAAATATTGAATTAATAATAATTGTAATGTTAATGGTGATTTTAAAATGGTATGTGTTTTAAAAAAAATTGGATTGTCGTGTCTTTTTATTATTGATAAGATTTTAGTATCATATTAAAACAAATTATATATACACAATTTTGATACTCAACTGCCGGAAACGCAGATGTACACGAGATTGTTTCTGTAATTACGGATCACACGTGCCACTACCACACCACACGTGGACGCGGGCGCTAATTTGTATGAAAATAAATAGTTAATTCAGACGGACCTCATTTGACTGTCAAAATCAACAATGTCAAAACCGACCACAACAAGGCCACAGCCACAACGATCTGTCTGCAAACACACACAACAACAACAACAACACAAAGCCACGCAACTGCAAGAAATTGTACCGACGCTATTCACTCGTAATGCTTGTCCACGTTTCGTCGCTGCGGTGTGGTATGTGTGACCGGGCTCTAATACAGCGCCGTACGTCGTCAATAATATCTTTTGGAAATGAACTAGCTGATTTCAAGTATAACGATTGAGAAAGAAAATGGCGAATGTATTTTAACATAGATTTAATATTATAATATTCCATGTTATGTAATTAGTTAACTTGCAATAAATGGAATGTTACCACTTATTTATAGTCCATTTTTGTTATTATAAAATCTAATAATGTGTTAAATATGGCATTCGTTTTCATTTAGAGCAAGTACTACTCTATGATATTTGTTAGATTATGCATAATTTCGTTTAAAACTCATTTTATTATGCCCAGATGTTGATTAAAATGCCACTTCACTAAATAAAATATGTTCTATTAAATATTAAAGGGCTATTCATTGTGGGATAATTATGAAATAAGTACCAGCATTGTTACATATAGAGATTATGCTGCGGGTGACGAATATTATGAAATAAAACAGGCTCGTTGAATTTAATATTGTTTTCATTTTATCTTTTACAAATCGATCGCAAAAAAAATAATCTACTACCTTGCTAGTGGTATGAAGCACAAAAAGCTATGTTTCCGCCCGGGATCGAACCGGGGGCCTTCTGCGTGTTAGGCAGATGTGATAACCGCTACACCACGGAAACGATATCGGTGAAGGTGAATTTTATTAACCATTTACACTATTATTACACGTAAAAATTGTAACGTCAATGAAATACGTGGGTCAACGACGGACTGGTATATTCACATAAGAAAACTACCTACCCACCACCATACAATTATGCGACCAACCGATGTTACAACTCCTCTTCAAGTCCACTAATCACAACAGATACATCTTACAACTAACAAATTTATATAACTACTTATCCAACTATTGTGGCAAATTAATGGCAGCTTGTCAGCTAGCTCGGTTGAACGCACGCAGTGCACGAGCTGACGCGCCCAGCGGTGGCGGTGATACCGACGACGGAAGACGTTCGGGTCGAACCTGCGTCGACTTTGACCCTTCCGGCGGCGGGTCCTTAGTATCACTATCACCACTGGATGCGTCCTCAAACATCTCACCTTCGGCCTCGCTATCGACCCCCGGTTTGGCTGCCCCGGAGCCCGTAGTCTCGGCTACGGCCACGTCACTCACGCGTGATAATGAGTACCTATTTTTGCTACTTGCTGAAATAATTTGGTCAGCATGTCTACGCCACTCAACCCCGTTACCTAAACTAACTTTATATGACACTGGCCCTGTTTTTTTAATAACAGTAGCTTCGGTCCACTTGCCCCCTCGCCGTGTAATCGCGAGCAATTACCGCATCACCGACGTGGAATTCCCTATCGGCCCCCGAAGCGCGGATGACCTGACGCTCTTACTTCGCGCGTACCGCTGCGGCTACGTCCGGTCGCAGCGCATCCAGTCGGCTGCTCATGCGCCGCCCTTGGAGCGCCACTGATGGCGAGACCCCTGTCGTTGCGTGTTCACAATTACGGTACTGGAAAAGAAATCTGCTTAGGGCGACGTTTACGTCTTCGCCTTCGTACATCGCTCTCTTTATTGCTATTTTTACGGTTTTAACCGCGTTCTCAGCCGTGCCATTCCCCTGAGGCCTATACGGTGCCGAAGTTGTATGCTTGATGCAATTATTGTCGCAATAAACTTTAAACTCTCGAGAAGAGAACGGCGGGTCGTTGTCAGTCACGAGCTACGATGGTAATCCAAAACGTGCAAATGTACTTCTAAAAACTTTAATAGTAGACGCTGCGTTCGTGCCGCGCATAGGCAGGGCCTCTATTCATTTGGAATGCGCGTATACTATGATAAGATATCGCACGCCCCCGCAGTCTGCGAAGTCGGCGTGTAGGCGTTGCCACGGGTGCAGTGGGAACTCCCAGGGATGCAGCTGCGCCCGCGGGGGCGCGTCCTGCACGGTGCGGCACGTAGCGCACGACCTACACACTTCTTCAATATCCTGATCTATGCTCGCCCAGTAAAGTTTTCATTTTGTTCATACCTAGGTGATCCTCATGACCTTCATCTAAAATTTTCTTTTGCAGAACGTGAGGGACCACTATCCTATATTTATTTAAATAACACATCCTTGATCTAGTAAAAAATCATGTTTTCTTGCAAAAAATGGTTTTTCCGCATCGCAGCTCGGGCTTGTCGGCCAACCGAATAGTATATCCTTTAATTTTACTTAATAACGGATCGCGCTCCGTCTCTTTTGCGATATCTTTAAAGCTAATAGGCAGCGACTCCTCTATAAGATTTAGATAATCTACCGTGTCCACGAAGCGACCCTCCCGAGGTAACGATAATCGCGACAATGCATCAGCCGGACCGTTGTCCACCGATCGCACAAATTCTGTCGAAATCATATGCAGCCAGGCGTGCCGCCCATCTTTGTAGATGACTGGCAGCCGTTTGTGGGATTCCCCCCTTGGCACCAAAAATATGAGTCAGAGGCTGGTGGTCAGTGCGTAACGTAAAACGCCTTCCGAACAAATATTGGTGATGCTTCGTGACTCCGAACAGAATAGCCAGCGCCTCTTTATCGAGCTGGCTGTAGTTGCGCTCGGGCGCACTAAGTGTGCGAGATGCGCAGCTGACGGGCCGCTCACTACCGTGCGAGTACCGGTGCGCCAGCACGGCACCCAGTCCGTACGCGCTGCTGTCCACTGCCAACACTAGGTCGCGCCCCTCCTCGTAGTGTGCTAATACGCGTTCGCTCTGGAGAGATCGCTTAGCCTCCACGAAAGCCTTATCACACTTAGAGTCCCATTCCCAGCCGCTATCTTTTTTTAACAAATTGTGTAATGGTTGTAATAACTAGGAATAAATAGGCCGTAGTAATTAACCATCCCCAAGAAACTTTTTAGTTGTGATACGTTCTCTGGTCTAGGCGCGCTGGAAATGTCCTCTAGTTTCTCTGTATCCGGTCGCAAACCGTAATTACTAATAATAAAACCTAGATATTTCACACTGTCTTGCAAAAATCTACATTTATTTTGTTTAACGTACAACATGTGACGTAACCTTTCTAGTACAGCTCTCAGATTCTTCATGTGATCAAGTGTGTTGGAACCCGTCACACAAATATCGTCAAAAAATACTACAAACCCTGGCACCCCGCGCAGCGTCTCCATCATAATTTTTTGAAACTTTTCCAGGATAACAGACAACCCGTAGGGCGTACGTCTATACCTACACAAAAGTACCCATATGCGTAGTTACAGCCGTGTAGGGTTGCGAGTCGTCCGACAACAGACACTGTTCATAAGCATGTTTCAGATCAATTTTTGTATATTTATCTCCCCCACTAAGATTTGCAAACAACTCTTCGATATGAGGCAACGGATAATAATCTCGTTTTAACTTTTGATTGTTGGTTATCTTATAATCCCCACAAATACGTATCTCTCCGTTTTGTTTTACAACGGGTACTATTGGAGTTCCATAGTCCGAGTTCTCAACGCGGTAAATGGAGCCGTCAGCCTCGAGACGCTCCAACTCCCGTTCGACGCGTGCGCGCAGTGCCAGCGGCATGGCTCTCGCTCGCACGTAGACTGGTTCCTTATCAGACAGTTGTAGCCGTATGGGCTGTTTGCATGTACCTAACTTATCGCTAAAAACGGTGTGTCCTATCGCAAAAATAATGAAATTTTGGCCCCCCTTTATAAAGCCCCCCTAAACCTCAAACCGTAGGTACCAAAAAACCAGACAAACGTCTACCTCGAATGTAATCGCATTATTCTATTCTAGAACCCGAGTAACAGCGTAAAACTAAGTTATCCGGTGTAATATTGTTATGCGAAAACAAACATTGGTAGGTACATAACCTCACTTATTGCTGATATACGACTACCTGTGTCCACTTCACATTCAATATTAATGTTATCAACAGACAGTTTAATATAATAAGGTTTGTTACCTCGAACTTCCACGGTCAAGTTATATCATCCTGTGACTCGTCACTCACGTAATTATGCCGGCTGCCACTACCGCGCACTTGTTTGCACATCACTTTTAGGTGCCCTTTTTTACCGCACTCATCACAACTATAATTTTTAAACCGACACCTCTCGGCCGGGTGCGCCATGCCGCAGCGCCAGCAGGCCCGCGCGCCCCCGTCAGCCGCATCCGCGCGCGCGCCTCCTGCTGCCACCACCGCTCCGTGGCCTGCGCCGCCGCCGTCACCGCCGCCGAGCGCCCGCTGCGAGCCGCGCGGGCGCGCTCGTCCGCCGCGCGCATAATGCAGGCCTTCGCCCGCCTCGCCGCCACCTGCCCGCTTTGCTGAGTCCGCCACACCGCCGTGGTAGTGGTACCGCTCACCTCGGCATGCTTCTCCGCTGCCTCTAGAGCCAGCGCGAGCATGGCGCGAGCTCCACTGTCTCTTTGTACTGTACTTTCTTTTCCGCGAAGATTCTCGATCGCATTACGTCACTTGTCAGTCCTGACACGAACTGATCACGCAAATTTTCTTCAAGCGTCGAGCATTTGCACTTCCAGAAACTGCACGTAGACGCCAGGTGTTTCAATGCCTGCAGAAATTCCGTAAGGCCTCTGCCTCGAATTTCGCGGGCAGCGAGGCGGCAGCGGCGGCGGCGCGGGAGCGGGGCGGGACAATGCGAGACGCGCCGCCGCCGCCGCCGCACCGCTGCCCGCGAAATTCGAGGCAGAGGCCTAAGGGACTCGCCCGCCCGCTGTCGGCGCAACCTGAACACGTGGCGCCCGGCGATCTCCGATCGTTGTGAAATAAGTGTTCCGTCACCAATTTCACTAGTTCGTCATATATTTTGTTTTCCGGGAAACTAGGTGAACACAGATCGTACATAAGCGCATACGTTTCCTCCCCCAAGACATAATTAACATAGACACTTTCAATTCATCGTCGATTTTGTTAAGCTGTACGTACCTACTGATTTACTCGACGAATATACGCTGGCCACTGTTTCGAGCTTAAATTAAACGGTTCTATTTTACCAATAGGCATCTTGACACACGCAAAACCACGCTAATATTAAAGAAATTACAAAAAATCCCGTTCTCGTCGCCAATAACAGTAACGTCAATGAAATACGTGGGTCAACGACAGACTGGTATATTCACATAAGAAAACGAACTACCCACCACCATACAATTATGCGACCAACCGATGTTACAAAAATAATCTGCATATTCCATAAAATTTCGAAACACGTTTTTACCCAGTTTTGAAAGCCCTACTTCTTCTGAAGATTTAAATTCTTGCAGTAATTCAAGCTATAATTTTGATCCTTCGATCAAGAATATTAAAGTACCTATCTCAAGGACGTTGTTACAAATGGGTAGTCAAATCATTATTTTTTTAGACAAAAGGATGTTTATTAAATAAAATACTTTAAATTCTTAAAATGTTTTTTGACCAAACGGTCGATAGATGTGCATGGTACGATTCTGAACTAAAATATAATTTTAGATGGGTACAGTTTCTCAATAATTGTACCGGAGTGAAAATTTTTACTTCGGTACATTTATTGAGAAAATGTACCTATTTAAAATTATATTTATAGTTCAGAATCGTACCATGCAAATCTATCAACAGGTTGGGGCAAAAAAAAAATTAAGAATGTAAAGCATTTTATTTAATAAACATACTTTTGTGTAAAAAAGTAATGATTTGACTACCCATTTGTAACAGCGTCCTTAAATGTGAGTGTAATGAAAAAAAAAAACAAGTAAAATAAATTGAAACAATAATTTATTGTGTTCTTACGAGTTAATAGTTATGCTTTAAAATTAATTATACTGTATACACAAGATTCTTAATCGTCAGACATTAAGCTACGGTCTTTATTACAATTAATTATTTACAATAATTACGAATAAATTACATTTATGTCTCGACACGACTCGGTTACAACTACATATATCGTACAAATAATACTTTTAAAAACATACATTATATTATCACTTAATAATCTGTATTGAGATAATACAAAAATATTTTATTTATATCAGAAAAATAACGTTCGTTTTAATAAGTGCGTCTGCGTCGCCTTTGTCAACGATTTTGTAGATAGTGTGATAATGCCATACGATTAAAAATCGCAATCGGCAGACGGGTCCAGTCTAAAATGATATATATTATTATGTATGGGACTTTATCTAAAATCTATTGTAAATTGAAACTAAGAGTAGGTTTCATAAGACTGCTCTAAAGTTCAGGATTTATCGTCCCTGCGTAGTAAGCTAGTATACTCCACTCACTTCGTTCAGATGCAACGTTCCAATGTTTATTATAATAGTATCAAGTCAAAAGGCGTGGGCATTTCAATATTTATATTTCTGTTTTTTTATAATAATTGTTAAAATTGCTCTCATCGATTCTTATGGTCGCATTTTCGGTGGACAGCGGAACCGCGGAAGCGATACGCTCGTTTCTTTAATTTGTATGAACCGTTTTGAGCGGGTACCGGGGCACGCGGCGGGTAGAGCGTGTGTCCTGAGCGGATCGCGATATCGCTAACCTGTTTGTGGAACAGGCGGATATTTTGGTCTTGCGCTTCAAGAATGTTTTTTTCTACTGAAGATAGTAAAATACCCCATGCCAATGGTGTATTCGTGTCTAATAATTTTGAAAATACCATTTTCTTTACGAAATACAATGCTGGCTGTCCGTAGTAAATGTAAATTTGTACTGGCGACTAACGGACGGTTCCGCACCCCCTCCCGCTGTCCACCGAAAATATAGCTAGCGTTCCGCTGCGTATTTTATTCCGCTCCCGCTCGCCGCTGCACACCGAAAATGCAGCCAGAGTAGGTACTGTAAAAGTAAGAGCCACATTTTTATTGGTTTAGTTTAGAGAATAAAAACAAATTTAGTTTGACTTTCCAATAAAATTAGCCATGTATTTAGCGACACTATTTCGATAAATATTTTCGTATTAGTAATTTTCACATTCGTTTCAACAATTTGGGCAGAAATAACAATAAATAATTTACAATAAATTATACAATAAATAATGATAAATACAATCCGAGATCGTGAACATATCGACAGTAGAACCTTATTCCGAATGACGGCTATAATGGGACCAGACGACAGAAGTCACTATTCAGACATGACCATTCATAGAAAAGTCGAACTTGTGGAATTAATTCTTTACTTGGGGGAAGATAACAGATCACGATAAAAGATCTTAACCACACAGAATCTCCATAAAATACACGTGGCACTTGCTATTCTAAAACATATGTGAACAATATTTTTTCCAAACAGGTAGGCCAGCCGATACTAAAGCGTTCTCCTCACTAAACCCACCGACAAGCCGATAGGTCTGATGCTAGTGTGTAGAGCTTTAGGACCAGCTTGACGCTTCTAAAAAGTGACTTTGGTCCAGTTCGCCGTCATAGCGTCGCAAATAAATCCGCTTGTTCAAAGTCCCAGCTGATTATTGACTAAGGTAAACCAGCCGCTGAACAGCATCGTGACAGAAGCTCATATCTTGCATCCTGCAGGTATCCACCACAATTCCTTGTTAGAAACACTCACACTTCAACTATAGTAAGCCATACTTAAAATACTGTCTCACATTTTGTCCTTGTCGGCATTATCACATTTTACACTGAAGTAATTAACTATACACAAATTGGTTTTTGGAACTGTTCGATTCGATTGTCCAGCCAAGGCCGTTATGATACTATGAAACACTCATCAGACAAAAATGTTCAATATTTGATGTGAATCTGCTACATTTTACTTAAAATTTCTGACTTATGTTGTTTGAAACCGAATTTTCAAGTTTACGACGGCGACGCGTCGACGACGTCTTGTATACTTAAAACTTCATAGTATCATACCGGAGCAAGGCTAGCTCTTAGCCAACTGCGACGTAATTTAGGTGCATTATATCGCCATGATGATTGTGAAGAGCTACGCAGCACGCGCGGCGTATGTGACGAGCGTCCCGCACGTGTGGCGTGTCGCGCACGTGGCGCGTGCGCCGGCCGCGCCACTTGGCTAGTCGTAGCCCTTCAGCAACCCCTACGGGTGGCGCTGGTTCGGCACTGGGATGCTGAAAAAGGAAATGCTGCAGTCACAATTATATTTTTACAACTTACTATTCAAAAATGTATTATATACAATTTAGTGATATAAATTCGGTCATTCAATGTAATTTTAGCAAACTTATTGGTAAATTAGATACTTATAAATTGGCAATTTTAGTTCAAAATTGCGTAAATATCGTCTTAAAATTCTAAAATGACTTCAGACAGTCAATAATAATTGTAATTGATGTACACTGTCAAATTTTCTCATTCGATTTTGAATTCAAAATCAACATTTTAAGGTTTAAAATCATTTGAAGAAATTTGGCAGTTAGGTGTAACCTGATGTGCTGTTTATTTATTTATTTATTTCATTTGGGAAAACAAACACTAGTATACTAATCATTAACAGTGTTGTTGTGTTGAACATTTTCCACAGATTACTACATTATAAAATATAATAAAAACAAGCTATTAGCAAACGTGAACTGTAGCACGGCTACCTTAATGAAAAAGAAGTTCTAAAAGAACTGAACTGAACTGTTGTCTGTACTTACCCGTAAAACGCAGGAAAGCTGGTATCCGTATTGAACTGGAAGTTGACGGGCGTCTTAGGCGAGGCACAGCTATAGCTCAAGTAATCATCGGAGGCATGCAGCTGTCGGTTCAGGTTCGGTTCCGAGGCGCTGCGCGTGATCTTCGGCATGGCTCGCAGCATGGACTCTAGTGAGGCCAGGATCTGACGAAAGAGAGGCCGTTGTTCTCTGTCGAACTTGATGCAGTCCTCAAATAGGCGTTTCAAGGCTTGTGGAGCATCTTGACGGAGGCGGCGCGCGTCGGGTCGGAGGTTACCGCGACCTACCAGCCAGAGGATCTGAAAAGATAGTTGATGAATCAGTTAGTTGGGTCGACCATCTGAGGGCCTAGTGCGAGGTTTTATAATAAAATTACTTGATCGCGTTAAGGGTCGGCACTAGGAAATCTTTTTATGGGGTTTGGATAAGTTTATATAGAAAAAAGTATAGTATTGTTAAAATCTCGCTGCAGACTCGGTCATAAATCATAATCGGAGTAGGGATGTGCGCTAGTTGCGCGCGCTCAAGGCCATTATCGATAACAGAATCATTAAGGTTATCACGTATACATCAAATGGCTTTGGAGCATGGTCATGAAGTTATCCGCTTGCCGCCTTACCACTGTCAGTACAATCCCATCGAGTTGGTGTGGGCTCAAGTAAAAAATGAAGTTGCAACGAAAAACAAAACCTTCAAGATAGCTGATGTCGAGAAGTTAGTCGATGAAGCCATTTCTAATGTCTCCATTGAAAATTGGCAAAAATGTCTGGAACATGCAGAATTGCTGCAAGATGAAGACTTAAGAAAAGCACATTTATGCGAAGAATTCATCATTCATGTGGATGATGATGACGATGACTCAGACGAAGAATTTTAATTTTCTATTTTTAGTTTTATATATACGTTCTTTTGTTTATTTATTTAATATGCTTTGTAGTAAATTTGGTATTAAAATAAAAAAAAATGTGTATTTATTTCTATCACCCATTTATAAATATATAAAACTATCGATATCACTCATCGACTGCAGTAATGCACAGGACTACGTGTGGGCGTGGCCTGCCCATAAGGCCCGTGAGTGGGAAAGAGAGCGAAACACTCGAATGATTTATGACCGAGTCTGCAGCGAGATTTTAACAATACTATAGTAGCCACGAAAAAAAAAACGTCTGGCTACCTCACGCGTTTCACCAGTCAATGAAAAACTGACTTCTTATTTACGCCAAAATTATCATATACGGCAGTGCTTTTTGCACGTTTTTAGTGATATTCAATTTTTTTTTTTAACAATCTCCTACTTACAGTACCCGGCGATAAATATTGCACATCGACCTTTGGAAAGAGACAATCGGCTAATTTCGGCTTCGTAGAGCGTTATCTCTGTCGCAGACTACCTATGTGACGTTTTGTCAGTCGTTGTTCAAGTGCGATAGAGTGCGGTCGCGTGCAGTTCAAAATATATACTTAGAGTTGTTAACACCCCTAAATTTAAATAATTTAAAGTTGTACTATGACATCTTTAGGAAAAAGAGGGAAACCTTTACGAGGTCAGTCACGCGAAATTATCTACAATGTTTATAAATATTTTGTAACCGAAGCTGACAGATTAAAAAGAAATGAAGATGAAAATGTAAGTTGTTATTTTAAGAAGGTTCAAGAGCAAGTTGCAAATCCCACTGGAATTTCAAGAAGAACTTTGAACAATATAGGTCTTTACCTATGAAATTGCCGTTTTGTATGAAAAAATTTAAACGAATTTTTTTCATGCATTTTTTATTTGTATTAATCGAAGTAATCACCCATGCAATCAATGCATCTTTGACAACGCAGTGGCAGTTTATTGATGCCCTTCTTAAAGAAATCAGCTGGACGGGAGGCAACAAATTCTTCAAAGGCATTTTGTACTGTCTCTCGGGTATTGAATTTTTTTCCCGCCAAGAAGTTATCCAAATTCTGGAAAAAGTAGTAGTCTGTAGGCGCAAGGTCTGGTGAGTAGGGCGGATGACGGAGAGCTTCCAACTCCAGTACTTGCAACTTGGAGACCGTCTGCTGTGCAGTATGAGGTCGCGCGTTGTCGTGCAGGAGCAGCGGAGACGAGCGATTGACCAATGCTGGTTGGAGATGTGCCAGCTTCTCCATCATTGTGTTCAGTTCTTCACAGTACACATCTGAAGTAATGCTCACCCCGTTTGGTAAGAAGCTGTGATGAATCACACCGGCGCTAGACCACCAAACAGTGACCATCACTTTTCTAGGGGTAAGTTTTCGTTTAGGGCATTGTTTAGGTGCTGAACCAGGATCCAACCAACTTGCTGAGCGCTTGCGGTTATCAAACAGAATCCATTTTTCATCGCAGGTAACAATGCGGTTCAAAATTCCTTCATTTGTGTGTCTGTTGAGCAGTGCAAGGCACGTCTCGACGCGTACTTCGCGCTGGCGATCATTGAGTTCGTGGGGCACCCATTTGTCAAGCTTTTTTACCTTGCCAATTTGACGCAAATGGACCAATATTGTTTTGACGCTAACGTCGAAAGCTGCTGCTAATTCAGCCGTAGATTGTGTATCATCAGCTTCCACAATCGCCTTTAATTCGTCATTGTCGACCAAAGTCTTCGGACGACCGCGAGGTTCATTTTTCAGGTCTAAATTTCCAGAACGGAAGCGAGCAAACCAATAACAAGTGGTGCGTTAGTTTGTAGTGTTAGCTCCGTAAACGCCGTTGATGTTGCGTGCCGCTTGTGCCGCGTTGCTGCCACGACGGTACTCATATTCCATAATTACTCGAATTTTACGCCGTTTTGCGTAGATGTGACGCATATTTTCCCCTAAACTTGCTTTTTACATTCTTATTTTATTTTGTTGTCCTTTGCGTCATGTTTACCGCAAATAAACGTATTTTCTTTCTTCTTCTTTCTTTCTTTAACGTATCCATGATGACGAAAAAGATTGAAATGCGATGAAAATGTAACACTAATCAATAAACAAATGACTACTTTTGGAAAAAAAAATCCATGTTTTTAAAATAAAATTAATTTGAAATTAGAATTCTTAGCCAAACAAAAATTATTTTGATTTGAAATGGCCAGTACTGCAGAACGGCAATTTCATAGGTAAAGACCTAATATTAAACGAAGTCAGTACTGAAACACATTCTACTAAAATTAAGTTCAGCACACCAAAAAAAGGGAGACCAAAAAAGCAATTTCGTTTGGATATGGACGATTTTGATTATGATGTTGTTCGAAGAATGGTGTATGATTTTCACTTACGATTTAATGAACTGCCAACAATAAAATCATTAAAAGCTAAATTATCTGAAGCTGGGTCTGAAAAGACGTTGAGAAAAATACTTCACGAGATGGGATTTCGGTTCACTAAAATGGAAGATAATCGAAAAATTCTAATGGAAAAGCACGATGTAAGTCTCAAACGAATGGAATACATCGATAAAATACGCAAATTTCGCGAATCAGGAAAAAATATCGTCTACATGGATGAGTCTTACATACATACATCTCACACTAAAGGGAAATCTTGGAGTGATGATAAGAAAAAAAAGATTAAAAACGCCAATTTCAAAAGGTCAACGTTTGATAATATTTCATGCGGGAAATAAAAAGGCTTTGTACCCGGTGCCTTTTTAACATATAAATCCACGGACACTATCGGTGACTATCACAATGAAATGAATAACGATAACTACGAAAAATTGCTGGTTAATAAATTAACCCCAAATATACCCAGTGATTCTGTTCTAGTTATCACAACAAATATGTTGAGACCCCCCAACTCAAACACCATTAAACAGGAAATGATCAACTGGTTAATCAGACCCGAAATTCCAGTTGATCCAAAATTAACAAAAACCCAGATTTACGCTATTATATGTCAGCAAAAGGAGAGGTATACAGAGTTTTCCGTGGACAAAGTACTTGCCGAACATGGGCACACTGTGTTGCGATTGCCACCACATCATCCGGAGTTTAAGCCTCTAGAAATGTGAGTATGAATTAAACTACAGTAAAAACATTATTGACTGAAAAAGTAAACATGATCGGGGCTGAAAAGTGGAAAAAGGTTTGCGATCATGCAATCAAACGTGAGAATGAATATAGAAGCAGTCAACACGGTTTAGACAATTACACTGATAGACTAGTGATAAATACGGCTGACAGTGACAGTGGAAGTAATTGAGAAATAGAATTATTATTATTTTTATTACAATGTCTCATTTTAACAATAGGTATAATGGTGTTTATTATGTACACTACAGCTGTAATTTTCCAAAATAATTAAATACGTAAACATAATGTGAACATGTTTTTTTTTGTTTTATTTTACCCGAACCTAAAGACATCACTTATAGAAAAATTGGTGTATTTTATACAAAGAATAAAAAGAATTATCAAAAGAAGCAAATCATAATTGTTTTAACAGCTCCTAATAGATACCGGACTGTTTATATTTCGTGCGACAGAGATAACGCTCTACGAAGCCGAAATTAGCCGATTGTCTCTTTCCAAAGGTCGATGTGCAATATTTACCGCCGGGGACTGTACAAGGTTTAGCCACCATCCGATTTTTCACTGACTGGTGAAACTCGTGAGCTAGCCAGACGTTTTTTTTCGTAGTAAAGGGTCTTTCAACAAGGACGGGTCGATGTTAAAATTGAATAAAACAAGATGTGTGTGAGATATTATCGAAATTTATTTTTTATTTAAAAGGCCCATTTATGCCATTATGGATGGAATATGACATCGTTCAAATGTCCGCCGCGGCTTCGTATGGTGGCACGAATCCGAGAGGTCCAATTTTTAATGACTCTGCTGCATAGATCTGGCTGAATCCGAGCGATGGCCTGCGTTATGTTGGCTTTCAGGGCAACGGTCGAATGTGGTTTATTGGCATAGACCTGCGACTTCAGAAAACCCCACAAGAAAAAGTCTAGCGGAGTCAAATCACACGATCTTGGTGGCCAATTCACGTCACCTCTGCGAGAGATAACTCTACCCTCAAACCGTTCATGCAGAATGTCGATTGTGTCGTTCGCTGTGTGGCAAGTAGCGCCATCTTGCTGGAACCACATGTCGTTCACGTCCATATTGTTCAATTCAAGCCAAAAGAAATTGTTTATCATTGATCTGTAGCGCTCGCCGTTGACGGTGATGGCCTCGCCAACGTCGTTTTCAAAGAAGTACGGACCAATGACGCCGCCACACCAAAATCCGCACCAAACAGTAACTTTTTGTGGATGCATTGCCACCTGGTGAACCTCATGTGGGTTGTGGTCATCCCATATACGGCAATTTTGCTTATTAACAAAACCATTCATCCAAAAATGTGCCTCGTCGCTAAAGATTATTTTTCGGCCAAAATCGGGGTCCTCTTCCAAGCGTTCCGATGCCCATTCAGCGAACACACGGCGTTGTCTATGGTCATTAACTTTGAGCTCTTGGGTCAGTTGGATCTTGTACGGATGCAGACCCAAGTCCCGACGCAAAATTCTCCAAGTTGAGGTCTGCGAAAGGCCGAGTTCTTGAGCACGGCGAGAAATCGACTGCGTCGGAGTCTCCTGAACACTCTCACGTACAGCGGCGATGTTCTCGGCCGATCTGGCGTTCCTTTGACGTAAAGGTGTTGGTTGGTTGTTTACCGAACCGGTCGTCTCAAATTTAGTCATCAATCGTTGGAGAGTGGACTTTGAAGGGCCACCGCGTCTGCCGTAAAATGGGCGCAATGCGCGCAACGTTTGCACTAACGAACACTCATTTTGATAATAAAGTTTTATCATTTGCACATGCTGCTCAACCGTGTAACTTGCCATGGTGATTTGGCATCAGTGACTGAATAAGAAAAAACAGATTTGACAGTTGCCGCCAAAACAAAATGGCCGCCACAGATTATTAACATCGACCCGCTCTATTTGAAAGACCCTTTATGTATGAACTTAAAATAAAATCTCTTTGGCTATACTATTTGTATCTGGCTGGTTTTGGTATCATTGAAAGTTTAAATTTTAAAGAACATAATTCCAAATTCAAATTAGGAAAATGTGTGATTTTCATTTGTTTTTCGTACTGTCAAGATGAGTGAAGAAATTCAATTCGATACATTTTAAAATTTTACTACAAAAAAGGTAAAAATGCAACGCAAGCCGCGAAAAAAATTTGCGATGTTTATGGACCTAATGCAGTGTCTGTGAGGGTAGCACAAATTTGGTTTAAGCGTTTTCAATCCGGAAATTTTGATGTCAAAGATGCACGTCGCTCTTTTCGCCCTATTACGGATAAAATGGATGCCATTTTTGAAAAAGTGGAGCAAGATCGGCATATCAGTAGTTACGACTTAGCTGAAGAACTGGGAATTGACCACAAAACAGTTTTGGCGAATTTGAAAAAAACTGGGTACACAAAAAAGCTCGATATTTGGGTACCTCACGAGCTCACTGAATGAAACATAATGTACCGTGTACTCATTTGTGATTCTTTATTACGACGTAATGAAACCGAACCATTTTTGAAAAAGCTGATAACTGGTGATGAAAAGTGGATCACGTACGACAAGAACGTGCGAAAAAGGTCGTGGTCAAAGGCCAGTCAGGCTTCACAGATTGTGGCGAAACCCGGGTTAACTCGCAACAAGGTGATGCTGTGTGTGTGGTGGGATTGGAAGGGCATTATTCATTATGAGCTGTTACCACCAGGCAGGACCATCGATTCTGAACTCTATTGCGAACAACTGATGAGATTAAAGCAAGAAGTTGAGAGAAAGCGGCCGGAATTAATCAACAGAAGGGGTGTGGTTTTAATAACGCTAGACCTCACATATCTTTAGCCACTCAGCAAAAATTAAGAGAGTTTGGCTGGGAGGTGTTAATGCATCCGCCGTATAGTCCTGACCTTGCACCTTCAGATTTCCACCTGTTTCGGTGTCTTCAGAATTCTTTAGGCAGTGTCAGGTTAACATCACGAGAGGACTGCCAAAACCACTTGTCGCGGTATTTTGATCAGAAGTCCCAAAATTTATATAGGAATGGGATCATGTCCCTACCTACAAGATGACAAAAAGTTATCGAACAAAATGGTACCTACATACTTTAGATAAATGTAAATAATGTATATTAAAAAATGTGATGCTATGATGATTTAGCGGATACAATGTACAATAGTAAAGATGGTCCTATTATTTTACACTTTTTAACCTATGTTCTTTTAGGAGGAGCTCGTGGCTAAGTAATAACAGCCGCATGGGTCGATCCATCAGGTTAAGCTAAGCTTGCCGAGGTTACTCCGTAAATGGGTGACCATCTTTACATACCGCGACTCCTCCGTGCCTCGGAAAACACGTTAAGCCGTTGGTCCCGGCTGTCATTCGTGGATCTTTGACAGTCGTTAAGGGTCGTCAGAAGCCCGAAAGTCTGACAACCAGTCTTACCAAGGGGTATCGTATTACCCAGTAACTGGGTTGTGGAGGTCAGATAGGCAATCGCTCCAATGTAAAATACTGGTATTCAGCTACATCCGGTTAGACTGGAAGCCGACCCCAACATATTTGGAAAAAGGCTAGGCAGATTGATTGCATATTAAAAAATGTTTTGAATTTTCTTAAAAAATGCGAAGAATCTTTTTCCCCAACCTATTATAATTAGTAAGTGAACGTTTACGGGATCGAGTCCCGGGAATCCTTTGGATGCGAGGATCGGTTATTATGGTGATGCATGTGGCAGGCCTGTGTCCAGCAGTGAATGTTTTTCGACTGAACGATATTGATGTAAAACGCTTGGTCTTAAGTCACCTGGTTCTATGTTTAACATGGGAAAGAATGCGCTGCCGTCACATAACGGCTGCAAAATGATGGTAGTCGGCAATCATGCAAATCCATCTTTTAGTGTGTTTTGATATTTCAGTGTAGAACAACGCTCTTTTTATGGGCAATTAACCTTTATTTGGTCCTACGGTACCTGGTCCTTATTATTGAGGTGCGCGTAGGGCAGCTCGCCGGCCATGAGCTCGTAGAGCACGATGCCGTACGCGTACACGTCAGAGCGGAAGGTGTAGGGCGCGGGCTCGTCCATACGGATCACTTCGGGGGCCATCCATAGGATGGAACCGGTTGGTTGCTGCCATTGGATGCCGCCTGCTGTTGAGTTTTCTGGAACAGGATGATAGTACTTATTAAAATTTGTTTCCAATGAAAAAATCTGAACACTGCATTGATAAGCGTTGAGTTTGAAACTGGTTGGGCAAACAAAAAAAAAACAACCGGCCAAGTGCGTGTCGGACCACGCACAATGAACGGTTCCATAGTTGAAAATAATTTATCCCAAAAACAAACTTAACACTGTAGTTGAAAAACTAAAATCACAAAACAAAAAAAATTATGCAATAAAATTACAAATGAACGATTTTCGGACTTTTCCTTTACTAGTGCTGTGAGACCTTGCATTTTGCCAAATTTCATGATTCAACGTCAACGGTCAACGGGAAGTACCCTATACGTATTGATTTATTTCCGAGTATCAAAATATGTCGCATAAATGGCTGTATTTTTTTACTGCGTCGACTTAGAAGCTTGATTTTTTTAGAGCTCCAACGGACCATAGACATACGTATTTGGTATTAATTTCAACTTGATACCTCCACGCGTTCCTGAGAAAAAGGGTCTTGACAGATTGTCAGACAGACGGACAAAGAAGTGATCCTATAAGGGTTCCGTTTTTTCCTATTGAGGTATGGAACCCTAAAAATATGAGTAAAATCTCACATTTAAGATTTTATTTATTTGCTTAAACATGTGTGTGTATATACATAGAAAGTGCATACAAGATGATAAAGTAAATTAAGTATGTTTGCCACTGCGTGACGTGCAAAATAATGGATTGATACAATAAAAAAAAAAATAACAAAATATAATATTTAAAGTTGTCATACTTAATTATTAATGGGTTATTAAAATTATAGAGTAAGTCAACATTATTATATAATTAGCTCCAAATTTATCTAATTACTTATGACAAACAAATACAAATTACTAATTACAAATTCCTTTTGATTAAGGAACTTAGTAACGCTATAATATGCTCTGGCGGTCAAAAAAATACGAAGTTTATTTTTAAACATAGATTGAGGTAGTTCTCTCCACTTTTAGGTACTTAGTTATATATTACTGGATCCATACAGTATACACTTTTGCGCATTTGGGACGTGTTGGCGGATTGGAGACAAAGTTGCCCATTGTCACGTCTATTGCGTGGGAAAATGTCGGCTAGACGCTTATAGTAATGCGGATTCGACTTAACAAACATAGCGACCTCTAATATAAGCACGATAAAGTTAATACCTTGTAATTTTTAAAATATGGCACGCAGCTATCGGTCTTCTCAAGTTTCAACATCGCCCGTAAACATCTTTTTTGAGACTTGAATGCTGATTCTTTTTCCGTCGAGTTACCCCAAAATATTAGCCCATAGTGTAGATGGGATTCTGCTAAACCATAGTACGCTGTACTTACAGCGTCATTCAAAGTGTGCGTAAAGCGTATGCGGAAGTACAGAGGCCAGCACATCAAGCTACTCTAATCTGTCAAATTTTCCCAATTGAATATGAACCTTATTTCTTTGTGGTAAAGTTGAAAATCTATTAAAGAAATTTGACAGATTGGGGTAGCTTGATGCGCTGGCCTCTGTACTAAGTTTTTTACATAAAATCTCAATATGTGCTTTCCAGTTAAGGTTTTTATCAATCTGGAGGCCAAGAAATTTTGTAGAGTTAACTTCTTCTATGTTTTCATTGCAGTAATGTATGTTTAGGTTCGTGCTAGGTAATTGTTGCATAAAATGCGTAGCCTTCGTTTTCTTTAGGTTTATTTTCAGATTGTTTTCCTGAATCCATTGTATAGCTGATTTTAAGGAATTATTAATATCATTCTCATACGTCTCTACACTTTTACAAGGTATTGTCAAAGTACTGTCGTCCGCGAATAGGGTCACCGGTTATCCAATGCATTTAGGCAAGTCATTAATGTATAACATAAAAATAAATGGTCCCAACACGGTTCCCTGCGGTACCCCATGTTCACGCCCTGACGATCGATAAATCTCTTCTTTCTTCTTTACGGTATTGATATGTCTAATTTCAGTAATTTGATTTCTATGTCTTAACAATGATTCAATTAAATTAAGGACATTGCCTCTTATGCCATATGCTTCCAACTTTTTTAATACTGTAGCATAATGCACGTGGTCAAATGCCTGGGTCATGTCACAGAACATGCCACAGACCGGGTTTCGTTTGTCCACATTGTCAATAACATTATACAAAAAGTCATATATAGCCATATTGGTAGTCCTCTGTTGTCGAAAGCCCTTCTGTTCATCACATATTTTTTTTTTTTTTTTTAACGAAATCAGACTGTTCCTTATATATGTACTTACTTCTCGAATATTTTTGATATGACTAGAATAAGTGCAATAGGCCGGTAGTTTTCAATTAGATCTCTATTTTCCTTCTTAGAGAGAGGTTTTATGATAGAAGTTTTTAATGCAGACGGATAGACACCGCGCTTATACTTAAATTTATGATGTGACATAGATGTCTACATATTTCCACCTATACATGTTTTATTATTTTACTGGAGATGTCATCATAGCCTACGCTGCCTGTATTGTTTAATGACATTATAACATTATGTATGTCTGGTGGTATGCTGGGTGCCATGAACTTAGATTTGTTGTTCCGATCACATTTTAGACATTTGGGATTACTGGCAACGTGCATTTGTGGCTGGATTCTATCAATGAAATAATCATTAAATGCTTCCGAAATGTTTTGGGGACTAAGCGATTTTCTAATTTAATTTTATGTATGCTATGTTTAGGTAAATTATGTTTAGCACGATTAATTATTTGCCAGCTGCTTTTAGATCTTTTTTTTAATGTTTTTATAAAATAGTTGTTTTGTGCCTTTTGTGGTAGGTGTATTATCTTTTTAAGCAATTTGGAGTAGCTCTTGAAACAGGTTTTATTTTGACTATTATGGTTTAATCTAAGCTGCCATAGAAGTGTCCTATAGTTAAATTTTACATTGTAATGCAGACTTATCAGTAATAAGAAATAACAGAGAAAGAGATGTTGATGGCCGAATTTAACATAAATATGCTAGATTGGGGTGCTTTTCAAAGCCTCATAGCGAATCCATGTAGCATTGAAGCCATTCAAATTTACACGTTTGTTTTACAATTCTTACCTAACATAGTCTGTAGTAAAGTGTATATTGTATCCTATGTACGTGTCATGATGGGGCTGACATTGTTACGTATGTATGACCAAAAGCCTCTAAATTAAATAAAGATAAAAAAAAAATACTTTCTGAGTATGAGTGAACTTTGGAGTCGAATTCACTGTTTATTACATAAAAGAGCTACAGGCACACTTGACCTGCAATGTGTTATGTAAAAAGAAGAAATTAATTCTACTTACCAGACCAGCGCACCTTAGCCGTGGCCAGACCGAAATCTCCGATCTTCACAGACCAGTCGTCTCTCAGGAATATGTTGTTTGATTTTAGGTCCCTGGAATATGAAATATGACATACATCAACTCGCGCTTTCTTCAGATGAGGGTAGGGAGAAACTACAGAACGAAATATGACGTCATTAGTAAAATTAGTATCATCAACCAATGCGGGACGATTGGATTGTCATGGCATGGTCATGGCCTACCCTACATAATAAGTGAAGTTGAGTTCTTTGTGAAGGAGCTCGTTTAGAGAAGTACTACTGTCAACCACAATACCTAATTCTGCAGAAAAGAAGCATTGGGTGATAGATACAGGAGAGATTTCATCTTGTCTCTGGGATGTCAAGGAATCAGTGATGCGTCTGGTATGGTCACGCTATACGTAATAATAATAATAACAGCACTTTATTCCCAAAACTTATTTTTTAACAATTATTATACAATTTTTTATTAGTCTGGATGTCAGCTAGGACTAGAGTCCTTAACAAGACGAATCAAACGAGCCCAAAACTCGATGAATTTGTGTCGTTTTATTACCGAGTTCCCGTGGCCACCTTCCGGCTCCATCATCAGATCAGCTCCATGTCATAACAATATTGTATTGTCACCCGATTTACGTAGGCATGTAAAAATTCAGATCAATCGGAAACCGGGAAGTTGGCCAAATTTATCTTGCAAGATTAGATTACAGACAGACATTGGGACAGGTGAAACTAAATAAAACCTTGTAAAAATATAATTGAAGTGTCCGTTTGTAATGTCAAAATTTAATGCTTAAGAAAATATATACGGTACTTATATGAAAACACGATTTTTAATATTTTTGTCTGTCTCTGTTTGTTCCGGCTAATCTCCAAAACGGCTGTACCAATTTTGACGGAACTTTCATTGGCAGATAGCTGATGTTATAAGGACTAACTTAGGCTACTTTTATTTTGGAAAAAGAATTAGGGTTCCGCACAAAAAATTAACACCCATGAAATTGTGCACAAAATCTGATGTATTGACATCCACGCGGGCGACAGTGAGTATTAAATAGATGTTAGGTTAGTCATGGCCCCTCTTTGGTATAGGCTTCCAACAACTGTCCCCATATGTCTCTATTTTTTATCTGTTTTTGTATATTTTCAGTTCAAAGATTATTGGTTCTGCTGCCTCTGGCTTTTGTATCCTTTACCTCGTTACGCATACCTATGTATAATGTTCTTGGCGTGCAGGTAGTCCATGCCCTGCGCCGTCTGCCGCGCCACGTCGATGAGGTACAGCAGCGGGAAGGGCGTCTCCAGCACGTGCAGGTGCTGGTACAGCGACGAGCCCTCGCACCACTGCGTCACGATGGCGAGCGAGGGCTTGGACACGCAGCCCATGAACAGCAGGATGTTGCAGTGCCGGGTCTTTCGGAGGACTGCCACCTGGTGGGATTAAGCAGTGGTGAGCTTTGTCGGCTCAATGAAGTATTAAAAACTTACATACAAAAAATCACGCCTTTTTCCCATGGGGGTGGCAGAAACTACTGAACTCTACCTGCTACGATCCTTACATACTTGTTGGAACCCGTGGTGGTGACTTCATATTCAAAACACAAGCGTCTTTGTTTGGCGCTCTGCAGAGTCTAGGGGTATGGTGTCAGTATGTAGCGACAGTAGTTGAGACGCGGTCGCGATAAAATAAATAAAAAATAAAAGTGACACCTATTAGCCTGGGATCTGCTCGTGTTTCCTTTTAAGTTCAGAGTACTAATCAGTTACAGTAGTGTTAGTAATTGACACTGTAACAATAAAGTGTGTGGAAGTTAAAGGAGCTATTTCTCTAGTTTACCCGTATTCCAATTCTGCGCCTACGACTGTACATCTGACATTATGTATGTCTAAATAAATTAAACTTAACGTCAGGCCGACGGAGCCCCGCTTCGCGGGACCTCTATTTCTGTCTGCAGGATTTAAAGGAACCTAACCAAACCGAATCTCGGGGTGCCAAATAATTATAATTTGTACAAGTTTTGATATTCAATTAGTTAACTAATAGTGCAACAATAAAATTATTAGTTGCGAATTTGTTATTTTTGATGAACAGTTAGTATTTTTGATATACAGGGTGTCCCGTAAATAATGGATCAAACGTAACGGGTAGGTAGCTTACCTAATTTCCAACAACTAATTTGAATATTAAAAAAAAAAACCGTTACAGTAACCAGGATATTAATTTTTTTTCGAATTTTACGATTTTGTCTTCCAGAATTAAGCTTTTTTAATGCTGTCGCTGCAAATGATGACATTTTTAGGTATGATTTTTATTTAACATTTCTGAATAGCTTACTAATGTTATAAGATACCATTTTTTTTGAATACCGTTTTATTTGCCTTAGAAAAAAAATCTTGAGTTGAAAAGTTTTTTCTTTACGATGTTAGGACCAAAATTGAAAAAATTCTCCTGTAAAAAAAAATGTATGACACCGAAGACCACCATTATTTTAAAAACTTGTACATTTAATAAGGTTTGCAAATTGGTATAAAACTTACGTCTAGTCCTTATCGTTACAAAGATATTGCTATGAATGTGATGAAGAAGACAGAAAATAAATTAAATTGGTACTATTCCATTTTTTCCTTTTCGTAATGGCTTATGCTTGAATGCTTGTAATCGAAGCAGGTAGTTAAGCGGATAGCATAATTCCGACCCGATGACGTCATCTGTCCGGAATTTGGGACCGCTACCTGTGGCGGAGTTGCACCTCAGTCAGCGTGAAGGGGATAGATAGCGCCGCTTTTGTATTTTTGGTAAATTGGTATGAAGTTGTACATTCTAGTCCTTGTCGTTACAAAGATAATTGCTATGAATCTGAGAGGTGCTCCAAATCAACGTTAATAAAAAAAATAAAAAAGTGTGTACATTTAAACTTTTTCTTTAAAATGTGTAACTGTAGTATTTCAGAGGCAATGTTCATTGAATTATTGAGGCGTATGAAAAGAATTAGGAGGCCGTACTAAAAAAAACAGTTAGTTCAAATAAATCGTTTTATTTGGTTTTTACAATAAATGTTCGAATTGCCTTCCCTCTACAAGAATGCAAAGTCTGCATCTCCTAATAAAGGAAGCTCTTATCCGACGGACAAAACGGCTTTGGTTTATTTCTGATGCAGCGGATTGGATGCGCTGTCGTAATTCTTCTTCCGACGTTATTGGATTCTTGTAGACCCTGTCTTTTAAACATCCCCAGTAAAAAAAATCTAGGGGATTTAAATCCGGAGATCGCGGAGGCCACAAAATTGGTCCTAATCGGCCGATCCATCTGTCCGGATAACTTTCATCAAGGTGCGCCCTTACTGCCGTCGCATAGTGAGCGGGGCACCCATCATTTTGCAACCACATTGCTTGCCGTACGTCTTCTGGAACGTTTTCTAATAACCTTGGCAACTCATTCCTTAAAAAATGGAGATAATATTCGGCGTTTAGAGTAGCTGGTAGTTCAAAGGGCCCTATTATTTGCCCATTGATTATTCCCACCCATAAATTTATTTTAAATTGATGTTGGCTCCTGTCCTCTCGCATCAAATATGGGTTTATGAGCTGACAACTGTGCAAATTATGCAAATTTAAATATCCATCTCGGCGGCATGAAGACTCGTCACTCCATAAAATCTTGTTAAAAAACTGCGGGTCCGCCCGAATCATTCTAAGCATCCTTTGGCAAAATTCTATTCTTGGCTGGTAATGACGCGACGTCAGCGTTTGAACACGTTGCACGTGATATGGGTGCAATCGGCACCGTTGTAGCACTCGATGCACCGTCGATCTAGAAATTCCTACGCGTCGCGCTATGACGCGAACGGAGACTGACGGATCTTCCTCGATTTCTCGAAGAATGACTTCGTCATTAACTTGTCGCGGTCGTCCTTCACGGGTACCACCAACTCCGGTGCCAAGAATTCTTCCCTCAAGAAGCGCGTTATGCACTCTAATAAAGACGCGATAATCGGGATAACGAACCAGGTTCGGGTATCTTTCACGGTACAATCTTGCAGCCGCCCTGGCATTACCTCTTGCTTCTCCGTAGATAAAATGCATTTCGGCGTACTGCCGTGGCGTGTACTCATACCGAGGCATTGGGCTGAATAAGGTTTCAGCGCTACTGCACACACGTACAAGCACACACAAACGAATGTTTTCGGAGTCCGTAGGATCGCCAAGTCGTTTGTCCAATACGCAAAGAGTTCCAAATCGATAGGCAAAGCAAAGTCCAAAAACACAGCACAAGTCAAATTTTACAGAAGAAAACACCGAGCCACTGACCGGGAGCGAAAGTTGTCTGACGTAGCAACTCGAAGAGAGACTAGTTACAACTAAACTAATAAAATCAAGCAACAATGAAGCCTGTACGAGTGAAGGGCGCAGGAAAGAACAAAAGAACCTGCGCAACTTCATACCGATTTAACCGATTTACCAAAAAGCGGCGCTATCTATCCCTTTCACACTGACTGAGGTGCAACTCCGCCACAGGTAGCGGTCCCAAATTCCGGACAGATGACGTCATCGGGTCGGAATTATGCTATCCGCTTAACTACCTGCTTCGATTACAAGCATTCAAGCATAAGCCATTACGAAAAGGAAAAAATGGAATAGTACCAATTTAATTTATTTTGTCTTCTTCATCACATTCATAGCAATATCTTTGTAACGATAAGGACTAGACGTAAGTTTTATACCAATTTGCAAACCTTATTAAATGTACAAGTTTTTAAAATAATGGTGGTCTTCGGTGTCATACATTTTTTTTACAGGAGAATTTTTTCAATTTTGGTCCTAACATCGTAAAGAAAAAACTTTTCAACTCAAGATTTTTTTTCTAAGGCAAATAAAACGGTATTCAAAAAAAATGGTATCTTATAACATTAGTAAGCTATTCAGAAATGTTAAATAAAAATCATACCTAAAAATGTCATCATTTGCAGCGACAGCATTAAAAAAGCTTAATTCTGGAAGACAAAATCGTAAAATTCGAAAAAAAATTAATATCCTGGTTACTGTAACGGTTTTTTTTTTAATATTCAAATTAGTTGTTGGAAATTAGGTAAGCTACCTACCCATTACGTTTGATCCATTATTTACGGGACACCCTGTATAATTTATGTTTGTTGTGACTGGACAAAAATTGATGTATAAATAATGATTATTATTTGTACAAGTTTTGATATTCAACTAGTTAATTAGTAGTGCAATCATTGATTTGGTGTACATGTAGATTATTTTATTTTATGTATGAATATTTTTCTGGCGCGCGATTAATTATTTCCCATTTGATAACAAAACAATATCTTAAAACCATGTCTGATATATTTTTCGAGATATTCAGAATCATTGCTTCACTTGAAAACAAAAAACTTAAAATATTTTACAAAAAAAATTTTACTTCCACTCTACCATTGATTTGCTGCAGTAATTACCTCATTCTTGAACGCTTGTAGCTGTGCCGGCGTAGGTGTCTTCACGTTGAGCGTTTTCACCGCCACCGGGCCGTGCCAGTGTGCCTTGTATACTGTCCCGAAACTGCCGGAACCTAATCATACAAAACGTAGTTTTAAGTAAGCTTAGGGCAGCAGCATTTTAAAACTAGGCAGGTGGTGTTCTAATAATTTTCTCACGATGAGTATCACTTACAGACTGGGGTGTTCGTATTTTGACCCAGGTTATAAAGGATTTATGCTTTTTGTACCCGAAGGGTGCCAAACGGATCTCTATTACTATGCCTCTGCTGTCCGTCCGTCTGTCTGACAGCGGGCTGTATCTGATAAACCGTAATAGGTAGACTGTAGAAATTTTCACAGATTGTGTAGTTCTATTGCCGCTACAACAAATAATAAAAATAAAGGGCGTCCCCATACAAGAAACGTGTTTTTTTTTATTCTGAAGTATTTTTTTTTTAATGTAGTTAAATATTGTACGATGGTACGGAACTCTTCGCGTGTGAGCCCGACTCGCACTTGGCCGGCTTTTTAAAATAAAAATGACGTTGATTTCACATTTTTTTATTAGTTGCGTAAGCGACTTGGTATTTTTAACCAACAATTTCTTTCACTACATGGGGTAAAAGAAAACAATATAATTTGATCAAACATCATGAGCAGAGATCGGATAATCGGATGTACTTATATTAACCTAAAGTTAATATTTGGCTAACAAACTATGGAAGCGGCTTTTTAATATTTTTTTTCTTAATATAAATACCGGGATTCCAGAAAATGTGGGAATGCACAACTAATCGGATACATGGTATGGAAACGATTTCTTATATAATGTGGTTTCATTTATTTAAAAATACCGGGAAATCGGGATCACATAAAATTCCGTTTGTTACACGTGGTCCCCGCGAGAGCTGCCGAATTAAAATGGATGTCCCTGGAAGGTACCGTCACTATATCGGTGGGGTTGTTTTCATGGGTGTTAGTCGATAGTGACGTTAAAATGTAAATCCCAGATGGCGGCTGCGATCATTTTCAAATTTTTCGTCATGGGTGTCGTTTTCATGGTTTTCGAGGGTTTTAAATCCGTTAGTGGCGTTAAAATGTAAATCCAAGATGGCGGCTGCAAAATTTATTTTCGTCATGGGTGTAGTTTTCATGGTTTTTGAGGGTGTTAAAGCCGATAGTGACAATAAAATGTAAATCCAAGATGGCGGCTGCCAACATTTTAAAATTTTTTGTCATGGGTGTCATTTTGGTTTTCGAGCATTTTTAAGCCGATAGTGGCATTAAAATGTAAATCGTTTTCATGGTTTTGGAGTGTGCTAAAGCCGATAGTAGGGTCAAAATGCGTGACCCTTGGCTGATGCCTAGTTAACTAACGCTGCGGCAGCGCAGCGCCTCGCGTTTCAACCTGAAAACACGTGTGATAGTAATTAAAAAACCATCAACATTTTCAAAAAAGGCATTTACATTTTAATGTCACTATCGGCATTAACACCCTCGTAAACCATGAAAACGACACCCATGACGAAAAGTTTGAAAATGTTCGCAGCGGCCATCTTGGATTTATATTTTAATGTCACTATCAGCTTTATTACCCTCGAAAAGCATGAGAACGACACCCATGACGAAAAATTGGAAATTATTCGCAGCCGCCATCTTGGATTTATATTTTAGTGTCACTATGGGCTTTAACACCCTCGAAAAACATGAAAACGACACCCATGACGAAAAATTTAAAAATATTCGCAGCCGCCATCTTGGATTTACATTTTAGTGTCACTATCGGCTTTAACACCCTCGAAAGCCATGAAAACGACACCCATGACGAAAAATTTGAAAATGATCGCAGCCGCCATCTGGGATTTACATTTTCATGTCACTATCAGCTTTAACACCCTCGAAAACCATAAAAACGACACCCATGACGAAAAATTTGAAAATATTTGCAGCCGCCATCTTGAATTTACATTTTCAGCAGCTTTCACTATGGGACCAACTCTGAAATCAAGAAAAAAATTACGATGTTTGATACAAAAGTTCAGTACCTACTAAACCAAAATGTATGAAACAGCTGATTGACATTTTGTGATTTAGGGGTTGATCCCATAGTGAAAGTTCTTCATGAGAAGAACACCCTGTAAAAATTTTGTGATAAAAAAGTTACTCTCGATACCATGAAAACGACACCCATGACGAAAAATTTTAAAATGTTCGCAGCCGCCATCTTGAATTTACATTTTAACGTCACTATCGGCTTTAACACCCTCGAAACCCATAAAAATAACCCCACCGATATAGTGACGGTACCTTCCAGGGACATCCATTTCAATTTGGCAGCTTTGTATTTCTCGCGGGGACCACGTGTAACAAACGAAATATTTATCTTAAATCTGAAGGCGCAAGGTCAGGACTATACGGCAGATGCATTAACACCTCCCAGCCAAACTCTCTTAATTTTTGCTGAGTGGCTAAAGATGTGCGAGGTCATTTTTTTTTTTGGATGGATGGGAAATCATCAAATTACTTCTCCCGCTCTGGGCAGAGCGGGAGGGCGTGTCAGACTTTTACTGACTAAAACCTACCCATGTTCCTTCAGTTGCCCGTGCCAGGGCCACGGTATCTCTTTCAAATACCCGCGACCCCGGCGGCCCCGCGACTCCGGGCAAACCAACCTCCCAGCCAAACTCTCTTAATTTTTGCTGAGTGGCTAAAGATGTGTGACGTCTAGCGTTATCATGATGAAAAACCACACCCCTTCTGTTGATTAATTCCGGCCGCTTTCTATAAACTTCTTGCTTTAATCTCATCAGTTGTTCGCAGTAGAGTTCAGAATCGATGGTCCTGCCTGGTGGTAACAGCTCATAATGAATAATGCCGTTCCAATCCCACCACACACACAGCATCACCTTGTTGCAAGTTAACCCGGGTTTCGCCAGTCTGTGAAGCCTGACCGGCCTTTGACCACGACCTTTTTCGCACGTTCTTGTCGTACGTGATCCACTTTTCATCACCAGTTATCAGCTTCTTCAAAAATGGTTCGGTTTCATTACGTCGTAATAAAGAATCACAAATGAGTAAACGGTTCATTAGGTTTCTTTCAGTGAGCTCGTGAGGTACCCAAATATCGAGCTTTTTTGTGTACCCAGTTTTTTTCAAATGCGCCAAAACTGTTTTGTGGTCAATTCCCAGTTACGTCGTAACTACTGATATGCCGATCTTGCTCTAATTTTTCGCCTCCATTTTATCCGTAATAGAGCGACCAGAGCGATGTGCATCTTTGACATTTTCCTAATTTGAATTTGCAATTATGTTCTTTAAAATTTAAACTTTCAATGATACCAAAACCAGCCAGATGCAAATAGTATAGCCAAAGAGATTTTATTTTAAGTTCATACATACTATAATGCGAAAAGACTTTTTCCCCAACCTAATATATAATATGTATATACGGTCGAATTGAGAAACCTCCTTTTTTTGAAGTCGGTTAAAATAGAAAGGAAAGGAAAGTCATTTCATCGATAGCCCGAGTGGACTTACCTATCCTAGCCCCGATGAGTATTTCATCAGCGTGTATGACCCAGTCATCGTAGCTCTCTCTGGGCGACAGCGCGTTCTTCCACGATTCGTCGGCGGAACGCGCTCGCGCTCGACGCGGTCGCAGCGTGCCCGTTGGAGATGCCTGCACATTGTGTTTATTTATTTAGCGATAGAAATATAATTTTATGCATGACGACAAGTTTTGAGTATGAATGTGATGGCTATACGAGTAGAGGAAGACCAAAGAAACGATGGATGGACTGTGTGAAAGATGATATGGCTAGAAAGGGAGTGACTACCGAGATGACGACTAATAGTTGTAGTATAAAGTAGTACTTAGTTATTAGTAGGAAGAAAAGGACATGTAGGGCCTCTTTTCTTCATTTTAACAGTTAACGACCTGCCGAGAGTAGTCAATGAATCTATACCTTTGTTATTCGCTGATGACTTTAAATTGGTTCATAGAATAAAACAGGAAACTGACCATGACATACTGCAGCAGGATATCAATAGGGTAGTAGAGTGGAGTCGTAGAAATAAGTTGTATTTCAATGTGGCCAAATGTTCGGTGTTATCATTTACCCGTGCGTGCGACTCAAGTCACTATCAATATTGCATGGATGGAATCCAACTGCAACGTATCTCGGAGGTTAAGGACTTAGGCGTGCGCTTTACAACTGATTTAAATTTCCGTAAGCATATCACTGATGTTTGTAAAAAAGCATACCGCAATTTAGGGTTGGTCTTACGGCTGGGAAACCAGTTTACGAATATCAGTGCTCTGAGATCGTTGTACGAAGCGATTGTAAAAAGTCATTTGGAATGCAATGCTGTCGTCTGGTCGCCGCATGAAGCCAAGTACAAACTGATGCTAGAACGTATCCAGAACAAATTTGTGAGATTCCTGTAAATAGAATTTCTTTTTTTACCCAGGCAGCACCATGATAAATTAAAAAAAAAAATCTACTTTTGGGAAAATTCATTGATGTTGTTCACATTTATCTTCTATGTGCATGAAAAAGTTCACTATTCTTTCTATTTAGAGTTTAGCAGTATAGTGTGTATCCAGGGTATCCACTATTGTATCCTACTCTATTTGTGCTGGGCATGGTAGGCTATTATAAACTGGAAGTGAGAAGGGAAGTAGCTCTCGCCACTTACTTATTTGAGATTATGCGTGGTAAAATACACAACCCAGGCGTTCTACGCACGGTTGGATTGTGTGTACCTGATGGGCACGTGGGGCGACGGAGGCGGCCGCCGCTACTGTGGGTGCCGCCCGCTCGCACCAACCTTCTGCAGCACGCGCCACTGACGCGCGCGCTACGTGCACTCAATATGGTGTCACAACAGATTGACTGCTTCAATTGTACTCTGAGTGAATTCACAAGGGCCGCATATTGTAAAATTGTAACTCTAACTTTTTAAACTTTGTGTTTCATAACTATAACTGTTGTATTGGGTAACCCTGTAATGATAGTTGTATGTGTTTTTAAATAAATAAATGTTGCGCCGACCCCAAATAAATTGGGATAAGGGCCGGAGAATGATGACTAGTATTAATATGTGTATCTTATTTGATATATAGGGTGACTGGTAATTAGTGACCGATACTTAAACACATGATTGTGCCCATCATAACAAACAACTTTTACTAAGGGACCAAACCTGAAATCGCGAAAAAAAAATCAGCTGCCCTATACATTCATGTTCGCATAACTCGTCAAAATGTAGGGAGCAGCTGTTTTTTTTTCCGCGATTTCAGGTTTGGTCCCATAGTAAAACTTGTTTGTTATCATGGGCACAATCACGTGTTTAAGTATCGGTCACTAATTACCAGTCACCCTATACAGGGTGTATCAGATAGGTGTGATCAAACTTAATGGTGTGATACAGACCGTCAAACTGAACAACTTTCTTCATGGGACCAACATCGTAATCGAGAAAAATTTATTAGCCGTCCCATACATTTCGGTCGAGTAGGTATTGAAGATTTGTACGGGACAGCTGATAATTTTTCTCGATTATGATGTCGGTCCCTTGGACAAAGTTGGTCAGTTTGATGGTCTATACCACACCCTAAACTTTGACCACACCCTTCTGATACACCCTGTATATTAGTATTTTGTTAAGTGTAAGGGCCGCCTACTGCGGTGAAAGCCTTCTCCAAATTACACCAAAATACTCTGTTTTGTGCCAGTACTGGTCAAATCGTTCGAGCTGTTTTAGCGATATCATCGTACCATCTTATCGGTGGTCTTCCTCATCTTGTTTTCTTGTATATCGGGTACCAATTGATTACCGTTTGTGCTTATTTATTGCGATGTTATAATTGTGTGGAAGGAATGCCGACGAAAGTATAAATTTCTGGATAAAATCGATTTACCAGTTTTTATGAGAAACTTAATTGTAGTAGACCAGGCTACATCATCATCATTCTTCTGTCCTTATCCCAATTTATTGAGGTCGGCGCAACGTGTCCCTTTTTTCCATACTACTCTATTAGTCGTCATCTCGGTAGTCACCCCCTTTCCAGCCATGTCATCTTTCACACAGTCCATCCATCGTTTCTTTGGTCTTCCCCTTCTCGTATAGCCATCGACATTTATACTCAAAACTTTCCTCACGACATTTTCCTCATCATATAGTAGAGCAGGCCACATGGAACAAAATTAACTTAACACCACGTCTGCACCTGTACAGTTTCGCCAACAAAACAAAACGTATCATAAAAGAAGCTTCGAAGTACTTTTGCTTCGATGATTTTGAAAGTTTTCTTTCTTTCTTTATCTATAGTACTACAGTGTACACCCATATTTCACCATTTGTGTTGTTATTGTCAAGAACAATCAATCTGCCTAGCCTTTTCCCAACTATGTTGGGGTCGGCTTCCAGTCTAACTGGATACAGCTAAATACCAGTATTTTACATGGAGCGACTGCCTCTCTGACCTCCACAACCCAGTAACTGGGTAATACGATACCCCTTGGTAAGACTGGTTGTCAGACTTTCGGGCTTCTGATAACCCGTAACGACTGTCAAAGATCCACGAATGACAGTCGGGACAATGGCTAACGTGCTTTCCGAGGCACGGAGGAGTCTCGGTATATAAAGATGGTCACCCATCCACGGACCAACCCCGGCAAGCGTAGCTTATGCTGATGGATCGACCCGTGCGGCTGTTATTACTTAGCCACGAGCTCCTGTTATTATCAAGAACGTTTAACATAAATTGTACAGTGCGAACTTACCTGAGTACTCTGACTAAGTTGTTGGTCCACAGCCTTGTCCTTATCGTCCTGTTTGTGTCTGCCAGACGTCAAGTAGTTGGACGACTGCGGGGAATTGTTACACTGTGACCACAAAACGTTCCAATACGTCAATCTCACAGAAGCATACACAACTAATATGAGTATTATAAATGCGAAAGTATGTTTGTTTATTACCTTTTCACTCCTAAACCACTGAACCGATCATCCTGAAATTTTGCATATTCCTTGTCAGGTGTACAGAAACGGTCACAGGCTACTTTTGTCCCGGAAAAATGTACGGTTCCCGTGGGATAATTTCCGACATCCACGCGGGCGAAAACGCTGGCAAAATCTAGTATTATGAATGCAAAAGTGAGTTTTTTGTTATGCTTTGACGCTAAAACAGCTGAACGGATTTGTATGAAACTTCGTACATGGGTAGACCATGACCTGGAGAAGGCCTAGGCAACTTTTCATCCTGGATAGCAGACAAAGTCACGGGCAACAACTAGTAATATTATAAATGCGAAAGTGAGTTCGTTTGTTACGCTAAAACGGTTGATCGGATCTGGCACATAGGTAGATCATGACCTGGGTTAGGAGACAGGATACTTTTTATACCGATATACCTACCCACGGGAACGAGACTTTTGCGGGTGAAACCGCGGAGCGCAGCTATTACTTAAATAAACAAGTGGCTTCACGCACAATTGCGTGCTGCAGGTTTCTACGCATTGCTCACTGCCGTCATCATAATTATTGACGTTGAAGAAAGATAATTAAACTCATTATCCATTATAGTATAGTATCGTCGATTTAGTACTGCAGTTAAACTATAGAAGGCAAACACGCCAGATGCTAGCAGTTTCGTGTGCCTGACAGTGGACTCCTGATTTTAACTTGCTTTCTATATTTCATTGACACTTGCCTGCTTAATCCTGTTTAAGGGGACTACCCAAGTTTTATAATGCTTAAAAGTTTAGTATCTTAAACTTTTAGAATATCATATTATGATATTCTTCAGGATATAATTATGCTAAGTAGTTAGATACTGTGTTGAAAACATAATACAACTAATTTGATACCATAGAAAAAAATTACGACGATACTTGTCTCTAAAATTTATTTTAACAATTAAAAATCATACAAATACTAATACATACATGCAATCAACAGATTTTTTGTAAATCCTTAATTAATTGCTTTATAAATTACTAGCGTTGTCATCGCGTGTCTCTTTCTTTTCTAAGAAGTCCGACAGTGATTGCGCTTTAGGTCCTGTCCCCTTAATTGCGTATTTGCATTGTATTTATCATTCACTCCTACTGCAAGCAGGCCAGGCGCACACCGCATTTTAGGTATGAAGCTACAAGTACGCGGCGGGCTCGACTTGTCGAGCTAATTCAATGTGAGCTGCCGCGCATCAGCCAGCTCGCACGTTCGATACTAATTCACGCGCCGCGTCGTAAAACAAGACAACTCTATCGAGTATAAGAGTTACGCGATAGAAAGAGAGGCAATTTATAGATAATTAACGCTGTGCGACCTGAATTACACTTTATTTTGTCGTAGCAAGAGTCGCTATTTATTCAAATGATTTTGCGGATTGAATCTTCTGTATTTTCTTCTTTTTTTGTTTTCTGTATTCTGTGCTGCAAGTGCATAGTTTTCGGGCGGGAGGGCAGTACTACATTCTGCATCAGAGCTTGATGAACTGATAGTTGGCGGAATTTTTGAGATAACAAATAGACGCCTGTCCTGCACTAACCCTGCCACTAATATAAGGAAAAAGTCCTTTATGAAAATGTTTTTACCTGGTTATGCTTTCTCTGATGTTCAGCGAGGGTCATGGGTCTCTGCACCATGTTAATGCACACGTTTGGCGCTGAGTTGGACCTGTCCTGCTGGTTTAACGAGCGCGGATGCTGGTGCCTGCGCAAGAGAGATATAATAAGGGATGGTCAAAGTTAATGGTGCAACATCAGGAGGAAGAGAAAAGATTTTGGTTGCTGCTGCATTTGATTGTCCTATTTCAATATAGGACCAAGCGTATAAAATTTAGTATTTAAAACACGATATTATGAAGATATTTCATATTATCTTTTTTTAGTACGTGGTTATTTAGAAATGCTCTTAATGCGGTTTCGAACAAAATTAAGCATTATTTAAAAAAACACAAAAATTCAATCTGATAACAAAAGCAGTGTTATAGTTAGCATCGCGTTCTAACACCGCTTTATAAATGCTAAAGGTGTTTTTTTTTTTTTTTAAATAATTCATTACTAATTGTGCAGAAGTTAAGTAAGTAATAATTACAATAGATTTTACGATACAAATAGCTGTTACGAACTCATTATAGAAAACTGAAATATAAACGGGTGCTGATTATCCTCTTAATATCTTACAAAACACGAGACAATCTAGGAAGGAGGAAAGGTACAACTGAAAGCTAAATACAAGACAGTACAATTTTATTTGTGTAGGGGCTGGTGCGCTAATCTGACGGAAGACTCCTTTTTTATAATGACCACGACGACGACGATATTTAGATGGTGCAACCGGGCGGACTATCCAAGTCTTATAACGAAAGTTAATTCACGACTCCTTGAAAAAAGAAGTAACTAAAAATAACTTAAAGAAGTAACTACGTAGCTACAGTCTCTCTGGAATCCTCCACACAAGATATGTATAATCCTCATCATTTCAGCCGAAAGACTGCAGGACATAGGCCTCCCCCAAGCACCGCCACTTCGACCTGCAGTGCTATTCAGTACAAATCTCACCGTGAAAACCTAGGTGAAGTGAGTTGTCATTCTTCCTGCTGCTAGGGATTGACAGTATTGACAGCTCACTCCACGCTCACTGCACCTAAATTTTTACGGTGAGATTTATACAGAATAGCACTGCTGTTCTGTGCGTAGATACGAGGGCGGGTCAATAAGTCCGTGGCTTTTTGATTTTTCCGTCTCTTAATTGAAATGGCAACACTGCTCCCGTCAACAGTCATCTGTCAGATGACTCCTGTCAAAAATTGAACAAGCTGTGACATTTAGTTTGTTTTTGACAGCCGTTAATATCAGACTACCGCGTTGACTGAGAAGAAAATGGAAAAAAGTGAATTTCGTGTGCTCATTAAGCATTATTTTTTGCGGAAAAAATCCATTACGCAAACCAAGGCTAAGCTTGATAAATATTATGGGGACTCTGCACCATCCATTTCCATGGTAAAAAAGTGGTTTACTGAATTCCGATGTGGCCGTACCAGCACGGAAAATGCCGAACGTTCTGGACGCCCAGTTGAGGTCTCCACATCCGAAACAGTTGAAAAAATCCACGATATGGTTTTAGCCGATCGGCGATTAAAAGTGAGAGAGATTGTGGAAGCCATAGGCATCTCGCATGGCTCAGTGGTTTCAATTTTAAACGATCATTTGGGTATGAGAAAGCTTTCCGCAAGATGGGTGCCGCGTTTGCTCACAATCGACCACAAACGCAAACGTGTGACAATTTCGCAGGAATGTTTGGCGTTGTTCAATCGCAATATGAACGAGTTTTTGCGCCGTTTCGTAACCGTGGACGAAACGTGGATCCACCACAACACACCGGAGACCAAACAGCAGTCAAAACAGTGGGTTTCTCGGGGTGAATCGGCGCCAAAGAAGGCAAAGGTGGGTTTGTCAGCCAACAAAGTCATGGCGACTGTTTTTTGGGATTGACTACCTTCAAAAAGGAAAAACAATCAATGGCGAATATTACAGCAACTTATTGGGTCGATTCGATGAGGCATTGAAAGAAAAGCGACCGCACTTGGCCAAGAAAAAAGTCCTTTTCCATCAGGACAATGCACGGGTGCACACATGTGCAGTTTCTATGGCAAAAATCCATGAATTGGGCTACGAATTGCTCCCTCATCCGGCCTATTCTCCCGATCTAGCCCCGTGTGACTACTTCTTGTTCCCAAACTTAAAGAAATGGCTCGGTGGAAAGAGATTTGCCTCCAACGACGAAGTCATCTCACAAACAAATGCCTATTTTAAAGACCTCGACAAATCATATTTTTCAGAAGGGATAAAAAAATTGGAGAAACGTTGGGCTAAGTGTATAGAGCTCAAAGGAGACTACGTTGAAAAATAAAATAACTTTTTATCTAAAAATTTGTGTTTCATTTAAAAAGTCACGGACTTATTGACCCGCCCTCGTAGAAAGATAAGACATGTATATAATTTATATACAACGTGTCGTTTTGCATCCTCGTTAAATTTAAGGATGTGGTGTAGACAATCAACAAACACAACAAACACACACACATACATACCACTCAAGAGCATGCATGTACGTTTTATGACATATTTTAATTTTTGTTGCATATATTGTTAATGTTTCAAAATCGGGTGTGACACTGACTCCTGTAACACAGGCACCACCTAGCACAGTTAGGGCTTCAATTGAAAATGTCTCCATTTTTTTATGTCAATAAAATATTTTATTATTATTATTAATCAAGCCGAACAACTTTTCCCATGGCACCAACATCGTAATCGCGAAAAAACAATCAGCCGTCCCATACATGTGCGTCGAGTAGGTATTGAAGTTTTCTATGGGACAATTGAAAATTTTTTCGCGATCACGATGTTGGTCCCATGGAGAAAGTTGTTCAGTTTGATGTTCTGTATAACACCCTGAAATTTGACGAGGATGCAAAACGACACGTATAGATTCGGCTACCATGAGATAATCGACGCATCGCTCATCATCATCTCATCTTCCTGCCCTTATCCCATATTACTTGGGGTCGGCGCAACACGTTTTCTTCTCCATTCTCCCTTGTCAACCGTCACGCTATCATTCACTCCCTTCTCTTTCTTATCATTCCTCACACAATCCATCCATCTTTTCATTGGCCTTCCTCTGAGTAAATATATATCAGCTTGGCGATCCTACTTCAGTTTTAGAGACGTTTATACGCTACTTGAGAAACAGCGTAAATCGAAGAGCTGTATCAAGTAGAATTTCGCTTTTGTTTTAGTCAACGACCATATAGCCCAGGTTTTAGTCCTCCACGTCAGTTTTGCGCCAGCCTCGAGTGTGTGTTGTGTATGTGTCATTGTGTGAGTGTAAGCGTTCGATTGCGTTCACAAAAGCAAGCGGTGCCAATCTAGTGAGTGATATTCACCAGTGGACATCAAACTCCTTCATTTTCTTAGCTGGAGAGATAGACCTGCACATCATGACACTACTTAGTAACTTGACTTATTTAATAGGAATACTTTTCCTTACAACTAATTGAAAAGCAGGACAATCCCAGCTTACATAAAACTTTAATTAATTATTACAACTTTTATCATTGAAATCATTAAGAACTAAGGGCCTGTTTCACAAGTGTCTGGATAAGCACTATCTGCCAGATAAATTATGAAATTGTATAAAAATATCTGCTAAATAAATTAACCAGGCCTGGCCAGGCCAGAAAATCCGAAATATTTTGAACATGGTTATGATTACTAAAGCTGTCTGGTACAATACTGACTTGTTCTGGTCGTTCCTGGCGATCATGTGATGGTAGCCGAAGTGCGGCGGGAAGTGCAGGATGCCGGCTTGGGTCTCTGGGTTTTGTGCCAACAGCGCTGCGTAGTACGTGTCCGTCATGCGCACCTGGTACCGGAATTGTTTTACACAAATTTTACTTAAGTTGCTTGAATCCTTGAACGGGTGGAGGGTTTGGATAGTCATGAGCGGAAAGGCATGAGCGTATCTACTGGTTGGCGGTAGCTAGCGCGATATCCGTATTCTGGCGCGTACATGTGTTTTCATCACCTCACCACGTTTGCAAGGGCTACAACTCTAAGAAGGCGCCGTTCCAGGAAACGACGAGGATGCAAGTCCATCACCCTTGTAATCCTTCTACAGACACGTGTTTGCGGGAACGCACATTTATTACAACAAACTGCCAACTGTACGTAACTGTTTACCTAAGCTCATTAATCATGAATTAAATAACTTTTGCCTTCAAGATCAATAACTCAATCTGCCTAGCCATTTCCCAACTATGTTGGGGTCGGCTTCCAGTCTAGCCGGATGCAGCTGAATACCAGTATTTTACATGGAGCGACTGCCTATCTGACCTCCACAACCCAGTAACTGGGTACTACGACACCCCTTGGTAAGACTGGTTGTCAGACTTTCGGGCTTCTGACGACCCGTAACGACTGTCAAAGATCCACGAATGACAGCCGGGAACAACGGCTTAACGTGCTTTCCGAGGCACGGAGGAGTCTCGGTAGGTAAAGATGGTCACCCATCCACGGACCAACCCCGGCAAGCGTACCTTAACCTGATGGATCGACCCGGGCGGCTGTTATTACTTAGCCACGAGCTTCTCGCTTCAAGCTTCAAAGATCATTAACTAATTACTGCAAAATCGTCCACTATACCTGATGACAAATACTGGGCACTTTGTCGGCGCATCGCTGGTGAAACTTGAAGTTGCACTGCGAGCAGTAGAAACCGTTGAACAGCAGTCGCCTGCAGCACTCGCAGAAGGCGAGCGTGAAGAATGTCTTGCGGGTAAACTGGTGCGATATGTGAGACATTATGGGTAGCTTGTCCAGTGTGCGTACTGTCACCTGTTAACACACAACAAACAGGTTTTGAACATGTTCAATAAGCCGACGTTCGCACGGACGTAAATGTATCGCGGCGGGATTTTATCGCGCACTGGATTTTGAACTCTCGTTGTTGAGCCGGGCTTCGAGAATCCATCCTAACAACAACAGAGTGCATTCTAACGCGTCAAAAAACACACTGTTGGATTTTCAACTCTCGGCGCTAAGCAGAGCGATGAAAATCGAGTGCGCGAAACAAAATCGCCGCGATATTTTTACGTCCGTGCTACGTCGACTTCGCGTTTTTTCCCCTGACTCAAAAAGTGCTGGTTTACAGCCTAATTTGAATAAATGGACTTGATTTTAATGAGATAGTTTGCCTGTGGGAAAAGCATTGCAGGGTGCAAACGGAACCTAAAACAATTTTTTTTTTTACGGATAGTAAATTTTGTAATGCGTAATTAATTGCATGTGTAATTAAATTATACAGTACAATTATCTGTGTATAATACCAGTATTTACAAAATAAGGGCGGGCAAAGAAACATCTATAAATAAAAATCAATTGCCGAATATGTAAGTGTATCACTTCAGAATGGTTGCGCCTATCTGCCTAATTCTTTTTTTGTTGATTGTAATTATTAGGACAATGTTTGTCTGAAAAAAAAATGTGAAAGTGAAAAACATTTGGTTAAAAAATCTCTATTTAAACAAGTGAGTGAAACAGAAGACAGTAGGGATCTTCAAAATTGTTTACAGAATTGACGTTTAGTTATTCAGTTTCTTACATTGTTATATCTTACTACTATTATAAATGTGAAAGTTTGGATGGATGGATGGATGTTGTTACTCATCATGCCAGAATGGCTGAACAGATCTTAATAATATTTGGCACAAAGATAGATTATAGTCTGGAATAGCATGTAGGCTACTTTTTATCCCGGAAAAATGTGCAGTTCCCGCGTGATAATTTTCGACTCCTCGCGGGTGAAGCCGCTGGCAAAAGCTAGTCTGTTGTTTTGTGAAAAAGTAGTAAAAAAGTTGTACTTACAACATTATATTATACTTGCTATTTTTAAAAATATATACCAGTAATAGTAGTTTATAGATCAACAGTGTGTCATTCAATTGCCTTCGGTCTTGGTTTATTTCATTGTTAAGAAAATGCCACCAGTGAGGCGCCAAAATATCGGAAAGAAAAGTTACCGGGAAAACTGAAAGTGCATTCTCTATAGGACTTTTGTATGATTTAATGAAATTTGGACAGGAAAACATCTGTTGGGTCACCTAGTAAATAAATAAATATAGAATAGAATAATATTTATTTGGTTTAAGACATACACTAAGAAATTAATGATGAACAAGGAAGGAAGGAAATAATTTAGAGCTAGCAATTATATTGCTCTGTTGAGCATGTACATCCACATATTAGCAGTTTGGGTCTAGTGGTTACTGTTACTTTGCCAAAGAAAAGATGGCTGGATTGTGTGAGGATTTGACGAATGATATGAAAGGGAAGGGAAGGAAAGATAGGGTGACGTGATGGCCGACAAGGGAGAGTGGAAGAAGTAAATGTGTTGCGCCAACCCCAAGTAACACGGGATAAGAGCAGGAAGATGATAGTTACCTACTTGGCAGTGGAAAATCAAGACAACCAAGTTCAGTCAATCATTCCTTGATGTACTTTTAACATTTACAATTTTTATTTGTAAAAGATTTAAAAACCTGTTTTTTATGATGATAAGTACAGCTTCTAAATGTGTCTAATTGGGACATATTTTTTCTGCTGCGGTTTCCAGAAAAATTTGGAAAAACAGGCCGAATGCCCGTCTATAATCTGACATAAAAGTGCACTGTTGGATTTTCAACGCTAGGCTTGACAGCGCCGAGAGTTGAAAATCCAACAGTGCAATAATATTTAGGGATTCATTTAAGTGTCACTTAGGGTTGATCTTCTTCTTAGCATGTTGATGGCAAAAATAACTCGAAAAAATAAATAACTAGGGTTGGTAAAAACGGGCATAAGTTACATGTACCTATATCTGATCACTGAACACCTTGTTCCTAATTAAGAATTCAACACACAGGTAGCAATGAGTATCAGACTAATGAGTAACTTTTTATTTTAATCATAAAAGGCTTGCTGTATTTGCATTAAACTATCATAAATTTTGACAATTTAGTTTTTCTTACTCAGTGTCTTTCATCACCTGCCTAGCCTTTTCCCAACTATGCTGGGGTCAGCTTACAACCTAACTGGATGCAGATAAATACTAGTATTTTAGATGAGAGCTTAATCAGTGTCTTTGAATCCAGAATTAACTATTAGATGTTTCATACAGACTAATAAAATGAGCTGAAATTAAGATTTTGTAGGTTTCAATAGTTGAGCCTTCGAAGAATGCTAGCCCTGTGTTTGTTAGTTAGTAGGTATGTCTGCATCAGCAATCTACACTAATATCAATGTGATACCAAACAGCAGTCTTATTGTAACAGCAAAATAACTACATTCCAATCCATTACCTTCAATATATTCCATATTGGAGGCTCTTGCAAGCCTGGAAAGACATGATACAGGAAAACCAACAAAAACTTGTGTTGCACAGGAAACTGCACCATGAATGTGAATGTTACTTACCATGACCAAAACAAAACAAAACAAACAACACTGGACTGACCTCCTCCGCGTCGATCACAGTAATGTCGATGTCCCACGGAATCACTAGATTATTGCCTGTCCGCACCACTTCACACATCTCACACGTCAGGTTTCGCAGCTTCAGCGCCTTGGACAGCGCGTCCCGCAGCGTCACGCCCTCCTTCACCTGCACACTCGTCCGCTGCTGGTTCGGCAGGTGCGCCCGTAGGAACACCTTCGGCTGCCGCGTAAGAGTATCGAACTTTTTACTGTCATCCTGCAACGAATACTCCTCACTCCTGTCCGGCGACTCACACTGCAGCAATTCCCGCAAAGTCCGCTCTCTCAACTCTAAATTATGCAACTTTGATGTCAACTCCTGGTATTCAGACAAATACAGTGACGGTGGATGCTGGAAACCAGCGAATTTTGCATTCAGAGCGTCAATGTTTTCACGGGTTACGTTTATGATGCTTTGAATGTTCCTAATTTCATACGTCGGGTCCGCTACGTCGTCACTATCCGTGGACGTCGACATATTGTCACTATTGAGAGATAATGCAGGTATATTTCCATTAATTTTTCTTGAACAATTTTCTTTCTCTCTAGTAACTGCCATTTCTTTTCCTATTATTTTTTTTTTATTTTTCTGCGCACACTCGCGGCGCAAGACAATGATATTGTTGCCATAATTTGTGACATTTGTGTAGATGATTAGTAGAAATAGTGGAATTACAGTAGATTATATTTTTTTACGTGAGGTCATCATCTTCCTGCCCTTATCCCATATTACTTGGGGTCGGCGCAACACGTTTTCTTCTTCCATTCTCCCCTGTCAACCGTCACGCTATCATTCACTCCCTTCTCTTTCATATCATTCCTCACACAATCCATCCATCTTTTCTTTGGCCTTCCTCTGCCTCTCCATCCATCAACATCTATATTCATCACTCTTTTAGTCACATGCGTTTCGTCTCTCCTCATTACATGCCCATACCAAGACAAACGATTTCCTTTCAACTTTTCTGTCACTGGCGCCACTTTCAAACTTCCTCTTATATACTCATTTCTCACTTTATCCATTCTTGTCACTCCACACATCCATCTCAACATTCTCATCTCCGCTGCATGCAATTTTTTTTCATCCGTCTTCTTCACTGTCCAGCATTCCGATCCATAAAGTACGACAGGCCTTATCACGGACTTGTAAATTTTCCCCTTCAACTTGAGGGGCATCCGTGGGTCGCAAGTTGTTCCTGTAACCTGCCGCCATTTCATCCATCCTGCGTTGATCCGGTGCGTTATGTCTCGGTCTACTTCGCCATCCCCTTGGACAAGCGACCCGAGGTACCGAAAGTCGGAGCAGATCGGTAAGGGCGTTCCGGCAAGAGATATGGGCACAGGACCGGAGAGTCCGCCAAAATCACAAAACAAATACTCTGTTTTGGTCCGACTTACTCTCAGGCCAACTGTCTCCAGTCTTTTCCACCACACCTCCAATCTGCTCTGGACCTCTAAGCCACTCTCGGCAACCAGCACAATGTCATCGGCGAACAGCATACACCAGGGAGCCTCTTCCTGGATATCCGAAGAAAGAGCATCCATTATCAGCACAAAGAGGTAAGGGCTGAGTGCAGACCCCTGGTGCAAGCCGACAGCCACATCGAAGCTGTCAGTAGTGCCCACTGTAGACCGGACTTGGGTACTGCATCGACTGTACATCGCGCGAATCAACTGCACATACTTCCCTGGTACACATTTTTCCTTAAGTGCCCACCACAAAACTTCACGAGGCACTCGGTCGTATGCCTTTTCGAGGTCAACAAATACCATGTGCAAGTTTTTATGCGCACCTCTGTATTTCTCGCACAGCTGGCGGATAGCAAAGATGGCATCTGCTGTTCCTCGACCAGGCATAAAACCGAATTGGTTTGGCGAAATTTCACTCTCTTCTCTTAGTCGCCTTTCAATAACTTTCTCCCAAGCCTTCATACTATGTGACATTAGCTTTATTCCTCTATAGTTGTTGCACTCCAGCACATCACCTTTGTTTTTAAAGATGGGCACCAGCGAACTGTTGCACCATTCGTCAGGTATGGCTTCTTCCAGCAACAACTTATTGAAGAATAAAGCTAACCACGTCCATCCATCTACCCGTAATAACTTCCATACTTCGACTGGTATTCCATCCGGACCTATTGCTTTACCATTCTTCATCCCATTAACTGCTATTCTCACGTCATCCATACTAATAATTCTCACTAACCCCTCATTTACTGGTTTATTCTCAAGCACACCACTCCAGTCATTCTCCTCATTCATCAGTCTTTCAAAATAGCCCTTCCACCTATCCTTAATTTTCTCATCATCCGAAAGAACTGTTCCAGTTTCATCCCTTATACACTTTATCTGACAGACATCCCTCGTCTTCCTCTCTCTAGCTCTAGCAAGCCGGTATAGATGTTTTTGGCCTGCTGGATTATCCAGTGTGTCATAAAGCTTGTCCTGGGCCTTTGCTCTCGCTATGGCTACAGCTTTCTTGGCTTTTTTCTTTAGAGCATCATACTCACTCTTTTTTTCTGCTTTCAAACTAACGTTCTCATTTTCTACACTCTGCCATTCCTTGAACTTTCTCTTCTTATCCTGCAACATATTCTGTATTTCTGTCGACCACCACCATGTATCCCTATCTATAGTACCCTTTCCTTTCGTCTCTCCCAAAATATATTTCGCTGTACTCCTAATATACCCCGCCATTTCATTCCAACATTCATTTACACTTCGATCATTCATGTCCCCCATATCTATCATTTTATCCACCACTCGCTCTTTAAATTTCTTCGCACAATCATTCTTCTCCAGCATATGCCATTTTATTTTAGGGGGAGGTCGCTCTTTGTTTTTATTGGGCTTTATTTCTACGGCCATTTCCATAACTAGGAGTCTGTGCTGTGCCACTAGGTCTTCTCCCGGTAGCACTTTTTCACGTCCCTCTGTGACACTGAAACGCGAATTTGAATTTCGCGAGCTACCACAGCGGATCATAAATACCACAAAATGTAGAGGGCAGCTTCTCTTTGATCTTCACGTCAGGGTCAGCGTCACCATGTCAGTCAGTGTCATTGTCATGATGTAAACATTGATGAACTTGACAGCTGATAGTGATCATGTTTTTGTTGATATTTGTATCTGAATCTTGTGTAAATCAATATTATCAATTCAAAAAAACAATTTAAATACATATTGAATTAAAATGAGCCTTGCATACTGTTTTATTTTTTTTAATTTAAGTACGTTCTAGTTTTACACAAAAGTCCGTATAAGATTGTAGCATTTCTCAGTGTTTTCTGCCTGGAACCAGTGAGACCACTGTAACTGTAAGCTTAATATAGCATTAGCATTGTTGTGAGTTATAGTTTGTTGTAGATTTTTAGCAAAATTTCCATATGGATTAATACTCATATCGAAATACCGTTTTCGGTCAGTGGCAAAAAAAATGAGCGACAGTAACAGCCAGTCCCGCCGCCTGGTATCGTACGAACAAGTGAAGACAGTCATAGATTTCATGGCAGAGCATGTAGAATTTGCATCTGGCAACCTGCGCTCACTTGAAGCTAGGCATACGTCCAAGAGGCTGTGGGAGGAACTCACTAAGATGCTCAACAGCTGCCGAGGAGGTACCAAGAAGACAGCTGATGGATGGAGTAAGGTTAATATAATAATAATATCCCTATAAACTTAGCTTTTTTATGTTATGCTTATGACTGTACAGACTGCACAAAATCCAAATCCATCAATGTATCCTATCACACACATGGTAAAGCAACCATCACTATTAAATGGAAAAGAAAAATAGACAAGAGAATAAGAGAGAAATAGAGCATAGGTAATAGGGGCTGGTATCCGCAACTCCACGTCAATGCGCGTATTTTGCGTATCAAAATTAGATTATTTACAGGATATTAAAAAAATATTGCAGTAATCTGAAAGCCCTTTTAGTATTAAATTGTACTTTATCATAAAAAATAGTACTCTACATACTTGCAGTACTGGAGTGACTTCAAGAACAAGCTTAAGAACAAAGTATCGCTGCTAAAAAAGAAGAAGTCAGGCACACCACTCAAAGGCATCAGACCACTGACGAAGATGGAGAAGAGGGCACTTGCTATACTAGGCCCGTATTATGAGAAGAGAAAGCCCAGACAAAGATATGCAGAGTCAAATTCGGTATGCTTGTTGTTATTAGTTTTTGTAGCAGAAGCTGATATTTTAGACTTGTAGCCTTGTTTCCAGATCATTATTCATCATCTATCTTATACAAATAAAGGTTACTCATCATCCTTCTGCCATAATTAGTGTTTTCCCGCTGTCCCCATAGTTTAATGTGGGGACTGACCAGTGTCCTCACTAGTGCCATGACAGTGACACGGTTAACCTGGTCAAAGACAATATATCCCGTAATCCCAAGAAGTAAAAAAATACCTATATGTTTCCATAATTTTAATTATTAATTGATATTAGTAAAATTAGTGTAATACTAATAAACACGTTGTAGCACTAATCTGCTACACTTACAAATGTTGATGGATCTTCTAAATGATAAGATTTTTATGCACAAAACCTATTGTTTTTTTTTTTCCAGAATAACTTACACCATATAGTGAAGGTGGAATCCTGTCAAGAAACAATACATGTGGATAGTTTTAGCAAAAGAAACAGTGGATCAAGTGACAGATTGTCAGGTACCATGTTACACTTTATAATATTATTTCTGATGCTTTATATTGATCCCTGAATTTAAATATTTTTTCTAAATCTTACTTTTTTAGTGTTGCTTATTCATAGAGAAACAATCACGTTTGTCCATGTGTGTTGGCAGATGCAAACTGTGATTACAAATATTCTTCTTGCTTCATTCTTATGTATTTGTTCAGACTGCATCATAGTTGCAACAAACAAATACACGACAAATGTTAGAGCGACAGCGACAGTACGATATGTCGACCGGCAGTGGTGCGAATTTCTGTACCTATAGATGTTTGAAAGAAAATTTTACCTACTTATCTGACTGGGTGCTAAAATTTTCGAGCTCGCTTCGCCCGCTCTGGCATCCTTTATCTATTCTTCTCATACTCAAACCTTTCTGCAATAAGTCAACAACGACAAAGTATCTCCTATTTATGTACCTACCTATGGTCAAACTCAAAAGAAAACCTTGCCTTTCCGAGGTGGGATCCTAAAATTTTCGAGCTCGCTCTTGCGTTCTTCATTCTCCTAATTCTGAAACTTTGTATAACTTAACAAAATATTTGCTATTTCTGTAAGAATAGTGAAAAGACAACCTAACTTTAACCATATTAGCCAGCGTAATAAAATTTTCGAGCTCGCTTCGCTCGCTCTTGCATTCTATTTGTATTTGTTTATGTATTTTTGTCATCATTTGATTAGCAATAAAACTCATATACTTAGGTACTCTGAATACATTCAGCTCATTCAAATTAACGTTTTTCTTTCGACTAGGAAATTAAAGAGGCCTCGCAAAGCTGATGTCGCCGACGGACGTCCACGTTTGGTCAGTCTGTCTTTGGAAAGTACTCTGTGGCGTTTGGTCAAGCGCCACCACTGTGTAGATACGATGCGGAGTCATTTGCTCCTTGGATATGAATTAGGGCTTATACTATTTAAAAATGGGGGATCTATACCTAGGTATCATGGCTTATGGCATGTGGCTTACATTGTAACCAGTAATTTAAATGGTGTGCATAATAAAGAGTATTCTATTCTAATTCTTATGACTTGCACGTTTGGGTTTGCAAGTAATAATAGTGTGCTTATCAATTTCAGGTAATAGTAATGACAGCGCCGAGTCCTCTGGTGGAGAATACGTAAACGGCAATCATTCTAATGAACCTGCTATACGGAGTAAGTTTATTTAAAGCATACGTAGTAGGTACTCTTAATGTTACTTCAACAAATTACCAGACATATTCCCTGCGCCCTAACCGTAAGCGACAGTCGCGCAAATACGCGATCATTTGTATGAATTATGACGCAAAACAATGATAACATACAGGGTCTTCCAGACCGAGTGGTCCAAAGACAAATGGGGTAAAGCGGAGGTGGCCACCTAGGTACCGTTCAAAAATTTTAAAGTTTGTTATTCTCAACAGTTCAGAAAATTTCACTAAGTAATTTACTCATTTTCAAGAAATCGACGTAGTGAATTCAAACCTGGCTGGAAAATGCCTTAATAGTGTAGGTACACACGGCTACACATCAAGCTATACATTTCCAGTTTGCACTGATCTCTCATTGTAAGGAAATCCTATACAATGCGAAATCAGCTTATACTGGAAATTTATAGCTTGATCTGTAGCCGTACGTACGCAGACAGTTTATAACCTGGATTAACACAAAGGATAATTTTTTCCCGGTATTTAGGTTCCAGTGAGATAATTTCCGACATCCACGCGGGCGAAGCCGCGGGCAACGGCTAGTCATGCCATACTTCTCAATACTTCATAGTGAACTTTGATACTTTGAACGAAAATACAAACCGTTTGGATCGGTGGCGTGCCCAAAATATTTTGTCACGTGCCATTAATAGCACGCATGCCATTGGTTCACCACCCCTGCTATAGGCTATTTAACATCACGCTATAACCCTTAGGAGCCGAGAAAAAATAAAAAAACGTCAGAAAGAACGCTAAGCAAAAACCAAGTAGGTAATATCGCGAGCAGGCGATGTGATGCGACGGGGTGGATCGGGGGAGCAAGAAATTTCATGCGGACGAAGTCGCGGGCAGAAGCTAGTATTCATATAAAAGAGCGCGACGTCCGCTTCCGGTTAGGACACGGTCTGATATTTAAAGCCTGCAAAATTCTGACAAAAAAGATTAGCCTATCTCAAAAATTATATGTACCTAAGTACTTACTTCTTTTACAGATCTATACCCACAATGGCTGATAGAAGTAGAGAAAAAACGTGCTGATGCAGAGTTAATACGAGCCAAGGCGGAGGAGCAGCGCGTTACTGTCGCCACTAAAAACGCTGAAGCAGCACTTTTACAGGCTGAAGCGCTGAAGCGGCTGGCGGACGCTGCCAGCACACAGGCCGAAGCTATCATGAGGATAGCTGCTGTGCTGGAGACGAGGGGACAGAGGGACATGCTGGCTTTGTGATCAAGGTGGCGAGCTTAGGACTGAAAGGAATTGAAAGTTGTATATCTGCTATGGCTATCAAATGTATTATGTGTGCCTAATGCTACACAAGCTAGTTAAAATGACTTTTTGCACAGCAAATTACATAACTAGTAGAAAACTCCTAGCATAAATAGCATAACAAAACAGTAATGCTATATTTTTGAATAAATACAAGAATGAGGTTTGACTAAACATAAAGTGATGGGGCACCTCAAAGTCTAGTCCTACTAATATTAAAAATGCGAAAGTTTGTATGTTTGTTACTCACAAAAACGGCTCAACAGATTTGATGAAAGGCACACATTTAGTTTATAACCTGGATTAAAACATGATACTTTTTATCCCGGTTGCACAGCGGCCAGCACCTCAAGCTACTCCAATTTGTCAAATTTCTTTGATAGATTTTCAACTTTACCACAAAGTGATAAGGTTCATATTCAATTGGGAAAATTTGACAGATTGGGGTAGCTTGATGTGCTGGCCTCTACGTTCCCGTGGGATAATTTCCGAACTCCGCGCGGGCAAATGCTAGTACAGTATAAGTATTAATGATGAATGTGGTGTAATTTATCTGTGGGCCTTCCACGAACAAGTGATGTAAACATAGAAATATAAAAAACAGGAGAAGTGGCATGGGGGCGTGCCTGTGTCCACGCGTTATGCGCACGCTGTGCCTTTACTCGCCAAATGGCCGTCTCCGCGAACTAGTACGCTTTCGACCGTGGTCACGATAAATTATAAAAATGCCGTGTTGTTCAGTGGTTTCCTGCAAAAACCGAAGTGATATTAAAAACTTCGTATCTCACGGGATCACTTACCATATGTAAGTAAAAGTATTGTAGCCACCACGTTTTGACACTCCGTAAAGAAACAGTGAAAACAACAGTTCTGAAAAGAACTTGTAGCCACCACTGGCCAGCACCTTTTGACACTCCGTAAAGAAACACTGAAGCAAACAGTCCTGAGAAGAACTTTTGGGTCTGCTAAAGAAACAGTACAGCGGTACGGGAACCGCGACGCCACACGCCGCCGTCGGACAACGCGCACACGACCTTTCTGGACGCCGCCTCGATTAATACTGGTGCACAAACGTGTGCCACCTATATTTATAAACTTCGGCGTTCCGAGCGGCGAGATGCGCTAGCGCGCGCCTGCAGCGACACACTGCGGAACAAACTGACAACAGGGTGCTGTGATCTGATTGGTCAATACTTGTACATAGGCAGTAGTTATCCTAGTTTGTAAGTAGATGTAAATAGTATTTAAGCTGACACATTTTGGAAATAAATTCATTCGGATTAGCTCGTGGCCCAGTCCACACGTATCCTACAAGTGTGTGCTATATCCGTGCGGACCGCAAATTTTAGTTTCGCTCTGTGGTCGCACAGGTAACCCAACCGGCACCTGTGCGGGCACAGGGGGAAGCCGCCCGTGCTGCCCGGTGAGAGTTTTCACCGTCGCGGTCGCGGAGGCTACGCCCCACGATTATGTCGAAACCCGGCAAGCGCGGCTCGTTGGGCCGCGATGCCGGGGACCCAGATAACCCGCCGGTGCTGGACCGGGCGACGTCGTTGCCGAATATCGGCGATGCGGCGTCCGGTCCGCTGCTGGCTGGGCAGCAGCAAGACAGGAAGAAGGAGAAGAAGAAGCCTGAAGAAGGAAGAGGAGGGGGGAGATCGGGCGCCGCTGTAGCTGCCGGCCCATCGACGACACCGGCGCCAGCGCGCGGTGCGCCCCTACCGTCGTCGGGCCGTCACCAACAGGCGGTACCGATCCGCCCGGCCGCGTTCCGCCCGGTGCCCACTCAGGCGCCGGGGTCTGCCGCGAACCCCGGTCGTGCGCCGTATGCGCACGTCGCGGCGCCGCCCGCGCGCGATACCGCTGCGTTGCGTGCGTCCGCGCCCGCCGTGCGCGCCGCGCCCGCCGCGCGCGCCGCGCCCGCCGCGCCCGTCGCGCCCGCCGCGCCCGCCGCGCGTGCCGCCGCGCCGTCCGCGTACTCGGCGCCGACAGTGCCAGCCATGCGCACCCGCACGCCCCATGAGCGCTCCGCCGCGCCGCCGCCGCGCTTCGTGTCACCGCCGGCGCCGGCGCCGGCGCCCACGGGGGCTATATCTAAGAATGCGCCGCTTTCGCGCGCTGCCGCGCCCGGTCCCCGCTTCTCGCTGGCGGGTCCGTCGAGCGCGGCCAAAGTGAAAAGTGGAAGTGGCAGTGATGTGTTGTGTTCGCCAAGGGCGCCGGAGTCACCGGCGCCCCCTCGCGCCTCAGCCTACGACTCGCCCGCCGGTCTGTCGGCATGCTCGTCTCGCGCGGGATCGAGCATGTCGTTGGCGTCGGTGGGCTCGGCCGCGTCCGGTCGCGGCGACGTGTCACCTGATACGACGCCGCGATCCGGCCAGCGGCCCACCGTGGGAGGGGGAGCGGGACAGTACCCCATGAAGACGGCACCTTCGCAGCCGGTAGGGTTCGGGTTCGAATTTAACCTGGAGCCCCGACCCCAGCGTAAGGTGCCAAGAAGACGGAGCTCGTCGGAGTCCGGCACCGCGGAGGGAGGAAAGCGGGCCTGCCTCGAGGCGCCAGCGTCGCCGACGTTTGCGGACGCGGCTCGCCGTACGCCACCGCGGTCTCCGACACCCACCAGGATGGACGATGGGGTAAGTGGTTTGAGTTTACTCCCACACCCAACAGGGACAGGTGCCCCCCCCTGCTGTCGCCCCTGCCGCCACTCAGGCGACACCAGCGGCGCAGCAAAAGAAGAAGCCACGCTACCCACCGCTGGTAGTGGAGAGGTTGCCCAACTGGGCCACCCACTTCCGCGCCATTGCCGCCAAGCTGGGCCGGCCACCCAACGCCCGTCCGTATGGGGCGGGTGTGCGCTTCACCCCCGGTACGGAGGAGGAGTACCGGCTGGTCCAGCGCTATCTGACTGCGCTGGAGAAGGAGGTAGGCATATCGTGGTTTGCCTATTCACTACCAGCGGAGAAGAGCCTCAAGGTGGCGATTCGGGGACTACCGCCTGATACGGACCCGAAGGAGATTGAGGAGGAACTCCGGACGCTGGGATACCAGCCGGAGTACGTGCGCCACATTAAGGGCGCACAAGGAAGACCCGGCTGCGTGTTCCACGCTATAATAAAGAAGACGCCAGATGTCCGGGCTATCTATGACACCACCGTGTTCCTCTACATGCGGGGTGTCAAGATAGAGGCTTGGAGGGGGAAAAGAGGCCCAGCCCAGTGCCACCGGTGCCAGCAATTCCGGCACAGCTCGCACCAGTGCCACCGCCCGCTCGCTTGTGTGCGGTGCGGGGAGGGGCACGCGGCACGAGATTGCCCGCGCCCGCGGGAGGAAGCGGCCACCTGCGTCAACTGCGGTGGCCCGCACCCCGCGTGCAACTTGAAGTGCCCCGTGTTCCAGCACGAGATTAGGAACAAGCGGGCGGGGACCGCCGCCATCACGGCAAAGTCGCGCCGGCCCTTAGTGGCCACCGAGGGGCCGCAAACATTGCCGGAAGAGGCCCAACAGGGCACGTCGCTCATGGCGGCGGCCAACGGGCCTACAGAACGGAACCAAGCCTCCTCCTCAGGGCGGAGGAAAAAGAAGAGACGCGGGGGTAAGGGAAAAGGCAGGAAGTCGACCCTCCCCCCCCCAGCGACACAGGAAGACGTCCCAAGGGCCGACCCTGCCTCGAGCGGGGCGCAGGTCGTGAAAGCAGCGGGTCCGACTACTGGCGCCGGCATAGCGCCGCGGAATAAGTCGGCACCGCAAAAGTTCACCGAAGAGACGAGTGGCGGCGCTGTCGGCGCCAAAGCTACATCAACCACCAAACAGGAATTCACGACCTGCGCCATCAAGCTTTTGATGAACCTCATCAAGGCGATAAGGCAGGGTCAAGATGTGGAGACGGTCATCCTCGATGGCCTGGCCACTCTGTTGACACTTTATCATGGCTAGGCCATTGAGGATGATACACTGGAACGCCCGCGGCCTAAGGGACAAGGTCGCGCTCCTCCGCCATCTCCTTCGGGATCAAGACGTCGACGTGGCGCTCATAAGCGAGACGTTCCTGGGACCCGAAGATAGGGTTAGGTTCCCGGGTTACCTCGTTTACAGGAAGGACGAAAGGTCGGCACAAAATATCCGCTATCGTGGTCTGGCGGTGCTTGTGAGGCGAAGAGTCGTCCATCAGGAAATCCCCTCGTCGACACTCAACACGTGCTACGCGCTGGGTGTGCAGCTGCACGTAGCCGGCGAGGACATCGACATCTACGCGTGCTACAAGCCGCCCTCGGCCCGCCTCGACTTTATCGAGCTGCGGGCCCTCCTGCACGCAACTCAGCACGCCACCATCCTCGCCGGGGACCTTAACTGCAAGCACCCAGCGTGGAACTCTCAGCTCACGAACACCGAGGGGAGACGGCTCTTCGCGGACGCGGAAGCCTTCGGCTATACGGTGTCCGGCCCAGAGACGCCCACACACTATCCGGACGTCGCTACCTATATGCCGGACGTGCTGGACATCGTAGTCCACCGGGGGCTTAAGTGCCAGATCACCCAACATGTGATAGACGACGAGTTACAATCGGACCACCAGCCTGTACTCGTCGTCTTATCGGGTATGCCGACCCGACTGAAGCCCATAGCGCCACGTCGTAAAACGGACTGGACTATGTTCCGGGAGAAGTTAGAGACCACCATACCGACTCGGCCTATCGTCACCTCCGCGGACGTGGACCAGACGGCGAATGATGTCACTGCTTGCATCCAAGACGCCTTAGAAGCGGCGACAACGACGCAGCCGCAGGGGCTACTACCGCCTCTGCCGACCCACATCAAAGCGATGATCGCCGTGAAGAGGCGCCTTCGCAAGCAGTGGCAAGAACTTAGATGCCCCGTTTTGAAAACGCAGCTTAACCGTCTCGCGGAAAAGGTGAAGGCCGAGCTTAGAGCTCAGGCCGCCGCGGACTGGGAGGTACGAATAGACGCCACTACGGACAGTTGGCCGTCTGTCTACAAGTTATGCCGCCACTTTACGAATACCCCAGCCCCGGTGCGCCCTCTGCAGAGCAGCGACGGGGCGCTGAAATATGTAGCGGAGGACCGGGCGGAGGTCTTCGCCGAGCACCTGGAGCGTCAGTTCCAACCGAACCCGACCAGCGAACTGGAACATGTCGCAGCGGTCGAGCAACACCTTGGCGCCTACTTCGCGACGCCGATAGCTCCCGAAGAGGACCCAGTCTTCTTCTCGCCTGGTGCGGTCAGACGCGCCATCCTCAACACGAAGCCTCGTAAGGCCCCTGGGGCGGACGGTATCACCAACACAGTGCTGCGCCACCTGCCGTACCGTATGGTAGCGGCGCTGGCGCGCCTGTTCACGGGGATACTGCGCACGGGGGCTTTTCCCGCCTCGTGGAAGGAGGGGCGCGTTATCATGCTGCCCAAGGCGGGAAAGAACATCCTGAAGCCGGAGAGCTATCGGCCGATCACTCTCCTGCCGTCGATCTCCAAGGTGTTCGAAGCACTCCTGCTGCGACATCTCCAACCACACATAGCGCCACGTCCGGAACAGTTCGGGTTTCGGGCGGGACATAGCACGACGCTCCAGCTGTCGAGGGTACTGCACCTTCTGGCGGCAACCGCGAACAAGAAGGAGTACGCAGTGTCAGTATTCCTCGACATGGAGAAGGCCTTCGACCGTGTATGGCACGACGGCCTGATCTACAAGTTGTCCACATCGGACGCGCCCCGTCGCGTTGTTAGGGTGGTCTCTGACTTTCTCTCCCGCAGGACATTCCGGGTGGTGGTAGACGGCGCGCTATCTAGCGCCCGCCCGGTGCTGGCGGGCGTACCGCAGGGTAGCTGCGTATCGCCTGCGTGTTACTCGCGATACACGGACGACATTCCCACTACGGAGGATGCGACGCTCGCGCTGTATGCCGACGACGCCGCGTTCATCACCACTTCGCTGAACGCGAAGCACGCGGCGCGTAAAATGCAGCGCGCCCTCGACCTCCTCCCCGACTGGCTGTCTAAGTGGCGGCTGTCGGTGAACGTGGGTAAGACGCAGGCGATGGTCTCAGGGGCCGCGCGTCTGCCACCACCTCTGAGGCTACAGGGGGCCGACGTCGAGTGGTCGTCCCGGGTCAAGTACCTGGGGGTCACCATCGACCGTCGGCTCACTATGGGGCCACACGTCCGCAGAGTCGCCGCACAGGGCAGGGTCGCCCGCAACCTGCTCAAACCAGTGCTCTCGTCCCGCCTCCCGCATCGGGTCAAGTTGGGTGTGTACAAGTTGTACGTGCGCCCAATCTTGACCTATGCCGCCCCAGCATGGTTCGCCCTCACGAGCGAGGTGAACCGGAAGATGCTCCGCGCGCAGCAAAACTTTGCGTTGCGGACGATAGTCCACGCGCCTCGCTTCGTGAGGAACGACGTGCTCCACCGCGACCTCGGGATTGAGAGCCTGGATGAGTTTGTGGGCCGCCTGGCGAAGGGGATGTTCGCGCGTGCCGACGCGTCTGCTTGGCCTCATGTCAAGCAGATTGCGCCATGGCATACGCGCCCCCCTGACGCTAGGCCCCTTCCCCGCGACTTGCTTGCGGACGGTGACCCCATCTCCGCGCCGGACTGACCTCCAGGTGGGCCGCTCCCGGCTACACGCGGTCCACTTGTGACACTAACGCTTCCACTACAAATAACATACGCTGTCACGTGATGCGTGCTAGGATAATTTAGGCGTGTCACGTGACAAACCCCAGACATGCACCTCTAAACAGGCACCAGAACTCACATACGAGGGCGCTGCGCGGGCGGCGACTCGTAAACGACGCCGGGTGACGCCACACAGTTCAATGTCACCCTCACACTCATGACACGGTCTCCCTACCCCGTGCCATTCTCGGCTAGCTCTGAAAGTGGGGCGGGCGGGAGCCACTCACCCTATCCGTAGGAACGTCGAGTCCGTATCCCTGTCGCTGGTCGCCATCTGCTGGGCTTCCCCCATGTAGGTGGGGGTTCCACCTGGTAGGGGTTGACCGCCGGGGTACGGTGAAGAAAGCGGCAGTATGCATATGTCGTGACGAGCTTACGGACACAGATAGAGACACTATTTTCATGGGCGCGAAAATGCAGCGCGCCCAACCTTTTACTCGCCAGAGGCGATATACGATGAGAGGCCCGTGGTAACGGGTCGCCGTACGGCATCCGCGGGAGGGGGGCTTCGCCCCGAAACCGCCACGTCACGCCCCTTACGGGGCGTAGCGACATCCCACAGTGAATAAATTCATTCGTTCCACATCTTGACTGGAGTATCATTCTGCCTACCTAAATCAAGACCTGCAAAGTATTTTACTGTATTTATCTTTAAAATCATAAAAAACAACAAATCGTAAAATATTTCTTGCTTTTACTACGTTATTTTTGTTTTCAAATATCGCAGCGGCTGTACTATTTTTGCAGCAAATACATTGCTCCTTAACCACTACCTTAAGTATGTCACTAAGCGACTGGACAAGCAATGTAAAAATAACAAAACGATACTTTATTTACGCGGAGCGTCGCATAGTACAGCCGCTGTGTCTTGCGGCGAGATAGTGATGAGGTTAAGATCCACTAAAGTAGGCTATCGATAATAATGTCGATTGCCCAACGAATATTATATTGCTATTATAGTTTATTTTTCAATTTGTCAACCGTTTTAGCCCGGTTGGAACACTTGAAAAGATGACGTTTAAGTACGGTTGGCAAACCTTTGAGAATGTAAAATAATCTTTTTTACTGTTTTTGATTATTTTACAGCGTACCTAGTAGAGAAATGCATAACCAACGGTCGTAAAGTAAGTTTATTAATGTTTAGGTGGAGTGTTTTTGGGTTTAAATTATCGCATCTTTGTGCTATTTCCTTACGTTTTTTTGGTTTTGGTATTTTACTTCCGCTAAAGCACCACTAACTATGCACCACAAGATTCAAATGCGTTGTAGTAATCGGTATGGTTCAGATAAAATATTAGTGATTTTAGCTTAAAATAAGTCAACATATTCATGCTATTTATTTGTTATGCATGAGTATGGTATGTGTTTGTTTTCATATATTTAACTATTTCTTAACTAAGGGTTTTTTTTTAACAACAAAAGCCTATTCGCCTGTTGCCTGCTACCTGCTTACTCATCGTGAGGTTAAGAAGTATAGACCACGCCTTAGGTATGTGAGCGGTGGGATGGAGGAGCAGGGGCGCATTACTCAGTACGTGCGTTGCGAACCGCCGCCTCACCCCTGTCTCAGCGGCCAACTAGTTCCTAGACTATAGACTATAGCTTAAGATACTTATTATGTAAATGATAAATAAGTTCTTATAGTACCTTTTTAGCTTCCCAAAAGATACAAATACAAAATAAGAATGGATTGATGCCACAGTAAGGCCACCTAACTGGTTCCCAACAAAATATAGCACCATATGCTCAATTCACTTTAAGGCAGAAATGTTCCAGCCTCTAAAGAAAACTCGCAAGCTTTTTGAATGGGCAATCCCAAAATTAAGAGTACGTCAAGTACTGAACAAATACCTCCACTTTACAGGTCAGTGAGTAAACACATCATAACAGGGTTCAACAATTCCTATGGTTTCACAGCCTAATCCAACTTAACCGGATTGTTTTAATTTATTGATTCGTGTTTTTTTTTTTAATATACATTTTTTTTTTTATTTAAAATGTATAATACTTTCTGGACATATCATTTTTTATTTTATTTTCAGGACCCCAAATTTTTCTTGTACAGTAATAAATGGAAGTATCGATAACTTTCCGTTTTAGTCAATCACTAGCGTATATGTAAAATAAATTGCTTTTTGCACAACACAATAATAGCGACAGATGTTTTTGTGTGAGTAAGTTGTACGGTGCATGGTAAATGCACGCTGTGTGTGACGAGTTAAGGTTTATAATTGATTGTGTAGTATGTTCTGATTTATGAATTGCAAGTGTGTGCGCGACTTTGTATCTATTGCTTTTAGTGAACTACATGTGTAGTAGTGGCGCGGTGGTGGGGCCAACCTAGCGACATCGGGTTCTGATACATTTTCAACTACCGGGCATATCTCCTTCTTTCATATATCTATGGATGTAAACATTACATAAATTCTAACGAATTAAAACATGGGTGATGCTTGTCGCAAAAATTTAAACCAAAATACTATAGCATAGTTATATTTTCGATTAAAAAATCGTTAGAATTAACGTTACGTTTACGTCGCGCGTTCGTGCTAGGGCCTTTGGAAAACATTATGAAAGAGGGGAATGGGGATACAGCAAATAGAATAAAAAATGTAAATATTATGTTAGGTTAACACTACCCCTTAATTATTGTAGATAGAATCTGGTCAAATTAATACATCTAATTTAAGTGACATATTTATTTTACTTTTTATTTCAATACTCAACACGATCATTCCATTCTTACAGTACCTATTTACATTATATTATTTTAGTTACAGCTAACCGGTATGTTACAGCATCTCAAAATCATCCCTCTGAAACAATAAAAACATTTAAATCTTATCCACAGCTCATTGAATGTTCAAAGTAATGAAATGGCTAGCAGCTGGGGTTACGCTATTTATTGTCCTTCTACTTCAAATTTGTACTTAAACAAGTTTCATCATTTTTTTTTTACTTTATATGGGAAACAAACATGCAATAACTAACTTAAGTATACAATTATAATAATAGCTAACAGAATCATGGACACACAAATATCAGTTTTCGAACTTGATTGCCTACTGAGTATCATTCGTACCTATAGCCATCCACACAGCTCTGAGCCACAAAACGGTTTAAAATAAAAGAAAATATTTATAATTTAAAACTTACCAAGTCATTATATTCCATAACATGTCTTCTGATAGCGGACCCATCAACCCATGTGACAAAGTCCTCCAAAGCTCTGGTGACCAGGAATGCCGGGTCCTTCACGACTTCTGGTCCCACACGGACATGGCCCTGTTCTATGTACTTTGTGGCTTCCTTCATGTTCTCTGACATTTTATCTACAATTAAATTGTAAAAGTTATCAGGCAGGCATAAAATTACGTTGTTGCAAGTTGCAAAGCAGCTCAGAATTTGTACTGTATTCTTAAGAGGATTGTGAAGTGCCGATAAGCAGCGCGAGTAGGTATTTTCAAAAATGCTATCAGTTTCATACCGCTTGCTCTGCCTCCCTCCGGGCGTGATAGAGGGAGTTGCAAGTCTAGGCAATTACCTACATTTCCTTTTTAATGTTTTAACCCTCCTACGTAATGAGACAATTTTGGTCTCATTAGATTCAGTACACCTTAATCTACGTCTGTATGTTTTTCTTTTTTAACCAACTTTTTTTTTTTTTGTGTGTTTGTTACTCGATTTCTCCGTCAATTGTGGACCGATTTTGAAAATTATTTTTTTGTTTGAAAGAGTATGCTATCGGGGTGGTCCAATTGTCACCAAGTCAGAATCTGATGAGGGGATCCCATGGAAATCGTGGGAAACCCTCAAATTTCATAGGCACAACTATAGCAATTTGGGATTTTTTTTTTAAGTAATTGGTGCATTTGGAATTGTGGAATGAAATTTTAAAGTAATTGGTGCATTTGAAATTGTGGAACAGATGATGAAGACCACAGATGGCAATCGGAACTACTGAATTATACCTTAGTATTTCACAGGTTGTGATTTGATTACTTTAACATGGTTGCTAAGTAATTTATGATAGTCACAATGCATAATGGTGATGGTACCATCAGTTCCAGTTCTCCTGGTACCTTACTGGGAGAACCCCCTGAAAAATTTACGTCTTGTATCGGGAATAGCAATATTTTGTATAAGGTGTAGAGCAGTTGACAATAGGCTATTTGAACTTAGATAAATTACAAACTGACCCACTAAAAAGTGAAAAACAAAAAACTTTTTTTACAAAAAAATACAAGCAACTTCAAAAAAAAAACACTAAAAAAGGGAAAAATAACTTTAATTTCGGAAGTTGGTGACAAAAAAACTAAAATACTAATCCAGACACCGACTTTCGAGATTTTGTTAGTTTTCACTTTGTAGTTTTTTTTGGAACTTGTTTTTTTTTGTGTACTTAAAAGATTTTTTAGTAATTCAGTTTAATTTAAAAAAAAAAATGCTTGAGAAAGTTTTTAAGTTAAAAATATAGATATTTATGTTAATAACTTAAATCATACACAATATTTCTTTACTATAAAAAACTTACAACCTAGTTTTTTATTATAATTATCTACAACATTTCCAAAAATGATAAAAATTAGACTATGTTTACGGGGGGAAAAAGAAAAACATTATCACTTTTTGCATGAAAATTTACAGCTTCACAATCCTCTTAAATAGAGTACAAATGTGCTGCTATGGAATTAGTATATGTAATGGTATAAGGTAACATTATCTGTTAGTATAAGTTGATCAATTAAATAAATAAACATCGGCTACAGTCAGTTCGGCTACAATAAAGATGCCAAAACTTAGTCACTAGACTAATTTTTCAGCTTTAAATGGCAATCCAAACAGTGATATTCTTCTTTAATAGTACTTAATAAATTGAATACTCACTTCTAACCATAACAGAAGGCAGTCTTCGTCTACAGAATGCGCTCGCTGACACGGTGCTGGCTAGCGTAAGGTCCCATCGCGTCGGTATCAAGCCCATCTGATATAACTTCTCTAACAGTTGAGCACTCGACTCGGTGCGAAATTCATTGCTAGCATCCAGATCTTTTATCTTATTTGCCAAGTCACGGATCTCCCTAGACAGCTTATTGTACCTATTATATAAACATGAATTATTACATTATGTATTACATTTTGTATTCATTCAAACATAATAACAACAACCAAAATCGTGGTTTACTTTGTGTAATCTTCCCGTTTTTGTATATGGTATTTTTTCATAACTTTCACTTCATTTAGGTTATTGTCAACTTTCCATGATATAAAGTCTACTTTTTTAAGTAGTTTCTGTTCATGAAACTTTAACTTTCGCACCATTTTTAAGCAATTTTCTTGTTTTTATGGTCAGACACTACTACTACCCCCGGTTGACAGTTGTCACACGCAGCGCAAGTCGCAGTCACGCACGCACGTGTGAAAATCTGTCAAGCAAGTTGTCAACGTCAACAAATTGACATGACTGCAGAGCCATCTCACCACAGAATGCTACAATTACAACATTACGCACGTCCGCAACTTCATGTTTGTAGTATTTACTAATTTTGTGGGTGTTACACGGACACCCAGAACCCGTAAATATGCTGAATTAGTAATTGTGAAAGTGATAGAAACTGATCCTATTTAGAGAAAGAAAGAAAACGATAAAATAAATGTTTATACTCATAAATATACAGGGTGTCCAAGAACCTGGCGTCCAACTGGATTCCCACGATGCCCCAAGTTCTAACAGTACTCAGAAAAATATTTTAAAAAATCCACCCCATGTACTTACAGAATTATACTGATTTCAAAAAAAAAGGGGAAATGAGCACCCTGTGACATACTTTTGAATGCTGTGACTGCTAATGCTGATAATTTCGATATTTCTTGGAGGTTTTGTAATCTAGGGTATTGCTGTGTCTAAATAGAATGTAAAAATAATGTACTTATTGTACCATTTTAAAATAAAATATTATTTTAACTAAAGGTGATATGGAAAACTATTGAATTTCGCAACTTTGACCGACTGTAGTGTAAAAAAAATGTACCAAAATAGTATGGCAAGTGACGTCAAATTTTGACGCGTTTATTCCTCTTTTTAAAAAGGTATAATACTTACACATTAATTTGAAAAAAAAAATTTTTGATAATATTTTTACTCAACAACCCAATTTTTACGATGTCTAACAGAATTCTTAGAAAGAAAAATTTACGACGAATTGAATCTAACCTCTAAAGAATTACTATTGTATGCTCATAAAAATAACAACAGGCCTCTCAAAAAACAGGTTAGACCGTAAGGGACGGTATGTGCATGCATCTCACCATAGTGATTCGTTATTACAACAGGAGGGAGCAAGACAGAAACTATCTTTGCGATTTGCTGGTTCTTCTTTATGGTACCCCATTATTCAGGTAAGAGTGAGGGAGAAAAAGGTTAGAGGTGCGAGTGAGATAGATAGTGACGCTATCTGGGATCGTGCTATTTAGGATAACAGTACGGTCAGTACGCGTCACTGCCTCCTGCCGTTACTACGCACCTCTCTCTTATTGTTACCATTGATCACGTACTACGATTTAAAGCTTTGTTTATTGGACTCGATTACTCTTTGTGCTCTGGACTTTGAAACGAACTCTTTACGACGACCTTTGCCTGTGTTTGGACAGTTTGTGTTTTGTGTGTGCTACCATGGCGACCTACACTCCGCAAGAATACGCAAATATGCACTACATTTATGGAGAATGTAGAGGTAATGGACGAGCTGCAGCGAGACTTTACAGAGAAAGGTATCCGAGGGCTACACGATATCCCGACCATCGAGTTTTCATTAATGTGCACAGATCACTATGTGACGGGCGGTTCCCCAATCAAGTAGCTGGTGAAGGACGACCCGTAAATGACTTCATACGCGATGAAGTTTTAGAGGCGGTGTCGGCAAATCCAAGCATCTCTGTGCGAGGAATAGAAGCTGATACGGGGATACCGAAGAGCACAGCACACAGTATTCTCCAAAAAGAAGAATATCATCCGTACCACGTACAGCGAGTGCAAAGTCTTTTACCTCGAGACTATCCGAGCCGAGTCGCGTTTTGTGAAACAATCCTGCAAAAACATCGAGAAGACGAAAACTTTATCGACAAAATTTTGTGGTCAGATGAATCAACATTTAAGAAGGATGGCTACATGAACCTACACAACTTGCACGAGTGGCATGTGGAAAATCCGCACTTGATGCGAGAAGATAGATCCCAGTACCGGTTCAAAGTGAACATGTGGACCGGTATTCTCTGTGGGAATATTATTGGTCCATTTGAGATGCCCGAGAATTTGACTGGCGAATCATATTTAAATTTTCTTCAAAATGATTTGCCAAACTTACTAGAAGAGACCCCACCAGATATGTGGTTCCAACACGACGGCTGTCCAGCACATTTTCGCGTATCCGTTAGAGAGTTTTTGGACGAGCAATACCCGAACAGGTGGATTGGGCGATCAGGAACAATCCCGTGGCCAGCCCGCTCACCTGACTTAAATCCGCTGGATTTTTTTTTCTGGGGAACTATGAAGGAGCTCGTTTATGCGAAGCCCATTAATGACATCGCTGACCTTCGTGAGAAGATAACACAAGCAGTGCAGGTGATACGTCAAAAAAGTTACTCGCGAAACATAAAGCGGTCCTTTTTAAGGAGAGTGAGAGCTTGTATTGCCGCGGGTGGTCAACATTTTGAACATTTATTGTAATAAAATATCTTTAAACTAACATTCTTTGCTTTTATTCTACTGGGAACCCATCTACCTGTGTGTATTTCCTTCTTGCTCACTCTTGGAACCGAAGTAAATAATAGTAGTAACATAACAGTTTCTAAGATAAGAAAGGGTCCGACAGTTACCGTTAGTAGGTAGGCACTTCGTAAAAATTGGGTTGTTGAGTAAAAATATTATCAAATTTTTTTTTTTCAAATTAATGTGTAAGTATTATACCTTTTTAAAAAGAGGAATAAACGCGTCAAAATTTGACGTCACTTGCCATACTATTTTGGTACATTTTTTTTACACTACAGTCGGTCAAAGTTGCGAAATTCAATAGTTTTCCATATCACCTTTAGTTAAAATAATATTTTATTTTAAAATGGTACAATAAGTACATTATTTTTACATTCTATTTAGACACAGCAATACCCTAGATTACAAAACCTCCAAGAAATATCGAAATTATCAGCATTAGCAGTCACAGCATTCAAAAGTATGTCACAGGGTGCTCATTTCCCCTTTTTTTTTGAAATCAGTATAATTCTGTAAGTACATGGGGTGGATTTTTTAAAATATTTTTCTGAGTACTGTTAGAACTTGGGGCATCGTGGGAATCCAGTTGGACGCCAGGTTCTTGGACACCCTGTATAAGTAATCAAATAAATATAATTCAAAAACGAACACATCAAGAACTCTCAGCAAAACCTGTTCTTAGCTATTGGAAATTGTTCCGTACACGGTGCACTCACAAAGTGCTACAGGCAATGCGTAGTATTTCTAAGTAGGCTGTGAGGCAATGCGACAAACCACAGGTTGATGTTACATGCTCTGTGCCACAGGCGGGCCCAATGGTTATTGTTCTGATGGCCCAATACTTGTCAGTTGTTTGTCATTAGTGCTCACGTCACGGGCTTGCTCGTTGTCTCATTGTTGACAGCATTGAGGTTTAGACCTATGGAGATGGCATACTCTACTATAGAATAGATGAGTATTTACATGATGTTGAAGACAAATTGGAGAATATAGGGAAGAAGATAACCAAGACGATAACTTTTTTATCTTTGTAACGTTCAGGAATGATTACTTTAAGTCGATTAACACTTGCAGTTTTTCAATCGTAATTATTATGCGAAATATTTAATTCAAATCGGAACAGATGTACTTAATATTTTAATAACATTAACTCTTAACAGTTAAACGAAAAAAAAGCAGTTTATCGAATCATTTTGTGTTAATTTAGATAATGTCAAAAAGTAGCAGTGTTAACCGTACATACAGACACCAGCAGGTCAAGCCACCCGAAACTGTCAAATTTTCCCAATCAACCTTGAACCTAAAACTTCAGCAATAAAGATGAAAATCAAAAAATTAAAGAAATTTGACAGATTGTAGTAGCTGTACAATACTGTGCCACACTATTAATTTATCTCTATTTGAAGGAATCGTCCCAGATAAATAAATTAAAAGTTTCAATAGTTAAGCCCTTTTATAAAAGCAAGAGTACGCTAGATAAAACTAATTATAGACCTATCACTCTTATTTCAATATTCTCAAAAATTTACGAGAAAATAATACATAGTAGTTTAGTTCAATTTATAAACAAACATAAAATTATTAATGAAGAACAAAATGGGTTTCAAAAAGGTAAGTCAACAACTCTGGCAGCATTCTCTCTGGTCAGGTCCATAACACGTCCCTACCAGGTAGTATAGATAAAAAACGCTCTGTTTCAGTTATCTTCCTAGATATGAGCAAGGCTTTTGTTCTCGTTAACCACAATACAATTCTTGATAATTGAGCGATACGGCATCAGAGGTCCAGCGTAGAATGGCTGAAAAGTTATCTTAGCAATACACAACAATGTGTTGAAGTATTCCGTATTAATGATAAACTTGTTGCAATGTCATACAAATCTTTATTTAGACACAATGGGTCTGGAGTATGGGGTACTCCAGACCCACTGTGTCTAAATAAAGATTTGTGGAAGCATCCTTGGGCCTCTTCTTTTCCTTTTATATATTAACGACTTACCAAATGTAACAAACCATAAGTGCGTACTATTTGCAGATGATGTGTCAGTAATAATACCGGAAAATAATAAAACATTACATCAACAAGAAGTAAATCAAACTATCAACAATATAATAAATTGGCTAAAAGAAAACAACTTAAAAGTAAATTTATCTAAAACAAAATTCATTCAATTTGCAAACTACAAACAAAATCCCCCAAAAATTAATTTAGTCCACAATAACGAAATAATTACCAAAGAAAATAGTATTAAATTTTTAGGTTTAACACTAGATGAAAATTGTAACTGGGGAATACATATTGAAAATGTTTCTAAAAAAATAGATTTGTATCGTATTAATAGAGCTACGCAAATCAGCGAATGAAGAAGCTGCACTCAATGCCGATAGCACAGACTACTTAGGGGATACTACGGCCGATAGGCATTAGGCGCTACGTAGCCGTGATAACGGCTACGTAGCGTCGGTATTGAGGTATGGCTTACTTCTATGGGGTAACTTGTCCCACATTCAAAGAGCTTTCATAGCGCAAAAAAATGCTTAAGAGCAATAACTGGGGCGCCTCCATATGAGAGCTGTAGACCAATTTTTAAAAAGTTAAAGGTTTTAACGCTAGCTTCTATTTACATTTTTGAAATAGCCATATTTGTTAGGAAAAATTCACACTTCTTCTCCACAGTAGCCGAAAACAATAGACAAAAAGGGACCCCACCAAGTTAAAAAAACCAATTTTGTAACAGCACTCTCCAATACAGAAACAGCTACCTTATGTCCATAAAAATTTACAACCACATTCCAAAATTAATAAGAGAACTGCCATTTAATTGTTACAAAAATGAAACTAAAAACGTGGCTTAGTCAAAATAACTTTTATACTGTAAAAGATTTATTTTTATTTTAAGGGTTAAATTAGATGTATTTAGATTTATAATTAGGTTGTTGTTAGGTTGTTTGCTTAAGTTATTGTTGTGTTTTTATTGTTTATTTTATATTGTAGGTTATCCGAGAATAATAATTAATGTGTTATGTCTACAGTTTTAAGTGTTCTATATTGTTTTGTTGAGTATAGGTATACAGTTTATAAGTTAGGTTTTATGCCCATGTGTACATATTGTAAATATTCGTATGCCGCTTTTAGCGGCGGATGTGTCCTGAACACAATTATTTTATATACCAACTATTATTTTATATACTAATTCCATGCCTTTAATTATTTCACTTATTTTTTTTAACTGTGTGATTGATACATGCTCTGTGGATTGATTATTACTTTTATAATAGTGTATTATCTATGGGATTGATTGATGGCTACGATTGATGGAGTTTACGTGTTCTGCACAGACTACTTTGGTGTTCTGTGAATCAAGACGATCGAGTTCGAATCGAAAGCAGAAATAAAAAAAGCACTTTATTTTCAGACTAGTAAATCCTAAATTATAATTTTATTCTACTGAGCTGAGTTTCTCTAAAAATGGGTGAACGGTACAAAACGAATCCTGGTGATTTCACAGAATATATACAATCAGTAATAAAATTAGATGCATTAGAAAAAATGACCAATGATTTGGATAGAGAGCTTGAAGATTCACAAAAGATTATGATGGAAATAAAATCGATGTACGACTCAGTGTCTACAGTGGTGGAGAATACTGAAGAACCCGCTAACGAGGAGTTGCGGCATGAAAATATTTCGAAATTCTTGGAAACCGGTGTTCCAAAATTGCTAATGCCAGATATGGCGGAAGACAAAGATATCGATGTCGATGAAGCTATATCATCACTGAAGAGCTACGCCGAGCGTCTAAAGCATTCATTAATTTTACTAGAGCAACAACCCCATAAGCCTACAGGGAAGGTCGACTTTGATCTGGATCAGTATGCACAGAGCCTAGACCAGCTCGGAAAACGCTTGGCCAACATCAAGTTAAACAAAAACGATGATGTGAAGCTCAAAAATGCGGAACTGGAGGCTAAGCTGCAGCAGCTGTGTGGAGATGTTGACATGTTTACCAAGGTAAGAATAATAATTTTGTAACCCCGTTTTGTGTTTTGTTTGTTTTTGTAGACCCATTCTCAATTTGTTTTATAATAATTTTGTAATGAAGCACAATGTAAAACAAATTAATTGTGAAGAGATTAAATTGTGATTCTAAAATCTTTGATTCTTTACTTTCTTCTCTGATTCCCCAATGGCAAATGTAAAAAAATAATGATAGGTAAGTACATCATTATTTTCTTACATTGGCCAATGGGGAATCAAAGATTTTACAATGGGCAATTAGAAAGATTTCATCAGTGGGTCGTCTTTTTCCGACATATTCAAAAGGGATAAATTAATATTCTAGTTGATGTCAAAATTCAAAACAAGTCATTTCACTGTAAAATTGTATAGTAATCTAATAGATATTTTCTTGAATTTCTTTCAGTTGATTGAATCTAAGAAAATTCTAGGCGAAAATAACAGGAACTGGTCTGAGAGTCGACAAGATGGCTTTGGAATGCAGTACGACAATATCATCAAAAAGCTGATCTCTGACCTGAATGAGGCGATATATTTGCTGCAGAACAAAGTGTAAATCATTGAAGTATGGTTTTCTATGAAAGGATCTCTTTTATTGTTGACTAAGCACAGCTTTTGTAATTTCAGGGTTTATAATCCCGAAGTCTTTTGTGTTCTATGCAACTAAATAGTTTTTTATATATTAATATGTGATGATTTCTGCTAATGTTGAACTCGACTACCTATTAGGTTTAATAAATGAAACTTAAATATAATAGTCTGTTGTTTTTTTATTTTTTGGTAATTGTTTACCAAAAAAATAAACTAAGACTAAGTTTAGTGAAAAATTACTTTATTTTCTGAAGTCTGTTTTATATCCGACTTCAAAAAGGAGGAGGTACTTAATTCAACTGGATGTCCTTTTTTTTGTTTGTTTGTTCAGTGATTTCTTAACCAATTTTAGTGATGACTACTTGCTATGAAAACATTATATGGCGTTTTTATGACATCCTCAACATACACAAAGTGGAGTAAATACGTATTATTGAAGCTAACTCAAAAACTAATAAAATTTAATAATGGGTCAGCCAACAAGCTTCCTGTTACTAAATGAAAAAAAAAAAGAATCTCGTAAGTAAGTCAACCTAGTTATCATGGAAAAATTGGTGTAGGTACGCACGGCTACAGATCAAGCTATACATTCCATAGTCGTGATAAATAATACTGTTGGCCACCCCACTAGTGATTTGTTGTTTAAAGTGACATAAATAAAAATTTTACAAAAAAAAAAACAACCAACTTCCAAAAAAAAACTGCAAAGTGAAAAATAACTTTAATTTCGGAAGTCGGTGTCTTTGGATCTGTATTTTAGTTTTTTGCCACCGACTTCCGAAATTAAAGTTAGGTATTTCTCACTGCAGTTTTTTTTGGAAGTTGGTTGTTTTTTTTTTGTAAAAGTTTTTTTATTTATGTCACTTTAAACAACAATTGCACAGATTGCTCAATCTGCGGATGAGGAAACTCGTACGCTGATTGAAAAAGTCAACAATAACGAGTTAGACTCTTCCCGGTATGTTGTTCGTAACGATCTGCTGTAGGTATTACAAATACACCCCCACGGGCCAGGAGCCAAAGCTACTATGCTTCATTCCCAAAGGTCACCGATAAGTCTTTTAAAGGGTTTTTCATGACCAGCATGACCATATAATGTGCAGATAAGACGATTGACCTAATTCTGCGTCATTTTTGGTTTCCAGGGTTTAGGAAATCCGTAGGTCATTCTTTGATTTGTCTTTCGTCCAAGAAAGTTCCTAGGGCTCCTCATTACCCGATTTCATCATGGTATAAGCCAGATACTCCATTTAACACGGTCCATTACCTATTTCAAATGATAAAAAGTACGTACTGCTCATTGTAGATGCCTACTTTAAGTGTTGTTTGTTTTATGCGATAAAAAGGCAAGATTCCAACGAATTAATTACACTACCAGCTTTGTATATATATGAAACTGCCCTATTTGTGAGATTAAATCCAAATTTGTTTTCTTGCCTGTCTGATACTGTACAACGTAACAGGCGTAACGACATGCTACGCGGTCGAAGAGCCAAGACAGCTCTCATGCGGAAAAGCATATTCTGCAGAGCCCCGCAAATTTATAATAAAATTAATAAATCAATTAGAGAACTAGATTTGGCTAGATTTAAGAAGAAATTTAAAGAATTTTTATGTAATAAATGCTATTATAATTTGAATGACTACATAAATGACACTGACATATTAATTTAACTCAATTACCTACTATTTATATTATTTAATTTCTAATCTGACATCCTTATTTGAATTTGAACTTAATTTATTATAATCTTTCTTCAATGTAATCGGTTTGACATTTGTACGCCCATGTGGTAGAATGTGTTGAGACAATATATGTTAACATAAGACCATGTAATATACATACCGACCATGTTCTGACAAATAAATGATTATGATTATGATTATTAAAGCAAATGTTTTCAAATGCCGTTTCCCTATTTGGTACTCCCAAACTTATTGTATGTGATAGAGGACGAATGTTTGAGAGTGCGAGTTTTCGGGGCTGGGTTACTGAAATGGGTAGCGAAATTCATTTTGTAACACCTGAGATCCTGAGATCATTGACTTATATACTTTTGAAATCATTGCCTGAGATGCATAGTGAAAACGGTCAGGTTGAACGCTCTTGTCGTACTCTGCTCAATATGTTACACATAGAGGTGTCTAAGCCAGAGAGTAAATGGTAGGTACGATTCGATGTGGAAAACGTAGCTTGTTATCAACTGCACTAAACACAATACCACTCAGATCTCACCGTTACAATTGCTTATTGGTGTTGAAGCAGTCACGCCAGTCATAAGATCACTTGTTCGCGATGTCGCTATTGATGACGTGCGACCGAATCGCGAGGGGTTAAGAGAATTACAAAGACAGCGCGCTAGCGAACTGCTTGACCAGAACAGACGTAAACAAGATGATTACGTTAATAGAAATCGGAAGGTCAAGCGTACGTTTAATCTAAATGATAACGTGTTTGTAATAAAAACCTCTCAAGTTACAGGCAAGCTGGACTCGGGGATGCGAGGGCCATATTGTGTGGCGAAAATCCTTCCCCACGATCGATACGAACTACAGCTGGTTCGTATGGCTAAGTCACTCAGGCTACCGCCGAGCATATGGTTGCTTGGCGAGGAGAATGGACCCCCGAGTCATGTGCCACGTTTTTTGATAGTAAGTAGATTTTTGGTAAGTATTTACCTTTCTATCTGCTTGATCGTGTATTGTATTACATGTGTTTGATTACATGGACTGAAAGTCATGTGGACATATACAGGGTTACTGGTAATTCGACGTATATCCGTCAGGGGCTGATAAGGGGGCCAAAATGCAACAAATGGAACCCCCATACGTATGGCCGAAATTCAATAGTTTTCGAGATATTTGAATTTTAAGAGTTTCGATATTTACCCAAAATTTGACATTTAATTCCAAATAATAAGAAAGATACATATTTGAATGGGTACCATTAAAAATGATGTTGTAGCTGACACTTTAATTAAGCTATTGACGTAATTAAAACTACTTAATTTTGTTATCTTGCTATTAACCAATCTCTCATCGCGTTAATTTGTTATCGATCATTATTGTTAATTCTTGTTTCTCTTGTTATTCTTTTTGTTATCATTGTTATTTCGGATAACATGGCTTCGTATTCTACACGGCTGACGAAGAAGACACCATTCTTCAGTGTTTTATTGATGACCCAAACATCTCAACGAACATTGTTGCAAGACAGCTCGGTATGTCCCAGTGGAAAGTGTGGTCGGTAGTAAATCTATCAGTTAGACACCCATACCATTATCAACCTGTCCAAACATTGCACGAGGGAGATCCTGCCAGGCGACTCGAATTTTCTCGGTTTATGTTAAACGCTGACGCTGACCAGGAACATTTCCTAAGAAATATTTTGTGGACTGACGAGTCAAAGTTTGACCGGGATGGTATAACGAATTACCATAACTTACATTTTTGGGCACCTAAAGTAGGCAGGAATCCAAAAAAACTAAAAGAAACTGCGTCGCAAATGAGATTTTCCCTGAACGTATGGATGGGTGTCCTTGATAATTATTTGCTGGGCCCTCATTTCTTGCCCCAAAATTTGAACGGTGAAAATTACGAGGAGTTTTTAAGAAACAACCTAGACGATTTGTTGGCGGATGTTCCCGAAGAAATAAAAAACAACCTTATGTTTCAACATGATTAAGTTCCCTTCAAAATGGTTGAGCTAAATGGTGCTGATCCATGCGTCATGTTCGTGAACGGGCGCCGTCAGTTGGGACTGGTCGTCTCTTAGCTGCCATGGCTTATTTTTAATTTTAATATTTAATTTAGTTGTTTTAGTTATTATCTTTTTATTACGGACGCTTTTTAACGTGCACGTCTTTCTACATTGTTCTCACATGTATATTTTCAACTTGAACGATGTAACCAATATTTTGTAAAAATATTATGATTTAAAAGAGTGTCCGTGGAGTTTCTTGCCCGTTCTTCTCCATAGGGATCTACTACGCTTTGGAATGGGCAACTAGCTTCATCTTTCTGACTGACCGACCCATTGACAATTCAAAAGTGCCTGTAATTGGTTTATTTGAAATAAATGCTTTGAGTTTGAGTTTGAGTTTTGATGGTTGCCCAGCACATTACCGGATTACTGTCCGACAGTGGCTAGACGAGAGATATCCAAACCGATGGCAATCCATCGATCCTCCCAATGGAGGGGAGGGCCAATTCCGTGGCCAGCATGAAGCCCTGATATCACACCACTTGATTTTTACGTTTGGGGTCATATGAAGGAATTATATATATAATATATAGTTTGTGATCCCAATAAATTCAGTCGAAGAACTTCGACAGCGAATAATAAACGCGGCGCAACAGATGAGAACAACGTTCACATCAAGAGTGACGAAAACCGAAGTTAGGAAGAGAATTCGAACCTGCATTCTTAGTCGAGGGGCTCATTTTGAACAAGATGTTTAATTTTTTTTATAAAATTTGACGTAAATGTTTTAATGCATTTTATTTCATACAAATACAAATGACCCTTTCTCTCCCCGCGCCGATTCAAACACATGCCATGCCACAAAATTATGTATTTTAAAATTGACTTTTATACCTTTTTGGAAAGCTTACAGAATAGGCAAGTTGTTTTAGTTATTTGTACGATTAATGTCATAGAAATTTTTGTGACGAGACAACATTTTTGAAGCGTAAAATGAAAATATTGGTAAGATATTATTCTTATATCGCTCATTATTTTAATTATTTTGTTAAATTAAGTAGTTTTAATTATGTCCATAGCTTAATTGAAGTACCAGCTACAACATCATTTTTAATGGTAGGTACCCATTCAAATATGTACTTTTTTTTTTTATTTGGAATTAAATGTCAAATTTTAGGTAAATATCGAAAAACTCTTAAAATTCAAATATCTCGAAAACTATTGAATTTTGCCCATACATATGGGGGCTTCAATTTGTTGCATTTTGGCCCCCTTATCAGCCCCTTACGGATATACGTCGAATTACCAGTAACCCTGTATAGTGGTTGTGAGGGCATTGAGCGATGGATCTGCGTTTGTGGGCATTGAGCACTGGCTCTGCCGAGACGTGCTAACTGGGTGCCTCCGTCTCAGTTTATGTGGGCATTGAGCACTGGCTCTGCCGAGACGTGCTAACTGGGTGCCTCCGTCTCAGTTTATGTGGGCATTGAGCACTGGCTCTGAAAAGACGTGCTAACTGGGTGCCTCCGTCTCAGTTTATGTGGGCATTGAGCACTGGCTCTGCCGAGACGTGCTAACAGGGTGCCTCCGTCTCAGTTTATAAGGGCATTGAGATATGCCAAGACGAGCTAACTGGGTGCCTCCGTCTAGATGTGTTGTATTTAATTACAACAGCCATGTGTTTATAGGATGTTACTAATAAGTGCTATTCTCTCATTTTTAGCTGAAGAGGATAGTCTCGCACCACCATCTACCAGTGCAACTAGCTGCGAAGATCCTTCAAGTCATGGAGATGCAGACACGCACCCGGGTCCATCAATTACTAATGCTGCCATTGAAGACATGAGCCCTTCGCGTCGCCCGAGTCCGCTTGCCGAAGATCGTGACTGCAACGAACAAGGATCATCATCTGAACAATGTGGCTGAGGACAACCACACGTCAGGAAAGGCCGTAAGAGCATCAAAAACGATTTTTCAATCTACCGTGCGGTCGTGCCTATAAAAGCAGAGCGCGGCCAGTACTCGCCCGATGAATTGATTGAACCCGATATCACCCTCCTCCAGGAAAGTAGTAGGGAAACTAGTACCGTCTATAAGAAACAAACACAAATCTATATTCCGGCCTCGCCGCGAGGCACCCCGCGTTTAAGACTATCTAACGTAAATGTGAATTCATGTCCCTTGATCGGTTTAATCCAGCGAGCTGGTGGCGTAGCTGAGCCTGTAGCTTTAAACTCTCCTGTTAATAATAATTCCCCCAACTTGATCCAGCCTCTTTCTTTGCTGTTCTAATAATAATGACAACGACACCCTAAGCCGAGGTCCGTACCCCCAGGGTAAATATACTAACTAAACTTATAAACTAAAGTTTATAAGTTTAAATAAAATTCTTATTAACCGCCATCAATAGCATAATGTCAACTGCTCATCATCTTTTACAAAGTATTGCTTTTCCCAAATCAGAATCTGATAAGGGTTTCCCTCGATTTCCATGGGATCCCCTCATCAGATTCTGACTTGGTGACAATGGGACCACCTCGAGAGCATACCCTATCAAATAAAAAAAGAATTTTCAAACCTTCATCCCTTTTGTGGCCCAACATTCTGATCATAAAGATGTAGTTTGATATTTTGGTTATACCTATATCGACTTTAAAGCCAAGGCCATTTATACTACCTACAGTCTTAGAAATAAATATGTAATCTCTATAATATTACAAATAAAAAAGTATTTTTGTTTGTATAATTTATTATGTTAATTTACAAGTGATTTTGATTGCAATTTTGAATTTTCCATGTCCCTTAGGGTGCAAACAAAGAAGCAGGTTGCCGGTACAGACAAATCTGTGCGACAAGTTTAAACCTGTTTCTTTATAAGTGAGCGCATAAGATTACAGAAATTAATACCTGCACCGATGATCGGTACCGGAAACCTGTTTCTTTATGTATGCACCCTTACACTGTTTTAGTTCAACACACCGGAAACGGGACGTCAACGAGATAACGGATGACGGCGCCATAGAAAATGTACTGTCACTACTTTTCAGCGCGGTCTGTTTTCTCGTTGATGTCCAGTTCCCGGTACAGTGGACAAGTCTTAGTCATGAAAATAACAAGTCGGTAAAAGTAATCTTCTATTCATTTCAGGTAATTTGTATTGTAAAATTTCTTTAAAAAATAGTCTACATTCCGAAATTTGGTGAATTCATTTCAAAATAGTATTTCTGTAAAGTCAGTCATAATTAAAAATGATTGTTAAATAAAGCATTAATAATAAATAATTCTGTCTTTTTAATTTTAAAACAACATTTACAACAGCTGCGTCAGATCTGTACTTATGTAGAAGTGGAATATCATGCTTCGTCATTAATTTATGATGAAGTCTTCGTCCTGTAATTTAATTCTTTTTCTATCAGTATTGTGGTCTACACTGTTCTCATCATCAACAGTTATCTTGTCATCTTTTGATGGTCTCTCATCTGCTTCTAACACCTTGAGCCTGATGTCACATAGAGAGGCTCCATGGAGGGTTTTAATAGCATCCTGAGCCGCTCTAATTGATGCATACTTGGCAAACCCAAATGTTTTATTAGGGAACGTAGAGACATCTATGAGATCTCCAAAACGACAAAAGGCATCTTTCAAAATTGAGACAGGGGGAGGATGGGGCTTGAACACTAAGAAACATCTCTGAGCTACCCTGCTGCTACTGCTGGCTAGTGGCTGCGGAGGCGGCAGACTAACACTACAGTAGTCAGTTTGATGGCTCTCAGCTTTAGTCTCCCTCAAGCCAGGGCCTGATGTGGCAGCTTGTATCAAAGTTGATGCTTGAGCTATAGCCTCTGCTAGCTGTACCAAATCAGGATTTGCTGAATCAATAGCATTTTTGAAGCTGTTAACTATATTAGAAAGGTTATTTGCTGCCTTGCTTAGAGGGTTATTATCCGGTTTCACAGATATGATTTCTCCTGAAGGAAACTCAAAGTGATTTAATCTTTCAACAGCATAAGTTGCTGATTTTTCATCTGCATATGTAATAATTGCCTTGCAGTAACCATTGAAGGAGTCAGATGTATATTTACACGAAGTCATTCCTGGGATTATGTTAAACAACCTGTCTATATACTTCTGTGGCACTTGCGGGCTGCAAGTCACACATACTGTGTCATAGTCATGAGGTTTGGATTTGATAAGTGAAGTCATACTGTCTCTTTTTTGCAGTTCTCTGGATTGACTGTAATGGTCACTGAAATTATCTTTAACGATACTGGAGTTGCTAGAGTGAAAGCTTTCAGTAAAATTCTCAATACTATTTCGACTTCTTTTCAATTCTTCTTTAGGTGTTGCAAATATTGCTTTATATTTTCTGTCACATCCTTCAAATGCCATAGCTGCATCAAGAAATGATGTGTAATTGACATAAGCAAACCCCCTGCACTCATCGGTGAGTTTGTCCCGCTGCAGGTGGATTGTATCTACTGTACCAAATGTTGAAAAATGTTCCCTTAACTCACTCTCAGATACTTCTTTATGAACTTTGATAAAGAGACGCTTATACTTGTCCTCATTTGGGCTATGATTATCGTTCTTGTGTGTAGCTACCATTACTCGGACAGGTTTATTACTGTTCTGAATAGTTTTCAAGTGCATCTCCTTTATAGCAGCTGCGGCGGAGGAAGTCTTAGTATATTTAATGTACGCTATGCCTTTCGACTCCCCAGTGTTGCGATCCTTTGGCATGTGTATGTCTTCGATCTGTCCGTACACCTCGAATACCGGTCTCAAATCTTCTATTCGTAACTGCTTGGTGCATACTACGAATATCCTCGAGTAAGGTGGTTTATCGTCATTGCGGTCGTCATTTCGCATACTTTGGTTCCAATTGCTCATGATCACAGTCTAACGGTTAATTAGATCAGTACGTGGTCGTCAATCAAGTCGATAATACAAGCAGTCTGAAATAGTCTCACGTTAGTCGTTATTGTCTCTTCATGTCCAATATTTAAAAACACCAATCATTTTGCGAACACCGACCAAACACAAAAGAAAACGAAAAAAAGTTCATTCAACTCATTGTAATTTTAATTTACACAGATTATCCAAAAAAAACAGAACAACATAGACTACCAAGGACTACTATAGTATACTGGCTATAGACTACTATAGGTATTTTTTCTCGAAGAAATGGATGTTGTGTTGAGTGTTTATCCGAACAAATAGTTTCGTTCTGAAAGATTTCAACATAGAGTAGGATTCTCAGTTTCTCACAGAAGTACTACATAAAATAATCTGTGCACTACTGTCACTGTCAGAGCACTCACTTCTCAGTAGGTAGTGTCAGTTAACCGTCATTAGTGGTTGTGGTATTTTGTTTTCTTTCCTGCCTTGTGAAAATACAAATGCAACGCAGTAATAAAAATGAGCTAAACTATATTGAACTTTTGAAGAATATACTGTAATGTTATACCTTTAATTGGATTCTTTTGAAATTTGTAACATATCTCATCGCTCAAGTAGTTCTCTCCATAAGAAATGTTTCACAAAACTGATAGTTGCATATTACAGTCTCGTCACAGATTTTTCAGTACAGACGATTTTCAAGATGAGTTGAACAACTTGTTCAATAAGAAATTTCAGTTTCGCTTCCACAACGACTGGAAATTGCCAGAGAAAGAGTCGTGGTTTTCGTCGCCACCATGGAAATTGAAGCAGTTAGAGATATTGAAAAATCGATTAAATTTTCACAAAAGTCAATTGAATGATTTCAATATTGAAGAGTGGAGCAGTCATACGCGACGCAGAAACCCTGCGGGGGAGGTGGGCTGGAAGATCAGGTGTCTGATAAACCCAGAGTTCTTAACACAAGCATGGACAAAGTTCTACGAGTGCGCGTGCACATACAGCATCATACCGGCGGAGGCGACGCTCGAGAGGAAGATGGTGTCGCTACATTTGTGCGAAGCTCCAGGCGCATTCATCACATCTCTGAACCACTACCTAAAGTCAAACCACCAGAACATTGATGTGAGTCAGTGTAGCAGCCAGCCAAATGCTAACAATTTGACACAAACAGATTGAGAGCATTTTGTGGTATCAACAATGTGTTTCTATCGTTATCACTTAGTATGGACTAGCATGCATGTATTAACATAATTAATATTTTCCTTATTATGACCATCTGTTTAAACTTCATTATCATATTTATTAATAGCAGACATTAGCAACTAATTACACTAATTAAATTTTACCAACTATGACATCATAACACCTTATCCAATAGTGTGTACTGTATCCTAATTAATAATAATAATAATAATAATAAAGTTTATTTAACCAAAAATAGTTACAGAAATGTACACAAGTAGATATAACTAGTGGGTAGACTTATGCTAGACATTACAGTGTGTTGCAAAAATTTCTGAACATAATTATAGTAACCCTGCCTCTTAAACTAGGCTAACCTGTATTTTAAGAGACAGTGACTGGCTTATAAATTCACCATTTTTAAACAACAGTGGACGGTGTCATTAATTAACATTTAATTTAAGTAACTTACCACATTTTGCAAATTTTTCAGTGGAAATGGGTTGCCAACACACTGAACCCATATTATGAGGGCAACTCTCCGTCCAACATGATCAGTGATGACCGGTTTATGTTCCACACTCTGAACAACTGGGACTTTGGGGTGGACAACACTGGCAATCTTATGGACTGGGAAAACTCACAGGCCATCATCAGGAAGGCTAAGTCCTTAGGGAAGGTAGGCCTTCCGTGGATTTATTATTATATTATACTAGCTTATGCCCACGGCTTCGCCCGCGTGGATGTCGGAAAATATCCCACGGGAACGAAAATCGTTCCTTATTCCTTGTCTACATTATAAAGGGAACCTCTGTGCAAAATTTCAGCTTTCTAGGTTCAAGGGTTTGGGCTGGGCGTTGATGAGTCAGTCAATCAGTCAGGATTTTTCTTTTTATATAATGAGATAGCTTCTGCCTGCAACTTCTTATGTGTGGAATTTCTTGTTCCTCCAACCCACCCCGTCGCATCGCATTGCCTGCCCGCGCTATTACTTTGTTTTAGCTTAGGCAGTCTTTCTGACTTTTGTTTTGCTCGGCACCTAAATGGTCCTAGAGTGATGTTAAATATGCCTTATCCTTCCCCCTAAGAATTGGGCTATCAAATATAAAAATAATTTTTAAAGTCCGACTAGTAGTTCCAGAGAGTACAGAATTCAAACAATAATAATAAAAGTGTCAGCTTCGATGCACAACTGGAGTTTATTCCTGTTTTTTGTGTCATTCCGACTCTAGTTTTCAGTCATTTCTGTAGGGCTGGGTTTCTTCAATGAATCAGTGCTATATTAAGGTGTAAAGGCACTCGTCCCCCCTCTCACCCCACCTTCTCTCCTTCTAAACCCCATCACCCCACGTCCTCTCCCTCTAAACTCCCTTTCACCCCTCCCCCTCTCCCTCTGAATCCCCTCTTACCCCACCTCTAACCCCTTCTCCCCCCTCTCCCTCTAACCCCTTCTCCCCCCTCTCCCTCTAACCCCCTCTCACCCCATCATCCTTATCCTCCCCATGCCCAACCCTCCCCTTCTCACCCCCTCACTACATCCCCTTCTCGCAAACCTCCCCCTCACATCCCCTTCACCGCTTCCCCCTCCAACTCTCCCCCTCGCCAACTCCACCCCTCCCCTCTTCACTCACCACCCCCTCCACCTTCCCCTCTTCTCCCTTCAACCTCACTACACCCTCCTATCCTTCTCCCCCTCCATCACGCCCCCCCCACCCTTCACACCATCCCTTCCCTCCTTCACCACATCACCCACCCTCTCACCACACCCTTCCCTTCCCCTTTCCCTCATCACCACCCCTTCTCCTTCCCCATCCCCCTCTACTCTCCCTTCGGGGTAGTTTTGTAAAACTATTAATGCCGAACTTTATTACTTACTTAGGCAAGTATTTGTGCCAAGTTTCAAGTTAATTAACCAAATGATTAAGAATTTTCATGTAAACTATATTCCCTGTTTTCACCCCCACGGGGGTGGAATTTTAAAAAATCGCTTGGGATATTTCCGTAACTTGATTGAAAGATTATTTACACCAATTTTCCAGTTAATCAAGCCCCGCAGTAAAATCCTGCCCTGTAAAATCGACTACCCCTTTTCACCCCCTTAAGGGTAGATTTTCGAAAAACTGTGATTCATTTTGTTCTTAATTTTTGGTCTCAAGTATAAATGCTGAGTTTCGAGTTAATCGAATCGCGTGTTAAAATTCCTCCATACAAACTTTGAGACTCCCCAATGCCTCCTTAGGGGGTAGTTTAGGAAAACGAAAAATGACAAACTTTATAATTTACTTAGATGAGTATTTGTGTTAAGTTTCAAGTCTATTATCTCAAGGAATAAGATTTTTCATACAAACTTTCATCCCCTATTTGAACCCCTTAGGGATGGAATTTCCAAAAATCATTCCCTATTTTACCCCCTTGAAAAAACGCTGAAACACGTAGTTCTTTATTTCTTTCCAGAAGCTTAAATTTTAATTTCCATATCCCTAACCTATGAAATGCTAGGTTTTCCATACAAACTTTCATCCCCTAGGTACTATATCACTCCCTTTAGGTTTATTTTTAAAACAAAATGTAGCCTATGTCCTTTTCTAGCATACCATCTATCTCTTTGCCAAATTTTATCGAAATCTGCTCAGTGGTTTAGGCGTGAAAAGGAAAAACATACAGACAGAGTTACTTTCCAATTTATAATATTACTATGGATTTATAATGAAGTTTATTCTGTAAACAGGATATCAGAATCACTTTTGAAAGTCCTATTAAGAAAAAAAAAAGCTAGATGGACTCGACATAATTCCTATCTGACTACCCCTGAGAAGAAATGGCAAAACACACTCAGGGATCAAAGTCTCTTTTCAAAGTCCAGACATAATCTTGGTCAGATCATGTAAGGACCATGTAGATTAGCGTCAGAAATGGTTTTTTGAGAAAAGAATCACACAAATTTGAGTGGACCCGTTCAGTAAGTGCAAGCATTTGTCAGACTCAGTAATCGTATAACTCAACTCAGTAGTACCTAAGGAGCTCAACGACTCGACGAACAATATCAAAGAAAGAACATTTGGGCAGGCCGCATAAAGTACTCAACTGCCAGACTATATTAGTACCGAGTTTCAACTTAATCCGACAGCGCTTTAAAAATTTTCCTTGCTAACTTTGACACCCCCTGAAATATACCTACTCTGTGAGGGGTTGTATTTAAAAAACTAAGTGTCAATCTTTATTATTTACTGAAACAAATATTGCCAAGTTTCAAGATTATTAACTAAAGGAATAAGATTTCTTATATAAACCGTATCCCCTCTTTTCACCCCCACAGGAGTGGAACTTTGAAAATTCGTTTGGATTTTGGTTTGATTCGTTCCCATAACTTGACTCAAAGATTATTTTCTAAAATTGTTTGAGTAAATCAAGCTACGTAGTAAAATGCTCCAATTAAAAATAAATTACCCCTTTTTGCTCCTTCAGGGATCGATTTTCAAAATACCCAAAATCTTATTATGTTAATTTTATGTCAAAAGTATAAATACTGAGTTTCGAGTTAATCCGACTGTGCTTTAAAATTCTTCCATACAAACTTTCTCTCTTTGAGGGGTAGTTTTGAAAAACGAATGATGACAAACTTTATTATTTACTTAAGCTAGCATTTATGCCAAGTTTCAAGTTAATTAACCAAATGTAAAATTTTTCATGTAAATTGTATTTCCTGTTTTCACCCCCAAGAGGTGGAATATTAAAAAACCGTTTGAGATGGTTCCATTGCTTGACTCAAAGATTATTTACACCAATTTTCGAGTTAATCAAGCCACGCAGTAAAATCCTCCCCTGTGAAATTGACTACCCCTTTTCACCCCGTTAGAGGTAGATTTTCGAAAAACCCTGATACACATTATTCTTTATTTTTGGTTTTAAGTATAAGTACTGAGTTTTGAGTTAATCGGATTGCGCGTTAAAAAAATTCCATACAAACTTTGACACCCCCCAATTCCTCTTTAGGGGGGTAGTTTAGAAAAACAAAATATCGCAAAAATCATACTAGGAATAAGATTTTTCATACAAACAATATCCCCCGTTTTCACCCCCTTAAAGATCGAATTTCCAAAAACCCCTTCTTAGCGGATGCCTAGGTCATAATAGCTATCTGTGTGCCAAATTTCAGCCCAATCCGTTCCGTGGTTTGATCAGTCAGTCAGTCTGTCAATCAGTCACGCTTTCCTTTTATAGATATAGATTAGGTATTTTGTGCCAAGATTTCTCAGATTTCTTTGTGTAGATCATAGACAATTTCTTTTACAACTTGCCCAAATATAACTACATACTGAAAGGGACTGCTTTCCCCCAGGTGCTGCTGGTGACAGCAGATGGTTCAATCGACTGCCTGCAGAGGCCTGATGCTCAAGAGGAAGTGACCTCTCCTCTGCACTACTGCGAGATCATCACTGCGTTGCAAGCTCTCAGCACAGGTACTCTACTGGGTTTGCTATATAAGTTGAATAGGGCGATAAGGAACACTTTTATTGATTTGATAATATTTTTTTGTTAGCCTACATTGTGTCCCACTGCTGAGCAAACGCCACCCCATTTTCGTTCCAAACCTATGTCTTGTGCGATCTCTGGCCATGTTGGCCTAAGATAATTTTAATAAAACTTAACTAAGAATGCCGTTTTCATTCAAGGGATAGAAATTACCTCCTTTTTTTGAAGTTGGTTAATAACTTGCCATCATCAATCTATACTTAATGTCAGAAGCCCGAAAGTCTGACAACCAGTCTTACCAAGGGGCATTGTATACCCAGTTAATGGTAGATAGGCAGTTGCTCCATGTAAAATACTGGTATTCAGCTGCAGACTGGAAGCCGACCCCAACATAGTTGGGAAAAGGCTAGGTAGATTGATTGATCAATCTATACTTAATAACAACTTGATTTTTATGAATGTTTCAGGTGGCACTCTAATCTTCAAGCTGTTCACATTATTTGAACATTCAACTGTGAGCCTCCTATACCTTGTCAATCATTTGTTCAGTGAAGTGAACATTTACAAGCCCGTCACCTCGCGACAGGGCAACTCCGAAGTCTACGCCGTCTGCCTCAAGTACAAGGGCATAGCAATCCTGGAGAAGTTCCTCCCTATACTGAAGTCAGCATATGGATCAGATGTGTATGGGAACTTTGCTTTGTTCCCCCTCGAAGCTATACCAGAGACATTCCTGAAACAAGTTGAAGAATGCGCATGCTACTTCTGTTCCATACAGTGTCAAGTTATCAATAATAATCTTCAAGCATACCTCATGCAGAAGAACATTGCACTACACAGAGACATCAAGAAAATTCGAACTATAGTAGCCACAGAATTCATCTGGCAATATGATCTGAAACCTTTGGATAGTCAACAAGAGATCTTGAAAGGAATCCTACATGAAGAAAATAAAATCAACATGAACCCCAGGTACCACCGTGGCTCTTATACTGAGCGGCAGCTGTATACTAAGATGTCTCTCAGAGAGAAGTTAAATAATTTGAATTCATTCCTGCAAGCAGAGGTACTATCAAATCCCTTGATTCTAATAAATGAGCAAGTGAAATGGATGCAGTTCTATGACGGAAACTCAGAACTGAAACTAATCTTCACATATGGTTGTCCTTTACAGAAAATAAATAGCTCAAAGTTTATTTTTGTACCTATATTTAAGTTATACCAACAGATTTTAGCTGAAGAAGAGTTTAAGGAGATTATATTTTGTAAAGATGGTAAATGTATGGATAACAATAGAGACTATGGACTGGAGATAAATATGAGACTGTTGCTTCCCGAGTTCGAGCATTTAGAGAGCTACCACGTATTTGAGAAGAGGTGCTTCAAGATGTTGCTGCAGAGTTTGCAGAAGATATCAGTGGGGCAGACGCTGCTGGTGCAGAATATCAACATGCTGTCACATTTCAATGTCAGTATCATATACATCATAACCAAGAAGTGTTTTGAAAAGATTGGTTTCACATCTCACAATACTATTGTGTTGAAGAACCTGATGAATCAACCTGCACTGAAGTACCTGGAGTTGTTGGACAGTGAATGTGATAAAGTAAGGAGTGATGGTACCAAGGACGTACTGAACTCCCTGACGGTGCAGACAACTAATGTTGGTGACTTCTACAACAGCATTGTTTTCTACAACAACACATTTTACCGGAACAAATGTCTGGAGTACCTCACTAAGATTGAAAAATTAATCTAATCTATTCTTCATTATGTCTACATTTTTAACTGTATGTACGAAGACTATTTTTAATATGTTTTTTATTGTTATAAATGTTCTTGTTCTGTAAATCCTATTTTACATACATTTAAATAAATCTTAAATGTTGTGTGAAGTTAAAATAGTATAATTTTGTCCTCAAACACACATAAAGCCCCCCCCACACATTCACAGTCCGTCGACAGGCGGTCCACAACTGGTTTTTATGAGTGGACCGTTCGCCGGCGAACTGTATAACATGAAAGTTGGTGGGGCAAGTCGCCAAAGTAAAAGTAATCTGTTCAGTCAGGTATGGGCCCCCTATGTGTACCCGTGTGCTGGGGGAGGACAGCAAGGAGGGACAGGCTGGATCAAATCAGGGTATTTATTATTATTAGAGGAGTTTAAAGCTACAGAGGGGGTCGTCGACGCGAGGGACCTCGGCGGCGAGGTCGGAATGTAGATCTGTGTTTGTGTTTATATACTGTACTAGTGGCCCTACTACTATCCTGGAGGAGGGTGATACGAGTCATCGGGATCAGAGAGAGCAAGTCGCGGACGGCGGATTTTACTGATTCTTGAGGGGACATAACTAGCGGACTCGACAACCGCCTGTCGACGGACTGTGAATGTGTGGGGGGGCCACACATTCACAGTCCGTCGACAGGCGGTCCACAACTGGTTTTTATGAGTGGACCGTTCGCCGGCGAACTGTATAACATGAAAGTTGGTGGGGCAAGTCGCCAAAGTAAAAGTAATCTGTTCAGTCAGGTATGGGCCCCCTATGTGTACCCGTGTGCTGGGGGAGGACAGCAAGGAGGGACAGGCTGGATCAAATCAGGGTATTTATTATTATTAGAGGAGTTTAAAGCTACAGAGGGGGTCGTCGACGCGAGGGACCTCGGCGGCGAGGTCGGAATGTAGATCTGTGTTTGTGTTTATATACTGTACTAGTGGCCCTACTACTATCCTGGAGGAGGGTGATACGAGTCATCGGGATCAGAGAGAGCAAGTCGCGGACGGCGGATTTTACTGATTCTTGAGGGGACATAACTAGCGGACTCGACAACCAGAGGGTTGCGATGTTTCACGGCGGTGTCAAAGCAACGCTTGGAAAGGCGTTTCAAGAACTGACGGATGGTCGGGATTTTAAGGTCTAAATGGAGGTTATCGATCCGAACGATTCAAGGGGCTTCCGTTGCCTTTCGGAGGAAACGGTTTTGTAGGGTTCTGCATCCTATGGATGTGATGACACTTGAACCCGCATAGGTCATGATAGGTATGATATGATGAATGCACGCTGTGTAAATACGCAGCTTGCATTTAAGAGACAATTTACTGCGTGCACTCAGAACGGAATGGAGTCTACCGAGAGCAAAGTAGGCCCGCGAACGGGCCTGCTTTATGTGCTCCGAAAAGGTGAGGTGGTGATCGAGCGTCACATCTAGATATTTGGCTCGCTTCTCCCAAGGGACCTGCTTGCCAAACATGGTGATCGGTCGAGCGGGGGGAGGACAAACGCTTCACCGTTTCATAAAGAGAACGACTTGGCTTTTGTCGGGATTTATATATTTTTGATTCTCCACTTTCGAAACCACTTGCTGAGAGCATCGACTCGGATTGGAGAGTACGAGAAATTGTGTCTTGGCATTGTCCCCTATAGTAAATGGCCATATCGTCTGCGAACAGAGCCAACTGTGCCTTTTTACTTTTGTGGATATCACTGGCAAAAAGACTGAAAATAAGGGGAGCAAGCATAGAGCCCTGAAGGACCCCTGAGCGAATAGGCTGGGGAGAGGATAGCGCTCCTTCGATACGATAACGAAAGGTGCGGTTTGACAAAAAATCTCGTAAGATGAGCACGAGACGATCTGGCACACCGAGTTGGTAAAGCTTATATAATAAGCCGTTGTGCCAGACTGTCAAATGCTTTCGCTATATCGATGAAAACAGCACCCGTCATCGCACCACGTTGGAAACTAACGCTTATGTGCTCGATGATACGGTGGTCCTGTTGTACGCAAGAGTGTTGGTTTCGAAAACCAAACTGCTCGTCAGGAATGAGGCCTTTTGTCTCGGCATAATCTCTGAGGCGCTTATAAATAAGTCTCTCATAGACTTTGCCGAGGATGAGATTGCGAATGCGAACGTTGTTATGTACAGAGGCCAGCACATCAAGCTACCCCAATCTGTCAAATTTCTTTGATAGATTTTCAACTTTACCGCAAAGGAATAAGGTTCATATTCAATTGGGCAAATTTGACAGATTGGGGTAGCTTGATGTACTGGCCTCTGTACTTGACAAGTGACATCTAAACATTTTACTAAGAGTTATTTAGTAAAAGAAGGGACTACGTACTGTCTCGACTATAGTATTTTTTGTATCCCTACCATTCCTAGTGCTTTGTAGTTTAAATAAATAAATGAAAAACTACAATTATATAGTAGTCATAGAGGGTATCTTCTCTAGACAGGCGGTCAAAATTGTTTCAAGCACGCTTGACGAGGCTTGACGCAATGTCAAACATGCTTGTCGAAACAAGATATTAGTAGCACTTGTCAAGCATCCGCTTTCATTTTAATCGCCGCAGAGTGACTCAGTCTTGAACTTGCGCTAAAATAGAAATATTCTCTATACAAAAATATTGAAGGTCTCTAAATGCAGATAATGGCATTTCTTGCTCTCACGGTAAAATTGCTTTGTACAAGAAAACAAAAAAGAAACGGACAAGACGAATGCTATCACTATCTCTGGTCGTGTCGCGTGCACTCACCATGACCTTTCGTAGTACACACAGACGAAGGTAGCACACTGATGACTGACTGTGTTGCTTGACAAGCATGCGTCTAAACGACCAAGCATGTTTGACAGACATTGCAATAATATAATAATTTTTCATCAAGCATTATCAAGCACATAATTTGCTTTTCAAGCACATCAAGCTTCGTTATAAACGGTCAAAATCCTGGAAAACCAGATTATACACAACCCAAGGCTTACAGGCCTATAAGCCTTACATAATTTCTACTGAAAACCCTTGAGAGACTCTGTGATAGACACATTCGTAACGGACCTCTTCGGGTAAAACCTCTCCATAAACAACAGCATGCATACTCCACTGGCAGATCAACGGAATCTGCACTACACAGTGTAGTTTCCAAAATTGAATGCGCGGTGGACCACAAGTGCTCATCATCACTGGCCGCCTTCATTGATATAGAAGGCGCCTTTGACAAAACCATGTTCAACAGCATCAACATGGCCCTCGACAGACATGGCGTAGATTCAACACTGAGAGGCTGGATCACCAACATGGCTAAAAATGAGAGCTGTGCAAGTGATTGTGAACGACACTACAAGGGCCATCGTGGCAAAGGGCTGCCCGCAAGGAGGCGTCCTCTCTCCGCTGCTATGGAACCTGGTCGTAGACAGCCTCATCAAAACCCTCAATGACAAAGGATACTTCACTATAGGCTATGCTGACGACATAACCATAATAATAAATGGCACCCATGAAAATACCCTATGTAACTTCATGCGCCAAGCTTTGAAAATGTAGAAGACTGGTGCAACAAACACCAACTATCAGTGAACCCTACAAAAACCGAGCTGATTCTCTTTACAAAAAAGAGGAAGCCGACTACATTATAACTACCGCGTTTCTTTGTAACTACCCTAAGCCTATCAACTGAAACCAAATACCTGGGCATCTTTTTGGACAAACAGCTGATTTGGGCGAAACATATCAACTACATCATCACAAAAGCCAGTATATCCCTGTGGCAGTGCAAGCGACTGCTCGGCAGGAATTGGGGGATTACCCTCAAGGTCACCTACTGGCTATACACCACAATAATCCGACCAATTATCACATACGGCTCACTGGTCTGGTGGCCCAGGACAGACCTGAGTACAGCCCGAAAAGATCTTGAGAAACTGCAACGGTTCGCTTGTGTAGCAATAACTGGCTGCATGAGAACTACACCCACTTCTGCCCTACAGGCAATGCTTCGACTGCCGCCACTACAACTCATCGTGCGTGAAGAGGCGGCCCGCCGCCTTTGGCTCAGTTTAGCAGAAACACTGAGCAAGGACTCGAGTTAAGCACATAAGCATAAAAGAGGATGCGATCAGACGACAGCCAATGATGGCATCACCATGCGATGATGCGATAGAGCCCCGAAACAACACGCTTTCAGAAGCATTATAACATAATACTCACGGAAGAACGGTGTGATTACTCAGGCCCGCAAGAGTTGAGAGTATACACCGATGGATCAAAGACCGACTCCGGAACCGGGGACGGAGTCTTCTCATATTCCCTTAACATTAACATATCCAGTCCGATTGGAGTATTCAACACTGTCTACCAGGCGGAGTGTGTGGGCAACATACAAGCGTGTTATGCCATAGAAGCCAGGAGAGTTACGGATACCAATATACGAATACTCTCAGACAGTGCCTCAGTGCTCCAATCCCTACAGAAAAAAAATAAAAACTTTTTTACAAAAAAATACAACCGACTTCCAAAAACAACACTACAAAGTGAAAAATAACTTTAATTTCGGAAGTCGGTGTCTAGTTAAATGTATTTTCGTTTTTTGCCACCGACTTCCGAAATTAAAGTTATTTTTCACTTTGTAGTGTTGTTTTTGGAAGTCGGTTGTATTTTTTTGTAAAAAAGTTTTTATTTTTCACTTTTTAGTTATGGTACCTACCCCACACAAATTCTAATACCACTACCTGCAAATCAAACTAGAACATCATCCATATAAAAGTGGGGAAAAAATACGTATTATTGAAGCTAACTCAAAAACTACCAAAGCAAAGTTAATCAATTTTATATGGGACCAACTGTGATGTATACCCTCTCGAATAAAACAAAAAACAAAAATCCAAATCGGTCTAGCCATCTTCGAGTAATCGGGGTTGAGAACCTCCTCCTTTTTGAAGTCGGTTAAAAATACTTTACCTCGAGATTAATACTAGAACCGCAACACAGCGACACTGCAATGGATAAAAGGATACAGTGGATCACTGGGTAACGACGCATCGGACGAACTTGCTAGGAGAGCATCCAGAACGTCTGTCTATGGATCTGAGCCAATCGTACCCATTCCCTTCAACCAGTTACGCAGGTGGCTACAGGAGTTCACCCATACACAAGCGGAGAGTTGGTGGTCCTCGACACCAGGTTGCAGGCAGTTCAGGGAGGCCATCCCGTCCCTGGATGGTACGCTTACCAGGCGATTATTACGTCAGGACAGGAACGGGCTGAGCCTGGTGACGGGGACCATCACAGGACACTGCTCATTAAACAAACACTTCCACACAATAGGACTAACGGACAGACCTTTGTGCAGGGTCTGCATGGAGGCTGAGGAAACCGTTGCGTATGTGCTGTTTGAATGCACAGGCGTCATCCAGATTAGAACAAACTCTCGGAATATCCCGATCTTTCACAGATGTTCTTAACAAATGCGGAGATTTTATTAACTTCTGGAGGGAGGTGGGCTGGTTGGAATAAACCCCCGACGGCCGCCATGGCCCACGCGCAATGGTCCACATAAAGGACTAAGTGCGGAAACCAAATTCTTAAGGACGCTGTTACAAATGGGTAGTCAAATCATTACATTTTTAACACAAAAGTATGTTTATTAAATAAAATGCTTTACATTCTTAATTTTTTTTTGCCCAAACTGTTGATAGATTTGCATGGTACGATTCTGAACTATAAATATAATTTTAAATAGGTACATTTTTTCAATAAATGTATCGAAGTAAAAATTTTCACTCCGGTACAATTATTGAGAAACTGTACCTATCTAAAATTATATTTATAGTTCAGAATCGTACCATGCACATCTATCGACCGTTTGGCTAAAAAACATTTTAAGAATGTAAAGCATTTTATTTAATAAACATACTTTTGTGTAAAAAAGTATTGATTTGACTAACCATTTGTAACAGCGTCCTTAACAGAACATAGAACGGTCAAAATTGCTTAACAAGCATGAATTTACGTGGTTGTCAAGCAATTTTGACCGTCTAGGGATCCCATAACAACCTTCTTACAACACACTTAAGTAGTGCTGAGTGTACAATCTATCTGCTTAGCCTTTTCCCAACTATATTGGGGTCGGCTTCCAGTCTAATTGGATGCAGCGGAATACCAATATTTTACATGGAGCGACTGCCTATCTGACCTCCACAACCCATTGACTGGGTAATACGATATCCCTTGGTAAGACTGATTGTCATACTTTCGGGTTTTTGACGACCCGTACTACTGTCAAAGATCCACGAATGACAGACGGGATCAACGGCTTAAAGTGCCTTCCGAGGCACGGAGGGGTCTCGGTATGTAAAGATGGTCACCCATCCACGGATCGACCCCGGCAAGCGTAGCTTAACCTGATGGATCGACCCGTGCGGCTGTTATTACTTAGCCACGAGCTCCTCCTCCGAGTAGTGCTGAGTGTACACCATGTGAAATTTCTTGAAAATTTCCGAACGAAAAGCGTCGTGCTCGCGTCTGTCTTCTCCTATCACATCAACTGTCAAATCAAATCGAGATTATTTCAAAATACAAAAACATTTTTTAGATGAATACAAGTTAAATATAATTTATAATTGTACGCAGTGAAAGTTGGTGGTTTATAATTATAGTGTTGATGTTTAGACAGTAAATACACACAATGGATATAAATGAAGGTGAATGTTTACTTGTCATAACCTATTTGCTTTATAAGTTTAGCGGTATTACGAAAATATTTGTTTTACCTTGTTCGAATGGGCCTGTTCATTACAAGAATCGTAATTTGTATATGAATAAGCTGTTTTATAGTGCTCGAACTCGAATATCAGCTATTGAAACAATAATTCCAGTAGCTGACTAATTTGGGCTTTTGTAGGTTATAAACACAGTTGGAATTTACCAAAATCATGTCTAAATTGCTGATAATATATATTATCTTAACATACCTACCCAGGATCAAACACTCATACAGAGAGAATTCTTGATAGCATTGCAAGATATTTATTTAAGTACTGTTTTTATATCTGTGAGTTTTATGTCTATTTCCATTTTTGTACTTGTTTCATAAGTTTAACAGTATGCTCAATACTACAATGTCTCACATTATCGTTCCAGGCACAACTGCAGATGACCTATGGACCCCCTACAAGGAGTTGGTCTCTGTGGTGGAGGGCTACCTGGCACATGAAGGCAAGGGAGCCCCATACGCTGTTCATACATTTGAGTCAGTACTGAGGAGGCATAAGCAAACATTCCTATCTCTGTTTAAGAACCCTGTAAGTTTGTAATTTTGGTAATTTGTGACTACCTACAAGTGCTATTACAATATTATTTCACAACAAGTAAAGTCAAAAGTTAAATTGAATTTCAATCGAAGTTTATTGTTTTTTTGAACAAGGTCTGAATAGAAGTCAATAATTCAAAAGACAAGACATATATTAAGTCACTGACTGCCACTGCGGACACACGGTGTCCGCAAACAATAGATTGTCTAATGTGTCTGTTATCTGGCAGTCAACATGTTAAATGTCATGCTTTCTTTTTAAAAGTAAACCACTCAGTAATATATAAAGGAAATTAAATCAAATCCTCTTAAGATATCTGGGTTGAGCACAAGCTCCTCAATAGAAATTCACCAATACCTTGTATTGTAATAGGTTGGGGAAAAAGTTTCTTCGCATTTTTTAAGAAAATTCGAAACATTTTTTAATATACATTATTTACATTAATCTAAAGTATGTAGGTACCATTTTGTTCGATAACTTTTTGCCATCTTTTAGGTAGGGACATGATCCCATTGCTATAGAAATTTTGGGACTTCTGATCAAAATTCCGCGACAAGTGGTTTTGGCAGTCCTCTTGTGATGTTAACCTGACACTGCCTAAAGAATTCTGAAGAGACCGAAACAGGTGGAAATCTGAAGGTGCAAGGTCAGGACTATACGGCGGATGCATTAACACCTCCCAGCCAAACTCTCTTAATTTTTGCTGAGTGGCTAAAGATGTGTGAGGTCTAGCGTTATCATGATGAAAAACCACACCCCTTCTGTTGATTAATTCCGGGCGCTTTCTCTCAACTTCTTGCTATAATCTCATCAGTTGTTCGCAGTGGAGTTCAGAATCGATGGTCCTGCCTGGTGGTAACAGCTCATAATGAATAAAGCCCTTCCAATCCCACCACACACCTTGTTGCGAGCTAACCCGGGTTTCGCCACAGTCTGTGAAGCCTGACCGGCCTTTGACCACGACCTTTTTCGCACGTTCTTGTCTTACGTGATCCACTTTTCATCACCAGTTATCAGCTTCTTCAAAAATGGTTCGCTTTCATTACGTAGTAATAAAGAATCACAAATGAGTACACGGTTCATTAGGTTTCTTTCAGTGAGCTCGTGAGTGTACTCAAATATCGAGCTTTTTGTGTACCCAGTTTTTTTCAAATGCGCCAAAACTGTTTTGTGGTAAATTCCCAGTTTTTCAGCTACGTCGTAACTACTGATATATATCGATATCTTGCTCCACTTTTTCAAAAATGGCATCCATTTTATCCGTAATAGGGCGACCAGAGCGACGTGCATCTTTGACATCAAAATTTCCGGATTGAAAACGCTTAAACCAAATTTGTGCTACTCTCACAAACACTGCACTGAGTCCATAAACATCGCAAATTTTTTTTACCTTTTTTGTAGTAAAATTTTAAAATGTATCGAATTTCTTCATTAGATTCACTCATCTTGACAGTACGAAAAACGAATGAAAATCACACATTTTCCTAATTTGAATTTGTAATTATGTTCTTTAAAGTTTAAACTTTCAATGTTACCAAAACCAGCCAGATACAAATAGTATAGCCAAAGAGATTTTATTTTAAGTTCATACATACTATAATGCGAAAAGACTTTTTCCCCAACCTAATATAATGGGCTGGTGAAGATTAGTAAATGTATGAATAAGAATAAATAACAAGCGTGAATAAGTAGATACTTTGCATAATCAGCCTAATATGTTCCCACTGCTGGGTCACAGGCCTCCTCTCTGTGAGAGGGAGTGGGCCATAATCCACCACGCGGGCCCAGTGTGGGTTGATGTCACATGTCTTCGAATTTTTGGTTCTAGGACATGCCGGTGTCCTTACAATGTTTTACGTCACCGTTTTGAGAGCAGTGGTGATGAAATAATTTACACAAAGTAAAGCGCCTGTCAGGGTTCGAACCTGCGTACGACTTACACGTAAGTCGCGGTCGTTACCACTGGGCCATCACTACTCTCATACTACAACAACAATATTAAATTTGAAATGTCTCATAATTCACCAATTCTTTTTCAGGCAAAGAACCCGTCCAGCCGGGATGAGATAAGGCGCGGCATCACTGAGGGGGTAACCCTCCCCAGTGTGGGGAGAACACTCCTCTCTAAAGAACTTGTAGATGAAGCTGTTATCATATCAGGTTGGTTCCCTTTTATTATCATTTTTTATAATTAAAAAATAATTATATATTTTTACACTTAGGGCTAGTTGTTCAATAGTCAGATAATTTTTATTTAAGGAATAAATATGGCAGTTTGACAGTTTTTGTATTAAAAATATGTCAAACTGTCACATTTATTCTTCAGGTAAAAGTTATCTGCCTATTTAACAATCAGTCCTTATTCAAATTATTACAGATCCAATCTAGGCACTATGTGAAAAAAAAAATTAACTAATTAAACACAGTTAAATATTGAACTATTGTTCTCTAATAATACCCTGTAATCTGCTAAGTCTCTATTGTTTCTGACCCCAATTAGTGTCCCAACTAATACCTTATAATATATAGAAAGGTCGTATCAAAGTTGCAATTGTTGGAAGATCAAAGATTCATTCTAATGAAAGATTCAAAACATTTTTAACTTTCAAGTACACCTGTGGAATAACAGGATTATGCTGTGCACGGCACTATTTTCTAAACAGAAGACAGATTCTGGTACAGGTGCTACTATAGTCTGTTCCAAAAATATTGGTTGAAAATGGATCGGAAAATGTGCCTGTGCAGTGTGCAACCCAATTTGTAGTGGCACTTATAAATTGAGGTCTTTAACTTGCATATTTAAACCCAAAATTTTAATTTTAAATCACCTTACACATGTTTTACATTTGACAATAGGGGTTAATTTTGCCACCTCAATTATATTGTTATTCAAAGAATAATAATTGTTGGAAAAAGTGTAGTGATATTAAGTTGAAACCTTCAATACAGATGAATGTGTTACTAATTCCCTTTCGTGAGTGATTTCGTAAGAATTTAACCTGAACGGGGTTTGTTTACAATTTCAAGAGATACTTTTGGAACAGACATGAGTAATTAACTTAATTCTCCAGACATGTACAATGTAAGCGAGTACCTGTCCCTGGAGCTCCTGCACACGGCGCAGCGCCAGTCTCCGCGGCACCCGGGCCTACCTCGCGGGCTGGTGGCCGTGCTACTATACTATGACGGCAGGAGAGCGCTCGTGCAGGCTCTGAAGGAGCTCGTCATGGCACGGGAGGGCGTGTGCTGGTAAGTGTACGGCTATTAGGACTAGCTTACAGATTTCCTGTAAAAAATCCAAACTGGCAACTGTTCCAAACCCAGAAATCGAATTCGAGATCAAAAATGTAAACAAAGAAATGTTATTGTTAAAGTGACAGTTCAGGGGTAGTCAACATTTCCCTAGTTATTCTAATTATTTGATTTTAATTTTGAAAACGTAGAATATAACAAAGAACAACTTAACAACAAATAAAACCTCAGAGGGACACATTCAATCACGACAAAAGTCAGAAATCAGATGACAGTACTATTACTTTCCTCTATGCCGATCAGGTTGGGACGCTCAACTTGAACCGATTATTAGGATAACGCAATATTATTTACGATATTTTAACGATTTTCTTGTTTAGAAGGAAAAACATTGTATAAATAGAAAATAATTAATGTAAGTCCAAATGTTTAGAGCTTCTGCCTTATCGCCAGTATTATAAAAATAAATAGCACCATTTTATTTCAAACAGTTATATTTTATTCTTGGATCGTAGTTTACGTCACTTTAAAGCTGAAAACTGTGTGCAATATTATATTTTACCTGTTTAAGATATGCCTACAATTTTAGCACTATGTTAAAGTACTTTTCGGCAAACTGCACAATTGAGGTTATTATTTAAAATTGGCAACACGTTTGTTTACATTTTTGATCTCGAGTTCGATTTCTGGGTTTAGATAGAATACTCTTTATTATGTACTATCGGCAAAACGGACGCCTTTACACCTTAATGTTGCTTTTTGTATACACTGATTCACTCTAGGCCTAAGGTCCCTATGGCCAAAAATTGTTTCGAAATTGGAAAGGCCTGGCGTTTGTCGATAATACACTATAAAAAATACAGCTACAAACACAACAAGCATGAAAATAAAATCATACAAAATACCTGTAATTTTGAAGGAAAACCTTAGCTGAAGTAGGCCCAATTTAGTGCAATCCGCACCTGAGGGCTAGGTCTCCTGGAAAAAATAATCCCAAAGTCTTTGGATGTTGATCTCTTGTGCCTGATAATAGGTCTTTACCTATGAAATTGCCGTTTTGTATGAAAAAATTTAAACGAATTTTTTTCATGCATTTTTTATTTGTATTAATCGAAGTAATCACCCATGCAATCAATGCATCTTTGCCAACGCAGTGGCAGTTTATTGATGCCCTTCTTAAAGAAATCAGCTGGACGGGAGGAAACAAATTCTTCAAAGGCACTTTTTACTGCCTCTCGGGTATTGAATTTTTTTCCCGCCAAGAAGTTATCCAAATTCTGGAAAAAGTAGTAGTCTGTAGGCGCAAGGTCTGGTGAGTAGGGCGGATGACGGAGAGCTTCCAACCCCAGTTCTTGCAACTTGGAGACCGTCTGCTGTGCAGTATGAGGTCGCGCGTTGTGTGCAGGAGCAGCGGAGACGAGCGATTGACCAATGCTGGTTGGAGATGTGCCAGCTTCTCCATCATTGTGTTCAGTTCTTCACAGTACACATCTGAAGTAATGCTCACCCTGTTTGGTAAGAAGCTGTGATGAATCACACCGGCGCTAGACCACCAAACAGTGACCATCACTTTTCTAGGGGTAAGTTTTCGTTTAGGGCATTGTTTAGGTGCTGAACCAGGATCCAACCAACTTGCTGAGCACTTGCGGTTATCAAACAGAATCCATTTTTCATCGCAGGTTCAAAATTCCTTCATTTGTGTGTCTGTTGAGCAGTGCAAGGCACGTCTCGACGCGTACTTCGCGCTGGCGATCATTGAGTTCATGGGGCACCCATTTGTCAAGCTTTTTTACCTTGCCAATTTGACGCAAATGGACCAATATTGTTTTGAAGCTAACGTCGAAAGCTGCTGCTAATTCAGCCGTAGATTGTGTATCATCAGCTTCCACAATCGCCTTTAATTCGTCATTGTCGACCACAGTCTTCGGACGACCGCGAGGTTCATTTTTCAGGTCGAAATTTCCAGAACGGAAGCGAGCAAACCAATAACAAGTGGTGCGTTGGTTTGTAGTGTTAGCTCCGTAAACGTCGTTGATGTTGCGTGCCGCTTGTGCCGCGTTGCTACCACGACGGTACTCATATTCCATAATTACTCGAATTTTTAACGTATCCATGATGACGAAAAAGATTGAAATGCGATGAAAATGTAACACTAATCAATAAACAAATGAGTACTTTTGGAAAAAAAAATAAAATGTTTTAAAATAAAATTAATTTGAAATTAGAATTCTTAGCCAAACAAAAATTATTTTGATTTGAAATGGCCAGTACTGCAGAACGGCAATTTCATAGGTAAAGACCTAATATATGTGTGTGACCAAACTCTTTAAAAACTTTCACATCATCTCTTACCAGGTCAATAAACGCCCGCGAGGAGATAGTGTCGTACGTGTCGCGCTACGTGGAGCAGCTGATATCGGACGGGTTGCTAAGCAACGTGCTGGACGCGCTCCGCCGCTTCACGCTGGAGATCGAGATGGAGTTATTGCAGAACAACCGCGCGTTGCCACCTGGCAGACATCATGCGACGCTTGTCTGTACTATGGAGACTACTAGGTATGTAGAAGATATATAGGGTCCAAGAATGTGTTATCAGGACAATACTCTCTACCCAAAACCATCGAAAAGCACCAATTTGTTTTTACACAGTGTTACTTCTTAATACTTCATAATCAAAATATGATTCGTGACTTTAGTCGTCGATTGTTATAGTCGCGAATCATATTTTGATAAGATATAACCTGACACTGACATGCAATTGCAAAAAAACGCAAGGAAATTTGAATTTCGCGGGCTACCACTGCAGATCCGCCTTAAAACGAATTGGTGCTACTTTACCAGACTGCGGTGGTGCCCAGTAGGAGGGTGATGTTTTTATTGGTTTGTATAACTAACTTAAAACTCGTTTGTTTCACAGAAAATTGCTAGCAGGTGTAGTATTTGCAGCGTCAGCACAGAGGGGACTCAACAGAGACATCATTCTGAGGCTCATAGCAGAGGTACGTTACAATACTTCAATGGGGAAGAAAACTGTCAAATTAGTTCCGTGTAGATGGCGCTAAGTTACTTTCATTCATTTGCCAATAGAGTTCTTTGCTGAAAACTTTGCCGCGAGATGGCGCTAAGTGTTTTTCTTGTCGCCGATTGGTTGGTTTGCCTTCAAGATGACTGGCAAGTCCACACACAGCGCTCTCTCGCGGCGTAGCTTCCGGTAAACAACCCTTTATAGCATTACATACTTTATTGTTTATTTATTATATTTAGTAATAATTATATTGTCTTTTCTTGCTTAGCAAACAACATCGCCGACCCAGGGACCGACAGGCGCTCTCGATGAGATATCACTCGGGCTGCAAATGGCGCTGCTGTATGCACTGGATTTATCTGTGTTACACAGGTAAGACTAAATTAAAAATTATTAATCAAATTAAAGAATTACAAATAAAATAATAATTAAAGAAATCTTATTGAAAATTATACATTAATATTTAAAAAAATTGAATTATAATAGATATTTTGACACATGAAAAAATATTCTGAAATTAATCTATTTTAGAACCTTTATTTTGACATATGAAAAAAATTGACCTGAATCGCTGACTCTGAAGTCATATCAGTCGTAAAATCTTCCAAATTAATATTATTTCCTTTCCAAACCAGACGCGAAGACGGGGAAGAGTTAGCCAAGAAGCTGCCCCTCGTACAAGACCCAGAACTAATCTCCGTCCTCCTAGACGAGCTGTCAGGTTCCGCAGAGCAAGGCCGAGGGTCTGGCGTGCGAGCATTATGTCAACTGTCACTTGGGTTAGCGCTCGCGGCTCTGAAGAGGGCGCCACAGTCGCTACTGCGCCGGACTACTGCACCGCATCTGAAGTGTGAGCTGTTGGACCAGGATGAGATGCTCGTGGATGCTGCTATTGATGGCAAGGTTACTGTTTTATTTTATTTCATACTAGCGACCCTCCCCGGCTTCGCCGGTTTTTACGACTTGATAAAACATCGATACTTCTTTACTACATAAGTTTAATATTAATGTATTATACACATAAACCTTTTTTCTCATAAAACCTTCTCGAAATGGTAATGAAAACCACAATAAAACCCGTTGCGTAGTTTAAAAGAACAACGCGGCCACACAGACAGACACGAAAAGGGACTTTAATTTATAATATGTAAGAAGGGAAGACAAACAGTAGTATATTAAAAAATAAATACAAAGAACATTTAACATAACAAATATACGACTCACTACATTTTTCACAGATTACACTTAAAATATTTACAAATTGATAACTGTAGTCAGGGCAAAATCAAATAAAAGAACAAAAAAAATAATCTTATTATTTATTATCGCGCTAAACACTCTGGCTGCAGCTATACCTTTATGATAAACTGCCCTGTATGGCCTAACACTGTCTCCTAAGATACAGGACTACCTAGTTTAGGAGACAGGGTTACATAATCTGTGTAGATTTATGTAGATATCTGTGTTTTGTTGTGTTGTACATCTGTTTTTGTGTACCTATCATGAATCTTGTGTGTGTAATAAATATTATTCTTATTCTTATTATTCTTATTTAAATACAATAATAATAACATCTAATATTTTCCAATTTTCCAAATAAGGCCTTTACTTATATCCTTGTACATATAACTTACAAAATGTTTCAAACTAAAAAGGATTTAGAAACGGATTTCTTCTTTTGATTTTAATAATTATTTTGTGAAATTAACAGCCAACCAACACAATTCATCAGGTTTCCAGATGTTGAGGATTTTTTTTACGGGTATCATAATTAGCCCCCCTGTCTGTGGCACGGACCCGAGCGGCGCGCGTTATTATCTGTAACATATTATAACTGTTTTGTTTTTGGTGGCAGGTATTCGAGTACCTCGACGAGGCGATATTATCAACGGACCTGGTATCGAAGGAGGAGTACTATCAGCGTCGCATACACACGCTCATCACGGATTTTATTGTACTCATGCACTCCAAGCTCATGGAGATGAGGGTCAAGTAAGTATTACATACTAATATTTTGTTTATGATGAGACTGTTTTAAACTACACAGTGTGAAAATACTAGTGGGTACAGCATTTTTATCTCACGAAGCGTTATGAATGTGTGTCATCCCACCAGGGAGGTCCGTGGTGGTGTCACGGTATTGTTTTGATGTTCTCAAAATTACTACGAATTTATTTTACGTCCCAAGACGAAAAAATTGACAAGGACTAGCAGGGCAGAGAAATAATACAGAGTGTAATGTGCGCTGTAATCATATTTATGACAATTATTTTAATATATGAGAATGTCCATCGGCAAAATGGTGACAAACTTCCATCCCCTATTAACACCGTCAGGTCCCAGCTGGCGTTCCTCAAGGTTCAATAGTAGGTTATTTATTTCTCCTGTTCAATGATATCACTATTCAACCTCGAAACAAATTTTCTTGCTTTACTGACGAATACCTCTTCGGATGATATCGATTTGATCATAGGTCGCCTACAGTATTCTATAGATTTGCTTCTTGACTACTTTAAGAAATGGAAAAAAAACTAAATGAGGATAAAACAGTGTCAGTGAATGAATTTAAGATTTTTACTATGTAGATAATTCTAACACTAAAATTGCTACGTCCCCAGGGCCGACGAAGCAGCCCGCGCGGTGCAAATGTACGCGTCAGAAGGACTCACCCCGCCTGGCGGCGCCGGCTCGTCCCGCACGCGTTTAGACGCTCTGCTGCGCTGCGTGGAGCGCCTGTACGCGCGCGACCCGCTCGGCCTGCGCCACGACTACTGGCTGGCCTGCCAGCCGCACCAGCACTCACACACACAGAGGTACGTACTAGTTTGTTGCCTAAAGGTGACACGAAATTTTCCTCCAAGTTGCTCCAGTAAAATTCCGATAACTGAAGTATTTGTGGATTATCATCGGCATTTACCACGTAATATAGAACAACTCTTGTGAGCATACATCTCTCCCACAGATCAGGCGGCCGTGCAGCCACTCTCTACAAGTTCGTGCGCCTCTCCGGCGAGGTTGTATGCGGCGCACTGCTAGCTGCCTACTTACGAGCGCTGGCCAGCCTGGCCGTGCCTCGCCACACGTGGGCCCTGCTGGCCAAGCGAGATGCACTGTCTGCGTATCATCTGCTGACTGCGCTGGCTAGATATCACAGGTCTGTATCGCAGATGCAATAGTGAAAGTTTAAAAAATAATAGTATTTTTAGATTTCACTGAATAAGTAACTGTATCAATATTGACTTTAAGTATAAAATTCGATGCATACATCACGCTTGATGTCGGCGTTGAATTTTATACTTAAAGTCAATATTGATACAGTTATTCAGTGAAATTTAAAAAGTGCTCGAGCATCCGCGAGGATTTTTCCATTTGGTAGAAACTGACCCTTAGTCGTCATAGGTGTCACCCCCTTTCGTTCCATATCATCTTTCACACAGTCCATTATCAAAGTCTACTATTGTGTATAATAAGCGGATGTTTGTTGTACAGTAACCTGCGCGCCGACCCGGCTCCGTTCTCAAACCACGTGCACGCTTCGTCGCTGGGCGCGTCCGCCATCGTGACGCCCGCCGCGAGGCCCGGCAAGCTGCTCGTGAGGCAGGAGGAAGTAAGTCTGGTCCTGCAACTGATTGGCAGGATGTTTATTACCATCATCACATAGCAATAAAAATGTCAATGTCATGCATACCGGCCGATCTTTTCTGTAAAATATCACCGTGAGGTGAAGTGAGTTGTCATCACGGTTGTCATTCTATCTGATGGATTCACACTCGGAGCGGCTGTTATTTGTATGGCTACTGAAATGCCAATTTTAGTGTTTTTTTATTAATTTATTTGCATTGTAAGTGATTGTACTGTTGGTGTTCTTATTCATCAAACCGCCGTTTTTATTCATAAGATAAAATTTATCTGACTGTCGAAAAATAGGTCCTAAGATTTAATTCTATGCCTTTATTAAAAAGACAGATAAACTTGCCTATTCAAATAAATACTTGATGTTTTTTAGGTGGAAGCATTGATAGCCGCTCTAAAACTAATAGCAAGCGTGGCGCGCGAGGACCACGCCGCGTGCGCCGCTATATGCGAGAACCTGCAGTGGGACGCCGTCAACTGCATGTTTGGTCAGTATACTTATAACGGTCAATATTGGAAATAGATAATTATGACTTCTCACGAACCAAACGGTCATTGAAATTGTAAGAAGAGTAGTCATTCCCTTCAATTTTACACAATATTAGTTTGCGGGTAAAATGGGGTTGGGGTGGGGTTGGGGGGGTTACTTTGATAACAACTTTCGTTATAAGGAAAAACCTTTAAGTATAGATTTATGGAGGCATCAAAAGTTTTTCTTACCTTAAAAATGACCAGTAACCGGTACACCAACAAAAACTTATTCACACACCAAATAAAATTAGTTTTCATAAATCGAAACTTTCGACTTATGAAAACTTTCGACTCTTAAGTGTTGTCAAAGTAAACCCGTATTATAAAAGTAACCCCATTTGACGGTATTCCCTTTCTCTAACTTGGTTGACATATTATCCAGTCAGCGTACTGTTTTAATGGGGCGGTGTGCTACACCCTTATTATTTTGTTAAATATAAATTTTTTGACCAAACATTATTGTTATCAGGTCTAATCTGCTGCCACATCCCGCTGCAGCTGAAGGCAGAGCTATGCACCACTCTGGCAGCTCTGGGCAGCACTCCTGCCACCGCGGGCAGGGTGTGGGCAGCTCTAGAAGCGGCACACCTTGTGTCTACCACCAATGATAAGAGAGCACTCAATGCTGAGCTACATGAGGTAGGTACCTGTGGTGTCTTGGTTTTGGTTAGGTTAGATATGTACAATAAAACAGTTTCTAATATTAGTGCGTTTGGCGTGCTATCGCTACGGCTGCTCGTACAAGACTGAGTATGACAGGGAGTGTGGGGCGATGCTCCGCACTCAGTGCACTACCGTGCAACCCCCACCATAGCACGCATAAGTTATTTATTAAACGTCACAGCACTATCACGGAGACTAGCGATGAACCACTTTTCAACCATATTACGAGGGTAATAAGGTTGAAAAGCAACGCATCCTTGAAATTCCACTCTCAGTCTGTCAAAATAGTTCCGCGTAAATGGCGCTAAGTGTTTGTTACTTTCATTCAATTGTCAATGAAGTTCCTTGCTGAAAACTTTGCCGCGAGATGGCGCTAATTGTATTTTCTTGTCGCCGATTGATCGCTTTGTCTTCAAGATGACTTTGACAAGTGACAAACACACAGCGCTTTCTTGTGGCGAAGCTTCCGGAAACCAACCCCAGTGTGCATCTTGTTATCCAGTATTTTTTTAATTTGTGTTCCTATCCAGGTGGAGTGTCGCATCGAGGAGTACCCTCTGTCCCGCGCCTTCCTGTGCCTGCTGGATTCGCTGAGTGCGGCGGCCCCTCTGCCGCGGGCCCTCGGCGCTGGGGTCCGGGCCCCCGGCCTGGATCCCTACGTGGAGCACGCACTCAACAGGCTGGCGCTGCCGGCCCCGCACAGGCCTTATGCTAAGCCGACCGAGAAGTGGCAGGTATGTAGCACCGACTAAATACTATTGACGTCTTCAGTAACTAAGGTTCACTTGAAATCACTTCACTTTTTATGACATGTGGACTTATGACATGTGTCAAATAAACATATTTACTTTCTTTCTAATGATTTTATGAATACTGGCCCTTTGAAGCACACTTTCCAAATTAAAAATCTCAAAACCAAATCCTATCCAAAAAAAGTATTTAAAAAATATTAAGTATCAGGGCGGCGTACATCGAGCTTGATAGAGACTGCCACACAAGTATGCGTGACTTCTTTGACAAGTATGAGTTCGTACCGGTACTATGGGCCAAAGTTCCGCATGATCACCTCAAAGGCGATAATCGCATGCACGGCTCACGACTCGATCGCACAATGTTCGGTTGTCACTAGCTGCGCTCTCACAGGAATAGTTTCTTAAGTGAGCATGCTTAAGTTTTGTCCATAGTACCTATGTCATTCGTTATGTCATTTGTTCAAGGAGCTCGTGGCTAAGTAATAACAGCCGCACGGGTCGATCCATTAGGTTAAGCCACGCTTGCTGGGATTAGTCAGTGGATGGGTGACCATCTTTACATACCGAGACTCCTCCGTGCCTCGGAAAGCACGTTAACCTGTTGGTCCCGGCTGTCATTCGTGGATATTTGACAGTCGTTAAGGGTCGTCAAAAGCCCAAAAGTCTGACAACCAGTCTTACCAAGGGGTATCGTATTACCCAGTTACTGGATTGTGGAGGTCAGATAATAGGCAGTCGCTCCATATAAAATACTGGTATTCAGCTGCATCCGGTTAGACTGGAAGCCGACCCCAACATAGTTGGGAAAAGGCTAGGCAGATTGACCTGTCATTCGTTAAAATGAAAATGAACTTACTTAACTATTTTTCAATACTTAATGATTCATCTTCATTTATATTCACAATCTAAAACTTTAGTATTTTAAAAAAAAAAGCAAAACACAAATAAAATACGCAAACTTCACACTATACGCTGCTACAAGGATCATTTGCCGCTCGAACGACATCGACAGGGGGGCGCTGCGGGTAAACATTCATTGTGCAATTGTTTTGTGAATGTCACTTGAAATGTATTGAAAAAACATCATGGCTTTGTTAGTTTGACCAAAAATAACGTGTAGCGCTATACACTAAAAATAAATAAATATTTTTTTATTAACAAATGTGGGTACAACTCATCTATCCTAAACAAAAACACAATGTACATAGTTTTGAATATTTAAAATATAGAGTAAACGACGATGTCTGTGCTAGTATTAACTGTGTGACAGACACCGGCGCCTTCCTCCTACAGCACTTACTGTATCCAACACTATTTCATTCTCTTTTCCCTACACAGATGCTGTCCCTATGCTTCCGTCTGTTCGCGCGCTGGCTAGAGTCCTACGAGCCTTCTCCGAGCGACTTCCCGCCTGCAGGCCGCGAGCCCGACACCAACCCGCCGCCCGGCTTCCGCCTGCTGCTACAGCTGCACACCAAGTCCGAACTGCTGCGCCTGCTGCTGGCGTCCCTCGATGAGGCGTGTGACTTATTAGACAGACAGCCGCAGCCCGCTAAGGTCAGTGATGTCTGATAGTGATAACTTGATAAGTGTTTTTATATTGGTTGTTTGATCAAGTTTTTTTTTGTCAAATGACAGGAGTGAATCGGAAACTTGTACATTTTTTTTTGTGCATAGATCAGACTGCAGTTTTCAATTTACCACTGCAGTATTTTTTTATCTACTCGAATTTACGTTCTACTTTTTTATTTCTCTCAAAAATAATAATTTTATTTTAAATTTGCACTAAGTGTATGTCTACCGTAGGCGTTGCCGTCGTGTTGAAGCTGCGTATACAGCATACGCTGCGCTTGCGGTGCTTATACGTTATTGTTTAAAAAATACCTCGTATTGACGAAGTTTTGGCGTCGTGTTTGTGTGGCGTCTACGCTGCTTATACGTTCAACGAATGGATGTTTTAATGCTACAACATAGCGAGGTATGTTTCCTCCTCAGGTGTTCGTGGAACAGAGTCTGATCAGCATCCTGCAGATAATGGAGCGCGCCCTGGCACTGGAGCGACCGCTACAAACTGCTGCAGCCGACGCCGGGCGATCTGTGCTCATCGTGCCGCTGTCCAAGCTTATTCTGGGTAAGTTTTGCTATTCATAGATCATGATTGGAGTCGGCACAGCCAGTCTGTTTCTTCCATACTTCTCTATTAAAAAAATATACGTCCGCGCTATTTGCCTTGTTTCAGGCAAATAGCGCACTTTAGAATGTCAGTTTATTTTATGCAGCGTAATAAAACTCCATATTTGTGTAGAATTTAAATCGACGTATGTTAAATCTCTTTAACATTTGCAGGACCAAAACCTCGAATAGGGTGTAATGTTGAAATAAATTCCAACCGACATGTAATAACCTATATTCTAGCAAACAAAAGATCATTAATTCAGTGTTTAACTAAGTTTCCTCGTCTTAGCCCCCGAGGGTCCAGACAACAACTGCCGCCTGATAACATGCTGCAAGGTTCTGCAGCACGTGTCCACTCTCCCGGCGGCCGCTGCACGTGCAGTAGCGCTGCTGGTGCGCGCGCTGCACACGCCCGCCGCCGCGAGGCATCTGCTCGCGTCTATTACGCACAGACACGCGCTAGCAGCTGAGATCAGGTGTGTGCTACTGCAAATCAATTTGTATATTACTACCAACTCACTTTTGCTTACTATAACCCACACTCGGTAACGTCGCACGCAGGGGCACGTCTTCCCCACCATTATCGCGCCCCCCGGTCTACTCCTTGATATGCAATGGTCTCTGTTGCACCATGTAACATGAGGCAACAGGGGCTAGTGTGAATCTGTGGGTTCATTCGAGTAATCGAGTCTCGTCAAAACACGCTGGGGTCGGTGCATTTTATTCATTCATTCATAATAGGTTGGGGAAAAAGTTTCTTCGCATTTTTTAAGAAAATTCAAAACATTTTTTAATATGCATTATTTACATTTATCTAAAGTATGTAGGTACCATTTTGTTCGATAACTTTTTGCCATCTTGTAGGTAGGGACATGATCCCATTGCTATAGAAATTTTGGGACTTCTGATCAAAATACCGCGACAAGTGGTTTTGGCAGTCCTCTCGTGATGTCAACCTGACATTGCCTAAAGAATTCTGGAGAGACCGAAACAGGTGGAAATCTGAAGGTGCAAGGCCAGGACTATACGGCGGATGCATTAACACCTCCCAGCCAAGCTCTCTTAATTTTTGCTGAGTGGCTAAAGATGTGTGAGGTCTAGCGTTATCATGATGAAAAACCACACCCCTTCTGTTGATTAATTCCGGCCGCTTTCTCTCAACTGCTTGCTTTAATCTCATCAGTTGTTCGCAGTAGAGTTCAGAATCGATGGTCCTGCCTGGTGGTAATAGCTCATAATGAATAATGCCCTTCCAATCCCACCACACACACAGCATCACCTTGTTGCGAGTTAACCCGGGTTTCACCACAGTCTGTGAAGCCTGTCCGGCCTTTGACCACGACCTTTTTCGCACGTTCTTGTCGTACGTGATCCACTTTTCATCACCAGTTATCAGTTTCTTCAAAAATGGTTCGGTTTCATTACGTCGTAATAAAGAATCACAAATGAGTACACGATTCATTAGATTTCTTTCAGTGAGCTCGTGAGGTACCCAAATATCGAGCTTTTTTGTGTACCCAGTTTTTTTCAAATGCACCAAAACTGTTTTGTGGTAAATTCCCAGTTCTTCAGCTACGTCGTAACTACTGATATGCCGATCTTGCTCCACTTCTTCAAAAATGGCATCCATTTTACCCGTAATAGGCCGACCAGAGCGACGTGCATCTTTGACATCAAAATTTCCGGATTGAAAACGCTTAAACCTAATTTGTGCTACTCTCACAGACATTGCACTGGGTCAATAAACATCGCAAATTTTTTTCGCGGCTTGCTTTGCATTTTTACCTTTTTTGTAGTAAAATTTTAAAATGTATCGATTTTCTTCATTAGATTCATTCATCTTGACAGTACGAAAAACAAATGAAAATCACACATTTTCCTAATTTGAATTTGGAATTATGTTCTTTAAATTTTAAACTTTCAATGATACCAAAACCAGCCAGATACAAATAGTAGAGCCAAAGAGATTTTATTTTAAGTTCATACATACTATAATGCGAAAAGACTTTTTCCCCAACCTAATACTACCAACTCACTAACGTCCTTGTTGAAAATATCTATTGACTAGATTCTGCCCGCGAGATATTTCTGGTTTTAACATGAAATACTAGATGACTTTTTACCGTCTTGAAAAATAGGCTATATTAGGTGAACGGAGTAGAAGCCTATGGCATACCTAACTTTTTTTTTTTTTTAATAAAAAACAAAATCAAAATTCAAATCATATGCACATTGCATTTCGATATTTTTAAATGATTTATTATTTTTTTTTTCAAAATTTCTGTTTTTATTGTTCTAAAATGAAAAGTTTACGTCGAATTTGTAGTATTTATGGATACGTAGATAATTTTTTCTTAATAATAATAATTAATAATAATAATAATATTATATTGGTAATAATAATATTATATACGAGTATTTCTCCCCGCCCACGACACCACCACCTGCTCGTCGACGGGGAGGACGCCGGCCGCCGGACGGTTTAGGACCTCGAGGCCCACCGGCCTCTGATAGGGTCCCAGCTCCCGGCGGAAGTGTGCAGCGCATGAGATGGACACGATCCATTAATGAGAACGTCATGCGCTCATACTATGGGGCTACAGAGGGGGGAAACAATCTGACCGCGTACCGTGTTCGGATGCTCTCTCTTTTTCAGGTGCTTGAGCCAGTTGTCAACGTTTCGGCACAACGACTGTCGGATCAGGTGCGGGTCATCCAGCGTAATCATATGTTGGATGACACTGTACTTGATCGCTTGCGAAATGAAATGCTGAGTAGCCATGTCATTGCCCCCCCGTCGCAGACTAATATAGAACCACCACAGTCGGACACAAACCAAGCTGATGAGGGAAGTGATGACAGGGCTATAAACGTAAGTACCCAGTGCAATGAAGAATTGAGGAGTGCTTTGGAAGGTGCGATTCGGGAATATCGATTCATGTCTCCCGAACTTAGACCACGCTTACCTCGTTTGCCCATGCATAACAAAAATAGGGCGCTTGTGGCGGCTCTGGATTCGCAGTTGTCAAACTATTTTGATGACTGCGAAGACCTCACCGATACTCATTCAATTCTGTACTGCGCGGCTGTAGCGGCATGTCGTGTAGCTCACGTCAAATTTGCTAATGACTCTAGAGCTACACGACCGAAACCAGCCGTACCAGCTTGGCAGTGCAGAATTGAGCGCCGTATTGGTGGGGCCAGAGCACTCATCGGCAAACTAATCTGCTTCAGGGAGGGCAATACTCGCCCTAGAGTGATGCGCTTTGTGAGACGGGCGTTCTCAGGGACTGATGTCAGCCCTCAGGACTATATGTCCCGTGTCACAGAGCGCATCGACTTCCTGAAGCAGAAAGTCTATGCATGGGCAAACCGTATTCGTAGGTATAAGCGGCGAGTGGAACGATACACTCAGAATCGCACCTTCCAGAGCGATGAAAGGTGGGTTTATAGGAGTTGGGAGCGACCGGACCAAGGTGTGACTGACACGCACCTGCCGGATGATGATGCCATGTGTTCTTTCTGGCGCAGTATCTGGGCGGTACCTGTCAGTCACACCGAAGGTGATTGGGCTCGGGAAGTCGAGCGAGCCTGCGATCCAATACGAGAAATGGAGGCTATTACCATCTGTTCCCAAGATGTAGCTCGTGCAGTCCGTCCGTTGCCTAACTGGAAGTCTCCAGGGCCGGACGGACTGCACAACTTCTGGATCAAATGGTTTCTTGGATCGCACGCTCGCTTGGCGGCTCAGTACCAGTCTGCTTTAGAGTCTGGTTCGCTACCCCAGTTCCTAACGACAGGAGTTACCCACCTGCTCCATAAATCCGGTAACACCGCGGAACCCAAAAATTATAGACCGATCACGTGTTTACCGACGGTCTATAAAGTTCTTACATCCATTTTGAGAGCTAAAATTAACGAACATATAGACACCAACTCCATCATGTCTGCCTCTCAAAATGGATGTAGGAATGGGTCCCGTGGTACTAAGGAGCTACTCCTCATTGATATGGCCATTAGCCAACAGGTTCGTCGTTCCCGAAAGGATCTGTCGACATGTTGGATAGACTATAAGAAGGCCTATGACTCGGTGCCACATACATGGCTCATGAGGGTGTTGGAGTTGTATAAAGTAGATGCAACTCTGCGCACCTTCCTGATGTCGTGTATGGGGCAATGGAGGACGGTCCTTCGCTATCCAGGATGTCGAAATATCCAGAGGAACAGCGAGCCGATAAGGATCGAGCGAGGCATATTTCAGGGCGATAGTTTGAGTCCGCTTTGGTTCTGCTTAGCCTTGAATCCTCTAAGCACACTGCTGGAGGATTCAGGTCTAGGATATCGGCTGCGGAGAGGTGGTCAGGTTATATCCCACCTCCTCTACATGGATGACCTAAAACTCTTTGCCCCCAACAATTTGCAACTGATGGAGCTACTGAAAGTAACTGAAACATTCAGTAGCGCCATCAGGATGGAATTTGGTGTGGACAAATGTGCGGTCATGCATGTAAAGCGAGGAGAGATTGTGGAATCCGTGGGAACCCAACTCTCGGATTCCATAAACCTTAGAGCCCTCTCCGCACCCGAAACCTATAAGTATTTGGGTATGTCGGAAGCGTTGGGCATCAATGTTACTGACATGAAGCAATCGTTGAAGGAGCGCTTCTTTGGCCGCCTGAAGAAAGTATTTAATAGTCTTCTATCAGGCGGAAACAAGGTGCGTGCCTTCAACGGTTGGGTCATGCCGGTTTTGATGTACTCTTTCGGCGTACTCAAATGGACTCAGACGGAACTCGACGCCCTGGATCGGAGGGTCCGTACGCTGTTGACTGCATATCGAATGCATCACCCACGGTCATCGGTAATGAGACTGTATATCCCGCGAAAGTGTGGAGGCCGAGGCTTTTTAAACGCTAAGACTCTCCACAACCGCGAGATATGCAGTCTCAGGGAATATTTCCTAGAAGCCGATGTGGGGATGCATCGAGATGTGGTCGCGGTGGACAAGGGCCTCACTCCGCTCTCCTTGGCTAAAGAGAACTGGCGCAAACCTGTAGTGCTTGACACTAACGATCGCAGGGAGGTATGGCAGAGTAAGGAGCTTCACGGACGCTTTTTCCGGGCCCTACATGGACCCGACGTAGATTTGTTAGCGTCCGTAGCCTGGCTGCGTTCCGGTGACCTCTTTGGGGAAACCGAAGGTTTTGTCTGTGCAATTATGGACGAAGTTATGATGACGAACAACTACCGGAAATATATTGTGAAAGACGGCACGGTTGACATCTGTCGGGCATGCCACCGTCCGGGAGAATCAATCCGACACATTATCTCCGGGTGTTCTCGTCTTGCTAACGAAGAGTACTTGCATAGACACAACCTTGTAGCCAGGATTATCCATCAGCAACTTGCACTGAAATACAACCTTGCGGAATCGGAAGTGCCGTACTATAGGTATGTGCCCGACCCAGTTCTCGAAAATGGAAATATCACATTGTACTGGGATCGATCCATCATCACTGACAGGACTATTGTTGCCAATAAGCCTGATATAGTGGTGGTGGATCGAACAGAGCGGCGCACAATGATTATTGACATAACAGTCCCGCATGACGGGAACCTCGTGAAAGCCGAGAAAGATAAACAAATCAAGTATCTTGACTTGGCTCGCGAGGTTGTCGACATGTGGGATGTGGACTCAGCGATCATTGTGCCGATAGTCGTATCAGCCAATGGCTTAATCGCTAAGAGCCTCGACCAACATCTAAGGAGGCTCTCGTTGGGCAGCTGGATTAAGGGCCTGATTCAGAGAGCGGTACTTCTGGACACGGCGCGCATTGTTAGGAGGTTCCTCTCTCTGGAGCCCTGACCGCCGGTAGCTTGGACCCTGTTCCCGATACCGGTGGGCTACTATGTTTTATATTTTTAAATGTTTTTTTTTTTTTTTTATTTCATGTTTTTATAAAAAAATATTTAAAAATGTGAAATATATGTATATAAATGGAATAAAGGAAATAATAATATAATAATATTATTATTATTATTAATAATAATAATTAATTATTAATTAATAAATTAATAATTTAATTAATAATTAAATAATAATTAATTTAATTTAATTAATTTAATTAATAATTAATATTAAATTAATTTATTTAATTATTTAATTAATTAATTATTTATTATTAATTAATTATTAATAATAATAATTTTTTTTTTTTTTTTTTTTCTGACTACGCTATTAAAAAAAAAAACTAGGTATGCACCTCCGTTCACCTAATATACCCAATTTTTTTCAAGATAGTAAAAAAAGTCATCCGGTACCGTCATCTGTGACCGGAAATATGAGAGAAAACTACACTAATGCAGTCTGCATTAGTGTAGCTTTCTCTCAGCGAAATATTTTTTCGTAATCGGACCGGTACTTCCAGAGATTACATTTTACAAACATATAAATAATCAATTTTAACTCTTTAAAATATTACTTTAGATTTAATAAAGGCACAATTTTGTTAACAAATGAAGTCGCGAACAAACTCAGTTTCTTTTTTTATTTCTGGCCATTTGCTAATTGACTTTCTGTTGGTTGTCAATAAAATACAAGCTACTAAACTCGCGACAAAATAATAGGTCCCTTTTGACAGCCCATATTGTTTCATATGCCAAAGAGAGACAGACATAGCGGGACAAAGGGGGACACCCTCATGTCAAATCGGACTTCTTAGATTGACCAAACTATACTACATTTGTTCAATACTACATGAAATAAACCGATTTTATATCTCTAGATACGGATTCGTGGAATGCCTGGAGGCGGAAGAATGGTCAGCACCAGTAGTACAGGCGGAAGGCGACAGTGCTGCAGCCGCAGCGGCCCCGGAGCCCGGCCACTACGTGCGCCAAGCTAAGGAAGGCGTGCTGGTGCTACTGCAGCACGTGCTGCCCACCGCGCCGCCCAACCTCGCGCACTTCCTGCTGGGGTACAGCCTCACTGATGACGTGAGTACGACTTACCGAAAATTGTGCTTAGAATACCTTTCGCAGAACAACGATAACAAACACTGATTGAGCTGGAAAAATAAACAGGGCGCATGCGCGGCGCTCAGCCGATGCCACTATCTCCAGTATTATATATTAGTCTATGATGCCTAGTTAGTCGCGCGCCCGCTCTGGTGAGGGCACGTAACGTTTTTGTTCTTCTGCTGCTTACGTTCGCTTCCGTCAAAACTTGTAAAAAGGTAAGTAACGTACACGGTACACGCCACATAAAGATCTATAGTTCCACAAGTTGTTGTGTGTTAATATTAAACGGTTTTTCGTGCTATAAACTGTCGTCTTTTACTGATATTAACCCACGCCATGAGAGTGGCGCCCAACCGATACACCACTAAACCAACGACGTCAAATAACTCAAAAAAAAAATCAATTTTTGTTTTGCGATCTGCCATTGTGAATAGAAACTAATTACGGAAGTTTTGCGATCTGCCGTTGTGGATAGAAAACTAAATACGGAAGTTAGAATTGCGTGATTGTGTAGGTTTTTTCACCTCTAATGCGGTGATGTAGATTGGTGAAACGTAGCATGTTAAATATAAACATGTTGAAACAAGTTCGCCTAGTTGTTGTGTTACGTTTCGGCAAACTGCACCCAGCATACTGAACTGACGGTATAATTTTTGCGCTCTAGCATGGTGTGGGTGACACACGTCAGTATGGCATGACTAGGTCAGTGACAATTATGCACAATTCAATTTTATCGATAACGATTCTTACAGCAAAAATCTCGTTCTCCTAATAATTTTAAAAATGTCTGTGATATATCATATTATTATGAAATTTATTTTAAAATATGTATTTAATACAAAACATTAAAAAATCACATTCAAAGCACTAACGGTATTTATTTCAAAAAAAGTTTTTTTTTCATGGTATAATTTTTTCGGCTAATTTAACTCTATACTAGATGTCTAACAACAAAAATTTAAAAGTACATACAGTAAACTTCTTTTTCTATAAAAAATATCGACTATCGATAAAAACCCCCAATATATGTCATCACTAAACATGTCTATGGCGTTACGTTACACGCCTATCACTTTGCTTCATTTTTCTTTAAATTTGATTTTATTTGTAGATAATAACATTTTGTCAGGATGATTTATTTAATTTACTACAGTTATTAATATTATTGAATCCGTATTTTACGATAATGATATTTAGGGTGCAGCTAAAATATTAAATCATGATTATAAATCGCGATAACGTTCAAGAGTGAAAAGGAATAGTTCGTAAATGTCACCCGCACCATGCTAGAGCGCAAAAATTATAATTAGGTACTACGAATGTAAAATAATAATGTTTGACATCTATGTGGGAATGGTATGGCAAATAAAATTCACCATTGAACTGTGTTATTTAAAACAACCGTCTTGGTTCACCTTCCTTCTGCAAAAAAAAAAAAAAAAAAAAAATTACTAATTCTCCAAGTATTCCAAAATCAAATTAAGAGGGCTGACGCATTTTGTCACCTCTCTCGCTCACACTGGACCATATTTTTAAGAATGTTAAAAAAAGCATCTTTTCATTTAACATTCTTAAAAAGTTGGTTCCGTGTGAAGACAGAGGTGACAAAATGCGACAGTCCTCTTAATAAAGCATCTCATTCGTTATCTTAATAAAGCATCTTATTCGTTACCGTTGACACAACAGACAAAATAAAGCTTCCTACTCATTTCCTACATGTAGGTGGGTCGCAGTCAGCTGAGCGAAGCCGGCGCCTCGGGCTACCCACGAACCTGCCTACATTCCATACTCGACATCTTGGAGCAACACATCGCGTCTCACAACCAACAACACAGGTACGTGTTCACTTTTATCAGAACTGCCTTGACTGACATGATTTTTAGTGTTTTGAAGGACACTATACGGCTATAGCAGTAATAACAATAAGACTTCTATTGTGTCTCCTTTATGTTTTTAACCGACTTCAAAAAAGGAGGTTCTGTATTCGACCCGTATCTATGTTTATATGTCCGCGATTCTCTCAAAACTAATGAACCAATATTAATGATTCTTTCACTATTGTGATCTTTATACTTTCAGGAAGGTTTTAGTATATAATACATTATGTAATTATTCTATGTATAAATGTACTGTATCTCCGACATTTCTAAGCGGATTTTGATGATTTTGCTTTTCGTTCGTCTTGGGCTTACTTAAGTAATTATTTAATCAACTAAAAATGGAACAATAAATTTACTTTAAAAAAAGTAAAAACCGACTTCAAAAACCAAAAACGAATAAAATAACTTTCATAAAAAACTCAACAGCTTCTGAAATCGGTGTCTTCATTTCTTCAATGCACCTTAGCCTAGCACCGACTTGAGAAATGTTAAGTTTTTTTATTATTTATTTCAGTAACAATTTTTACATTTTATCGAAATGTAACATTAAAATCTAAAACAACACGAAGCCTTCTTGTTATAAGTTTAACTTAAATAAAAAAAAGATGTTCTAACGTAATAACGTTTGCGACAGCCGCGGTCATAAAACGTGCGAGTGGGACGGTGATTATTTAGCACGGGATCTATAACTTTAAAAATTCTTTGCTACCGATAAGCTTTCCTACATTTTCGACGAATTCAGTGCATTATGACATGTTATGTAATTTACCCTCTGTATATAAAAGAACAATCTGGAATATTATGTTTGTAGGGAGGCAAACAATTTAGTAGAGAGCTGCTACCGCCTGGTGTACTGGCTGTGCGCGCGACCCAACACGTCGGCACCCATCCTGCGCTTCCTCAGAACTAGAGACTACTTCCTGTCGAGGCATGTCAAGGCAACTGTTGATCTCAAGGTGAAAATTATGCTTTTGTAGCTGCTTTCTTCAAATGCAACTTGGCTGTTTCTTTCTCAGTTTTTTCTGAAGCTCCATTTACATGATGTAACTTTCTTGCCTGTGGCATGCAATAAAATTGAAGCAACAATTATCTTGCATCAACTAATCACTGTTTAGACGGTTCAACTTTTATTGTTGCTTCAATGTATTGCATGTAAATCAGGCTTCATTGATTAATTCAGGCTTGATTGATGAATTATTTTTAATAAGAGTTGAATGGAGAGAGACCACTATTGGTGAAATCATTGTTGACATGACAACTGTGCTGAAAATTCTACTCAAAATGGGGTTATGCTTATAAGCTGCTATACACTTGTACAGCTCTGTGACTGTGCCACCACCCCTTATAGTACTTTTATTTTAATACTTGGTTTTGCCCGCGACTTTTCCCGCATGGAGTTTGTAAATTATCCCACTGGAACGTACTACCGGGATATAAAGTCTCCTATGTCCTAATCCAGGTCAAGGTCTACCCATGTGCCAAATCATTCAAATCTGTTCAGCCGTTTTGGCGAGCAAGCGTAACAAACGAACTCATTTTCGCATTTATAATATTAGTTATGATTACTTCAATGTGAGAAAGAGATGGCGCTGCACGCCCTGTATAGCTCCATCTCTTTCCCACTGTGATGTGATCCTAACAAATAGGTAGTCTGGACCGAAAAAGGACATAGACTACTTTTTATCCTGGATCGCAGACGATGTCGCGAGCAACAGCTAGTATTAAAATAATACTGCTATATGGGGTGATGGAGAAGCAGTTCCATAGTCCTGATTTTGAATGCAGTGCATAGTCTAGCGAATACTAAATTTCCCTCTATTTCCAGTGCGCGTCAGTAGTGACGTTATCAGCACGCTCGTGGGTTCTGCGCGCGTGCGCGTGTGAGGCCGGCGCGGGCGCAGCTAGCCGGCAGCACGCCGCGCTGTCCGCGCTGCTGACGGCACTCACACACACTGCGCATCATCCTACACAGGTAACACGTCATACCATTTTAATTAATGAAAATACAACGTTGTTTTATTTTGTTAATAAAAAAAACAACTTTGTATTGTCGAACTGGTAATTGTTTTAATTTAAGGTTGAATGTCGCTCGCACGACGTAAAACGTTAAGGTCTATTTATACTTTAATACCAATGTGACAGTTGTTAAGCTTGATTTTCCATGTGACATTAGCTAATTTCAACTTAGGTGAAGCTATAATTTACTGGGCGTAAAGGAATTACAAGGAAGACTATACAAATACTCATCAGGACGCAAGATAAGGACACACCAGGGGGCCAACCACCACTTCTTAAAGCAGTATTATTTTAATGTTACTTCAGTGTTAGAAAGAGATGGTGCTATACAGGACGTCTAGCTCCATCTCTTTCCCACACTCATGTAAGATTAAAATAATACTGCTTTAAGAAGTGGTGGTTGGCCCCCTGGTCTTATAAAGGTTATGATTAAAAAAAAGATGAATTCGGACACTCATGTCTAGAATTCTAGATTTGATGATTCTCCGCAGTCGTTAACAGGTTAATTGTCAACTTACTGGAAGTTGTTAGCAAATTGTATTCGCGTTGCTGAATTTTGGACCAATTTAAGAAATAATATGTATTTTGTGCTAACAAGAAAACTATTCATATTCGTTTATTTGCGTTCCACAAATGTTAATTAACAAATGCCTTAGAGCTAAGACCCGTTGTAGACTCTGTCAGGGCACAGCAAAAATTATTATTGGAATTACTATTACTATTACTTAAAGTTAAAAAATCTAAATCGTAGAAACTAAATTAAAATAAAACTATACATGAAAACTGAATAATTACGTTCGCATAAAAAGTTAATCAATGACAAAAATATTTCTATTATTGGTAAGTAGGTAGCTATTTCTACTGGTAAGTATAACTAGAGTCTGTTACTCAGTAAAAAAAGCTAGAAGTACCTGTAAGAAGGGCTGCGTCTGCGCTTTCATCTGCTATTTCTGAATGTGTTGACATTAACACGTCGTTCTTTCATAGGAATGGGAATGGTGTCTACTCCGTCGGACGTTAGAAGAGTTGCCAGTAAGCGTAGAAGCAGCTGTCGAGCCGCGCTGGGAGTTGTTCCAAGCGCAACAGTTACGACAGGCCATCGCTTCCTGCGACCTACCAACAGGTATAACACTAGGTTCTAACTCGTGTGTATACTAAGTGGAGCTTGTCTGTTAGAAAACATTATTTATTTTGTTTTTATTACAAACAAAAGTGTGGGTCACTTAGGTTTTATCACATTATTTTACAATTTGATGCAGCCGTATCACTATTGTGTGTAAGTCAATCATACTGCCTAGCCTTTTCCCAACTATGTTGATGTCGGCTTCCAGTCTAACCGCATGCAGCTGAATACCAGTATTTTATATGGAGCAACTGCCTCTCTGACCTCCACAACCCAATTACTGGGTAATACGATACCCCTTGGTAAGGCTGATTGTCTGATTTTCGGGTTCTTGCGACCCGTAACGACTGTCAAAGATCCACGAATGACAGCCGGGACCAACGGCTTAACGTGCTTTCCAAGCTCCGTGCCTCGGAAAGCACGTTAAGCCGTTGGTCCCGGCCCGAGTCTCGGTATGTAAAGATGATCATCCTTTCACGGACCAACCCCGGCAAGCATAGCTTAACCTGATGGATCGATATGGTCAAAGTTTTCTTAGCCCCAATATTCACACATAAGATGATGTGACTTGTATGAAGCATTATTGAGGCTATAGATGTGTATGTGTTCAGGTCTGGGCGGCAAGCGCATCAGCGTGTCGCGCGTGCACGCGCTGTTGACGCGCGAGTTAGCCGCGCTTCACGCCACGGCGCCGCAGAGAAACCTCGTCGCTACAGAGATACAGAAGGCAAGATATTTACACTTATATATTAGAAACTACTACTACTAAGCCAGTCGTATATGAAGCCACTCTAATTTTGACAGAACTCATTGTCTTAATTGTAGAAAACAGTAATAATATAATGGTCTCCCGCAGGTCCTCGACTACGTAACAGAAGTGAACAGACAGCGCAACCTAGCGGCAACTCTCACACACTACTACGACTCGTGGCGCCAACTGACGGAGATACTGTTCTGTGTGGCGCCACACGACATACTCAGCCTCGAATCACGGAAGAACCTCCTCCTCAACATACTCCAAGACTTACTTAACAAGATCCCGCCTTCCGAAGTATTACCACAACTTGGGAATCTAGCATCAGGCACTGTGCTGCTCCTATTAGTCAATCTACGACACTGCTACATCCTGCAAAAGAGGGAATCAAATCAAAAGTCTTCGGAATTCGAAATGAGCTTCTTCGGACCTTCAAATCAGATCATGCAGACTAATTCCCTAACTCTCAAATTCATTCTCCACAAGATTCTATCCTGGATTCTTGTCTCCGGTGGCTCAACACAGAAGATGAGAGTGAATTTATACGGAGCCTTATTAAATTACTTGAATATTGTTAACTTGAAGTCAAGCGCAGCGGATCCGGAAGAAGAGAATATGTCTAATACATATGTTAGTAGATTAGACAGTTCGAGGGCGAGGCCTAGTCGTGAAGAATCTGCTTTAAAGTCCATGGTGATTGATGTGATCAGTGATTTTGGTGAGAACCTATGTTCTATAGTGTGTGGGGACTGTATCGGGGCAGGTCACGATGTGTGCCGCATGGTGGCGCTGGCCTGCTTGGACACGCTCATAGAAATAAACCCAAGGACTGATTGGATGAACACGCTGACCAACCAGGGCTACTTGAGGAGTTTGATCGATAGTTTGCTGCAAGATGATGAGGGGCTGAAGGAGGTGAGTGTGTTTTGTCATTATTTTCTATGCAATAGACAGAACCCGAATCATAATTCATATTTAAGGGATGTAACTAGATGTTATAACGTAAAATTGCGTCCATTGAGATGCTTCTACGAGAGAGTAATTTCTTTCTACTTACAATTTACTTCTAAGATTATTCTACACAACTTTGTGATCACACTAATATTATAAAAGTGAAAGTTTGTGAGTGTGTGTGTGTTTGTATGTTTGTTATTTCTTCACGATTGAATGACATTTGGTATGTAGATAGCTTATAGGCTACTTTTTATCCCGGTCTACGCCGGTGAAACCGCGGGGCGCAGCTAGTTCAATAATAAAATAATGATTCTCCACCACTTTGTTAACATTCATCAGATTACTGTCACATTTGTTTACTTCGCTAATGATATTTCAGTCACTTTCTTTGTACATCTTTGCCGCTAGAGCCTGTTATAACTTTAACCATCTTCAACAGACACTAGAACCAAACCCCAAATCCCTGCGCGTGCTCTACGTCTACGAGTCGAAGATGGGCCTGCTCATCAAGATGGCGGGCACCCGCGCGGGCGCTGAGACGCTGCTGTCGCAGGGCGCGCTGGGCTGCGTCGCCGCGCTCACTGCGCTCGCGGCGCATCCTGATATTCACACGGGCTATGGGACGCATACCGAGTTTGTGCCGTCTGTTGCTAACAGGTGAGGAATAAACAGCAAACTAATTGAGTTATGTATTGCTGAAATTAAAGCAACTTCAATCTCCATTTTGTCAAAACAACAATATTTTAATAATCCCACAGCATGGTTGGAGCCTTCAGCGACCGATTAGCTGACATTCAATTCTTGTATGGTACAAATATTTGTACGGTCTACAGATAACTGTATTGGAGAAGGAGATTTGTGTCCTTATTATTTTTGAAAGAGTAACCGTGGAGTTTCTTGTTGGCTCTTCTCCATAGGAAACAACCAATTGGAACCATGCACCTAGCTTCTAACGTTTCATAAGTGCCCATGTAGGTTTATGTGAAATAAAACATTTTGATTTTATTAAAAGTGCTCACACAGGAGAAATCTTACATTTATTTAGCGTTTTTGTTTACTTTTTTTGGGGAAAGTACTTTTAACGTACTTATGATTGACTGCGGGATCTTTCAAGAAGTATAACAAATATTATGGATGAATATTATTTTTTTTTTTGTCAGGTTCCGTCAAATCCTCGTGCCAGCGCTGTCACTGTGCGACGCGCTGCTGACGACGCTGGGACCGCAGAACCACAGCTGTGTGCTGCACGTGACGCACGCGCTGCTCAGCCACGTCGAGTGCATCGACGCAGTGCTTAGGTATGTGTTTCAAAGAAGTAGTACAAGAATTCCGTGGATAAGACGGATGAAAATAAATTGCATGCAGCGGAGATGAGAATGTTGAGATGGAAGTGTGGAGTGACAAAGTAAGAAATGAGAAGATGTGAATGACAAGGGGAAGTTTGAAAGTGGCGCCAGTGACAGAAAAGTTGACATGAAGTCGTTTTGCTTGTTATGCGCACGTGATGAGGAGGGAGGAAACGCATGTGACTAAAAGAGTGATGAATATACATGTTGATAGATAGAGAGGCAGAGGAAGGCCAAGGAAAAGATGGATGGATTGTGTGAGGAATGATATGAAAGAGAAGGGAGTGAATGATAGCGTGACGGTTGACAGGGGAGAATGGAAGAAGAAAACGTGTTGCGCCGACCCCACGTAATATGGGATAAGGGCAGGAAGATGATGATTTAAAGAAGTAGTTCAAATGGGTAATATACAAATCTCCTGCCAAACTGCAGTATAGTCCACCTTGTAGTTACTTTACCATTATTGATAAGCATTCCCATTAAAAGTGAAACTTTATTAAGGTTGAAACTATCTAACTGACACATAATTATACCTCGTCGTACTATGACGTGCGCGTGACATTCAACCTTAGGGTGATCGAGAACTTAATGCTAGTCTAGTCATGTGAATATATTGACTCGTTGTAATGACGCCACTCATTTGGTGAATGTAGTATTTTATCCGCTATCTTAGATTTTGACCTGAAAACCTTTTTTAAAAATCATATTATTTTGTACTAATTAAAAAAAAAAAAATTGTTTTGTATAGAGCGGCTCACCCCAACTCACCCGTCGAGCTCCTGATCGAAGTGGAAGCGATCACATCAGTGATAGGCCGCGCGTCTAACCGGGAAGTATTCGGCGGGGCGCAAGTAGCTGAGCCGACCGCGTTACAGGCCAGCGCGGCCGCCGCCACGCGCGTGCGCTGGCTCATGCTGGCGCTGCTCGCGCGCTTCCACCGCCCCGCCAGCGACCTGCCCGACCACACGCAGACGCGGTTGCTGTACTACAGGGTAAATCATAAAAAAACTTTGTAACAGACGGACAAAAAGTCATCTTATGTACCTTATGTTATGTTTTCCTTTTATGGTCGCGAAATCCTAAAAATTATTAGTTTTATCTAAAATTTAGTGTCAGTCTTTAAAACCTTGCAATCAAATCCACGAATCTAATGTATCTTACACGCGAGCGACACGTACAGTTGCAGAGGCAACTGCACGTGTCGACGGCGGTCGTGGACGCGCCAACAACCGCCGCCGACATGTCGGCGACTTAAAGCGACGCTTGCAGTTGTAGCGTGTCGCGTCCGCCATTTTGTCAGTAGACTGCAAATAGATCAGAGGTCTTAGTGCGAGTTTTTATACTTACTCGATCGCGTTTACGTTAACGTTACCTTACGTCAATTTGTATAGAATAAATGCGATTCCCACTATAGTCACCAGACGGCGCTTACTCAATTTCAGTACAAATTGACGTTTACTTTAACGTGATCGAGTAAGTATAAAAACTCGCACTAAGGCCTCCGGAGTGACAAAATGACGGACGCGATACGCTACAAGTGCAAGCGTCACTTTAGGTCAGCGGCGGTCGTCGGCGCGTCCACGATCGCCGTCGACACGTGCAGTTGCCTCTGCCATTGACGCGTGTCGCTCGTGTGTACTAACCGTTTTCAAAAACAGATTTTGTGTAAAACTATCGCTTCGCAAATATTTTTTTTACGTTACGATATAAATCCTACATTTTGAAGGTTGTTCTTACATGTTGCCATCGTAAACTGCTCCAGCTTATAAAATTCCATTTTACCCAAAATCTCACCAATCCTTTTTCTTCCAGATCGTATGCAATCTCTTAACATACGCGCGCAACGTAATGTGCGACGACAGCGGGCGCGCGGTGGGCGGGGTCGCCGTCGAGGGCGGCGCCTGCGCGCGGCTGCTGGCGCTGCTGCAGCATTTGGTGCGCGCGCATGCGCATCACGACAAGCTGCTCGCGACTACACGCCATCAGCTGCAGAACTTGCCTACTATGAGTCTTGATGGTAAGTGGCAAGTGAACAGTGGACCATGCTGGCCCAGTGGCGTGTATATCATGAGTGATGAGTTGATGACCTATGTTAACCCAATGTCTTGTGGCTTGTCTTATTTATTATTAGATCATGGCTCATGATTATTTATTTATTTAAATGGACAAACAAGGATTTGTAGCACTTCAGAGGACTCTGACTAATGATAACGTCGTTACGGTAAAAAATGTAAAAAATTCTTATACATGTTTGCCCAGTCTCTTGCACACAATGGTCCATGTTGGCCCTCTGGGTGCGTTGAGTGTTTACTTACATCACTAATCATAAAATTTCTTCCAGACATGCGCAAGCTCCTCCCGGAAGACTCCCAAACGCTCTCACCAGTGGAATGCCGTGGGCGCGCCGTGTCAGTGCTGACCGCGCGCGTCTCTACTAGGCGAGCAGAACTAGGAGCATGTTCACATGCACTGGACGCTGCGTTACATCTACTGTGGGCTCACGCCAGGCTGCTGTTGAGAGTGCATCTACCGACTGATGATAATGATAACTGTAAGTATGACCTGTGTGTTCCTTTGCAATCTCTCTCTCTCCTGTGGAGTGTAGTATGAGCTAACGTCACGCGGTGCACAGAGCTGGGGGCGTGTGAATCGATTAGAAAGAGTCAAAGAGATAATACTAAGTAAACTTTAATCTAAATTGCAGCGATGTTGAACACGTCGGGCGCGTGGCGCGGCAGCGGCGACGAGCTGCCGGAGCTGCGCAAGGAACTGATCGCCGTGTTCAACGACAGGTTCACCGAGCAGCTGCTAGACACCGCCAAGGTAAGGACAATCAGCACACCAAAGTCATACCACCTTACTTATAGTTAGTTGGCGAAACTTCACAGTACGCAAAATACGCTCTCGGACGTGGAGTTGCGGACACCAACCATATACAGGGTTATTGGTAAAACACCAACAATCTCTTAAGGGGTCATTGCACTCATCATTATGAACAACTTTTAATATGGGACCAAACCTGAAATCGCGAAAAAAAAAATCAGCTGCTCCCTACATCTTAACGAGTTTGATGTAGATAAATGTACTGAATAGCTGATTTTTTTTCGCGATTTCAGGTTTGGTCCCATAGTAAATGTTGTTCATAATGGTGAGTACAATGACCCTTTAAATGGTTGCTGGTGTTTTACCAATAACCCTGTAAATTCAATATAATACAAAGAGGAAAAGTTAAGAAATTAACTTCACAGACGTTGTTTCGATATCTAATCTTGACAAATAAAGTTTCAAGTAAAACGCCCGCGTTACACGCGAGTTTAATTGAATTTGATTGTCGGAAGTAGCTGTACAAAAAATAATTAGAAAAAACACAGTCTGCTATAAAATTATAGCGACCCACATTCTGACGTCACGATGCAGTGCGTTGTCGCTGGTAGGTAAAGCACGGTTAGGCAACCGCCTTGATGCCTAACACGCTGAAACCCCACCTGCATCGTGCATTCCTGCCTGCACCCAAGGCAGGCAGGAATTTGGAGTTACGGGCACTCAGAGTGGGGACTCTGGCCGTCCACTGAGTGACCTCAGGGAAGACGGCGCACAGTGGTCACGTGCTGCCTGCACATTTGCACAGTTCGGTTTCGGGAGCTGCTTTACAGTCTTCCCAGAGATGAGCCCTAACAAGGTTGCACAGAGGGAACTCTGGATCGGTCTTTTGAGAGGTAACGGTGCCCCTTCGATGTGCAGATGGTGACCACCGGGCTGCCGTGCTGATTAGAAACGCAGTAAGGAAGGATTTTTGGAAAAAATGAGTTACTTATAAATTCGGAATCCTCGTAAGGGGGTGGTTTTAGTGAGGTAAAAATCCCACACTCCCCGGTCTTTTCCCCAAAGCCCGGGCGGGCGCCTTTTAAAGGTTTCCCCCCAAAAACAAAAAGGTAAAGCACGGTTGCTTACTAAAATTAAAACCAAGTTGTTCTTTACTTTTGTCCTAAATATCATGTTTTTTTGTTTCTAGAACCAGCCGCAAGTACAGCGCGGCTTCCTGGAGATCCTGGTGAAGGACATCAAAACTATGATCCAGTTCTCACCGCTCTGATTATGTTAATATTTACCTTTACTTTACTATAACTTAACTATACGAAGTTTGTCACGTGGTTGGCTACTAAAATTTATTTTGTAACTACTTCTGGCGTTTCTTTTGTACCTATCCTGTTCTGCAGATGACTAGCTTTTTCTCGCAGCTTCGCCCACGTTGAAGCCGAAAATCATCCCACGGCATCGTATTGCCGGAATAAAAAGCATCCTGTGTTCTTACCCAGGTCATGGTCAATCCTTGTGCCCATCCAAATCCGTTCTGCCGTTGAGGTGTGAAAAGGTAACAGACTGACAGAGAGAGACAGATTTACTTTCGCATTTATGACATTAGTATGGATGGATAAAACGACATTATAAGTATCTTTATTAGTATACTTATAAACATTGAGTCTGACGGCTCGCCATCCGTCGCGCGTTGCCCCGTCGGGCCAAATAATATGACTGGTATTCGTCCGTCGTCTCGTCATCCGTCGCAGACCAGACCAGACGATCCGAAGGATGACCGTCAGACTGCTCACCATTCGATGGTCCACCCATCGAACTATGCTCGGACTTTTAATTAGCTGCAATAAAATGTCACTTCTTAACTGTCATTCAAACTAGTTTAATAAAAATAACAAAATTATATACTAACATAACTAAAACTATTAAAAAACTAAAATATGGCGTCGAAAAATTCCTCCGCATCGCTGTCGACTGGTAAAGTACCCAAGAGACTGTCATTTCGATAAAAAATGTTCCTATTGATAGCGAAATGATGGTAGAAATGACAGTAAAAGTGTAATTTTACCATGGAATTACTATTATATTAGGTTGGGGAAAAAGTCTTTTCGCATTGTAGTATGTATGAACTTAAAATAAAATCTCTTTGGCTATACTATTTGTATCTGGCTGGTTTTGGTAACATTGAAAGTTTAAATTTTAAAGAACATGGTTCCAAATTCAAATTAGGAAAATGTGTGATTTTCATTTGTTTTTCGTACTGTCAAGATGAGTGAATCTAATGAAGAAACTCGATACATTTTAAAATTTTACTACAAAAAAGGTAAAAATACAACGCAAGCCGCGAAAAAAATTTGCGAAGTTTATAGACCCAGTGCAGTGTCTGTGAGAGTAGCACAAATTTGGTTTAAGCGTTTTCAATCCGGAAATTTTGATGTCAAAGATGCACGTCGCTCTGGTCGCCCTATTACGGATAAAATGGATGCCATTTTTGAAAAAGTGGAGCAAGATTGGCATATCAGTAGTTACGACGTAGCTGAAGAACTGGGAATTGACCACAAAACAGTTTTGGCACATTTGACAAAAACTGGGTACACATAAAGCTCGTTATTTGGGTACCTCACGAGCTCACTGAAAGAAACCTAATGAACCGTGTACTCATTTGTGATTCTTTATTACGACGTAATGAAACCGAACCATTTTTGAAGAAGCTGATAATTGGTGATGAAAAGTGGATCACGTACGACAAGAACGTGCGAAAAAGGTCGTGGTCAAAGGCCGGTCAGGCTTCACAGACTGTGGCGAAACCCGGGTTAACTCGCAACAAGGTGATGCTGTGTGTGTGGTTGGATTGGAAGGGCATTATTCATTATGAGCTGTTACCACCAGGTAGGACCATCGATTCTGAACTCTACTGCGAACAACTGATGAGATTAAAGCAAGAAGTTGAGAGAAAACGGCCGGAATTAACAAACAGAAGGGGTGTGGTTTTTCATCATGATAACACTCACACATCTTTAGCCACTCAGCAAAAATTAAGAGAGTTGGGCTGGGAGGTGTTAATGCATCCGCCGTATAGTCCTGACCTTGCACCTTCAGATTTCCACCTGTTTCGGTCTCTTCAGAATTCTTTAGGCAGTGTCAGGTTAACATCACGAGAGGACTGCCAAAACCACTTGTCGCGGTATTTTGATCAGAAGTCCCAAAATTTCTATAGCAATGGGATCATGTCCCTACCTACAAGATGGCAAAAAGTTATCGAACAAAATGGTACCTAAGTACATACTTTAGATAAATGTAAATAATGTATATTAAAAAATGTTTTGAATTTTCTTAAAAAATGCGAAGAAACTTTTCCCCCAACCTATTATAATGAATTTTGCTGCAGCTAATTAAAATTCCGACCATAGACAATCCGACGGATGACTGTCAGACTGCTCACCATTCGTCACGCGTTGTCCCGTCGCCGTCGGACCAAACGATTCGACGGATGACAGTCCGACGGCTGGCCAGCCGATGTTTGACCACCGATTCGACTTTGACCATCCGTCACACCGACCGACGTGGCCAGGTTTAATTATGGAACAGTTGATATTATCGGATCGTCGGATCAATTTAAAAGACTAGTAATATCTAGCGCCACACCAAAACGTCCAGCCTGACGTCTGTCTTGTCACTGACACAGTGCTTTTTTTTTTCTCATCATCTACGAAATTTGTCCAAAATACGTCATCAATAAGGTTCATGACGCACCATGTCGAAAAACTAGAAGTTTGACAGTAGAGGACTGGGTGCAGTAGTGCTATTCTGCAAACATCTCACCGTGATAACTTAGGTGAAGTGAGCGTGTAGTAAGCTGTCACTCCAACTGATGCTAGGGGTTGACACTATTGACAGCTCACTTTAAGACCACTTCACCTAAGTTTTCACGGTGAGATATTTCCTACAGAATAGCACTACAGGCACCTAGAAATCGCACCTAAAAAGAAATTAAATAAAAACAAGCAATCTTAAAAGAGCAGAACCGCTTAGAAAAACATACAAAACGCTCGCGTGACCATTCACCAGGGCCCTGATATAGGTAGCTACCTAGTACCTAACACGGCGATGTAGTCCGGATTTCCAGAATATGAATTCGCAACTTTGCTCTCCAGAGCAGAAGCAGACAGCCTTCTGAAAGGGACCTCGCCTTCCCAGAAAAGGCTATCCATTTAAAACTCCAACCAGAACTAAAAGGCTTATTGTCCCACCTAATTAAGCCTGATGAAGGGATAATAAAAGACACCAAAGCAAATGGTAGATAGGTAGTGCTTGTCCACTGTGAAATGACGCGCCCCACCACCGCATTTACCGTAGTGTTACGTACACTAATTTAAGTAGTGGGGCGCGTCATTTCAGAGTGAACAAGCTCCACTATTTTCTAATGACAAAGTTACCAATAATTCACTAAAAAAATCTAACAGAAAACGTTAAAAAAAAAACGATTTACGGTACAGATCTCCCCAACGCATGGGAGAGTTGACTATAGTACCTAACCAGAAGGGAGACTTCACCATCCCTAATTACATATGGAAAATATAGACACATCTTAGTAATTCTCGTATTTATGTTACGGTAAATGTGATTCATTGAAAATTATTATAATTATCCATCATTATTAATAATTACCTCATGATTTTGTAAATGTAACTAAAAAATTGAAATTCATCACTTTTAGCAGTTGTTATTACAACAGCAGCAACAGCGGTATTGTTGTTGTTGTTGCAGGTGTTGTTGTTGTTGTTGTTGTTTGTGTTGTTGTTGTTGTTTTGTTGTTGTTGTTATTCATTACTCTCGTCGGTGAAAGTAATAAAATAAAATAAGACTCGAAGTTATTTGTCCAGTAGGTATTTAATTATAATAGCACAATACACAGATAGCATAGGCATGAATCAAATTTACCTAACCTAACTTTCCTCAGTTCATCGCGTGTTTGCAGAAATTGGGTAGGTATAGGAAGGACTAAAATATATCTACTTTTACCTACACGTTCTTGAAACTACAATGATTCAATAATACAACTAAGTAATTTAAATAAATACATTACGTTTCTTAACAGTTGTCGGAGTAGATTAATGTAAAAATATCAACAATTTTTTTTAAATTTTCGCAGCCACATACTTGCAGCCAATATTATATCGCGCATGAGACACAGTGAACGAGCATGCTGTCAATTGCTAGCAAACCCGATGCCACGATCTTTAAATAATTTATGCGATGTATCGCATCTCTCCTACTCCTACTTGGGCAAGTCTCCCGATTTTCCTCTACATATTTCAGTAGTGCCTATTATTGGTAAATACCTAATCCTTATTAGGCTTAACATAACTCTGAAACTATTATAAACCGGGACAGGAGCGGGTACCTAGTAGGAAAAAAAGATAATAAAAAATACCAAAAGTTGTTTATTGAAATTCGCGTTTAGTTCTCGCGGCTCCAAATATTGGTTTAAAGAATTTTGAGATCAATTGGACTGCTGTCATGCATTGCTGTGTGAAAAGCAAATGGGGCCTCTGTAGCCGCAATAACTAAATCATCTTGAATGGGTTCATCGCTTTTAAAAAAGACAAGATTTTGCCCTATTTAAGAACGTCAACACGTTATTAACGTTCTTAAACGGGACACAATCTTGTGTTTCGATTATAAACGTAAGCAATCACGCTGAAGTTTACGTTAATATTAGATAACGGTATCAAGCATAACATTACCTAAGAAACGTCTCAAAAATAAAGCTTCGCATCCCATCGCTCCGCCGCGTTCCTCTCGACAACAACTATCAATTTAATTGGAGAACCGCGGGCAGCCTCTTTACCCCGCTTAACTTTTCGATTTACATTCAAAACGGTCTTTTAAAAAACCCAACTCAATAACTACAAGTCTAAACCCTCGCTCGATGCGTACTTTACAAACCATTCGGCTGTAAAACTTTGTGTCTGCGCTGCCATTGGCGCGCCGCCGCGGGGTGGAGTCGGCAAACCACGCCCGGCGCCCGCCGCGCATGCTAAACGCGCTTTAAACCCCGTTTAAGCGGTATTTTGGTCCAAAACCACAAGAAAATGTATGTAACATCGGTTAGGGGTAGGGCGTAGCTAAATGAAAAGATTTTCGCGATTCAACGACTATTTTGCGAATATGGCGGACAGTAATGTCAAATGCGCGGGAAAGTGCAGGCTGTTTTAAGTTTACTTTGATAATAATTGCATGAAAGGTTTATAACTTTTAACTAATGTTTATGTGCTGATGTAATTAAATTCCAATAAATTATTTGTGACGGACAAACAGTAATTGAAATATTTCAAAGAGTTTTGAACTTTCATTCAGCGCTATGTGAGTTTTGAACAATTAGCTATATAAAGTGTACCAAATACTTTTAAAAACTGGAAAATATGGATTCGCGTATGCAGGACAGTCACAAATCGTTTCTAATCAAAGATCTGCTCGGTGATGTGTTGAGGCCGGGAGCAGCGGCTGCAGTAGGTAGGTGCAAGTTTATTTAATTTATTAATTATAATTTAATTACTTATTGCATGAAAAAATAATAATATATTATCGAAGAAGGATGAAAAATGTTTCTATGGTTGTTTAATGTGTTTATGGTTTTATGAATAACATTAGGTAGCGTTTTGTGCAAAAAATCTGAACAAACTCGACTAGAATTCGTGCGTGGAGAATTAACTAGATTCTGAACTCATATAAATTAAGTCAGATTATGTTAAAGAGCAATAAAGGGGGTAAAAAGTATTCATAAAAATATAATTGTATCTTGGGCACAGAATTGTCAAGTTCCATCGTGAGAATATAAGTGGAAAATGATTCTCTAGCTAGCTGAAAATCAGTACCAACACTTCAAAAGTAAAATCAGCAGTGCAGAAAACAAACTAAATATTTTTAACTTTGAAGTAGTGAATGGTTTAGCCCGAACGAAACTTTCAATTAAACGTAGAGGCGTGCGTAGCAGTTTCGTAGCACCCGCGTAGCAGGCGGCTATTACAGTGCGCGTAGCGTGTGTTTTCGCAAGTTCAATTTTATTTAGCAAACGAATTTGATTATACATGTGTGTGTTTTTTATGGACCTTGACACAATTGTCACACGACACGTATTACTTATTTATTTCAATTCAATAATTGAAATAAATAAGTAATACGTGTCTTGTCTGTCGATACTGGCAGGAAAGTCCAATTAATACCTAAGTAAGCCTAGCGCTAACTTAGGTATCAATTGGACTTTCTAAGCAACTTTGTTAAGCAGCGTGCCTATTTTTTTTAATTAACAATTCGATCGCAACACATTTTGGAGAGAACTTTAGTGTTTCTATATTCAGTCTTTATTGATAATCTAAATTCCTAATTGCATCCTTAAGTATAACTAATCTGAGATTTTAATAAATAGGTACTATAATTACTTGTTCTTACGTTAGTAACAAAAACTAAACTTTTTAATAATATTTTAAAATCCACTTAAACTTTCTGAATCACACTAATATTACAAAGGCGAAAGTTTGTGAGTGTGTATTTGTATGTTTGTTACTTCTTAACGCTCAAACGGCTGAACCGATTTGGATGAAATTTGGTATTTAGATAGCTTATACCCTGGATTAACACATAGGCTACTTTTTATCCTGGTGGCGCCCATTCACAGCTTAACCATTTTGAAGGGAACTGAATGATCGAACACACGCTCCACCATCAGCGAGACATTTGAGTGAGCTCATGGAATTAGTAGGTATGTACTACGAGTATATATAGGTGAGCATGACATACTCTCAACTGCCATGCTCTTTGTCAAACGCACATCATACATAATTATGAATAGTAGTTCTGCGAACAGCAGCCTCGCGAGCACAAACTTTTTTGCAACAATTTTTGTGGATGGGAAATCATCAAATGACTTCTCCCGCTCTGGGCAGAGCGGGAGGGCGTTCAGACTTTTACTGACTAAAACCCACCCATGCTCCTTCAGCTGCCCGTGCCAGGGCCACGGTATCTCTTTCGAACTACCCGCGACCCCGGCGGCAAGTCCTGCTGTCCTGCAACCACAATTACTGGTATAACCTTTTTTGCAGTTGGAGAAAATCATGTTTAGTAGGAGCTGGTGGTTTTGTCATCAGTTGAGGAATAAGGCCTTGTATACTCCATATCCAGTCCCAACCGAGAGGATTCTTCTCACTCCCCAGTCATTTCTATACCTGAAACGAAACCAACAACAAAATTGAGAACCATAACTCTTCACCCTTACGAGTAGACATAAATAATGTGGTCTGAAGCAGAAAAGAAATCAATATTAGAAAAAGAAACCGGTCAAGTGCGAGTTGGACTCGCACACGAAGGGTACAATTATCAATAAAAACGGCAAAAAAATCACATTTGTTGTATGGGAGCCCTCTTAAATGTGTATTTTATTCTGTTTTTTTTAGTATTTGTTATTAGCGGCAACAGAAATACATCATCTGTGAAAATTTCAACTGTCTGACTATCACGGTTCATGAGATACAGCCTGGTGACAGACAGACAGATGGACGGACAGTGGAGTCTTAGTAATAGGGTCCCGTTTTACCCTTTGGGTACGGAACCCTACAAACTTCTTTTCACCTGGTAGTATGTTCGCAGAGAGTGAAATCTTGCAGCATTCCTGGTAGGAGGTTCATGTTGGACTTAACCGCCGCCCTTGTGAACAACTGGAAGCGAAGATCGTTGAGATTTTGAGATTCATTGTTGCCTCTATACAGTGAAACGAGGAAGATCTCTCCTGCTTCGACGACCTGCACGGGTGTGGCATTGGCGCTTAGGAAAACCGCGGCGTTTTGTACGAGGAGTCTCCGTTTTTTCGAAACGGTGCCATTCTGGGTTGTGCTTGGTGCGTGAAGGAATTGGTCGAATATGTGACATCTGGGTTTTTCCTCTCCCAAACTTTTTAAACTTAATATTTGTTGGAAGGGAGTGGTCTCCTCCTCCTCCTCCGTGACAAACCACAAAGCATGAAAAACAAATCTATGTCCTCGTTTTATTTTCTTGAACCGCGCCCCCTGATACTAAAACCTGGCTACAACTGCATTACATAATATATTATAAAAGTAAAAACAAAACACGCCTTCAGTAGAAAAAAGGTCAGCAGACACGTCCCTAACTCTGGTTTTCATTTTTTGGAAATTTTGCAAACCTTTGAACAGCGGTATCTTAAAAAAAATGTGGTCTACCGAGACCAAATTGGTCTCATTTTGTTGCAATTTTAGTCTACTTTAAGGTGTCCATAGTGACATTTGCCGTAACACACGTCCATGCCATGGTGGTAAAAATTGACAATAACTGAAAAAATATCGAACATTTAAAGGTTTTTTAAGTATTTAACAATGATAGGACGGCTTATTAATAGGAAAATCTTGGGATTGTCATCACTTCATTACATACAACATTAAAAAATAAACAGAACAACCCCATTCAATGCGCCGCAACACCACTTTTATTGTACGATTTCCATGGGCTAAGTGACATTATTGTAAAAGTACTCTTAGCTGCCATGGCTTATTTTTAATTTTAATATTTAATTTAGTGGTTTTAGTTATTATCTTTTTATTACGGACGCTTTTTAACGTGCACGTCTTTCTACATTGTTCTCACATGTATATTTTCAACTTGAACGATGTAACCAATATTTTGTAAAAATATTATGATTTAAAAGAGTGTCCGTGGAGTTTCTTGCCCGGTCTTCTCCATAGGGATCTACTACGCTTTGGAATGGGCAACTAGCTTCATCTTTCTGACTGATCGACCCATTGACAATTCAAAAGTGCCTGTAATTGGTTTATTTGAAATAAATGCTTTGAGTTTGAGTTTGAGTTTGAGTATTGGTTACTAGCTTTTGCCCGCGGCTTTGCCCGCGTGGATGTCGGAAAAAATCCCACGGGAACGTACTACCGGGAAATCCTTCGTTGTTCCTTGTCTACATTATAAAGGCAACCTCTGTACAATATTTTAGCTTTCAAGTCCAAGGGTTTGGGCTGGGCGTTGATGAGTCAGTCAATCAGTCAGGACTTCTCTTTTTATTTACATAGATAAAGCCTCGTTTTAGAGAATACTGATAATTATTTTCAGAATTCTCTAGTTTTGTGATGTCCCATGTGCTCCATAAATCCCTACCTAGTAGTTAAAGGACCGATTCCACTGGTAGAAGTGAACTAAAAGTGAGCAATTTACTACATTTTGAGGAGCTATTATGCTCAACACGCCGAAGATCCTCATCAGATCTACACCAAATTTTTATAAGTATGAAAAAAAAAAAAACTTAATTTTATACAAAAACCTTCAACAATGCCTAAAAACTAGGTCGCATGAATTTAATGAATAAAGGTCATACAAATATAGTAAACCCTGACTCCCAAACTAGGAGATCCTGTGACTTAGGAGTCAGTGTTCTACTTCTGCTGTCACTATGATACCAAAAACCTAAAAGACCAAGCATACCAACTATAATAAGACCTTGGTCTTATTATAGTTGGTATGCTTGGTCCAAAAACCTAAAAGACCAAGCATACCAACTATAATAAGACAGAAAACACTCTGTGCCTACGAAACACACGTAGTCTTCGAACTTCTTAGGACGTGAGAGGCAAGTTCGATCGCGTAAGTTGTATTGAGATCTCGCGTCCAACGGTGGTTCAACTATCTCTAACTCCTCGTCAGCGTCAACGAACTCTTCGTTAGCACTCTCATCCTCTCTGGTTTCGTTGCTATCTCCCAAAACTTCACCATGTATATGATCATCATTTTCTCCATTGGTAGCAGAAGGTCTTATTATAGTTGGTATGCTTGGTCTTTTAGGTTTTTGGTAAGAATAAAAAAAATAATTTAAAATTGACCAACTTAAAATTATTACCTCTCTAGTAAAAAAGTACCATCGACATAGGATCTCATAAGGCGGAGATATCCAGTAGAAAAAAAAATTGTGTTGTTCCCTACATTTAGATTCGCATATCTCGTCAAAATTTAGAGAACAACTGAGTTTTATTTCGCGATCTGGTTTGGTCCCATATAGTAAAAGTTGTTCGTAATGATGAGTACAATGACCCTCATTAATTACGGGACACACTGTATACTTTCAGATGTTTGATCTTCTCAATTGGATCTGGTCTTAATGGACTTCCTCATGAAGACAGGAAATAATTAGTTATAGAAATAAAAACCGAGGTGAACCACCTCAAACCCGCGACCACAACACATGAATATGTAACCACTAGTGTGAAGATAGTGTAGTACAACATAATCGCATTATTACCACGCTACGTGTTTAAGTGTGCGCGGCGCGAGTCTAATAAGCCGCCATTTTGCACGTATGCGCGCGCCCTGCAGCGGCATACATTAGCCGGGGATAAGCCGCGAGTGATCCTGCGGTGCATGTATTAGCTACTAATAAACAATGCATAATTAGCTGTCTTTAATGAATGTTTCATGTGTCTCCTGCCATTTTCACAACACACTCGTGCGGAGAGGGGTAATAAAGGAGTGCAGTAACGAGGTCTCTACATACTTATTGTTGAATTTATTTACATTGTAATTTTGGCTTGTTGTTTTGTTTGAGGTGGAACTAATAATTTCAATAAGATAGTGAAAGAGAATCTTGAAGGACGTAAATTAATAATTAGTTAGTTCTTTATTAAATTACGGTAACCTACTGATTAGGTAAATCTTAAGGGTAAATACTACCTATTATCTTTCTTTTAGGCTACTTTCTACTACCTAATCAAATCCAATCCGGCTCAATCACTTAAGCATGGCCAGTTTTAACTAACCGTTCTTTCTTCGATATAAAATTGTGTTTAAAACATAAGTGTCGAACGTGCTTTTTGTACATTTCTTCAGGTCACGCGTCGTGGTGCTCTCCCGAGCACCCTTGTGACAAAACTATTCTTTGAGACTGTAAAAGTTTATCGATTGCTAACGACCACTTACCGCGTTGACCACTTCACTCAAATATAAAGTTTATTTTCGGTGTACCTAAGTAATGAGGCGCTTAGTCTTAAGTTTGCTATGGTAAATTGTAAAGTAATAGTGTACTCATTGTTGAAGAGCCTATAAATAAATAAATAAGCTAAGAGTTGAGCAAGAAATTGTAAAAAAATTACCACGACACCGATATCACACTAATATTATGAAGGCGAAACTGCGAGTGTGTGTGTGTTTGTATGTTTGTTAATTCTTCACGCTCAAACGGCTGGACCGATATGGATGAAATTTGGTATGTAGATAGCTTATACCCTGGATTAACAAATATACTACTTTTTATCCGGGTCTACGCGGGTGAAAGTGGTTTATAATTAGAGATTTTAACTGCCAAAGGGTAGGTAAATAATGCCTTAAGAAGTTAGGTGGATTATAGTATCCTAGATAGGATTCATCACCTTAAGAATACCTACAAGTTTGTGTAATTGAAAGTTATTCCTATTAGACAACCCTTCAAAACTTAGCAATGAGTTAAGTTTCGCCAATGCCGTTAATCTTCTTTCCCAACAGTCTCTAACCGACGCGACGAGGCTACCAAATGAAATTCAGAAATTGAAAATGCCCGAAATTTGTGTAACCATGGATTACGTGGTGGAGGCTATTAATATGATTGAGAGCATTAGTTGCTCTAGTGCAGATATCCATTTTTCTGTGAAGTCACTTCAAAGTAGTTATCAAAATTATTCTAAATAATATTGAATACTTAACAACTACTAAATCATAGCAATCACCGCTAAGACAACGTCAATACAATGCCGTTGCATATGCTCTTCAGCGCAGCATGCCGCCACTTGTGTGCGCACGCGCCCGCCACGCGCCGCGGTCGAGCACTGATTGACTCCGTGTTCTCTAATTAACGACTTTTAATTTGTTTTGTCCCATCAAATTCGAGCTTTGTTCATGGAGTTTCAGTTATAGCCTTATAGAAAGACTGTGAGAGGGAAATGCTAAATCTGTGAGGTAACTTTGATTGTTGGCTTTAATGTAACAATATTAGTTATTAAATTGCTTTCAAATAGCCTCTTCGGAAACTTAAGGCGAGTAGTAACGCCAATTAGCGCCACCATTGAGAAAAAAACATAAGTCTGGAGATATCCGTTTTTGGCGTTAACTGCTAAGGCTTCGAACCTAGTAGGTATTGATTTTTTTGACCTCACCTGACCTACCTCATCTGATTACAAATGTATGACTTATGATTTTCTTCTCAATGGTGGCGCTCGTAATAGGAGCTCGTGGCTAAATAATAACAGCCGTACAGGTCGATCCGTCAGGTTAAGAAGCCTTGCAGGGGTTGGTCCGTGGATGGGTGACCATCTTTACATACCGAGACTCCTTCGTGCCTCGGAAAGCACGTTAAGGCGTTGGTCCCGGCTGTCATTCGTGGATCTTTGACAGTCGTTACGGGTCGTCAGAAGCCCGAAAGTCTGACTACCAGTCTTACCAAGGGGTATCGTATTACCCAGTAATTGGGTTGTGGAGGTCAGATAGGCAGTCGCTCCATATAAAATACTGGTATTCAGCTGCAGCCAATTAGACTGGAAGCCGACCCCAACATAGTTAGGAAAAGGTTAGGCAGATTGATTTTTTTTGGTGGCGCTAGTTGGGAGCAGTACTCGCTTTAAATGTTAGGTATTTCCTGCGCTCACTGAGCACTGAGCAGCCAGCTCCGCTGCTACATGTGACCAAACCAAACCATGGTATTTACTACTGACTGGGTACTATATTAAAATTTATTACAGCATGAGCTAAGTATTCTTATTTAGATCGTACCGATCTATAAGAATAAGAACATCGTTTCATTTTGCAGTTGTTGACATTTTGTGGTGCACTCATTTTGTACTAAGTATCACGGCAAGAGGTGTTTTTAATCAACGGGCCGTACCTAGAATTGTTCAGGAAGGACGTTAAAGGCACACTTATCAGAGCCGAACTAAGCGAAGGAGCTGAAAGAATCGAATTTTGGAATTACTTGTACGTCATCCTATGAAACTTCGCACACTTATCCGCGCCGAATCGTACGAATCGTCCCGGAAGAATTACCAGGAACTTCGTTTCGTTAGGCCAAGTATGCGTTTACCCTTATATCCTAGATATAGAAGAAAATCGAGTACCTTACTCGATTTTATATAAGACCTTCGGAATAAAACAAAATACCTAAAACCCATATTGTATAATCGAAGAAATCACCATTAATGAGTTTATTGTTACGTGATATTATTTTTAACCGACTTCTAAAAAAGGAGGAGGTTCTCAATTCGGATGTTTCTATTTTTTTTTTTTATGTTTGTTCGCGCATAACTCCGTCGCATGCCAACCGATTTGAAAAATTATTTTTTTGTTGGAAAGGGTATACTTCCCAAATGGTCCCATTTTTGTCAAAATCCAGTTCTGATGATGGGATCCTGGAGAAATCGAAGGAACTCTTCAAATATTATAGGCACACCTATAGTGATTTGGGTATTTTTTATAGTAGCTCGTGTATTTGCTCTCGGAAAGCACCACTTGGTGAAGTGGAACTGATGATGAAGACCATAGATGGCTACCGGAATTACTCAATGATAAATATTTCACGGGTTGCGATTCGATTACTTTAATATGGTTGCTAAGCAATTTCCGCTCGTCACACAATGCGTGTGGTGAGTGGTTGTTGAGGAGTTCTCCTGGTTCTTACCAGCAGAACTCCTCAACAATTAACGTCCCAGCATCGGGAAAAGCAATATTTTGTAACATGTGATGAGCAATTGACATTGGACTATTGTAACTTATACAAATTATAAACAGACCCACTAAAAAGTGAAAAATAAAAACTTTTTTACAAAAAAATACAACCGACTTCCAAAAACAACACTACAAAGTGAAAAATAACTTTAATTTCGGAAGTCGGTGGCAAAAACAAAAATACATTTAATCAGACACCGACTTCCGAAATTAAAGTTATTTTTCACTTTGTAGTGTTGTTTTTGGAAGTCGGTTGTATTTTTTTGTAAAAAAGTTTTTTACAGATTACATTCTTTATTTCAACAAATATATTGATAACTAGCCGTTGCCCGCGGCTTCGCCCGCGTGGGTGTCGGAAATCATCGGAAATTATCCCACGGGAACGTACTACCGGGATAAAATGTTTATATACTAATCCAGGTTATAAGCTATCTGTGTGCCAAATTTCATCCAATTCCGTTCAGCTGTTTTTGCGTGACTGAGTAACAAACCTCCAAACGTCTTCACAAACTTTCACATTTTAGTAGGATGATACAGATATGGCAATAATATGACATAGAGCATCGTTCAAAATCTGTAGCTATTGATTTTAAATAGGTCTCGTTCTTCTCCAAATCATTATAACGATTGCTATCAAAACGTTAACTTTTCCTCGCAGCACGAATTGTAATTATCTATTTATTACTGATTATTTCTTAGAATTTCGTGAAATAATATCCCATAAGAACTTTGTTTGGTGAGGTTTTTACCTTAAGTAATATTTATAGTAGTACAGTCACGAGCATAAATACCTATATTACTGTGGACAGACCGGTAATCATATTTATTCATGATATTCATGATATTATCTATTAATTCCTGTCGTCAAGATGACGGCAAATATATAATATGTGATTCTTTGTGGGAGGGTTAACATACAAAGAGCAGCACAAAAATATGTGACATCGAAGAAACACCAAAAAACTATCTGACCAAATTAAAGGATGCTGCATCGTTCTCAAATATATGTGTCGCCTTTTAGAATGCAACATGCCAATAAAATATGACATCCTACTGGCAGCATAAATATCTAACATTATGTTTGAAAGTAGAAATGTCAATAATAAACTTCTTTGGTGGCGATTCGATAATTGGACGAGAATTGAGAGTGAAATTTCAAGGACGCGTCACGTTTAGGCACATTTCGTTACATGAGAGGGAAGACTGTCTCTCACACTAAATCTCTCGTATTCTTTATTTTTTAAAAAGTTTCATTCTATCACGTTCACCTACGGTGTTGTACGCGCATTTTTTAAAATTTTTAACAACCGATTAATGAGCTGACGTCGACTACTTTGCCAGTATCAATTAGGTGAGTATATATTCATTTCATAGTATATAGTATAATTATTTATGCTGCCAGTGAGATGTCAATTTTATTTTGCAATATGAGCGGCACGGATTGCGATATAGGAGAAAACTCGAAACATTATACTGGCAGGTTTTTGTGCTGCCAAAATGATGTCAGATATTTTTGATCACAACGAGATATCACATTCTTCTGAATTTACCAAGTAGGCAGATATTTATAACGCAAGACATGCCCTTTATTATTGCTTTCTAAATTGTGACACATATTTTTGAACCTGATGCAGCTTCCTATATTTTGGCATCGCTGGTCTCGTCTGACAGTTTTTTAATTGAGTACCCTACTGACTTGTGGTTACATAATAACAGCAGCACGGGTCGGTCGATGAATGATTTACATACCGAGGCCCCTCCGTTAGGCCGTTGGTCTCATCTGTCATTCTTGGATCTCTGTCAGTCATTACGGGTCGTGAGAAGCCGGAAAGTCTGACAACCAGTCTTAACAAGGAGTATGATGTTATTCAATTACTCAGTTGAGGAGGTCAGATAGACAGTCTCCATGTAAAATACTGGTATTCAACTGCATCCGGTTAGACCGGAAGCCGACCACAACATTGTCGGGAAAAGGCTAGAAATTCTGGTTATGAAACTAAAGTCATATAATACATAAGTACTTCATCTGTCTAGCCTTTTCCCAACTATGTTGGAGTCGTCTTCCATCATACAATACATACATTTAATCATTGTGCCGATAGTCGACTTATGATCTAATACAGGAATCACCAATTAGTTTCATTGGGGCCTGGGAGTCAGTTTAAAATAAATAATATGATTGTTGCTAGCAACGAATTAAGAAATAAAACGTAAAGAAACAATGAATAAAATAAACAAATATTATGTAACAAAAATAACAGAGTAGGTAAGCTTAATAATATTAATGTGAAAATTGTTTTATTTTGAACTATCTGTTTGAAGACTGAAGTAAAGTTGGTGCAAGCTATTCCCATTAATTCCTGAAAAATAAATTTCGATCTCGACGTACTGATGAACGAGATGTTCATCGGTACGTCGAGATCGAAATTTATTTTTAACTAGCTGGGCCCCGCGACTTCGTTCGCGCGGAAGTCGTAAGATACACAATATAGGTACTAAAATATCGGCCACATTTTAATAAAATTCCCTCGTCCCCCGCCCCGCCCCGCCCCGCCCCGCCGCGCTGCATCGCCCGCCCGCGCTATTCGTTAACGCTTAGTGTTCTCTCAGACTTTTTTTCTTTTTACTCGGCTCCTAAGGGTCGTAGGGTGATGTTAAATAGCCTATAACCATCCTCAAGAATTGGGCTATCAAATGCAAAAAATATTTTTTCAAATCCGACTTTTTGTTTACAATTTCATGAGTTTTATTTTTTTGCGCGGAACCCTAATTCTTTTTCCAAAACTTACGTTACTCCTTATAACATCACCTGCCAGTGAAAGTCCCGTCTAAATCGGTCCAGCCATTTCGGAGATTAGCTGGATCAAACAGCCAGACAAAAATAAAAAACAACAGTTTTTTTGTTATCAGTGCCGTCTACACGTTCATTTACATTTAGTAAAGAGCCGTTATTTTGACAGTACAGACAAAAACTTAATTTTTATTTATTTGTATAGCTAAAGATAAAGTTCATCTTTGAAAATACTGCTTCACAAATACAATGTTGTTTGTTCAGAAACATACATTGTTGTTAGTTTACTTAAGGTCCGCAGAAAATAGGGAGCAGCAGTGCTATTCTGTACAAATCTCACCGTGAAAACTTGGGTGAAGTGAGCGTGGAGTGAGCTATAATATAGTGTCAATCCCTAGCATCAGGCAGAATGACAACTCACTTCACCTAGGTTTTCACGGTGAGATTTGTAGAGAATAGCACTGCCGGTCCGGATCCGAGCCGCGGTCCGCCATTTGGTGACTGCTCTAATAGATAAAATCCTTGGTATATAAATAATATATTTTTAATATGAAGAAAGAAAAGGTGAGATGATTGAGATGTGATTCTCAGACTCGTCTGGTTAGCAGTGATTGTCGTTATGATGAGCACACAATTGGCAGGACAACCCTTACAACAACATTAATGATTTTACTGTGACAGAACACACTTGATAGTTTTACGTGTTCCTACGCTTCACAATGTTCTGGTAAAGGTGAGATGGAATATTACAGTTGCTGGTAACCGTTAGCCGTTCCCTGTTCATATGAAATACTAGCTGCTGCCCGCGACTTCGTCCGCGTGAAATTTCTTGTTCCCCCGACTCACCCCGTCGCATCGCATCGCCTGCCCGCGCTATTACTTCGCTTAGCGTTCTTTCTGACTTTTTTTCTTTTAGTTCGCCACGTAAAGGTCCTATAGTGATGTTAAATATGCCTTCCTTTAGATTTGGGCTATAAAATGCAATAAGATTTTAAAGTCCGACTGGTAGTTCCAGAGATTAACACATTCGTTCACCGCAGCCTCTTCCCGCTAACCTCTCCCTCCCCCTCTCACCCACTCTCACACCCCGTCACCACATCCCATTCCCCCTCTCTGTCTCACCACCCCGTCCCCTCCCCCTCACCCCTCACCTATCCTTCCTCTCCTCACTATCCCCTGCCCTTAATCTCCTCCCCTCTCCCTCCTCACCACCCATCCCCTCCCTCTCCTCCTCACCCATCCCCTCCCCTTCCCCCTCCCCCTTTGACCCTCCCAGCCAGGGTAGTTTTGAAAAACTATGAATGACAAACTTTATTACTTAGGCAAGAATCTGTGCCTAGTTTCAAGTTAATTAACCAAATGAATAAGATTGTTCATATAAACTGCACCCTAATTGCCGTAACACATTATCAATCGGAGTTGGTTTCATTTTGACAGTTCAACAACATTCATTGCGTTATTTACGTTGTCGAGCAGACAAATTTTTCGAATATATGAAGCAATGGATTAGCAATTTGTTTCAAAATGAAACCAACTCCGATCGATAATGTGTTACGCAATTAGGGTGCTGTATTCCCTGTTTTCATGCCCACAGGAGTGGTATTTTAAAAAATCGTTTCGGATGTTTCCCTTTGACTGAAAGATTATTTTTACCAATTTTCGAGTTAATCAAGCCCCGCAGTAAAATCCTTTCCTGAAAAATTTACTACCCTTTTCACCCCCTTATGGGTAGATTTTCGAAAAGCCCTGATACATTTTATTCTTAATTTTTGGTCTCAAGTCAAGAATAAAAGTACTAAGTTTCGAGGTAATCGAGGCGCGGCAGCGCGTCGTCGAAACGGAAAAATAAAAAGCCATACGCGGCTTTTTATTTTCGTTATAACTTCGAAATTAAATGTCCGATTCGAATGAATTAAAAAGTATTTTATTGCTAGATAAATATCCTTGATGATAAAACTATTTATTTGAATAAGAATTAATACTACGATAGGAATGTAACCAACTTTAGTTTCTACCGGCGATCTAATTAAATTTTAGAACACAAAAGCTGCTATTGTGACTTAATTACGATAGTTAGATATATTGTCTCGCGGACTTTTTTGAAGGTAATAATAAGTAATTTAATCATGTAGTACATACTTTTTATGTATCATCAATAGTTTTCTCAGCGCACGCCAAATAATTAATTTTATAGGAAAAAATTTTCTACTTTGGGTTACATTATTGAAATTTTCTTAAGGATCTCTAAATTTTTTGAAAATAAATTATAACCTATGTTACTTCCTGATAAATTAGCTTTCTACTGGTGAAAAAATGGTTACAATCGGACCAGTAGTTTCGGAGCCTATTTGGTACAAAGAATCAAATCTTTACTCTTTATAATGTTAGTATAGATTAAAAACAGTTTTCCGCTTTTTCTGTTTGTAAATAATGGGATATTTGTGTTTGAAAATGCACCCACGAAATCATGGATGACCTACATAAAGTTAAAGAACAACAACAAAAACTTACAAAAAAGAAAGTAAATTAAATCATTTTCCCATTATACTGATTCAGAGCATCACCACTACCTACTTCTCTTTTTCTTCTTTATAAATTTCTTGGTTCAGCTCTTATATTCGGGATGAGGTAGGTTAGCGTCGTATGTCGAATAAATTATAGTTTATTAAACTAAAAAACACGCTTTAATACCATTAAACTGAACTAAAACGTAAAAAAAATAAATTTTCAATATAAGAATAAAGTGACTATCGAGAACATTAATGTCATTGTAAAAAAAAGCGTGCGGTGCTTTCGAATTACAGAGTTAGTGTAAGAATGTCGTACAAAGCACCCCACGCTTTTTTTACAATGACATTAATTTTCTCGTTAATCACTTTATTCTTATATTGAAAAAAATATTTTTTACTTTTTAGTTCAATTTAATGGTATTAAAGCGTGTTTAGTTCTTTAAACTATAATTAAAAAATATTTTTTTTTGAGATAAATCGTTAATCCTGATGATCCTGATCTGGATGATAGAACAAAATTTTTAAATTATTGTATTGTCATCGGGCCCTGTTATGTGTGCAAAATTTCGAATTAATCTGACCATTGAAAGTGGGTAAAAATCGAGTTCAAAGATTCCGTTACATACATACATACAAACATACATACAGGTGAAAAAACTAAGCTGCAATGTATGTAACCCATGCATCTTTACTTTATTCCTTCACTGCTCGAGTATCAAGACTTGCTGGTCGCTGATCGGGAGGCCACAGGGGTGTCGATGTTAAAGCGCACAGCGGGACATCGCTAATTTGTCACGCGTGCTATTTACATTGTCATACGGGGGCTAAGGGGCTGAGGGGGCTCGGAGCACCCCACGACATAATGGGTTGAAAACCGGAAATATTGTTGTTAACTTTTGTTTATAAAGTGTTCGTTTAAAAACATATAATCGTGTCCAATTGAAACACGATTTTCAGCCGATACTAGAACAGGAGCCGAAGATTCGGTTACAATTCCGGTTTAGGTTGAAAATCGTGTTTTAATCGGACAATCGTGTTTGAATCGTGTTCATGAAACCGAAACTTATGAAGATTTTGTTAAATTGATATTATTTTCTAAGACCCGTCGATTTTCGTAGGTTGTAACAAATAATTTAATTTAGGGCTGTTTTTGCAATAAGTATCAGATTTCTTTTACCAAAGAAAAAAAATACGTTTGGTAGATTTTGTATAAGAATTTGACATAATTTCAAAATGATGACTGAAAAATCAGCCTCAACGTACCACAAAAAGGGCCTGAGCAGAGATACTACTGTTAGTATCTACGATTAGCCACTTAATCGTTTTTCAGAAGCTTGAGACAGTGACTGAGTTTTAAACACCGCATAACTTTAGCATCAGCAATCAGCGATTTTAGCTCGATACAGTTACAGCAATGCTTTATCTTAAATAATTCAGTATCATTAAATTCAATTTTTAAAACTTAATCGGAACAAGTCGCCAAAACGCGACGCAGCGTTGAAGTACTTAGTTGCTGAAACGAGCGATTCTGCTATCTCTACCGAAGGGCGTCTGCTGTTGTCTTTAGAGCTTGAAAAAATCTTCTAATAAACGAATGAGTAGCTGATACTAAAAGCAACATGTTTTGCGAAGAACCTAAATGACTTCAAGTTAAACTTGTACTTACCTATCTCCTGTGTTTAGTATAAATTCTAGAACGCTATCGTCCTTTTCCTGAGGTGGGCGTTAATTCCTACGACACAGTATTTTACTAATGTAGATATTGGTGCCGATTCTGTTGTGCACAAACTAAACTTAATTTAGGCTATTGCTAACTTTTTCTCTCTATTATGACAAGAAAGGGACGGAAGTAAATTAGAGCTGTCAAATTAGTTAGAACTAATTTTTCCATAGACATTTAGACGACACGTAAAAACATGTCGACTAAAAACACGGTGAAGCGCAAGGCGTGAACTAGTTTGACATCTCCAACTTAGTTCATAGCTATAGCCGTCCTTTTCTCGCGCTGCCTGTTAGTAAAAGATAGCGATTCTCTAATTTTAGTTTAGTGCTTTCACAAGAGAATCGGCACCACTATCGCACTAAATGTTATTGTCATACTGTGTTTTTTGTTCAATAAAGAATTTTATTAATTTTATTATTTTTTTATTTTTTATTTATTAATAATACCTAAACATTTATTTTTTGTGTTTTGTACAAAAATGTTGACAACGGGACCCCATTAGATACTAAGTGTACGCTGTCTGTCTATCTGTCAGTCGTCCGTATTGTAACAAAACCGGCAGCTCATGAACGCCAGTTTCGGACTTTTTGGCCGAAACAGAAACTGCGGCCGAAACAACAAACTTAAAAACTACTGCACACGAAGTGACGGCGCCGTGTTACGCTGCGAAGTGTCGTGTAACTGGCCGCGGAAACGCCGATACAGTGGGCTGTATCGGCGTTTCGGCCTTTCGGCCAAAACTCTTCCTTGAGGAAGGTCAGCAAACGGTGAGTCGGAACGCGCACCACGAACGACTTGAAATTGGTGTTATGGCGTGTCTCCAACTTCTCCACCGCATAGCAGATAAACTCTTTTGTCTGTTCTGTGTTTTCCACCCTCAAGGTCCAGTTGGTCTTCACCCGTATATACTCTACGATGTCCTCAGTCTTTGTATAGTGGTGCAAGCGGGACACGTACAGCTGCGTCGTAAGTGGAATGGCGTTATTATTATTGTTTTTAAATGTCTTTGACATATCTCGGGAACCCGGGGTCCCGGACCTTTGGAAAGCGTACGAGAGGCCGAAGCCATCTCGCAGAGGCCCCTTTGACAATCTTAAATGATGAGGAGGCACCAACCGACGATTATCCCTGTATGCACTATGCAAGTGCACCCAAGGACAACCCCCGGTTGGTGCAGGACTATTGCAGAACATCGAAACAAAACATATTGGGCTATGGGTTTGGGTGGCTGTGGACTGCTTACCTAGAATTATGGAAACACTATGGCCCCTGCCTGACCAATGTTTTTTAGATAAGTTACGGCTAAAACCTAAAGTGCGGCTACACCTAGTTTTAGCCGGCTACAACTAGGTGTGGTAGGTCACAGTTCTATTCTAACCTAACCTACTGTTACCTATAATAGTTGTAGCCGGCTAAAACTAGGGCACTGCACTTCGGGTTTTAGCCGTAACATATACAATACACACATGAAATGACAGGGGGTGACTTGCACACTCAATAATGGGCCCCCGAAAACGGTCGCTAGCACATAGTGACGTAGTGACAAGAAGGCAACATGTCCTGAGGTGCTTATAAGGAGTGGAGATGTATTTCACGGCTATCAGGACAATCCCGGAAGTACGATCAAGATCCCTACCAGCATCTTACCGGAATATTTCCTTCCTCCGAGCACGTTCGCTCTTGCGAATCTCCACTCAAGCCACCAAATAAAGACAAGAAAGAGGTGGGAGCACTGTTCCTCGTCATTGTACACTCCAGCCGGCCAATAAAGGCAAGCCAGAGGTGAGGAACAAGACTTCTCCCGGAAGAATGGGTCCGTGGGGTCGCTACTGCCCAACAGCTCGCCACGTGCTGACCTGCGGGTTCATGGATCTCTCTTGGTCTGTCTATATACCTAGTAATACATATAAAACATAACTTATAAACTAAGATACACGAAGTGACGGCGGCGTCGGCGGTGTCTTGTTACGCTGCGCGGTGTCGCATAGCTTGCCGCGAAAACGTCGGTAGACGACATTACACCCTTTGGCCAAAACTTCTGCTTCATGGCTGTCTAGTTTGGCGCGCGAGATAGAAGACTCATACGCGCAATGGAATTTAAACGCGCTTCGTTAAAATGTAGATTTATGATAAAATGCAATAGTTAAATAAATTTTTAGCTTAGTAAGTAGTAGTACATATTACATATTTAAGTAGTACATATTTAAAAATAACTTCGATTTGAAGTAAATTTTACAGCACAATAAGGAAATATTTACTTATAATCGTATAAAACAGAAAATACCGGCTACTTTGGATTTTTTTCTATCGGAAAAATTTCAAGTACTTAATCATGTTTCGGTTTTAGTACAGCAGTAGACAATATGGTCAAATAACACATGTGGAAAATCCAAATGATTTAACCATATCTATTTGATTTTAAAGGAATTTTAAAAACACAAAATTATCGATGTACTTATCCCCTTAAAATCAACGTGCTTAAACACTGCATTATGCCCTTAAAAGCGGTGTAATACGGGCCACTCTATGAGCAAGTGTTTTAAACGAATTTAAATGAAAGCAATGTGGTATTAAATGCGAGCAATAACATTTGCCCCAAAAATGACAGTGTTGGCGGAAAAATGAATTAATCATCGCGTAGATTTAAAATTTTAATGACATCGCTCATTTTGCTGCGGACTTGACTTCATCGTTGAGTATTATTTTCATTTGTTTTCATATTTTTCTTTTGTTATAGGAAGAGGCAAAATAAAAGCTAAGCTATTATTAATAATTCGCTGCTATTATTTGTAACCTACCAACCTACATCACACGCATCTCAAACAACAGCACTAGACCATACACCAATTTTTTATTTTTCACTTTTTTGTCAGTTTGTAATTTATCTGAGTAACAATAGCCTAATGTCAACTGCTCATCACCTTTTACAAAATATTACTTTTCCCGATGCAGGGACAATGGCAAGAGTTCAGTTCTCCTAGTAAGAACCAGGAGAACTGGAGCTGATGGTGAAATCACCATCAGCTCCACTTCACCATATGCATTGTGACGAGCATGTCACATGTCAGTTATTAAGTAGTTCCGAAGGCCATATGTGGCCTTCATCATCAGTTCCACTTCACCAAATGGTGCTTTTCGATAGCAAATACATGAGTTACTATAAAAAATACTCAAATCTCTATAGATGTGCCTATAAAATTTGAGGGTTTCCCATGGGATCCCCTCATCAGATTCTGACTTGGTGACAATGGGACCACTTCGAGAGCATACCCTATCAAATATATATATATAAATATATATATATGTATATATAACATATAATATATATATATATATATAAATATATATATATATATACCTATATACACATACACTATACAGGGTGTTTGGTGCATCGTTTGCCAAATTGAATTGGCCGAAAGAAGAGGTCATTTGCTATCGCTTCAGGCTCAAGTACTCATTTTTGGCCACACCGGTTTTTTTATTACAACTTTCTAATTTTTATTTTGAAAAAATCCAAAACTCAGCATTAAAGCTTAAATTAAAAAAAAGTTTTAAGTGTAGTCGTCAAATTTCATTTTTATTTACATATGTACTGTTGTATGGCTCTATCAAATTTAAAATTACTTGCCAGTTACATCTAGTTTTTTTTTAATAAATCACAAAGTTTTTGGAAAAATAAAAAATGAACTTAAAACTCAACTTTAAATAGCTATAAAAAAAAAACTAAAAGCGATCGGGATCTTCGAATTATTTTAAAAAGTTCTCTAGTCTATCCCCTTTCCAACGGTATGTAATGTGTTAAAAAACTCTTTTAATATCTTTAATAATTAGCTAAATGTGTAGTCGAGACACATCAGGCTGATATTGGATATTACGTTTAAAACACTAGTTTTCGCATAAATTACATGCTATTAGTAGATAGATACTGTTATCTCACGTCGTACGTAGTCTCTTATCTCGTTCTTACATAGGGAACTTTCCTCGAAATTGAAAAAAAAATACATTATTACAAAAATAATCATTTATTAATAAGTAATTTAATTACATACTAATCTTACAAGAATTAGAATTTCTGCAAACAGAGTTGCCCTTATTATTAGCTGATTTGCCAATTTTCAGTGAAGACAGGTCTTTTGTTTTCCAACATGACGGTTGTCCCGCTCATTGGAGAATAACCGTCAGGGAGTACTTGAATGATGCATTCCCGGACTCATGGATTGGGAGGGATGGCCCTATTCCTTGGCCTCCACGTTCTCCAGACTTAACTCCGTTGGATTTTTACGTCTGGGGACGGGCCAAAGAACTCGTCTACGCCACGGAAGTTGAGACAAGAGATGATTTAGTCCAACGCATTGAGGCGGCTTTCATGACGATCAAAGCAGAAATGCGTTTACGCACCACTACAGTTGAGATAAGACGAAGATGTCGCGCGTGCATACGCAATAGTGGTAGACAGTTTGAACAAGACTTGTAAGATTAGTATGTAATTAAATTACTTATTAATAAATGATTATTTTTGTAATAATGTATTTTTTTTTCAATTTCGAGGAAAGTTCCCTATGTAAGAACGAGATAAGAGACTACGTAAGACGTGAGATAACAGTATCTATCTACTAATAGCATGTAATTTATGCGAAAACTAGTGTTTTAAACGTAATATCCAATATCAGCCTGATGTGTCTCGACTACACATTTAGCTAATTATTAAAGATATTAAAAGAGTTTTTTAACACATTGCATACCGTTGAAAAGGGGATAGACTAGAGAACTTTTTAAAATAATTCGAAGATCCCGATCGCTTTTAGTTTTTTTTTTATAGCTATTTAAAGTTGAGTTTTAAGTTCATTTTTTATTTTTCCAAAAACTTTGTGATTTATTAAAAAAAAACTAGATGTAACTGGCAAGTAATTTTAAATTTGATAGAGCCATACAACAGTACATATGTAAATAAAAATGAAATTTGACGACTACACTTAAAACTTTTTTTTTAATTTAAGCTTTAATGCTGAGTTTTGGATTTTTTCAAAATAAAAATTAGAAAGTTGTAATAAAAAAACCGGTGTGGCCAAAAATGAGTACTTGAGCCTGAAGCGATAGCAAATGACCTCTTCTTTCGGCCAATTCAATTTGGCAAACGATGCACCAAACACCCTGTATATAAAACTAGCACACAGGCTAGCGAAGTCCCTGGTCAGCAGACCCCACATCATCTAACCCCACCACCCACAAAAACCAGACCAAACCCACACTCCCACACTCCTAACACCAATATTAACAATCCCAACCCTTAACTTACAAAATATTGGTTACATCGTTCAAGATGAAAATATACATGTGAGAACAATGTAGAAAGACGTGCACGTTAAAAAGCGTCCGTAATAAAAAGATAAAAACTAAAACAACTAAATTAAATATTAAAATTAAAAATAAGCCATGGCAGCTAAGAGACGACCAGTCCCAACTGACGGCGCCCGTTCACGAACATGACGCATGGATCAGCACCAATTAGCTCAACCATTTTGAAGGGAACTTAATGATCTAACACACACGCCACCACCAGCGAGACATTTGAGTGAGCATGACATACTCTCAACCGCCAGGGCACACTCAAGTCAGTGAAAGACGTACCCAGTAAAAGGTAGCTTAATAGTAGCTACATAGTGCTCACACGTGCTATGCAATTATATAATACTAAGAGATTGAATCTAAACAATGCAAAGAAAGTTTTCTCTCATCTTAATCTTCAGCAGCTCCAACAATATATCCGAATGCTAATCAATTAGTTAATGCGTCCTTGTGGAGCAGGACAAGCAGTCAGCCAAGCATTTTTGTCAGCGATGTAATCCCCCAACTTATAATATGCCTGGCTGCATAGTGTGCGTTTTATACAAGATTTAAATTTCCTTTCATTCAGCTGGAGTATGTGGGGAGGTATTTTATTATAACATTTTAAACAGTACCCCATGAAGGATGACGTAAATGTCCCGCCGATGGTGGCGCTGCGCGTCCGGTCGTTGAGTTCCCTACAAAATGGTTGAGCTGAACGGCGCGGAATTGTACGTCATTTTCGTGAACGGAAGCCGTCGACCGGGGCTGGCCAGCTCGCACTGCCATGGAGTTCTTCCCTGATTGTGTATTGTGTAAAATCAAAGTAATGTAAATAAGTCGTAAATAATTGTGTAATTGTGTAAAAATAAGTGCTAATCAGGTTTGTAAAGTAACAGAAATAAGTCCTAAATAATTGTGTAAAATAATAAAAATAATAACGTAGTAATAAGATAACATATGATAGTAAATTGTAATGCCTGTGTAAAACGTATAATAATAATAATAAAACTAGCACACACATATAAAACTAGCTACTATTCTTATTCCTCCTCTGTCCATGCTGTAAGATTATGGAACTCGCTTCCGCCTAGCCTTCGCGATTTAAAAACTTTCTCTCTATTCAAATATCGAGTAAAAGAGCATTACCTTTCCTCTCAAATGTGAGTATTTTTGTAGTATGTATTATGTTTACCTATATATTTTAGCTTTATGTATTTATTTAGGTATATGTTAAGTGTTGGGGTTCTCTCGCCGTTAACGGATACCCCGGTAGTAGTTGTAGGTACTTAGTTAGTTCACACCGAACCACTGTTATGTTCAATAGTTTATTTATGGAGTTACCTATGTTTAGTTATCTGAGCCGCACTTGATGTAATGTTATTAGGCAATGATCGACCCGCATATTGGCGGTGACGGAGCTTTAGTTACGACTGAAGTTATGTTAATAAGTAGGTATAAATTAGGTACGCTTAAACGACTAAAGGTAATTTTGCTGTATGAGCACTCTTGGCTCGTACATTAAGTTTTGCATTATACAAAAAATCTGCCTAGCCTTTTCCCAACTATGTTGGGGTCGGCTTCCAGTCTAACCGGATGCAGCTGAATACCTGTATTTTACATGGAGCGACTGCCTAACTGACCTCCACAACCCGGTAACTGGGTTTTACGATACCCCTTGGTAAGACTGGTTGTCAGACTTTCGGGCTTCTGACGACCCGTAACGACTGTCAAAGATCCACGAATGACAGCCGGGACCAACGGCTTAACGTGCTTTCCGAGGCACGGAGGAGTCTCGGTATGTAAAGATGGTCACCCATCCACGGACCAACCCCAGCAAGCGTAGCTTAACCTGATAGATCGACCCGTGCGGCTGTTATTACTTAGCCACGAGCTCCTCCTTTTGCATTATACGTGTAGGTATATTTAATATTTTAGTTTAAGACTTCACATTTCATATTTTTCTCTTCTTGTTCTCACACACTATTGTCTACATTTCTTTTTCACTTCTCCTTCCGCAGGTCTGCTGGAAGAAATTTCTTGTGAAATATGCAGTGCCTTTGTACTCAATTATAAATTATGTGTAATGTAATGGTAAAATAAATAAATAAAATACACAATAAATATATACGCGACGAATTGATAACCTCCTTTTTTTGAAGTTGGTTAAAAAGATACATAACTGTAGTTTCCAACGACTAACGGTGTGATTGTTAAAACTGCGATGTGACCTTACTAGCTTAGCTTATAATATATTTTAGCCATGAATATACATGTCTGTGGTGTATTTTTCCATTGATATAAAATACTATAATCAACACCCGTTTTGTTGATTCTTGACACAGGTGAAACTAATTTAGGAAAAAATTTCCTTTTAGGAAGTAAGTTGGTAACCCATTTACGCCCAAGATTGAAGTTGCGCTCTTTATAATGATTTGGTTATGCTTTTCATGAATTTAAAAAAAGTTAAGAGTACCTAGGTATATTATAGGTGTCTCTGTTTGGTGACCACAAGCGAACACCGCTTTAAAAATAGGTATTTTTGACTTGACAGCGTATATTATAACACTAAAAGTACAATCAAATGCTATTGCCTAATTGCAATTAATTTTGTTGCTATTTTTTAATTTGTATTGTTTAATTATTATTAAAGTTGTTGGATGCATCAATCACATAGTTTGTTATTTTTATTCTTACTTGTAATTCTTAACTTGTAATTCGACGTATTCCTTGCAGGACGGCAAAGTAGGGATACAAACAATGCAAAAAATTAGTCACCAAATGTCCTACCGAATAGTTTTTGAGTTAGTTAGATTTTTAGTTTTTTTTTTAATGAAAAATACAATTGAAAAATTATTTACAGCGCGAATTTACTGGAATTTAAGTTATTATCATAGCTGATACCGTAGCAGATCTTTTTTAAAAATTAAACGTTGAAAACGACTAAAACTTTGGCAAAGAGCATTAATTAAACATTTTATTTTTCGTAATTTATATTTTTCTTGGACAAAAATGACAAAAAAAATTTACTTAGTGAATTTCGGTAGAACATTTAGTGGCTTAATTTGTTGCATTTTAACCCTACTACGAGTATGACGTCCTGCAAGGAATACGTCGAATTACGAGTAACCCTGTACACGTATATTATTAGGTCTTTACCTATGAAGTTGCCGTTCTGCAGTACTGGCCATTTCAAATCAAAATAATTTTTGTTTGGCTAAGAATTCTAATTTCAAATTAATTTTATTTTAAAAACATGGATTTTTTTTCCAAAAGTAGTCATTTGTTTATTGATTAGTGTTACATTTTCATCGCATTTCAATCTTTTTCGTCATCATGGATACGTTAAAAATTCGAGTGATTATGGAATATGAGTACCGTCGTGGCAGCAACGCGGCACAAGCGGCACGCAACATAACGACGTTTACGGAGCTAACACTACAAACCAACGCACCACTTGTTATTGGTTTGCTCGCTTCCGTTCTGGAAATTTCGACCTGAAAAATGAACCTCGCGGTCGTCCGAAGACTTTGGTCGACAATGACGAATTAGAGGCGATTGTGGAAGCTGATGATACACAATCTACGGCTGAATTAGCAGCAGCTTTCGACGTTAGCGTCAAAACAATATTGGTCCATTTGCGTCAAATTGGCAAGGTAAAAAAGCTTGACAAATGGGTGCCCCACGAACTCAATGATCGCCAGCGCGAAGTACGCGTCGAGACGTGCCTTGCACTGCTCAATAGACACACAAATGAAGGAATTTTGAACCGCATTGTTACCTGCGATGAAAAATGGATTCTGTTTGATAACCGCAAGCGCTCAGCAAGTTGGTTGGATCCTGGTTCAGCACCTAAACAATGCCCTAAACGAAAACTTACCCCTAGAAAAGTGATGGTCACTGTTTGGTGGTCTAGCGCCGGTGTGATTCATCACAGCTTCTTACCAAACGGGGTTGAGCATTACTTCAGATGTGTACTGTGAAGAACTGAACACAATGATGGAGAAGCTGGCACATCTCCAACCAGCATTGGTCAATCGCTCGTCTCCGCTGCTCCTGCACGACAACGCGTGACCTCATACTGCACAGCAGACGGTCTCCAAGTTGCAAGAACTGGGGTTGGAAGCTCTCCGTCATCCGCCCTACTCACCAGACCTTGCGCCTACAGACTACTGCTTTTTCCAGAATTTGGATAACTTCTTGGCGGGAAAAAAATTCAATACCCGAGAGGCAGTACAAAATGCCTTTGAAGAATTTGTTGCCTCCCGTCCAGCTGATTTCTTTAAGAAGGGCATCAATAAACTGCCACTGCGTTGGCAAAGATGCATTGATTGCATGGGTGATTACTTCGATTAATACAAATAAAAAATGCATGAAAAAAAATTCGTTTAAATTTTTTCATACAAAACGGCAATTTCATAGGTAAAGACCTATTATTAACGAAATATTAAAAGCAATGACTAATGATTATATGTACCTACATTATAAGTAGTATAAAAAATAATCCATTATTTTAATGTAACACAACTAAATAATAATGATATCCTGGGACTTTCCACATCTATCGTTTTATTTTGTTTCACTTTTATGGCTTGTTAGGTAATATAATACGTACGTAGATAGAATATAACATTTTAACGATGTTTTCGTAGAAGATACTCATGCGGAAACATTAAGACCTCTCGACGTCGCGAGGAGGAGTGCACGCTAAAACATATTTATGCGATATTATAACGAGAGAAACACTCGAGGGCCGCTCTCCACGCCAGCCCGCCATATAACAAGTAATCGTGGCACGGCCACGCCATTAACAACGACGCATACAAAAGTTTAGCGAAAGAAAATCATATGAAAAGCGACCACCCGGCCTGAATGCCCCACGCCCACTCCTCACCATTTTCACGCAAATTAAAAGACACAAACGCAAGCATAGACAAGAATTTCCCGCGCGCGCTAAAACACACCATTCACAGACGTCGTATTCAATTGCTCGAGAGCGAAACGGAACGCCCCGAGGCATTAATTAGAGCAGAAAACTCGCGTCTATGGCCGTTCCTTTTTTAAAACTGAGGTCTTTATGCGAGCCCCCGCCTTTGTGCGCGTTCCGTTTGTGCTCACGGGTAAGTGTCAAGTCTTAGTGTCAAGCGATGCTTTAACCTCTTTGTTGACTATAATTTACGGGAAATCCTCATTTCACACCAACGAGCGAAGTAAATTAGAAGGGAAACCAGTCTTTTTCATCATTACTCTATATTATGAATACGATACAAAATCATCATGTGATTTAATTGTCCCCAGGTCCACCGCATGCTGAAGAAGATCAAGAAACGTTAAGATGTAATTCGACAACCAGTCAGAATGTGGAAACGTCGGATGCCGAAGACGACATTTCCGTCGGTGACAACAGAAGCGAGACATCCACTCCCAAAAAGTCACAATTCTCGTTCCCCGACGAATATAAAAAGAAATTAGACGAAGAAGAAACAGAAAGATCATCGCCTTTAGAATACAATTTGAATAACCAAACCAATTACAGTTCCCCTTTCAAAGAAGATGAGAATGATTATGAAAACCGACCGGATGAACGAATGAAGTTGTATGATACCAGTTTGTTTCACTTGTATAGGTCAGATCGAGAAAACAAGAAGGATGAGGGGACTGAAGGGACTGGGTATGAACATATGGCTGGGTTATCGGACGGTATTTATGGAAGGTCTATGGACCTATCAAAAAATTCGTTCCAGTCTCAGTTATTGGCCGGCTTCGCGTCAGTCATCGCTGGAAATACGCAGAGGGAGTCGCAAGAGTCGAACGGTAATTGCTTCATGATTAAAGTTTCATTAATCGGTTTCAAGTTTTTTAAATTAAGAAGATAATTATTAGATAAATAATAGTGAACTGTTGTATTTGTATACAAGTATTTAGGTGTATTATTACGATTATTATTTTTTTTCCTGTTCAATCAACTATTTTCGCGGTTTTGGTGACTGAAAATATAAACATGAGCATAAGATGTTAGTAATGAGGGCCTAGACAAATTGCATTCGCTTCGGAGCGATTCTATTTCTACAATCGCTACAGTTTCAAAGTGACATTGACATGATCACGTGATATTTCGATAGCTTATGTCAACCACATACATTTTTTGGCTTTTTGGCTCTTCTACTACAGTCTGATTTTTAATTCGACGGAATTCTGACCGCTGTAATTTTTTGACACTTCAGATATCATACACCTTTTCTGTCTTGTACTTTATATGACTAGAATTTTTAAGGATATAATATAACAAAAAATATGAAAGAGAATGAGATCTAAATTATATGACAATGTAAATAGTGTTTGTTCTGTGCATTCAATGCGCACTAACTGAAATATTAATTTTAAATGGCTAAATGAAAAAAAAAGAGTAAAAGAACATATATTTTAAATTAAAATATTTATGTAGGTGTGATTATCACTAATATCATCATCGTTGTCTGTCTGTAGTTACAAGAAGCGAAGATTTTACAATCAAAAGGTATTACTAAAAAAGGTTTGTGACCTATGGATTAGTGGACAGGGATTCCTTTGAAAGAAAAATAATTAACTTACTAATTATTGTAATTTCAATAATTTGATATTAAAAAAATCTGATTACCATTTTAAAAATATCAGTCAATTTTTAAGTTTTAGTTTTTCTAATTGAAACCATAAAATCAAGAAAGATTTTTTTTTTTTCGCTTAATTTAATTTCCATTTTTAGTATGACCGTTTTATTATATACTTTTGAAATATCAATTCCGTCAAATTAAAAATCAGACTGGTAGCATCATCGCTAATTAAATGTTACTTTGTCTAGGCCAGGCCCTCTGAAATGTTCAGTTGCAACATGATTATGCATTTCTTAGATCGTCAAACAGGCAGCCGGCCGATGGCCTCGTCGAATTCCAGCCGCAAACCACGCCGGCGTCGAACTGCATTCACTCACGCCCAGCTCGCATACTTGGAGCGTAAGTTCCGCTGCCAGAAGTACCTGAGCGTTGCTGACCGCGGAGATGTGGCTGAGGCGCTCAGTCTCAGCGAAACGCAAGTCAAGACCTGGTATCAGAATCGCAGGTTAGTGTTATTCTTTCAGCAAGTACGAGTATTAACTGAAGTATGGAAGATTTGTTTTCAAAATAGACGTACACCGCATGCAGGTGTCTTGACATTACATACTATGATACTATAACACCTCATCTTTATTCCCCGAAGGGTTAGGCAGACGTTATACACACATATATAGTTTTTAGCCATAAAATAACTTCACTTCTATTCGTTTTAAAGTCATCGAAGCCAAAAATTTGATCATAACTTTTGGCGCCCGACATTTGCCCACATGGTCCCATGTTGGGCGCCAATAAACACCAAACAAGTTTTATGAAGTTTGATTTTCATATTCTCAATTTTAAGAAAGCAATGTCTAGCTTCAGCTATGTTTTCACTAGAATTATGACAAAAGAGCCAGTAAGTTATTAGGATAAAATTATGGCGCCCAAGTGGAACAATAATAAATTAACAGATTAGAGCATTGTTCCTTTTCGGAACCAGAAGGCCAATTCTCGTACCTAAAAAATACGGGAATTGCCCCTCTGTTTTCAATTCCATTCTGCAGACTCTGTTGTTGTTAGTAGAAAACATTGACCTCAGTGGAACTATGTGTGTTGGGCGCCAATAAGACTAACCAAAAAATGGTTGAGTTCTAAGGAAATTCATTTCAGTTCGATTGTTATTTTTCAAACATTTCTAACTATGAACTGTTAAATCATAGCCTTTTGTTGACAGTTATTTTGAATGGTCTTAAATTCAGCATTGTGTTTCTCTTTTTTTTTCTCTTAGAACCAAATGGAAGCGTCAGAACCAGCTTCGCCTGGAACAATTACGAGCGCAGGCGGCGAGTGGCGAGCGCGAACTGTCAGCGCACGCGCTGCCACTAGCGTGCGCGCTGCTGCCTCCGTATCCTGCCTATATGCACTGTCATCTGTGAGCGCCTACGAACATTGCACGTTATGACAATGTTGCGTTACTTTATCTTCCGTGCCGGCTGTCGTGTCTGCAGTGAGCCCTCTCGTGTTTCTAATACCGTATAATAAACGTGGATAACCTACCCTTCAATACCACCTATGTACCTATATAGATACATCTTGCTGAATAACAGCCTGACCCCGTGACCACGAGCTACACGCTCAAGTGACATGCGTCTTGCGACAGCGACTGCGGAGAAAACGAATGAAAGAAGTCGCATCGCTCGAGGCCATGAACGGGCCCAGGAGCCATCAGTGTTTAGCGATTAACCATGTACAGAGTCCCATGTCTGTACTTCAGAAGTATTTCGTAATGTGGTGGAAAAAATATATTCAGTAAGCTATACGAGTTGTTTCTTGAATTCAGCACATTTTCATTTCAGGGGGCCAACCACTACCTCTTAAAGCAGTATTATTTTAATGTTACTTCAGTGTGAGAAAGAGATGGAGCTATACAGGACGTCTAGCTCCATCTCTTTCCCACACTCATGTAAGATTAAAATAATACTGCTTTAAGAGGTGGAGGTCTAGCTCCAGATGCCTCATTTCCAAATGATGTAACATAATAATGTATGTACTTAGATAATTTACTAAGTACGCACAAAGTTAGGAATTTAGCCGTAGGTTATTGTAGAATTATTATATAATATTAATTAGTATTTATAGGTAAGTCATTAGCTATACGTAAGTTGTAAATGTTAACTTAAAAACTGTGCAATAAAATTGTAAACTAATTCGTAGTAGTCACTTTTATGTTTATATAATATGTAGATAATTTGTATTACAAATATTTTTGTGCGATTAAATGTGTAAAAACTAATTAGGTAAAGTTGTCTGTGGGCCTCGTATGAACGGTACCGTAAACAGGAACGATTAAAGTTGAAAATAGTCGTTTCACACATAATAACACTTTGTCCTATGTGTGCTTGTCGTATGTATATATTTAAGCCAAAATGAAGTAATAGTTGTACACATTTTCGATTCAAGGAACTCCGTATGTTGCTCTGTCACACCTGTATTTTAGAAGACAGCTGAAAAGGGCGGAACTGAAGATGTTACCTGTTATGTTATGAATGTTACTCTGTAACACAGGTTTTTCCTAGCAAGGGGGTCATTGATCAATTATTTTGTGTCAGGCTAGTTCCATCGCTTAAAATAAGTGTCAACATGTACCCTAATTGCGTCACACACTATCAATCAGAATCTTTAAATGAAGAAGAAGCTTTAAATGTTCGAAAACTTTGTCTGCTCAACAACTTGAACTCAATAAATGTTTTGAACTGTCAAAATGAAAACGATTCCTACTGTACGTGTGTTACGCAATTGCCTCGCTGGTTTTGTATACTTTTGTCAAATAAATAAATATGTATTATTATTGTGTCCTTCATGTAAGTAAGTGTAGGTACAGGTTCATAATTATGAATTCAAATTAGGTGTATATAAATCTTAATTAAAACTATTTGCAGATTGAAGACTACCCACTAAGTCGACGTTCGCACGGACGTATAATAACGCAGCGATTTTTTTTCGCGCACTGGTTTTTCAACGCTCTGCTTAGCGCCGAGAGTGCAAAATCCAACAGTGTGTTTTTTCGACGCGCTAGAATGTAATCTGTTATTGTTAAGTTGGATTCTCAACGCTCGGCTCAACAACGAGAGTTGAAAATCCAGTGCGCGATAAAATCCCGCCGCGATTTTATTACGCCCGTGGGAACGGGGGCTTATAGGCATTATGAACAATAATAATGATAACTTTATTTCAGACCACGACTCCAATACACACATATATGTACATCCATATTTGTGTTAGTAAGTACTTAAGAACTATGTTAGTATAATTTGTAAGAAGTTTGTACCTAAATAAAATCAATCATTTTTGTAGATTGTCACAATAATATTAAAAAAGTTAGAAGCGTGTTAATGTTTATGTTTGGCAAATTGTTGAATTATTACCATTTATCAATAGTCATTTATTTTCACAAATACATTTTAAATTCCTAAATGATCATTTAATCGAATATAAAATTAAAATAATTACCCATTATTTCTATTGAGTGGCTGGCTACGGCTACGTAGATGCTGTTCCAATTTTTTCCGTTCCAACAAATGTGAAGAAATTACATTGTAAAGTTAGTTAACTTCGGTATTTTGTTGTTACTTATTACTAAGTACTTAGAACCATAAACCATAGCTATATGTAGAATAACAGTCCCAACTGTAATAGCTAGTAAAATGATGTTAAATCACCCACAGCTTTTCAATCACACTCCATTTCTGAACCCACCATTCAATTCTGTGCGAATTATGCAAATGTTTTGGCGCCATTCCGAATCATGGCTGCCAACCGCTCGCAATTTGCATCTCTTAGCGAGTTGTTAACATTTGAAACGAGAACACAGCCGCTACAGCGCTCGAAACCTTAAGTGCAGTAAGTATGTGTGCTGAACTTTACCTCGCGTTAAAGCGCAGTAACGCTTTACAGCCTCCAAATTCCTCAAGCCGACAACTTTGACCAGGGTCTCAGAGTCACATTTACTGTTCAATTTATTCAAACAAATGCTAATTTGTAGCTTTTCGTTTCAAAATTGTTGATTATTTATCCGTCTTTATTTCAGATTTGAGCAAACGAGGGTTTATTAAAGGGTGGGCTCGTGTAATTGGGCTGTTTTGATCTCGCGGGGGGGTGTCGCGGGAGCGGGGTGGAAGGGTGAGGGTAATTGAAGTATTTTCCCGACGTTTGGAGGGTAGTTATGTTACCCGAGGCTGAATGGATTAGTTAGCGCGCCCGAGATAACGATCTGTCAATGATGCCTGTATAATGGGCGGTTTGTATTCTTTTATTAGGCGTTATTTGCTGGAGATTATGTTCGTTTAGTTTGTTTGTGTTTTACCACAGATTGTAAATGCTCAGTGGCTTGTGGAAATTGTCTGTTGTGACTTTTGTGGAGTACTGAATATAGTTTTGATTGAAACTGTTTTATAATCCTATCGCATAGTCAGGCAGTCTGTGATCATTATCTACTGCCAAATAATATAATATCATGGAACCATCTAATATAAAACAGAGTTTAAATAAAATCCTATTACTTAACCGTTCGATATAATTCCTACATTCATCAAACAATCGAATCTCAATAACCATCAAGTACCTACACATTGGGTTAGATTTCAGTCTCACCAAATGCGCCTGATTACTACTTCAGTACTGAGACGGACAGAAAGGAGTTATTGTTCGGGTGTTATTATGACAGCCGGGGCTCCAGCAGACCCTACAAAAGTGTACTGTGGTCAGTGGTACTGTGATAATAAAAATAAAATTATTCTGCACAGGCATAACCAAGTGCCCAAGATTATTCACCACCAACTTGCTTTGAAATATAAACTTGTGGAATCTGAGGTACCGTATTACAAGTATGTGCCCGACCCAGTTCTCCAAAATGACCATGTCATGTTGTACTGGGATCGGTATATCATTACTGACAGGACTATTGTCGCCAATAAGCCTTAGATGGTGATAAATCGATTAGCGCGCCGCGCAATGATAGTCGATGTTACGATTCCACATGATGAGAACCTCCTGAAAGCTGAGAAAGAGAAACAAATGTAATATCTCGACTTAGCAAACGAGGTTGTTGACATGTGGAATATGAGCTCAGCTGTCATTGTGCCGACTGTCATAACGACCAATAGCCTGATGGCTGAAAGCCTCTCGTTAGGACTCTCCTCGATACGGCTCGCATCATGAGGAGGTTCCTGTCCTTGGAGCTCTAACCACCGGTAGCTTGAACCCTGCTCCCGACACCAACAGAACACTATTTTTTTATATTTTTAAATGTTTTTTATATGTTTTTTTTTTTAATTTATTTTTATTTTATAAGGAAAAATATAAAAGAAATAAAGTTATTCTTTTAGAATTTAGATTCGTCAAACAGCTAGAATCTTAGCAAATTATACAGATACATATATTTTTTTGTCTTTGACATATCTCGGGACTCTGGGGTTCCGGACCTTTGGAAGGCATACGAGGGCCCGAAGCCAACTCGCAAAGGCCCGTTAGATGCTTTCAATGAAATGAGGCACCAACCGACGATTATCCCTTGGGTGCACTGTGCATGTGCACCCAAGGATAACCCCCGGTTGGTGTAGGAATATTGCAGGATATGGAAACAAAGATATTGGACTATGGATTTGGGCGGCTAAAGTGGACTGGTTATCTAAAACTATGAAAGGACTATGACCCCTGCCTGGTCAGTGTTTTACTATAAACGGAAAAAAAGGCAGGGGTGACTTGCACACTCAATAATGGGCCCCCGGAAACTGTCGCTAGCACTTAGTGACGTAGCGACAAGGGGGCAACATATTCTAAGGTGTTTGAGGAGTGGAAAGGTATTCCACGGCTCTCAGTACAATCCCAGGTCCCGGAAGATGCTCAAGATCCTTAACAGCACTTACTGGAATACTTCCTTCCTCCGAGCATGTTTGCTCTTGCGAATCTTCACTCAAGCCTGCCAATAAAGGCAAGAATCAGGTGGGAGCTCTGTTCCTCATCAGTGTTCACTCCAGCCGGTCAATAAAGGCAAGCCAGAGAAGAGGAACAAGACTTCTCCCGGGAAATGGGGTCCGTGGGGTCGCTACTGCCCAACAGCTCGCCACATGCTGCCCTGCGGGTTTCTGTATCTTTCTTGGTCTGGCTTCTCCCTCACCCTAGACCTGTTTCGGCAAAGTTAACTGTACCGCACAGACCTAGAGTTTGGAGCGCGCAAGCCCCACGACGACGTCAACGTAGAGCTATATGGCGGTGGGGATACGAGTAATTATATTATTATTATATTTTAGTTCTACTTGCATCGTCAGCAGAACAGTTGCAAGACATGATGACAGTGATGGATGAAGCAAACATAATGAAAGGATTGAATATAAGTGTGAATAGCACGAACATGTTTGAAAGAGAAGAGAATGTATCGGTGTGTGATGTGAAAATAAATTTTAAGAGTGTGGAGCAAGTAAGTGAGTTTGTATATTTGAGGAGTCTGTTTACAAGGCATGGAAAGATTGATGAAGATGTGCAAAGAAGAGTAAATGCAGAATATAATTTGAATGGTGCTTTACATGCGATTGTGAATTTGTGACCAACCAGTTTATGCCCAAAAAGGCTTCACCGGTTGTTCATAATGGTATGTCTACGCATATGTATAGAAGTGAATGTTGAAATGCTGTGGAAATGCGTTCTTTGCGAAGCATGCGTGGTGTGACTGTGAATGATAGGCTGAGGAATGATGTGATAAGGCAACGGTGCGGTTTAAAAGAGGATGTACTTAGTGACAATAATTGAAAAGAGTATGCTTAGATGGTTTGGTCATGTTAAAAGGATGAATGAAAGGCGACTTATAAAAGGTATTCACAAGGCAGGTGTGAGTGGAAACGCTGGGACGCCCTAGGAACACATAATATATATTCTTCAGAAAGGTGACCTGACCTTTCTGAAGAATATATATTATCTATCTATTATTATCTATATATTATCGGTCTGGTTGGTCTGCACGCCGGTTGCGAGTACTACGCAGCACGCAGGTGCGTGCTGCGTGTACTCGCAACCGGCGTGCAGACCAACCAGATCGTAGCAGGTGGCGTTCTGTAGTTACTGCCTACCCCCATGGGAAGAAGGCGTAAGTTTGTGTATGTATGTTACCTATGGGCCAATTTTTATTGTGTCAAATACAATGCTAGATTTATTTCATCACAGTTGCAAGTAATTCTTAAAAATTCCAATTTCACAAACCATCTTTAAACAAAACAATAATCAACTTCATGCAATGTCGACCAAATCATAACACAAGATTTTTCTAATTAAATTTTGTTCTTAAGTCTTAGAACTCAGATAAATATTATCGCTTGCTTAGACATGAATATTTTTTTCGGTTTCATGTTTCTTGCAATAATAGGTAACATCAAATGTCAGCAAGTTTTAATTGAAGAATTAGCCATTTCCACGCAGAAGCCTGGAGAAAAATTAGACGTTAAAAAGACGAATATTGAACGACGATTTCTAGAAGATTTAAGTGATTATGAATGGCACGTTGCGCATCTCAGGAACGCTGTGTTCGATGGCAGGAGAGACTGCATGTCCGATACATTCGCAGACACAGTGAGAAGATACAAGAAAATGTTAAAAGAGGACGGAGCGAGGGTCGAGTATGTTTCCGCTAACTCTCTTCCTGTGAACCCAGAAGATATGGTCGAGGAATCTTGCAAAGTAAAAGACGACTTTGTCTCCTTTATTAATAATGTGACTATGAAAATTACACCTGGAAAATTTATCGATGCTACAACGGCTGCACAAAATGTAACGTCAGCTGTTAATACAACAGATTCGATAAAAGTGGCAGATACGACACCAAAGTTAGACTTTAAGGCTACGACAGTAGAGTCCAAAGTAAATACGAAGAAGAAGTTAGAGGATCAGCCAAAGAACGACACGAGACGGGCCAGTGAGTACATGTTCAGCTCCGTGGAGTACTACGACGAGTCGATAGAGTTCGACCCGGAATTGTGTCCGGATGCTGTGCAGATCATCTCGCTTCAGATAGATCAGCTCAGAAGCTACGACATGGAGTGTGAGCTGACTGTGGAGTGGAGGAGTTTAGATTAAATGTTTCTTATCTCGTTTTTGTTTTGTGGGGAAATTATGACAAACGTGGGTAGGTATTGAATTCATGGATATGGTGCTACAAAGCTAATGATACTCAAATTAATGAGTGAGGGCAATTGTGTATAACCTGTAAAATCAATTCTAAAATATGTCCTCGTGGCAGCAATAATATAATCCCTATGATTAAAACTCAAAATCAAAAGAATAAGATTACAGTTTGCGCTATTCTTTCAGTTAGAAAATCCTTTACATTATGGTTCACTAAGGTCATCTATCGGAAGAATGATTAGTTTTAGTGATACAGAAAAATTGGTCCGTTACACCGGTCGGCCACGTGGCAATGGCATTCCGCGTAGCGCTTCTACAACCGCTTCAAACAGTAGTCAATAGATGGCGTTGATACTATCAGCTGGGAACTACGGCGTAGCCGCGTGACGTGTTCTACCTTGCTACGAGAGTAAGTACAAGAAAGTCTTGATAGATGGCGTCAGGTGTATTAGGTTTTGGTGGTTTGAAGATGAAGTACTTTTATTAATAGATTACCAAAAATTAAGCGAGTACCAGGGGCTCTACTCCCTAAGCACGAAGTCTGTAGTTTTGGCCGAAGTTACGTGCGTTTCCTACACCGTATCACTTACGGACACAACACGATTAATTAGTATAAAGGAAAAAAAAAAAAATAAAAAAAAAAAATAATAATATAAAGGAAAAAAAATTAGTATAAAGAAATCCCACGGAGTAGTGAAAGAAGAGTTATCCCTATTCCCAATGTGTTATTGACAGTCCAAAAAAGTTAAGGGCGCTATTACATTTTGACCGTGATTTTTTCATAAATTGAAATTGCACACTATAAACAAAAGAATAATTATTATATGACTCAAAATAAACGTAATCACAACTGCTAAATTGCTACATAATGCGATGCGTCGGCGTCTAAAGCTAAAGACCGCGTGCCCCGAGATTTACATTGATTTTTAGCACTGCATACAATAATTAATTAAACATATTATTTACTTTTAAATAGATTATTTTTTTTTATCAAGCAAGGTAACTTAGTAACCTTATTTATTAAATACATTTTGTATGAATTTGGATTATACATTCGTAGATAAAAAATATAATTTCGGACGAAAAATTGTCAGTAACTCTCTGGTTTACGGAATTATTTTTGGTGTATTACTGTACGAAACATAAAAAACTGAATTGAGCACTCCAAAGTTGAAGATACAGTTGTTCCAAGGACATTTTTTTAATGATTAAATTATCTTCGATGTAACAAAGTATCAATACATGTCCAAAAGTAAAATTTTATGAAACATCCTTTGCAGAGACAAGGTTTTTACTGATTTTTGTAAACAAATTGAAATATTTATTTAGAGCACTCCCAAGAGAAATAATCAAGCTTTCTTGGGCATATGTTTTTTTTTTATTTTGTGGCTCTAACAAAACCACAATCACATATCAAAACTCGAGTCAAACGCTCAAATACAAGAGAAATTGTGATAGCGCTCTTAAGTCACTCCAAAGTTTCGAATTACTTACTTTCGGACGGGCCCGTATCTTCGTTAACGGACTTAAAGAGTAGGCCCCCTGGACACTGAAAACAAACTGTAGAATTTCTTAAATACTCGTAGTACGAGTAATTTTGTTCAGCTAACTAACAAAGAGACTTGAATCAATATTAATATTTTATTTCCTTTATACTAACAAAAAAATAGTAGGATTAAAACAGTAAAACTTTTAGTGAAACATGAACCTATCGTTTCTGTAAGCGTTTAACTAAGAATGCAACAAATACGAATCATAACTAGCAAATAAAACAGTTAATTAGTCCGTACACACGCGTAGCAGCAATCAATCTGCCTAGCCTTTTCCCAACTATGTTGGGGTCGGCTTCCAGTCTAACCGGATGCAGCTGAATACCAGTATTTTACATGGAGCGACTGCCTATCTGACCTCCACAACCCAGTGACTGGGTAATACGATACCCCTTGGTAAGACTGGTTGTCAGACTTTAGGACTTCTGACGACCCGTAACGACTGTCAAAGATCCACGAATGACAGCCGGGACCAACGGCTTAACGTGCTTTCCGAGGCACGTAGGAGTGTCGGTATGTAAAGATGGTCACCCATCCACGGGCCAACCCCGGCAAGCGTAGCTTAACCTGATGGATCGACCCGTGCGGCTGATATTAATTAGCCACGAACTCGTAGTAACACACGCGTAGCAGCACAGAATAATAATGTTACAGTAGTAGGTAGGTACCTTCACAGAAAACGGCTGCAACGATGCGCTTCGAAATCTCAGTATACTATACCAGCACGCTTAACATGACTGCCATAGAAACGGGTTTTGTCGACGGAAGAATAGACAAAATGGAAGATAGTAGAAATATTTGTACGCATTCTACGCGTCTAATCATGGCAATGTGTAGTTTTGTCTATTCTTCCGTCGACAAATGCTACGCGTACATAAATACCAGTCAAACTGCCAAAAAAAAGTAGTCAAAATGTCAGTCAGTAATGCCAGTTCGAGTGCGCGGCAGTTACCACGGACGGACGCCCAGTTAGACTACTGTAACTTTATTATTCTGTGGTAACAGGCAGCAGGTTTCACTACATGCAGCTATTTGTTTACAACGCAAAGAGTTTCGATAAACAATAATTAACTTAGCTCGGGAATAAAACCTTCGCATTTTCGCGGTTATAAGATTATTGAGTTTCACTTGGTTTTTTTTTACTCGTAAGATGTAGGTACGTCCGAAAATCATTAATTTGTAGTTTATCACATAATTTTTTTTTTTTGAGATTACAAACAAAAAATGGTTGTTGGAGAATTGACCGTGAGTCCGTGACGTATATAAATGTATGGAAGAACATGTTTTTCAACTACAATGTTAAGCTTGTTTTTGGGATAAATTCTTTTAATTACTGAATCCTAGTTTGTGACGACACAACACACACGACACGCACTTGGCCGGATTTTTTTGGTTTGAGTAGGTACCTATTTAAAGTTTTTTGCAACGTTGTTTACAAAGGCATTCCTACATTCCAACATAAAAAAACCTTAAGAAATCGCCAAACATTTTGATGCCAGGGTGCAGGGGGGTGCAATGGCTCAACTGCATTCTGCATTCTTCTTCATCCAATGACGACGAGTTGAGCAACCAGTCCATGTACTAGTTCCACCTCTTCGTACGGCTGGGCGCCTGGTAGCACGGCTTCGAGAAACACGTGAGGTGACGTGTCGCGACGTGTTTGCCACACACGAGGGCAGGACATGTTCGTGTTCGTACGCGACACACACGTGTTGTGTTTCCGTGTGATGACATGTTGTGTCTGGCGAGACAATGACGGATGGGCTTTTGTGGTGTGGTAGAGTAGGAGTTGTGAAGGTCAGGGTAATTTAAATCAATGTACCGTATTAAGAACGTATTTGCCAACAAATAACCAGGGTTGACAAAAATTATGTGTTTTTTGTTTCTGACAGACATATTTGATTTAAAATAAGAAAAAAAAATCAAGATTTAAGTATTTATTTTAATAAATAGTTAAATCATGATTTTTTTTTATGTATTTGTCTTAATTTCCACCGTGAATGGAAAATTTTGATTTTACAAACTTGTCAAATACTTATGTAGGTTTACAGAATCGTAATCATTAGAATCACTATTGAATCTCTCTATAATAAATTCAAATTTTAACCTATTGAATGACTGTACAATTCGCAAAAAGTTCTGAGGAGCCTGCAAAGGTATCTAGGGCTTGGCCAAAAAAATAAAAACGAAATAAAATTTATTTACAATATACGAGTACAAGGGGCTTGTATACCTACCTATTGTAAATAAATTTTATCTCGTTCTGAGCTCGGTGTTTGCAGTCTTTGCAGGCTCCTCAGAACTTTTTGGGAATTGTACAGTCATTAAATAGGTTAATTATTATTTATATAGATAGATATACAAGGGGGGTCATGAACAACAATAGTACATTTTGATACAAGTGGAAAATTTTTGTTATTGCATTCGAGGCGGAAGTAACACCCGAGTCGTAGGCGAGTTTGTTTTTGAGCCGAGAACTGCAATAACAAATGTCCACGTGTATCAAACGACGTTTTTCAATACACTTTTGAAGAAATTAAAAAAAAAATAACGAAAAATATTTTTGTCATAAATGATTAGGAAACTATGATTTAAATTTTCTTTTTTTTTCCGCGCTTTGCTTTCGCCAGGTTGAAGGAGAAGCAAAGGTATAAAGCCGATAAACAGCCTAATAAGAAAAAAAGGAAATTCAAATATTTTTGAGTTTAGAACACAAATAAATGTTAATTTGTTCATAAACGTTTTTTTTATTGTAATAATCATAGTTTTTGATGATAAGTATTCTATTTATAAACATTATTTAAATATTCAAAAAATATTTACGCCGTAAAGACGCATTATCTCTTTGCCGAGATTTAAAAAAAAACATTCACCTCCGAATAGAGACGGTGTGAATAGAGGCATTGAACCAATTTTGACTAAGTATAGGTATAAGGGTATAAGTTATCTGTTTCAATTTTTATTCCCGTACACGTGTTGGAAAATGAAGAATCGCACGCGTGTGAAATATATTGCATTGTGAACCTAATCGTAGTGCGATATGAACCAGTTTTCGAGGAAGTATATTGAATATATATATCTACGAAAATATCATGTACGTAAGGAAAAATTTACATCTTTTTAGTAAAAGAGGTGAAAGGCATAATTATAGTACTAGAAAAAGGGACCTATTAGCTCAACCAGGTATCAGACTAGCTAAAGTAGACTCGTCGTTCATGGGATACTGTTTAAAATGTTACAATAAAATACCTCCACATATAATAGGTCTTTACCTATGAAATTGCCGTTTTGTATGAAAAAATTTAAACGAATTTTTTTCATGCATTTTTTATTTGTATTAATCGAAGTAATCACCCATGCAATCAATGCACCTTTGCCAACACAGTGGCAGTTTATTGATGCCCTTCTTAAAGAAATCAGCTGGACGGGAGGCGGCAACAAATTCTTCAAAGGCATTTTGTACTGCATCTCGGGTATTAAATTTTTTTCCCGCCAAGAAGTTATCCAAATTCTGGAAAGTACTAGTAGTCTGTAGGCGCAAGGTCTGGTGAGTAGGGCGGATGACGGAGAGCTTCCAACCCCAGTTCTTGCAACTTGGAGACCGTCTGCTGTGCAGTATGAGGTTGCGCGTTGTCGTGCAGGAGCAGCGGAGACGAGCGATTGACAAATGCTGGTTGGAGATGTGCCAGCTTCTCCATCATTGTGTTCAGTTCTTCACAGTACACATCTGAAGTAATGCTCACCCCGTTTGGTAAGAAGCTGTGATGAATCACACCGACGCTAGACCACCAAACAGTGACCATCACTTTTCTAGGGCTAAGTTTTCGTTTAGGGCATTGTTTAGGTGCTGAACCAGGATCCAACCAACTTACTGAGCGCTTGCGGTTATCAAACAGAACCCATTTTTCATCGCAGGTAACAATGCGGTTCAAAATTCCTTCATTTCTGTGTCTGTTGAGCAGTGCAAGGCACGTCTCGACGCGTACTTCGCGCTGGCGATCATTGAGTTCGTGGGGCACCCATTTGTCAAGCTTTTTTACCTTGCCAATTTGACGCAAATGGACCAATATTGTTTTGACGCTAACGTCGAAAGCTGCTGCTAATTCAGCCGTAGATTGTGTATCATCAGCTTCCACAATCGCCTTTAATTCGTCATTGTCGACCAAAGTCTTCGGACGACCGCGAGGTTCATTTTTCAGGTCGAAATTTCCAGAACGGAAGCGAGCAAACCAATAACAAGTGGTGTGTTGGTTTGTAGTGTTAGCTCCGTAAACGTCGTTGATGTTGCGTGCCGCTTGTGCCGCGTTGCTGCCACGACGGTACTCATATTCCATAATTACTCGAATTTTTAACGTATCCATGATGACGAAAAAGATTGAAATGCGATGAAAATGTAACACTAATCAATAAACAAATGACTACTTTTGGAAAACAAAATCCATGTTTTTAAAATAAAATTAATTTGAAATTAGAATTCTTAGCCAAACAAAAATTATTTTGATTTGAAATGGCCAGTACTGCAGAACGGCAATTTCATAGGTAATACTTCAACTCAATGAGACTAAATTCAAAACTTGTATAAAACGCACACTATGCAGGCAGGCATATTATAAGTTTGGGGATTACATAACTGATAAAGATGCTTGGCTCAATGCTGGTCCTGCTCCACAACCACAACTAATTAATTAACATTTGAAGATACTGTTGGAGCTGCTGAAGATTGTAAGACTATCATTGCATTGTATAGACTCAATCTCCTTTGTATTATATAATTGCATAGCACATGTGTGAGTACTATGTACATACTGTAAAGCTACCATTTACTGGGTACGTCTTTGATCCGGCTTATTTTAATTTAATTTAAATATTTGAATTGTTTTTTTTTTAAGGACGCTTTTAACGTTCTGCATCGTTCTCACATGTAAAATTTCAACATGAATGATGTAACCATTATTTTGTAACCATATCTTGATTTAAAAGAGTGTCCGTGGAGTTTCTTGCCCGTTCTTCTCCATAGGTACCTACTATGCTTTGGAATGGGCGCCTAGCTTCATCTTTTTGACTGACCGACCCCTTGACAATTCAAAAGTGCCTGTAATTGGTTTAATTGAAATAAATGCTTTGAGTTTGAGTTTGAGTTTTGAGTTTGAAAAAAAAATTTGCCGTGTCGGGACGCCTGGCAGATGTGAAACATCGCAATTATTTTGTACAGAAAATAGTTTATTAAAGAAAATAAATATGATTGAGTCAAAAACAAAATATTTTATTTTATTTATTTAGGGATAATAAACAACTATAACATAAACACATAGAATTAACTAACTTTGAGTAGTACCTAATGTTGCAGTGCACTGCATTATCCACAAATAAAACATATTTGATTATCAATAGTTGCCACTAGACAAGCATTAACAAATATACTTACAGATTTGTTAAAATAAAAAATATATATATATATTATATTTTATATTTTTTTTTATATTTATTTTGTTTGTTGTGTTTGTTTGTTGTTTGTATATATATATATATATATATATATATACAATATACATATACATATATAAGGTATATCGTAACTGCGAGAGAGTCGCAGGGTCACGGGTCGAGCTCGTGGCGACACTCTGAGCCGCCGCATTTTAAGTTTCACATCAAAAACAAAAACATACAACACCATCTATCGAGGCTGAAGGAACTAAATTCAAAATACGACAGTTTGATATTTCACACATTAACAATAATTACTTTTCATGAAATTATGACATTTAAGACCAATATTCTAACTTAGAGAGATGTAATATTGGTTCTAATGATTATAATTTTATGTAAATATACATATTTGTTATAGTCGCGAATCTGTCTGTCTCAAAAAAATCTCGTGATTTTCTATAAATTGTTGCCACAATCTGTGGACTAGCGCTGGAGAGCTCGTTAATCAAATGAAGAGAGAGAATAATAATGTTCTCTTTTTAACGTACCAAATCATCTGCGGTGCATCCCTTTCACACGGGAGCATTCATAGGGGTATGTAATTAAATAGCTTGCTTTACAAAAGATCATATGAACCAGATAAGAATTTGTTATAATAGACTTTGACTTACGGAACACAAGGCTGAAAGTTTAAAGTTGCATGTAAAAGTGAAGTTACAAAGGGAAGCGGAACGGTGTTGGTTCTCTTGCCATAGGATAAGCAAAAATGCGGTGTAACTTGTATGCATTTGAGTTGCAATTTATGTAACAATAATTCAACGTTAACAAGAGGGGTGTTTATTATCAAGTAAATAGAGACTTTGATGCATCTATTTTAAGGATAGATGTGGCCTACTCAGGAATAGATCCTGGTGTCTTCTGGTCTCCTAGTAACGAATGCCCTTTAACACGTGACGTCACGGGGTTTTCACACGGTTCGGTCAGCTGTTTTGTATTTAACAAAAGAGGCTTCCGGTTTCTTGTTTTGGACGGTTTTGATGAAAAAGGTGCGTTTCTTTTTCTATTGGTTAAAAAAAGGTTTGGCAAGTTGTAATCATAGAGCAAGTTGGTGAAGTTGGCCATAAGTTAGGTAAATAAACCTTTTTCAAACGCGACATGATGAAAGTTCCAATTTGCTTTGTTTTTAATTTTTTGTTGTATTGTTATGATGGTTTTTTTTTATTGTAACGTTGATCGGTGGCTACAAAATTGCGAACCTACGCTACGCTGATGACATAAACTTGTTTGCGACTAATGCTGAACACATGGAGGAACTACTCCTTAAGATGGAGCGCGTGAGTCTTACGTTCGGATTGAGGATTAATCGCAGTAAGACTAAGATGATGATTGTAGATAAAAACTTGCCAGACATGACACAGATTGCGCACTGCGACATAGTTCAGTCCTACGTATACCTTGGTGCTATGATCGCGAACAATGGCAGCTGCGTGGATGAGGTGAAACGGCATATGGCTATGGCTGGAGGGGCAATGGACAAGCTAAAAAATAACATGGAGGAATCGCAACATAACTAAGGGCTGTGTTCACCAAAATTCAAAACGCCGGTTAGGTGTTAAGCAGTTGGTTTGTGTCAAACTTCCTAAGGAAAGAACTGATTAAATATCTAAACAGCCGTTTTAAAAGTTGGTGAACACAGCCCTAAGGCCACTAATATCAGGCTTGTCCGAACACTTGTATTCCCCATATTCCTGTACGCAGCTCAGAAGTGGACATTACGAGAACTGGAAAAGAAAAAAGTAGATGTTCTAGAAACGTGGTGCTGGAGAAGAATAATTGGGGTATCATGGACTGAATTCCGCACGAACGTCTCCGTACTCCAAAAACGCGGCATCAAACAGTGTCTATCAGCACTAGTACAGTCTCGAATACTGAAGGTCTTTGGACATGTCTCCAGGCGGAATAATGACCCCATAGAGCGGCTTGTGGTGCAGGGCAGAATTGAAGGTAATAGGTCACGCCGGAAGTCACGGATGAGGTGGACCGATCAAATAAAATCCGCGGCTGGAGGCCCCAGACTGTGATCTAATAGAAGCAGATGGAGAGAGAGTGTGAGTCGGGCAACGACTTCACCTGCGGTTGGACACAGTACATCGTGACCACGACCACTCTGTCAAGTGCGAAGCGAAGAAGAGGAAACGTAGATCTAGATTGTCCATGTTTTTAGGGTTCCGTACCAAAATGGTAAAAAGGAACACTTATGGTGCGACTCAGTCTGTCTATCTGCCCATCTGTCACAGCTGGATATGTCAAGAACTACTAATGCTATCAACTTGAAATTTGGAACAGTTTTAGATGACGTTTGCCCAATTATTTTGCAAATAAGAAAGGAATAAAAAAATGTATATTTTTTTTGCAACAGGGACTGAAAGGATGTCTTATACATTCGAAATGGAGCTACTAGGGCATGTGGGGTAGAGCTCTATTTGCACATTATCAAACTTTTTTTTTAGGCCGCCTAGTTATCTAGTTTTGATGAAAAATGTAAACAAAATACCGTTCCCCCTTACAGAAAAGAATATTACATAGAGAAAAATTTGAAATTATTCCATGTGATAAGTAGAAGTTTTTATAATTATTACAGGTAAAAGAAAACGATGTCTCTAAATAGCACACTTTTTCAGAAATCGGAACGGGACCCTCGGCCTCGGTGCGGAGTTCGACTCGCTCTAGACCGGCTTTTTTTTAAAACTAATACTACTATTGAGTTCTACTACAAATTATAGATTCGCAAAAAACTAAAACGACCCTCTAGTTTTTGAAGTAGGTAAACATTATTCGTGCCGGTGTCACACGAAAACTCCGGGTGGTTTCTGATGTCCTAATATTTTGTGCCCGACACCACGTGATGTCAGTCCAAGCACAGCAACCAAAGCAAGCTCTCACTGGCTCAATCATGCTCACTGATGATGTCCCGCGGAACTGGAATAGATAAGGAAAATGTGATAAATGAATGATAGTGCACGTACCTATAGCGCGACTCTTCTGTGCTTCTCTGCGCAGGCGCGCGGCGTTGCGACCGCACACAAGTTGCACAGAGAGCTTCGCCTAATTAGTACCTCCGGTGCCTATTCCAACCACCTCACTATTCCTCGAGCAATAAGGCTCAACACCGCATGTGCCAGCTGCACGTGAAGTTGGTAATTACACGCAGACTTGCGTCGGTTACTGATTGTATTCACACGAACAGCGGCGTTTGATAAACAACTTCGTGTTCTGCAAAGTGCTGTCGCATTAGTCGCATACAATCACTAAGAAATTCATTACAATTTGGAATTGCTTTATGTTTTCATATTTTACATGGAATATGTAAATAACAATACAATACCATCATGTTACCAGCCTGTTACTGTCCCACAGCTGGGCAACGCCTCTTCTCACGCACAGAAGGCGCAAGCAGTTGTCAGCGCGCTTGCTCAACACGGGTTTGCGATTACTGACCTAAATTAACTATAACTTGTAGGTTAGCTCACGATGCTTTCCTGCACCCAGGTCAGTAATGTCCATTTGCCACATGTCTCATTTGCCACATGTCTCATTTGCCACGGTATTTCTATTTGCAGTCCGAATTCCTGTTATTATGGGGAAAATTTGATAAGGATTATGTTAACAAAAATTCATTGATACCCGAACAAAGCACAATTGCCATTTTAAGTCACCTCTAAAATGATAACACTTTCTAAAACTCCCGAGTAGCGTTGCCATGTCTAAAAATTAAAAAGCCGGACTTACCCTCTAAAAAAGCCGGAAGTTGAGGTAAAAAAGGATTTTTGATAAAAAATATCGAATAAAACACATATTTAAAAGCCGGACATAAAAGTCCCAAAGCCGGAAGCCAAAAAAAGGGATTTTTGACAAAAATTAGAATAAAACTACTAGTTACAAAAATAACAGTAACACACAATTTATGTACTTATTGATGTAGTGTGTAAACTTGCGTGTCTTGGCGAGTCAGCGAGTCTCGCGTAGCTCGCTCGTTTCTGACTGATGTGACTGAACGATAGATATAAAAGGCCTAACAAAAGTAGGACGGGCCGGACGCTGTCAAATTTGGCCGACCCAGCCACTGTCCGGCTTTATCCGGACGGATGGCAACGAGTATCAAGTAAGATCACTAATCTCTAACTCCATTTACAATAAGATTAGACATATAAACAAACCTTTTTTACAGTCCGTTCAACAGACTTTGATTTAAGGATGGTATTAAAGGCAAAAAAGTGGTTACAATACCAACTGTTTACTGCAGCTGCCATTTGTCATGCCACCAACGCAATAGAAGTCAAAATCAGTTGAACGGACTGTTAAAAAAGGCTTGTTTAATGTTATTGTAAATGGAGTATAGGTATCAATACTTGATAAGATTATCAAAAAAAAAATATTTTTGTTTAATGTGTCGCATCGCAAGAAGCTTGTGCCCGGTTTCTGGGACCAAAATCAACCCAACAATTTACCTTCCTAACAAATTTTCAAACAGTGATCAACAGCCAATCGGACTTTACATGAATTTAATTTTGACACGTCAATAATTTGGGTTGCAGAAACTAGGTGCTGGAATATTAGGATATTAGGTACCTACTTATTTACTATATAAATATGTTAAGTAGTTATATCCACTATCTGGCTGCACAGATTTGGACGGGCGCACACATAGGTGCTTAGGATGCTCCAGGATGATTTTAATTACAACGATCAAAATCGATTTTTCCTTTTCACAAGTTTATAAAATTGAGAAAAGCTATAATACTTTTGCATCTAAATTGATATAGAAAATTGATGATTACAACTCGGCTGTAGGAAAAAGAAGCGCTATTTACTACGTGACATTGTTCATCCCAAAATGGGTTGTAAACAGGATCGCGTATATGAAACCTAGTCTTTGTGGATGTACTAGTTTACCTCTTCGAGATTCCTGATATCCTGGTAGCTCGCCCCTCTTCGAAACGTGACGTGTTCGCGCCCCTGTCGCTTTTCAACCCCTAGGCTCATACAAACTCTACATGTTTCGTGTTTCATCAAGTAATCTGTGTGTGAGACCACAGATGGCGTTGGTTGTTCAACAAATAGCGATACTTAAAATTAAATATCAATAATCCTGTGTGTGACATGTTCCGTGAAAATTCAATCAAGAGGCGCTACCGCGACCAAAACCTTGCGATGGTGCGTTATTCAGAGGCTATTATTAACTCATGGATTAAGTTAAGAGTAATAAATAAACTACATCTAAAAGCACATTATCAATGTTCGATATCCTATCATCACATTGCACGTTCTTATTTGTTTTTAGGGTTCCGTAGTCAACAAGGAACCCTTATAGTTTCGCTATGTCCTTCCGTCTGTCTGTCCGTCCGTCCGCAGCTTAGCTCAGAGTACTAGAAAGCTATAGTTTGGCATGGTTACACATATACGTTTTTTTTTTTTTTGTGGATGGGAAATCATCAAATGACTTCTCCCGCTCCAGGCAGAGCGGGAGGGCGTGTCAGACTTTTACTGACTAAAACCCACCCGTGTTCCTTCAGTTGCCCGTGCCAGGGCCTCGGTATCTCTTTCGAACTACCCGCGACCCCGGCGGCTTCGGCCCTATTGGACCCCGTCACTGCTGACATCTCTTTGAGGCGCGCGTGGAACACAACGCGCCGTCGACCCGGGCCTGGTCCTTACCGGACGGCGAGCTGCCCATTACTCGTCGTCCGCAAGCCTGCGCCTACGGTGGCCGGGAATCGGCGATAGATTACACATATGCTTCACGCCGACATTGTGGTAAAATAAAATCATGAAAAAAAAAATTTTTTTAGGGTACCTTCTGAACACGTAAAGTTGTGATGTTTTTTTTCTCGTCTACGCCATGGTGTGGGGCGTTGATAGATAGGCCTTTTAAAAATATTGCGGGTTTGTGAAAACAATTTTTCGATTTAGGGATCTGTCTCTGAAATATTAAGCTTTAAAGTGCTAATTTTTGTTAGAGTCAAGTGTTCCCCCCCCCCCTGCCAGCTAAACGGTTAGTTTTGGATTGGTGAAAAAATTCACGGTAGTAGTATACATAACGAAATTAAAAGGAAACTATCACAGCTAAGTAGGCTTTTCAAGTTTATGAGTAATAGTCAACTAACTTGTAAAATGGTACAGTAAAAGTTTCGTACAAATTCCATTAAAAATTACTTATATAACGTTGTTAGTTGTGTAACACAGGTAGTAATAAGTATATGAACCATGTAAAAATATACAAAAATAAAATCATAACATTCTTATTAATAATGATTTCTAAATTAATAATATTTACGCTCGAATAACGATGGGCGGGACGGCGTGCACTACGGAAGCCCCGACACGTACTTGGCCGGTTTTTGGGTGATAAAAATACTTAGATACCTACATTTAAAAACTTCTTGTGAAAAAGTGACTAAAATTATTGATTGCATGCATCTTTTGCTAACGGTGACGTTATAATCATTTGAGGGTTACACTAATGGATACATAATTTAAAAATAAAAAAAACACGTTTTTTTTTATTTCAAAAGATCGCTATTCTTTTTTTTATTAATATAATTCCAAATCTTGTGTTGAATTACATGATAAAGGGGCGTGCGCAGGATCGGGTCAGAGCGAGACTGAGCGCCGCCCAAAAAATATTTGGCCATTTTATGCGACACATTTGGATACTCGCAAGTAAATCAAAACCTATAGGGTACTTCCCGTTGACCTAGAATCATGAAATTTGGCAAGAAGCAAGGTTTCACAGCACAATTATAGGGAATAGTCCGAAAATGGACAGTTTGTAGTTTTTAACTGACTTCTAAAAAGGAGGAGTTTCAATTCAGATGTTTATATTTTTTTTTGGGTATGTTCGGGCTTAACTTTGTCATAATAAGACGGATTTGCATAATTCTTTTTTGTTTGATAGGGTATGCTCTCGAGATGGTCCCACTGTCAGCCAGTCAGAATCTGATGAGGGGATCCCATGGAAATCGAGGGAAACCCTCAAACTTTATAGGCACACCACTCGTGCATTTGCTCTCGGAAAGCACCATTTGGTGGAACTGATGATGAAGACCACAGATGGCTATCCGAACTACTCAATTACCTATACCTAAGTATTTCACGGGTTGCGATTCGATTACTTTAATATGGTTCCTAAGCAATTTATGCTCGTCCCCATCAGCTCCAGTTCCCCTGGTCCTTACTAGGAGAACTCCTCAACAACTATCTTCTAATAAAATCTCCCTGCATCGGGAAAAGTAATATTTTGTAAAAGGTGATGAGCAATATTTTTGTAACTTCCACTAAAATGTAAAAAATATAACAAAAAAACAACCGACTTCCAAAAAAAAACACTACCAAGTGAAAAATAACTTTAATTTCGGAAGTCGGCGGCAAAAACTAAAATACAGATCAAAAGACACCGACTTCCGAAATTAAAGTTATTTTTCACTTGGTACTTAGTGTTTTTTTGGAACTCGGTTTTTTTTTTGTAAAAAAGTTTTTGTATCACATAAACACACTGATGACTATGACAGTAGGTACCACAGAAATATAAAAGCAAAACTGTTGTCATTTCTTTTTAGGGTTCCGTACCAAAATGGTAAAAAGGAACTTCTTGAAAATTCGAAGCGGGGCTACTATATAATATATATGGGGTATCATATGAAAGAACGCTGTTTGCACATTCTCAAACATATTTTTTTTAAGCCGCCTTTTCTACTTTTGATGAAAAATGTAAAAAAAAATACCGTTGACCCCCTTATCTCCGAAGTTTGCAAGATTACAGGAACAATAAAACGATGTCTCTATATAGCACACTTTTTCAGAAATCGGACTGCGCGGCACGGGCAGTGCCTGACTTCATGCAACACTGCTTACCATTAAAAAAAAATGTTTATCTCAAACCAAAAAAAAATCCTAGCACCCTAGTATTAAACGAACGGATCGATCACACTACGCGGCCTGCATTGACTCGTGGGGTGACGTCATAATGTGACGTCACTGGCGATTAGCCCACGGCTGTGGGTGCAATCTTGAGATAAATAAATAAATAAATCTTTATTTTATTTCTCTCATCACAAAGGTACACTTAGTTTTATTTTATAAATAGAGACAAGAATAATAACTTTGTTACAAAACAAAAATATAGAAATGTAGTCAAATCACTTTAAGTTCCTTTAGCTTCGCTCGGTTTATAGTGTGAATCGAAGTATGAAAAGACGACGACGTAAGTAGCTACGTCAGCGAAGCTAAACGAACATCGCTTTGGTCACAATGTGACCTACGCTTTATACTTAGCTAACTACATATTTTCTGAGTTTCTGTGTTTAGAGTAACTGCTTGGGTTAAATAAGAATGTCACTTTTACACCAAAGAGGTAATGTGAATCCGTGAACCAAACCCATCATCATCATCATAAATGAGTGCCATTGATGATGGATGAGCTTTTTCTCACGTTAATCTTCATACCGAGTAGGCGCTCTTCATGCAAGTGCAAAACTTTTCACTAGTTTTCACTATCGATAACGAAAAAGTGAAAGTACTGACAGCCTCCTGGCATGTTCTGATATCCTAGTATCCTGTGCCCTGAAACACGTGGCCATGTGCACATCAGAGAATCTCGATTTGAATGTGGTTATTAAAATCGCAATAAAATTATTGCACCGTGCTTGCAAGAAAGGATAAGGGTGCGTTTCCACTGACGCGGAGCTGGGCGGAGAAGAGCGGAAAAGAGCAGGAATCGACCAATCATAATGGTTGAAATCCTCATCGCGTCTCTTGTCCCGTCTGTGATTGGACGATTCCTGCACGTCTCCGCTCCGCTCCGCGTCAATGGAAATGCACCCTAAGGCTGCTTTTCCACCAGAGATGTGCTATGCAGCTATGCTGCGAGGATGTGAAAGCTAAGCTGCGAAACTATGTGACCGTTTCCACTGATGCTAAGCTGTGTAGCGGAGCGAGTAAGATGTGCTATGAAGATGCGCCGACGCGAGGTAGGTGTGCGAGGAAGATGCACATAGCTACTCCACTCGCGCATCCATAGCTCCCATCCATAGCACGCATCTTTCCATATAAAAATCATAGATTCATTGAACCCGTTTCCACCAGTGCTATGCTATGTGGACTAATGAATATGATTGGTGGATATCAAACGCATCCCTAGCAACGTAGCATAGCACATCTCTGGTCGAAAAACACCCTTATGCTATTGTAATTTGTAATGTAGGAAAAGTTTATCAACAGCTATTATGGAGAAGGGCAGTGCTCGACATTTCATTCGCAAATCGCAATTAAATTACTAGAAAAGTATTATTCATTTGTTAGTTATTCAATTTAGTACCCGTACCTTGGGTAATTAGTTAGTTGTATTTACGAGTAGAATAATTTACTATTGTATTATTAATTAAACCAATTATGGGATACTACAAACCTGGAGTTTTATAAATCCACCGAAAAAGACTTAAAGAAAGTAGAATAGACCTAAGTAGCAGATGAGTGCATTATTGAAGCTAACTCAAAAACTATCCAAGCAACAATTATTTTTAGGTAATTTTGACTTGTTTTTTTTTTTTTGTTGGCGATGTTACCATACTCGAATTGTAAGTACTGCGACGTCATAATAATATTACATATTATGGCTGCTATATTCCAAGCAATTATAATAAATTTTATATGGGACCATCTTTGAGGTACCCTCTCGAATAAAATAAAAAAACATTTCAAATCGGACTACTCTGTTATCAGAAATGCGTGGTCATACATTAAAAAAAATATACGTGTCGAATTGAGAACCTCCTCCTTTTTTTTCGTCGGTTAAAAATAAAGAATAAGAAAGATTTAGTGTGAGAGACAGAGAGAGAGGGTTATATCTTTCTTCTCTTTCATGTAACGAAATATGCCTAAACATGACGCGTCACTCACGAATTTTGCTCTCAGTTCTGTATCGAATCGTCACCTAAGAAGTTTCACTTTAAAAATCTGACCAAGTGCGTGCATGAAGGGTAGTCCGTAGTTGGGATGAATTTATCCCAAGAACAAACTTAACATTGTAGTTGAAAAATATGTTCCTCCATACATTCCAACTGCAAATGTAAGTTTGTAAGCACAATATTGAGAGATTTGCTATGGTATTTTAAGACCATAGACTTCTTATAGTAATCCCTGGAATTCCTGTAATTTATTAGGTATAGAACTATTTGCTGTATTTTTTTCAAAATTTTAGGCTCAGTAGTTTCGATGATAAGAAGGGGGGAGGAATAGTCAATTATCGTCAATTTTCTTAAATAACTTTAAAATAATTTATTTTAAACTTAAAAAAAACTATTTGAGACCCTCACAGTACGCCCTTTCATTTGATATGTCACACAGTAGGTACGGACAGTTTGCAAAACTTTGTTTTTTATTTGCTTACTAGCTTTTGCCAGCGGCTTCGCCCGAAATTATTCCACGGGAACTGTACATTTTTCCGGGATGAAAGTATTCTATGTGTTAATCCAGGTTATAAACTATCTGTGTGCCAAATTTCATCTAAATCCGTTCAGCCGTTTTTGCGTGATTGAGTAACAAACATTCAAACATACAAACTTTTCATTTATAATATTAGTAGGATTTGCCCCCAAAAGTGAACCCCATTTTCAAAATTCATTTATTTTCGTTACACGTCCTTGTTTGGGTCACAGAAATTCATAAGTGTACCACATTTCAACTTAATCGGTCCATTAGATTCGGAGAAAATTGGTTTGTGACAGACGGACAGACAGACACACAAGTGATCCTTTAGGAGTCCCGTTTTTTAATTCGGACGTACGGCGCCCTAAAAAGTTAGTACTTATACAATCAAAATAATTCTTAGTACAAGTACAACAATGACCATAGTGACAACAAAAAGCATCTTGGTACTTTAATCGAAAGATTATCATATGGTCAGACTAGAAAAGTGGTACAAGTATAAATGCATGTTGATATGTGTGCTATGACCTTGTGCGGCGTCTGTGTGACTGACTGTGTTGTGTTTGCAAGTAGCAAGAAAAAGTTTCAAATGTTACTCAATGAACAAAACAACGTAAAGCCGTGTACGCACGAACGAGCAAAAACATGGTGAACACGTACGTATTTACCATGTTTTTGCTCGTTCGTGCGTACACGGCTTTATACAAACAAATTATGCTGCTGGGAACATTCGACTTCACTAGTTCACCAATACTAACTGCGTACAGACTACAGATCCAGGGTAAGTTCCTAATTGTGGTAGGTCAAAGTCAAAAAATCCAAAACTAATCCAATTTATTAATGGATTTTTGGATATGTAGTAGGTAAGTGTTATTTAAACTTAGAACTAAATGCGCCAACTGCTTACTGCTGTACTTGGCCATTACAAACACCAAGAAAAGTCAATTTCCCAGTCGAATTACAAACAACTTAGACAAAAAAACAAAAAACTTAACAAAAAACAAAAAACAACAAAAAACTTAGTTCTGTTCGCTTATGTAATTACATAAGCGAACAGAACTAAGTTTTTTGTCCCATGGAATTTGGTATTGTCCCATGCTGCGCGCCAGTGTAATTTTATTAGAACTGAATCACGTTTGACGTTTTTGTTAAGTACTGGTAAGCTTACTTATCTTTATAACTTAGAATAACTTACTAAGGTGATTAGACATATTAAATACGTATTTCCATTCTTGTATAGATTCTGCATTTACACGAAAGGTTTTCCGGGTTTCAAGATTAAAACACCTCAAATAAATATAACATGTGTGTATAGCGCAAAGAGAACAACTGCTTTCTGATGTCCTAGTAGTCAGTAGCTAACAACACGTGACGCATCGCTCGTCGAAGCGGATGAGATGATGGACATGGATCCATCCCTCTCTAAAGCGGACTATTTAACTTTCAAGACATAATAAACCATGCATTACAGGTATTTTTATCAACTACTTAATACTGTATACAAAGAAATGATTTTGAAGTAGGTACTTGTTTGTTTCCATGCTTTTGACGATTAGTTTTGAAATTTTCTTTAAATGAAAGTTGTACCTAGCGTAACTTCGCGAATGGCAGACTCAGCTAGTTATAATAACTAATGGCTATTTCTAAATGTACTGCAAGTGCAAGCCACTGCCTAAATAATTTTACATGTATTACAAACAGCTCTACTTCATTTCTGACTTCCCAGCATCCAATGTAACACGTGGCGCAGCTGAGCGCTCATTCACATGCAAATATAGAGGGCGCTTTATTACAACAAAGTTTTTGTACCATGTGTGCATGCACCCCTATGTTAATTTCACAGGTAGCTCTTATTGGTTCCTGTTGCACTAGTATTCAATGTTTAAAATCACGTTGTCTTTGACACGCCGCGCCCGCGACGTTTACGCAGTTACTAGCTGATTTGATTTTGTTGTGAGCAAAATTATAAAAAGTGACTTTATAAAAACGTGGTAATTAATACAGTTAACCATAACTGATCTGTATTACGAGTATAAGCACTTCTAACAAAACCCAGTGTCAATTCATTTTTAGGGTTTCGTACCTTAATAGGAAAAAACGGAACCCTTATAGGATCACTTCGTTGTCCGTCTATCTGTCAGTCTGTCAAGACCCTTTTTCTCAGGAACGCGTGGAGGTATCAAGTTGAAATTAGTACCAAATACGTCTACTTTCCCTTAGACCTCTTAAACAAATCATGCTTCTAAGTCGACGCAATAAGAAGTAGCCATTTATGCGCCATATTTTGATACTCCCAAATAAATCAAAGCCGCAAGTTTGTAATCGCAATTTTTTTTATGTGATAAATCTACTGTGGCGGCATCTACATCGCCACATGCGGACTATGCATCACGCTGACGTCACGCAAAAATCCTCCATCGCGCAATCAGAGTTTACCGTGCGACTAGCATATGTACAACGTCCCGACATCAACCGTTGGGCAGTTGCCTACCAGACACGACACCCGTCTGCTCGGAGGATCCTCCCTTTTCTATGGAGGATGAGTGAACTTTACACCCTGTACCACATGCCTCTATACTGGTGACTCCGACTATGAACGTCAGCGTAGCCTTCGTACAACTCCTTCAGCATCACTTCCTCAAGCTTTCGAGCGGCGAGTCACACAGCCAGCCAGCATCCACGGCTTCAACGGGTATCTTGACCACCAGCATGCAGCGGACTTACATTCCTGGTCACGATAGTCTGACAAACAGTCTTACCAAGGGGTTCATATTGCCCAGTCACTGGGTTGTGAAGGTCAGATAGGCAGTCGCTCTATGTAAAATTCTGGTATTCAGCTGCATCCGGTAAGACTGGAAGCCGACCCCAACATTGTTGGGAAAAGGCTAGGTAGATTAATTTTTACTTTCGAGTTCGGATAGTCAGAAAACCGGTTATGTCACGTGTTAAATCCGGTACCGGCTACCAGGATATCAAAAATAGTCAGGAGTCCTTGTTGCGCCCGCTAGAACAAAAAAGAAAAATCTAAATAAGTCGAGGTACTAAATCCTAAATAGTACTATAAGTTGAAATTAAAATAACTGAAAAGAGGTCACTATACTCATCACTACAAACAACTTTTACTATGGGGTAACCTTGAAATCGCGAAAAAGAATGATTATGGTTTGGCCATTCACCGGAAAATAAATTCGAAAACTTATTCTTGTACTTGCCTACATGCCAGCTACGCCGTAGCAAGTCGTAGCATTCTCGTAGTAGATTATTTAACTATCAAATTAGTACATCAAAAATCTCGGTACATCTCCTCGACTGTTTGTTTTCAATGGAAACTTAAAAATAAATTATTTCCACTACAATATGAAAGTTCAAAGCATTCACGAATTTTCATATATGTATTTTAATTTGTAACCGTTTACTTCATAACCTTTATAAAGTAAACAGGTTTGTTTAGGTTTTTGAACAAATCATCAATGAAATTTAAGTTATTATTTCTTGTCACCAAATAAATTGTAGTGCTTATGTACCGTAACATATTGTGTTTTTAAGAAGTAGTTTAATAGCTCTTTAGATGCATTCACTAAGAAAGAAAGAAAGAAAGAAGAAAAGAAAGAAAATACGTTTATTTGCGGTAAACATGACGCAAAGGACAACAAAATAAAATAAACAATGTAAAAAGCAAGTTTTGGGGAAAATATGCGTCACATCTACGCAAAATGGCTACCGCTCAGCATAATGCCGCGACCCCATGCGAAACGGAGCCCCAGCCCCTAAGCCTAGCATGCACCCATAATAAAGCCGACATTTGTTTCTCCTAAACACAGGTTATACTGTAACCTTAGGAGTACAGTGCGGCACCCACTAACTAGATTAAGTAACTATGATTGTGCTTTATACATTACCTACCTTGCCATGTAATCTAGTCTTTGTTGAACGATAAATATTTACAATTAATTCTGCCCTGTTATCTGCGAGTGGCCGCACTGAGGCCACGTGTTTAAATATTAAGTACTAGGAGCTCAGGACTACTCAGGAGTCAACTGGAGTTGCGCTAACAATATACGGAATATTCAGGGGAGGGTTGCAACTTGCATGGTAATTTAAGTATTTTCAATTAACGTTTTCAAAAAAATAAAAAAACAAAATTTTAATAATTCGGACAACAAAGATCCATAATGGTAGTGATACCTTATAGCTAGTGTTAGTAAGTAATTATAGTAATATATAGAGGTAATCAGTCTGCCTAGCCTTTTCCCAACTATGTTGGGGTCGGCTTCCAGTCTAACCGGATGCAGCTGAATACCAGTATTTTACATGGAACGACTGCCTATCTGACCTCCACAACCCAGTAACTGGGTAATACGATACCCCTTGGTAAGACTGGTTGTCAGACTTTCGGGCTTCTGACGACCCGTAACGACTGTCAAAGATCCACGAATGATAGCCGGAACCAACGGCTTAACGTGCTTTCCGAGGCACGGAGGAGTCTCGTTATGTAAAGATGGTCACCCATCCACTTACCAACCCCGGCAAGCGTAGCTTAACCTGAAGGATCGACCCGTGCGGCTGTTATTACTTAGCCACGAGGCCGTATTAATAGAGGTAATATTGAGGTAATTATTAAACTCTAAGTTTGAAGCATTTTGCACAGAAGATGACCAAGTAAGGCACAAGTTTCTCACCTGGCCATCCTCTCCACAAGATGCCTCAAAATGGGAGAATAGAAACTCTCAGTCACTGTTTTCAGAATGTTTTTGCTACTGCCCCGGGTTCTAGTTACCTACTAATGATGCGATTTTTTTTCGGATGATCGCATGAAATCCGTCAGTTCGATTCTGTGCAAACATTTCTGACGTACTACAGAAACGGGGCAGTCTCAAGAGTTTCACCTCGATCATTCTCGATGTTTAATTTTATCAAGACGCTTTGCTTTTTTTTATTTAATTGACCACCCATCCACTCATTATAAGCGTATTTTTATAGGATCATAGCATTATCATTAGCAGAATTTATTTAGGGCAGATTTTTACAACGTCTGATATATTTTATCCGTGGAACAAAATTGACGTCTGACAGTTTTAGTTTTTCCATACAAAACCTGGCAAAAATTCAAATTTTTCTTCGGATAGACGTTGGAAGAATGAACCCGTAGTCAGAAACCAAAGCTTTATTATTTACTAATAATATTACACGAAAAAGGGAGTGGGGGTTGATAATCAGTGACGTCACTGTATGACGTTAAACTGCGAGTTCCTGAATGCCCCAGTACTAATTTCCCTGTTATTTCGTAATAGAGCGTTAGAAATGAGTAAGAAATGTTTGCAATGTCAACAATGTTTTTGAAAACTACCCTCTTCTCAGTACTTAATATAATAAACCTACTGTGTTTGTGTTTGTTTGAACACGCTAATCTCTGGAACTGCCAGTCCAATACTTGAGGAAGGTTATAAGCTTGTGGCGGATTCTACATCGCCACATACGAACTACGCGTCACACTGACGTCACGCAATCCTGCATCGCGCAATCAGAGTTTACCGCGCGATGAGCATATATACAACGTCCCGACATCAACCGTCGGGCAGTTGTCCACCAGATACAACACTCGTCTGGTCGGAGGATCCTCCCTTTTCTATGGAGGATGAGTGAACTTTACACCCTGTTCTTCATGCCTCTAAAAGCTACTAGCTGCGTCCCGCGGTTTCACCCGCGTATACCGAGATAAAAAGTAGCTTATGTGTTAATACAGGGTATAAGCTATCTACATACCAAATTTCATCCAAATCGGTCCAGCCGTTTGAGCGCGAAGAAGTAACAAACATACAAACAAACATACGCCTTCTCCCGCCGCTTTCGCCTTTATAATATTATAGTGTGATTTAACATCACGTTACGACCATAAGGAGCTGAGCAAAAAGAGAAATAAGTCAGAAAGAACAAAGTAATAGCGTGGGCGGGCGATATTTTCAGGCGGACGAAGTCGCGAGCAGAAACTAGTCAATTTGTTAGAAATCTTAAATTAATTAATTTATTCACTGACAGAACGCACAACCTAACCCGCTGGGTTTAGACTGGAACCATGATATTTTGCAGAACAGTTCCTCATAATATCGAAAGTGAGCGAGGGAGGATTTTTAACCGATTTCAAAAAGGAGGAGGCTCTCAATTCGTCGGAACCTTTTTTTATTTTTTTTTATGTATGTTCCCCGATTACTCGAAGATGGCTGGACCGATTTGGATTTATTTTGTTTTATTCGAGAGGGTATACATCACAGTTGGTCCCATATAAAATTGATTAACTTTGCTTTGGTAGTTTTTGAGTTAGCTTCAATAATACGTATTTTTTCCCCACTTTTATATGGATGATGTTCTAGTTTGTTTTGCAGGTAGTGGTATTAGAATTTGTGTGGGGTAGGTACCACAACTAAAAAAACTTTTTTACAAAAAAATACAACCGACTTCCAAAAACAACACTACAAAGTGAAAAATAACTTTAATTTCGGATGTCGGTGGCAAAAAACGAAAATACATTTAACTAGACACCGACTTCCGAAATTAAAGTTATTTTTCACTTTGTAGTGTTGTTTTTGGAAGTCGGTTGTATTTTTTTGTAAAAAAGTTTTTACATTAACCTTTAAAGGGGTTAGTTAATATTATATAAGAAGGGATGAAAGTTTTATGGAATTTTGTAATTTTTTACGATGAGAAATCCCGTCGGATTGACGGGTTGACATTATTATAATTTTGTAAACGGATTTCTAGAGTTCTAGCTGCGTACCAAAACGAAAGATACATAGATAAGGAACCATTATGGCATGGCACAGAATATAAAGCTACAGTATTTATTTGGGCAGTGACCTTGAATTAATGCCTATGGACGCTCGGTAGATACCTAAATACCCGTCCGTCCGTGCGTAACTCCCGTGCACTAGAACTGTTGCGTACTGGTATATCAGTATAAATACCATTACGCAATACAACAGTTCGAGTGCGTGGCAGTTAAATTTCGAAGCGCGTCGTTTCAATAAACTACTGTAACATTATTATTCTGTGACTATTATACGTCTGTCTGTCTCTTAGTGCAGGGAGGGTTAGCCGATGTTCGCACGGACATAATAATATCGCGGCGATTTTTTTTCGCACACTGGATTTTCAACGCTCTGATAAGCGCCGAGAGTTGAAAATCCAACAGTGTGTTTTTTTGACGCGCTGGGATGCACTCTGTTGTTGTTAGGTCAAGAAGCTCGGCTCAACACCGAGAGTTGAAAATCCAGTGCGCGATAAAATCCCGCTGCGATATGTTTACGTCCGTGCGAACGTCGGTTATTTGGTTGATATCAACGGTCGTCGGTTATTTGGTTTGGTCGTCTGTTGCACCTGGCCATTCAGACTCCCCGTCAAAGTTGTACTGGCGTACTCCAGTTGACTCATGATATCCTTGCACTCGATGTTTCAAAATACGTGGCCTAGGAGCCGTCCCTGTTCATTCTTCACACGCAGATTGACAGATCTGAGAATGAGAATGAGAATGTTTATTAGTTGCAAATCTTTTTCTTATTTTGCATTTAACTGTTATAAATTTTGAATATGCCAGAAACATTTCTGAAAGTTTCTTTCAACAATTCTGATTGAAAATAAAAGCTTATTTGTCAGGTTGTTTGTGTAATCTTTCGCAAAAAGATGCGCAGGAGCACGGCTTCACACACTGGCGAATATTATGTAGATACTTACTAGCTTCTGCTCCGCGACGTCTGCGTGGACTTCAGAATTGGGTCCAGAGAGAAATGAAAAATTCTAGCAATATAATTAATAACTAAAGCCATGCAATTTACCAGGATAAAAAGTATCCCATGTGTTAATCCAGGTTTTAAGTAAACTATCTGTGTGCCAAATTTCATCAAAATCCGTTAAGTCATTCTTGCGTGGTTGAGTAACAAACATTCAAACATACAAACTTTCATATTTAAAATATTTGTAGAAGAATAGTAGGATTATTGTGCCACCAACCCCCGCCGAGAATCTATGAATGAGGCAGGCATACTCGTATTAATGAATGGGGTGTGCATTGATGCTGTAAAGTAGAACTTCCCGATGACTTCTCATATCCTAGTATTTCATGTCTAAGAACACGTGGCGTATCGTTGGCGCCGGTTTCTGGAGAGCATGGAAAAGACGAAACGCGGTCACTTGTTCATTGGCGTTTATTTCATACAAACATATTCTTTTGTTCGCTCCTTGGATAATGACCACTATTATGATACTCATGAAGTCATGATTCAAATGATTTGACAGTAGGCACATAGTAGATTTGCGCAACTTCAATGCAAAATACAGACAGTAAGACGGATGACGAGAAACCCCTTTTCCATAGAAAAAAATAGAATAGAATAGACGACGCGACGCCGCGGTAAGCGAAAACCTGGCGATAACTTGTCAAATTGTACAAAAAATATCGCGTTTCGCAGCGGTCGGTGTGAAAATAGACGTAAAACCGGATAAAACAAGCATCGCGGGGAAGACTCCCGGCTACGTCACGTGTTAACGGGTATTGGATACTAGGACATCAGATGCTACCAAGAATTGCACTGATCAGAACATGTTGCGAAAGTATTTTGTTTCTACCATATGGGTATTCGTACAAAGCAAGGATTAGTATTTTTAACCAACTTCAAAAAAGGGGGAGGTTCTATGTTCGTCTGCATGTATTTTTTATGTATGTTCATCGATTTCTCCGTGATTAATGAACCGATTTACGTGATGTTTCATTTTGGTAAACTCATGCGGTGATCCCTACATTTTTTTAACTTTGCATTGGTAGCTTTTGAGTAAGCTTCAAAAATACGTTTTTAATTCCATTTTGTGTATGTTGATGATGTTTTAAAACTTCCTAACAAATGTAATTTACATAGCAAGTATAGTGGTAAGTATACGAAAGTGTGTGGGGGTTGTTGTGGGGGGATATTACTAATGTGCGAGCTCACTTTTCTCAGACTGTTTGTCCACTACACCGGGAGCGGGACATCAACGAGAAACGACATTATTCGGCCATAGTAAATGTAGGTACTGTCGCTACTTCGGCGCCGTCATTCTGTTTTCTCGTCAACGACGCGGATGTCGCGTTCCCGGTGTGGTGGACAAACATTGTTTATCAATCTGCCTAGCCTTTTCCCAACTATGTTGGGGTCGGCTTCCAGTCTAACCGGATGCAGCTGAATACCATTATTTTACATGGAGCGACTGCCTATCTGACCTCCACAAACCATTAACTGGGTAATACGATACCCCTTGGTAAGACTGATTGTCAGACTTTCGGGCTTCTGACGACCCGTAACGACTGTCAAAGATCCACGAATGACAGCCGGGACCAACGGCTTAACGTGCTTTCCGAGGCACGGAGGAGTCTCGGTATGTAAAAATGGTCACCCATCTACGGACCAACCCCGGCAAGCGTAGCTTAACCTGATGGATCGACCCGTGCGGCTGACAGTGTTGAGAGGAGCTCGTGGCTAAGTAATAATACTTAGCCACGAGCTCCTCTCAACACTGTTTATGTGGAAACACTGTTTATGTGGACACTTTTTTGCGCGATTTAGTACGGTGAGGGCAAATCTAACGATTTTAATCTTTGAATTGCAGATTAATGAAAATTTTTGAAGAAGAATTGCGTAAAAATAATGCCATTGATGAAAATAAACTTTATGCGTCACACATAAAGTTTATTTTGCATTAAGTACCAACAGATGAACGAAAATAATGGTTTTGAAGCAACAACACTGATAGTGGATAGTGGTAGGTATTGTTTTCCGAGATGGGCTGCAGACCACAAACTGCAACCGCAAACGCAAGCGTCACAACTTGTTTTATGAATCTCTATGAAATTGATCCCGAGCGCGGCAACACTGCGGCCTGTAGCCGCAGCGCGCAGCGAGCGCAGACTGCAGCGTCAGTGGTGTCGCGAACCGCAGAGTTCACACGTACAAAAATGTCAACTTTTTCAGAAGATGATGAAGAAAAATTAATTAACTTTGAAGCTGGTCATCCAGTCCTTTATGATATAGGTGTCCAATCCAAATTACCGCAATAATTTGGGCGACATTTTGTCTCGCACGAAGGTACTGGAGTGACTGAGGCATGGTTCCATGCATTGTGCTGCCGCGGCATGCCGCCGCGCTTGGAATAGAAGCAACCGCGACCGCAGGCAGCACTGCGGTCAACCGCAGCCGCTAGCCGCAGTGTCGCCTGCGGTTGCAGTCTGCAGCCCATCTCGGACTTGTACCTTTAATCCACTAAATTAGCAGTAGGTATGCTGTCTCATTCTCATGTAACTACATTAACTATAAGTAAGGCAAATGGAAATATATATTCTCGCATATTCTCCCCAAAACTTGCTTTTTACATTCTTATTTTATTTTGTTGTCCTTTGCGTCATATTTAACGCAAATAAACGTATTTTCTTTCTTTCTTTCTAAATCATCTAACACAAGACTGTCAAAATAAACATTAATACAAATAATTATTTGACTGCTTTCTAAACTTATTCTATTTTTTTAAATATTTATAACCTTCTTAATTAATACTAGGTAAGTACCGAATATTCTAATATATTATAAACTTTGTGTGCAAACAACACTGGAAAAAGCGGATTTTCGGATCAGTATGACCCGTTTTGACAATCAAAATAATCAAAATTAAATTGCGTTATAAAAATAAGTTAAATTAAAAAATTTTTGATACTCCATCTAAGACCAGTTCAATGAACCCAAACACTAGATATACCTACCTCTGCTGTAAGTTGGTGAGGAAGTTGGGGATCCTGCAAATACCAGGTAATGCTGCAGTTCAAGGTTACTAAGTATGTAATTCTAATATTATCATTAAAGGTTGAATTCTGATTCAGATTTTGATTGAATTCTGTCAATGAAGTAACAGAATACCAAATTTCGACTCGATCAGACCTGTGGAAGATGCTCACATCCATTCATCAACTAGAAAAGAGCTGATAATCTTCAAACGGCTTAATAAATTTTCTTGAATCATAGCTAAGAATACTCTCGATCAAGTCACCTTTAAAGAAAACAACAAAAATCTAAATCGGTTCAGTCTTTTGGGAGCTACGATGCCACAGACAGATACACGTTAAAGTTGTAAGTAACACCTTTCTGTTTCCACCGCTGCTTTCGCTGAAATATTCTTATTTTGAAGAAACTAAACCATGAGGAATATTACTAATTGGTTTATCAAAAACTGAATATACCCTACGTATAACTAGGATAAACAGAAATGACCATCCCTAGCATTATGACAATGACTTAAATAAATTCTAAAGTAAATTTCTAATTTAAGATAATTGTAATACTTATATGCAATTTAATGACATACCAACTTATTTAATTGTTTTATTTTATTTTATTCATTGTTTGCTTTATTTAATGGTACCTGATTTGACCTGTAATTCGTAATATTGTATTTTTTATTTTGACACTATTCTTTTTTATATTAGCTACGAATTTAATGTTTTAATTTTAATTAATTAATGTTTGCATGCCTAATTTAAGGTAGGTTGTACAGGGATCACAATTGTTTTTTTAATACACACATCAAAAGTGTCTAGGGATCAAGCATTTTTATGCGGATTTCTTGAGATTGAGATGTGGCTTTGTAATAAATTTATGATTTTATAAATTTATATGGATCCTTTTTGGTGCATTTCATAATTTGAATCAGGAACTGTGAATCAAATTCGAGTAAAAGATGAAAATCAGCTGTCAATATTTTCCCTATAAAAACATACAACGCATTGAAGACATTATTAGTGCTACTGTTTCCCTACTACTGATTAAAACCAACGTTATTATGGAGCGGCGACGTCATTTAAGCAGGGAAGAAATGCTCAGAGCCGTGGGAATGATAGAAGCTGGTTCCCGGCAACGTACTGTGGCTTTAGCTCTGAATACAAGTCAGAGTGTTATCAGTCGACTTTGGACACGTTACCGAAGCACTGGTACCGTGGCTGAGCGCCATGGAGGACGGTATCGCTGCACCACACGGAGACAAGACCGATACATTCAAATCTTAACTCGAAGAGCTCCAACTATAACCGCCATGATGTTAGCCGTGAGGCTTCATCACTCTTCAGGGAACTTAATTAGCGACCAAACAGTCAGAAACGATATATACGACACTGGAGAACCCCTGGACGCCAACAGCGATTAAAATCCTGCCAGGAAGTCCATCCTTATAGTGGTGGAACCATCATGGTATGGGCGGGTATTTGGATCGGCGGAAGAACTGAGTTGATTTGGATCAGAGGCAACCTCAACGCTCAAATTTATGCTGAGACGATTGTATCAGACGTCATCGTTCCTCTACAAGTGCAAATCGGTCCCTTATTTCAGTTAATGCATGATAATGCACGACCGCACACCGCAAGAGTTGTAAGACAGACTCTCGCCGCAGCTAACATCAATGTCCTGCCCTGGCCTGCTCAGTCGCCAGACTTGAACCCGATTGAGCATGCATGGGATATGCTACAGAGAAGAGCTCTGCCGAATATGGAGGGTATCCAGTCGCAAGAAGACCTTTTTTTGTTGTTGCAACGAACATGGGCGGCCATTCCACAGCGTGATTTGGATGAACTCATTTTGAGTATGCCAAACCGATGTTCTTGTGTTGTTAGTGTTCGCGGTAGAAACACGGATTATTAATTGTTTAAGTTACCCAATAAAATTTTAAAGAAAACTGTTATTTCAGTCTTTTTTTCGAACTTTAATGTTAGTGGTTCAAATGTCAAAAATCCCTTTATTAGGAAAATGGCAAATTTCTTTATTAATGCAAAGGTGACTTGGTTTATCGTTACTGTGACAAACGAAAACACTTTATTTGATGAATCCTTAAAGAAAATTTTAATTAATATCAATCAGGAGAAAAGTTATTGCAAAAATATATGTTGATCCCTAGACACTTTTGATGTGTGTACCTTATGTCATGTACCTACAATCAATGCAAATAAATAAACTTTACTTTAAACTTTACTTTACTTTAAACGTCCTGGCTACCGGAGCCTGTTGTCTGAGTGGCCGCACTGAGGCCACGAGTTTTTTAAACGACTTCAAAAAGGAGGAGGTTCTCAATTCGTCGGAAGCTTTTTTTTTTTATTTTTTTTTTTTTATGTATGTTCCCCGATTACTCGAAGATGGCTAGACCGATTTGTATTTTTTTGGTTTTATTCGAGAGGGTATACATCACAGTTGGTCCCATATAAAATTGATTAACTTTGCTTTGGTAGTTTTTGAGTTAGCTTCAATAATACGTATTTTTTCCCCACTTTTATATGGATGATGTTCTAGTTTGTTTTGCAGGTAGTGGGTATTAGAATTTGTGTGGGGTAGGTACCACAACTAAAAAGTGAAAAATAAAAACTTTTTTACAAAAAAATACAACCGACTTCCAAAAACAACACTACAAAGTGAAAAATAACTTTAATTTCGGAAGTCGGTGGCAAAAAACGAAAATACATTTAACCAGACACCGACTTCCGAAATTAAAGTTATTTTTCACTTTGTAGTGTTGTTTTTGGAAGTCGGTTGTATTTTTTTGTAAAAAAGTTTAAAAAAAATAAATATCTCTTATCATAAATCAGCTAATGCGAACCCCGAAACCCGTGTGAGACCACGTGTTTTCGGGCCATTGATACCAGGACATCAGAATACGACAAGAGGTGCTTTGCACAAGCATAATGTATTACTTAGGGCCGGGTTATGTAAACGTGCAAACAAGTTTGGTACTTACCTAACCTTACAATTCAACTTTGAAAATGGGGGAACAATATCAAGGTTTGTCATATTTTGTTTATTATTGTATTTTATGAATAAACAGACATTCTCTGACTGGCTCTGATATTGCCACTTGGCGACAGAATCCTTAAACCAGAGCTTATTTTATTATAAAGTAATAATAAAGCCTACCTGTTTTTATCAGACCTGATAATATCAACAAACTAAGACAAATAATACTACAAATCTCGTTAGAGAATTATAGATACAATCCCTAACTATATCGATCTCTGCAACATCATATTCATCTAGCCTGCACCGCGCCACCCGGGAGGAAGGGGCGGCTGATATAGTCGGTGACGTCACTGTATGGCGTCAAACCACAGTATTATACTGTGGTCAAACGGTGTTTTAAATTAAAAACTACCCTCTTCCGGGTTGTTAATGTTGGTCAAATGAAATTACCAATTTTTTTTCAAATCGGACTACTATGTAAAAAGTTATGCGTGGTCATACATAAAAAAAAATATACGTATCGACTTGAGAACCTCCTCCTTTTTTTTCGTCGGTTAATAACATACATAACAGTAACCACAAGCTCATAAGGTGGGAAGCCCACCTCCGCGGAATGTTTGTTATCGTCCCTATTAAACAAACCATCAAACTAACACCATCAACGTCTGAAGTTCAGCACACACTTGACATCGAGTTTTGGCAGTTACTGAAAATATCTGTCAAATCCTAATCCTAACTTTTATATACTATACTATATACTATAAATGCAAAAGAGGTTTGTTTGTTTGTTACACTTTCACACTAAAACGGCTGAACGGATTTCGATGAAAGGCAAATGGGTAGACCATGACCTGGATTCCTAATCCAGGAATAGAATACTTTTTATCGCGGTAGTATGTTCGCGTTGGATAATTTCTGGCAATCATGCGGGCGGAGCCGCGGGAAAAGCTAGTATTTCTATTTTTCTTTTATATGTTTTTTTCTGACGTGGTGATGGTGAATGTCATCATCTTTATGATCAGTTGGGAATTTAAAAAAAGCCCAGGCTGAACTCAACAGCTCACTGAGGTGTCTCTGAAACGATTAATTGCAATTAATCAATTGCCATCAATGTTTATTGTAATAATATCGTAAATCGCTTCAATCGTATTTGGTAGACGATCAATTTGGGCATTAATGTGTTTCAATCACGTAAAAATTGACAATTGCAATCGTTTCGATCGTTTCGGGGAATTATGCATTATGAGTTTATGAGTGAAAAATTTCGAAATGTTCGCATTCGATGTAAAAGCTTTTGGTAACTTTTGGTATCCTAGTATTCAATGCTTTGAAGCACGTGGCGATGCCGGAGTGCAGCGTTCGCGTTTAGAATGAGGGGTGCGGTTATTTTATTTGTGTCAAGGTCGTCTGTTGCACAGCTGCAGCTGGCAATAAATAGATTCGCCCCTAAAGTTGTGCCTCGTACTCCAGTTGACTCTTGGTATCCTAGTATTAAATGTTTAAAAACACCGTGGTTTGACGTGGCCTCAGTTTGTACGGTTCGGTTCGGTTGCTGAGAAGCTTTGTTTATACCTAAAAGATATTGGTCTCGTACCTAAAAACGTTAAAATTCAAGTCACAATCAAACGCCAGCAACAATCAAATGTCAAAAATGTATGTAAACGTTATGTAACATAAAAGTAACGCTATGTTACACTTTTTGTCAGATCGAGACTGAGATGAGACTGCGAACGTTGTTAAAAAAAACCGGCCAAGTGCGTGTCGGACCACGCACAATGAAGGGTTCCGTAGTTGGGATGAATTATTCCAATAACAAACTTAACATTGTAGTTGAAAAACATGTTCTTCCATACATTCCAACTATAAATGTAAGTTTGTACTCACAATATTGAGAGAATTACCATGTTATTTTAAGACCACAGACTTCTTATATGTTTTCCTGTAATTTACAGGTAAAGATCTATTTTCTGTATTTTTTTCAAAATTTTAGGTTCAGTAGTTTAAGAGATAAGGGGTGGGAGAATGGTAAATTTTCGTCTATTTTCTTAAATAACTTTAAAACAATTTATTTTAAAATTATAAACAAAATATATTTGAGACCTTCATAGTAAGGGGCTTTCATTTGATATGTCACACGGTATAGTTTGTAAACCTTTTTTTTTCTTATTTGCCCCCCAAAAGTGACCCCCATATTCAAAATTCATTTATTTACTGTACCCGTCCGTGTTTGCGTCACAGACATTAATATGTGTACCAAACAACTAAATCGGTCTATCAGATTCGTAGCAAATTGGCTATGACAGACGCACAGACAGACAGACAGACAGACGGACATACGAGTGATAAAGGATTCGTTTTTCCTTTTGAGGTACGGAACGCTAAAAAAGTACAGGAATTGCCCCTCTTCAGTGGATCATGTTTGTTTGACATACTTCACTCACACTCAGACCATTTTCACATACCATCGTTCATTAGTTTGCTCGATTAACTTGATTGTCACGTATTTCGTGATACGGCAAGAAACTCACACTCGAGCTCAGTTAACAAATCAATGCGGCGGCGGCGGCGCTGACTCGCGATGAAACAATGAAAGTAGCTGCACGGTGAAAAAGTGCATGTTTTTCAAAAACACCAAATGTATTTATACTTTTTCGTTTCTTTGTGAACATGAAGATATCGTATCTTCAAAATAAGCCATATAATAGGTCTTTACCTATGAAATTGCCGTTTTGTATGAAAAAATTTAAACGAATTTTTTTCATGCATTTTTTATTTGTAAGTATTAATCGAAGTAATCAGCCATGCAATCAATGCATCTTTGCCAACGCAGTGGCAGTTTATTGATGCCCTTCTTAAAGAAATCAGCTGGACGGGAGGCAACAAATTCTTCAAAGGCATTTTGTACTGCCTCTCGGGTATTGAATTTTTTTCCCGCCAAGAAGTTATCCAAATTCTGGAAAAAGTAGTAATCTGTAGGCGCAAGGTCTGGTGAGTAGGGCGGATGACGGAGTGCTTCCAACCCCAGTTCTTGCAACTTGGAGACCGTCTGCTGTGCAGTATGAGGTCGCGCGTTGTCGTGCAGGAGCAGCGGAGACGAGCGATTGACCAATGCTGGTTGGAGACTGATGTGCCAGCTTCTCCATCATTGTGTTCAGTTCTTCACAGTACACATCTGAAGTAATGCTCACCCCGTCTGGTAAGAAGCTGTGATGAATCACACCGGCGCTACACCACCGAACAGTGACCATCACTTTTCTAGGGGTAAGTTTTCGTTTAGGGCATTGTTTAGTTGCTGAACCAGGATACAACCAACTTGCTGAGCGCTTGCGGTTATCAAACAGAATCCATTTTTCATCGCAGGTAACAATGCGGTTCAAAATTCCTTCATTTGTGTGTCTGTTGAGCAGTGCAAGGCACGTCTCGACGCGTACTTCGCGCTGGCGATCATTGAGTTCGTGGGGCAGCCATTTGTCAAGCTTTTTTACCTTGCCAATTTGACGCAAATGGACCAATATTGTTTTGACGCTAACGTCGAAAGCTGCGCTAATTCAGCCGTAGATTGTGTATCATCAGCTTCCACAATCGCCTTTAATTCGTCATTGTCGACCAAAGTCTTCGGACGACCGCGAGGTTCATTTTTCAGGTCGAAATTTCCAGAACGGAAGCGAGCAAACCAATAACAAGTGGTGCGTTGGTTTGTAGTGTTAGCTCCGTAAACGTCGTTGATGTTGCGTGCCGCTTTTGCCGCGTTGCTGCCACGACGGTACTCATATTCCATAATTACTCGAATTTTTAACGTATCCATGATGACGAAAAATATTGAAATGCGATGAAAATGTAACACTAATCAATAAACAAATGACTACTTTTGGAAAAAAAATCCATGTTTTTAAAATAAAATTAATTTGAAATTAGAATTCTTAGCCAAACAAAAATTATTTTGATTTGAAATGGCCAGTACTGCAGAACGGCAATTTCATAGGTAAAGACCTAATATTACTGCAAAAGGATAATTTCAAAATAATTGTATTATGTTTCTTTCAAAACACAATAACACTTTGAAGAAAGCATCTCAATTATTGCCTTATATACTATAAATAGTTAAGATATACGTACTTACATTCCCTTTTAGTTACCTGTGTTCTTTCAACATGTAAGAAATGTCGCGGTGACTATGGTCTCAGCGAGCTTGAGTTGTCACTGTCAAGTGTCATTCATAGCGTCTAAATTTTTGCCGCCAATGTATACGTAAAATATTTTCGCTCGATAATTTTAATCGAAAATGAGTAAAGTTTCAGTTAAAACTTTATTAAAAGTGAATAAGAATAGTGCTTGTGGTAAGTGATATATAGTGTTACGCTGATCGTGAGTCAGCGAAGTGCCGAAGTGGAGATCGATACCTCAAAATATATACATGGTCGCCAGTGCCTTTGGAGAGCAACCGTTTGTATTTCGATTCTCCTATGTGCTGTAATGGGGAAGAACGCTCCTCCCACCGGCTAAAACCAGGGTAATGAGATCGAAATGATTTCCTGTAAGACCGACCTACTCTATGCACTTACCTACAACCGAATGAGTACTAAGAGTAGCCAAGTAAGTGTTAAGTTTCTGCTAACATGACACAATTTTCACATTATATCACCAAACCTTACTAAGACGACCCACTGACCTTACTCAGACACATTATCAATAAACTTCTAACCTGCTTCTTGCTATTATTTACATTAGAAGCGCATTGTTGTTTTCTAAACAACCCGGTTGTGTCTAACTAAATAGACAGAAATATTACAACTTAAAGATTTCAGTGCAAATTATGATAATTAGGTAGTAATTCCTAAAGCAAAGGCAGAATGTCTAGAGGAGCTAAAGCTATTCAAGCAGTTTTTGACATTCAACCATGAAAAGTTATAATCCGTTATAAGAAAACCTTACATTTATGCTCACTCACCCCATGTGTTTCACACAGTGCATTAGAAGTAAATGAGTACTTATGCCACTCAACAAAACTAAATCCTACTATTTAGCCCCCGCGGAGGGAGTTTTGGCTGGGATTTCTAATGTAGGTCTAGAGCAGGCAGAGCTAGCTGCTAAAGTAAGGTCTACAGGGACTTGTTATTTGGGCAGCAACCTACCCTCTACAACTGTATCCTACTTTCCCTTTCGGAAGTCCAAACACTCCCATCGAGAAGTGTATTTAAATTACAATTTTATTGTTTATGCTTGCAGGTGGTATGCAATTGTTACTTTCATTGTAACAAAAGATAAGTTAGTTTTTTAAATCACTTTAAAATAATTATTTGTATATATTTACTATTTCTGGTTAAGCTGTGTACTTTTTAAGTGACAAAGTCACTACACTAATAAAATAAAGTTCTTTTGTAATATGTTATTAATGCATAAGTTGTTGGAGTACCTATATATAAATAAATAAATTAATTAAAGAGGTTCAGCACCTCTTATGAACTCTAATCTGCAATTAGAACATTAAAATACTACTAATTAAAGTTTACATCAAGTTTTATAGGTACTTAACTAATAAGCAGTGCTAAATAAAAAAAAATATAATTTATAATGGTATACTGTATATTTTTTCTATATTTTGTAATAATTATGGAAATCTTATAATTATGAGCAGGATCATAAGTGCTCTATCAAAATTAGAAATGGAACAAATACAGCCACCAAGCAATTTAAAACTGACAAGATATTATTTAGAGCAGGAATAGTTCTTTGATTATTTTAAAAACATGATAAATCGGATCATAGCAACAATAACTAGGCCAAGATTCATAATTTTGACAAGATTCAGGCCGCCTAAGGAACCATGTAAAAGCTTGGGAATGAAAGACTGCAAACCTGTTTCTGTTCCTGAAGATCATAACAGGAAATGAAATACTGAAAATATTAACATTCAATACAATTCTACTTTGAGCTATATATATTAAGTAATAAAGCTACTAGTTAAAATAATTAATACAAATTAAATCCATAATAGTCTATGCAGAAATCTAAGATTATGATCATAATCAAATAGCCTATTGTTTACACTCTGTTATTACTAAAAAGTAAGACGGAAGCAATGATATGTTAATGAAGGGAAATTGTTCACACGAGTTGACAGAACACCCTTTTGACATTTTTTCAGTGCCCTGGTTATGTGAAGCAGTGGGCAACTGAATGATAGAGAATTTGAGAGCGTGTGGTATCTGCATTCTTGTTTATTTAGTTTAGATAATTTCCTACTGGTCCACTAGGAAAAGATGCATTTTTGATTTCTGTCTCGGAGACTCTGGGTCCTAACAAAGCTTGGGTGACGAGTGAATTTCCTAAGTCAATTCTAAACCTCAATCAGGAGCTACAATATGTAGGCCTTCTTTTGAGCACTGCTACCAATCACAAGGCCCGGCCTGCAGGCAAGGTTGAAAGGAAGATGATAATAATATCAACACTTTGTTCCCTGAAACAAGTTCATAGTTCATTAACACAAAAATGTTGTTATCCCTGTATGGGAATGCTTGTTGCCAGACAAATATTTGAGAAGGGCAGACCAGGACAAATGGAAAAAGGTTGCCCCGCTGGTTTGCATAGAGTTAATGTGGTGGCCAGAGGCTACTGATAGACCACAGCTCAGTTCACTTACACAGGGGTAGAGTAACCCACTTCCTGTCCACACTTTCCGTGGAGGAAGGGTAAGGAGCCTACATGAACGGGCTAATATATTCATGCAAAGGGAGTCCAAAGGATGTCTTTAAAATATCGCTTTTAGTGATAAGACTGCCCATTGTGACCCTAGTGGTAAGGTGTACATAATAAAGAATATTCTATTATATCCTACTCTAGTCAGGAACTTGACCAAACCAGAAAAAATTGTACTTGAACTTGCGAGAGATGTTTGCCATATATGCAGTATTGCCAAAAAGCCAGTCTTCAGAGTGCACATATTAGATTCAGAGTTCAATCCGACAACAGACCATTTGTCGCACATTTAAGATGAGCGAGGGTTACGTCCCCTAGCGTTTCTGAACCTAATTTGCAAGATGGAAGTTAGCAGATTAGCTGAACACTCTGTTAGCGGTTTACCTCCCGGGGAGGTTAAAAGTGTAACAACGGGTTAGCCGACCGCTTATCTAGGAACAGACCAGCAGAAGTGGCTCCTGTTGCTCCAGGCCCCAGGCCTCGGAGGCCATGTTACAAAGTGGGGCGTTCCCGGCGTCGACGTTTTCACGTCAGATAAGTCGGCCGTTTGTGCGACAGTACGTCATATGGGACTCAAATGATGGCTTGGCAAGCTTCTGCGATGCTTTCAGTCAGAGGTGACAGCATCAACTAGCATGGGTTTTTCTTCGCCCGACTTAAGAGAGAGTGCTCAGTCATGTGAACTCGGAAATGGGACGGGGACGTACTATGTAGAAATCGCCCCATACTGAACCCAATGTGACTGGCTCCCGTATTTGGAAACGAGGCCTCGGAGAGTCAGTACCAGTATAAGATCTTTGTAAGATCGTCTTAGACCTGATAAGCTGCAACTCCTACCCTGGAAAGTTGGGGGGGAGGGGGGCAATCAGGTTGCAAGGCTTGGTAGACAAGAACCTTGCTAAAGTGTAATTGGAGATAATCTACAGTAATTACTTATAAAGCTCCTATTCAGAGGTGAATGTCATAGTGTAGAGTGCATGGCATTAGTCCTAAATAATCTGATCCCAATTTATTTATATTTACGCATAAAGCACATAATTATGATACCAACCAACTGATGTTAGATCTAAACAGTTTTGTGTCCATTGTTTCAAAAGCATTATCCTTAGCTAAACCACTACCCAGAAAGTCATGAAATGAAATTAATTCCAGAATGATGAGGCTGCCAGAAGAGTTTTACATACTCTAATATTGTAAGTCATAGCTTTTAAATGTTGAATAACAGTGCGACCAAGGTGTGGTTCAATCAAGAAGTTTACTTAAAATCTACCATAATCGTTGTTGATTTTGATTTACAATAACGTGTGTGGCTAAGCTTGCTTGAAATATTTTTAAACAGACTAAGTTACGAAAAGCCTTCTGGAGGTACATAAAGTAGTCTGTGGTAGCCTTCGGGAGGCTGACTGGAGAATAGTTCATCAAATGAAATTAAACTGGAAGAGCCACTAGGCTTACAGAATTATTACTTTTGTAAAGTAGTAAAGGAGATGGTTACCTCTCAAGATAATTTAGAATGACCAGCCTATAAGATTCCCACTTTTGGGACAAAGGTCACCTCTCTGTGAGAGAATAGGGTTTATCATTATGATAATTATTAATTCCCTATGAAAATATTTATAATATTTATTAAATATATTTGTGTAGAGGTACATGATTCACATTTCAAGACATTTTAATTGATAAATGAAGAGACTTATACTAGAATTCCTTCTTAGATCATTTACATGTGTCTACTACTTAGACTAATCTGTTGACCAAAGTAGTTAGTGTAAAGAAGGGTCCTAAATATATTTTAGTTTCAATGGAATTTTAACTGTCATGAATGACATTGATTTTGTTTTTCCACATCTTTATAAAATTATGAGATTCAGAAATATTTGTTGATTGATCTCATAACTTCCAAGTACTCATATCCAACATTACCTAACTTGTGTTAATTAAGTATATGAGTGATTCAATTATCCTTTAGTAATGAGATTATGATTTTAATTCAGTTTTAGATCTTATTGATTTTGGATTATCATTAAAGCTTGATAATTCATGTTCACCTTAAATAAGGTACTTAAATAGATTTGATTCAACTGTCGACCAACCTCATAAAGGTTGGTAACAATAATAAAGTGATTTAATTGTGTCTCATACATAGCATGACAGTTGAACGTTTCTAATAACATTTTATGGAATTTGTTCATTTTTGCAGTTTCTAGGATAAATAGATGGAAAACTTGTAATTATTTATTTGAACATTTAATGAATACATATAGACCGTAATATTCGTTCATTCCATATATATATATAATTCACATAGCGTCTACATCCTTCAGGTATTCTTTCACCAGCAGATATCAAACAGGTCTTCAAAGTGTTATTGTGTTTTGAAAGAAACATAATAGAAATGTTTTGCATTAAAACAAAACAGTTATTATGTTATGAAAAACACAATAACACTCGAGTAAGGCGCTTGCTGTTGAATTTTGAAGACTTCTATGAATGACACTTGACAGTGACAACTCAAGCTCGCTGAGACCATAGTCACCGCGACATTTCTTACATGTTGAAAGAACACAGGTAACTAAAAGGGAATGTAAGTACGTATATCTTAACTATTTATAGTATATAAGGCAATAATTGAGATGCTTTCTTCAAAGTGTTATTGTGTTTTTCATAACATAATAACTGTTTTGTTTTAATGCAAAACATTTCTATTTTTACTACTCATCATCATCTGCCTAGCCTTTTCCCAACTATGTTGGGGTCGGCTTCCAGTCTTACCGGATGCAGCTGAATACCATTATTTTACATGGAGCGACTGCCTATCTGACCTCCACAACCCAGTAACTGGGTAATACGATACCCCTTGGTAAGACTGGTTGTCAGACTTTCGGGCTTCTGACGACCCGTAACGACTGTCAAAGATCCACGAATGACTGCCGGGACCAACGGCTTAACGTGCTTTCCGAGGCACGGAGGAGTCTCGGTATGTAAAGATGGTCACCCATCCACGGACCAACCCCGGCAAGCGTAGCTTAACCTGGTCGATCGACCCAAGCGGCTGTTATTACTTAGCCACGAGCTCCTCTATTTTTACTACTCTCATGTCTAATATTTTTAAAATGAGATGAGCGGTTTTAAAATTAAGTGTAAGTAATGTCTTTTATGGTGATATTTTAAGTCACATTTTCGTTTATTCAGATATTATTTACAACTTACATGATAGTTCATGAAATGATATTTAAATGCTTGTAAATTAAGCAATACTAGTAGTCGTCAAATTAATCTGGCACTGTGGCAAAAAATGTCCGTTTGGCGACTATCTTATAACTAAATTTTCTACTAATTATGAAGAAATACGCAAATGATTTTGATTGAGTTACGAAGATTATCATAAATATTATTTGAAAAATAGATTAATTTAATAACCAAATCAATAAAATACGAATTGTGCTAGGTTTAATTTCGGTTTTATGACAACTGATGCCAAAGTAACCGTTACTTTTCCGATAAAATTATTAATGCGTAGTTTAATCAACAAAGTAATTATTTTATTCCGGAACATTAATACCATTTTAAATAATACTGCACTTGTTAAAATTCCATTGCGAGCGATTGCCGCAGGATCAGAAAAATCGTTGCCGACAAGTTTTAAACACACACACACACACACACTTTGTATTGAATTACCAAATAATAAAAAAAAATGTCGTTATTTAATTTTGTAAAACAAAACATGAAAAGTTTAATTTCGTTTTAACTTTATTTTATACTACCAATGATATTATATTAAAAAAATATTTTTAAACGATTTATTATTATTTTTTTCAAAATTTCTGTTTTTGTTGTTCTAAAATGAAAATTTTACATCGGATTTGTAGTATTTATTGATACTTACATCATTTTTTTCTGATTAAGCTAAAAATAAAAAAAAACTAGGTACCTATGTTGGCTGGAATGCGGAGTCAGACAGGGGGGATTGAGCTCGCCTCTGCTATTTAACCTTTATGTCAACCTGCTTATCGAGCGACTGAGCGGTACACATGTTGGCTGCCACATTGACGGAATCTGTGTCAACAATATAAGCTATGCAGACGACATGGTACTTCTCAGTCCATCGATAGGTGGGTTGAAGAAGTTGCTATCTACCTGCGAGACCTATGCGGAGGAGCATGGTTTGATATACTCGTACAACTCGAAGAAGAGTGAGCTTCTTGTATTTAAAGCACCTAAGCAGCAGCCGCGCAGTGTTCCGCCCATAAGTCTCAATGGTGTAGCATTAAGGGTTGTCAATAGTTTTAGGTACCTTGGCCACATTGTCACGGGCGACCTAAGGGACGACCTGGATATAGAGAGGGAGCGCAGGGCGTTGTCTGTGAGGAGCAATATGCTTGCCCGCAGGTTCGCTCGTTGTACTACAGACGTCAAAGTTATTCTTTTTAAGGCGTTCTGTCAATCGTTTTACACGAGTGGCCTGTGCTGTGGGTGTCATACACGCGCCGAGCCTACAACGTCCTGCGTGTTCAATTTAATAATGCTTTTAGGATGCTGTTGGGACTGCCGCGGCGGTGTAGTGCTTCGGGAATGTTCGCAGAGCCTCGCACAGATGGATTCCATGCCATTATGCGAAAGAAAGCGGCCTCCTTATTACAGCGCCTGCATATTAGTAACAACAGCATTCTAAAAATGATAGCTGCCAGAACGGACTGTCCCTTTCAGGGACACTGGGTGGGGACAGTCCTAGGTCTGAATTAATAATATTACTGTTCAAAACTAACAATACCAACCTATGTATAAGCATTATTGTTACTAACACCAAAGTACTAACAAAATGGACCTAGTCTGAATTAAAGTTTTATTTAATTTAATTTATTTAATTTTATGCCATAGGCTTCTACTCCGTTCACCTAATATAGCCTATTTTTTTCAAGACGGTAAAAAAGTCATCCGGTATACATAATAATATACAAATATTTCTCATTTAATAGTATAGGATAACGATTAAATAATGACACGACCTTCACCTTGGGACACTCGGACGCACCCTATGTTCCACACGATGGCTCCACCTGGCCTCTGATATCCTAGTACATATCTTGTTTCTATAAACACGTGGCATTTGTGCCACCGATATTTACACTGTAGTGTCCACATGTTTCGTTTATAATTATAAAAAAAAATATAGGTAAACTTTCTATAGAAATCTTTTATTTTGAATACGAAGGAAGTTACATATGCAAGCCTACCTGGCTAAGGTAAGAATTTTATTATCTCGAAATACTCCAATTCTTTCAAACTAATGTTTTGTACTTTGTAAAAAAATATAGCAACGTGTGCATGACAGAGCCATCTTGTGTCACATAACATAACACTGCACTTACGAAGCTCCAGGCAACTCCTGATATCCTAGTACCGAATGCCCCGAAACACGTGACGTCACTGGAACATTCCCTCGTCCCGAATCTTCTGACGCGAATTTAGTGCCGCGCGGTTCCCCTCACAAAAAAAGGTTTTCACCCCATGGGTATAGTAAAACGGGACGAAGGGATTTTATTGAAGGGATGGGCAGCGTAGTAATGTCGGTAAATAACAATAATACAACACTATGTTTTTATTTTAGACAATAGATAGTTGGATAGACAGAATCCTCTTTATTAGCACACCATAAAAATTACAGATATAAATGTAGAAATACATTTTAAATTGGCTATATAAAATCCGCAGACGCTATGGGTACTGACTGTATCGGTATTTATACATGATAAAATAAAAAATAAAAAGATTTGATGTTTTTAACAATAACAATCGTCTGTAGTTTTTTTTTCCCTTTTTAAACTTAGGTCCCTACACTGCCTATAGAGGCATGAGGAACAGGATGTAAAATTCACTCATCCTCCATTGAAAAGGGAGGATCCTTCGACCAGACGGGTGTTGCGTCTGGTGAGCAACTGCCCGACGGTTGATGTCGCACACCGCGCACCGAACGCACCGAATGCATAACCTCCTTCTTTTTTTGAAATAGGTTTAAAATACATAATTTTTATACTTGCTACGACTGCATGTCTACGAACTACGGCGTAGCATACGCAGGCTGTTCTGCTACAGCTCGGCCTACGACGTAGCGGAACGTAGCATCATCAGCATTATGATGAAACTAGCTGCGCCCCGCGATTTTACCCGCGTAGACCGGGATATAAAGTAGCTACCTCATACCAAATTTTTCAAAATTGGTCTAGCCGTTTGAGAGTGAAGAAATAATAAACATACAAACACATCCACACACACACACACAAATTTCGGTTTTATAATATTAGTGTCATAATTTAACACCAAGTGAACCATTAGTCCACATGTCCTATACCTTATAACACTTTATTTATATATACGTATTTTTAACTATTCTGTGAGGAGAGGACGAAGAAGCCAAAAAATCTATGGATTTTTGTAGACAACATTGAGAGTAGGTTATTTATTACGTTACGATAGACTTTACAAATCGTGTTAGTTTAATTATGATAAAAATAAATTATATACACTGGATAAACTTCATAATCTACTTAAATGAACTAACAAATTATTTATTTATTAGATAACTATTAACAAACAAAAAAAAAAAAAAAAAAATTGTTTATTGATACCAGATACATTCACAAATTTGCAGGCTAAAGCGGGTAACAATTAAAATGTATAGTACAATACATGCTGATATTGATTCCCAAACTAAGCTAGAGCTTGTATTTTGGGAAACAATGTTCAGTCATAGTGATGACATACAATATACATTGACTGATGCTTGAGGACAAAGGACGCCATATTTCAGTATGTTAATAGTTTATGTCGTGTTAGGATATTACATTGTTATTTTTAGAGTTCCGTACCTCAAAAGGAAAAAAACGGAGCCCTTATAGGATCACTTCGTTGTCCGTCTGTCTGTCTGTCAGTCTGTCAAGACCCTTTTTGTCAGGAACGGGGTGAACACCCTCAGGAACGCGTGGAGGTTAATATCAAATAGAAGGGTCTATGACCCCTTGGAGTTCTAAAAAACCAAGCTTCTAAGTCAACGCAAAAAAAAATACGGCCATTTATGCGAAATATTTTAATACTCTCAAGTAAATCAAAACCTATAGGGTATTTCCCGTTGTTCTAGAATCATGAAATTTGGCAAGAAGCAAGTTCTCACAGCAAAAGTAAAGGAAAAAGTCCGAAAATTTTTAATTTGTAGTCCTATTACATAAAAAAAATATTTCAAGTCTGTCAGTGTGTCAAGGCCCTTTTTCGCAGGAACGCGTCGAAGTATCAAGTTGTAATATCAAATACGTAGGTCTATAGTCCCTTAGAGATCTAAAAAAATATAGCTTGTAAGTCAACGCAATAAAAAATACGACCTTTTATGTGACACATTTTGATATTCGCAAGTAAATCAAAACCTATAGGATACTTCCCGTTGACCTAGAATCATGAAATTTGGCAAGAAATAAGCTCTCACAGCACAAGTAAAGGATAAAGTCCGAAAACTGCTAAATTTGTAATTTATCACATAAAAAAGAAATGAGATTATAATGTTGTTTTTGGCATAAATTATTTTCAACTACGGAACTCATCATTATGCGTGTTCCGACACGCACTTCGCCGGTTTTTTTTTTAACTATAAATACAAGTCTTAGCAAAATGCACTTCTATGCTATGACTGGTCTCGAGAGTCAGATCACCGATCTACAATGGAAGGGGGTGCCTACGCATACCTACATACCGTAAACTTACTCGTTGAACATTTGAACGGCCTGCAATCAAAGAATGCATGTGTGTACTTTCATTCACACAAATAACGCGCCTTTTCAAAAGTTATGCACTGTTGGTTAAGTAGTGGTCACTCGGGCCGATTTCCGAATTAATTTGCGTTCCGATTTAGATATCACGATTATGACAGCTGAGAGCTGTCAGCAATTCGGAACGCTCGTGAACGCGGTTACAGTGCTCGCTAAACGTCAAATCATAACACATAACCTTAAAGACTAAAAGAAACTATTACCCCTAGCGCTTTATACTATACTGATTGCACAAGAAAGACCAACTGGATACCTACTTTTTAACCGATTTCAAAAAGGAGGAGGTTCTCAATTCGTCGGGACCTTTTTTTTTTTTTTTTTTTTTTATGTATGTTCCCCGATTACTCGAAGATGGCTGGACCGATTTGATTTTTTTTTTGTTTTATTTGAGAGGGTATACATCACAGTTGGTCCCATATAAAATTGATTAACTTTGCTTTGGTAGTTTTTGAGTTAGCTTCAATAATACCTACGTATTTTTTCCACACTTTTATATGGATGATGTTCTAGTTTGTTTTGCAGGTAGTGGTATTAGAATTTGTGTGGGGTAGGTACACAACTAAAAAGTGAAAAATAAAAACTTTTTTACAAAAAAATACAACCGACTTCCAAAAACAACACTACAAAGTGAAAAATAACTTTAATTTCGGAAGTCGGTGGCAAGCAACGAAAATACATTTAACTAGACACCGACTTCCGAAATTAAAGTTATTTTTCACTTTGTAGTGTTGTTTTTGGAAGTCGGTTGTATTTTTGAAAACCAAAAGACTGACAAACTTTTCTTTTCATGTCATGGGGGCGCTGCTTGCAAAGTACTATGTCAAATGTCTGTCAAATCCAGTACATTCCACTTTAGTTCAAAATTTCGCGACTTGCACAGATTTGTGGTGGATCTGTTCGAATATTGATTGACGGTGCAGTGAAGAGCTTCTAGTGATTCTTGGCGCCCTGGTACCGATTGCTCTTTAACACGTGCCATCCCTCCTGACGTGCTTTTCCCATGGTTAGTTCCGTGATAATAATATAGAGGGCGCTGTTACTTATTTGAAGTTTTCGTGTCTTCTGTTGTTTCTTTATTTTAACTATTTGTTTGAGTAATATTCGATCATGTTTATTAATTATTTTTGGTTGGGTTTGGGATTATCGCATGATCGCTTATCAAAAAGGGTTTATTTTAAGTGAGATTATGTAACCGATAATGCTACTTATCGCTTTATCAATGTATCTAATGTTATCCAGTAAGTTAGGAGTTCACCGTGTTATTGCCATCTGTTGGGCATTAAACTTTTCAGGAAGCAACTTGATTGCAAGGAACGAATGAATTTTTATTTGTTTATAGTAGGTAATATAATATTTTCCAAATTCATTAGTTGGCATTACCTATTGAATTTTTCGTTTAGAAGTGAACTTCCGAAAAATTCTGCACGTAACTATACTTATCGAAACTTACATGATGAACGTGTTGAGTATTGATGCTCTCCTGTTGCATCCTGCTATCCTAGTACTTTCTGCCCCACAACACGTGACACCGGTGCCGGTTTGCCCGACACTTATTTTAATAGTGTTCCGTATTGCTTGTTTTTTTTTTTCAAAAATAAATAACTTACGATGTTTACAAAAGTATGAATGTTTAAAGACTTAACCGGATATGATGAAAAATGTAACTTTCTACTTAACACCATTCTGTTGTTATCAATTTCAGTATTATTTTGTCGAAAAATTACATGACATGTCATACAAAAATTATAAACTGACCCACTAAAAAGTGAAAAAAAAGAAACAAAAAAAAAATCCAACCGACTTCCAAAGAAAAACATTAAAAAAGGGAAAATAACTTAATTACGGAAGTCGGTGGCAAAAAACTAAAATACAGATCCAAAGACACCGACTTCCGAAATTAAAGTTATATGTTTCCCTTTTTTAGTGTTTTTTTTTTTGGAAATCGGTTATATTTTTTTGTAAAAAAGTTTTTGTTTTTCACTTTTTTGTTATTTATCTAAGTTAAAATAGCCTAATGTCAACTGCTCATCACCTTTTACAAAACATTGCTTTTCCCGATGCAGGGGCGTTAATGATTGAGGAGTTCTCCTAGTAAGAACCAGGAGAACTGGAGGTGTTGGTGAAGTCACAATCACCATATACATTGTGATGAGCATAAATTACTTAGCAACCATATTAAAGTAATTGAATCGCAACCCGTGAAATACTTGGGTAGGTATAATTCAGTAGTTCCGATGGCCATCAGTGGTCTAAATCATTAGTTCCACTTCACCAAATGGTGCTGTTAACGACGTTAGGTTGTTTATGCGTTGTAGAACTTTGGAGAGATTTTAATAAATAAAACAACGTGACTGTTTGCTAGCTCTGTATTGAGGCAACTGAACGGTGCTAAACGATCGGACATACCGCCCACCAAAAGGACCCTGTGTCCTTTTACAAATATTAATACTACTACTACTTATGCCCACAATAAATTGGGCAACACAACCAACTTAGGTATTGATTTCTACATTTTAAAACTTATCAAAATAATATAACAAATCTTACAAAGCGGACTGTATGTAACACAAAATCAATAACAGATTATTTAACAGTAAATGGGTAAGTAGTAACCTACATGTCACTTTATTTCATGTTCATAAGGCAAAGTAAGCAGCATGACACGGTAAGGTAAGTACCTATCCATTCGTCTAACAACATCATTAGTAATTAGTTGTACATAGGTATAGTTTTAAGCAATAGCATGCAGGTAGGAAGTTACATATCGCAAATTAGTTTAGGAACTTGAACGATTGTATGGTAAGTTATGTAGGTACATATCTCAGTATCAGTAGGATCTAATTAAGTAGGTACCTAGTGTATGTAGTTAGTATAACAAACTTACTTTAGTAATTTAATGAATAACAATGTTTTATTTTAGGTACACAAACTTAGACATAGAAAGTACATATAAAAATAGGTAAGTATATTAACAAACTTTGTTTTAAATAGCGAACAATTATTAATTATCAATGTTATCATCTTTAGGTAGGAATATTAACTTAGTTATAGGTCTTTTCAATTCACTTTGTCCTTTACACTGCACTGTAACCACTCTAACTAAATTGTCTTTTCCTGGATGCAGCGTTTTGATTTTTCCCATGAGCCATCTTGTGGGTGGCAAGTTTTCATCTTTGATGACCACAATATCTCCCACGGTAGGTGACTGTATAGCTGATTGCCATTTCGTTCGTTGTTGCAGAGTGTTCAGATATTCTGAATGCCATCTTCGCCAGAAGTCTTGTGTCATTCGCTGTACTAGTTGCCATCTGGTTAAACGGTTGATGTTGGATTTTTCATAGTCATCATCAGGAACACTGAGTAGTGGCTCACCTATTAAAAAGTGGCCAGGTGTGAGTGGTGTCATCGTCTCAACAGTGTTGTCCAACTGGCATAATGGACGGGAGTTCAGACAAGCTTCTATTTGTGTTAGCAATGTCGCCATTTCTTCATAGGTAAGTTTTGTGTCTTTGCTAACCCTTGCTAGGTGTCTCTTTGCAGATTGCACTCCAGCTTCCCAGAGGCCCCCACAGTTTGGCATTCGCGGCGGGATAAAATGCCACGTAGTTCCATCGGTTGCCAGGTGTTCGGAAATTTCTTTAGAAAAGTTTTGTTCACCTGCTTTAAAAAGGTTTTTAAGTTCCTTTGCAGCACCAACGAAATTGGTGCCGTTATCACTGAACAGATGAATGCATCGACCTCGACGTGCGACAAATCTCCGAAATGCGGCCAGGAATGCTTGAGAAGTTAAGTCTGTCACGGCTTCTAGGTGTATGGCACGGGTAGCCATACACACAAATAGACAGATGTACCCTTTAGTAGCATGATGCCCTCGCCCCTTTGATGTTCTTATCAATACTGGACCTGCATAGTCAACTCCACTGTTCAAAAAGGCACGCTGTAGACTCACCCTTACAGCTGGTAATTCACCCATTAACTGGTTGTTTATCTTGCCTTTATTGATAATGCATACCTTACAACTTCTTATGCATTTTCTTACTGCTGATTTTAAGTTAATTATCCAGTATTTACTTCTTAGGTATGTCATCATGACTTGTATACCACCGTGTAACGTTTGTTTGTGTGCTTCGTTGATCAACAATGTAGTGATATGTTGATTACTCGGGAGTATTATTGGATGTTTGGTTGTGACTGGCAAATTAGCGTTTTGTAAACGACCTCCTACCCTCAGCAGATTGTTTTTATCTAAAAATGGTGTCAAGCTAATTAGTGAGCTTGATTTTCTCACCTTGCCATTTTTCTTAATGTACTCTATATCTCTTTCATACACTGTCTGCTGATAGTAATTTATGCAATTTTGCAAAATTGTGTTCATTTCACCAGTAGTTAAATACTTTTCTTTGTTTTCATGATTTAATAATCTTCGACAATAAGCTAGTACCCTTTTCATTCTAGTTAGATTAGAGAATCTTTCCCAAATAGGTTTTTCTTCATTTTCTTTATTTTCAGTTGTGAAAGTACATGTTAATTTTAACTCTAAATCTGTATCTATATTTTCCAATCTTCTCAAATGAAGTTGTTTTTTTGATAGCCATTCTGGCCCATTCCACCACATCTTCTCCTTCTTTAGAGCAGTTAAAAACATTCCTCTGGATGCTATGTCAGCAGGATTTTCTTGTGATACAACATGATGCCACTGTGTGTTGTTTGTATTATCTTTGATTTCCACCACTCGATTTGCTACAAAGGTTTTCCATTTTTGAGGTTCACCATGAAGCCACGCCAGTACAATCGTTGAATCTGTCCAGCAGTAGGTTTGGTTACAAGGAATTCTCATGGCTAATGTGACTTGTTTTAGAAGTCTTGACAATAATAGAGCTCCACACAACTCAAGACGAGGAAGCGATATTGTTTTTAACGGAGCAACCTTGGTTCTCGATGCAATTAAATTTGTGTATACAGTACCATCCTGTTGTTCCACTCTGCAGTATACAGCGGCTGCATAGGCCCGATTAGAGGCGTCGCTAAATCCGTGCAGCTGTATTGCTTTTAAATTGCTGTTGTACGAGTGTACCCATCGGTCTAGAGAAATCTGGTTGACATTCTCAAAATCCTTTCTTATCTTCAACCAATCTGAGGTTAATTCTTCGGATAATGGTTGATCCCATTGTGTGCCAGCTAACCATAATTTTTGAATAAGTATCTTAGCGAGCACAATGCTTGGCGATATCCATCCTAATGGATCGTAAAGTTTTTGTACGTCTGATAAAACGTTTCTCTTCGTAATGGTCGATGGAGGTGCAGAGAGACTGATTTTGTAATGAAATTGATCAGTACCAAGATTCCATGCGATACCCAACGCTTTCACAGTACCATCTAGGTTTATATCGAGTTGGATGCTTGAAGAAATGTTGCTTGGATCCATTGATTTTATCAACTCGATATTGTTTGATGACCACTTCTTCAACTCAAACCCTCCCTTACTTAACATAGCCTTGAGTTGATTACTAGCTTCTATGGCCTCTTCAACAGTGTCACAACCGGACATGACGTCATCAACGTAGAAGTCTGACAAGGTAATGTCAGCAGCTACAGGATAGCTATCTCGTTCTTCATATGCGAGTTGGATCAAGGTCTTCACTGCAAGATAAGGTGCTGAAGTAGTCCCAAATGTCACGGTAAGTAATCTATAATCTTTTATTTCTTCATTGCTATCATTTCTCCACAGTATTCTTTGAAAATCAGCATCTCCCTTGTATATCATGACCATTCTGTACATCTTTTGTATGTCTGCAGCGAAACAGACGGCGTGCATTCTCCAGCGCATGATTATACTACGTAGGTCTTCTTGGAGCACTGGACCAGGTAAGAGTTCATCATTTAATGATATGCCATTTGTGCCCTTACATGATGCGTCGAAAACTATGCGAGTTTTCGTAGTTTCTTTTTCTTCACGCAGGACTGGATGATGGGGTAAGTATACTGATTTTCTTGAATATATTTCTTTTTCAGGTACTTCTTCTATATGACCTAAGTTTTTGTAGTCTTCTATAACTTTTTCATATTCTTCTTTCAACTTAGGCTGTTTTTTGAACCTTCTCTCTAATTGTATCAATCTTGTTTTAGCTATTTCTCTTGTATTTCCTTCAGTTGATTGAATACAATTTGTTTTAAATGGTAGTTTCACTATAAATCTTCCTTGGTCATTTCTTGAGTATGTTTTATGATAAATGTCTTCACATATTTGTTCTTCTTTTGTATTCTTTCGCCTTGTAGTTGTGTCTATCTCCCAGAGTGATTTTAATATGTTATCGACGTCTACTTGTTGATGCATGACAAGAAATGAATGTTCTTTTTGTCTTGTATTTATTTCTCCAAATAATATCCATCCTAGGGTTGTTTTCTGTGCACATGGAGACCCTGGCGGACCCTTGATTAAATCTTGTTCGACTATTCGTGCATACTCCTTAACACCAAGCAGCAGGTCTATCGGGCCTGGGTTGTTATACTCTGGATCTGCAAGATCGAGACCCTCCAGGTGCTGCCAGTTGTGAACAGTCAATGTGTGGTGTGGTATGCTCGTGGTCAGTTGCCTGGACATGACATAAGCTTCTACGTGCATGTTGAATTCTGGTTTCCTTCTCGACAGTATGTTTAGCTGAACCACGTGTTTAATTGGTGCTTGCATAGAACCCACACCTGTTACAGTACCTTCAATTGATTTTCTTTGTAGCTTCAATAATTGAGTTGCCTTTTCACTTATGAAGCTCGCTTGTGAGCCTTGATCTACAAGAACCCTTAACAGTATTGCTTGTCCATCTTTTCCTTTTGCTTTGACTAGTGCAGTTGCTAATAATGCTCTTCCAGACGCTCCGATACCAACATGAAGCGTTGTTATGGCCTCCTTGTTGGCTTCTTGTTGAGATGTCGATGGTTGTATTGGTTCTGTCTCTGTTGTGTCCTTCGACTTCTCTGATTTGTGAAGCAAGGAATGGTGACGTCTTCTACATACACGGCAAGTAACTGGTACCTTGCATTTGTAAACTGAATGACCCGGAAGCAGGCAGTTGAAACAAAGCTGTTTTTCCTTCACATAATTGTTACGTTGTGTAATATCCATTTTAATAAATTCTTTGCAATGACATAGGGTATGCTTTTCACTACAAAGTATACAGCTTTTATCTTTAACAACATTTGCAGCATGGTAGGATCGCTCTTTGACTGTACGATCTTTATTTGTTACGGGTTGTATCATTTCTAGTGTTCTAAATTTTGATTCCAAAAATCTTTTTAATTCTTCCCAAGATGGCACTTCTTCTGACTGTTCCTTATAAGCAAAAGCTTCCCACTCTTTATGTGACTCCTGGTCTAACTTTTGAATCACCAGAAATATAATTAAAGGATCCCAGGTATCGGTGTTAATTTTCAAGTTTTTTAGGTTATTTATGCACTCTGTCGTAGTATCTAATAAAGTCTTCACACTGTTAGCTGTCTGTGTTGTGATTTTCTTTTGATTAAAAAGTCTTTTTAAAACAGAGAATACAATAACACGTTTGTTGCCGTACCTGCCTTTTAACAATTGCCATGCTTGATCGTAATTGCTGTCCGTAACTTGTATGTGCCGTAATATTATTTCCGCTTCACCGGTTACACTCGACTTTAGGTAATGCAGTTTTTGAACGTCACTGATTGAAGTATTTTTATGCACAAGTGATGTAAACATGTCTTGGTATGTGGGCCACTCCTCGTATTGTCCCGAAAATGTTGGTAGTTGTATCCGCGGCAGTTTTACGATCGAACATTGCCCTTGAGGTTGACCGCTAAATTCTGTTGTTGTTTGTTGCTGTTTGCTCAAGCTCAACATATCTGTCAAGTCTGCTTGTAGACAAAGGTACAGGTCTTCAATAACAAAATAGTCTTCATTAACAAAGTAAGACACTTCTCCACGCTTGTCTCTCGGAATACTTTGTGTCAACATCTCATGAGCTTGCTTAAAAGAACTCCAATACTCTTCAATGCACTTCACTCTAGCCCTTATATAACCATCTGTAAGTCTCACTTTAGGACATTTCTTTAAATTCGATTGTGTTTTTTGTAACAATTTTGCCACATCTTCTAGCGTATTCAAATATTTTTGTTGTTCCGTAGTAGCCATTGTAACTTTCTATTATGTTATCACTCGTGTTATGAATTGCCAACCACACTGTTTACACTTTATTAAAATATCCAACTTCATAAAAACTTCACAATTTTGCGTAAACAAGTCGTCTTATCTCTGGAATGCGGCGGCCTATTGTTCTCAGCTCGCTCGGACTTCCGATTCACTAATGACTCACAGGTGTGCCAGTAGTAATTATGCGGCTCGATTTTCGACCATATGTTAACGACGTTAGGTTGTTTATGCGTTGTAGAACTTTGGAGAGATTTTAATAAATAAAACAACGTGACTGTTTGCTAGCTCTGTATTGAGGCAACTGAACGGTGCTAAACGATCGGACAGGTGCTTTTCGAGAGCAAATGCACGAATTACTATAAAAAATACCCAAATCGCTATAGATGTGCTTATAAAATTTGAGGGTTTCCCTCGATTTCTATGGGATGCCCTCATCAGATTCTGACTTGGTGACAATGGTGACACACAAAAATACAGTCGAATTGATAACCTCCTCCTTTTGGAAGTCGGTTAAAAACTGACGGCTTTACTTCAGAAGGCTACCTGTTACGATTCTTATATAAGTCCTACTTCCTACTTTTTATTTGATATTCCGAAAAACAGTTTTTTAGTACTCAACGCTCATCGCAACACATAACATGTTATTTATTTTCGATGTACCACTGTTTCTAGCGTATATATATCGAATGTAGGTATTGCCATCAGTGTAGTAATAGTTACAATTCGATGGCTCGCCGATACTTGTAAACTGAAATAAATGTACACCTGAGCGACAGACTGGCGGTAGAGGATTTTATTTTAATAATTTTGCAGATTATGTACTTGTACTTATTATGTGGTAGGTATTTACTAAATGTAAAGTATAATATAGGTACATACTACACACGATATTGTAAATGCATGATAATTTTAATTTTGAAGAGATTTTTTGATTCGACACAATACGATTGATACAATTAGTATCAATCATAGAAAGGTATAAATAGTCTTAAAACTAAATAGTTCTAAAAACTTATGAAAAAAAAAACCATACGTGTCGAATTGAGAACCTCCTCCTTTTTTTAGTCGGTTAAAAAAAACTTTTCAGAATATTTCAGATAAATTCATGATCCATACAAAATAACAAGATTACAAGTAACAAAATTACAACAATGGGAAATTAAAACAAAAGTGAAAATTAAAATAGAAATTAAAAATTAAATTAAAATTGAAATTAAACTTGAAACTAAAATTGAAATTAAAATTGAAGGAGAATTTTGAAATTGAAATTAAAAATTAAAAATAACATGGAAATTAAAATTGAAATTAAACTTAAAATATTTAAATTAAAATTGAAATTAACATGAAAATTAATAATAATATAATAATAAAAATCTTTATTTATCCAAAAACATGCAGAGTTCGACGTACAGTTTGACATTTGGTTTAAAATATATTTTTATCGTTTATGTTGCAAATACTGTACAAGAATAATAAATACTCTACCTCTTAAGATACAGGTATAATACCTGTATTTTAAGAGGTAGTTTGCGGTCAAGGCTTACAGTGATCAACAAAAACTTATCTCAAGTGGACTGTGTCATTCTACTGTATGGTATAAACATAATAAAAAACTTTTTTACAAAAAAATAAAACCGACTTCCAAAAACAACACTACAAAGTGAAAAATAACTTCAATTTCGGAAGCCGGTGTCTGGTTAAATGTATTTTCGTTTTTTGTCACCGACTTCCGAAATTGAAGTTATTTTTCACTTTGTAGTGTTGTTTTTGGAAGTCGGTTATATTTTTTTGTAAAAAAGTTTTTATTTTTCACTTTTTAGTTGTGGTACCTACCCCACACAAATTCTAATACCTGCAAAACAAACTAGAAAATCATCCATATAAAAGTGGGGAAAAAATACGTATTATTGAAGCTAACTCAAAAACTACCAAAGCAAAGTTAATCAATTTTATATGGGACCAACTGTGATGTATACCCTCTCGAATAAAACAAAAAAAATCCAAATCGGTCTAGCCATCTTCGAGTAATCGGGGAACATACATAAAAAAAAAATAAAAAAAAAAGGTTCCGACGAATTGAGAACCTCCTCCTTTTTGAAGTCGGTTAAAAATGGTATGTATAAGTGTGTTGTGTTTGAGTGGTGTGTGTGTAGGGGTGTGTTGGGTGGATGTATTACATAAGATAGGCAAGTAAAGACTCCGTGTAAGAGTAGTCCAGTAGTAATATTATATGACTGACTTAACAAAGGACCTCCAAAGCGGGGATGAGCTCCTATCAGCCACAGTATTCAAGATTTCTTTGCGGCTGCCACGCATTCTGCACATCAGGGATACCGTCCTTTTGCGAATGATGGCATGAAAGCCATCAGTGCAAACTGCGTGAGTTTGTTTTGCATTAAAAAATAAAAACCAAAACTATTGACACTAGAAACTTGAGACCTTAGATGGCACTGTATTAATACATAATATACAGCGAAACGAACTTTATTTCAAGCGGGTGTCTCACGACACTTCCCGACTTTTTATTTTCAATTCAAATTTACACTATTCGCTTTTTTTTGGTCCGCGCGTTCCAGACCCCTGTCGTTGCATACTTATTTTAATCGTAAGTATACATATAAAGGTAGAAGCCGTGCATAACAGGAGTTCCCATCGGAAAATATGAAGAACTTCCATATAAAGTTTCATCCCCTATTTAACCCCTTTAGGGGATGAATTGTCAAAAAACCTTCCTGTAACCCTCACCTTCGATAATAAAGGAACTCTTGCGCAAAATTTCATGCTTCTAGACCCAGCGGTTTAGGCTGTGCGTTGTCTGTCAGTGTATGAATAAGTTTAAGATTTTTATAACGTGGAAGATCTCTGTTAGCCATACTCCCGTGCAGCTGTACAGAGTACCTCAGTCGTAGATAGTCGTAAACTCGGCGTACGCGCATAATATAACCGGCACGTGCCGCTGATGTTACTACGCCTGTGATATATAAAAGCTTTTAAGTATTTATTTATCGTAAATAGTTTTTAGTTGTTAGAAGACGTGTTGCGCCGACCCCAAGTAACATGGGAGAAGGGCAGGATGATGATGAGTTTTTAGTGTAGTTGATAATGAACAAAACGTGGACAAACGAAATCAGTAGGACTTACGTTCTATGCTTAGAATAGAAAGGACACTTTTAGCTAACTAGGCATTTTTAGGGTTCCGTACCAAAATGGTAAAAAGTACCCTTGTGGTGCGACTCAGTCTGTCTGTCTGTCCGTCTGTCACAGCTGGATATTTCAAGAACTACTAATTTTCCAAATAAAAAAAAATTTTTTTTTTTTTGCAACAGGGACTAAGGCCCCTGTCTTAAAAAAATTAAGTGAGGCTTCTAGACATAGAAATATAAAAAACAACAAAACTTCTTTCATATATCTATGCTTCTAGAGCATGTGGGAAATCATATGAACGAGCGCTGTTTGCACATTGTCAAAGGTTTTTTTTTTCTTTTTTTAGGCCCCACAGTTTTCGACTTTTGATGAAAAATGTAAAAAAAAAATACCGTTACCCCCTTTATCTCCGAAGTTTGCATAGAGAAAAATTTTAATTATTCTATGTGATAGAAGTTTATGTAAAGATTATGTACAGGAAAAATAAAACGATGTCTCTTAATAGCACATTTTTTCAGAAATCAAAAATTTTTCAAAAATTATATGATAAAATGGTACAGAAGCGCGCCCTCGGTGCGCGACTCCGACTCGCTCTTGACCGGTTTTTTTAGTTTAAAGATAAATTGGCTAATTAAATAAATGTTGATAATGAATCGTTGCAGCCTGTGCTGTGGGTCAACTTCACTCAGCGGGCATACAGCGGCTACACGTTAAATATAATAATGCACTGAGGGTACTGCTAGCTGCCATGCCGTGGCGTTGTAGTGTGTCAGGGATGTTCGCAGATCATCAGACATTGATGGTTTTGCCGACATCATTAGAATAAAATTAAAAACTAAAAAACACGGTTTAATACCATTAAACTGAACTAAAAAGTTAAGTAACAAATTTTAGTGATTAACGAGAAAAATTATTTTATTGTAAAAAAAGCGTGGGGTGCTGTTGGATAAATTTGTTTTATTATTTTTTAGTTCAGTTTAATGGTATTAAAGCGTGTTTTTTAATTTTTAAACTATAATTTATTTTTAATTTTTTTAGAGATAAATCGTTAATAATCCTGATGATCCTGATCAGGATAATGAGACAAAATTTTTAAAATATTGTATTGTCCTCTGGCCCTGATTTTCGAATTAAACTGACCATTTAAAGTGAGTAAAAATCAAGTTCAAAGATTCTGTTACGTACACACACACACGCACACACACGTACACACGTACGCACATACGGGTGAAGCTAATAAAAGCGTGTTAATAAGATGTGCATCCCTGATGTCGCTTGCTCGCGGCAGCACCAACAGTATTCTCAGTGTGTTGACAGATCAATGGGATTCCCCAATGTTGAGGAGGCGGACTCAGCTCCACGCTGAATTTTACTTTTAATTGTATGTTAATCTGTCTGTCTGTACCTACTAACACTATAGATGTTAAGTTGAAAAATTGTTACTAGCCCTATGAATTCGGTCTAAAAATAAAAGTATTCTAATAAACATAACGTATGTCACGAAATGATAGAATATAAATGTATACCTACTTTAGGAAATATTTAGTTATAAGTACAAAATAAATAAATACATTACTGAGACTAATAAATTTTGTTACAAATAAATATTCATATACATATAACTAGCAGGCTATTATAAAACAATACATCATGATCTGCAGCCGAACTAGGTGTAAACATGTATCTCGGCATACAGCGCCAATCCTCTCAGAGATTTATAAAAATAAAAATTAAGCCAACAAGTACAATTTTGTTTCATATCTAACGCCTTAGGGACTAATTTAATACAATACAAATAAAAACAAAAACTAACAAGGAAGAAAAACAATGTGTTGGAGAGTGTAGGCGTGTGAGTAAAGTTTATGTAAGTGTAGGTGTGTGGATGTGTGCGTGCTTAGTAATAATCAATCTGCCTAGCCTTTTCCCAACTATGTTGGGGTCGGCTTCCAGTCTAACAGGATGCAGCTGACTACGGTATTTTACATGGAGCGACTGCCTATCTGACCTCCATAACCCAGTAACTGGGTAATACAATTCCACCCTGGTAAGACTGGTTGTCAGACTTTCGGGCTTCTGACGACCCGTAACGACTGTCAAAGATCCACGAATGACAGTCGGGACCAACGGCTTAACGTGCTTTCCGAGGCACGGAGGAGTCTCGGTATGTAAAGATGGTCACCCATCCACGGACCAACCCCGGCAAGCGTAGCTTAACCTGATGGATCGACCCGTGCGGCTGCTATTACTTAGCCACGAGCTCCTTAGCTTAGTAATAATAATGATGAAAAAATTTCGTCGCATTTCCCTGACCAAAATTCATGTTCCTTTCCAGATGTGAAACCTAGTATCTTAATAGTTCTAAACGAAATATTATTATCTTAATGCGGCAATTGAACCTGCGACCCCGTGCACGGTTGGCGGGTGCTCCAGCACTGCGCCTGCGCCATTATTTACTAGGGTACTGTTTACCGCTATTAATAGGCGTAGGCGCGTAGCTATTCAATGTAAAAGTTTTTGTAAAAGTTTCTTCGAGCCTTGCATTATAGGTGTCACGGGATATACTTGTCGTATTCTCAATCACACTAATATTATAAAGGCGAAAGTTTGTGTGTGTGTGTGTGTATGTTTGTTACTTCTTCACGCTCAAACGGCTTGACCGATTTGGATGAAACTCGGTATGTAGACAGCTTATACCCTGGATTAACACATAGGCTACTTTTTATTGCGAAAAAATGTAGTGGTCCCGTGGGATGAGCAAGGAATTCAAATATATTTGTTACTCTTTCAAACTCAAACGGCTCGACCGATTTTGATATGATTTGGTGTCGAAGTAGCAGACATCCTGTATACACATAGCACACATAGGCTACTTTACACCCTGAAAAAATGTAGTGTTCCCGTGGGATGAGCAATTTTGTTGTGAATACTTTTCTCACCGATTAAATAATACACGTTTTAGTGTCTCATAAACCGCGGGTAACACCGCGGGGCGCAGCTAATTGTTACATAAATACAAGTTGATTACCTTGGAGTCCAGACGCAAACTCTTGGAAGTTACTGCACTACATGCTTGTTCATAGTGGATTTGACTCAATTGACCTCACGAGCAAATTATGTTATGCAGTTCCTCGCACCGTAGTGTTCGTGCAGGTTTTGCTGTCAACATTATGTCGTACTAATTCTGGTTTGCGCTGCCCTATGCGTCGTATGGTAGATTCTTACAATCAAAACTTTATTGATAGTGATATTCTTATATGCTCAAAAGCTAAATTCAAATGGAATGTAATGAAACTTCTATTTAGTAATAATGATATTATTAATTAATGTTAGTCCTTTAATTTTAATATTTTTTTTTATGGTTATATTGTTAAGTCTTTTATTAATCTTCTTATTATTTATTTTTATTGTATTATTATTGTATAATATTATTAATTCATTTTATTGCTCATCTAGTGGCACTCTTTACCATATTTGTTTTGTAATATGCGGATAATGTAGTGGGCCACAATATTGTTAACACTTCTTATATATTTTTCCAAAATGATATATTTTATATTGTAGCTGTTTATTATCCCTCAATATATAAAATAAAATAAAAGTCTCTTATCAGCACATGGGGCATTTTCAAAATAAAGCCCCCTGTACCTAAAAATAAAGCCTGCTGTAAAATTCGATTTTATTTTATAAGTTATTTTTTTTTTTCCTTTGACCAGAATATAATAGGAAATATAGTTTATTACGGAGAAAAAAACCGGAAGTCCGACTCGCACACGAAAGGTTCCGTACCATATAATATATGTTTAACAATCGCAAAGTTAACTTTGTATTTCATAATGATACTGTGAATTACAAGGTTATTTTTTGCAGTTGCAGAAAATCGCCCATATTTAATCATATTTTGATTAAATATGGGCGATTTTCTGATTTTTTTGTATTTGTTGATTAAATATAGTATATGAATACACATATATAGTGTGGTATATGTATAGTATATGTGTATATGATATACAGAAGTTTCAAATTCCTAACTTGTTTAATTGTTGCGATAGAGCTCGTACAAAAATAGTCTAAAATTGACGACTTTTACGGCCCCCTATTCCTTAATTCCTTACCAAGGGGTATCGTATTACCCAGTTAATGGGTTGTGGAGGTCAGATAGGCAGTCTCTCCATGTAAAATAATGGTATTCAGCTGCATCCGGTTAGACTGGAAGCCGACCCCAACATAGTTGGGAAAAGGCTAGGCAGATTGATTGATTCCTTAATTTTGGAAGATAAAATAAAAATAAAAAATATATTTGTACTCAACTCGATGAGTTCTAGACGATGACACCCCACTTGCTACTTAGAATTAAAGCTCCATTTACACGGTGCAAGTTTCTGGAACGTTCAAGAGCAATAATCGCATGCCATAAATCACGTTCAATTTTATTGCCATTCAAGAATTGCATGCAAGCGCTATGGAGCGGGCTATGCTCGGAGCTTCTTTGAAGGAACTTTTAAGATCAGAAATGAAGTTATCCGGAAAAGAACCGGAGTTACCGACATAGCCTGCAGAATAAGCAAGCTGAAGTGGCAGTGGGCTGGCCATGTTTGTCGTAGGCCCGATGTCCGGTGGAGCAGACGAGTTCTGGAGTGGAGACCGCGTATCGGCAAACGTAGTGTGGGACACCCCCAGCTAGATGAACCGACGACTTAAAAAAGTTGACTGGGATGTGACTGGGACAGACTGGATGCGGAAAGCAGAGGACAGGATGTTGTGGCGCAGCCTGGGAGAGGCTGGGCTAGGTCCAGCAGTGGACTGTGGTAGGCTGAGTTGATTGATTGATGCAACTGTTTACACGCGTGCAATAATTGAATGCAAGTTTTGAATTTCTATAAAATCGCATGTGACTTACACCAAGGCAAGAAAATTGCAAAGCAATTATTGCATGCAGGTTTTGCCTCGTCATTGCCAATTGATTTCACATAGATACTCAGTTTATTTTAAATATAAAAAATACCTATTCATTGTATTCTAGACGCATAATTTACATGCTTAAATACCTCCCAGACAGCAAGCATTGCCCGCTCTTATCTCCAGAGCATGCATACATTAGCGTGTACAGCAAATCCTACCCACCATTACAGCATGTTCTAAATTACTACATAATATGTCCTCCGGCGCGCCCTGTTCAAATCTCCCAATTGAAAAACGTCGTTACGCGGTGTGTGGCTGACTCATCAACACACAGACAGAATGCCTCAACTCTAATTTTATGAGTTGGTTTCCCTTAGCGGTGGCTTTTGCCGAAACATATTTGCTTAGGGAGTTTTTTTGGGCTTAGCTACTTATTTACGCATTCAGTGTGCTGGGGATTAGGGGTGGTTAGTGGTGCGTAATGTATATTTGTTGTCTTAAAAGTATGGGGATTTTTTTGGTCGAATTATGTTTTGATAAGTAGATAATTACTAACTAAATAGTTTGTTACTAGAATGTTCATAACGTTACAGCTTTTACATAGTAGGTTCCTGGTTTGATTAAGTTGGCGTAGGGATGACCTGCCTAAATATTTATATCTTACAAGAAACAAAACAGTTTACAGCGTTTAAAAATACTACAATTTTAAACGCACGTCTCACCAATTTGTAGATCAAAAACGAAAAGAAGAAGAAACAAATCTGACAAACTCATAAAACCTTTGAAATGTTCACCAATTGTTGTAGTATTGTGGCCAGCGGAAATATTCCCACGTAATATATTTATAAAGTTAAAGGGTCAATTAAAAATAGCGGCGCCCAATGTCCACGAAAATGATATGACACGATTTAGTAGAGAACAAACGTATAGAATAGAAAAATACGCGACACACCGCGCGGGTTCCAGTCCATCCGACAACATTTCGCGAGCTGGTCGCCAGCGCGCGGCCGACGCCGACACCCGGCTCCCGACACCTTCCTACAAATTATATACAAACTTTACGTCTTCATTTTTTCTTTTAAAAAGTCTCGTTATTGACGCGAGTGTTCGTGGTGACAATGATATGGATTTGTGACGCGTGACAGTGAATAGGGGCTCGTTCGCGCCACGCCACACGCCGGCTTGACGGATGACTCTCCCGCGCTTTTATATCAGGTGCGTTCATGTAACACTGATAGAACATAATTAATGACTCCGCACACATTTAATATTGATTTTATTGTCACATTACTGCAGTCGCTTGAACCATTGTAGCAAACTTTTTCCTATAGGATGTCCTAGCATAAATCAAACGTTAAAAGCCAAGTTCCATAGAGAATTGTGTCATTTACAAAATAAACTGCTTTGGCCCAGTTTAAAGACTTATTTGAGAATTAAACGGTGCTCGGCGTAACATGAAACATCAAAGCGAGTGGGTTCATTGATTTTACATTAATTTATGTACAAATGGTTATTAGATAATGTTAAGTGTGTGGAGTGGTGTTATTTTTCTCGTTTTCACGTAATAAGGTAAGTGAGGCGTCAGATATGAGCGGCCCGCCCGCTGGGCCGCACGTGGTCGCTGTTTGGACACAAACAAGTGAATTCTATTTTAGTTTTGACGTTTCGTAATAAATGTCCCCTTGGTCGGTGTGGTGATTAATAGCTGGTTCTGATAAATATGTTGTCTGCCATGGCTGGGCTCGTGTGTCGTTCTGTGGTTCGCGTGCGTTCTCTCTGTGACAAGTTCTCGTACGCCGATGTAAGTTTTTTCTTCTTATTTTCGTGTCTTACTCTTTGTTGTTTTCTGAAAGTAGTGATTTATAGTTGATGCTGTTACAGATGTGTTTAAATATTGTATTTACTGAAGATACAAATTGTAGTCGTAGCTATAAGTAAATAAATAAAGTTTGACCACTAACAGAATTATTTTCGCTTTGTTTATGAAATAATTGTAGGAAAAGCCGTGGTGAAAAAGATTTTGAATTCCCTAAGAATTTCAGTAGAAGTACTTTGTGAAAGCAAATTAGTTTTTTATTATTTGAGGGATGATCCGTAGTTTACATGCGTTGCAATTTGGATGTGTGTTTGAATTGCTTCACAAACATTTTGTTTATGCGATCGCATCAGCTGATCGCAGGGTCGTACATAGCCTTGTAGGTATAATATGAATATCATACATATAGTAATAGAAATCTGTGTAAACTTTTATTTCATTATAATTATATTTTAAAATGTTTTTGACATATCTCGGGACCCGGGGGTCTCAGACCTTTGCAAGGCGTGCGAGAGGGCGAAGCCAACTCGCAGAGGCCTATTATCCCTGTATGCACTATGCAAGTGCACCCAAGGACAACCCTCGGGTGGTGCAGGACTATTGCAGAACATGGACACAATACTTATTGAGCTATGGGTTTGAGTGGCTATGGACTGATTACCTAGAACTATGGAAAGACTAAGGCCACTGCCGGACCAATATTTTATATACAATATACAGATTATTTTGCAAGGATTATAATTTTTTTCGTGAGAGAAAATGTTTCTGGAAATGTGAAATCTTTTCATTATTTATCCGAGTCTAAAGATTATAAAATTGTTTTTATGCTACAATGTCTCAACCAATACTTATGTATGTGTGTTCCTTTTAACGATCACTATGTGAAACATGGACAAATTGACGAAAAACAGAAGGATATCACGAGACATGATGCTCTGCTCCCCATCCTCGTCATTATTCTTATCTGTCTCTTACATCCCCCATGCATTAGAGCTTGTGCACTTTGAACGTTTTATGCTGCGTAATTTTCGTGTAGATATGACATATTTATCAATCATCATAAAGAACAGAGTACAAACTATTTTTACCAAGAGCCTTACGACCATAACTCAGGATTCCCATCTAACACTAAAAAACCGGAAGCCATCCCCCATGGCCCCCATTCATCGCCAACCCTTTTATACTGCCATAGAAACCTAACAAATCAAAGTACCCCCCACAATTGATCGCCATATTTCCGGGATCACATACATAAGACATCAGAACGATACAAGTTTTTACAACACTTGTTTCTTGTACCCCTAGTATCTTAATGCGTGCGGGGTACCACACTACCCCGCGTGGGGTTCCTCTTGGGTACTGTATAGTACCCCAACGCTCATTAAAGAGTTCGTTAGCTTTATCAGCAACGTTTACGGGTATATCGCCTTTTTATAGATGTTTGAACTTGTTTTAATTAACTCTTGCGAGGCTCGTTTGGTTGGGGTGTTGCTGATCGGATAGTTAATACTATATGGGGGAAGTTATTGATTGTATACGTGTGGCTGTTGTTTGATGTAGAATTAATAGATATTGGTCTATTGTTTTGGTTTGTAGAACTGACTGCTTAAGATCTAAAATTAAACATCGAATTGAATTAGGATTTAAACAATAAATTCTGAACAATTTGCTTCTCAATTCAAAAACTGAATAAAAAAGAAACAAGCTTTTATTACTCTGTTTAACATCTAGGACCAGAGTCCTTGTCAAGACGAATCAAATGAGCCCAAACTCGATAGGGTTGCGTCGTATTATTACTAAGTTCCTGTGCCCACCTTTCAACTCCATCATCAGATCAGCTCGATGGTGCTAAAATATTGCATTGTCATCAATTTTACATACGTGGACCAAATTTCAATTCAATCGAACACCGGGAAGTGGGTCAAATTTAACTTGTAAATTTTGAAAAGGACAACTTACTTACCTATGAATCACTCACTCACTTCAATCTGCCTAGCCTTTTCACAACTATGTTGGGGTCAGCTTCTAGTCTAACCGGATGCAGCTGAATACCTGTATTTTACATGGAGCGACTGCCTGTCTGACCTCCACAACCCAGTGACTGGGTGATACTATACCTCTTGGTAAGACTGGTTGTCAGACTTTCGGGCTTCTGACGATCCGTAACAACTGTCAAAGATCCACGAATGACAGCCAGGACCAACGTGCTTTTCGAGGCACGGAGGAGTCTTGGTATGTAAAGATGGTCACCCATTCACGGTCCAACCCCGGCAAGCGTAGCTTTACCTAATGGATCGACCCTTGCGGCTGTTATTACTTAGCCACGAGCTCCTCACTCACTTAACATTGCAAATTGATGATTGTAATCAATTTGAATAATAAAAGATATACAAGTTTCTGACTGCTTTAATAATTTTCACAGCTAATCTTACCCAACGGATTTTAAGATAGGCAATGGCTGGTTCCCATTACAAAGTCGCGCAGGAAAATTGCATCGCTAGTCTGTTCTAAGTGCACAGCTTATATTAATCCTATTGCAATAAGTTACCGCGACTGATACCAGTCGTATGTGTTTCTTCCCTCCTAGCCTACTACCGCGTTTACATAATAATTTAATTAGCGGTATCCGTAATTGGATTAACGATTATCCTTCTCGTTTGACACCACAGTTACTAGGACCTCATTATAAAGCGTTAGGTGACGTTGTGAGACAGTTTCAGATTTACAGAATGTGTCTTTTGAACTATCTTACAATTTTACTAACACTCGAATTATGTTTTTACAAACCCGTTTTCATACTTATAGTATCTTTAATCTCGTATGGTTGGAAATTAAACTCAACATAGCAAACTCTTTCCTTACGTTTTGTCCTCAAAAATGCAACTTAGCCAGTTTGTCTAAAAACTGTTAATCAATCAAACACACATAAACTTACGCCACACTAGAACGCCGCCTGCTACGATCCTTACATACTCCTTTTGCCTCGCAATCAAAATAATATGTCTAAAAACTCTTAATCAGTCAAAATATACATACATACATAAACTCACTCCTTCTTCCCAAGGGGGTAGGCAGAAACTACAGTACGCCATTTGATAAGATCCTTACATACTAATTTTGCCTCGCAATCAAAATATGTTGTAAGTATATCATGAGTCATGACAAACTGGTGCTATAAATTAAATCTTTATCGAATTACTACGACTCTTAAGTCGTACATTGCAAATCCCGCAGACTAAAATCCTGGCAGACAAACCCGACATGGGTTCATCGAAACTTCCCATAAATCAGATTTATGACCAGGAACACATAGAAATCAATGCAGTTATCCACTGCTGGAGGAACGGGGCTATAGGCACGGCAATGGGGGACATGGGGGTTGAATAGATAGCGTGGCGACGAAGCAAAATATAAGAAGGAATACTGACGTCTATATTTGGTCAAACTGACAAGACTGAATAATGGCAACGCCGATTAAAAAAAAAAAGGTCAGGGAGGCGCACGTTGCCTCGGCCGAGTGCCGCGAGCCAGACGCCCGAACCACATCCACACCGATTGGGGCATTGGCTCACGAGGCTGCCTCGCGAGCCATGCTCGGTCGGTCTGGACACGGCTATTGAGATCGCATATTCGCTCGATGTCAAAATGTTGTGTCCTAATACAAGCGATCATCGAGGATGGATGGTCGCATCGCGTATTCGCGTCAATAACTCACATTTCGCAAAGGGCGTCAGTAACGTGCAGTTTTTATAATCGGGCAAATATAATTTACCTTGCTGAGCTAGATAGAGAAATCCACAGCGAAACACAAAGACGTTCGCGCGAATGTCAGTTATGTTTGATCATGAAATCGTACGAACTAAGTTCGCGCGAATGTCAGTTATGTTTGATCATGAAATCGTACGAACTAAGTTCGCGCGAATGTCAGTTGTGTTTGATCGTGCAATTGTACGAACTAAACCCCCGTTCCCACGGGCGTAATAAAATCGCGGCGGGATTTTATAGCGCACTGGATTTTCAACTCTCGGCGCGAGCCGAGCGCTGAGAATCCAACTTAACAATAACAGAGTATTATTCTAGCGCGTCGAAAAAGCACACTGTTGGATTTCGCACTCGCGGCGCTAAGCAGAGCGTTGAAAATCTAGTGCGCTATAAAATCCCGCCGCGATTTTATTACGCCCGTGCGAACGGGGGTTAAGTTCGCGCGAATGTCAGTTATGTTTCATCGTGCAATCGTACGAACTAAATTCGCGCGAATCAGTAATCAAACATGTTATTCGCGTGAATGTCAATTAGGTCACCAGTTCGACTTCGATACGTTTGAACGTTATGGTCGCGTAGTCACTTTCTATTAGTTGAATAGTCTGTCATTTCAACAGCTAGAATACAGGAATGAGGCAAAGTCATGTGCTTGCAAGTTCACTTACTTAGATCCTTCAAAAGAAATAACGTTACTAGGCTGCTAAAAGAGATGCAATGTTGTCGTAGGTTCTACCTCAGACGAGCGCTTTTGTAGATAAGAAACTCAGTTCTGCTAACTTCTGTTCCAGTAAAACCGAAATACTTACTACGCCTTCAACAAACCTATATCTACCCAGACATAATTATAGGAGTACGTGTCTATAGCCACAAGTACTGTCCAGTGTCCAGTATATCTTCCGAGACATTAGCGCGGTTATTCGGCGTCTTACACACGAGCCGGGGACCAAATTGCGCGGCGCTCTCATCGTTTCATTACCACGCCGCAGTGGACAGCCGGCCTAATTAACTTACGTTAGCTACGTTTGTGTCGCTACGGTTAAGTTACGATTTTTAAGTTAATTCCGCGCAGCTGAGAGTTGCGCAAGCTGCAATATAAAGATGATAATTGGTGGGATTTTTGTGTTGTTTATTTTCATTTGTTTATCTTTGGTGGCCGACGATTTTCCTAGCTTTTGTTTACATGGTACCTAAGTGTACCTAAGTTATTATTTGAGAACTTCTTATGGCAGGCACCAACAAGGTGCAGTTTTTTTCCTTTTCCTGAAAGTCTGACAACCAGTCTTGCCAAGAGGTATCGTATTACCCAATAACTGAGTTGTGGAGGTCAGATAGGCAGTCGCTCCATGTAAATTACTGGTATTCAGCTGCGGTTAGACTGGAAGCCGAGCCGATCCCCATGTAGTTGGGAAAAGGCAAAGTGGAAGATGAAGATGAGTACGTTTTGAAATATAATCATTCCAACCTTTTCATTAAACACGACAAAACGTATTATAAACTAAGTAGGTACCTACCTGTAATTGTTTAAATGTGTGTATCACAACTGCTCTCCAAACGGTGAAGGAAAAGAAAAGGAAACTTCTAGAACTAAAAATTCCTTGGGAGAGGAATGCCATAGAACTAAAAATTTGGAGACTTGTGACATCTCCAACGCGCGCTGGGCCCGCGTGGTGGATTACGGCCTCTCACCGAGAGGAAGCCTGTGTCCCAGCAGTGGGAACATTATAAGCTGATTATATTTACTTGGCCATAAATGGTGCAAGTTCTCCAAATCCTAAATATTTAAGACACTTCATTATGCCATTTTACAAAGGAAAGCTAAAACCAAGCGCAATTTAAAAACTGTCATTTACTTAATTTTAAAATAAACATTATCCATTATACAAAACGGCCATGTTTTTCTATAAATAATAAAAGCTCAGACTGTACTTAAGCTATCTGCCTGCCAGCTCGTTTACAATTCCGTGCAGAACTTAGCTGCAGCTAAGTAAAGCTTAAAGCTTAATTCAACAAAGAAGCCGCGGCATTCCGAGGCAGACTGAACTGAAATAAATCGTACCAACATGCTAGTATCAAAAAAAAGAAAACCGGTCAAGAGCGAGTCGGACTCGTGCACCGCGGGATCCGTTCTGATTTCTGAAAAAGCGTGATATTTAGAGACATAATTTTATTTTACTTGAAATCTTTACATAAACTTCTATCACATAGAATAATTTCAGATTTTTCTCTATGCAAACTTCGGAGATAAGGGCCCGGGGAACGATATTTTTTTTACATTTTTCATGAAAAGTCGAAAACTATGCGGCCTACAAATAATAAATGTAAACAGCGCACTTTCATTTATATGAAAGAGCGCTGTTTACATTTATTATTTTTAGGGCATTTTTTTAGGCATAATTTTTTTTTTTTTTAGGGCATGTAGGGTATCATTACCCCACGTGCCCTAGTAGCCCCACTTCGAATTTTTAAGACCCCCTTTCAGTCCCTGTTGCAAAAAAAAATATAGTTGGGCAAACGTCATCTAAAACTGTTCCAAATTTTAAGTAGGTTCTTGAGATTTCAGCTATGACAGACGGACAGACAGACAGGCTGAGTCGCACCTTAAGGGTTCCTTTTTACCATTTTGGTACGGAGCCCCAACAACGGTCTACACCGGAGACAAGCTCTGCTAAATTATTTTTCCCCTTTCTGGCATTGTTAGTAACTTTAAATGGTGAGGTTTGCCTTTTTCTGGTTGAATTTAAAGTTAGTTTTGATCTACTCAGGGCAAGATTTTCAATGGTTAGATAACTTCTGAAAAATAAATGACAGTTTGACATATTACCTAGACAAAAGCTGTCAAACCGCAATATTCATTCCTAAGATAAAAGTTATCAGACAAATGTAAAACTAGCCCTTCACCCTAATCAGTCTACAATGTTCCCACTGCTGGGACACAGGCCTCCTCTCTGACAGAGGGAGTGGGCCGTAATCCACCACGCGGGCCCAGTGCGGGTTGGTAGATGTCACATGCCTTCAAAGTTTTGGTTCTAGGACATGCCGGTTTCCTCACGATGTTTTCCTTCACCGTTTTGAGAGCAGTGGTGATGAAATAATTTACACAAAGTAAAGCGCCTGCCTGGGTTCGCAACTACGATCTAACGTAACTTGGGGCCGTACCCACTGGGCGACCAATGCTCTCGGCTATAACTTTCGCGTAAAATATTTTTTTGCATACACATTTGTATACTTACGTACTTACTTAGTTTATAGTACGTTTTCGATACGTCGTCGAAGCATGGCTATTGTAGAAACGTCAAAATGACAGATCAAAATGGAGAAAGTAATATGGAGGCTTTCAATTCTCAAGTTATTTTTTGCCATTATGGTATTTCGAAGTCCGTGACTTGAAATAATACTCATATCTATCTGTCCTCACAATTATGATGCCGTCGTTACTAACGCCATAAAACTGTTAATATGTTATAAATGGGCTTAAGGCATAACTGTTGGTTATGCCTTAAACCCATTACGATAAACCTCATCGCAGACGGCCGGCTTTTAGTGCGAAGTCTACCGGGCACAAAAATTCTGCAAAGAAAGTCATAGATTATGTGTCAAATTTAGTATTTTATGTTGCACCAGTAGTATACAGGGTAATAGGCACCGGGAATCTCTTAAGGGGTCATTGTACTCATCATTATGTACAACTTTTACTTTGGGGCCAAACCTGAAATCGCGAAAAAAAACTCCCTACATTTTGATAAGTTTGATAGAGATGTTTGTATTGAACAGCTGATTTTTTTTCGCGATTTCAGGTTTGGTCCCAAAGTAAAAGTTGTTCATAATGATGAGTACAATGATCCCTTAAGAGGTTCCTGGTGCCTATTACCCTGTATACTGAATCTATTGATGGATAGTAAAATACGCTGGAAAAGATAGAAGGAGCGAGGACCAATCGCCAGGTGGGTGGAGAACCTACAGAAGATCGCAGGGAAGACCTGGATGAGACTCACAAGTACCAGGGAAGCATGGCACAGAGGGAGGTGGCCTATACTCAGCAGAGGTGTGAACAAGGCTGATGCGCTGCGAATTTTCCATCATCTGCAAAAGACCACATTGATCGCCTTTGAATATAGCCGATTAAAAACCTCATTGACCAACACAGCATGTAACAATATCCTCCACAGGAAAATTTGAGGTGAAAACACCCATTACGCGCTCACCACATTACAGTCATTTCCCATTATTCGAGCTGCAATTCATAAATTACCTCCAGCAATATATTAAGCTAAAGTTGCACATGCATTTGTCAAAATATATCGTGTGTGATAATCATCCGCCGTTAGTAAGGATGACAGAGGGGGGCAATTGCTGCAACACTCGCCATTTGACCATAAATCTGGAATGTGCAGGATTTATTGCGTGTACTCGAAATAGTACGTACCTACATGTCAAGTGAACACGTCTAATTTCGAATGTTCAGGTTTGTAACAATTAAAAGTTTTTTTTTAACCATTTCTGTTGCCATCTTTCTGAGCTCTTAATTAATAATGATAATTATTTAAATTAAATCCGTAGAAAGACTCCCCTAAACGTGGCTTAAAGTTAATCAATGATTTACGTCTGCTTAAACGTATATTTTTTGACGTTTAAAACGTTTTTATGCATAGGTACAAGTGTTTTTTGTACAAAACATAAAGCAAATACCTCCTTCCCATCAGCGAACTTACCGGTCAAGCCTACTACAAACACAAAAATGTCAATACAAGATAAGCTTTTTATTATCATAAACATATTTATAGCCTCTAAAACTACATTTTCACTACGTTCGTTTTCCCTTTTTTTTGGCACAAAATTCGCTGATCATAGACTTTTTATCTACGGCCGCCATCTTAATAGGTCCTGAAGAAAAGTTCACATAGGGATTATTTTGTCCGTTTGTCCTGACCAGGAGGTCATGATTTAAGGGAGGTCTGGCGAGCAATTGGTGCGTAAATTACGGAGCCCCTGGTGTGAGGGTATTAGAGGTGCGGGTCAAATGTGAGATAAAGTAAGTAATGGAGTCTAAAAATTAAATTGTATGATAACAGCGCAATAACTGCTTTGCAATTTCGCAAAGGTAATATTGGTTGTAAAAAATATATTTCTGTGAATAATACTAATTTATGATACTGCTAGATAATGAGGGGTATTAAAACTCAAGTGTGTTTAAATAGTATCACACGAGTGTCTTAATATCTAGTTATGTGCAGTTCATATACTGCTTTATCTACACTCATGCAATAGGTAGTTACCTATTTATAAATAAAAAACAAAATTTAGTAAAAAGTACACAAACACAATAATGGCTCCAAAACCATCAAAGACTAGAAAGAGAGAGATACGAAAAAGGGAAAGAAAACCATCGTGACGTGGATTACTATGGTTATGGAGCTATCATCGGTCAACCGCGCAAGCACCCTAGCGCGGTTCCCATAAATAGGTACAATGATAAAAATCGAATTGAAAACTCCTTGGTCGATCCGAAGCGTACTTTAATAGAAAAAAAAGTTATTTTATAGCATTATCTTGTTAAAAAATCTGTATCCTATTAAAACTTTTGAATTTTATTTCAGTTGTAGGCATAAAGTTTGTCACTATGGTACCTACTATTTTAGAATTCATAATCAGAACTGTAAGATATGAGTGTATAAACACTTTTCCAATATTCAAAAAAAAAAAGGTTCTGCAAGTGTTTTGTTTGTTTGCAGGACATGAAGTGATTCGATAGCAAGAAAAACAAATTATAAATAATTCCTTGCGTTCTAAATAAATCTAAATAAAAAAGAGGCACTAACCGGGTGGCTTAAGTTCAAACTCGCAACAATATTTTATTGTCTTATTCACGGATAAGTAAATAAGAACATGAAAAACAACTTGTGCTGAAACACTCGGAAGTGACGATATTCCTTTCGTTGTTGAGCTAAACGACGAAAACAAGAAAATGCTTACCTACCATATTCTTAATTTGGCACAACGGAATATCTCCATACTATGGAGTCAGTCTATTTAAATAAAAATAGTAGAAATAGCGACTTACTATAATTTTATTATGCTTATCAATTCAAGTGTACTGTTATGATAATGAAACCTCATTTTGTTTCTGATTGGCGCCTTTAATTGATATCGATACTATTTATATGCCTTTTAAATATTAACCTTCGTATTCCAATGAAGGCAAAACTATCAGACGCAATTTTAAGATTATTTTTTATATCTCTATTTTAAAAGTCGGCCTGAGAAAAACTTTTAACTAAATATGAAGACCAAGATCAACTATCTGACACGTAGCTACTGCAATCAGAGGGGTGATTGCGTAACAAACTTACAATGGCAACATTCATTGCGATATTTACATTGTAGAGCAGACTTTTCAAAAATATGAAGAAATGGATCAGCAATTTTCTTCAAAATCCTCCGGATTTCGGATTGAAAGTGTGTTAAGGCAGGCCAGGCGCTCTCCGAATTTTATGTATGAAGCTACAAGTACGCGGCGGGCTCGACTTGTCAAGCTAATTCAGTGTAGGCTGCCGTGTACCGGCAGGCTCGCACGTTAGTTCGATACTCGCTCACGTGCCGCGTCATAAAAGAACACAACCCTAACGAATCAGCTTCTGACTCAGAAGCTATAAGAGTTACGCGATAGAAAGAGCGGCAACTTATATGTGAATATAAAGGCTCGTACAGACAGGCACAACGCGACTCTGGTGAAACAATTTCTATGAAAACTTTATTAAATTTGTTCTACGGGGGTCGCGACGCGTCGTCGCGTCATGCCTGTCTGCATGAGCCTTTACGCAATTAGGGTTCTGGCCTCAAAATTACTATTTAACCTTTGAACTTTAAACTGCCCCAAGTGATGGTCAGTTGTATTTATAACCTAACTTAACTTAATCACGGCGAGGATATTTAGACTATTCTCCCAGCTAGGGCAAGACTGCAGTAGTCGCGATTAATCATTCTCTGGTTTAGCCAATTAGCCACATAGGTTCCCACGAGCGCCTTCCGCATAGAACACAATCTGCCAAAGAATAGGAGCCAACTAAAGTCACATTATTTAAATGAGTTAGAAACTTCCTGGTACAGTTATGCCCATTCTCACTCACACGCGGCGATACCTAAAGCACGCTGTTGGATTTTCAACTTTCGTCGCTGAGCCGAGCGTTGAAAATCCAACATTGCGCTTTTATTTAGGCATTCATTTAGATGTCAGCTAGTGTTAGTGAAAGCCTCTCATTTCTTATTTGGTTTTGTTTAGAACTGAGCCTCACACAATAATCCCATGGGGAGCGACCTAGCACGATATTAACAGCGTCTTAAGTCAAAATAATTGTTTGTTAACACCGTCATTAAATGGATGTTAAATCTTATTCTGTTTTATTGGAAGTTTTCCTGTTGTGGCGTGTTTTGCGGCCTCTCTGGTTTACTAACCCAGGGGGCGCCACGGTCATAAACCAAGATTAAGTGTATTATTATTCTGTGTGCATTTGATTACATTAAAATTCGTTAAAGCAAGATTTAAGGCGAAAGCTCCAGGTAGCCCACGAAATTGAAATTTTCTTACGTTTTTTGCAATTTGCAGGTCCGTGTCAGGTTGTATGTTGATCTGAATATGATTCGCGACCGTAAAAAACCTGTTTTTATAGGATTATAATCATTAAAATCATCAATACAATTCTCTAAGTTCATATAACTAATTAATATTTCGTGAAATCTTGACATTTAGTATAATACTTAAGGAGTTACTGATTCTAATGATTATAATTTTGTAAAAACATATATGTTACGGTCGCGAATCATACTTTAATCAACATATAACATAGTCTGACCTGCAAATTGCAAAAAACGTAAGAAAATTTCCAATGTCGCGGGCTACCTGAAGCTTTCCCCTTAATAAAATATAGAGCTGTCATGTTTTATTTTTTCTGTTGAATTTTTATGTGTTGCTAGCTTCTGCCCGCGACTTCGTCCGCGTAAAATTTCGGCCCCCGACCCACCCCTTCGCATCGCATCGCCCGCCCGTGCTATTACTTCGTTTTCGCTTAGCGTTCTTTCTGAATTTGTGTCGTTTTGCTCGGCTCCTAAACCTGTAGCGTGATGTTCAATAGCCTGACCTTCAATAGCCTGAGCTATCTAATAGAATATAATTTTTCTAATCCGACTGGTAGTTCCAGAGATTAGCGCGTTCAAACAAACAGACAAAAAAAACCGGCCAAGCCCGAGTCTAGCTCGCACACGAAGGGTTCCGTACCATATAATGTTTAACAATCACAAATATATCTTTGTATTTCGTAATGATACTGTAAATTACATGGTTATTTTTTGCGGTTGCAGAAAATAGCTTATTTTTTTTTAGTATTAATGTGTTGTTTAAATACAGTATATGGTATATTTATACAGAAGTTTAAAATTCCTAACTTTGTTTTTAATTGTTGCGATAAGGCTCGTACAAAAATGGCCTAAAATTTACAACTTTTACGGCCCCCTATTTCTTCATTCTTAAAAATATAAAAAACATATTTGTATTCTACTCGATGAGTTCTAGACAATGACACCCCACATGCTAGGGTGAGAATTTTTTTTTTTCAAATTGAAAAGTTTATTGTATGGGGACCTCCTTTAATTTTTAATTTAATTTAATTTTTATTATTTATTGTTATAACTGTAATAGAAATAAATAATCTGTTAAAATTTCAACTGTCTACCTATCGGTCGGGTCCTATTGTCGGTTCATGAGATACAGCCCTGTGCCAGGCAGACGGACGGACGGACAGCGGAGGCTTAGTACTCTTCTGGTACGGAACCCTAACAAACAAATTCTTCAGCTTTATTATTAGTTTATAGATTTATTTATTTTACTTTAAGATTTAAGATAAAACGGCAATCGGTCAATTACATTTTTAGTTAAAGACAAATATTTCCCAACCCCATCCATCACATCGTGTTTGTGTTTTCTTGATGCGATGATTTTATTTTGTGTGTTCTTTGCGTGATGTTTACTGCAAATAAATGTGTTTTCTTTCTTTCTTTCTTTACATCATGTCTAACCGCAAATAAACGTATTATCTTTGTTTTTTAGGGTTCCGTACCTCAAAAGGAAAAAAGGAACTCTTATAGGATCACTTCGTTGTCCGGCTATCTGTCAAGACTCTTTTTTACAGGAACGCGTAAAGATATCAATTTGAAATTAGTATCAAATACGTAGTAGGTCTATGGTCCCTTGCAGCTCTAAAAAAATCAAACTTCTATGTCAACGCAATAAAAAAATATGGCCATTTCTGCGACATATTTTGATACTCGTAAGTTAATCAAAACCTACAGGGCACTTCCCGTTGACCTACAGTCAAGAAATTTGCCAAGAAGCAAGGTCTCAGCTCACAAGTAAAGAAAAAAAGCCGAAAATCGTTAATTTGTAATTTTATCGAATAAAAATGATTTTTTTGGGATTTCTAGTTTTCCAACTACAATGTTAAGTTTGTTTTTGGGATAAATTATTTTCAATTACGGAACCTTTCATTGTGCGTGGTCCGATACGCACTTGGCCGGTTTTCTTTCCATGTATTGACTTGACAGGTTCTTTATTTTCCGTAGTCCTTGCTGGTTTATATTAACATTCGCCTTAACCTTTTACCGATGCGGCCAAAGTTCGCAGTATCACGGCTAAGTTAAACTACAGAAGCTGGTCGAGCGATGCGGTGAAACTTTAGTGACAATAGCAAACAACTACTCCATACTATATTACACACTTTTTTACTAGAAAGAAAGAAAGAAAGAAAATACGTTTATTTGCGGTAAACATGACGAATACATACTAAAAAATAAACTATTTTATTCAACAAACTTATCAAACAGTAGAAATATTTTTTAACGTAAATGACTAACTAACTAACTATACAAATAAATACAAAACAAAAGGACACTTAGTCGACCAGTCGGCGAGAAATTTCCTTAAAAAGTAGACGCGTCATGATGATGGGTCATGGGGCCCGAGTGCTCGGGCCCCATGACCCGAGCGTTTCGACCCCAAACTGCTCAAAACTGTAGTTACCTATAAGATTACAGTATTTGCGCCGCTTGAGGGTCTCAGCAGCCGCAGCAGCGGCGCCAGCACAGCACGTCGTGCTTGGAACATGAGATGACGCAAGGGTGTCGACACAGGTTGCGTCCCACACCAGAGGCCTACCCATCTTCCAAGGCAACAACGTCATGCCATCTGGTCTCTTCCCATCGTCACGTACCAAGCCGTTTGGTTCTAATACCGCTGGTACGCCGGCGGTAACAAGAGCTCGACGAATAATGTCGTTGATGCTGGCGTGCCGTGCTTTGCGACATGCGCTCCTGTAGGATAGGCCATGGTGCCCGAGACTGTCGACAGCTTCACCGCAGTGACACCGATGCGGAGCAACACAAGGTGCGCCCAAGCGGAGACACGTAGCGAGCCGAAACGATGAGTCATCCATCATAGTACCTATGGTGGATGACGGGAGCGCCTGAAGCATAGCCTCCATACTTACATATAATATTTAAACTTTTGGGACATTATAGTGTTATGTTTAGGGTTCCGTAACTCAAAAGGAAAAAACGGAACCCTTATACGATCACTTCGTTGTCGGCGGACAACGAAGTGATCGTATAAGGGATCCGTTCCGGGTGTATGTTCCTGAGAAAAAGGTGACTGAGACTGAGAGACAGACAGACAGACAGGCGTGTCTGTCTGTCTGTCTCTCAGTCTGTCAAGACCCTTTTTCTCAGGAATGCGTGGAGGTATCAAGTTTAAATTAATATCTAATATGTAGGTCTAGGGTACCTTGGTGTTTAAAAAAAATCAAGCTTTAGAAGTCAACGCAATAAAAAAATAGTACGGCTATTTATGCGACATATTTTGATACTCGCAAGTAAATCAAAACCTATAGGGTACTTCCGGTTGACCTAGAATCATGAAATTTGGCAGCAAGCAAGGTCTCACAGCACATGTATAGGAAAAAACTCCGAAAATTGTTAATTTGTAAATTTATCACATAAAAAAGTTTTTTCTTTGGGATTACATTATTAAATTTGTTTTTGGGATAAATTCTTTTCAACTACGGAACCCTTCATTGTGTTTGATCCACACGCTCTTGACCGGTTTTTTTTATTAAAACATACACAAAAATATTACACATAGGCGGGGTTTTTTGACAGTCCGCCTTTGGATGATGCACAGGAAAAACGTTGTATTAAGTACAAAATAAAGTTAGTACTTAGCTACTCATGTAAAATCATACAAAACAATTTTTCACTCAGGTTATACCAAGCTGTCATATTTCTCCAAAATGTTTTTAACCTTAAAATGTTTACGGTGCAGTTCAAAATTGAATGAGAAAATTTGACAGTTTGTAGTAACTTGACCTGCTGCTATGTGTACATACTTACGTAAATATCAGTGGTTTTTACTTCCTTATTCATATCACGAATGCCCATGTCGTGGTGAAAAGATTATCCCTGACACTTTTTTTTTTTTTTTTTTTTTGTGGATGGGAAATCATCAAATGACTTCTCCCGCTCCGGGCAGAGCGGGAGGGCGTGTCAGACTTTTACTGACTAAAACCCACCCGTGTTCCTTCAGTTGCCCGTGCCAGGGCCACGGTATCTCTTTCGAACTACCCGCGAACCCGGCGGCTTCGGCCCTATTGGACCCCGTCACTGCTGACATCTCTTTGAGATTATCCCTGACCCTATCTGTGGATTTATGGATCGACCCTTTAGTGTATGTAAATATGCAAAAGTAAGTATTGAAACCCTTCTATATTACCTGTGTGGCCAAGTCCGTGTTGGACTACGCACTGTAAAGGGTTCCGTTGTACGAACTCAGTAGTTTATTACTACTCAAAATACTTTATCCTTATTTTCTTACACAGTTTTGTCCCAACTATGTTGGGGTCGGCAGTTGAATACCAGTACTTTACATGGAACGACTGCCTATCTGACCTCCACAACCCAGTAACTGAGTAATACGATACCCCCTGGTAAGACTGGTTGTCAGACTTTCGGGGTTCTGACGACCTGTAACGACTGTCAAAGATCCACGAATAACAGCCAGGACTAACGGCTTAACGTGCTTTCCGAGGCACGGTATGTAAAGATGGTCACTCATCCACGGACCAACCCAGGCAAGCGTAGCTAACCAAATGGATCGACCCGTGCGGCTGTTATTACTTAGCCACGAGCTGCTCCTCCCACATAACAATAACAAAAGTAAATAACAAATACAGATCATCGATAGTTCGACAAAAGATCGAATATTTTCCTTCTTTTATTTAACTTATCCGCTTCGATGAACGAATGAGTGAACGTTGACGCTGAACTACTCTCGTTTTAATTAATTAGTGTATCTAGTTACGCGTTCAGTCGCAGGTGGCTTGTAGCGCAGCATGTTCATTTGAGAGCCTCTCAGTATCGGACATGTTGAAGGTTGTTCACACAAATGGTTTCAAGGAGTATAAGAACATTCGGCAGTTGGAGTTGGGGATGTCTTGATGTATTTACAAAACCATTTCGACTTTATTCATTAGGTAGGTTGCGAATTTTTGCTTGTGTTCAAAATAATATAATAAATGCGAAAGTGAGATTGTCACGGCTAAATGGCTGGGCGATTTTGATGAAATTTGGTATGGGGAAACTGAACCGTGGGGAAGAACATAGGCTATTTTTTGTTGACATAACACGTGGGCGAAGCCGCGGGCGGAAGCCAGAACTTATTTAATTACTTGGACATTAGTAATTTCCGTATGAAAATCAACTGTGCATTTTTTAATGTAGGAATTTTTATGTAGCACTTTCTTTTATTATTAAGTTCTGCCAGATAAGAATAAACACCAAAATAATAAGGAGAAAGTGAAATCACGTGCTTATTTGATACAAACTATATTTTAAATCGACTCCATCCCAACAAATAGCGATACACATGAAACCTCGCAACAAACTTCATAAAGTGGACAAGAAATATTATTTTTGTGAGTACAATAAACAATTTCCTTCTTATTTCCTCGGCAGGCTTGACAACTGATAGGTAGCCTGCAGCGTCTGAAGGCGGCCATTTTGTTTTACAGGCGGATATTTTTGTAGGCTTATAAAAGTTAATAAATGGTTTGATTTTTTGAAACTAGGTCACAAACTTAAGTAGATTCGGTTATTGTCATGATGATGAGCTTCAGAAAACGAAACTTTGGTTGATTAGGCAATCTAGCCAGTGTCGCGGTCAGCAAAAGGAAGTCTACGTTAAGTTTGCTGTCGATTTATTCACGGGAAATTGTCCCGTAAATAAAGCAAAATTACGTAAGGAGTTTAAATTTAGAATTCCAGTACCAGTAAGGTAACATTATTTTATGACTTCATTTTTAAAACCTATAAATTGGAAAGATGACTTCTCGAAGAAGCATAATGGAAGCTTTCCTTGTCTTCGGAATGGGCGATGAGTGAATGTCATCAAAGTGCCGCAATTCCGTGCACGCGGAGAACTCATAACTCTCGTGAGAAATGTTCCCTCAGCCGACATACAGAAAGTTTAAATTTCATTAAAAATGGAGACATAAAAAGTTTTTGTTCTGCAGTTTAAATAATGAAAATACTTTCGTCAACTACCACGATCGCTGATCTACATATTCAAATGAGCACGAAACAAAATTCCGGGGCATAAATATTGCAGACGAGACTGTACTAAGTAGTTTTCGTGATAGAACGTTTCTGGCAGGCCATACATCTTGGCGTAGTCGCGTGACCGCGCGTCTGGCCGCGCCGCGCCGTGCCGCGTCGCGGACGGTCGTGCCGTGCCGTGTCGTGCCGCAGTGCCTATCTGCAGGAAGCTCTGACAGTTTCGTGGAGTGCGAACTGCATTGTTGCACCGTACAATGCTGGTAGATAAATGCTCACATGATGAAGTTTTCAGGCAGTTCGTGTAGTTTCGGTCTAGTTTGTTCGTTGTCCGATTACGCCGCGAAAGAATGGGACAAAGATTGCTGTTTGCACGGAAACTATTTATTACTGGCCACTTTGTCTGCTGGGCTTTGTGTGATTTTAAATTCCATTTTTGAAAATAACTTCATCTTGCAAAGCACTTTTCGTTTTGACTAGGCATGATGGCCAGGGCAAAAAAAAGAAGACATTCTATTTAGGGCCCATTTCACGATGTCCGAATAGTCACTACTCACCGAATAAATTTAATAATGGAACAGAATTTGTATGAAATTATCTGCTAAGTAAGTTAATAGGAACTTAATCGTAGGTAGTGAAACAGGCCCTTAGTCCGTCATTCAGATAATAAAAAAATATTAGACACCTATTTTTTGTTTTATCATACGTAGATAAAACTCATTAAAGTTGGGGTAGGGGCTCGCTACGTCACAACTACGTATAAAATCTAGCAAGGAGTGACGTCATGCCACATTTTAACTCAATGTATCGCCTTAATCTTCTGATTACATAAAAAAAGAAAAAAATACGTGTCCAATATTTTATAAATTACGGACAAAAAAAATTTAGTCATCATCCCTATTGCGATTACTTAGGTAGCCCCCCTTTTTAGATATGAGCACGTAACAACGTAACGGGTCGTTGGCAAAGCGAGACTCACTCTGGGTACAAAATAATCTTCAGAAAAGGTCGACACCGTCTCAAATAAATCGTGAACTACCCACCACATGTAACCCTAGCAAATCGGCTGTCACTCAACAAATTCACTGAGCCGCCTTCGTTAGCTAGAGTAGTCCTAAAAGAAAACCTAGAACAAGACGGGATGAATAAATCAGGGATGCGACGTAAATCCCGGCCATCCCGGACTGAGCGGGATTCGCGTCTCATTTACAATTTAACTGCAGAATTAATCTGACGGCGGAGTGAATCGACCGCTAGCCTCTCGATAAAATTTATTGTTCTTGCATGCAGCAGTATGTAGTGGCTGTCTTACAGGACTCCCAAATTGGAAAGAGATTTATTGATTGTGGCTGAGCAGTGTGACACAAGTTGGGCTAGGCATCAGGGGATACATCTGTGTGGAAATGTGCTTACTCTTGCCTTAGATATTATGCAGGTCTTAGATTTTGTGAAAGCTAACCAATACTGTACGGAGATTTACTTTGATTCAACTTTTTTCTTAAAACACTCAATTTTTTTTGAACAGATATTGTGATTAACTTTCATTATTATAAAACTAAAACGAATTCTTTAGGTATTTACTAGCTGACATGACAGACGTTGTCCTGTCCAAAGGGAATATGACAATATTTTAATAGTTTATGACTCTGAATAAAGTCAAAATAACAAATAAAAACTAATCGTTTTTAACCGACTTCAAAAAGGAGGAGGTTCTCAATTCGTCGGAAACTTTTTTTTATTATTTTTTTTTATTTTCTTTTATGTATGTTCCCCGATTACTCGAATATGGCTAGACCGATTTGGATTTTTTTTGTTTTATTCGAGAGGGTATACATCACAGTTGGTCCCATGTAAAATTAAAACTTTGCTTTGGTAGTTTTTGAGTTAGCTTCAATAATACGTATGTTTTCCCCACTTTTATATGGATGATGTTCTAGTGTGTTTTGCAGGTAAAAAAAATACAACCGACTTCCAAAAACAATACTACAAAGTGAAAAATAACTTTAATTTCGGAAGTCGGTGGAAAAAAACCAAAATACATTTAACTAGACACCGACTTCCGAAATTAAAGTTATTTTTCACTTTGTAGTGTTGTTTTTGGAAGACGGTTGTATTTTTTTGTAAAAAAGTTTTATTTTAACCACCCTAATATAACATAATGTATAAATAATCAGATTATATCAAAATACTACTGGCAAATAATATATTATAGAAAAGAATACGCTTATCTTTGTAGATTTTACCCGGCACGGTTACAATTTTTCACATGCCAGTTGAAGCATATTCTTGCATCTTGCTACAACTTTATTATAATATTTGCTTTCCTATAGATAAGTAATTTCTAAAATACAAGTCTTTTATTAATAAAGATCTTGTCCACGCTTAGCCAGATCACCCTAACAAACTGAGCAATTTCCTTTCAATAATTCATACAAAATTCCCATAGAAAATGCACTTTCAGTTTTCCCGAACTTTCCAATTTTGCCGGCAATTTTGCCAATTTTTCTCTTCACCTTCCTCGGACTTTGCCGAATTGGTCCTCCCGTTTTCGAGTTTTGCGCTTAGCAACACATTTAACCATTCATTTTTATTTAATAGATGTGGTAAAAAGTTAGCGATTAACTACCGATTTTCAACAGAAACTTATACGAGTAATAACTATAAACTTCCTCAAAGCCCGCCTGAATCTCAACTTATTTTTTTCATTTTCAGCATGGGTTACGCTATCCATATTTTTTCTATGTAAGTAATCCCCTGCTTTTTAACACTTCGACCGCTGAGCGCTTAATGCCGTGATATAAGGTGCGGGATTTTTATCCCGGGCCTTTCGGACCGCGGGATCTATCCGGGGTCGCGAGGACCCAACACGCATAAATCTTTGGAGCTTATTTGTTGTGGAAAGTAGTCGACTTTCCGCCCGACCCGGCGGCGGAGGGTTACTGTAACTGTGTAATTGATTTGTTAACAGTACTCACTTAACCCTTTGGGAGTCGGTGCGGCTTCTATCCAGGTTTACAGGTTATTATGTTGTTACTCCGGTCTCGTGTTTTACTGCATTGAATTTGGGAAGGATGTTTAGCTACATTGTTTACAGCTGTAGCTATGGTAGGAAAATTCGACGTAGGGAAAAAACCTACAGGTGAGAATTCAAACAAAATAATGATGGAATGCCACAGGGAGGTATCGTATCCCCGATACTCTTTCTAGTTTACATCAACGACATTCCAGAGGCGATAAGTAAAGATTGCATACTATTCGCTGATGACACTACAATAATTATGATGAGTGACAATAACAATTTAGAAAAATAAATCGTTCAATCTCTGGATAATCCAATTGTTTGGCTAGAAAAAAATAACTTAAAAATAAATATGAATAAAACAAACTTAATACAATTTCAGACATAAGTACAATGCAAACTTTAAACTAGACATTAATTATAAAGATTCTAAATTGACCACAGTCTATAATTGTGTATTCTTGGGTACTTAGAATGATCGATAAAAATTGCAATTGGAAAACGCACATTAGTAAAATTCTTGTAAAAATAGATCGTTTTTATGTCTTGAAAAGAATTAGTCTGTAAACTTTGATACCTACTGCAATGCTGGCTTACCATGGTTTATGTATCGTCCGTACTTAGATACGACATTGTTATATGGGGTAACTCAGTAGATTTTGACAGAGTTTTTAAAGCTCAAAAAAAAATGTATCCGAGCAATTTATGGAACTCATTTTTTATACAGCTGTTAGCCACTACTTAATTCAAAAACTTAAAATTCTGCCTTTGCCATGTATATATATTTTTGAAATACGTATTTTTGTTAAGAGAAATTACAATTTATTTGAAATTAGCACTGACAGGCCAAATAGCCGAACAAGACATAAAGATAGATTTCGGCTGCCACCAATAAAACTAAAATTATTTAAGAAAAAAATATACTGCATGTCGATTATTATTTACAATCATTTACCAAATACTTTTCAAGATCTACCGCTGACAATGTTTAAAAAAATACTTTTCTAACTTTTACTATTTAAATGATATTATACTATTAAAGACTACCTGCATAAGTATTTAGATGACAAGTCAATAGAATCTGTAATTTGTAAGTTAGATAAAGTGACATTGCTGATTGTAAATACATGTGCACGCAATGTTATGGCAGGATATGCTGAAATAATACAACTTAACAAATTAAGTACCATATTCTAGCAAATAAATATGTTGATTTGATTTGATTTAGGTAGAAACACACACACACACACACAAAAGAATCTGATTTATCTATACATACAAATAAATAAAATTGAAGTGTCTGTTTGTAGTGTCAAAATAACAGCTTTTTTACGAAATGCATAAGAAAGTATATACGGTAGGTAGGAGTAGGGAGACTGGGTACGGTTGCAGCAGGGTTCGGTTAAACCAACGCTAATAACTCGTAAACTATTAGCGGTGTGGTGAGGGGTACAAGGGGAGAGAGACGCGGCCGGCGAGTCCGGACATGAATCACAGTGACGCGTTGCACTTCACGCGCTCTGTACGTTTCCAGGGGACCCTATTATATTTTTTCGACAAAAAGTAAGTATTTTCTATTGTTTTCTTTTTCAAATTACTTTGTTGGTATTAGCATTTGCATTTTGAGTGATTTTCTGTTTTATTGTTAGATTTTGAAGGTTCGAAAACCGTGATACGTTTTTGTATAAGTTGTTTTGTTTCGACGCTATGTTTGTTTTATTAGCGGTTGAGGGGTATGGGGACGGATGAAGCAATTATTGTGGGTACGATTGAAACAATGATAACCATTGCTTTTTTCGTTCTAGATGCCCAGACAACGTACCAAAAAAACATCAAGAGGCGAGTGTGATATAACTCGGTACGAAAATGCGTGTGAAGAAGTCAAAAAAGGGACTTCTTTACGAAAAGCTGCAGAGATGTACGGAGTTCACCATTCTTCTCTTCTGCGATACAAGAAAAAAAGAGATGCAGCGATCGAAGAAGGTAACCAGGCTTATGTTAGTATGGGGTATGTAGCCCACAACCGAGTATTTACCCCTGACCAGGAATTTAAACTGTCAAAATATTTGATGCGCTGTGCGAATATTTACTTTGGTCTATCTGTCAAGGAAGTAAGAAAATTAGCATTCCAGCTCGCTGTCAAATATAATTTAAACACACCTCCTACGTGGAACGAAAATCAGGTTGCCGGAGAAGAGTGGTTTCGCTCTTTTATGAGAAGAAATGTGGAATTGTCGGTGCGCACAGCTCAGGCAACCAGTCTCTCCAGGGCAACAAGTATTAACAAGACCAACGTGGATGCTTTTTACGATGACTTGCAAGTTTTCCTTGACCATGACCACTATGAACCACAAGACATCTACAATGTTGACGAGACAGGTGTCACAACTTTACAAAAGCCCGACAGAGTTGTGGCAAAGCGTGGAACGCGACAGGTAGGAGCTGTCACCTCCGCCGAACGTGGGACTTTAGTCACACTAGCCTTTGCGGCAAACGCGTTGGGCAATGCGATTCCCCCAATGTTCGTGTTTCCAAGGGTTCGATACCAAGATCATTTTATTAGAGATGGTCCAGTGGGTTCTATTGGAACTGCCAACCCATCAGGCTGGATGCAAGACGAACTATTTGTTGAGTTTCTGAAACATTTCAAGAAACATTCAAATGCCTCTACATCCCATAAAGTACTGCTTGTTCTAGACAATCATTCTTCACACGTCCACATAAATTCTCTGGATTTCTGCAAAGAAAACGGTATCGTTTTACTTTCATTTCCACCCCACTGCTCGCACAAGTTGCAGCCTTTAGATCGATCTGTTTACGGCCCGTTAAAAAAGCTATAAACTCTACCGCTGATGCCTGGATGCTCAATAATCCTGGAAAAACTATGTCCATTTATGACATCCCTGGAATGATAAAAACTGCAATGCCACTTGCCCTGACACAGTCGAATATTCAGGCTGGGTTCCGTAAGACTGGAATATACCCTTTCAACCGGAATTTGTTTCAAGATCTGGATTTTGCTCCGTCATTCGTAACGGACAGGCCAAACCCGAATGATGCAGTAGAAGGCGTGGTTACACTTGCACCAGTGGAGATAATCGCACATGCACCGGAACAAATAGTTGTTCTAGCACCTGACGAGGAGACGCCACCGCTGTCACCTTCCTTGTTGTCTGAAAACGTGCCACAACAACTAGCCCCGATACAGAATACAGAGACTAATATCCCACAAAACTTTGAAGGTTTAACGACGCCGCCCACACAAAATTGTGCAGGTGTAGGTACGTCATCGGTTACAAGACACAGCAATACAACCGAAATCAAATATTTCTCCTAGAGATGCTACTGCTGCTCTGAGGTTGCCTTCTAGCCAAAGTTACGTCAGTCTTGAACAATCATCACCGCAGCCGTCTACAAGCAAACAACCTGTATTTACACCTGAAATAATACGGCCATATCCAAAAGCTGCCCCCCGGAAAACAAATAAAGTTTGCAACACAGACACTCCGGAAAAAGAAGCTATAAGAAAAGAACATGAAGATAGACAGAAACGACAAAAATCTAAGCAGGTAAAGAAGACAATACTTGAAGATACTAGAGCGAAGAAGCCTAAAGGTAAAGCAAAGAAGAAGAAGAAGGCCGATTCACCAGCTTCATCGGAAGAAGATGAATATTTTTGCCTCATATGTGTGGGAGCGTTCACGGACAGTAGATCCGGAGAAAAATGGGTACAATGTCAAGGAGGCTGTAAAATGTGGTCTCACTTAGAATGTACAGATGGTGGGCGACATTATGTTTGCCACAATTGCGACGAATCTGATTAGGATCTATATTTTACTTAAAATTTATTTTTTAAGTTTAACAAATGTTTTTTTTTGTATTTTTTTTTTTATTATAGACAGCAGCTGCTGTTCAGCTTGTTTTTGTCCCTACAGATAATTTAAGATATGGAAATCTTATATTATCATTTAACTATTGAGACTGATTGTTGATTTTTTAGTTATTTTTGTTTATTCGTGTTAGTTTGTTAGTTTAAACCGGAGCAGAAGAGTTCTTTTTACGTTCGAAACAATTATTAAGACTGATAGAAATGGTGCCATACTAGAATTTAACTATTTCTTGTTGATTATGAATAAAGAAACTGATTTTTATTACTTATTTGTTTATGTGTCAACTGACCCCCACCGCTGTTTCAACCGCCCCTGACATGGGTATGGTTGAAACAGTGGCACATTATTTTATTAAACTCCTCCTATCTAGTAAATATGGCAGCTGAGCCTCTAATTCTGAGATGTATTTGAAGACAATAGTCTATTCTCTCATTTTATGTGTTTTGTTGTTTGTTATGTTTCAAAATGGCTGTGCTACGAGCGTTCTACTACCTACTTATAACAAAAAAACACTTCTTAAATATTTGCCTGTCTGTTGCTTGTTCCGACGAATCTCCAAAACGGCTGCACCTATTTTGATGGGAATTTCACTGGCAGATAGCTGATGTTATAAGGAGTAACTTAGGTTACTTTTATTTCAAAAAAAGAATTAGGGTTCCGCGCAAAAAACTTAAAACCCATGACAATGTGAACAACATCCGATTCAAATAGGGAAGTATCAGTTCATCCACGTGGGCGAAGCCGCGGGCAACAGCTACTCTCAAATAAAGCTGTTCTTGTTCTCTAGCCATACTATTTCTTCATTTATAATTCTAATTATTACGACTTAACGACTGACCTCATACAAATTTTCATACATAACCTTCGATCAATAATAGTACATAACATACTCTTTCCATAACTGAAAACAGCTGATGTTTTATGTGTGAAAGTTTTCATAGGGAACACATTTTCAGAGATATTAACTTTCAAATGCACTAAAACTAAGCCTCGGAACAAATCTGCAACTGATACTGTGTGAATAACGGCAATCTGTAGCTAAATAAATAGTTATGTTGCCACACTGCGGAAATGAAACCTACCATCCTTCGCACAAGACATAGCCGGCTGCCAAATAATAAATACTCTGTGGAGGTCGTTCAACTCGAAGCGACATGACATTAGCGAAGTGTTGACAGAAGAAAATTAAAACACTACATTTATTTAACAAGAACAATAATAATTTACAATAACTATTACATAACAGACATAAAATCAAATTAACCTGATGCCAGGAAGTGTTTAAAAAATGGATTACTAATTTGTAACTGGAACCACATACGAACAAAGAAAGTTTTTTTTTTGTAAATACGTTGTGTCCCAATGCTGGGCAAAGGCCTCCCCTTTTTCCTTCCAAACCGTGTCTTGTGCAATTTCTGGCCATGTTGGCCCTGCAAACCTTATCAGATCGTCACACTACCTTCATTACTTAAATTCTAAAAATCATAATTCATAACCCTTCCTTTTGGCTTTGCCGTAGTCGGTTTTTTTTACTTGTGCTTAGTTTTAATAAATCGCACTAATATCAGTACCAGGCACCAGTCTCCCACAGTATAATTAAACATATTATTATGTGTTCTTAATCATATTTTGAAAATGTTGATTTATATTGTGGTGAGAAATAAACCTTTATCTTATCTTATCTTATCAAACTCAAACTCAAAGCATTTATTTCAAATAAACCAATTACAGGCACTTTTGAATTGTCAATGGGTCGGTCAGTCAGAAAGATGAAGCAAGTTGCCCATTCCAAAGCGTAGTAGATCCCTATGGAGAAGAACGGGCAAGAAACTCCACGGATACTCTTTTAAGGCCAGGTTCCTCAAAATCGACCTATTTTTGATTCAACATTAAACAATCAAATATTATTAGTTTTGATTTGGTAAAAATATATGTTGTACTTTAATAAACATTCTTGATTATTCTCCGGTTCAAAACACGATATTCAAATTTTCACTCGATCATAAAAAATCGCGAAAACAGAGATATTTGTGATCGTTTTTCAAGTCGTACTTGAAGTAGACCAAACTTTTACTCAAAAAAAAAATATGTCAAAAAATAGGCAATAACGTTTAGGAGAACATTCTCCGGTTACTTTTTCTCAAAACAGTTTTTTATTATTTTAACAAATGATTATATAACTAAGCGGCGCACGCGCTTCGCTTCAGTAGCCTGCTAGGCGTTTCCGAGGCAGGACCTGTGTCGTTTTTGCTGGCTCGCTGCGTCCCTCCGCTAATCGATCGAAATATTTGTCATATTATTGTTATTTTCCGTGTTTGTTTATTAGTTTTAAAAATCAGTCTGTAAATATTGTTGTAGTGTATAATTAAACTGTAGATCTTAGTTTAAGTTGTATTATAATTATAGTGGTAATTAAGTTTAAATTATGGGAAAATTATTTTGCAGAGCGGGGTCAGCGAGTTCATTTGAACTGCGCGTTCGCGCGACTTGCCACGCGGGGTGGGAGGTAACGCTAAATGCCTACTGCGCTCGAATATCCTGGCCTTAAATCATAATATTTTTACAAAATATTGGTTACATCGATCAAGTTGAAAATATATATGTGAGAACAATGTAGAAAGACGTATCTTATTATAAAGGCAAAAGTTTGTGAATGTGTGGGTGTGTGTTTGTACGTTTGTTACTTCTTCACGCTCAAACGGCTGGACCAATTTGGATGAAATTTGGTTTGGTTTGGTTGGTTTGGTTTTGGGAGCTTATACCGATTAACACACAAGCTACTTTTTATCCCAGTCTACACGGGTGAAACCGCGGGGCGCAAATAGTAAAAAAAAAAAAAATCACAATTTTGTGCCCCATGGCTAGGCGGCTGCGCCAAAAAGGTCCATTTCAACAATAGTCCAGATTTCCTGTAGTTGGCTTTCAACTGGACCTTGAGCTGTGAGATATTATGAGGTCAATCTATCTATTTAGCCCGTATTGTCCCACTACTGGGCAAAGGCCTTCCTTTCCCTTTCCCACAATGTCTATCCTCTGCCATTGTGGACAGTCCTTTCGGTAGGAAGCAAGTTCGATGTTCGGGGTTCGTATTAAGTCAATTAGTATATTTTATTATTTTTAACGCTGTTGTTGAGGTGTGCTGGTGGCAGCCGGTCGCTTGATAGAAACAGTAACACCAGATACAAACTATTTATTGTTCTTACGTTGCTAAAGCTTTTCCATTACATTTAGTTGACTATTTTCACAGTTTGAGATTATAATATGTACGGAGAACGTGTGTATCGAATGGCTGTACCAGAGAGAGAGAGAGAGAGAGAATGTGTGAAAAGGATGTTAATCAATCTGCCTAGCCTTTTCCCAACCACAGAACTCTTTATCTGTTATGTGTTTCCAACTATGTTGGGGTCGGCTTCCAGTCTAACCGGATGCAGCTGAATACCAGTATTTTACGTGGAGCGACTGCCTATCTGACCTCCACAACCCAATTACTGGGTAATACGATACCTCTTGGTAAGACTGGTTGTCCGACTTTCGGGCTTCTGACGACCCGTAACGACTGTCAAAGATCCTGTAGCCGGGAACAAAGGTTTAGCGTGCTTTCCGAGGAACGGAGGAGTCTCGGTATGTAAAGATGGTCTCCCATCCACAGACCAACCCCGGCAAGCATAGCTTAACCTGATGGATCGACCCGATGGCTGTTATTACTTAGCCACGAGCTCCTCTCTGTGTGGAAAGGATGGATAGATGTAAATATAAATTAGTATGGCAATATTAAAGAGCTATGACAACCATCCTTGCCTAACTTAACGACATACTTCCTTGAGCTATACCTACAGTGTGGCCACAGTTACCTAGATAACGTTCTCATTTCATTACGAAAAACGCAGACACGTAACATGTGACGTACAAGGTCGTTCTGCCCCTCACTGCCTGACCACGTCAGTATCTTGCTGGCCTCACAGCCCACTAGGCCGATTACAGCGGCCATTACACCGCTCATCGCCTGGAATATTATTTAATAGCAATTTTCGGAACACTTAGTCCCGAATAGACGGTAGATAAGGTGATACGGAGGGTATGACGCGGATGTAGAGATTGTGGAAGGGACAACACGTGGAGATACTGGATGAGAGCATTTATTCTTTAATTTTTACCTTCAATTAAAATAAACCTGTAATTGGGGTCTGCAAACGTTTAAAGAAGCTGTTCACTCATTTATCGTGGAGTTAAAATCAATTTTAATTAAAGTTAAAATTGAGTTAAACTATCGAGTTTATTCGATTATACAGGGTGAAATTGAATTCATGGGCATCCTTTTAAGGGGTCGTTGAACTCATTATTATGAACAAGTTTTACTGTGAGACCAAACCTGAAATTGCGGAAAAAATGAGCTGTTCCCTACATTTATGTTAGCATAATTCGAGAAAATGACGATGAATGAATGATGATGACATTCATGATGATTTCATTCATTTTTTGAGTCATTCATTTTCATTCATCGTCATTTTCGTGTGAGTGTATCCGTTACTTAATGGGCTCCAAGAGTGCTCTTGGAGCCCATAAAGTAACGGATACACTCACACGTACACTCCCACATACACTCACACACACTCACACATACACTCACACATATACTCACACACACTCACACATACACTCCCACATACACTCACACACACTCACACATATACTCACACACACTCACACATATACTCACACGATGCACAGGTATTCACACTTTAATCATGCTCTCACTCATATAAATGTTTAGTTGATATTTTAATTGTAAATGCTGTACTTACTCGTACTATGGAAGAGCGGAGTCACCTAACACAGGCAATGGTGCCGATTCTGTTGTGCACAAACTAAACTTAATTTAGGCTATTGCTAACTTTTTCTCTCTATTATGACAAGAAAGGGACAAAAGTAAATTAGAGCTGTCAAATTAGTTAGAACTAATTTTTTCATAGACATTTAGACGACACGTAAAAACATGTCGACTAAAAAACACGGTGAAGCGCAAGGCGTGAACTAGTTTGACATCTCCAACTTAGTTCATAGCTATAGCCGTCCTTTTCTCGCGCTGCCTGTTAGTAAAAGATAGCGATTCTCTAATTTTAGTTTAGTGCGTTCACAAGAGAATCGGCACCATTGTCTGCTTAAAAGGAGGCTCCAAACACTAAAAACCCTGTTTTATAAAAAACTGAAGTATTAATAAACTTTATTTAAAATGTAGGGAACAGTCGCTTTTTTTTCGCAATTTCAGGTTTCGTCCCTTAGTAAAAGTTGTTCATAATGATGAGATCCCTTAAAAGGATACCCATGAATTCAGTTTCATCCTGTATGAATGGAAGTATCGACTTGATATCATTCTGGTTTTTTAATATGCAATAAACTTTTTTTTTTTTATTTAGGATTCCGTACTAAAATGGTATTAAAAAAAATACCCAAATCGCTATAGATGTGCCTATAAAATTTGAGAGTTTTCTCTCGATTTCAATGGGACCCCCTCATCGGATCCTGACTTGGTTCCAATGGAACGACCTCGGAAGTGCACTCTTTCGAATAAAAAAAGAACTTTGATAATCGATCCACAATTGACGGAGAAATTGGTGAACATGCATAAAAAATATGTACAGACGAACATAGAACTTCCTCCTTTTTTGAAGTCGGTTAAAAAGGGCACCCTCATGGTGCGACTTCAGCTGTCACAGTTAGTACCTAACTATAATATTGCTATTGACTTGAAAGTCTTATGTGAAGAATCCTTTGCTTAAAATTCTTCTAGTTTATTCTCTTTCAAGTCACGTCCAACGCTTCTACTTCTGTGTAGCTCCGCACATCAACCCTGAATGACCGGACGGGCCCCGTGATGGAATGAGACATACATATGTATACCGCGGATCCGTCTGAGACCCGGAGTCGTTACTTACATTACGTCGCGTTCACTTCGTCTGTCGGGAATCGGGGATAGGATAGGTTTGTACGAGGTAGGTATAGGTTGGTAAAAATAGCTTTCTATAGTTTCTTGACATACAGGTACACCTAGTTCAGGAGTCAGAGGCTTCAAACAAGTTTATGTAACCATTACTTAAGTCAATAAAAGAATTATGAATTATGAGTTTATTTTATTCTTTTCACAAATTGATACTTGAGTGACAGTTTTCAATGCAGTTTAATTGGCAGTTCCGCTAATCAACTACCTATTTTAGGCAGGTATCACACCTCCGCCGCGAAACAATAGCAGCGAAACTGCAGTAGTTAGTTCCGCCATGATTTGTCGGTTGTATGAATTTAATTATGATTTCGCCGATCGGCTCGGAAGCCAGTTACACCTCCGCGCTAAGCTCGCCATTTTGTTGCGGTGCTGCATTTGTGTCGCACTGATGGTACGGAACTTTCGGTGCGTGAGTACGACTCGCTGTTGACCGTTTTTTTTTTAAATTTTGAAGTCATTATCATCTGCCCAGCCTTTTCCCGACTATGTTGGGGTCGGCTTCTTCGGCTTATTTTTTTTAAATATTATATTGTTGAGAAATACGCAAATAAGTAACAAACATGTAACTTATTAGAATGATACTGCAACCCGAAGGCGTACCCAGCTTTTCTCGCTGGCGCACGTTCCGATAAGAATTATCAAACGTACACAAGGGCTGAGCCTGAGCCCTGACAAATGCTGCGTTTGTGTTTTCCTCGACTGAGTACAGTCAGCAGCGAAAGTAGGTTTTTAAAATAAAAACTGAATACAAAATTAATTATTAGAAAATATCTTTGTTTTGAATGTAGTTTTACTCCAACACACTGATGTTTATTTTAACCCAGTACCTTCAGATAAGAGAAGAAAAGATTTAGTTTGTGCTACCTCTCAGACTAAACATGCTTTTGCTAAGCGTTTTTATTTATTTTTAGGACCCTACTTGTATAACAAGATTAACAGAGTGCTAAAGATTTATAGTTTAAGTTATAATAGGTGTAATTTATTATTACAGGAATATTTGGCAAAACTCAATTACGCAGACACGGAAAAACTACTAGAAATCTTAAAGTAGTTCTGTCTACCTACTCTAATATGTCTCTGCCTTTACTTTATTTAAACATAATATATCTTACATAATCTAGTTTTAAAATAATAATACCCAAATATTATAGTTGCTTACTCTTCACTGAAAATATTATATCTCCTTTTTAATTTAGCTTCTAATTTTATTGTTGTCTTCTTTTTAAATGTTTGAAGTAAATTGATGGCCTGAAACACAGGTTTTCATAAACCTAGATCAGGCAGGTCTACATTACAGTTAGAATTAAATTTTCCTCGATTGTAATTATTTTAAATCTTATTTTTACTTTATAGTTCAATATTTTTTTTTTTTTTATTTTTTACCCGCGACTTCGCCCGCGTGGAAGACGGAAATTATTTCACGGGAAAAAGTATCCTATGTTCTGACTCAGGTCATGATGTATCCGTGTCCAAATCCGTTCAGCTGTTAATGCGTGAACAGGTAACAGACAGACAAGTTACTTTCGAATTGGTAAATCGTACTAATATCATAAATCCTACTTCCACTTCCTACTATAATATTATAAATGTGAAAGTTTGTGAAGATGTTTGGATGTTTGTGACTCAATCACGCAAAAACGGCTCAACGTATTTTGATGAAATTTGGCACACAGATAGTTTATAACCTGGATTAACACATATAATACTTTTTATTCCGGTAGTAGTTTCCCATGGGATAATTTCCAACATCCACGCGGGCGAAGCTGCTTGCAACGGCTAGTATTATTATAAGTATAGTAATTGTATGTTTTTAATTTTGTACTTTTATTATGATCCCTTGTTGGTCGAAAAGTATGGATACTGTAACAGGAAACGGGAATTTGTAACACTGAATTAGTACGAATTTTTGAATATTACAGGAAAAGAATGCTGAAAATCAGTTTCTTTAAAAAATGTAGCAACTTTACACAAGTTGTATTTGGATTAAATAACGCACAACTTCTTAAGGGGTCATTGTACTCATCATTATGTACAACTTTTACTGTAGAAAAAAAAATCTGCTGTTCCCTACATTTTGACGAGTTATACATTGTAAAAAAACTTCTGTTGCCGACCGTACAAACGAGTATTACATTTTACGTTATGAGGGTCATTATCAATGTTGCCACATCAGCACGTGAGAGTGCTGGCCAGGCTGTGACGATAGCAGGAAATTAGATAATGTACCTTACAAAAACCGATTGTTGAAACGAGAAATATTTATTAGGCACAAGATATCTATTACCAAAAAACTTACGTTCGCAGCTCTTAAAATTAGTTTATAAGACATTTTATAGATACTAGAGAAGTAAAAAGTAGTTACAAAAATATAAAACACTCACCACTCGCGAATTTGTAAATCTAAATCTTTTACACATTTTTATTATTAAAAACTAGGCCAAATCTACGAGTTAATATCTTGTAGGAAAATTAAAGAATAAGATGAAATTGGCCCTAAAACCATGTTTTATTGCGTGTTTTATGTGAGAACAAGCAGTCGCGGAGACAACCTACCGTCCGCTCGTAAATCGTACCAAACGATGCGTGTGCGCCGAATCGCCGATATCATAATATAGGGCAGTGACGTCACGCGATACATTTTACTCATTTTCTTTTATCGTTCCCCGGTGTTAAGAAATCTGTTTCTGATATTTGTGCAGTGTGTAGTGAAATTATCAATTACAGGTAATAGGGAACTCACCTACTGTAAATCCTACTCATCCTACTAATATTATAAATGCGAAAGTTTGGATGGATGGATGGATGTTTGTTACTCAATCACGCCAGAATGGCTGAACGGATCTGAATGAAATTTGGCACAGAGATAGACTACTATAGACTATAGCCTGCAATAGCACATAGGCTACTTTTTATCCCGGTACTACGTTTCTGTGGGATTATTTCCGAACTCTACGCGGGCGAAGCCGCTGGCAAAGGCTAGTAAATAAATATTATGAATGTAAATGTAATGTTACGGTGTATATTAATTAAGCAGTCATGTTTTAGGATCATCGTGGGAAAATTAATAACAGTTTTTCATGTAAACAAGTGGAAAACTATTTGATCGTCTCTAAACCTATTTTTGTTTCTCTATTCAATTAACAAATTCAGTTTCTTGACTTCGGCTTGTGGCTCTGCAGTCAGCGATACACTTTGGCAATTCACCCAGTCCTTGTAGATTGTCGCTTATCTATGAACATTGTTCCTTTATGCGCAACTGTGTATATCGAAAAAAATTCACGTTATCTAAAAATGCAGTTCTTCAAAATTTCTGTGTTGCGGAGTAATTTGGGTTGAAGATAATGACTTGCTATATCCGCTTCAACGAAGCTAAGAGGGCTACGTCACTAGTGCAACGAGTGAAGCTCAAACTTCACAACCTTTTCCTCATCAGTCCGCCGTCCGAGGTTGCAACTACGTAAATTGTTAATAAAAAATAGTTTTTTTTTTAAATTATTTTTTCAACGGGCATCTATTTTGAAGCCTTTCAAGAATAGCTCTAAGGAAGAAAAAATTCTCAGAAAAAACATAAAACCGGACACTAACATGTAAATTGCGAATTCTCAAATGCGTGTGCTACCTTAGCGGATCCCCCTTAAGAGGGAACAGGGCCTGCGATTCTCCATATAAATGTATTCCCCGTTCTTCTTCCTGAATAATGCCTCTAGAGCAATCTTTTTTTTCATAAAATCAATGTGTGCTGTAGACACGTGCCTGTCATCTCCTTTTGTTCAGGAACTAATTAAAGAAAAGTAAAGAAAATATGACCCTCCAAATATTACAAAAAATGCCGTATTTTTACCGCTGTGATTATAGGACTATCAGACAAATTCTAAAAGTGTTTAACATAAAATAAAATGACAGGAACCTAGACACTCTTTCTTAAATTTTTAATGTAAAAAATTATTGGATTGGCTCAGGTTTCGAGGAGAAATAAAAACTTTTTTACAAAAAAATACAACCGACTTCCAAAAACAACACTACAAAGTGAAAAATAACTTTAATTTCGGAAGTCGGTGTCTAGTTAAATGTATTTTCGTTTTTTTGCCACCGACTTCCGAAATTAAAGTTATTTTTCACTTTGTAGTGTTGTTTTTGGAAGTCGGTTGTATTTTTTTGTAAAAAAGTTTTTATTTTTCACTTTTTAGTTGTGTACCTACCCCACACAAATTCAAATACCACTAACTGCAAAAAAAACTAGGACATCATCCATATAAAAGTGGGGAAAAAATACGTATTATTGAAGCTAACTCAAAAACTACCGAAGCAAAGTTAATCAATTTTATATGGGACCAACTGTGATGTATACACTCTCGAACAAAACAAAAAAAATCCAAATCGGTCCAGCCATCTTCGAGTAATCGGGGAACATACATAAAAAAAAACGAATTGAGAACCTCCTCCTTTTTGAAGTCGGTTAAAAAGGGGAATACGAAACGTCGATCTCGTCAATTTTTTTTTTGTGATGTAGTCGGTCTGAGCTGCAGCTGTTCCTACCGCATTCTCTTGCAGAGCGACGGCAATAGTTTCTTCAAATAGGTACATATTTTTCGAATTCCTCCCAGGTCCTGTCCCCTCTTAACGTTTGGAACTCAGTCAATAAAATAAAGCTATAGAATTCCGCGGTCCTTCTAGCTCCACAGTCTCGCTATCGTGTGGTGTGTCGATAAATCTGCCTTGTCTAATAAAACCTTCGGCCGGTTTGCCGCGCCGCGCCGGTGCCGCCATGCCGCATGCCGCCGCCGCCGCCGGTCTGATTGTCCGGTATCTACCTACATACCTAGCTACAAATAGATTATATTATGTAGTACGCTGGATCGTCGGTTCATATTAATATTAGGAAATCTGTTGAAGAAATAGGTCTGTTGTTCGAAATTGATATAATTTACAGTTGAATAATGCTTGTGTAGTTCGAGACCCCCCGTGCCTCGGTTGCTCCCGACTGTCATTCGTAGATCTTTGAAAGTCGTTGTGAGTAGTCAGAAGCTCGAAAGTCTGACATCCAATTTTGTGAAGGGGTATCGTGTTACCCTGTTTCCCAGTAACTGGATTGTGAAGGTCAGATAGGCAGTCGCTTCATTTAAAATATTGGTTTTCTGCTCCATCTGGTTAAACTGCTATAGGCAGATGTTGATGAAACAAATGTTTGATTTACCTAATTATGAGTTTGTTTGTTTGTAACGCTTTCAAGCTAAAATGGCTAAACTGATTTGGATGAAATTTGGCACACGGGTAGACCATGACCTGGATTAGGACAAGGGATACTTTTATCCCGGAAATACGGTGCCGTGGGATAATTTCCGACAAGCACTCAGGCGAAAGCTTGTTTGTTATAAACTGAACCTTTTCCATCAGATTTTCTTCTCCTAACCTTCCTGCACGAGGCTAGCTCATTTCTGTTAGAAATCACCGCATTAAGTATATCTTTAAGATACTAAAACTGTTTAGTTTTTAAACACTTTTGGGAAAAAAGGAGGGAGGGGGGAATTTTTTTTTCATAGAAGAATTTTGTGTTTTTAATATTCCTATAAAAACAAATGTAATGGTTAAATCATTTGGAGTTTCCATGTGTGTTATTTGAATACTCGTATATTGTCTACTGCTGTTATAAAACCGAAACAATCATGGTAACTTAACATTTTTTCGAAAGATTTTGTTTTTACGAGTAGGTAATGTAGCACCGTCTATTTTCTGGTTTATACGATTATACGTAAGTAGTTCCTTATTGTGCAGTAAAATTTTGCTTTAAATCTATTTAAATATGTATTTAAATATGTTAAGAACTTACTGAGCTAAAAGTTGATTTAACTCTCGCGTGAAACTAGACAGCCATAACGCCATTTCACTTACACACCTAGCTAAACCACGCTTCGATGTATCCTCTTAAGAAAACTAGTAACGACTTAAAATTCTCCGCAAGCATTGCTTGCTTTCAGTATCTTCATTCGTTGGAGCGCCTCCAGCAACAGATTGGCAAATATGGACACCGACTAAAAACGTGGCTAAGAATTAAGTCACGACTTGGTCAGCTGGACAACGATATTTTATGAGAGTATATCGTGCGGCAGATTGCAAACGTGGTTGAGTTTTAAGACACAGTTCGACCAGTTGTAAACTTGTAGGAGAGTTCTGGCCAAAACATTTGCAATCATTTTGACGTTCCAAAGTGACTTTTATGTGCCTATCTAAGGCCTATCTGTATTCTATAAAGCTGAAGAGCTTGTTTTTGTTCGTATGTTTGAACGCGCTTGTTTCTGGGACCACCAGTCAGATTTGGAAGTTTCTTTTTGCATTTTAAAGCCCAATTCTTGAGGAAGGCTATTTAACATCACAATATGACCTTTACGTGCTGAGCAAAAAGAAAAAAAGTGATTGGAGAGGCGCCACGGCGTCCTCACCTTCCGTCTGACGCAGGTCCTAACCGAACACGGTTGTATCGGGAGGTTTCTGTTCCGGATATGGCAGGAGGAAACGCCCGGGTGTCACCATTGTGTGGATCGCCCGGAGGACACGGTGGAGCATACAGTGGAGGTTTGCCTGGCTTGGGCGGAGCACCGCCGTGTTCTCGCGGCGGCGATCGGTGGCTGCGATCTCTCGCGTCCGAACCTGGTCCAGGTATGGAGCAAGAGTGCATGGGAGGCCGTCATCTCCTTCTGCGAAGCAGTAATGCTCGCAAAGGAGGAGGCGGAACGCGTGAGGGAGGGTCAACTTTCACGCCCTCACGGCCTTAGGCGCCGCAGGAGACACCCTGGGCGGCGGGAATCGATAGCCGATTCCCGGCCACCGTGCACCGTAAGCGCGGGCTTGCGGACAGCGAGTAATGGGTAGCTCGCCGTCCGGTAAAAAAAAAATCTCAAAAATAACGCTTAGCGAAAACGAAATAACAACGCGGGTAGGTGATGTGATGCGACGGGGTGGTTTAGGGAATCAAGAAATTTCACGCGGACGAAGTCGCGGGCAGAAGCTGGTTTGAAATAAAATTATTCGTCGCGCCCTTGTCACTAGGCGTACCAGCAGTATTAGAATCAAAGGGCTTGGTTCGTGACGATGGGAAGAGACCAGATGGCATGACGTTGTTGCCTTGGGAGGTGGGTAGGCCTCTGGTGTAGGCCGCAACCTGTGTCCACACCCTTGCGCCATCTCATGTTCCAAGCATGGCGTGCTGTGCTGGCGCCGCTGCTGCGGCTGCTGAGACCTTCAAACGGCACAAATTCTTTAACTTTAATAACGGTAACTATAGTTTTGAGCCGTTTGAGATCGAAATGCGGGTCATGGGGCCCGAGTGCGCGTCTCCTTTTTAAGGAAATTTCTCGTCGACTGCAGGTCGACACTTTACGTGAGCCGAGGGCTGGTTCGTTCTTTGGCTAAAGAATAGCATTACCGTTCAACGTGGCATTGCTGCCAGTCTTCTGGGCACGTTTCACGAGTACTTCGTCACCCGGGTATTTTTTTGTATTTATTTGTATAGTTAGTTAGTAAGTCATTTAACTTTGTACATAGTGTAAATACCTAATTGTGAAAAAAATAAATTCACTTTGACTTTGTATCTGGGAGTTGTAAAGTTTATTTTAAGTCTGTTTAGTCTCTTAGTGACTATTTCTCTTTAAAAACAAGATATCCTCACTTCTACTTGGATGACACCCACAAAAGCTTTGCCAAGTTTTTAGCAGGACAGGAACACAATATTTTACCTACCTACTTACTTATTAAAATCTTCATGAAAAATTCTGAATACGGATATGTTAAATTATAACAGTACTGTCCATCCCCTGCATGTAACCACCATAATTATAGTTCACTCAGACAGTTTTATTACAGATGAGTGTATGTCCAAAATGAATGAACAAAGAAAATGGCGTTTTTCCGCAAATCGTGGCGATAAAACTGTAATTGCTGATTACAACATTTGGCACCGACTCGTAGTCTGCACCCTGTGGTCCCAGTGTTATATTAACAGCGAATATGTATATGTGTGTATGTGGTTCGAGTAGATGGGGATAAGTGGATAGGGCTTTTTCTATAGGAACATGATACTGTCGTTAAATAGTTGCCTCTTCAAAAGAAAATGGTGGTAGGGTTGATAACAAAAATCTCATAAAGACTATAAAGTTCTACATTTCAGTTACTAATATGAAAATAACTATGCATGCAGAAAAAAATCACCCATATCAAACTACCCTTTTTTAACAGAATCTATAGTATATTTACTGTTCTTTTCTGCACTTCTAAATATGTGAGAATTGTATGCTTTTGACACAAAAAAATGTGGTGTCTTTCGTTCGTTTTCTACCCGCCTGCCAAGGAAGGGTTGTCTATTTATTAATTAACTGCATGTTACAGCAGTTATACCTAGTTTAGTAACGACAGTGACCACCTTAGCATCAGATGGTCCGCGCACTTGTTTGCCTCCCTGTGGCATAAAAATACGCTGAAAAGAGCAAAAACACAATAATCCAGACAAAAAAAATATGCCTGCGGTGCGGAGGAACTTTGCGACGCCATATTTTAGTTTTTTAATAGTTTTAGTTATCATCATTCTCCTGCCCTTATCCCAATTTATTTGGTGTCGGCGCAACATGTCCTTTTTTTCCATACTTCTCTATTATTCGTCATCTCGGTAGTCACCCCCTTTCTACCCATATCATCTTTCACACAATCCATCCATCGTTTCTTTGGTCTTCCCCTACACTTATAGCCATCGACATTCATACTCAAAACTTTCCTCACGACATTTTCCTCACTCTTCCGCATCACATGCCCATACCATGACAGCCGATTTCCGCACAACTTTTCAGTTACCGGTGCCACTTTCAGACTTCCTCTTAATGTACTCATTTCTTATTCTATCCATTCGTGTAACACCACACATCCCTCTTAGCATTCTCATCTCAGCTGCCTGCAACTGCTTTTCATTCATCCCTTTTGTGGCCCAACATTCTGATCCATACAAGACAGCAGGTCTAACCATTGTTTTATATATCTTCCCCTTAAGTTTAAGGGGAATGCGGGAGTCGCAGATTGTTCCCGTTACTAGTTTTAGTTATGTTAGGATATAATTTTGTTATTTTTAGGTTATGTTTATATTACATTTAAAGCTATATAATGCCTAGAGGTTAACTTAAAAGGAACAATCATCTGCCTAGCCTTTTACCAACTGTGTTGGGGTCAGCTTCCAGTGTCTGGTCTGGTATTTTACATGGAGCGACTGCCTATCTGGCCTCCACAACCCAGTCACTGGGTAATACGATACCACTTGGCAAGACTGGTTGTTTAGACTTTCGGGCTTCTGACGACCCGGAACGACTGTCAAAGATCCACGAATGACAGCCGATACCAACGGCTTAACGTGCTTTCCGAGGCACGGAGGAGCCTCGGTATGTAAAGATGGTCACCCATCCACGGACCAACCCCGGCAAGCGTAGCTTAACTCCAAAGGAACCACAACAAATAATCTCAAGGTTGTTTATTGTTAACGATGCCAAGCCAGGTGCTAGGGCAGGTGTCCTTGAAGGCGGGGCTGGAGTGCGCCAGGTGGATGTCCACCAGTTCAGCAATGGGCAGCATCCTGGAGGCCAGCGCCTTCAGCATGTCGATGACCTGCGGCCCCACCATCTGCGGCTTGGTGGACAGCACCTCCAGAGTCTTGGACCTGATCGCGAAGTTCACTGTGTTGCGGAGGTGGTACTGTTTGATGTGAAAGAAAATGGAAATCGATAAGTACCACAAACCAATTGAAGTTGGGACAGTGAAGGAATTTTTAGTCGGTAAAATTAAATAAGGGATAATTTTTCAATAGTAATAACTTTTATCTCAAAAATAAATAAGACATACTTTGTACACAAAAGCTGTCAAACCGCCATATTTACTCCAAAAATAAAAATTATCGGAAGATTGAAAAATTAGCCTATGCAAGAATGCTTTCAGAAACCCCAGAACTTTGAGCACCAGCCGTACTCAGCTGGTGATCCAGTGTGATCTAGTCTAGAACCTAGCTAGATCATAGAGAATTATAGTTTTCTCCTGTAGTGTCGTTGATACAGAACAATGCACACTAAACCATCACAAATAAATATAGGTGTAGATATAAACCATTCTAAAAATGAACGACCTTTCACAAAACGTGATTGTTTCAATGTGTGAGAAGAAATGCTTATTGCGAAATCTTTAGTTGTGTGCGTACCTTTACTGGTAATATGGACTCGTCGTCGCACTTAGAGGTCAACTAATCGTGCGATCAGTTCAGGTAACAACCTGTACGGCGGGGAGCATGCGCTTTGTATGGAACGATACGTTCGCTCTGTCGCGCGTTCGTGTCATTTATACACTAGTTGGCCGACAAATCCGGCTGTTTGACGTTTGGGCAAGTCGGGTAGGTACCGTTTGCATAAAAAAATCAGTGTTATTGTGTATATCTTTATGTCTGTAAGTTATTTATTTAGTTTAGTTGTTGACCGTACTCGCCGGTGACTGAGCAACCAATGACAAAGACCAATTATGTGTATTGCGTCCATACACTTCTTTGCATGTGAGCGTAATTGCTATGGAGGGGCGTTCATTTTTAGAATGGTTTATCTCTGCCTACCTAACTTTTTGTCATTGAGGTAATATTACCTCAATGGTTTTTGTCAGTTTCTTTTTAGGGGCTTGTAGATTTTGTTTCTCTAATACGTGCCTGGATGAGTAGGGCTACTCCAAGATGAACTGGTTTGATCTCCATCTCCTTGAGCTTCCGCACCAGGATCCTCGGTGTTAGGTCGTCTAGCTTACCTAGCTGAGCTAGAATTCGCGGAGCCTGCAACATATACATAAATAATTATTTTATTAGAGTGCCAGTAATTAAAAACAAGTTTCAGCATCAAGTAGCACGATGGCATATGGGGATATAAGATTTCAAAAATAAAAAGAATACCGATTATTCTTTATATTTTTGAAAACTTATAAAATAAAACCAAATCTTTAATGTTTTTTTTATTTAATCTATAATGGTTAAGTCACTTGGATTTTCCGTGTGTGTTATTTATTGTCTCCTGCTGTATTAAAACCGAAACACGATTACTTGAAATTTTTTCGATAGAAAAAAAATTCAAAGCCATCTATTTTCCGTTTTATACGATTATACGTAAACAGCTTAAATGAACAGTAAAATTTGCAGTTTCGAAGGTATTTAAACATATTAAGAACTTACTATGCTAAAAAATTAGTTAAGTAGGTATCTCATTTTGTCATTAATCTACATTTAAACGAAGCGCTTTTTAATTCCAGTGCGCGTGTGTTCTACTTCGCGCGTTAACGAAATTTCACTTACATCGAGCTAAGCCACGCTTCGATATATCCTCTTAATTTGGTCTTTTTTAACCGACTTCAAAAAGGAGGAGGTTCTCAATTCGTCGGAACCTTTTTTTTTTTATTTTTTTTTTATGTATGTTCCCCGATTCATCGAAGATGGCTAGACCGATTTGGATTCTTTTTATTTTATTCGAGAGGGTATACATCACAGTTGGTCCCATATAAAATTGATTAACTTTGCTTGGGTAGTTTTTGAGTTAGCTTCAATAATACGTATTTTTTCCCCACTTTTATATGGACGATGTTCTAGTTTGTTTTGCAGATAGTGGTATTAGATTTTGCGTGGGGTAGGTACACAACTAAAAAGTGAAAAATAAAAACTTTTTTACAAAAAAATACAACCGACTTCCAAAAACAACACTACAAAGTGAAAAATAACTTTAATTTCGGAAGTCGGTGGCAAAAAACGAAAATAAATTTAACACCGACACCGACACCGACTTCCGAAATTAAAGTTATTTTTCACTTTGTAGTGTTGTTTTTGGAAGTCGGTTGTATTTTTTTGTAAAAAAGTTTTAATAGCTTCAAACTAAGAATATATTGCGTAAATATCGGGAAAAGGAAAAATAGAAAGAAAATGAAAGAAACTGAATAGACTTTTAATAATGAAGACTATCCATTACATCCTCTATCTTCAGTCATACTCAGTCTACCAGCTGAAATGATTTTAAGAAGTTTAGTCATCATATGCCTAGCCTTTTCCCAACTATCTTGGGGTCGGCTTCCAGTCTAACCGGGTGCAGCTGGTACTTTACATGGAGCGACTGCCTATCTGGCCTCCACAACCCAGTCACTGGGTAATACGATACCCCTTGATAAAACTGGTTTGCCAGACTTTCAGGCTTCTGACGACCCGGAACGACTGTCAAAGATCCACGAATGACAGCCGGGACCAACGGCTTACTTAACGTGTTTTCCAAGTACCTACGGAGGGGTCTTGTTATGTAAAAATGGTCACCGATTCACGGACCAACCGCGGCCAGCGTAGCTTAACCTAATCGATCGACCCGTGCGGTTGTTATTACTGAGCCACAAACCCCTGATTTTAAGAAGTGCACCTTATATAATTTCTGTTATGTACTTATTTTATTTGCAGCTGACTATTCCTACACCTTGGTACACAGCATTTCAAGCAGGGAAGGGGGGGGGGGGGGGCTTAATTTCTCAATGTCGCGCGCTGTCTCTATTGTCAACTAGGTTCAACTGAGATTATGTTCGAATACAATTGTTACATTTTACAAACGTAAAGTTTGTTTACGTACTAGATGAACAAACTTTACGTTTGTAAAAGTTTTAATAAAATTTAAATAAAAATGGAAACCTGTTAGGGAGAAATTGCACTCATCATTATGAACAACTTTTACGATGAAACCAACTGAAACTGCCGAAATGCGAAATGCGTATGAAATCGCTAGATAAAATCTACTGTAGGTACCTACCCTACATTTTATTGAGTTTTGCGAACATGTATGGAGCGACTGATGTTTTTTATTTGATTATTTCGATAATATAATTACTCCTTTATATTAGGGTTCCGTACCAAAATGGTAAAAAGGAACCCTCATGGTGCGATTCAGTCTGTCTGTCTGTCTGTCACAGCTGGATATCTCAAGAACTACTAATGATATCAACTTGAAATTTAGAACAGTTTTAGATGACATTAGCCCAACTATTTTGCAACTAAGAAAGAAATTAAACAAAAATATTTTTTGCAATAGGGACTGAAAGGGGTCTTAAAAATTCGATGTGGCGCTACTAGGGCATGTGGGGTATCATATGAAAGAACGCTGTTTGCACATTCTCAAACATTTTTTTTTTTTTAGGATGCATAGTTTTCGACTTTTGATGACACACACAGGGAAAATAAAACGATGTCTGTAAATAGCATACTTTTTCAGAAATCGGAACGGAACCCTCGGTGCGTGAGTCCGAATCGCTCTTGACCATTTTTTTAATTCTATTATTTGTAGTTCGAGGCAGAGAGCAACACGTGTAGTGTCCATTTGTAAATGTCATAAAACGAACAATATCTAAGGCAAAAATCATGGTAAACAATATTGTGCAACATAGTTGTAGAAACCCATGTGTTGTTGAAAACTTGTTTTACACATTCAGGCCACTGCTAGCAATTTTACCAGCAACATGTTTCAGTAACATGTTTCAGTAACATGTTTCAGTAACATGTTTCAGTAACATGTTTCAGTAACATGTTTCAGTAACATGTTTCAGTAACATGTTTCAGTAACATGTTTCAGTAACATGTTTCAGCAACATGTTTCAGCAACATGTTTCAGTAACATGTTTCGGGGATTAAAATTATAAGGTCTCATTAAAATAGATGGACAAACTTTTAGAAATAATTCAGACCTCCAAAATAAGGACAATGGTAAAAAAAAAAGTTGAGAGGTGTCAAGGGACACCCGGATGGAATGAAGTTCCTTTCGATTAATTAGTGAAGGAATTGTAATATAATTTTTTTTTTTTTCTTTGTTTCTTTTTTTTTAGTTTTTTTTTTTTTTTTTGTTATATCTGGCTTGCTTTCTATAAGAGAGAGAGAGAGACAGACAGAGAAGCATGCGCACGTCGCACAGCTTACAATAGCTTACTATAGCAAAAAGTGTCGTTACAACTTTTCGTGAGAATTTTTTCCGTCTAGCCCCCTTTCACAACGCGCGATAAGGAACTTCGTTCCAAAAACAGCTCACGAAAGTCACTAAAAATGTTGGTTACCCAATGCATAAACACATCCATGTCTTCGTTATCTCATAATTCTGATACTACAAATCTGCTGGCGCACGTGACCACGTCACCGCCCGCGCCCGCCGCGTTTTTTTTTATTATTTTAGGTTAAAATAAAATTACCTTAATTAGTTTTGCTTGGATATCTTTGATTAGACGTACTGAATGCTGTGTTAATATTTGACCATCTATTTTAATGGGACCATAAATATTGCGTAACTTTTGTTTATGACGGAAACTGGGCTTAAAAGAACGTCTTCCTATTTTCAACTTCAGTTCCTGATTTGTGGCTATTGAGGAAAAGTCGCCAACTGGCTGTTTTTGCTAAATGTAAATCAGCCATCTGTCATAGCATTGTCAACATAACTTTTGGGAAATTAATGTCCATTGCTTTATTGACATTCGAAAATTTCTTAACAATGACTTTTTAATTTAATTTGACCAGGTTCTGCTGTTGTTGTTGACTTAACTTTACGGTGAGTATCCGTTTACAGTTATTTTACTCTGACAGGTGACAGCAACAACCCAACAGCAACCTTATAGTAACGACAATAAATATCACTTTGATTTTAGCAGACTTGTTAGAGGCAGCAACCCAACAGCGACCTTATTGTAATAAAAATAAATATCATTGTGATTTTACAATGATGCAAGATCAGAGGACAAATAACTCTGAATGATCTGTTGTGTCAACATCAACATCACTTCGAAATTCAAATGGAATTGAGTCTTGAATCCGCGACCAAAAACAAAAGTTGAATGTAGTTACTAAAGAACATAACGCTCTCGCAGATAGGCGCAACGCGACGGTGCAACGCGATTCTGGTGAAACAATTTCCATTAAACTTTCATTTTATTGTTCTACTAGAGTCGCCTCACGCTGTCGCGTCGCGCCTGTCTGCGGGTGCCTTTACACTATGATGCGATTATAAGTAGGTACTTACGACCCGATGGTAGTACTTACTCTTGTAGTGCATGTATCTGGACTGTTATTAGCGACCATACTCACAGTGAACATGATGTCGTACAGTCGGGCGCACGCGTGGAACACTTGCACGTCAGCCATCTGGTCGTGCATGTCCCTACTCTCTACGGACATGTAGTATTGGTGCGCCGTGGCTATTCGGTTTTGCGCTGTCGTGTTGTGGGGCAGGTCCTGTTCAAAAAAGTTTAATTAACAGAGAATTAATCAAATATAAAAAGCTTACCAGAGAGGCTAAATAAGTGACATTCTATTGTAGACTAGCGAGCTTAATATGTCAATCCTGTTGAAAGTCGTTTAGAACCTGTAAAAAAACAAAACGCTTTGATACGGCCATTGTCAAAGCGCTATATCAAAGCGTTTTGGGGGCAGACGAGCGGACCGTGAATTAACCAATCACAGTGCTTGAAATTTCCACTCCGCATCAGTGGAAACAGTGTACGTACAGCGGAGCGAACTTTCAAATAAAATATATGAACACGCGGCCCCGAGCCGGACAGAACGGAGTCGAGCAGGGCGGTCCGACCAATCACAGTACTCGAAATTTCCACTCCGCTTCAGTGGAAACACTTGCCACTTTTCAATGCTCTTCTCCGCTCCGCTCTGCTCAGCTGCGCGTCAGTGGAAACGGACCCTTAGGTAGGTAGTTTGAGGGACTGTAAAGTAAGTTATGAATGGGTGACTTGGTCTACCTCGCGTTTTAAGTTTGACAAAGTCCCTTTACGATAAATGGATATCACTTTATGCGATAAGAACACCATGGTACCCTTAAAACATAATAATTGCTTTGTAAATGCTCCGTATGCCTTACAATAATGTCCTAAATCTGAATTTACATGACAAGGCCTTTTCACAGCCGCGATGTGTTCTACTACATATTTTGAATTATTCTGATACAGAAATAATCATGTAGGTATCTACTTTTAATTTGACAAAGCTTCTTTTCAATCAAAATCAAAATCAATCAATAGTCATTTATTCAAACTAGGCTGAGAATCAGCACTCCCCCAAAACGCCCGCCTTACATCACTCCCAGTACTTTAGCTGCGAAGAAGTGGCGCAACAAACTCCCCAGCAGCACAGCTGATGTCTGTTCAGTTAGAAAAATTTGATTCTATACCTACTATATATATAAAAAAAAAAAAATGCATATTAAAAAACGTACACGGAAATGAACTCTTGACTTCCAAACTAAGTAGGACTTGTATTATGGAAGTCAAGGCGCTCTCTCATTTTATATGATTAATTAATACAATAAAAGTAAGGGATGCATGCAGCAAACAAAAAAATATTTGATTATTTTTGTTTATTTTGATTTTAAACCAAGTGTAATGTAAGTGTATTTTAGCCAAAAGAGAGATTAGGGGCTTAAAAACTGCAGGAGAGTTTGTTGCGCCACTTCTTCTTCTCACCTAAAGCACTAGGAAGTGGTGAAGGGCGAGCGTTTTGGGGGACAGTCTTATGTAATTTCGACGTTTAGAAAGTGCTGTTACTCAGTCTAATTTTTGAATAAATGACTTTTAATTTTGATAGGGATAAATATAATCTACGGGGCTCATTTTCTTCTAACAGGGCGTTGAAGTTTTATATTCTACCATCCACATATCAGACAAATGTCTCTCCTACAGAAAATAAACACACACACACACATTACGCTCTAGACGCTTGTTGCTCCAGGGAATGATGCTCCATGGACTTGTACATAATAGGTTTGATTGCTCTGAATTAATCAGTAAAATATGCTATATTGTACCTAGAACAGTGTTGAGACGTGAAGCGCGCTCTTATCCACTGTTTGCTACAACTCCCTGCCGCACAAATGCAGGGGAGAGAGCGCCGCTCCAGAGATTTGTTCAGGCTTACAATAATAACTTTAATGATATTGATGTTTTTGCCCTATCTAAATATACATTTAGAGAACAAATTAATAAGCGCCTTGCTCATAAATTTTAATTATTATGTACCTTTTATTTAGACATGTAATAGCTAATTAATTACTGCTTAATTTTCCCAACACTATCTTTTTTTTTTTAAACTAGTAACATGTGGAAACGTAGTGGATCGTACATTTACTTATAGCATACTGTGTATCTAGATTTAATATACAATGTACGATTGTCTGTTTTCCCAAATAAAATAAATAAAAATAAAAATAAACCCTGTATTTATTTATTTTTGGCTGCTTGTTACAGAATGTTCACATTATTCGGGTATTGTTGTCCGAGCCCATTGTTTCAGTTCGATGTGCATAAAGGAACGGTTTCTGCTCGTATATACCAGCGCAGTAAGTTAATAAATAATTTATAGTCGACTCGTATGAATTGGTGCGTTAAAATAAACTTTCCTTTTGAAATACGATATTTATGAAATTTCACATTTGATATAGGTCGATATAATTTTGACCATGATATTGATATTGATATTTTTTTTTTTTTTGATATTGTTAGGCTTGGCGATACCTTTAACTATTCACTAAAGGCTCCTTCAAACGGGCGCGAGACGCGACGGAAATCGGAACCGCTCGCTCCATTTCAATGACAAGGCTACTACAGTAGCTCACTGACTTTATAAGTATAAACAACGTTAAAAAAATAATATTACATATTATGATTGTGTTAATGATTTAACGAAAACAATTAAAAAAAACTTTCTGACAGCGCACATTCAAGCGGCGCTCGTGCCTTTGTGTTGCGCGCGATTCGCGTCGCGTGTCGCGCCTGTTTGGAGGAGCCTTAATTGGAAAGATATCTTTTGGCTACTGCCTGTCGACATCATTCTAAGTAGTGTTCTGTGTTGTTGTTCATTATAAGTTGTGAACTGTTTGTAAAGGGACTTTTTTCTATCCTAAAGTGCACTTTTATAGAACTAAATTAGCCAAAATGCTCTTCATCTGCATACCTTCCCGTCTAACCGGATTCAGCTGAATACTACTATTTTACATGGAGCAAAAAAAAAAAAAAAAGAAGAAAAAATGAAAAAGAAAAAAAAAAAAAAGAATAAAGAAGAAGAAAAAGAGAAGAAGATTTTTTTTTTTTCTTTTTAGCAACTGCCTATCTGACCTCTACAGCCCAGCAAATGGGCAGACAATAATGTCAGACTATTGGGTTTCAGACGACACGTAACGACTGCCAAAGATCCAAGAATGACAGCCGGGAAAAACGGATTAGCGTGCTTTCCGAGGCATGGGGTCTCCGTATTTAAAGATAGTCACACATCTATGGACCGACTGCGGCAAGTGTAGCTTAACCTGATCGATGGACCCGTGCGGGTGTTATTGCTTAGCCACGAGCCCCTTCTAAATGATCAAATGCCATAATGGTTAAATGTTATAGATTCTAGTACTGATGGTGATGGTACTCCATCAGCATAGCATTTGGCAATTTTGTTTTTTAAAACTGCACTTGTAAGACAAATTCACTGTAGTTATCAAAGACTAGCTGCGTCCCGCGGTTTCACTCGCTTAGACTGGGATAAAAAATAGCCTATGTGTTAATCCAGGGTATATAAACTATCTAAATAGCAAATTTCATCCAAATCGGTCCAGCCGGCTGAGCGTGAAGAAGTAACAAACACACACACACACACTCACAAACTTTCGCCTCTATCATAATAGTGTGTGTGTGTGTGTAATTTTTACAAAGATACGAATATAATGTTTTTTCTTACCCTAACGAAAGGAAAGGTAAAGGAATCGGGCTTTTAAAAATATCCATTAAATTCCACATACCTTAGCAATATCGATGAGTTTCATAATGAGCGAGGAATAAATTCGTCTGCTGATCGCATCCGTGCGCCTCGAGCGGTAATTGTCTACCTCGCTGAAACGGCACACACGTGGAATGAAACATATCAAGGATTACGAGGGTATACTCCTCTTGTTTTGTTTTATATGGTTGTTAGGGGATAATGTGATGTTTGTATGATGTGGATTTTAACTCAGTGCCAAACATAGAAAAGCAGAGAATTACATGTTTGATCTAAATGCAATTAATACTATATTGGTATTGTTAATCTCTAAAAATAAAAAGAGATGTCCTGCCTGATTGACTGACTCATCAACGCCCAGATCAAACCCTTGTACCTAGAAAGCTGAAATTTTGCACAGAGGTTCCCTTTATAATGTGGACAAGGAATAAGGAAGGATTTCCCGGTAGGTCGTTCCCGTGAGATATTTTCCGACATCCACGCGTGCAAAGCCGCGGGCAAAAACTAGTCCTTTATGTATTGATTCTCTCTATGGGTCGTAGGAAAGAGCAGAGGTGACGCAGTGGTATCGGCCCCAACTTACGAGTCACCCTTTACTTTGTATAATTTATTTCATCACCACTGCTCTCAAAACGGTGAAGGAAAACATCGTGAGGAAACCGGCATGTCCTAAAACCAAAACTTCGAAGACATTGTGACATCTACCAACCCGTACTGGGCCCGCGTGGTGGATTACGGCCCACTCCCTCTCACAGAGAGGAGGCCTGTGTCCCAGTAGTGGGAACATTATAGGCTGAATAAGATGGGTCGCAGCTACATGGGAATAGCTTCTAGTCTTCCCAAATGTGGCTCAATATCAATATTTTACACGTAACTGCCATCGAAACTATGCACCTATCCTAAGCCGCTGTAAGCCATAATGTCGTTCCGGCCAGTTTCTATGGGAATCCGACATGAAATATAATGTTAACAGCGCCGTATATACCCTGGTTTATGCCGTAGGAGGTTCGAGGACAATGGAAGCAATCATATCAAGCCATAGATACAGGAAACGAGCATTGATCACCACTAGATAACAGCATATGTACCTATTGGTGATTTTAGACATGTCTGTCCAGGTTTTTTCGCTGTTTTTGTTGACCTTATATAGTTAGCTATCTAGCGCCTATTTGAGGTTATAAGGATCATAAAGAACATTTTGGCCTTGGTTTATGCGAAGTTTTGAACCCGCAACCAACTTAATAAACCCACCTCTGAACCTATACATAAACTCATGCCTTATTTCCATGTGAGATCCCTACAAATACATACATTATACATACTCCTTTTTAGGGTTCCGTACCTCAAAAGGAAAAAACGGAACCCTTATAGGATCACTCGTGTGTCTGTCTGTCTGTCTGTCTGTCTGTCCGTCTGTCACAGCCAATTTGCTCCGAATCTAATGGAGCGATTAAGTTGAAATTTGGTACACATATGAATTTCTGTGACCCAAATACGGACGGGTAAAGTAAATAAATTAAATTTGAATATAGAGGTCACTTTTGGGGGGTAAATAAGAAAATGAAAAAAAAAAGTTTTGCAAACTACACCATGTGGCATGTCAAATGAAAGGGCTTACTATGAGTTTCTCAAATATATTTTTTTATAACTTTAAAATAAATTGTTTTACAGTTATTTAAGAAAATAGACAAAAATTGACCATTCCCCCCCCCCCTTATCTCCGAAACTACTGAGCCTAAAATTTTGAAAAAAATACAGAAAATAGATCTTTACCTGTAGATTACAGGAAAACCTATAAGAAATCTGTGGTCTTAAAATAACATGGTAAATCTCTCAATATTGTGAGTACAAACTTACATTTACAGTTTGACTGTATGGGAGAACATGTTTTTCAACTACAATGTTAAGTTTGTTCTTAAGATAAATTCATCTCAACTACGGAACCCTTCATTATGCGTGGTCCGACACGCACTTGGCCGGTTTTTTTCGATATCTTTACAAAATAAACCCACCGTTTAACAATATACTTGATGATTAGCGACATGGTCCGGTTGAGGTAGACCTGGTTCTCCTTCTTCAGGTCGAAGAGCAGTTCTTCCTCAAACTTGGAGTCTTGTAGGGCTTCCACTATAGCCTTCGCAAGGCGTTTGTTTTCTTGGAACTCAGCCTGGTGAATTATGAGCATCGGAGAGAAAGAAAATGAGAGGCATTGTTAGTAGTGTGTAGGTTTAGCTCTAATAATAGATGTTCAGACAAAGAACAGCGGAAACAGTCCAGCAAATAAAAATGTAAATTATATGGTAGCAATTTTTTGTAATTTTGTGCAGTTTTTTTGTAACAACACACAGTGAACATTCCATACATAACATAATTTAATTTTAAAGGCTTTATTTAGCAGATACAGAAATAAAAATGGTCCTTTTGTTCGTAAACCGTATCTGAACTGAACAAAGGAAAATGCATTCCGCAGCGATTAAAATAAATAAATGTTTTTAAGAACACGCTACAATGCAAAACAGAGCAATTTAGATCTCATAAAATGTTACAAAAAGAATACTTCAAAATAAAATCGTATAGTTTTTTTTTATCTTGGCGGCATTTACATCTGTATGCGTCCCTTATCAGAACATGCATTGTTGCCAAATTTCCGGAGCTGTTTTGCAATTCAGAGTGTGCAACAAAACAATTACGATTACCTCAGGGTTGGTGTTGGCAGTAGCGAGCGCCGCAAATGCAAGGACGACTGCGAACAAGGCGGCCATTCCGCACTGAAACATTCACTTTAACTGCCCATATTCATTTTATTTTTCAGGAAAAATTACTTTCACAGAGAATATCTAACGAACGCTGTGTTTTTTATTCACGAGGGACAGACGATAGTGGCGGTGAGTCCAAAATGGCGGAGCTGTGAGGCACGTAGTCGAGTGTAATGCTACGAGTTCGGTCGGTAGCCGGTTTGTACTGGTCTCGTAAAACGTGATTGGTAATAAATTTTTACGACGCGTTAAGTGACTTGTATTTGCATTATGACAATGCTTTCAATTTGAATTGGAGCTCTGTACATAACCTTATTTTGGCATATGGATAGCTATAGAACTGAATTGAAGCGGTGATTGAGTGATTATTATTTCAATTTATTTTTAAAAAGCTTTTTCGTTAGGAATTTAGTGAATTTGCAAACTTCTAATATTGTACTCCCAAATACCTCCCACTGTTTCATTCAATTCTAAAGGAATACAGTCCTCGATCCATCGCCTCATTTGAGAATTTCAAAAAGTTTTAAATAAGTCTACATTTAATTGACTTTATATCGGCGTGTGTTTTATTAAAATTTTACAAATTTTCGTTGATCTCCATTATCATTCTTTTTTACTCGGAATTAGTTAAAAATTTGATACAACTGCCATACCAAAAAATATTCATGAAAATGGCGTGTTTTTCCACAAAATTCAGTTTTGCATTCCAAATTGAAAAATTGCAACTACGAAGAGATAAAATTTTAAAAAATCTTTTAAAAACCGTCCGTTCTGGATAGTGCACGCTGTACCAATTCAAGATAAATGGATGTTCAGTAAATAAGCCACAAAATCTGAAACCAAGAGAAAAGCGTTCACGAGATTTCGTAAACTTTTCCTGGTCTAAGTGATATCAATTTTAGAATAGATAACTTAAAGTGGATTTTTGTCGTATTATTTTCTAAAAATAAATTTGAAAAGAAAACCGCTATATTTTTAGAGAGCCACACGAGAGGAAAATTCGTAACAATACGTTTTAGATAATGACCAAACTTCCGAATTTTCCAACCATTACAAGTAAATATTGTAACGTTTTTATACGGAATAAATAATATGTTTGAAGAATCGGTGCCGAACCTGTGCGGATAGAACGCAATGTTGTCATTCTTAATATTATATTTATAAAAAAAAATAACGTTGAAAGAGCCCAAAGATTGATACTAAAAGTGAGTTTATCTAAGCCTCGTCTTTTCTCCACCACAAAACTTTATGAGGAAACTCAAGTGCTAACTGTACGCCAGTTGTACATATTGCAAACGGTACTTCTTCAACACTCCGACTTACCTGAAAGAGAAAACGCATAGCTCTCTCCAGAAGAAACTATGCAATATGTGAGTCAACTGCTGTAAACACCTCCTTTGCGCAAAGATTCTTTCCAATCCGAGGGGGTGAATTGTTCAATAAGATAAATAAAGTGATCAATATAGCTAACTGTCGTAAAACTGAGTGCAAAAGCAAAACAATCAAATGGTTAATAAATCGAAGCTACGCTGAAACTGAAAAAGTCCTAGAGATAATAAAGTAACATATATACATATATACCTATCTATATATTTATGAAATATCGTATGAACAATAAAAGTAGACATACACACACTCAAACACTCCACAACACACCCCCACACCCTCACACATACACACACCATTAATCACTTGCAATTGTACCACGTTGACAACGTTTACTGTGGTGTGTGGTTTACTGTTTAGGGGATCCTGGAGTTCTAAAATACAGGCCTAGGCTTAGTTTAGACTCCAGATCTTCCACAAATTACAAATTGTCTAAATATCTGTCAACTTAATGTCCATAGTATATTCGGAAATATAGGAATGTAATTTGTGTTGATAAATAAACATTTTTTTTTTTTAGAATTAAGTATTGTGTATTTATTTGATTTTTATTTGTTATTTATATCTCATTGCATGCTGCACCGGTCGACGTCATCACGACAACGCGGGCTGACGCTGAATGCCAGCGCTGTGGCTCTGTCTGATTCTACTTTTCGTTCGTCTTGGGTTGGTCTTTGGTCTATGTAATTGTATGTTCAACTACAAATGGAAAAATAAATTTTCATTAAAAAAGTAAAAACCGACTTCAAAACCTAAAATAACTTTCTTAATAAAAAACTTAACAGCTTCTGAAGTCGGTGTCTTCAGTTCTTCAATGCCCTTAGCTTGGCACCGACTTCAGAAGCTGGTAAGTGGAAAGTTATTTTATTCATTTTAGGTTTTGAAGTCGGTTTTTACTTTTTTTAAAGTATTTTTTTTTTGTTTTAATGTTAGCCACTTGCGCGACCGCGGGAACTTTGTTCCGCAACAGTAGGTTGTCCGTGGGAACAAAGTTTTTGTGAATTTTATACGATCATACATTCAAACGAAACATACACTACGATAGAGTCCAGTTCTCTGGCATCCATAAAAACATTCGAACGTTACAAGATTCCAAGAATCTTCGTTGCATCGGCATTGTTTGTAAACACGTGTGAAGTGCTGGCTGACGTCACGGTGCGCGGACGCATGACTGTACGATGGACTGTTTTTTTGGGTAGAGCCGCTTTCGTTCTAGTGGTTATTTCTTTGCGTCATGTTTACCGCAAATAAACGTATTTTCTTTCTTTCTTTTCTTTAACTTCATACAACTCAATAACTATGAACTAATACAATAGCATCTTAATTATTTTATTGAACAGTGTTCCTTGCTGAGGTTGTTCTTTGAAGAGTTTCATTTGAATACTAGTATTACATAAAGTTACATCGGAAGTTGTGAAGTAACTGTTCAAGTTTTCCAATAATCATAATAGTGATTTAGGAAAATCAAAAGTCGCATCATATACCTACCCATCGTATATTGAATTATAATAATGTGTTTCTATTCTATCAATTTCATACCATATTTTACAACCACTGAAAATACCAACTTACAAACAGGATACCTAAACCAATCTAAAGCCATCACCAACAAGATTGCATGGGTGAAATACTCGGCGTACCGGCGGGGCGTAGTGGCGTCGCCGTCGTGTCGTACTGTCGGCGTATCGGTAAATATCGGCGCGTGTCGCAATACTTTTACTGCCACCGTAAAACTCGGGATTTATTGCGTTTACAATACGCCACTAGTACATACGTGGATTTATGGAAATCTGTTATATTGTGTGCGAGAATATTGCTAGTTGCTTCGCACTACAGGGCGTCAAATTTTGATGGATGAATATAAATGTTGTATGGGAAATGTAGGTGTTGAGTAAAGCCAGCAGTTAATTGGAATTTCTGTTACGCTTTATCAGAAATATGTACCTACATGTTTTTTTCAAGCAAATCACAGTTTAGTCTAACCCAATTGTCAAGCACGACCAGAAGGCTCATCCAGTCTTGTACGTTTGAACAAACTGCCGTCCTAGGTCTTCTCTAAAACTTCTGTAAAATATGTTTCAATCCGTTGGTACATCTGCATCTAATCTGTTTGTATTCATATCAAACTTAGACACTCCAGAATTTTTAAACCAACATCTGCGTCCTATAAATGTTGCAGCAATGGCAAAGCTGACAGTTATACAGATGCTCACATTCGTAAATCCATTTTACAACTCAAAACTAACTAGAAAAACATAACCCGCTACAAACACTCAGAATAAAAAAAAAAAACAATAACTGTCACATCGACGCAGCTCGTAAAACGGAAAGATAAAATTTTACGCGATCCACGTTACACATCAGAAAATTGAGAAATTCTAGACAAAACTTTAATATTACACATGGCGATAAGTGAAACGTGAAATTTCAGCGTTTTCCCGCGTCCTGGAAATTTATCCGCAGCGGGATCGCGCGGGAATGGGATCCCATTCGATTTCCGCGCACTTTTCGCGGCACTACTTTCGGGTGGGGACCGGCGCGGGAGCGAGCGGGGAGCGGGAAAGCGGACACGTGAAAATGGAAGATCGTTATCAATTAATTTGTTCTGTGATTTATTAAAACTATATGACGTAAAATTTTTGAAAGTATAGTTGTGTTTCTGTGAGATAAGTTTCACTATTACTTTTAGTTACACTGATTCGTTTATCCAAAGGTTTTTTGTTAATTTGAGCTATTGCAATTGGCTCTGGGAAGCCTTGATTGCTTAACCGGGCATTGGCGGGGCGAGAAGGGCCTCTCGTCGTACTAATACAATTTTAAGTAGCACAGCTAAGGGCGTCCCATGTGGGACTCGAACCTAGGCTTAGGGCGCTACTGGTTACTGAGCAAGTGGGGACTTGTAGCATCGAATAGATATTATTATTAGGGACGGTTTTTATTTAACTATACTTGCTTCGCGCTTCAACGGTCGGTGTACGGTTAACGTACAGGCATTTGTTTTGCTGACGCCGCGACCTACTTTCCACGAGTCGTTTTATATCAAGTTTTCACTCGGTGATTGATTATTTTTTTTTTTTCTTCCGACTTACACAACACAACACATTCAGTTATACACTCAACAATACTTTATATTATTTATTTGCACCATTTTCTTGTCGTATTTATATTTCACTCATTGTTCTATTTGTGTTAAGACTTTACTTCCTTTTTTACATTAATGCACATTGACAGCCAGTCGCCTGCGCCCGCGTCTCATGCATGGTCTCATCGCTTGTCATAAATATAGACAATAGTCTATAGCATAGACTAGTGAGGTTGGACCGTCGGGCGTCAAGCGTGAGTCGAACTTTACACCTTATTGACGGTTTTTGTTTTTTTTTTTTTTTTTTTTCTTTTCAAGTATTCTAGTATTTGTATTTTATTTTATTTGATTTTATTCCCCTTGCTATTTTTAATTGATATCCGTGTATATGTCCGTGGCATCACACAGGCCCTATCAGAATACCAGCGTTGCGGTATTTATTTTGTAAATATCGCAGCTTTATGCTGAGATGGGAGCCTTTTTGGCCTCGCACAGGTCTCTTTTTTTTTAGTCTGATTTCTTTTTTTTTTGTTTTTTTGTTTTTTAATGTTTATTTTGTTACTTTTATATGCTCTTTTTTAACTGTATTTCCTGTGCGTGTCCCAAATAAAATGTTTTTCTTTCTTTCTTTCTTTCTTTTCTTTCTTTCTGGTGTAATTAATCGTCAGTTGACCAATATCTATCGTAACGAAGAAACCGTGATTAGCATCCCATATAACTATTGTAACTTTTAACTAATAAACTTCGGGAACAAGTAGTCTGTGGTTTTCGTCAACTCAACCTCTAACTAACGACGCCTGGGCCATACAGTCGGGGGGATGTTTTATACAAAGGGGTAGTTTCCATATGTATGAGCAGTGGTGGCCCAGTGGCAACGGCCGCGACTTACAAGTTGTAGGTCGTAGGTTCGACCCCAGACAGGCGCTTTACTTTGTGTGAATTATTTCATCACTACTGGTCTCAAAAACGGTGGAGGAAAACATCTTGAGAAAACCGGCATGTCCTAGAACCAAAAATTCGAAGACATGCGACGTCTACCAACCCGCACTGGGCCCGCGTGGTGGCTTACGGCCCACTCCCTCTCACCGAGAGGAGGCCTGTGTCCCAGCAGTGGGAACATTGTAAGCTGATTATTTATGAAAGATTTCACTGCTTTCCCATCTTCCCTTTGTGAATTCCTGTTTTGGCCGAAGTACCTGAAGTAGTCAATAGGTAAGGTCATTCTACCTAGAATGACCTTACCTATTGACATTACTACATGTTTCTGTGCAATTGCACAAGCTAAAGCAATGGTCATTCGATTACTACTAGCCAATGAATCAATATTTACGGCCTATCAAATGGTTTAAGCCCAATATATCACGTTTAAAGTGGCCATGACTACGCGGGACGTTAAAGATGGAAACAGAAGCAATCTAACATAAATTACTAAGTAGTAAAATACTGCTTATAGATTACAAATATGGCGGCATTTACATCGCCACATACGAACTACGCATCACACTGACGTCACGCAAAATCCTGCATCGTGCAATCAGAGTTTACTGCGCGACTGGCATGTATACAACGTCCCGACATCAACCGTTGGGCAGTTGCCTACCAGACGCGACACCCGTCTGGTCGGAGGATCCTCCCTTTTCTATGGAGGATGAGTGAACTTTACACCCTGTTCCTCATGTCTCTATACAAATTAGTAAAACATGAGTTGTAAGTAGATAATTGTGGTGCCGGATTTCCGTCATGTAAAAATGTTCTGGTTTCTAAGAAAATGTTGGGCATACACAACTGACGCAATTCATCCATTTAGAAACATTTTCATAACGGTGGTCAAAATATGTCCAAAAGTGAATTTTTCGCCTAATATTACGATGAACACAATACGTATTACAATGAATAGATAGATTAATAGAATTTGCTTTAATGTAGGTACGGTCAGCAACAGAAGTCGGTTAACACTGCTACTTTTTGACATCATCTAAATTAACACAAAATGATTCGATAAACTGCTTTTTTTTCGTTTAACTGCTAAGAGTTAATCTTCTTATAATTTCAAGTACTTCTGTTCCGATTTGAATGAAATATTTCGCTTAATAATTAAGATTACAAAACTGCAAGTGTTAATCGACTTTTGTTGCTGACTTTACATCAAAATGCTTACTTTTGAGACCATACATCGCAAGCATATTTATCGAGGAAGCAATTGACGATACTATTCCGCTAAGCCTAACACCGTATTCAAACCTTAGGAATGATATTTGCCAATCAATATGCATCGGTAAAGAAATTCGCGGCGAATATGCACCGTACACATCTACGTATCGGAGATATCAATTATTTAAATGGCTTTTCTATATTTATAGGATAGGATACGGTGCACTTAGGTGTGGTTACAATAGAAATGTTCGTTTCTTTCCGACGAGCAATCACAAGCAATGTGTCGTCCATTGTCGCGAAAGTTTGATGGGTTTTATGAGCTTAAGGCTTTTGGGAACTCTGTGGTTGTGGATCTGTTTTAGTACAATAATAGATCTCAGAGATTTCATCTATTGATGAAATAAATTCAGTTTTTTTTTTTAATAGTAAGTTTTTTGTTGGTAGTTTTAGGTTTCATTTATATTGCTTCTTTACGAAGAGGCTCGTTTTTAGTTTTGAATCAAAATAGTGGTTGGTAGGTGGTGAGTCTCCACGCTGTGGGCCGCGAGTTTGATTCATTTGTACAACGCATAGGTTTTGGGGCCGACTGATTATTATTATTGCTTTGGTTTAGGCGTTTGTGCATCTGGTTACAAAATCTAAGTTTGTTCGTTTGTTTGTCACCTTTTCACGCCTAAACCACTGAACAAATCATCCTGAAATTTTAATATGTTGTCAGGTGTACAGAAACGGACATAGGATATTTATCCCGAAAAAAAGTACTGTTCCCGAGGAAAACAACAATAACGTTCTTATGATACTTAATAGATGGCGCCACGTGTCTTTCGAAACATGATTGAATTATATTAGTACCTACAAGCAGAGTACAACCCGAATTGATTGTCAAATTCTAAATTAACGCGAGCGAAGCCGGCTAAAGCTAGTACTTACACAATATTTTGTAAAAACTTTGTCATTAATTTTAATTTTCGGATAAATAACTATCATAAGTTTAAGTACCTAATACATTGTAAATAAATACCTATACAAATATACCGCCCCGAGCCATGCATGCATGCATGAATCTGCGAACGACGAGACAGTTACAGTGAACTCAACTATTTTATGACGCCAAACGGAGTCGTGACCAGTAAACGAGAGCACATTTGTCTCGGGAAATAGAATACATCTATAACACAGTACCCTGCCATTAAATGGACGTCACATGTCCAGGGTAATCTGAGCACATAGACTCAATTGATTCGCAGAATAATTTGGAATGACAGGACAGAAGGAATTTTAATAGATTTCGCGAATTGTTTTCGTGGTATTTTGGAGAAAGGCATATGTTCCGGGATGTCAATTTTGCACATTTCTTGTTGCGTCCATTAGTCTAAATACTTCTTCTTTCATGAACAAGCTTTACGAGAACTATGACAATGTAGGTGGAGAGAGCCGTCCTTCTACCTCATGCTAGATTAGCACTATTGACTCAATCAATCAATCTGCCTAATCTTTTCCCAACTATATTGGGGTCGGCTTCCAGTCTAACCGAATGCAGCTGAATACCAGTATTTTAAATGAAGCAACTGCCTGCAACTTCCACAACCCAGTAACTGGGTATTACGATACCTCTTGGTAAGACTGGCTGTTAGACTTACGGGCTTCTGACGACCCGTAACGACTGTTAAAGATCCACGAATGACCAACGGCATAACGTGCTTTCCGAGGCACGGAGGAGTCTCGGTATGTTAAGATGGTCACCTATCCATGGACCAATCCCGGCAAGCATAGCTTAACCTTATGGATCGACTCGTGCGGCTGTTATTACTTAGCCACGAGCTCATCCTATTAGCACTATTGACTAATCCCCTTCATTTTAACGGTGACATTTTTTCAGCTGATGCTAGGAATTGACACTAGTGACAGCTCACTTGAAGGAAACTTCACCTAAGTTTTTACAGAAAAGATCAGCAGCACATGGCAGCCCCGGGAGCTAAACACTGACTAAAACTTAAAAAGGTTATGTACAACAGCAGTTTTAAAGAAATTTGTTGTGAACAAGACATTGATCTTTTCTGCACCAATGCAAACACACACAAACTCTTAACAGAGCCATTTTTAGTACAAGAGGCACCTGCCTGCACTTGAACCGTTTATTGTTCGGATTGGCTTAAAATTTTAACAAATTAGTTCCACTTACCAATTTTGAGGGAATAACTGAACGGAATAGAATATAAATCATTGATTTGCTTAGGTATAAGTATTGATGTAAGTTAGACTATGAGGGAGTAATAATTATGTATTTATCTGTGGAGGCTTGTAATAAGCAATTTAGTTTTATATTATTGTTATTATAATGTTATTAGTCTGCAAACCTTCCGAAACAATTCGAGGTAAGACATACATTTGCTCCTAGCGATGCAGTTATGTAGGTAGATGGTAGTTATAATCGTCATGTGTTTGTTCCGTTCTCCTATTCGTGGTGATGACGACACGTATAACCTGAAGATAATGGTTCTCGTTTATGATTTGGAAATATAGTATCATAGTATAGCGTTTAGCGTTTCTGTAGTGCGTCGGAAATGTTTGCACAGAATCGAATTGACGGTTTTCTTGCGACCATTAGAAGAAAATCGCATCATTAGTAACTAGAACCCGGGGCAGTAGCAACAACATTCTGAAAACAGTCACTTTTGAGGCATCTTGTGGAGAGGATGGCCTGGTGAGAAACTTGTGCCTTACTTGGTCGTCTTCTGTGCAAGATGCTTCAAACTCAAATAATAATATTAATCTCACCTTGATTTACACCCGTGAGATTTAAAAAATGGTAGGTTCCACCAGTATCAACCTGAGAAAATATTTTTTTAAACAAAATAATAATATCACTTGGATCTTTGTTGTCCGAATAAAGTTTTGATTTGTTATAGCACTAATCCCGAGGAGCGGTTTTTCTTGGATCAGTCTACATGGGAACAGCTGCATAAAATTTGTTCAATAAGTAACACTTCCGTTAGTTTTGTCGACCACTTGAATCAGACGGCCCGACATATTGAAAACTTGGGCTTGTTAGTTATCTGATGAACCTAGTATCTAACAGTCACCTCTTTGCCAACAGTGGTAGGTGCGAGGATGGCGCGGGCGCAGAGCTCGCGCTGAGTGCGGCGGCCCCCCGCGCGACCGATGGGCAAGACGTCTGGCGGCCGGCCCGACCCAGGAGTGCGCGCACACAGGATTGCTAATAGAAGGTATCATTTTTCTCTAATCTAAACACGTAGAAGCACAGATATGCTGCTAAAAATTATAGTTTATATTCATTTAGTGCACTCCCTCCTGGACGGAAGGATACAATTAATAGTCTAGTTCTACCAGTCATTCACTTTTTTAACACTCATGAATCATAGCACTGTAGGCTACATAAACGGAATTGACGCAGGCGCAGAGCAGCACTGCTTCCCGCGCACCCCATGGGCAAGACGACTGGTTGTCGCCAAGAAGTAGCTGGCCGCCAAGAACTTCTTCGAGTGAACAGGATTGCCAACAGAAGGTATAACTTACATTTAGAAAAAAAAACTTAATAAAATAATACCCACAATATTAATACCAGACAATACATTTGAAATAAAGAGTGAACCAAATAACGCGTTCTAAAGCGGCATCAATGGAGCATTCATAAACAAATGTTCACAATACAAATAAATGCTCCAAGACATAATCTAACAAACATTTTACCATTGAGCAATAAAATCAGCTGAAGCCAAACATAAAAAATATACAAGCTATAATAGAACACACCGCTAGCTAACGAGATATTAAAAATAAACACAATATCCATTAACAATGAAAAGTGTATGATACAAGTCAACAGACGTTTGACCGAGTTCCAAATATACACGTGATTCATACAATCATACAGACAGACAAAGATCTCTAAGACGACGGCAGCAGTTGTTCAGACATCAATCTCCAGTTGCCGACTTGTGGGCAGCGTTTGACAAGGCCGACACCTGTATTTATTTGACAACCTCCTTAAAACGGAATGCAATGCTTGGTAAAGTAAAGTGATGCTCGTAAAGTTTGTTGCTTTAAAAAACAAAGTACACTTTGCATGAGAGTTCAATCGAACGGTTTTGGAAACAAAAACAAGGGGGATACTGCAGGGCTCTGTGTTAGGCCCGTAAAGAATGTTCATAGTATCTTGTTACTAATAAAATGGAGTCTGAAGACATACGATTATTTGACGATAACGATACGGAGCGATTTATTTAATTAACCGTTAGACGTAAAATGGGATTAAGAGGCGGTGTTAGTACATTCATCACGTAAGTTTGGGTAATTTGGAGAGCGTCCAAAGCTTTTTCGTAAATATTGTTGACTGAATGGCTTTTTCTTTCATAATGAGACAAATATGTGGATAAGATTAGGAGGGTGAAGGTACTAAGTTGAACTACATAGTACTCGTACCTACTAAGGTACTCCTACTTGATTTTTCACTGATTTAATATAATTTGTAATGTTTCATTACAGTCTCGTTGAGGTTGAGTTATATTTTTCACATTGTTAATTTTCACATTAAAACACTTACTTTTAGTTTTTTACTATTAACTTTTTATGTATCCTGGATGTGATTTATGAGGATGCTGTCAATCATGTTCTCAAATGAGCACTCTCCATTAATTTATTTTTATCAAAATCGAAAGTTAGGAGCACACTCGCGCACCACACTTTGTAGTTTGTTGTGATAATGTAATTAATAAAACAATGAAAGTTGTTATATGCTGTTTATGACATTTGAGGTCTTGGTGGGTTTAGGTACCTACTTGATAAAAAAAACAGTGACAGCTTAAAAAAATAAGCCCATTTTTGAAAATACACATACTACCTGCACATGTTTTACTAAACTTGTATATGTGATAACATATTATGTATATATCTCACAAAACAAAAGAAAAACAACTTGTCTCCCCATCCCGATTGACAGCAGAACATAGCCTTGAGTTTCTATTAATTGAATGCTATTCTTGTATTATCTTCAGCGGTTTAGTAAACCCCTGGTAGTTGTGTCCGAGCCTTTACTGCGTTTGTACACAATTGAGTCGATTTCAACTAAATTATCTAGATTTAGTTTGAAACACGTGTTAAATCGACGCGTGCGCTTCCGACGTAGAGATCGTTCCATTCATACGGACTGTTATAGTAATTATTGTTGGTGTTTGTTTAGGCAGTGACTGGTATAGGGATTTTGTAATTTATTTGGTGAGTTAATCTTGTTTATGTTAAACATTTATTGTTGGTTTATTTACATAAGTAATGTTAATTGGACGATGTTCATTTGATTAGTTCCTCAAATTAAAAAGTATGAAAATCTAACCTTTTTAAAAGCTCGGTTTGAAATGTACATTAATTTTGTATCGTGGCATTGTTGTTATCCTCTTTAAATTTAAACAGAGCTGTACATAGGTACACATGCTCCTGTAAATGAATACATACCTACTCGTACATACGGTAAACATTTAATATCTAATTTCCATGCAGTTATTACAAAAAGGTGACGTTTTTATCAACAAATAGGAAAAAGCTTTTATTATCAACTTGACCTTCATTGCCCCAAATTAGTGTTATTTATCATCGAGCTCGGAGCTGTTGCATCTCCAAATAACACAACACAGAACAATGCATTCCTGCGCTCAAGGTAAAGTTGTTTCATCTGCCTATGATCTATGTCATTCTAATATATTTATAGATTCTAACTGCACAATTTGACTGCTCTGTTCTGTTCTAACCTGCCCACAGATACTTATACCTCAGTCTATACATCATACAGTCATCCGACGAAGCCCGAGCTGCTTACGAAGTTCGGCGAACTTCGGAAGCAGCTCGGGCTCTCGTTACTATATCTGTGAACCTGCCACTCTTCCTTTGGACCTGCAACTCTTCCTTAAAAATACTATTTTCCCTAGAAGAAAGAAGAAATCCGTCTTGGCTCATTAGTCCCTGTGATGAGACTTAGCTTTCTTCAGGAAATAGTCCGTGACTTCAAGAGAGTCTCAGGGGCTACGATCTAATATGGAGTTCTTCCTCAAGAACTAACTTCTCTCCAGGAACTACAAGTGTCAATTTAAACCTTGAACTTCTTCCCCAGGGACTCGGTCTTGTCTTGGGGCCGTCGGGCACGCGGCGCGAGCGCGCGCGCAGGCGGCGTGTGCGCGGCCGGCAGCGGTGCGGCCGCGTGGCGGCGGCGCGAGCGCGCCCCGCAGCCGCGGAGGCCCATGGAGATCCTCACCAGCATCTACGCGCTGCTGTCTGGAGGGGTGAGATTGCAACAGATAATACTGGCAACTGTTTGAAATCAGAAGGCTAACACCGTAGTTAAAAATTTTCCAAATCTAGTCGCAATCTCATGTCATCTCATAAATGCCAAAAACTTGTTAAAAATTGTTGGTAAATTAGAGGTATTTTTAACATGTTATGACTAAGATTCGAGAGGCTTGTGGCTAAGTAATAACAGCCCCATGGGTCGATCGTCCAGGTTAAGCTACGCTTGCTGCAGTTGGTCAGTGGATGGGTGACCATCTTTTCTTTACATTGACTCGGAAAGCACGCTAAGCCGTTGTTCCCGGCACTCATTCGTGGATCTTTGACAGTCATTACGGGTCGTCAGAAGCCTGAAAACTGACAACCAGTCTTATCTAGGGGTATCGCATTACCCAGTAACTGGGTTGAGGAGGTCAGATAGGCAGTTACTCACAGTTACATATAAAAATACTGGTATTCAGCTGCATCCGGTAAAACTGGAAGCCGACGCTAAAATTGTTGGGCAAAGGCTAGGCAGATGTTGTGACTAACATTAGAATGCGAACGTTCTTAAAAATACGGGAATTATCTCTCTGGTGAGCTTGCGAGACGTAGACACCTATTGAATCCTCTTATTGTATCCGGTCGCTGCTGATCTGAGAGGTATATTGAGAGTCAATAACTTAAGTTCAAAGTGCAGCACTCATGTTCTGAAAATATCACCGATTATCAATTCAACCTTTGGTCAAACACCCCAACCATCGCTGTTCGATCATCATTGAATTCGCGATGGAAGTTATAGGTGTACATGGAGGACCTACTCATTGGGTCAAATAAAGTAAAATAAAATTAAACCGCTGTATATAAGTCATATGGTCAAATGGAGCAAGGCTAATCTCTGGGCGTGTAGCTCTTGAAATAAAGGAGATTAATGTAATCTGGGTAAGACCAAAGCGAAGAGTAGTGCCAGCAAGAAATAGTCAAATGAAAAGAGTAATTCAGTTTCCTATGAAACTTGAGTTTATTTTTAAATTTTATAGCTCTAAAACAGCACGTTGGAGCCCTTACACCACAGACTTGCCTAGGTAACCTAACTATATACCATAACCCTTGTCTGCGACATTAATTAACATACGTAAGACTGGTCTAGAGGCAAGAAGACGGCGGTAGCCGGGTCTAATCGCGTTGTAACGCAACGTAAGTCGGTTACGTTACGCCGCGGCTTCTTGCGACTCATTGTTGTAATATAGCCCGGGTTATTAAGGACATTTGTTTCTTTGTTTGTCTTGATTTAAGGGCTTTTTTCAATTGGCAGATAACTTTTATTTGAAGAATAAATGTGACAGTTTGACATATTTTCAATACAAAAGCTGTCAAACCGCCATATTTATTCCTCAGATAAAAATTATCTGACTATTGAACAATCAGCCCTAATTGTAATATTATTTCCTGGTCCTTCAGTCATATTGTTCTCTGACATTTGGTCCTTGTTGAGCTCGTGTTTTGTTTCACTAAGTGTGATTCTGTGATATCTTCGGAAGTAGATATGGGCATTAGGTATGCTCAATTTATTGCCCATGCAAACTTTTTGAAATTACGTATACAGTACTTAAATACGGTATGCAGTATTTACGTACCTACTGTATACGTAATTTCAAAAAGTTTGCATTTTTGTAACCCTTTTGATGCTATGATAGCAAATCTTTCAACTTTTCTACATTCAAAAATTTGCTACTTACATAAATACAAACATATTTTCTTATTTTTCTTAAAAGTAGGTAGGTCTGTACTTGTTCTGTATAAATAAACCAATAGTTAATTAAAAAATTTACTGCTGCAATTTACTCCGCTCGAGAGTCAAGAGCAAGCCATAAACATAAAATCTGTTTGAATTCAAACAGCGTAGATTACGAAGAGCTTGCCCAATTTGCACCGATTTTAACACTGAATGTTTATTATCAGAAAGCAAAAGGTCCATTAAGAATTGAATTCTAAGCTTTGAAACTATGGCCTTACGTGTTATTTTCCCGTATACAGCAAGGGGTGAACCCGAAGATTGATTCCATAGCATTCCGACTGCACTGCGGTGCAACTACCGCCGCGTTGCTGGCGGCTAGCGCAGCCTTAACTACGCGCCACCTGGTGGGCAACCCCATCGACTGCATACACACGAGGTGAGAAAACACACTGGTTAGCTAGCACGCGGACCACGTAGTTCGCACTTAAAATGATAGATGGCGTTATACTAAACATTTCTGGAAAAGTGTGGGAGGAAAATGAGCAGTGTTTTTTTTTTGTATCGAAAATAATTTTTATTTATGTGATAAACTCAAACTCAACTCAAACTCAAAGCATTTATTTCAATTAAACCAATTACAGGCACTTTTGAATTGTCAAGGGGTCGGTCAGTCAGAAAGATGAAGCTAGGCGCCCATTCCAAAGCATAGTAGGTACCTATGGAGAAGAACGGGCAAGAAACTCCACGGACACTCTTTTAAATCAAGATATGGTTACAAAATAATGGTTACATCACTTGTATACTATGATATGACTTGTATTGTTATTATAATAATACATGAGGTGAACAATACGCTCAGGTTGAAAATAGTACCGCTGTCACGATTCATTAGCGGATGATGAACTCATTAGCCAAAAATGTGTGCCTATTATTATAACTTTATAGTTAATAGTTTTATTAGCGTAATAAATTAAATTAGTCCACGAGCTAAATAATAATTATGACAGGAGTTACGCTGTAAAATTGTGTATTCACTTTAAAACTATTGCGAAAATTCAGTAATAGGTATTCGTAGATGTACTGAATACACTTATCTTCGTATTAGCACAGTATTAATATTTAAACGCCAGCTTAATAATAACCCATGGTGTGTAATGGGGATGATACCTGGGTAAAAGAAAAGAAATTCTATTTAGTCCGTTAGTCGCGGGATATATAAAAAAAAATATTAGACATGTTTTTTTTTGCTTTATCATATTAATAAATAAATTACTTAAATAAAACGCATTAAAGTTGGGGAGTGAGGACTTGCTATGTCACAACTATAAAAAACTACGTATAAAATCTACCAATCAGTGACGTCATGCCACATTTTAACTCAATGTACCTAACGCCGTAATCTTTTGATTACGTAAAAAAAGAAAAAATACGGTCCATTATTTTTTAATTATGATGGACAAAAAAAAAAGGTTTTAGTCACCATCCCTATTGGCAGATACAAAGGCTTGATTGCTACTGTAGGTACGATAGATATCTCCGAATTAACTTTTGAGGAGCTTCACAGCCTTGAATTGGCGAGTCCACTTTGTAAAAACCAATTATTTTAAAAAACTTTTTTACAAAAAAATACAACCGACTTCCAAAAACAACACTACAAAGTGAAAAATAACTTTAATTTCGGAAGTCGGTGTCTAGTTAAATGTATTTTCGTTTTTTGCCACCGACTTCCGAAATTAAAGTTATTTTTCACTTTGTAGTGTTGTTTTTGGAAGTCGGTTGTATTTTTTTGTAAAAAAGTTTTCATTTTTCACTTTTTAGTTGTGTACCTACCCCACACAAATTCTAATACCACTATCTGCAAAATAAACTAGAACATCATCCATATAAAAGTGTGGAAAAAATACGTATTATTGAAGCTAACTCAAAAACTACCCAAGCAAAGTTAATCAATTTTATATGGGACCAACTGTGTTGTATACCCTCTCGAATAAAACAAAAAAAATCCAAATCGGTCCAGCCATCTTCGGGTAATCGGGGAACATACATAAAAAAAAAAAAAAAGGTTCCGACGAATTGAGAACCTCCTCCTTTTTGAAGTCGGTTAAAAAGAGTGACCGTAGAGTTTCTTGCCGACTCTGCTCTATAGAAAACGATCAATTGCAACCGTGGACCTAACTTCTGATGTTTCATAAGTGCCCATGTAGGTTTATGTAAAACAAAATATTTTGAATTTGAATTTTCCTCTTCAACTTTTACAAAGTACTGGCCAGATGAAGGATGCTTCATATAAGAAGACCTATTTGCTGATAATCCTTTCATTTATCCAGGGACATACCAGAAGACGTGTTGAACACCTACTGCTGGATCCACTCGACCTTCACTGTAGCGGGGGAGGCTGGAGGAGCGTACCCTGGAGTGAGGGGTGCGGGGTCGTCCCCCCGGAGGTACGGGAAGTACTACCAATGGGTCGCCTTCACGCTGTTCTTTCAGGTTAGTGGTGATGATGGACTTGATGATTTTGTAGGATTATGCTGTTTGACTATTTCCTCATCGATCAACAAACATATTAAGACAATGGGGAAGAAAACTGCCAAATTAGTTCCGCTTAGATGGCGCTTAAGGTTTGTTACTTTCATTCAGCTGTCAATGGAGTTCCTTGCTGATAACTTTGCCACGAGATGGTGCTAATTATTTTTTCTTGTCACCGATTGGCCGCTTTGTCTTCAAGATGGCTTTGACAATGACAAACACACAGTGCTCTCTCACCGCGAAGCTTGCGGTAAACAACCCTATTACAAATATCAATGACATAGGAATGAATTATTGAATACTATTTTGAGTAAGTTTTATAAAACGCGGCACTTTCCTCAATCATTAACTCGTCGCGCGCTAATTAGCAGACAGAATAGAAATTTTATTGTTATCTGCACACATGGTGTGCAATCGACATTTTAAGAGTGGAACGATGATGAATCAACGCAAAAATAAGAATATTTCGAATATTAGAAAATATGTATTCTGCGGTAGATTTAATATTGACGAAATGATTCAATGAAAATATGATTATGTCAGCTACTTAAAATCTGTGAAGCTTTAAAAACATGTTTTACACATGAACTACTGCTTACCCTTCAGCGTTCTCGATTGCAAAGGACATTGTATTCAAAACTTAAAACTACCGCTGTATCGCCACTAGGTACACTGTTTCTTCAGGTAAAAATATACAACGGAGAAATTAGAGGAACTCCAAGAAACCAACAAATAATTAAAAGCAGACGCAATTGTTTGTACCATAATTATTTATTCATACTATTTCCAGTGAGCACGTAACTTTACACGAATAATCCTGCAGCTTTGCGTTACTACAAAAATCTCGTCAATTCAATTAATTCTCTTAAAAGGAATTATTTTTGGAGAAAAGAACAAGGAAACCTTATGGAATAAATAATGATGATTTATTTATTTTGATTTGTTTTAATTTTATTTCATCTTATTTGGTTTTATCAGATTTTTTTTTACTTTATTTTGTTTATTTCATATGATTTCTAATAATTTATGTTTGATAATGGCTATTATTTACCTGAAATAAATGAATTTATTGATTAATAAGCATATTAGTGTTTAGTAATGACTCCTATAGTTTTTTCAGCAGTAATTTTTATGGTACATGAAGTATGGAAAAAAAGGACATGTTGCGCCGACCCCAAATAGATTGGGCAGGAGAATAATGAATTTTTATGGTACATCTTAAATGCTACTTTATGTCTTTTATTGAACTATACCCATGTATATTCTCCTTCCCAAATAGACTCGCCAATATCTAATATATGACTATAATATTCCAAACAGTGATAATGATAACTAAATTGGAAAATAATATTGATATACGAGCAATAAAGCTAAGTGCTCACTTAGTCTATGTTACTAAGTTAAATGATTCTAGTGCGGTCATCGTGAATTGGCTACTTAGTGGGTCTCGGGATTAGCTATCACGCTATTGGAGTATAGTAGGAGCAAAATGTATTGGCGGTTGGTATTTTAAAACAGTTATAAATTGATATTTTGAAGTAGCTTTGTAAATAAAATTAGAATGTTATAGGAACATGAATAAGGATTTTAAAAGCAAGTTAAATACCCATCCAATTACCTTTGCTAGTTAAAATCGTGAAAAACTAGTAAGTTATCACAATTTAAAATATAAATCAATCTAATAAAACAACTCGCTGCGGGCAAATTGAGGTCTAGGAAAAGGTTCCGATATTGCTACGATGTGCTACGGCGTAGCTACGGCGTAGCAGTGCAAGCTACGAATATTGGCGCATTAACATTTTTGCATATTATTGTAATTAATGATAAATACAGTGTATTGAACTGTTGTACAATATTTGTACTCCCAATTATCGTTAGTTCTGTTTAGCAGTTATTATTGTATTAAGAGCAGTGGGGCCTAGTGCTAACGGCCCCAACTTACGAGTTAGAACAAGGTCGTGTACTCGAACCCAGTGCTTTACTTTGTGTAAATAATTTCATCACCACTGCTCTCAAAACAGTGAAGGAAAACATTGTGAGGAAACCGGCAACCAAAAATTCGAAGACATGTGTCATCTACCAACCCGCACTGGGCCCGCGTGTTAAATTACAGCCACCTCGAAGAGAGGAGGCCTGTGTCCCAGCAGTGGGCTGATTTTTTGCTTAAATGCAAAACTTGTTTTTTTTTAAACCAACTAGTAGGGACTGGACGTTATTGCCATTAGGGACAATTTGTGTAACTATGTATGTATATAAATAACAAGGCAAGATAAATAACAGCTTTTAAAAATGAAATGCTGTTCGCTGGTAAGCGCATCACTTGAGATCGGCTGGACCGATTTGGCTATTCTGTGTTTCAAAATGTTCGTAATACTCGTAGTTCGAATTAAGTTTTTATCCCGAAAATGTTAAAAATCGGGAAAAACTCAGAATTATTAAAAAAAATATTTTTACTTGTGTATACAGACTTAATAAATAAATAATTAATGTAGGTACCTGGAAAATCTCCGAAATATTACGTGGATGACGGTTACACCAAATTATTGCAATCACCAAGTTATTAGCGTCCAGTTCAGTGTGTCGTCAGTGCAGGCGTGTCGAACTACCCACATTATATGGGCGCAAAACTAAAGGATTGTGTGCCGTGACGCCGTGACGCGGCTTCTAACAACTATCGATAAATTGAGTTGTGTACTAGCACCTTTACCTGGCTTCTCTTACATGTCAGGAAGTAATTGTATCGTCAATCGTGCAACTACGTTCGTGTTTTCGAAATAAATGTAATCTGGCGAATTTTAAATAAAAATAAACTTTTTTAGTTCTAAACCAGTAATTTTTTAATGGGAGTTTGCTTTTTAGGAGTAGGAAAACTTTTTGTTGAAAATGGGCTACGAGTACTAACCTAATTAATTACTGTATTGATGTGTAACATCTTTCCTCTCACTCTCCATCAATCTGTGGGAGTGATTTCGTGAAAAGGGATGGAAGTGTGTAACAGGAAGTGAAAATATTTTTCTAAAAGTTTTGAGTGACGGATTGCCATGTTGGTTGTTTGTTAGGGAACTAGAAAGTACTTTTACCAACGTGAGATGTCAGATGTTACACATCATACGGATTCCTTAACAAAATGGTAAAAAGGAACACTTATGGTGCGACTCAGTCTGTCTGTCCGTCTGTCACAGCTGGATATCTCAAGAACTACTGATGCTATTAACTTGAAATAGTTTTAGATAACGTTTGTCCAACTATTTTTCAAATAACAATGAAATAAAAATATTTTATTTTTTGCAACAGGGACTAAAAGGGTCTTAAAAATTCGAAGTAGGGCTACTAAGCTAGAGCTAAGGCATGTGGGGTATCATATGAAAGAGCGCTGTTTGCACATTCTCTTAACATTTTTTTTTCTTTTTTTTAGGCCACATTGTTTTCGACTTTTGATGAAAAATGTAAAAATAATACCGTTCCCGCCCCTTATTATTATTTATTTATTTATATATACTTTATTGTACACCACAAAAATACATAACAAAAAAAAAAAGACACAAACTACAAAATATACAATGGGCGGCCTTATCTCCGAACTTTGCATAGAGAAAAATCTGAAATTATTCTATGTGATAGCAGTTTATGTAAAGATTACAAGAAAAATAAAACAATGTCTCTAAATAGCACACTTTTCCAGAAATCGGAACGAAACCCTCGGTGCGCGAGTCCGACTCGCTCTTGACCGGTTTTTTTTTAACTTCTAGATTACATAGGGCTATAAATAATATCCCTAGTATTTCCAACAAACTTCCCAGCATGAGCAGCATCATATCTTTGTCGTTTATGAATAATAAACACCCACTTTTGAACATGGCATAGGGACTCCTAATGACTGCATAAATTAGATAAGCGGGCAAGGGTCGCAGTTTGTATAATATTAATAATTAATGCAAATTAGCTGTTCAACGCTTTGCAACAACAATTAATTCAACTAATGAGCTCATTTACATTACCAGCAGTTATTTCATAGTGGAAGTTTAAACGTTTAGGTTATTATTTATTAATTAACGGGTACTGCTGACTTATCAGCGGAGAGATTAACATACAGACTGCATTTATGGGAAGAAATTTGAAGGAAATATTTTGCAATAGCATAATCAGCCTATGTTTCCACTGCTGGGACCGAGGCCTCCTCTCTGTGCGAGGGAGTGGGCCGTAATCCTCTCGCGGGCCCAGTGCGGGTTGGTAGATGTCACATGTCTTTGAATTTTGCGGGAAATGGTGGACTCCAATTTCGGAGTATTTAAAAAGAAAGAAAAACTTTTATTTGGACACAGTTCGTGAAACACAAAAAACAAAAGAAAAAAAAAGAAGTGAATGTGTAGGAGTTATTAATTTATTTTAATCTCAAAAAAAAAAAATTAGGAACAAAACAACGCGTCATTTTCGCAAAAATAAAATAAAACCATCTCACGCCTTGTATTATTTGCTTGTGTTGGGAGCTAGCTACGACAGCGCCATTTTGACAGTTGCCTTCCCTATTAATCACACTCGGTTTCTAAAAGGTCACTACAGTATTACGACAAAGTTCAAAAATTCCATCGTTCATTTTCGGAAAAACCGAAATATACGGTCTGAATGTTCGAATGTGTCATAGACATAGCCAGCCAGGCCAATTATCGTACCTAAAAACGTTAAAATTCAAGTCGCAACTCATGCCAGCGACAATCAAATGTCAAAAATGTACGTAAACGCTGTACAATTTTTGACAGATTGAGACTGGGATGACATTGTGAACGTTGTTAAAAATACGGGAATTGCCTCTTATTATGGGAATTGACCTTTACAGTACCTAGCGAATAAAATGTGCTATCGACCAATCAAAAATATTCAAATAAATTATTATAGATGCACTAATTCCGTCCCTTAATGTACCAGTCACATTTAATTCGCTGTATTTCGGTTTTTCCGAAGATAAACCTGAAGATGGAACCTTTGAACCTTGTCGTACTATACCATGAAATTAATAATGACTGTATTTCAATCCAAACCTCGAACCCGATCTATGGCTGTAACCAAACGACGCAACGGCCGAGTTCGCCAATCTGAGACTGAGAGGGCGAATGAACGAATCACAAGCAGCCGTCAAAGATCACGATAAAGATTAGAATTGAGATACATATATCTGTCTGTCTGTCTGTGTATTGGCATACTGGACATAGAACTAAGTGTTTAGTATGTTAACGTTATTTCATAGTTGTCAAACTAATATGAATTTGACAGATGGTTGGCTTGGCCTTCTAACTTCACATGGAACAGAGCGCACAGGTCTCTTGCAAACTTTTTCAAAATTAAATATTCTAATCGTAAATACAACCTTGTGATTCGTACAACAGTGTAAAACAGTGTCCTTACTCCTTAAATAATAGCAAAGTGTATCAGTGGTTTTCATCAATCAAGATCCCAATCACTAAGTATGATTTTAATGTCCCAATAATCGAAGACAGTTATAACAAAAGAATACGAACGAACGTAAGGAACAGATAGAATTATATTGGTGCCGATTCTGTTGTACACCGAACTAAACTAACTAAACTATCACTAAAATTCCTTACTTTCTGCTATGAGAATCTTAGAGCTATTCTGCAAAAAAAAACCTCTAAATTTAATAACAATTTTGACACAACTAAAATCGAGTTTGACAATCGTGACTCCGCGTGGTATAGTGCCTGTAGTATATTTGACCCGGTGGCTTTAATTGGAACTAACGAAATCACTATGAAGTGACAGGCTTGTCATATTTCGTTCACCGACATCGCTGTCGTTACCGGGTCAAATATCTTTTAAAGCTGGAGGGGCGCAGGGAGGGGGCAGCTTCAACGTGTTTTATATGGAATGTAGGTACTTACCTTTTTTTTTGGTACCTTTTTTTTTGGTACCGACATGTTGAGTCATAGGGGTTTATGGCTTTTATAAAGGGGAGCCAAATTTTCATTATTTTTGCGATAGGACTCACCGTTTTCGAGATTATATGCAAAAGAAAAGAAAAAAAAATACACTACTGTTTTTGCATCCGAAGTCAAGGTCTCGGTGTGAATTTTAGTTCATGTCAACTAATTTTATTCCACACCTTTTTAATCGCGATTAAACATAGTCTGATAAAACAGGCAAATTCAGAATAGCAAAATTGCCATTTTCACTAAACTAATAACTCCGTACAATCTTAGTCCTGTCAAACTAAAATATAGTTATAGTTAGTATAGTTATAGGTAGTTAGTTATAGTTGTGTCACTTTAGTCAATTTCAGAATGGGAAATCGTCATTTGACAGGAATAAACTAAATTTTAGTGATTTTTAGTCTAGTTTAGAGGCATTTGTGACAAGAGAATCGGCACCGTTGTCTATCATCATCAGTAGCGATCTGCCTTTTACTGAAAGTAGGTTATTGAGTTCGGCCGTTTATAAGACAAATATGTTAGCTGAAAGATTATCAAACAGGTTATAGAGAAGACTAAAATTCTGCTTTCTTCCGCGAAACTGGAATAATACGGTAATGCCAATTTCGAACAATACGGTCTTCAGCCAACTTTACTTTTTACCTTTGTCCAAACATCATGCAACAGCACTAATTTCGAACAATCTCTAGTCTGACAGACGGACAGTTCGCTATAAGCAGTGATTCGCATGTAAATCGGTAAGTATGTTAACGTTCGTTGCGTTCTGTGACGGTGTCCCGTCTGTAGGCAGTTGCTTTTATTGTCCGCACACGTGCTACTTGTCTTGACGTAACCTGCTGTCCAAGTTATAAGAGGTAGGCGTCGGAGATTGTGAAAAAACATTATTACAAATAAACATACTTCTTATGCTGGACTACGACATGATAGAAAGTTTATTAGTTTAAGTAAAAACTCACAGTACACACATTAAACATGCACTCACTAACATACGAATAACATATAGACACTCTCTTACAACACCAACACAACTGACACAATTCACAGCACCATGAAATAAGTACACTCTTTTCATACCTATATTAAGTTTTAACAAGAGCGAGGCGAACTCGCGCACCGATGGCTCCGTATCATCATTTATATTTCATTTTTGCTGATGATTTCTGAAAATCTGTGCTATTTAGAGACATTGTTTTATTTTTCCTGTAATCTATACATAAACTTCTATCACCCCCCTTATCTTCGAAGTTTAGGACGGTATTTTTTATAACATTTTTCATCAAAAGTCGAAAACTATGCGGCCTAAAAAAAAGAAAAAAAAAATGTTTGAGAATGTGCCAACAGGGTTCTTTCATATGATACCCCACATGCCTTATTTCGAATTTTAAGGACTCCCTTTCAGTCCCTGTTGCAAAAAAACATACATATTTTCATTTCTTTTTTATTTGCAAAATAGTTGGACAAACGTCATCTAAAACTGTTCCAAATTTCAAGTTGATAGCATTAGTAGTTCTTGAGATATCCGCTGTGACAGACGGACAGACAGACGGACTGAGTCACACCATAAGGGTTAATTTTTACCATTTTGGTATGGAATCCTAAAAATGTACCTTTTTATATAAATTGTTAACGGAACAAAGGAGCTTGGATCTCACAATAAATCAAAATTAATGGTTAATGGTTGGTCAATTAATGGTTTATGGTAATTAATGGTATCAATTATTGATAATCCTAGTGTGAGGTCTAGGAAGTCAATTCACTTGAATGTAAACTTAGCGAAATGATTATCCTTATTTTTATTACAAAATGACTTGACGGCGTTTACAATGAAAACTTTACAATACCGACCGCTTTTGAACATAAACGATCTATACGTAAATCGTTACCTGTGTCTGTAGCGTTTCCTGAGAAAAATCTTGTGTGAAATGAATATGGTGGCATCATAACTGTTAAACTAACGACATGCTGCATTGCAATGGTTTGAAAGTTATGGTCACTGGGGAAAGTCTTATCCATTGTAGGCACTATAGCTATGCATATAGTAGTGTGCATCTGGTAGTCGTAGTAGTCTAAAAGTGGCCTTAACCTTCCCCCCTCCCTCCTTTACATCAGGTAACTCGCTAGCTTCTGTCCGAGACTTCTGTTTGTATGGAAGTTAGCTTAACGAATTTCCATGCGGACGGAACTTTTATGGTACATCTAACTTAGCCATACCATACACAGTCTTAAGGCATTCAGCAATACCGTAGCTTTCTACCAATGAAAAATTTCTTCCAGACCAGCACCCTAATTGCGTAGCAAACCAAAACAACACCACCAATCGGAATCTGAATCATTTTTAAGCAAATTGCTAATCCATTGCTGGATTATGGTCGAAAAAATTTTCTGCTCGACAACGTAAATAACGTAATGAATATTGTTGACCTGTCAAAATGAAACCGATTCCGATTGATCGTGTGTTACGCAATTAGGGTGCTGGTCTTCCAGAGATTATCTCTTACAAACAAACAATCAATTTTACCTCTTTATAGCAATAGTACCTTACCTTACCTTACCTTACTTTACATTTTACCTTAGTTTAAAAAATTTGGACTTACATAAAAAAAAAATTTTTACTTATCATAAAAAAACAGGCTTTTTTATCTTTTAAAACCTTTTCCGCGACATTTTGCCGCTGACCGCTTGTCTCTTGCGCGTGTGTTACAATTTGACATCGCAGTGTCCATCTTTACATGTTTACTGCTCACCTGCGCAAGTGGGTCGCACTGAGTTGCTGTAGCTGTATTGTCGTCTGTGATGAAACTTACTTCATTTACATTTCCTTGAGACTTCTGATAATTTCATCACTGATCTCTGAAAAGGAAACTATCAGCTAATTGACATTTTGTACATTGAAAGTGTGGCAGTGTAGCTTCAATGAGTTAAAAGTTATTAAATGAAAAATACTGTAATACCTCGTGCTCCCTGGCTTTTTCAAGACCTATTCAACAAAGGTATACCCATATTTGATGTATGACCCTCCAAAACACCTAATTTTGAAATACCTGGCGACAGATCTGGCAACCCCGTTGCTAGGGGCTGTTTGGTGATGGTTGGCTAGGCTTGCGTGTTTTTTACAAATTTTTAATACTGTCTTATGACTCTTGTGTTCAAATATTATACTGGATTGCATCTTATCTGCGTTTCATTTCGTGCCTAACAACTATCAGTAATAGTAACTAACACTTTTAGAATTTGAAAACTGTTGTTAAATTTTTAAAAATAATGTCTTCCTTATGTATTTTACATTATAATCATTGACGTAACCAGTCCAATAAAATCTCCGAACAGGTATTTGTTTTGAAAATAAACTCAGTCATGTTTACAATGTAGGGACTGCCCAAGGTAACATAAATAACACGTCAATTGATTAAAACAAATAAAAACACATTAATTCTCGGTTTTTTTAAGGTTATTTTTGTAAAAGTTGCTGCAATTTGTAAGCAATCAAGAAATAGCTTTAGGTACAACTAATTAGTTTTGTCTTGTTTGTGGAACGTGTCGTGTTGAGTTGTTAATTCAACATAACATTACGCCTGCATCTCTTGAAGCAGCAGCTGAGGTGTTAGTGTAGTACTTATACAGGTCACGACAAGCTCCTTTTGCCAGTTTATCTTAGCTTCTGCCCGCGACTTCATCCGCGTAAAATTTCTTCTTTTTTTTTTTTCTTTTTGCTCGGCTCCTAAGGGTGATCGTGATTTTAAATAGCATATAATCATCCTCAAAAATTGAGCTATCAAATACAAAAAAGATTATTTCGAGTTGCAGTTCCAGAGATTAGCGCGTTCAAACAAAAAACAAACATACTCTTTAGCTTTATTATTAGTATAGATATAGATTAATCTAAAACTATTATCGGTGATCGATGCACTGATTCTTTAATCAAAAACTATTGAAACTCTTGGTTCTAACACTTCAATAAAACTAGTTATGGGCTTTTTAAAATAATATAGATTTATTTAGCCAATTAAATTCACTAGGAAGTTTATACGTCCGTCGTCTCAACTAAAGCACAGTACGAGAAATAAATTAATATTTACCGTAGGTAAGATTGGCAGGCTACCGTTTTATTTTTAAATAAGTACCTACAATATATCGATTAGTACAGAATCGACTAAAGATTGATTTTTGTAAAAAAACTTTTTTACAAAAAAATACAACCGACTTCCAAAAACAACACTACAAAGTGAAAAATAACTTTAATTTCGGAAGTCGGTGTCTGGTTAAATGTATTTTCGTTTTTTGCCACCGACTTCCGAAATTAAAGTTATTTTTCACTTTGTAGTGTTGGTTTTGGAAGTTGGTTGTATTTTTTTGTAAAAAAGTTTTTAATTTTCACTTTTTAGTTGTGTACCTACCTCACACAAATTCTAATACCACTACCTGCAAAACAAACTAGAACATCATCCATATAAAAGTTGGGAAAAAATACGTATTATTGAAGCTAACTCAAAAACTACCGAAGCAAAGTTAATCAATTTTATATGGGACCAACTGTGATGTATACACTCTCGAACAAAACAAAAAAAAATCCTAATCGGTCCAGCCATCTTCTAGTAATCGGGGAACATACATAAAAAAAAAATAAAAAAAAAAGGTTCCAACGAATTGAGAACCTCCTCCTTTTTGAAGTCGGTTAATAAGTAAATCAAATAAATCAACAAAAACGAATGCAAAAATATGACACCTACAACGCTTCAACGCTTAGTTTTTGGTAAACGTTCGTGTGCTCGGAAAATGTTACTGAAACTTCTGCAACCTAGGTTTCCCCCTGTAGCCGCAAGGTAAAGCATTTTCCCTTCTCCATCGGTTTGCAGAAGTATTAATATCAGTCTCACGTAGGTATATAATTAATAGATATGTAGGTATAGTGTATTTGCTTTAATGAAGTACATCAGCAGTCTATTTTAATCAATACAACTATGAAAAACGCGAGGAGCTTGTGACTAAGTAATAACAGCCGCAAGGGTCGATCCATAAGGCTGTTACACTAGCAGGGGTTGGTCCATGGATGGGTGACCATCTTTACATACCGAGACTCCTCCGTGCCTTGAAAAGTACGTTAAACCGTTGGTACCGGCTGTCATTCGTGGATCTTTGACAGTCGTTAAGGGTCGTCAGAAGTCCGGAAGTCTGACACCAGTCTTACCAAGGGGTATCGTATTACCCATTTACTGGGTTTGTGAAGGTCAGATAGGCAGTCGCTTCAAGTAAAATACTGGTATTCAGCTGCATCCGGTTAAACTGGAAGCCGACCCCAATATAGTTGGGAAAAGGCTAGGCAGATTGATTGAACTATGAAAAACGCACAAATGAAGGATGTCGCATTTTGTTAATGCATACAAAAAAAAAAAGAAGATTTATTATGATAATTCATTTATTCCATTATTTATATTTTAGAAAACGGACCTAAATTCGCATCATTCAGTAAACCGTTTACGTATTCGTACCAAAGTGTCACAGAACAGTGTGTCAGCGCCATCTGTCGAGCGCCACGCTAATTACTGCGCGTTCAGTGTTACAGAATCCGTCGGTTTTACGCGTCCATAGAATTTGGCACTAAACTCGTATGATTTAATGGAATTGATGTCTAATGTGCATGGTATACGATTACGACAAATATACGATAATAGACACACGAGCTACAGATTAAAATACATTTGATGAGGTGGATGTCACCATGCTGCAGCAGTTACCTTCTGAAAGAAGCATGTTCGATTCCTGCTTTGGGATTTATATTGTACGGCTTAGGGGGTTCGCCGTCCGGTGCAGCTCGCCGTCCGGTAAGGACCAGGCCCGGGTCGACGGGCGGCGCGTTGTGTTCCACGCGCGCCTCAAAGAGATGTCAGCAGTGACGGGGTCAATTGGGCTGATGCCGCCCGCCGGGGTCGCGGGTAGTTCGAAAGAGATACCGTGGCCCTGGCACGGGCAACTGAAGGAACATGGGTGGGTTTTAGTCAGTAAAAGTCTGACACGCCCTCCCGCTCTGCCCAGAGCGGGAGAAGTCATTTGATGATTTCCCATCCACAAAAAAAAAAAAAAAATAAGGGTAAAGATTTTCTGAAATCCAGAGCTGCTGCTATTAACACACACACATACACACATTTTCTATTAATGTTTTATAATATGTTGTCCTAATATACCTACAATTGAGAGCAGTGGTGGACCCGTGGTAACGGCAGCGATTTATTAGTTGTAGGTCTTAGGTTCGAACCGAGACAGGCGCTTTACTTTGTGTAAATTATTTCATCACCACTGTTCTCCAAACGGTGAAGGAAAACATCGTGAGGAAACCGGCATGTCTTAGAACCAAAAATTCGAAGACAAGTGATATCTACCAACCCGCACTGGGCCCACGTGGTGGGTTACAGCCCACTCCCTCTCACAGAGAGGAGGCCTGTGTCCCAGCAGTGGGAACATTATAGGCTGATTATGTTATATACCTACAATTAAGATTAATGATTTTTACGATAAGTGATTAGTCAACCTCTTGCAAATAATCTTTTCATCCCGGAAAATTCCCGACCGTGAAAACCACAATTTTTCTTTTAAATTGCAAAATACGAAGAGAAACACTCCATCTAACTACATAACACCGCTGAAGTTCGGATTTGCATAAACTAAAACTGGTAACAACACCTTATTATGCTCGAAAAGCGGAACAGCTTAAAGTTTTAGTGCTCTTACACCTGAGAAGCTGCAGCACGTGTCGAGTAAGCGAAATTGCAATACTTACGTCATACTAACAGGCGGCCATTTTGTTTAGTCTGCAAGGCTGTCAACTAGGCATAATTTTGGTAGAGCGGGTTGAAATTATTTATTTATTTATCATGTGCATTTACCAACAGCTTTATATATATATGTCGGAGGAGAATGTCGGCGTTCGTTGCCGGACTGGTCGTCATCCATTGTTGTAGCCGAAATAAGACTCAATATGCACTCTACAGTTTTAATTAGGTCCATTAAAAACAGTCGGTTAGAAAGTAGCACACACGAATCGGATGGAACTGGATTCGTATCGGAACGTGGCGAGGTCGGTTTGAGGTTGGTAGCGCATGCCCGTTCAGTTCGGTGTCTAATCACGAAGTCCCCTTCAGGTACCAGGAACCTCGCCGGAGTCGCGGGTAGTTCGAAAGAGATACCGTGGCCCTGGCACGGGCAACTGAAGGAACACGGGTGGGTTTTAGTCAGTAAAAGTCTGACACGCTCTCCCGCTCTGCCCGGAGCGGGAGAAGTCATTTAATGATTTCCCATCCACAAATAAAAAAAAATAAAAAAAAAATAAAAAAAAATGGTACCAGAAACCTTGAATGACAGCAGTCATCTGTCTCCGTTATTTTCCCCAGCAAACTCAAAATGACATTGACAGCTCGCACAGTGTTGCCAACCCCATTTCCGAACGGTCCAAGTCGGTTCAATTTGACGTTCCGTTCAGAATCCACGACATATACAATAAATATACTGAAATAAGAAACATGAAGTCAATTATAGCTTTTCACGGCTACAGTAATTATAATAAGAGATCTTAATACACGACAAGTCATCAAGAAAAGAAGAGCCTCAACCGTCAAATCGGTATCGCCAACCATAAGGAATAGACTACAATAAAATAATATAAGAAACAACTACTATTAAAACTAAGAATTGATTTTGAAGAATTCAAGGTTCAGCCTATTGCGTACGCTTGAGCCTTTGCTTGAATACAAGTCAAAAGGAACTGCTTGCATAAGTCATTAAAGTCTTTACTCCGGAAAAGAACCAGAGTTACCGACATAACTTGCAGAGTAAGCAAGCTAAAGTGGCAGTGGGCTGGCCATGTTTGTCGAAGGACCGATGTCCGGTGGAGCAGACGAGTTCGCGTATCTGTAAGCGTAGCGTGGGACGCCCTCCAGCTAGAGACCGACGACCTTAAGAAGGTAGAGGAAAGAGTGTTCTGGTGCTGCCTGGGAGAGGCATAATGTTCAGCAGTAGACTGCGGTAGACTGAGTTGAGTAGTTTCTTCGCTACGGGTCGCAGAGTCTATTACCGCATGAGTGAAATATTTGCATGGATTACAGACAGTTGTTGTATCTGAGTATCCACTCACGCGATAAATGTTCCAAAGTTGCCCGGAACGAAAGGTGAAATCGTTCCGGCTCTTACTTTTTTATTTTTTTAAAATTCTGTGTGCGGACCCACCCCTTGCAATTTGTTTTTGTTGCCACAATATAAACGTGTTTTTAATAACTACCTATTAAATTAACATTATTTACTAGTTCGCTAATTGATTACATTTTTCAAAAAACATTTTTTTTCATTTAAGGACGCTGTTACAAATGGGTCGTCAAATCATTACTTTTTTGCCCGAATTGTTGATAGATGTGCATGGTACGATTCTGAACCATAAATATAATTTTAAATAAGTATAATTTCTCAATTAATGTACCGAAGTGAAAATTTTTACTTCGGTACATTTATTCAGAAAATGTACCTATCTAAAATTATATTTATAGTTCAGAATTGTACCATGCAAATCTATCAACAATTCGGGCAAAAGACATGTTAAGAATGCAAAGCATTTTATTTAATGAACATACTTTTGTGTAAAAAAAGTAATGATTTGACTACCCATTTGTAACAGCGTCCTTAACATTCTTAATAATTTGGTTCCGTGTGAGCGAGAGAGGTGACAAAATGCGACAGCCCTGTTAAGCATCCCTTGATTAAGGAAAAATAATGCTTGTCACATTGTTTGAGACTGCTGAAAACATCGTAGGACTTTCATATTCATGAGTTTTCTAGGGACGTCTATGATTATTTTCACCTTCCACCAATATTTGATATGAAAATAGTATTTCAGAACATTCAGTTGAGTCTCATATTGGTCTTTATTAAGATCAGATATATCAATTCTGTTATAAAGGAAATAAGAACGAACAAAACTAAATATGTTATCTGATTTACGGCGCCAATGAAATATTCGTTTGCACAATTCAGTTTCAGTTTATGATCATGCATGACAGGCTTCAATAATATTTTACACATTATTTATTATAGCAGGTTTTCATGTGTCACTTATAATCTTCAGTTTTGTAAAGTTTACATTGATTTTGTAATCAATTAATATTTTTATTACTGGTTATCATTTAGATCCAATTATTTCTGAAATGTATCATCTATTTATTTCCTCGTTATGTCAAATTTCTTGGCTGTCAGACCCACGTGTGACACTCCCATTTGTTATTAAACATTAGTGATATAAAATATTGCCAAAATAAAAATAAGCGTAGGTACGTATGACAGTTTGACACTAAGAAATAAACTTCTCAACTCATTTACACCGTTCCAATAAACATAATAAATTATTACATTAAACTCCTATTTTTTATTAAAACAAGAAATATGGAAGAACATTTCAACACGTCCAATTTAGTTGTTATATGTGCTGAGATGTTTATGTCCGCCCAAACTTCAAAGATTTATCCGCGCCGTGTCACGCGAGATCAGTCTTTGATTCCTACGTGTTGTTTTTGTTTTAAAATACTAACGTGTTCCCCTCGTAACACGGTGTAACAAACTGTCTTGTCAGCTCCGTCAACTTTGTAAATCATATTCGTCAACGTAGCGTCACGTCGTCACGTCGCGTCGCCATCGCGCGTGACAGCCGCTGCACGCACTTGACAACTTACACACCAAGGCATTGACGCAAATAAAAGCTTTCGAAAAACCATCACTAAATATGAGCCATTTTGTTTTACGATAATAAATTCAAATGTCGAACTCAGTATTTATTGCCGTTTTTATAGTTTGCACTGTAACTAAAGATGTTATTTTAGTAAATAAAATAAAATATAAAACGAACAGCGTCGGGTGCGAGGCGGAGTGCGTCAAAACGGTTCTCACGATCATCATAAACGTAACAAATATCTCTATTATTGTTGGAGCCCTTCCAATGTGTAACTATTATACTTACTTAGTGTTCGGTCTGTTCAGCGTGTGCTGCACCGGCGGCGCGGCACCCGCGGGCGGGCCGCCGGGCCGGCCGTCGCGCCGTGCAGAGGTGCTGCTAATTAACGTGATTGTAGTGCGCGAGCGCGCCCGTGTGCCGCAACACGTTTCATCAGCTGACCTAATAACTTCAAATATTATGATGTTAATGTAGGCAGTGGCGGGCGCGCTGCACGCGCGTGCCGCACGCCCAACTTAAGTTTATAAATAGAATGCACATCGCCCTGTATGTATTTAACGTAAGGAGCTTTTTCAGCGAGGCGAGCCAGTCGCCGCGAACGTCTGTGCGCGCCGCCCGCGCCTGCCCCGCGCGCCGCCACTACCGGCCAACGCAACTTTTGGAAACGGAACGCGAACTTTTTTTCTATCGAATTTTTGAAGTTTTTCGATGACAGTGGGTGCGGCGGTGCAGTGCGGGCCCTCGAGCCGCCAGTGAGTGCGTGACCGGTGTGCACGCGTGGACTGGCCGCTAATCACCGCAACGTAACCGTGTTTCAAAAATAAAACGTTGCCGATTCGAAACCGGAGCACCCCGAAGGTTAATGACAAAATAAAAAGCATGCATTAAAATTGTGTGTCTGAAAACTGTGGGCGATCGCAGCCTGGATCCGTTGTATGTTCTGTATCGACAGTTACACGTGAGTCGCGTATGCTTCGCTATGACGATACTGTGGTTGTCTGTAAGAGACGAATTTATTTAATTAGCGTAAACTGTTACCTGTACGTTCGCAGCACGTTAAACGGCTCCCATGGTGTATGTAACTGATGTTTATGCAAGTGATTCGTTCAAATGAACTGGTAATTAGAGTGTTAGTTGTAATTAACTCTCTCAGTGCACCGCGGCCGCTCTGTTGGTAGTTTTGCAACCAATCAAGGTGTTCGTTAGTATTTGTTTACATTCCAATTTCGTAATAACAGCGTGGTGAGAAGTTTAAGTGCGTAGGTACTCCACATTTCAGTTTATATTCTGAAAACGTATGTATCATTAAACTGTTTATTGTACACAAATGAAAACAATAAACCAGCTTTTAACTTCATAAAAGTTTTGTACAATCAATCTTACAGTTACAGGAATTTGAAATGTAATGAGAAAGATGTCATGTTCTTGTTTGTGACTTTTTCTTCCAAAAAGTTTTTATGTTTCTTTTGTGAGCTGAAAACTTTACTAGCTTGACTTTTTTATTGTGAAAAAAAAAATTAACTAACTACATTCAAATAGAAACGAAACATTTTATAACGTAGATTGAATAAACAAAATCAATGACCCAATGACAATCTGAAACCATTCCATCTAAATTCAAAAAAGGAAACTGCTCGCATTGTTTTTCTCAACTCCAACCTAATTCTGCAACTTTTTATTCTCACAAGTCAATTCTGCACTTTTTTTAGAATACAATTCAGTCGAACTGTTCCGTTTTCGATCAAACCTCCCGTGTGGTGATTTACGACAAGTTGCGAAACGTTGCTCGATAATGCTCATAGTTCATCGTACGAGGCGTTTGGACAATGTTGACCCAATATCGCCGGGAGCGGTCTGCTCACCGAATTACAATGTACCTCCTACATTAAACAGTCGCTAATCGAGACCGTGCTTTTTAAATTAATTATACCTACCGCGGAACACGCGGCGTGCGTTTCAGCGGATAATTTTCAGGTGCTGGATGATATTTTTATGAAATATTCGTGATTGAGAGGTTGTATGGCTTCTAATAGTGAAGATGTTATGTTTTGTGTAGGCTGGGCGTTGGGTTCATTGCGATGTATTTATTTAGATTAATCTAAATGTTTTCATCTAGGTGATTTAAATTAAGATGATGTATCTATTGCAATACCTACGTACCGTTTTTACTGTAGAGATATTACTGTTAATAAAACCGTATTGCACAATGGTAGCCACGAATACTTAATCATAATAATTAGCGTAGACATCAGAAACGATCAGATTTAACGAAAATATTGCGGAATATTGCTGCAATATTTCACCTAAGTTCAAATATTAAATAATTTACCAACAAACTACAGGATACAAAAAAACCGAATCATTAAATCATACCCAAGTTATTTAACGAACTGAAATAAACATTTATTGCGTATCGATACTAGGCAGAATGCGCGTTATCTTTGCGTCCACTGCTTTCCCGCGCTTTTCTCTGCCAGTCATTAGCGATTAATGGCGGCCGCTTGATGGCTCGCCGGTTTGATGGCTTGACGCATTTGACGACTGACAAGAAATGGTCATAGGTCTGTTGAGTAGGTTATGGGTGTCATAACATGAAGAAATGGTTTTAACAAATGATTTATTGTAAAGCTGTATTTGTAAGTTATTTTGTGTAGAATATTAAGTTTCTGGGAGAATAAAATGTCACTATGTATTTTCGGTATGTCTTAAATCAATGTTTTATCGTCTTTTAACACTTACCAATGCTTTTTCAGCTATTTCATGGATGCATAATATTTATCTGTTTCGTAATAAGACCTACGATAAACCACTACACACTTTCATGAAATGTATAATCTTAGTAGGTATTGTAGATGTACATAAACTAAGATCGTATTTTCTCGTTTTATGCTCACGAAATAAGCTCGCAATTTTTCAACGGGATAGCATTTGCATTTACAATTCCATGCTCAACTTTAACACTTTTTGACTTAACTCATTTCTCTGCCAAGTATAGCACCTACTTACAACTTTTTGATTTTTCACCTTTTCACTACATTCCATCCTGAAAACACACATTTTAAAGTTAGAAAGTACGACTTGTTCCCACGCACTGAAGTAAATTATAAAGGCCTTAATCAACATACTGGCAATAGGTTGACACCTTAGGTATGACATCAGATTTACACATAACTGAAGAATGTTGTTATACTTCAGATAATTCAGGTGTGATTTTATGCTAGTCTTCTGTACAGTGTATTTATGGCACATAGAAACTTAATTCAGGTGTGATTTTATGCTAGTCTTCTGTACAGTGTATTTATGGCACATAAGAAACTTAATTCAGGCGTGATTTTATGCTAGTCTTCTTTCTGTACAGTGTATTTATGGCACATAAGAAACTTAATTCAGGTGTGATTTTATGCTAGTCTTCTGAACAGTGTATTTATGGCACATAAGAAACTTAACTCAGGTGTGATTTTATGCTAGTCTTCTGTACAGTGTATTTATGGCACATAAGAAACTTAATTCAGGTGTGATTTTATGCTAATCTTCTGTACAGTGTATTTATGGCACATAAGAAACTTAATTCAGGTATGATTTTATGCTAGTCTTCTGTACAGTGTATTTATGGCACATAGAAACTTAATTCAGGTATGATTTTATGCTAGTCTTCTGTACAGTGTATTTATGGCACATAGAAACTTAATTCAGGTGTGATTTTATGCTAGTCTTCTGTACAGTGTATTTATGGCACGTAAGAATCTTCTATGTTACCTGTGCCCTTTATCTTATGATGATATTTGTAATGCTAGTAAAACACTCATTTACATTTATATCAGACTAGTTTTTGCCGGAGGTCGCAAATTATCTCTCGGGAACGTAGTGCCAGGTTAAAAGTACCCTATGTCCTAATCCAGGTCATAGTCTACCCATGTGTCAAAGTTCATCCAAATCCGTTCAGCCGTTTTAGCGTGAAAGCGTAACAAACAAACAAACTCGCATCTATCTATCTAAATAATATATAAAGTAAGTTTAAAAACTAAAACCCGACTACTGGAAAATCACACTCTAAAAAGTATGAAACAAGAAAATGTTCTCATCTGAAATTAGAAAAAGACAAACAAATTAAAAATCCGGAGTCACACGTCATGTAACAGATTCATCGAACAGATTACGTGTGACTCCGGATTTTCAATTTGTCTGTCTTTTTCTAATTTCAGATGATATTTGCTTGTTTCATACTTTTAAAGTTTTTTCATTAGTCGGGTTTTAGTTTTTAAACTTACTTTTTATTTATTTAAATTATTTTGGGGTTATAATTTCGTGATAAAGTATTTTCAGAGCTACTTAATTATTATATTATATTATATGTATTTTGGGTAGGTTTGGAGAGAAATGTTTGGCTCACATCATTCTGAGGCATAATTTAAGAAAGTATTCCCAATCATCGGGTGCATGCTACAAAGCCGCGAGTAATAGCTAACAATATATATATTTTTGAAATGTGCTAATTAAGCCCTTTCATTTGATACCCAACACGGCATCATTAAAAAAAAATCAGTTAATGACTTTATGTCCTTTAAAGGGCGCCATATTCAATTTATTGTAACGTCAAATAGCCTATAATCAGCGGACAATCATGACGCTTCTAACGATACCATTTGTCAAATTATGATAAGTAATTTAGAAGTTATGTGGGAACAGATGAACATACATACATACATAACGGTTAAAGTCATAACCCTCCTTTTGGTTTCGCCGTAGTCGGGTAAAAAATGAATGGGCTAAATGTGTTGCTAATCGAAAAACTCGAGAACGGCTGGACCAATTCCGCTATTTTTTTTTTCAATTATTTTTTGAAATCCGAGGAAGGTTCTTATGAAGAGAAAAATTGGAAAAATTGCCGGGAAAATCGTAAAATTCAGGAAAACTGAAAGTGCATTTTCTATGGGAATTTTGTATGAATTATTGAAAGGACAGGACAACGCCTGTCGGGTCAGCTAATTAATATTATTTAGAAATATGATAAACTACTGTTAGCATCGGACACTTCCCATCCTCTTGTTTCAAACCTCATTCTTCACTGTCACTGGCCAGCAACAAGAAGGTGCAACCATGGCGCAACCAATAAAAAGGTTCGTTGCAGACGACATAAATCATGCTGCGTTTGCTCCGACGCACACTTGGTACAGTCACGAGAGTAAAATTTTAAATAGAGTAAAAAAAAAGCGACTTTTTTTCCCAAAGAATTGATTATAATGGATTTAGGAACATAGAGGGGCTTGTGGCTCTATAAAAACCACATGGGTCAATCCAAGACTATTTTTTTATGCTTGCTTGCTTGCCGTGCCTCGGCCCCGGCTGTCATTCGTACATCTTTGACAGTCGTTAACAAGTCAGAAGCCCAAAAGTCTGATAACCAGTCGTATTAAGGGGTATCGTGTTACCCAGTGACTGGGTAGTGGAGGTCAGATAGGCTGTCACACCATGTAAACTATTGGTATTCAGCTGCATTCGGTTAAACTGGAAACCGATCTCAACAAAGTTGGGGTAAGGCTAGGCAGATACTAGAATTTTTAAACCCTATTAAGACATCGCCACGTCTTATCTCTGTTGCAATCGTTATTTTACGAGGGAATCGCTTTTAACCGACGACAAAAAAAATGAGGAGGTTCTCAATTCGACACGTATGTTTTTTTTTTAATATTTGACCACGCAGAACTTTTACCAAAGTTGTCCGATTTTAAAGATTCTTTTTTTATTCGCCTCGAAGTTGGTCCCATGTAAAATTTATTAACTTTGCTCTTGGGTAGTTTTTGAGTTAGCTTCAATAATACATCTTTTTTTCCCACTTTTTATGTCGATGATGTTCTAATTTATTTTGCAGGTGGTGGTATTCGAATTTGTTTGGGGTAGTACCACAACTAAAAAGTGAAACTTAAAAACTTTTTTACAACACAAAAAACTGACTTCCAAAGAAAAAACACTACACACAATTAATTTCGGAAGTCGGTGGCAAAAAACGAAAATACAAAACCAAAGAGATCGACTTCCGAAATTAAAGTTTTTTTGGAAGTCGGTTTTTTGTTTTGTATAAAAGTTTTTATTTTTTTTTAACTGTATACGTATTGAAGCTGGTAGATGCATCTATTTATTTGATCACGACAAGTGTCGCAGACGCAGTACCTAGGCAGTGGCAGTGCAAATCACTGTTTCTCAGAAACGTATTTTCAGAATGAATTAGTGTCAACTTTGTGCAGTTCGTTGCTACGGTTGCTTTGTGTAGATCTATTTAAATGGTTAACAGTACTTTAGTATTGTGTTTGAAGAAGCAATGCTTCATATCCGTGTGTCACGTGAATAGGTGTTAGTTGGAAACCAGCGTGAAGCATCAGAGCACGTGCTGAACTGAACACCTTTCAGTTCAGTCGTGGGGCAAAATGTCACATCGTGCATTCTTGTTTGAACTTGCGATTTGGGTTTGTAAAAGCTTTCAAAATCTAGAAGAAATCCTGTGCACTGCTTGGGTATCTCTTTTACTGTACTTATGTACTAATATTTCTTATGACCCTTCGTTGATGAAACTCCGAAGAAACAAGAAGTTCAGCAGAACTATTCCCTGTCACTGTGACATATAATATGTCACAGCCAACTGGTTTAGTTAGCAGCCTAGCCTTTGAAAGTAGTGCTAGCCGCTGCCGCGACACCACTCGCTTCGCTCGCTCGGCTCGCACGCGATTGGTCACAGTTCTAACCTAACCTAACTTAACCTAACCCATTTGGTCGGGGTGCCCTGGCTTAGTTACTGCGACCAATTTTGCTCGCGTAGTTGGTCACAGTTCCAACATAACCTATGATTGAATATCTTTCAGGCCGCTAGGTGAACGGCCGCCGTTTAAGTAAATAGTTAAAAGGCTTAGCGGTTAATCAACTGGCTATAATTAAACCAGTTGGCTACGATATATACACGAGGATACTCCCTTTTCAATGGAGGAACATTCTACCTCGTTCCTCCACCTACAAATCACCATACCCGTACAAATCCCAACGCTGGGCAAGCTAGACTTGGTCAGTTCTAAAAAAAGCCATAAAATATTCTCTTCTACAAAACTATACAGTAGTATGTCGATATTTTTATTCAACACCAATAAACTGGCTAGTTAAATATGCGCGTGCGCAACCGTTGTAAACTCTGTTTTATTGGCCAGTTCGTTTGAAAAAAATACAAACTGTGAGAAAGTAAACTTTGACGTTTATTTAGCGTCGGATCACATTCCTTCGATGGGTAGGCGGCACTGCAGGCGGTCGTGGCTCAGAGAAACATGCAGATATCAGTTTCAGACTTATATTAGTAGTTTCAGGAAATACACACATGGTATTTAGACATTATTGACGAAATGAGGGAGAACTATCCTAAAAACAAGTAAAGTAAGTTTGTTTGTTTACGCTAAAACGACTGAACGGATTTGGATGATATTTGGCACCACATAGATAAATCTCCTTATTTTAGGATAAGAACTAAAGAGCACCAAGGGCAAAATATATCAAACAACATAAAACAAGAATGAAAAACTGATCGAAGTAGACTAATGAGTAATGAGACAGAACCGCCATCCTATAGCGCAGACAATATCGTCATAGCGTTTTATTGTCTCCACGATTCGCTCGATCGAACTGTTTGATACCTACCCACCGAGTTGCTAAGTTTAGTATATTTCAGATATCATGGAATGTATGGTTTCTTAATTTATTAAAGAAACGATTTAAAGTATTCGTTGCCATTTTGAAGTTCACCACAGGACAAGAAATTCCATTGAACTGTCACGTGAACACTTGGAGGAGGAGCTCGTGGCTAAGTAATAACAGCCGCACGGGTCAATCTGTCAGGTTAAGCTACGCTTGCCGGGGTTGGTCCGTGGATGGGTGACCATCTTAACACACCGAGACTCCTCCGTGCCTCGGAAAGCACGTTAAGCCGTTGGTCCCGGCTGCCATTCGTGGATCTTTGACAGTCGTTACGGGTCGTCAGAAGCCTGAAAGTCTGACAACCAGTCTTACCAAGGGGTATCGTGTTACCCAGTAACTGGGTTGTGGAGGTCAGATAGGCAGTCGCTATGGAGCGACCGGATGCAGCTGAATACCAGTATTTCACATGGGTGAAATACTGGTATTCAGCTGCATCCGGTTAGACTGGAAGCCGACCCCAACATAGTTGGGAAAAGGCTAGGCAGATTGATTGTCACGTGAACACTTCTATTTCAAATTAAAGACTCAGTTTTTTTCTCTATTATTAGCCCAGTTCAATCGACTTTTAGTTGTTTATTTGAGGCGACAATAGATAGATAGATAGAATACTCTTGACATTGCACACCTTTAAAATTACAGATATAAATGTTGAAATTTTACATAGGGTAATGCAATGGGCGGTCTTACCGCTAAACGCGATGTTTTACAGACAACCTTTGGATGGATTAAGGGGGACAAGGAGAGACAATACTGTAGGCAGTCAGTGGTGTACCATATACATATACAATTTAGACATACAATACATATATACAAATATATACAGGTTTAAGTGTAAACAGTGGCAATATTGTAAGGGGTCATTGTAGTCATTATTATGAACAACTTTTACTATGGGACCAAACCTGAAATTGCGAAACAAAATCAGCTGTTCAGTACATTTATGTTCGCATAGCTCGTCAAAATGTAGGGAACAGCTGATTTTTGTCGCGATTTCAGGTTTGGTCCCATAGTAAAAGTTGTTCATAATGATGAGTACAGTGACCCCTTACAATATTGCCACTGTTTACACTTACACCCTGTATACAGGATAAGTTTTAAATCAGTGGGAAAATTTTCACAGGGTGTTCTACCTATGAATATGAACAACTTTTACTATGGGACCAAATCTGAAATCACGAAAAAAAATCTGCTGCTCCCTACATTTTGACGAGTTTGCTGTAGATAAATGTACTGAACAGCATATTTTTGGTCGCGATTTCAAAGTTGGTCCCATAATGAAAGTTGTTCATATTAATGGGTCGAACACCGTGTGAAAATTTGCGCACTGCTTAAAAACTTATCCTGTAACTTATACTTACTTCATACATAAACTATTTATGAAGTTAGTAAGTATTAGAAACGGTTTTCAGACCTTTATTTCTAAAAAATAAGTGGCAGCACCACTAACATGTTAAGGCTCCCGCAGACAACTCGACCGCGTCGCGATTCAAGTAGAAGAATTTCTAACAAAACATTATGGAAATTGTTCAACCAGAAACGCGTCACGGCTGTCTATGGGAGCCTTTACTTATCACTTTCACTGTTCATAGCTGTTAATGTTTAACTATTGTATCTGTTTCGTTAACAGTAAAGCCACACACACACACACATGACGCAAGTTTCTTGTATGTGGCATACCATAAAATTGAAGCAACAAATGCAGCAACAACAACTATGCAACTTTTATTGTTGCTTCAACTTATGGTATGCCACAGGCAACTAAATCGTTTGTCTATTGTTTGCCCGAAGATTATATGCCATAATCATCATTTTCCCGAATTTCATTTACCCGAATTTCATTTGCCCGAATGTTTCATTTGCCCTAAAAGACATATGACATACTTTTAATTGCCCGAATTTTAGATACCATAAGATACGAATGCCATAAGTATTGTTTGCCTTATTTTTATGTGCCATAATAATTATTAGACATAATATTTAAATAGCATAACAAGTATTAGACAAATATTTAATATAATTATATAGTTTGATTATTAAACTTGTTTTTAATTCTAATACTTACCTACTTATTAGCTTTCTGGCTGTCGATGTCGATGGGTGCGCAATGTTTGGTATAATAAGAATAAACTTATTTATTCTGTGCATGGTTTTTTTTTCTGTGCATGGTTGATGGTGGGCTAGGTCGACGGAGTCCCGCTTCGCGGGGCTCCTACTTCTGTGTGGTTTATAAAAAAATAACCACGAAGGGGATGGCGGGGTCTATTCGCTCGCTTCGCTCGCTCACACGACCCCGCCATCCCCTTCTATCCTAACCTGTCCGAGTCGGGGTGCCCTAAAGTCCCAATTGCATCCAATTTCTCTTGATATAAACAACCGTTACACACCCGATGTCGATGGCAAATTATGTTATGGCATATCATAATTACGGCATGTGATAATTAGGGCACGTGATAATTAGGGCTTACAATGATTATGACAAATGATGTAATGGTAAGTGACTTTATGGGAAACAATGATTCTGGCACGTGACTAATATGGCAAATGAGAGTAGGGCAAATGAGTATTATGTCGTATAATATTATGGCTGTTGACTATTATGGCAAATGATATTAGGGCAAATAAAATTCGGGTAAACGGCGGTATACCAACTAAATCGCCCCATGAACAGTCAACAAAAGAGATATCTTGGCAGGGTGTAACTAACATATTTGTGTGTGAATTGCTTCATGTTCAATTTCGTGAAAATATACAATTTTGTGTTGGTGTGTTACAGTGTAGGTATTGCAAAACCATAGTAATATATATAAAATTGAACATGAAGCAATTCATATACGAATATGTTACTCTACCCTGCCTAGATATCTCTTTTGTTGACTGTACACCATATTATTATGTACACGATGTGATTTGTAAGGTGTAGTTTTAACATACAAGCTCACATCTTCATTTTTTTTTATTTAAATCCCTTAAGAGGATATATCGAAGCGTGTTTTAGTTCGGTGTGAAAGTGAAAAGGCGTTATGGCTGTCTAATTTGATGCGCGAGATAGAAGTCTCTCACGCGTACCGGAACTAGACGCGCTTCGTTTAAATGTAGATTTATGACAAAATGCTATACTTAAATCAATTTTTAGCTTAGTAAGTTCTTTAAATATTTAAATACTATCGATTTAAAACAAATTTTACTGCACCATAAGGAGCTGTTTACGTATTTAAATCGTATAAAACAGAAAATAGACGGTGCTTTGTAATTTTTTTTCTATTGAAAAAAATACAAGTAATCATGTTTCGGTTTTAGTACAGCAGAAGATAATATAGTCAAATAACACTATGGAAAATCCAAATGATTTCCTTATACTTTGGTTTTATAGGAATTTTAAAAACACAAATCTATCGATGTATCCCCTTAAGATCCAAGCTACCTAAATTGTATCACCTTTGGGGTCAATGACAGACCCTCTTAATTGATCTGATCCATCTCCAAATATAACGGTGCCGCCATTCACGACCTGCAGACTCTTGTTTGTATTTATAACTCTGTAAGCTGGTTCCGACAGTGAAAACTGTTGCTAACACAATATAGGTGGAGCCCCTAGATCTACTAGAACGACACATCTATACATACATATCTATACATACATATCTATACATACTCGTATTCTAAATTAATGTCGCTTTTGGTCTCTGACTGTGTGACCGCGTTGTGCTTCTAAACTACGCAAAGTATTTTGATGAACATGACATCGTCGGAAATGACCCTAGGACCAATGAACATCTGACGTACGTAATTATTATAAAGGATAATTATGTGTTTATTACATTAATATACAAAATTTATTCTAAGAAACCATAAAATACAGGGTGTAAGTGTAAACAGTGGCAATCTTTTAAGGGGTCATTGTACTCATAATTATGAACAACTTTTACTATGGGAGCAAATCTGAAATCGCGAAAAAAAATTTGCTGTTACCTACATTTTGACGAAATATATGAACGAACATAAATGTACTGAACAGCTGTTTTTTTACGCGATTTCAGGTTTGGTCCCATAGTAAAAGTTGTTCATAATGATGAGTACAATGACCCCTTACAAGATTGCCACTGTTTACATTTACACCCTGTATAATATCCTAAGCTAACTAAAACTACATATCAACAAACTAAAATATGTCGTTGAAGAATTCCTCCGCATCGCAGTCGACTGGTAAAGTACCCAAGAGACTGGCGGCATTGCCACGTTGTATGGCAATGCTTCGCCTCTGGCCATTTTGTTGGATACTATGGAGAAAAACAGACAAGAAAACTTGGGAAAATATTGGTGTAATTACTTACACCTCTGCTTAACTCTTGCTGGATTACAGGGGTGATGTTAGGTGTTGGTGAAAACTCCGATGTTGTCAGGATATCATGAAAACTGCAACATTACCATAGTATAACACGTGTCCTTCATTTGAAGGTCGCCTAATTATTTTTCAGTTGACAAAGTAACCTCGTTCATGCTAATCAGTTATTATCAGATTTGGGAAACACTTCAGTTTATCTATAAGGATATCGGCCATCGGATTTGTGGAGCCTTTGCCTTTGGGCAAGGATTTCTACTTTTTAAAGAAAGATACTTGTCCCTGTTTTAAGTTCACAAGGCCCACACAATATTTTTTTTACAAATAATTTCTGGCCATGTAGGGTTTTGGTATAAGAATGAATGAATGAATGAATATTTGTACACTAACAACTTTCCTGAAAATTAAATAACTGTGAGTGTATATGATTCCAGTGGAAAAATAAACCCAACTATTGGTAGAAAACTTGAAATCCAGATACTCAATACTAATCATTATATTTCCTCCTCCTTTCTTGAAGTCAGTTAAATTTAAAGAAATGTTATGTTTTTTTAATAAATGCTCAAAACAGTGAACAAAATCAAATTAAGTCGACTATAACCGACTTTTAATGATTTTAAACTGAACATAACGTCTAAGAAACGAGTAGGTCGTGTTAATAATTTGGAAAAAATATATGTTTAACTAGAGCAACTTTTTAATAACTTAATCTGTGAATATTTTAGATTATTTTTATATTATATAGTGTAATTTATTTGTAAAGTAATGTATAATGCGGATAAACAAACTAAGAATCGCGCAAAACCTATCAAGCGTATTTTTATGAAATATTCACCATTCGTCCATTTTCTCTTGTATTGAGTATACGTGTTTTATTAAAATAACTTTTTTTTGTCTATTTAATTAATAATACGTCTAATTTGGGACAGCGCTCTTTGAAGGGCGAGTTCTATTACTGGCTGGACGTACGACGCGTTGCGCGAGCTCAGTTCAGAACACGCAAGCTAACCACTCAAAACCCTCGAAACCGTACAGGCTACGTATTGTGTACCAAATCCTAAGCTCGTAGTAGTCACACAATTAAACGATATATTTCCCAGCTATCTTATAGTCTTCAAAAACATCAAACATAGCAACAGAGGATAAAACTCCGGGAACTTTAATAATTAAATGCAAACAAAACCTACGCAATGACGCAGACTTTGCACGTTACCGGTACCCACCAACACTACGCTATTAACTGTCTACAACAGGAAGCCGAGAAACATCCGTGGAACTGATCTCGTACCCCATTGCGGTGTTTCTGCGACCACAGCATCGAAACGCCGAGCAAAACCGGCAATGATACGCAAAACTGCCGATAACTTACGAACTCGCATTGACGTACGAAATGTTTGCACTGTATCCATAGCGGTTGTCAATTTGTTCCCGGTTCCAGGTAGTACACGCAATCTCACTAAATAAATGATTAACTAAAACAACTCCAGATACAAACCTTGGAGCAATACTTACGCGTATTATAATTATTTACAATCGTAAATCGTATTAGCGAATGATTCCGTTTATTTTTTCAATCCTAGTCAATGATAGAGTCGGTTTGCGTACTCGGCGTATCGGCGTATCGGTAACTCAGATTGTATCGGTACACCAGTCTATTTTGGCATGTAGGAAGTTTATTATATATTTATAAATGAAGTCGGTGTTGCGGAGCGTTTACACTCGCCTCGATATTTGAAATTATTACGCAAATAATTGTTTAAAATAAATATGGGGAGTTTGTTTTTTTTTCGTTGTTTTAGAATCGAGGTTTGTTTCAAGGAAGTTGGTGAGGTGGATTGATATAGACGGATGATTTGACGACTGGTTTGGCCGTGGTGCGAACGGTGCACGTCATCCCGGCTCGTCGATTTAACTCTTAATTATTGCACGCCAGACGTAAATACAAGCACATAAGAAATTACGGTTGGTTTCTCCGAAACACGCAGACGTGCGAGAAAGCTTCGAACAACATTACATTTAACTTGAAAATTGAATGATTAATTGTAAAGCTTTGGTTTCCTAAAAAAAGTAATTCAATAGGGTAATGTGAACTTAGAAAGTTGTATTGATGATTTTTATGATTATAATTCTATAAATAAATATTTGATACGGCCGCGAATCATATTTAGATCAACATACAACCTAATACTGACTTGCAAATTGCAAAAAACGTAAGAAATTTTAAATTTCGCGGGCTACCCTGGCGCTTTCGCTCTAATGTCAAATACTTACTTGTGAAAAAGACAGATTTTCATGACGGAACCGATTTCCTAGGACGTCGAGCTTTACAGTTGCAATTGCTTCCTAAAGTTTTCAGAGATTTTCATTTCCCATTCAAATCTGTATGAAATAACTCCCACAAAAATGCAAGGAGGATAAAAAATATGCTGGGAGCACAGTGTGACTGGCATGGCGATTAATAGCAGAGGTATTAGTGTCCTGACGTGTCTATTTCAGTGGCCCGCTCCCGCTCCTGAGCAAACTTCATAACGAGAACTGTCTGGGCTCGAATATCCCACACTTTTCAAGATAAGATAGATGCACTGGGATATTCAGATATTGATGCTTATTGAACCAAAATTTAGACTGGGTTGTATCGTACTTACCTAGTGGAAAAATATCCTAGTATTTGCAAATTGGTAGTGGAGTTAGTTGTAAATACGCGTTAGTTAATATAAAAAACTTTTTTACAAAAAAATACAATACGACTTCCAAAAACAACACTACAAAGTGAAAAATAACTTTAATTTCGGAGGTCGGTGTCTGGTTAAATGTATTTTCGTTTTTTGCCACCGACTTCCGAAATTAAGGTTATTTTTCACTTTGTAGTGTTTTTGGAAGTCGTTTTTTTTTGTAATAAAGTTTTTTTTTTTTACTTTTTAGTTGTGGTGCCTACCACAACAAATTCTAATACCTACAAAAGAAACTAAAACATCATCCACATAAAAAGAGGGGAAAAAATACGTATTATTGAAGCTATCTCAAAAACTACCCAAGCAAAGTTAATAAATTTTATAAGGGACCAACTTTCAGGTAGATACTTATACCCTCTCGAACAAAATATTTTTTTTTCAAATCAGCCGACTCTCTTAAAAGTTGTGCGTGGTCATACATAAAAAAAAAATATAGGTAAGTGTCGAATTGAGAACCTCCTCCTTTTATATCGTCGGTTAAAAATAAAAGGATTTTTGGGTACCTACTTACTTTTGAAGCCAAATAAATCGATTTCCTTTCCTATTATTATAGAACAAGTTTATGTAGTCAAATATTATCAAATTACTTTGACGCGATTGTGAAAGGTTTTCAGGGACGAATTTGATACTGATTTGTGAATGACTCTTTATGGACTTCAGTTAAATGAAGGAATCTCATTGACCAGCTACGTTTCCGGCGTTCCAAGAAATGAAGCAGAGAAAGTTGCATTAAAATCACTTCAGCAGTTTTCTAGTGAAGCGCGTGACACCTACGGATAAACAAACGAAGTATGTTGTTTTTGGCGCCAAACGGTGGGTGGAGCTGATTTTTTAAATGTTCAATTAATATTTGCTTCACGGATGTAAAGAGTTTGTAATAGTCTGGGTTTCCATTCGTCTTGTGGTTTCTTGGAAAGTAGATAGATTAGTTTGATCACGAGATGATTATTATTTATTGGTTATACGTGGAATTGGAAATGTTTTCTTTAAAAAACTCTAAACATGATACCTACGTTACTTTTTTGCATTTGCATGGTATTCTATTTGCTGAATCAAAAGTTTTTAAAGTTACTAAGTACTGTACTGTACTTATTTGACGGAAATGATAGAATGCAGTCCAATGCTGGTTGTACGAGTAAGTGTTGGATGGCCATTGTCACAAACTTTCACGTTTATGATGATGTATGGATGTTTGTTACTCTTTCACGCAAAAACGACTAAACGAATTTTGATGAAATTTGGCACATAGGTAGTTTATAACCTGGATAACACATAGAATATTTTTTATTCTGATATATGGAACTGCGGGACGCAGCTAGTAATAAATAAAAATAAATAAACCGGTCAAGTGCGTATCGCAAAAACAAACTCAATATTGTAGTTGAAAAACATGTTTTGTGTGGGTGTGTGATATGATTTAAATTTGGAACATAAAGTAGAAATTGCAGAACATTTACGATAGGTACATACTAATTCCATGCATTCACCATTAAGATCAGCACTAAAGAATAAATTGTTCGAAAATCGAACTGGCCACCACGAGTAGAATAGGTATAATATGTTGGGGTCGGCTTCTAGTCTAATCAGATGCAGCTGAATACCAGTATTCTACATGGAGCGACATCCTATCTGGCTTCTAACCTTGATTAAAGTTAAATCGTTGATAAGGTGGAGTTTAAATGTACCTATTTTGATTTATTAATAAACGACACATTCCAGAGTATTTACATAATTTAAAAGCCAACTGCCTTAAAATAATATACACAAGTATGTAAAAAAGCCAGGGAAGAATCATAGGGCATCAAAAAATTCGTCCGCATCGCTGTCAACAGGAAAAGTGCTCACAAGGCTGGTAGTATTGCCACGTTGTATGGCAATGCTTATTCTTTGGCAATGTTGATAAGTTACGACGGGGTTGGCATATCCGTGTAGATAAAAACCCCCGTTGATGACAAAGATTCGTAACTAATGTTAGAAATACCAAAGTGTCTGTCTGTTACGGTTTCGCGCTAAAACGGCTGAACAGATTTGGATGAAATTTGGCACATGGATAGACTATGACTTGGATTAGGACATAAAATACTTTTTACTCCGATATTACCACGGGATCGAGAGTTATGCGGGTTAAACCGAAGGCTAGTATAAAATCATATCAAATATAATATATTTTGGATTCATAAATCATATCCATAAGTGTTAGTAACAATAAACTTAGCCTAGTGTTAGTACATTTTATTCTTAAGTATAATATTAAAATTTTATTTAAGCATGCGGGCTGAGTGCCCATCGCATGTACACTCGTCCACAGCTTCAACAGTGGAGAATCTCACCAAACCAGGGGGCCTAGACAAAATCCCTTTTGTGCAAACGTTAACGCCAAAGAAAAGATCAAATTGTATGGAGTTGACAGCAGCAGTCACGTGACATCTCTGAAACTAATGTCAAATCGCATACATTTGATCTTTCCGTTGGCATTAACGCTTACAGAAAAAGGAATTTGTCTAGGCCCCCTGGTCTGTTCGGTTTTTTTTAAATGCTGCTGCTAGAGGATTTAAAAATCATAATATATTTACTAGATGACTGCCTATTTTTTTTAAAAACTTGAATCAATGAGTCAACTTGAATTATAAATATGAATAAAAATGAAATGTTGTTCGTTGGTAAGCGCATTTACTTGAGCTTGAGAATGTTTTATAATGTTTATAACTAATAGGTTTCTATGGAAAGAAAAATTGGAATAATTTCAAACTTGGGAAAAACTCAATGTCATTTTTTCTACGGGATTTTTGTATGAATTATTGAAATTTGGACAAGGCCGGGTCAGCTAGTCTAGATATAGTAAAAATCAGAATAGAACTGTGTCGTGGACTAGATCTGTTAGGTTTCTTTAATTTAAAAAAAAAACCTATCAGATCCAGTCCATTAGACACAGTCCCTTACAGTTCTATAGTTAGCGGGACCTGACTGACACAGTTCTATTCTAAACTAGTTTAAAATTACTTCGAGATTACGGCAGTAAATAGTGGAACTTGTCAAGCGGAGTTGACTGGAAGCATAAGGAATAGAGTGTTCACGTCCAGTGGAAAGATTGACGACAATCTACGAGTATACATATAAAAATGAATCCCTATTTCCCTTGGTCACGCCAAACCTTGAGAACAACTTCACCGGTTTCATTCATTTTTTTAAAGTTTTCTAATGCTTTGCAGAAGGCACTTGCTGAAAGAAGAATGAAGAAAATTGCGCAGAAAATTGGAAAATTTCAGAAAACTTAACGACTATTTTAACTTCGCGCGTTTACATAAGAATATTCATAGCTAAGACAAGGCAACGTCTCTCGGGTCAGCTAGTCACTTATAAACTGGCAATAAATAATGTAGGTAAACGGGTAATCCTTTCCAAAGAAATCGTACCGTGACAGTAGTTTTGTTGGGCCCCAGGTTTGCATACGCGCAAGAGATAGAGAATTTATTTTATTTTATTGTTTACTCTTACTACTGTATCTAATAAGTGTTTTGTCATCATAATTATTAATAACTTGCTGCCCCGATAGACGTTGTACTGTCCTAATGTCAATATAACATACAAAAAGGACTTTTCAGTTTTCCCCAATTTTATGATTTTCCGGGATTTTTTTTTAATTTTTCGTTACCTAAGAACCTGATTCGGACTATTACAAACATTTTAAAACAAAAAAATAGCCAAATCGGATCAGCGGTTCTTAAGCGATGCACTTGTCCGAGCAGCACTTTATTTTTAATATATGGAATTTAGACTATCGCTGCCTTGTCCATATTTCAATAAATTCATACAAAAATCCCGTAGAAAAAATTACGTTCAGTTTTTCCCGAATTTGAAATTTTTCCAATTTTTCTTTCCATAATAAAAGACGTAACTCAGGCTATTATTCTCAAGCTCAAGTAATGCGCTTACCAACGAAACAACATTTCATTTTTATTTATATTTAAAGTAAGCAATGCCACTCATAAATAAGGATAATTCAAGTTGACTCAATGATTCAAATTTAAAAAAAAAATAGGCAGTCATCTAGTAAATATATTATGATTTTTATATCCTCTAATAGGCAGCCGTGTCTATGATTGATATATAAGAATAATAAATGCATTGAACATGAATGAAATAAATGCCAAAACTTCATCTTTGACGTTAGTATATTCTAAAAGTTCAATTTTGACGTCTTGAGATATTCCGGTGGCTTTAGAGAGACGGACGGTTTTAGAAAACTGCCTCTGCATTCTATTCGTTTTCCCAGTTCAGATAGCCCAAGTATTTATATCTACCATCAGATACTGTTCTCTATATTTGCAGACGTTATAGCTCTTTCGAATATATTTTTAGAATAATGGAATGTATTGGGATGTTAATATGCCATTTATTTGGTGTGTCTAATGTTTGTTTGTAAAACTAGAACGTGTTATCATTCTAAACTGTACTAGACTAAGCCACTATACTCAATTTACAATAACATTAGACATTTAAACAAACCTTTTTTACAGTCCGTTCAACCGATTTTGACTCCTATTCCGCAGGCTTAAGGATGGCATTAAAGGCAAAAAAGTGGTTACAGTACCAACTGTTTACTGCAGCTGTCATTGGTCATGCCACGAACGCAATAGAAGTCAAAATCGGTTAAACGGACTGTAAAAAAGGTTTGTATAAATATCTAATCTTATTGTAAATGGATTATAGGTCTGGCAGACGAGTCAAATTCAAGGGTTTCCCCGATTTCTGTTAAATCGGTTCATTCTTCTCCGTGGGGGGGTGGGGGTGGTGTGTGGCACCTTAGAATACGTGGTGTCGCTTGTTTATGTTTATACAATAAGTATTTATAAGTAGTCAGGAACGCAACCTTGATGTGGCAACACTAAACCACGATCCGGGGGGTTTCCGATAGCGTCCCTTAGGTAGCGTCTAGTCTCTCCTGTCAACACGGACTAGATTATTTTCATAGTCATTAGTTTATTTTGTCCCTAGTATATAATTAATCATAAGTACCAAACAGTGTACCTTACCTTTAACTTACACGTGTGCGACAAATATAATAATATTAAGGCCCTATGATCCGGCTCGAGCCGCGTACTGAACTGAAGTAGGCTCGCGAGTGGTGGCCTCGCGCATTTGGTAGGTAATTAAACATAGTAATTATTTTAATCATTTTATTACAACAAACTCAGCGAATTGCGCTAAACAATCTTACTACTTTTTCATTAATACATATAAAAAATAAGAAAAAAAACGTCTGTTTTGTAGTTAAGAGATTGATTACGAAAAGGGGTAACTTTGGGATTTTTTTCTATCTAGCAAAATTTAATCGTGTTAGTAAAAGCGATTGTCTATCTGCCAGATCCTTAAATAAGATATTTCTCTTTTTCAGAATTTTATAACACTGTTTTTTATGTTTCCCATGGACACAAAAATTTTGTTAGTGCGGTCTCTGTCGGGTCGTAGCGCCTTAACTGCAGGTTGTAGTTCCCTTCCACTCTTTGATCCAACTTCACCTCCAATACGTGGAGACACGTGGAATACTTTCCACCATGTCCCAAATAAAAGATGCATGCGCTTCCTTGCATTACGTATGTTCAGCCTATCTACTGTCTAACAGTGGCTAACATGATACTGGATCAACGGGTGGATATTAAACCAAGCTGATTAATCACTTAAATTAATTACTTAATAAAATAATTAGGACCTAGCCACATTTCAGTTCCATTCCATAATATTATAATTATTATCTATTATCATTTGGTAGCTCCACTCATTCCTCGAATAGTTTCCAATCGAAATTCGTATACAGAATCCCTTTTCACTCAAAACCAAAACACTCCATCCATTGGCCCCTTTTGAACGATGTTTATCGGTCACTCATTCATTCGTTCAACATGACATCTTTTGTATCACCACAAAACTGTCAAACGTATTTTTTCTCATTCCGAACTGGCCATAAATATTTCTTCTTCCATTTTTGAAACGTCGGTGTTGCTACCATCTAAAATAAAATAACCCTTTTATGCGTCAAAGTATTTATAAGTCTTTAAAATAGTGGACTGAATGGAGATAGATTTAAATGTTTTCTCGCGAGACATTAAATTTTATTCATCTTGTCACACACAAGTTTGGCATTCATGTTTTTTAAATGGCCGCCATTTGTTAAGTGTTTAGTAGTTGGAAGTGAACTGTTTCATTTGTCGAGAAATATATAGCAGTCATTTATCTTTTAATTTTATACAGTTATTCTGTAATAAAGCTAATTTTGTAACACGACGATCATTTTGTTTTTGTCAAATACTAGTATATGAAAAAGGCGGAGAATAAAGGCATTAAAATAAATAAAAATAAATAAAATAAAATCTTTTTATTTCAGACATTGGGCCTCAATAATAGTATTGTTAATTTGAGTTTGTGTGGAAACTGAAATAGCTTATGAAAGAGACTATTGTACGCGTTGAATTTCTAGAACACTTTCAAGTTTTTAACTTAAGTTATTAAACTTACCTACCCGGAGCACTATTGTTTAACAACTTCTAAACTACTTCTTCCGTACGTAGATCTATTTACCACATGAAGTTGCACAAATTGTGCTAAAGTTCTATGGAACCTATTATTCAAACCTAATTTTAAAGGAGAACCTTGAGTTTTCGACTTTCTGATAGAAAATAAACCAATCAATAACCTTAATTATTTTCAAAATCACACGTACGTGCAAATATTTACAAATTACAAATAAAACCAACAAATGAGTGTTACAAGCACAACCATTTATTCCCCCTGCTATCTCACCAATACGTGTATCCATCACTGAATACTATTTTTAAAACTAGCAACACCCATTTTTACGCGCCATACTTGCTAACATGCGGAGAATAGCCCCATCGAATGAATAAATGTAAATTTAGGTAACGCGGCATCGTAATTACCTCTGCCAGGTTAACGCTGGTGCTAGCTGAATGTTTATTTGTCTAAAAGAATTATTTCTGTAACGAACTTGGCATTCATTGTGCGGCGAGAATTAAATGTGGAATTAAATGAATTTAGGTTAGGTGTGGCAGGTGAAGATTAGGTTAAGGTGATTGCGCTAAGATAGCCCGCGAAATTAAAATTTTCTTGCATTTTTTGCAATTTGGCAGTCAGTGTAAGGTTGCATCTTGATCAAAATAAGATTTGCTCTGAATTCAGACGAGTCCGGAGCAAATCTAACTTAGAGAGATGTATTAACGATTTTTAGTGCTAAAATTATATAAAATACATATTTTTTACTGTCGCGAATCATATTTTGATCAAGATACAACCTGACACTGACCTGCAAATTGCAAAAAAAGCAAGAAATTTTCACTACCACAGTGGATCATCCTGAAGTCGAGTTACTTCAGTTTAGGGGGCAATGAAGCCCTTTCTTGAAGAGTCTCTGTCTTGAGTTCCGCAAAAGACCACAACCGATTGCCGCAGTGTCGCAGTCTTGAGGGTGAGAGGAGAAAAGTCGCGAAAAGTTACAACTGTTAACGTAAATTTCAAAACTTTTTAGCCAAAGTATTCTCCTTCACAAACCTAAGTACCTACTCGGTTCTTATGCGCAACTTCAACAACTGACATAATGTAACATAGCAAAATGCATAAACTATTCCATTATTGAATTCTCCGGCCGTTTGTAGTACCGGCACATCGTTTTGGCTCATCGTCGCATGTTCCAATGCTACTTGTTTTATTTTTCATGTGCCGTTCCGTACTGCACCGAATAAAGTTTTTCAATCGATATAAATTTGCCTGACATAGTTCCACGATTAGTACTAATACTTTAGAAATTGGGAGAAGAAATAGTCTTATTCTAAATGCAAAGGGAGGTGTAATTAATTGGTTTCAAAATGCTTTCTGAGCTGTTAAAAACTTAATAAGTATAGATATTTAACTACTCAGATACTTATATACTTACTTTACAGCATAATGGATGATTTCTATGGTCTCGAAAATACGTCGCGTTTGAGCAGCGTACAAGTACGCCGTGTTTACGACTATGTTCGTCGAAATCTTACGATGAGCCAACGCCATGCGACCCGAGGCCTTAGTGTGAGTTTTTATACTTACTCGATCGCGTTTACGTAAACGTTACCTTACGTCAATTTGTATAGAATAATTGTGTTTCCCATTATATTCACCAGACGGCGCTTATTCAGTTTCAGTACAAATTGAAGTTTACGTTGACGTGATCGAGTAAGTATAAAAACTCGCACTAAGGCCACCGTTCTCTGTTTAAATCTGTTTAGGAGTAAAAACTTTTTTACAAAAAAATACAGCTGACTTCCAAAAACAACACTACAAAGTGAAAAATAACTTTAATTTCGGAAGTCGGTGTCTGATTAAATATATTTTTGTTTTTGCCACCGACTTCCGAAATTAAAGTTATTTTTCACTTTGTAGTGTTGTTTTTGGAAGTCGGTTGTATTTTTTTGTAAAAAAGTTTTATTTTTCACTTTTTGTGGGTCTGTTTATAATTTGTATAAGTTACAATAGTCTAATGTCAATTGCTCATCACATGTTACAAAATATTGCTTTTCCCGATGCTGGGACGTTAATTGTTGAGGAGTTCTGCTGGTAAGAACCAGGAGAACTCCTCAACAACCATTCACCACACGCATTGTGTGACGAGCGGAAATTGCTTAGCAACCATATTAAAGTAATCGAATCGCAACCCGTGAAATATTTATCATTGAGTAGTTCCGGTAGCCATCTGTGGTCTTCATCATCAGTTCCACTTCACCAAGTGGTGCTTTCCGAGAGCAAATGCACGAGCTACTATAAAAAATACCCAAATCACTATAGGTGTGCCTATAATATTTGAAGAGTTCCTTCGATTTCTCCAGGATCCCATCATCAGAACTGGATTTTGACAAAAATGGGACCATTTGGAAAGTATACCCTTTCCAACAAAAAAATAATTTTTCAAATCGGTTGGCAAGCGACGGAGTTGTGCGGGAACAAACATAAAAAAAAAAATACAAACATCCGAATTGCGAACCTCCTCCTTTTTTAGAAGTCGGTTAAAAAAAAAGTTTCACAGACAACCATATTTCTGACACAGATTAATCTGTGGTTCTGACAGGTCTGAGGTTAAAGACTCCTTCCATAAACACTAGCGCTGTTCGAAGTTCGTGCGCACTTCCTAAATATTGCTATCACTCACTCGTAATAATCAGAAATGATTGCTTACTTCAATATTCACAGACTACACCTCTGTTACGCGAGTATAAGATTTAAATAAAGACGTTGTGTATTTGTTCGCGCATCTTCAAATAAATAAATGTTGTGATAGATCATACCAATTTAGACTTTACTAGCTTCTTTATGGTTTTCCTTTGAATTTAAAAACTCGTGTGAATTTTTATAAAGCTCATCTTTTTCAAACATTTGTTTTATTGAAATTAACGATCAAATCTGTTACAAATAAAGTTGTAGTACAATTTTGTTAATAACTAAGTACACGATATAAACCTTGTGTAGTTCTGGCAATAATATTTATTTTCCCTTTTAGAACTTTTTAATGTTTCTAAATATTGGATTGTATCGTTGCGTAGCTAGCCCGGTACACGTGAACGTTCGCGTATATGGGTCAGTTTACATTGAAAATGATGAATTCTTTTAGAATGGAACGCGATGCTTTACGAGTTGGGATAATTTATTTAAACGTGTAAACAAAGGTATACCAGACGAGGGATAGTTCTATTAGTTTTACAATTTATTGTACGGTCAGCAAAAGCAGAGACAATATTTAGATTTTTCTTAAATTAATTAGCTGCAGCTTTTTATGTATAGCTGACCTGACCGACGTTGTCGTGTCCAATTTTCAGTAATTCATACAAGTATCCCATAGAAAACAGGATGTTATTTTTTCCCAAATTTTAACATTTTCCGGGAAATTTTTCCAATTTTTCGACGAGCAGAATTTCATTTTATTTATAGGTATTGACAGGAGGAGCTCGTGTGGCTGAGTAATAACAGCCGCTCGGGTCTCTCCATCATGTTAAGCTACGATTGCCGGGGTCGGTCCGTGAATGGGTGACCATCTTTACATACCGAAACTCCTCCGTGCCTCGGAAAGCATCCTTAGCAGCCTTTGGTCCCGGCTGTCATTCGTAGATCTTTGACAGTCGTTACGGGTCATCGGAAGCCCGAAAGTCTGACAACCAGTCTTACCAAGGGGTATCGTATTACCCAGTTATGGGTTGTGGAGGTCAGATAGGCAGCCGCTCCATGTAAAATACTGGTAGACTATCATACCTTCATTTCCACAATATTCAAAACAAATTCATTTAACCAGTTCTCAATCACATCGCTTTTTTATAACTTACCATGCTGACTGTAGACAGTTTATGAGTTTTCGAAGCGACGAACAAAATGGAGGTGAGTCGTCTAATATCGTGTCCTGTTTAATATTATTTGTTTTTGATAAATAATGTGAAACAACACAGGCGGTGTTGCCATAATGGTCGGAGTCAATGTTCGGAGCATCACTTGGGTGTAGAAATGATGTCATTAGTACCTACCTACTGCCGATATTGAGCGTTGGTGGTTCTTTTTTTAAGACGATATTTGGATGATCCTTATAATAAGGCTTTTAGAATAGTAGTGTAACTTTTAAGGCTACCTGTCTATCTTTAGATGGCAAGCGTTTAAATATACCATAATAACTGATGGAATATTTTTAGAAAAATATTTTAAAAAGTAATTAAATAAGACTATAATTAAAGCTTTTAATTGCCTAGTTTTTTAGAATAGGACAATAAGTATCAACGGGTATAAGACGAAATTATATAGATTTCCATGCTTTGTATAAATAGGTATATATTTATTTACGCTGTTTTTTTTATAAGTGTGTATAATTTTTTTTGAAGGAAAAATTTATGACATATGATCAATAATTTATCTTCACTATTGTAATCTTTATACACAATACTGGGTCTCATTGCAGCCGTGGCAGATATTTTTATAGTACCTTATATATACATATATAAGATGCTACATGTAAATGGTACAATAGAGTCTTCCTACAGTATTGTGTTCTTCTCCTAGTAATCCATCCAAAGGTTGTCCTTAAAACATCGCTTTTAAAAGCGACAAGTCCGCCCGATGTGTCACCCCTTCTAAAACTTCTACATTTATATCTGTGACTAGCTGACCCAACAGACGTTGTCTTGTCCAATTTTCAATAATTTCAAATAAAAACCCATAGAAAAAAGGATGTCAAGTTTTCCCGAATTTGAAAATTTTCTGGGAAACTTTTCCAATTTTTCTTTCCGTAACCTAGTTCGGACTAATAGCAAAAAATAGCCAGTTCAGTTCAGTCATTCTCAAGTAGATAATATGCGCTTACGACATAATAAATCATAATATATTTATTTATTTACTTAATATTATATAGGGTGACTGGTAATTAGTGACCGATACTTAAACACGTATGTATAGGGCAGCTGATTTTTTTTTCGTGATTACAGGTTTGGTCCCATATTAAAAGTTCAATTTAAAGTATCAAACTCAAACTCAAAGCATTTATTTCAATTAAACCAATTACAGGCACTTTTGAATTGTCAAGGGGTCGGTCAGTCAGAAAGATGAAGCTAGGCGCCCATTCCAAAGCATAGTAGGTACCTATGGAGAAGAACGGGCAAGAAACTCCACGGACACTCTTTTAAATCAAGATATGGTTACAAAATAATGGTTACATCATTCATGTTGAAATTTCACATGTGAGAACGATGCAGAACGTTAAAAGCGTCCTTAAAAAAAAAACAATTCAAGTATTTAAATTAAATTAAAATAAGCCGTGGCCGCTAAGGTATGCCCAGCCTTCACTGACAGCGCTTATTCACGAACCTGACGCATGGATTAGCTAAATGATCCAACACGCGCCACCATCAGCGAGACATTAGAGTGAGCGTCACATACTCTCAGTCGCCAGGGCACATTCAAGTCAAACAAAGACGTACCCAGTAAATGGTAGCTTTAGAGTATGTACATAGTACTCACACATGTGCTATGCAATTATATAATACAAAGGAGATTGAGTCTATACAATGCAATGATAGTCTTACAATCTTCAGCAGCTCCAACAGTATCTTCAAATGTTAATTAATTAGTTGTGGTTGTGGAGCAGGACCAGCATTATATCGGTCACTAATTACCAGTCACCCTATATATACCGGGTGCAAAAAGACACCATCCGAAGCCGAAAACCACATATTCTACCCATTATTTGGATCGTTTTTTTCCATTAGACTATACCTGGGTGGGGGAATCCACTGGACATATTGAAGGCCAAAGTCGGATTTTTTTTTACTTCTGTACTTAATATAAAATAAAGTAGCTTTTCGTGTCTGTCTATGTGGTCGCGTTGTTCTTCTAAACTACGCAACGGATTTTGATGCAGTTTTCACTATCATTTAGAGAATTTGTTCCGGAAGGATTATGTGTAATACATCAATATTTAACTTATATATAATATATAAACCTTCATGTTTTGTCAAGTCGTAAAAACCATGCGAAGCAGGGCCGGCTCGCTAGTTCTTACTAAAACATATTCCAAGTGTTATTACTAAACTTTTTCCGACAAGTACCTACGCGCGTAGAGCGAAGGTTTGCCTGGGTTCGCGTCACATAGCGCGCAATAAAAAATAGCTTTCTTTTATACCAAAAAATAAAAGTCGTTTCCCTGCAATAATTTTTGCGCAAAGCTGCTTAGTTAGATGTACAGTACCTATGCGTAGTTGACGGCTTTGTGATGTGTCTTTATAAACCATGTAGATTTATCTGTTAAGTATTTAAATTTACAAGATAAATCGTATTCTATTCTATTATTTTTCTCGATGACATCACAATTTTGAATACTTATCATTTCGTCGATTCTATGACACATGACACGTGTGACGCGGTCAACATTCGCCAGCTGCATTGGCTGCGCTCGTAACGTAAACTGAACTATTTGCGTTACTCACTGACCAACTATTTACTACTGTTGTGATAGCTTATTGATTTCGATTGATAAATTGACGATTGGCGAACACACGTGTTATAATCGGTTTTATAGGTAGGTAACTAGCTTTTGCCCGAGGTTTCGCTAGCGTTAATTTAGAATTTGACAATCAATTCGGGTTGTACTCTGCTTCTAATAATATAATTCAATCATGATGCGAAAGACACGTGGCGCCATCCATTATCATGAAAACGTTATTGTTTTTTTCCTCGGGAACAGTAGGTACTTTTTTTCGAGATGAAAGGTGTACCCATGTCAGTTTCTGCACACCTGACAACGTATACTTATGCAAAATTTAATGATGATCGGTTCAGTGGTTTAGGCGTGAAAAGGTAACAAACAAACAAACTTACTTTCGCATTTATGATATTAATTAGGATTTTTTTTTTATTCTTTATTTATTTAGGGGGTTTTTTCATAAATGAATATTTCACCCCCATTATTGAAAACAAAAATTTCACTTAATATTTAACTTAAATAAACCTACAAAAACTAAGAAACAAGAAAACACTACTCTGACCTTAACTTTAAACCTACCATCACCATCCTAACCAGCATTTTGGCTGCCTCAGACAATGGTGAAGCCAAAATACTATTAAAGAAACCTACATTGCAGTACCTATTATTAAACATAGATCGCCTTCGACGCTCCAGCCGACCACACTCCGCTAAAATGTGGAGCGCGTCTTCCAAAATTCCACACACTGTACAATTAGGTGATTCTACTTTGCGCATCATGTAAGCAAAACTATTCAGCGGAATATGACCAGATCGGAGCCTCAAAGCCGTCACCAGTTCTTGCCTGTGTATCCCACCCACATCAAACCACAAAGAACGACAAAGAGAGGGCTGAAGTTAGGATATCCCTGAAATAAATACTTATTATTTTTTTTCTTTGGTAGGTATCAACCCCCATAAAGATACGATAAAAACATAACTTGTCAAGCCTATTTCCCAAATATGTTGGGGTCAGCTTTCAGTCTAACCAGATGCAATTGAATACCAGTACTTTACATAGAGCGACTGTCTATCTGACCTCCACAAACCCTTGGTAAGACTGGAATCCCTGAAATTGAATAACACAAATCGTTTCAAAGTCATGCTGTGGGCAACACTTTATGTTAACTAAATTCGAATTAATTAATTTAAGTAATTTTTTTTTAGGGGATGTGCTGCGGTATCCTGCGAAATTCTTTTTTTTTTTGGGTTTTTTGCAATTAGCAGGTTCGTATCAGGTCGTATCTCGATCAAAATATGATACGCGGGAATAAAACATATGTAATTACATAATTTGAATCATAAAAATCATCAATACATCTCTCTAAGTTAGATTTCGTGCAGATTCGTCGAACGTACGAAACCTCACGAAATCTAACTTATTGATGATTTTTATGATTCAAATGATGTAAATACATATGTTTTATTGGCACGTATCATATTTTGATCAAGATACATTAACATTTTGTTTGTTTATAGTTTCTTTTTAACTTATAATTATAATAACTTAAGTTTTTAGTCTTAAATCTCCAGATCTGACGTTAGATTGTAATATCATATTTTTTGTTAAGTAAAAATTCCTGTTCTTCCGTGGGGTGGGGACCTGGTGATCTGTAATACAGGGTTTTTACGCCTAACTCAGACACCAGCTCCTCACATTGCTAATAACAAAAAAAAAAAAAAAAAAAACAAATAATATGTGAAACCTAGAATAAGCTTGTCAGTGTGAGGAGAAATAAAGAACTATTACCTACTACTTTATTATACAACCTGACACGGACCTGCAAATTGCATAAAACGCAAGAAAATTTGAATTTCGCGGGCTACCCACAGCGCATCCCCCTTAAGTAACCTTGTTCTCTCACACAATGTTTTATATCGTCTTGAGCTTTCACGTCTGCATCAGCAGTGCGATTCTGTATAACCATCTCACCGTGAATACTTAGGTGAAGTGAGCGTGGAGTGAGCTGTCAATAGTGTCAATTCCTAGCAAAAACAAACTCACTTCACCTAAGTTTTCACGGTGAGATTTTTACAGAATCGACCGTATAATGAATCGATGTATTTATCGGCTTCTCGTATAGATGTCGTTGATGGACGTCGGGGCTGTGCACGCGTGAGTTGTACTTGCTCAGATTTTGCGTCTCAGTTCCAGCTTCCACCGACGGCGACGATGCACTCGATACACTTTCTATCACCTAGCATAGTTAACATTCTATTATTTTAGTCAACTACACCGTAAACTTATTTTAAATAAGTAATTTGAGAAAACATTTTCTTGCGATGTCAAGAACGCGCGCGAAAAGAAAAGTGACGTTCTGTGTTGCTACGAGTACACATACGATGAAATAATCATATTTTTAAAAAATATTTTTTATATTTTATTCTTAAAAAAATCGCGATAATAGACGTGTGTATTAGAAATACTACTCTGTTTAACCAATTATATTTCATAACGCCGTTCATAAAATTAGAATCAAGACTTCGCTTAACAGGTAAGCTCGTTTGATTCACAATTATACCTACTTGGTTTATTTACTCTCAACGCAAATAACTTGGAGAAGCTAAGGTCTTATCATTCGCGGTTCATTTACGTTATACACGGCGACTACTTGTAGCTATACCTAGCGTATATGGAGATAAGTAGGTTACCTTAATTTCCATATTCACAAACAAACAAAAAAACCGGCCCAGTGCGTGCCACACACAATGAAGGGTTCCGTAGTTGAAAAGGATTTATCCCTAAAACAAAATAAATATTGCAGGTAATCAAAAAAAAAAATATATGTAATAAAAAGCTTTTTTACAAAAAAATACAACCGACTTCCAAAAACAACACTACAAAGTGAAAAATAACTTTAATTTCGGAAGTCGGTGTCTGATTAAATGTATTTTCGTTTTTGCCACCGACTTCCGAAATTAAAGTTATTTTTCACTTTGTAGTGTTGTTTTTGGAAGTCGGTTGTATTTTTTTGTAAAAAAGTTTTTATTTTTCACTTTTTAGTGGGTCTGTTTATAATTTGTACAAGTTACAATAGTCTAATGTCAATTCCTCATCACATGTTACAAAATATTGCTTTTTCCGATGCTGGGACGTTAATTGTTGAGCAGTTCTGCTGGTAAGAACCAGGAGAACTCCTCAACAACCACTCACCACACGCATTGTGTGACGAGCGGAAATTGCTTAGCAACCATATTAAAGTAATCGAATCGCAACCCGTGAAATATTTATCATTGAGTAGTTCCGGTAGCCATCTGTGGTCTTCATCATCAGTTCCACTTCACCAAATGGTTCTTTTCGAGAGCAAATGCACGAGCTACTATAAAAAATACCCAAATCGCTATAGGTGTGCCTATAATATTTGAAGAGTTCCTTCGATTTCTCCAGGATCCCATTATCAGAACTGGATTTTGACAAAAATGGGACCATTTGGGAAGTATACCCTTTCCAAAAAAAAAAAAAAAATTTCAAATCGGTTGGTAAGCGACGGAGTTATGCGCGAACAAACATAAAAAAAAAAAAAAAAAAAATACAAACATCCGAATTGAGAACCTCCTCCTTTTTTGGAAGTCGGTTAAAAACTACAAATTAACAATTTTCGGACTTTTTCCTTTATTTGTGCTGAAAGACCTTGCTTTTTGTCAAATTTCATGATTCTAGGACAACGGGAAGTACCTTAAAGGTTTTGATTTACTGGCGAGTATCAAAATATGTCGCGTGAATGGCCGAATTTTTTATTGCGTTCACATAGAACCTTGATTTTTTTAGAACTCCAAGCGACCATAGACCTACGTATTTGATATTAATTTCACCTTGATACCTCTACGCGTACCTGAGAAAAAGCGTCTTGACAGACTGACAGACAGACGGACAACGAAGTGATCCTATAAGGGCTCTGTTTTTTTCTTTTTGATGTACGGAACTCTAAAAATAACAATGTAATATCCTAACTTGACTTAAACTATTAACATACTGAAATATGGCGACGTTTGTTAATAGTTATCTAATAAATAAATAATGTTAGTTAATCCAAGAAACTAATTTTTGTGAATATTGAGCTAATACCACGCCTTAAAACGTTGAAAAAGCGAAAACTGCCGTTGCCAGTCGGTACAACGGAGATGATAGGATTGTACATTATTCAGACGGGTCTGCCGACTACCCGAGCACTATAATGGGAGGTTAAAAAATTATAAGCTTTCCAAGTCTTCCTCTGTGATCGACAAGATTCTTTTGAGTTTTTGAGCGTAGGTATATGCTCTCGGTAACGTTTAAAATGTGCTGAGCTAAATTGTGTGGTATGCGGTAGATGAGTTAGTTTTTTTCGGAGAATTTAGGGAACATGAGATTAGGACATTCAAGATGTAAGTAATTTAGAGAAAAATATCACGCCTTCTTCCCATGGGGGTAGGCAGAAACTACAGAACGCCATCTTCTACGATCCTTATATATTCCTTTGGCCTCGTTTACGTTCATACATCTGGTCATCACTTGCTACGATCCTTACATATTCCTTTTGCCTCGTTTACGTTTACATACATCTGGCCATCTGGAGGAGCTCGTGGCTAAGTAATAACAGCCGCACGGGTCGATTCATCAGGTTAAGCTACGCTTGCCGGGGTTGGTCAGTGGATGGTTGACCATCTTTACATACCGAGACTCCTCTGTGCCTCGGAAAGCACGTTAAGCCGTTGGTCCCGGCTGTCATTCGTGGATCTTTGACAGTCGTTACAGGTCGTCAGAAGGCCGAAAGTCTGACAACCAGTCTTACCAAAGGGTATCGTATTACCCAGTTACTGGGTTGTGGAGGTCAGATAGGCAGTCGCTCCATGTAAAATACTGGTATTCAGCTGCATCTGGTTAGACTGGAAGCCAACCCCAACATAGTTGGGAAAAGGCTAGGCAGATTGATTGACATCTGGTCATACACGCAAGTTGCAAGTAGGTACTACGCACCTGACTTTGCTGAAGAACATCACCAATAAGGTCACTATAATATGTCTTCCTAGGGCGTCCCCTCCCACCGTTTCCACTCACTTCTGCCTTGTAAATACCTTTTGTTAGTCGCCTTTCATTCATCCTCGCTACATGACCAAACCATCTAAGCATACTCTTTTCAATTTTTGTCACTAAGTACATCTTCTTTTAAACCGCATATCGTTGCCTTCTTCATTATCATCTTACTTTATTTGTAATAAAAATAAAAATACACCTAATTCTATTGCGTAAACAAAAGACTATTTCACCACACTTGCACGTAGGTAATAGTCTATTCAATTAGAAACATTTCATTAATACCACGTTATCTATTAATGAATGTTGAAATTTGGCCAGCATCAGTAGTACTAGAGCCAAAACAATGAAACTCGTCAATACACTAATAACTCTTAACCTAGTTTAGTCAAAACAGTCGAGACTACACTCGTTATAGTCATTATTACAACTAATTCTTATGTAAATATCCAGATTACACCATTTTGTACATACGGTGAAATGGTTTAGTATGCATGTGGAAAAGCAGTACGCAATCTACATTTACATACAACTGTCTCGGACCATAAGTTTATGTGTGATACTTTTTATGCATATGACATGGTCAAACAAGAGATCGTCAGGTCAGGTTTCGCCAATTTGTAGACAGATTAAGAGGTATTAAGCCAATGCCTAAGGTAACAGACTAACAAGTAAGTGCCTTGTCGTGAACTCAAACCTAACTCGCTACACTGAGATGACGACCCCTTGACATTTCAAAAGTGCCTGTATTTTTTTTTATTCAGATAAATGCTTTGACTTTAGAGTTGATGTTGAGTTTGCATTATTTAAATAAACAGACTCCTTATTTCAAGACGTTACCAGAAATACCAGTATTATTCCAAATAGATATAAAGTTGTAAAATATTGTCCTCCATGTCTACTCATACTCGTATATTTTGCCCACTGTACTTACTACCCATTGCTTCATCCGAACATTTGTCGCTGGCGTGGGCAGATGAAAAGATAGGTAATTACGAGCAAAAGAGCGTATTTCACGTGTTGTAACGATCTACACAAACAGTTGTAGCTTAAGCCTCGACATTCATGTATCCGGCGGTGGAACACCACAGAGGTTTGAGGAGATTTATACCTCGTTACAACAGAAAATTGTAGTTTTATAATGTCATTCGCGAGATTAGACGCGTTGGGAGTTGGGGCAGGTTATGAGCTTCTTCCCGCGGAAGTCTATTTGTAAATGGGTTATGGTGGGTTTTGTGGTATTCAAAACTATGTGTTAAACAATGTTTTGTTTACTCCTACACGCGTAGAAACGGAAGAACGAAAGACAAAATGACAGATTTTAGAAATTATTTTAACGGTGTAATGTCAAAAATGATGAAAATAAATGTCACTTTTATAAAAAAAAAAATATTCTAAAATAGCTAACAAACCATCAAAAAAAATATAATATTCTAAACTAACTAAAACTAAAGCTATTCACAAACTAAAATATGGCGTCGAAAAATTCATCCGCATCGCTGTCGACTGCTAAGGTTCCCAAGAGACTGGCGGAATTGCCATTGTATGGCAATGCTTAGTGTCTGGTCAAGGTAAAAGCCAGCCCTTATCACAGACGTATAAAAAAAGGCGGACAGATTCTCGCTAGCTAAAAACTGTGTTTAACGGAGTCAGCCAGCTCGCTGTACCTACGCTGTACGTACACATTTCACAAGACATGCTGTATTTTTACCTTAAACATTATCATAACTCAAACTCAAACTCAAAGCATTTATTTCAAATAAACCAATTACAGGCACTTTTGAATTGTCAATGGGTCGGTCAGTCAGAAAGATGAAGCTAGTTGCCCATTCCAAAGCGTAGTAGATCCCTATGGAGAAGAACGGGCAAGAAACTCCACTCATATTACGAATATATTACAATATTACGAATGGTTGACTGATGTGTGCGTGCCTGTAGGTACAGCGAGCTGGCTGACTCCGATAGACACAGTTTTTTGTTAGCGAGAATCTGTCCGCCTTTTTTTATACGTCTATGGCCCTTATATAAATAAGTAGAAACGAACCAGATATATGAACGTAAATAAAGTGGCGTTCTGTAGTTTCTGCCTGCCCCCATGGGCAGAAGGCTTATGGTTATATAGGACTAGCGAGCCGGCTCTGCTTCGCACGGTTTTTAAAACTTGACAAAACATGAAGGTTTCTATATTATATATAAGTTAAATATTAATGTGTTATTCATATAAACCTTCCGGAATAAATTCTCTAAATGATAGTGAAAACCGCATCAAAATCCGTTGCGTGGTTTAGAAGAACAACGCGGCCACACAGACACACATGAAAAGCGATTTTATTTTATAATAAGTATAGAAGTGAGAATGTGTATTCTTCCTAGAGTAGAGATAGAGATGGCGGTGCATATTTTACTTAGACATATAGCTGCCATTTGCTTTATATTCAAAAATAGACTCCAATTCACTAATGCCTTGCTAGAATAAAAAGGTTACAGAATCAAAGATCAAAGAATAATTTGCATACAAAAAGGCAAAAAGGTAAAGTGATCCGCTTCACAAATGATCTCTATGTTTGTTTCTACTTTTGTCTTTGACTCAAAATCTCAGATCAAAATGTATCTCGCCCCAATACTCGTTTACCTTTGTTTTCCCTACACCGCTTAATCTTTTACCATCAACGTTTAAAGGTATTTTAGCGTTACCACCTGGTTAGTCTGCAACAATGTACATAACATTACACTATGTCTGGTTCGTGGCTTAAAAACTGCGGGTATTAACCCACTTGTGATCTAATTCGAGCGGCGCGTACGCAACGCGGGCGATCCCGGCTGCGTCAATACGGTATGATTGATGATATTTGACATCTATGGATTTTTGGTTACTGTTGGTGATATGATGTTTATTTCTATTAGTTGGGATCTTTGTGATTCGTGGAAGATGCGTTTCAGTTTTCTTCAGCTGGTGGTAATACTGACCTGCTTGTATGGCGCCGGCGCGGCGGCGCCCGCGCCGTCGTCGCCCGCGCCTTCGGTCACTATGAGCAGTCAGGTTTAGTTAACTACCACGCTATGGTCGAGTGTTCTTACCTGAACAATATCTGACTGAAAACAGTCAGATATTGTTCAGGTTACTTCATAATTTACTTGATAATTTCATACAAATTCTGTTCCATTTTTGAATTTATTCGCTGAGTAATTGCTATTCCAGTAAATAGTAGCTGGCTAGTAGCCACCACTAACCGAATAAATTCAAAAATGGAACAGAACTGGTATGAAATTATCTGCCAAGTAAGTTAATAGGAACTTAATCGTAGGTGGTCAAACAGGCCCTTAGACTCTTTAATGCTTGTTACATTCAGTGCTCTATGATCAACGCCATCTTTAATATGCTCAGGGATCTGCCATGTTCCAACAGAGTCAGTCATTAGACCAAACTTCATCGATTTCTAAAGTTTTAAATGTTCAAGATTAGCTGCATTCGGTTAGACTGGAAGCCGACCCCAATATAGTTGGAAAAGACTAGGCAGATCATGATATGGATCAGTTAAACAGATATTGAGAGTTATTTTTTATTTTATATAACACCATTGACTGAAAAGTTGTGTGGAAATGGTTGCCCATACCAATGGGCATGAGGAAAATGAGGAAACTTTTGAGTATAAATGTGAGATGAAAGACCAAAGAAACGATGGATGGACTGTGTGAAAGATGATATGGCTAGAAACAGTGGCGTAACTACAAGGTGGCAAGTCGGCAAAATGCCACGGGTCCCCAGCAGAAAGGGGCCCCCGGTCAGAGGAGAATCCCAACTCCCAACATTTATTATTACACATTTAGTAAAAAAAATAGTTTTGTGTTTAACTTACTTAAATTACCTACATTAGTATTATAAAATATAAAATACTATTATTGTTGGTTCAGCTTCTTTAGATTGGGGAGGGGGTGGGGGCATCAGATGAATTCGCCACGGGCCTCGAACGGTATGGTTACGCCACTGGCTAGAAAGGGAGTGACATGTTGTGCCGACGACAAATATTAGGTCTTTACCTATGAAATTGCCGTTCTGCAGTACTGGCCATTTCAAATCAAAATAATTTTTGTTTGGCTAAGAATTCTAATTTCAAATTAATTTTATTTTAAAAACATGGATTTTTTTTTCCAAAAGTAGTCATTTGTTTATTGATTAGTGTTACATTTTCATCGCATTTCAATCTTTTTCGTCATCATGGATACGTTAAAAATTCGAGTAATTATGCAATATGAGTACCGTCGTGGCAGCAACGCGGCACAAGCGGCACGCAACATCAACGACGTTTACGGAGCTAACACTACAAACCAACGCACCACTTGTTATTGGTTTGCTCGCTTCCGTTCTGGAAATTTCGACCTGATAAATGAACCTTGCGGTCGTCCGAAGACTTTGGTCGACAATGACGAATTAAAGGCGATTGTGGAAGCTGATGATACACAATCGACGGCTGAATTAGCAGCAGCTTTCGACGTTAGCGTCAAAACAATATTGGTCCATTTGCGTCAAATTGGCAAGGTAAAAAAGCTTGACAAATGGGTGCCCCACGAACTCAATGATCGCCAGCGCGAAGTACGCGTCGAGACGTGCCTTGCACTGCTCAATAGACACGCAAATGAAGGAATTTTGAACCGCATTGTTACCTGCGATGAAAAATGGATTCTGTTGTTAACCGCAAGCGCTCAGCAAGTTGGTTGGATCCTGGTTCAGCACCTAAACAATGCCCTAAACGAAAACTTACCCCTAGAAAAGTGATGGTCACTGTTTGGTGGTCTAGCGCCGGTGTGATTCATCACAGCTTCTTACTAAACGGGGTGAGCATTACTTCAGATGTGTACTGTGAAGAACTGAACACAATGATGGAGAAGCTGGCACATCTCCAACCAGCATTGGTCAATCGCTCGTCTCCGCTGCTCCTGCACGACAACGCGCGACCTCATACTGCACAGCAGACGGTCTCCAAGTTGCAAGAACTGGGGTTGGAAGCTCTCCGTCATCCGCCCTACTCACCAGACCTTGCGCCTACAGACTACTACTTTTTCCAGAATTTGGATAACTTCTTGGCGGGAAAAAAATTCAATACCCGAGAGGCAGTACAAAATGCCTTTGAAGAATTTGTTGCCTCCCGTCCAGCTGATTTCTTTAAGAAGGGCATCAATAAACTGCCACTGCGTTGGCAAAGATGCATTGATTGCATGGGTGATTACTTCGATTAATACAAATAAAAAATGCATGAAAAAAATTCGTTTAAATCTTTTCATACAAAACGGCAATTTCATAGGTAAAGACCTATTAAATTGATGATGACGACTATGTAACCACTAGACACCGTCTATCAGTAATTAGTCAATCAATGTGCAGTCATCGACTCATTGGCTGCTGATATCGTCTGAAACTATAAAGAGACCACCTGTATAGGTATATTTAAACTTACCTCCGTCTCGCCAAACTGTACCGTTCTATTTGCAGTAAACTGGCGAATGTGTTCCTTATTCGCTGGCTACGTAAATATTAGCTTTTGTAGTTGTATGCGGATTAGGTTTAATTATAACAACACTAGCTTTTGCCCGCGGCTTCACCCGCGTAGACGTCGGAAATTATCCCACGGGAACGTACTACCGGAATAAAAAGTATACTTTGTCCTAATCCAGGTCATGGTCTATCCATGTACCAAATTTAATTCAAATCTGTTCAGCTGTTTTAGCGTGAAAGCGTAATAAACAAACTCACTTTCGCGTTTATAATATTAATTAGGATTCCATAAAGAAAATAAAGAGGACTACACAGAGAGAGAGAGAGAGAGAGAGGAGGAGGAGGAGGGGTTGAATATTCACAATTGCTATCTACTACTTCACCTACGTTTTCAAAAACACATAAACTTGCACCTTTTCACAATTCGTAGAGACCACAGAAGGCCACGAGCTAAAAAATTAAATTAAATTAATTTATTTCCTTATAGTGCAAATTAATAATAAAATGGAGCTACAATAAACGGATACATAAACGGGTCATTGTTGTCTATCCGCTCGCGTTAGCGGATAGACAACAATGATCCGTTTATGTTAGTTAGTTAGTACAAAAGAAACTTAAACGCTACGTTAGTGTGTTATTATAACTAGGTACTAAGCTCACAGAAAAAAGCATTTCACCGGATGAAATTCCTAAAATTTCTAAAATTCTAACGTAGTCTTTTTGCCTCGTCGACTATTCGTTTATATTTACCGTGTTTAAAACATCTTGAAATAAACAACTATGGTAGGTATGGTAGTTTCAACTGACCAATAATACCCACGTGTTTATATGATAACCCCAGCCTACACATCAATTTGACAGATATCATTACATAAACCTGAACGTAGTCTCCGCAAACCCGTCTGACGTCACAGTCTACTATTTGTGACGCCACAGCACAGTTCAGCATTTCGCGATTCATATCAATTCGTGGAGCGTGCATTGTATCGAGTCGATTGCTGATCGATTGCCCGCCAGTTGGCATCAGATCACACGCCGTATCTATGCCAGTGTTGCCAGATATTAACGGATTTCTGACAGATACGGGAGTTAAAATCCCTGGGATTAGAGTTCGTTGAACTCTTGGTGTTACCCTAGTTGTTGAAATAGCTGAATTGGGTTTTGTTGATGTAAGTTCTTAGTTTGAATGGATTATTGATATTGTGTCTAAGGTTAGTTTCTTTGTATTGAAAACCGTCTAATGGATTGAAATGAATGCAAGTTCCAGCGTACATACAAACCTATTGCGGTTTTTGTAAACTTTATCAAATCAAATCATTTTTAATTCAGGAATACACCCATATAAAATTTAAAGATTACAAATTATTCATTAATTTAAAATGTATATTATCTACAGTCCATTAAGTTGTAAAATCTGCATGAAAAGTATATAAACCCTGTCCATTAAACTAGGATAACCTGTATTCTAAAAGACAGGGTTAATTATAAATTACTGGATAAGAATTTGATAAAAAAATAATTTTAGCTGGAATATTAATTGCCATTACGAAGAAATAGTTTATTTACCTCGTTTATGGCCCTCAATATTACATTGTCAGAATTAAGGATTCGGTTCTTATAGGAGGCCTGCGACTTTGTTGTAACTGCGTAAAAGTTATATACCATGCTTTCGGCAAACATGCCGGACGCACTGCACCGCCAAGGTAGACCCAGTATGCATCTGAATGCGTTGTTATATTGAACACGCAACGTGTTGTAAATGCTGCGCGTATTTGTACCAAAGGGCACAGGTGTAAAAGGTGATTTCACTTGATTTGAACATTTCACAAATTTTCGTGCCAGCATATTACTCTTGGCAGCGAGCGAACGTCGTTATCTTTCAATGTCCTCATAATCCATTAGTTTTTCAGTCAAAATGTGACCTAAATATGTGAAACATTTTACTGATTGCAACTTAGCGTTACTTAGAAATATGTCCGGTATATGCAATGTGCTGTTGTCGTAACGAAAACATATTGGTTGACTCTTCATCATCTTCCTGCCCTTATTCTATATTACTTGGGGTCGGCGCAACACGTTTTCTTCTTCCATTCTCCCCCTGTCAACCGTCACGCTATCATTCACTCCCTTCTATTTCATATCATTCCTCACACTATCCTTCCATCTTTTCTTTGGCCTTCATCTGTCTCTCCATCCATCAACATTCACTCTTTTAGAAACATGCGTCATTGTTTGACTCTTATTAACATTACACTTAAGACCATGCTTATCCGCATATAACTCACATATTCCTATAAACTTATATTTATATTTTGTTTTTTTCCTTAAATAATACACAATTTAAAATAAAAACTATATTCGATTTTCACAAAAAGGAGCGTCATACAAAGAGTCCTTGTGAATGTAGTTCAGGAACTAGATACATTTAGGAATAGACATCACCTGCTTATTATCCCGATCAGAATCAATAAGCTTTTATTTACGTTAATATCTAACACCATTACAACCACGGCTTACTATAGGTACACTCGTAAATGAACTTCAAACAGTCAGTCCTCACCCATAAGTAGGTACATCTACCCTGAGATAAACATGGTGTTAAGCTGGGTATCCACTATGATTGCGCACCAACGTTTCCCGCGCATCACAAGATCAGTTCTCGTCATTAAAAACGTTCAAAATTCTAGTCGCTATCTCATGTCATCAATGAATGAATGAAATGCACCGACCCCAGCGTGGTTTAACCAGACTCGATTACTCGAATGAACACAAAGATTCACACTAGCCCCTGTTGCCTCAAGTTACATGGTGCAAAAGAGACCACTGCATATCAAGGAGTATACCGGGGCGCGATAATGGTAGGGAAGACGTGCCCGTAGGATTTGGAAGGATTATTAGAGCCGTACCGGATATGCGTCCTAAAGAAGGCAATCGAATTGTGGAGAGACGGGTGACATTTATCTATGGATGGGCATACTTTAACGACGTCGCCGCCATGTTTTTTTAGGTCCAGCTTCACCGGTGAATCTTTTGCCAGAAACTTGACAAATGTAGGTAAATTAGGGATATTTTTAACAGATTGTGACTAAGATTAGAATACTAATGTTCGTAAAATACGGGAATAGACTTTCTGCTACGTTTTAGATATAAGGCCACCACGACAAAAATGATACGCGGAGCACAGTTAGTACGCAAACATAATGTATATCCCGCTTTAGATGACCAGATGACCTTCATCATTGAACTCCTCGACATACTCCAGCTAAGAACCGAATTACTTTACAATGTCAGTCGTCGAGATTTAAATAAACATGCGTTTAAACCGCCGCGCCGCCATCTTTCTTTAGGCACTTCAGCTGTTTATGTGATAGTTTTGTACTTGGTACTCATTATGACTGTCTTCACTGTATGAAGAGAAATACTTGGGTAATTAGGTTTCCGTGTTTTAGGATAATTTGGTTTTTGTTTGAGGAAAACCCTTGCAAAGTTTCTTGAGAAGTAAGAACTCTCGCAAGCTGTAGATATGATTATTCAGGTTGATTTGTTTGAGTGACTATGGAGTTTCTTGCCCGGTCTTCTCCATGAACCTACTAAACCTGCTTTGGAATGGGCAACTGGCTTCATCTTTCTGACTGACCGACTCCTTGACAATTCAAAAGTGCCTGTAATTGGTTTATTTGAAATAATTAATGCTTTGAGTTAGAGTTTTTGCATTCTGATCTAGTTTGCATGATTGGTGAATGTTACTGTGTTCTAATTTCGAAGCAAAACCTATATAGAACATTAATACTAGGAAGTAAGGTTCATCTGCCTAGCCTTTCTCAACGTTGTTAAACCATATGCAGCTAAATACCAGTACTATCTGACCTCCACAACCCAATTACTTAACTGAGTAATACAGTTCGCTTTGGTAAGACTGGTTGTCAGACTTTCGTGCTTCTGACGACCCGTAACGACTGTTAAAGATCCACTAATGACAGCCGGGACCAACGGCTTAACGTGCTTTCCGTGGCACAGAGGGGTCTTGGTATATAAAGATGGTCATCCATCCACTGACCAACCACGGCAAGCGTAGCTTAATCTGATCGATCGACCCGTGCGGCTTTGTCACACAAAGCGCGCGCGCATGTGGTTGTTATTCTCTAAAAATTTCTTCTCATATTAATTCGCAGTCATGTGAGTACTGCCCAGTCGGGTTGTCGAGCGGATACGGCGTGCATTACATAGTGCTTATGTGTGTTCCGGTCGTCTTCCGTGTAATGCCTGCGATGCCTTACGAGTGCGTCTTACGACTAACGCCTTATCGATTGCACTCCTCACTGTCATTGTCTAGATAAACAATAGGAAATCGTAAAAATGTTACCAGCTATGTATTGATGGTTAGTTTACGTCTAAGAACTCATAAGTCTGGTAAGTATGAAGATTACGAATTAAGAAATTGATTGTTTCATAAATTTGTTGATACTTCAGGCTGAAGTCAAACGCCGCCGGGGTCGCGGGTAGTTCGAAAGAGATACCGTGGCCCTGGCACGGGCAGCTGAAGGAACACGGGTGGGTTTTAGTCAGTAAAAGTCTGACACGCCCTCCCGCTCTGCCCAGAGCGGGAGAAGTCATTTGATGATTTCCCATCCACAAAAAGGCTGAAGTCAAACAATGCTAATTCAATAGACACTGAAAAGGATTAGATCTTGACAATTGCGTAAAGTTTGGCGCCATTTCCATGTTCCATTTTAAAGATATGGTTTTGAATACGGTTGCCGGTAAAATAACAAATACAATGATAGCCTCATTTGTCTTGAAAGTCAAAGTCATGACGTTTGTTGCAAACTCAGTGTACAAAAATTGGTCTTATATTATATTGCCACTTATACTTACCTACCTAGTAGCTTTTTGCAAGCATTACAATATCATCAGACATAATCTTGATAAGTAACACATCGGCATACCTAGATAGGTATGCCGATGTGTTACACTAACACCTTGGAAAATGGAAAAGACCCCTGCAATATAGAGATATTGCAGGGGTCTTTATAACCATTTTCCACAAACTTTTCCAGCTGGTTCACTTTGCAAAGGTTATGCTAGAATGCATCACCATCATTCATCATCCTCACACAAAAGATGAAGTGAATGCTTGGCACAAGAACACTCAAAGATCGACCATTCACAATAAATGTTTTCCATCTTATGCACCGGTAACTCTAGTAACTAGACACGTCAGCACTGATGCATCATGAACACTTCAAACCAAAATATTTAGTTCTTTAAATTCTTCGGGGAAATCTTGACCTATTTTAAATGCAGCATGACTAAGAAGTCATCCATCATCATACCATGAGTCATCATTACCTTCCTTCATCTTGTTTATAAGAGAAACGCTTCCTCAGAATATGAAGACCATTATAATGGTTAAAAGCAATTTATTGTACTCAATTATAGGTGAGTCAGTTCTTCTGGCCCGATTCGTAAATTTTTGTTGACTTGTCACGATTCTGACAATTTGTGTGTTGATATTGTCAGTAATTGTGGTGATATTGTCACATTAATAATGTTGAATTGTCGGTTATTTATTGACCACAAATACAAGCCATATTTTAAAGCTATTTCTTTGTAATTAATTTAAAGTTTGTTCTTTCATTTGCGTCACTCTTGTTCTTTAAATATTTTTTTCCCATAGGATTTGTAAATTTGTTTGTTGTTTATGTAATTTAGCTGATTTTTCTTAATAAATTGCGTCAACTTCGACACAATTCGGCTAGAAATACCATTTATTACAGCTGTTTCTCTATAATTAATTGTTTGGAAATCTTTAACATCAGTTTCCAACATTACTGATGTGATGACAATTAGTGATGGTCCAGGTAACATTGACAATTTATCAAATAAATAGTGCTGACTTTTCACACTAATAGTGGCTATTTTGTAAAATAAATAATGTCATGTGTGTGTAAAATTTTGATTTTGGAAACCTTCAGGCACTTTTTCTACTTCAGTGTTCAAAGTTAAAACAATTTCAATTTAACCACTTCGAGGGCATGTGTTTTTCTATATTTAGCTTAAATTTATTGGCTCTTGGTTGTCTGATTAATTCTCCAAAAATACTCGTAAGACCGAGATGGCATGTTCGACCAGAGTCAGTTACTCACCGCTGAGGAACGGAAGCATGGCTGTGCTGTCGTGGAAATAATCCTGTGATTCACTGGGCAGTGCAGGTGCCTGGCATTGTTGTCTTAATTAGTCTTCTGGACGCTTTAACTGCAGTATCCGTGGTTGGTGTATGTTGTACAATTTATATTGTTAGCTTTTTTTGGGTAAATATCTCTTCTTCCGTATCCTTTTACAATATGACTGACTTAGCTAATTTCGGCTCTAGGGGATCGTGTCTAAGTAATAACAGCCGCAAGGGTCGATCGATGCCGCGGTTGGTCCGTGGATGGGTGACCATCTTTACATACCGAGACCCCTCCGTGCCTCAGAAAGCATGTTAAGCCGTTGGTCCCGGCTGTCATTCGTGGATTTTTGACAGTCGTTACGGGTCGTCAGAATCCCGAAAGTCTGTCAACCAGTTTTACCAATGGGTATCGTATTACCCAGTAACTGGGTTGTGGAGTTCAGATAGGCAGTCGCTCCATGTAAAATACTGGTATTCAGCTGGATCCGGTTAGACTGGAAGCCGCTCCCAACACAGTTGGGAAAAGGCTAGGCAGATACATATACTGACATAGCTAATTCAACTCTAGCAGTGCTAATATAATGCCAGCTTTATAATCGGTTAGATTTATGAGTATTAGCACAAAACCATCTTTACTACTTATAAATAAATAAAATAAATAAATAATAATTTTATTGTACAAGAAGATACAAAAGCATAACTAAAAATTCAAATTCGGAAAAAAAAAAAAAAAGAGATACACATAAAACACATACAATAAACATGACAGTACAAGTCAAAATCAGGTTGAACAGCTCCTGAACTAAGTAAAAAGATATTGTATTTCAGAAGCCAACATAATTAGTATTTCACACCTATGATTCTTTGCAAACTTGTATCGAATCACCAGCCATAATGCCAATAACTCTTTATGTTCGGGAAGAATGTTTTACGTAAAGACTGCCATATGCCATGGAGCATATGGCAGTCTACTATGTACTATGGAAGGTATTTCGTATCAAAACTCGTCCAAAACTGTACATTCCCTAATAACCGCCACCTCGGTCAGTTGAAAACCTGTCGATCATATCAGATGGCAGCGTCTGGAACCGATCCAGGATCGACTCGATACTAATACACATTAAATTTTATTTTAGCTGCCGTTATCCGCGCGTGACGCCCATCCACGATACACCACAGAATACATAAATATACAGAAGGTTGCGTTCAAACTCAATCAATCTGCCTAGCCTTTTCCCAACTATATTGGGTCGGCTTCCAGTCTAACCGATTGCAGCTGAATACCAGTATTTCACATGTAGCGATTGCCTATCTTACCTTAATCCATGGCTTCATATGTTTGAAAACTTCGTCTTTTTGACAATAATTCAATTCAATTCAATACATTTATTTATTGCATCAAATATGGTAAGTACATGAAGTTCTTATTTAAAATATTTTTAGTAACACACATTTGGCCAATATTTAGCATGCAATACTACAAGTTTTACACTTAAGCTATCAATAAATTAATCTACCTAACAATAAAATATTTCTGTGCTTTATTGTATAAAATTTACAGGGACACTTTTGAAAGAACTCGTCTATCGAATAAAAACATTCTTGTAACAACCACTTCCGCAACGCAACACAAAACTTATTGAAGAGTAGTTGAGTAATTGACCTAGGCAAAGCATGGTAAATTAGCGGAGCCATGTAAACGCAGCTCCGCCAAATGCAATGAATGTTGTTGAATTATCAATATAAAAGACACTCAATTGTTAGTGTACACCCCGCAGTTATCCCAGCGCTTAAATACGGAAATACGAACATCTAATATAGAGCTGTTACAACCATGAACCACTTTCCTATTTTATATTACCATGAATAAAAAATTATAGATTAACATCTCTATCTATATTATATAATTCCATAATTAATAAAACCTTTCAAGTTTTTTGAGACACAGCTGACGATCTGCGACCGGAGTAAGTAATCCAACAAAGAGAAAACTTCATACAGACGTGCGATGGTACCTACAAAAATCAAGGCAGTTCAATACTTAATAGCTTTGCCTCTAAGGGGAGCTCCTCTGTAGAGCAACGTTCGTGTGAATTCGGAAACACGAAGATTGCCGAAGCTCATACCTTTTCTAGTTTACCTGTTGCATCCATTTGTGCGTGCACCTGTTTTCGCTTGTATGGACTCGGCCTTCTGTAACGATTTATTCTGTGACACACTATCATTTTTAAATTATTTCAGTCTGTGAGTCAAGGAGTCTAGCTTTTTAGCTCGAACGTTAACCTTGTTTATTTTGTGAATTGTGCTGCTTTAATCTTTTTTTGTTTGTAAATAAATATTAGATTTAGTATAGTCAAATGTTACATTTATGAATGTAGGTAAGTACGATGTGTGCCATAAAAACAGCTTATTTATTTTAGTGAGTCACATCTACATTTCAATCATTTATCAATCAATCAATCAATCAATCATAGTAGTGTTGCTGTCCACTATTCAAATTCAAATTCAAATTATTTATTTCAGACACGAGTCCATAGTGTTAGTATAACAAAATTACTATTGAAAAAAAAAAAAAGCTATGTGATAAGTTATTATCGCATAGCTTTTTTTATACCAATCTTCAATAGTGGACAGCAACACTATGATTGATTGATTGATTGATTGATAAATGATTGAACTATTCTATTGAACAGCAACACTGTTGTGGACAGCAACACTATGATTGATTCTTCCCTGAGTTATCACTTATCACTGATAAGTGATAACTCAGGGAAGTATAATGTAAGGAATTATACGAGGTGTATCTTAAATAACGCGCAACCTCTTAAGGGGTCATTGTACTGATCATTATGAACAACTTTTACTATGGCACCAAACCTGAAATCGCAGATAAAAATTCAGCTGTACCCTACATTTTAAAGAGTTATGCGAACATCATTTTATTTTCGTGAACAGTGTTTCAAGTTGGACCCGTAGTGAATTAGTGCGAAGAATACAGATAGTGCAATCCACGAAGACGCGCCCCACTATTCCTCCTAACCGTTTATAGTATATGTGTGCAAGCTTCCGCCAATGTTTGAGTGTTATCGGTACACAGTATAGTTAGTACACGGTAATTAGTATGTACCGATAACACTCAACATTGACGGAAGCTTGCACACATATACTATAAACGGTTAGGAGGAATAGTGGGGCGCGTCTTCGTGGATTGCTCTGTCTGTAAAAGGAACCTTTTGAGTCAGTTTAATGCAGTGCTTGTATACATTATGAAGTCCACAATAACGTTATATGCGCACGTATGGGTTTTATTTCTCTTTGACAAAGTGATATTCCTGCCCAATTGCAAAACAGTCTCTAGAAACAATAACTAGGTAAGAATCTTCAGACAATTCATGTCAGTCTGTCATAAAGGCCGGTGTTGGGCTATACCCGTTTACCGGCCGCTGATTGATCGTTGATTGATAGGCAGCTGCGCTAGAGTTGCTGCGAGTGCTGCTGTCAACTGTCACTCATCGCTGAATAGCTTGGCATTGGCACTCGTCTTCATTACGGATGGACAGGTGGTAAGACCAATATGGGTTAGGTTTTGGAAGTGTTATTTATAAAATACGTAAGGCGCTACTCCGACCAAAATCTTGAGAAGTGGGTTATTCAGAGGCTATTAACTCATGGATTAAGAGTAATAAATTACATTTAAAAGCACATTATCAATGTTCGATATCCTAACTTCACATTGCACGTTCTTATTGTGTGTGTTACATTTAAAATCTCCTTGTAAAAAAGTGACCGGTATACTGGAAGCCGACCCCAACATAGTTGGGAAAAGGCTAGGTAGATTGAGTTTACGTTAATACACTAATGACTTTATATTCAATCTACCTAAGCCTTTCACAACTGTGTTGGGTTCGGCTTCCAGTCGTAACAGTATTTAAATGGAACGACTGCCTATCTGACCTCCACAACCCAGTAACTGGGTAATACGATAAGACTGGTTGTCAGACTTTCGGGCTTCTGACGACCCATAACGACTGTCAAAGATCCACGAAAGGGGTCTCGGTATGTATAGATGGTCACCCATCCACGGACCAACCCCGGCAAGCGTACCTTAACCTGATGGAGGGACCCTTGCGGCTGTTATTATTTAGCCACAAGCTTCTTGACACTTTATTACAGCAATGGTACAGAATTGAAAAATAAACTTTATAACAAAGTTTTCAGAAAGTTTTCCTTTTTCTTCGAAATTCTTCGGAGGTTGACATTCTTATTATATCTAAGTATAACTTTGTTGACAAGCCGCCATTTTGTTTATCTAATTATCTAACAATCACTTATATTACTGCCGGCCCCCGATCGTCGCGTCGTAAAATACTACTAACTATAAAGATCGCATCAAAACGGAGAGGATTGATTTATTAATATTGTCCTTGATCTGATTCTTAAAGAATGACATTCTGCTTAGCAACACAATGCAGTTATTTACTTTAGTTTTGCCTCTCATAACGCGTGATTACATACCTAGAATAGAAGATTTAAAAGAAATAGAAGAATTAGAGAGACCTTAGGTTCTCTATACCTCTAAATAGCGAATAATTTATTAGTGACTAGATGATTTAGGGAAAAAAAGACGCTTTACAAACAACAACAACATAGCAGAAATTGTTCTGAACTTCGATGAGACAATAATTACCGCGCAAATTAAAAAGAGTATCCTTAGATGGTTTCGTCATATTGAGAGCAATGAATGAAAGGCGACTAACAACTGGTATATACAAGGCAGATGTGAGTGGAAATATCGTGAGGGGATGCCCTAGGAAGACATATAGAGACCGTATTGGTGATGTTCTTCAGAAAAGTAGTACTCGCAACCAGTGTGCGTGTATGACCAGATTTGTGAATGTAAACGAGACAAAAGGACTGTGTAAGGATCATAGCAGGTGGTATTCTGTAGTTTCTGCCTACCCCCATGGGAAGACGGCGTGAATTTATGTATGTGTATCCTATGTTTTGTTTGTTTTTTGCTGGGTACTTCAGATTCGAAAAAGTGTTCACTATATCACGAAAAATGTATATACTTAGCCCTCAATTAATATGCCAATAAGACCAAAACCATGTTAATACTTTCCCGAAGCAGAAACACGTAGTTTCGAATATGTAGGCAGGCATAGGGTACGCGATCTACGAGCTATATAATAAATATTTACACGCGGGCCGAGATGCGCGTGCCCATAGATACCTAAACGGTAATATTGATCTGCAGGTCATATCTAGTTCATATTGAGCTACAATCAACTAAGCCACACCTGAGTACCATCAGCAACATCTTTCCAAGTAACAAAATACCCGTGAAAAACCCGTAAAATACCCGTGATTATACAGTACGTACAACTCTCTACTAAAGGTTAGAACTGCTAAAATGACCATTACATAAAAGAGAATACATGTTCCCAAAATTCCTGCTTCGAATTATCACACAAACCTTTTAAATATTGAACAAAAGTTTGACATTAATTGATAATAACAAATATGACCCGTTTAGCAAACATAATATTATGAAAGCTCGGTAGAACCTTGAGGGAATTTGCATATACATTAATAAATTGTTTTATCTGTATTTTCTGGCGACCACGTTGCAAGCGGGGTACTTAGCGATCTTTAGGGGATCCAGCAAGCAATGGAAGTGTTGATATGACTAATGATATCGTGTGAATAATGCATAAATTTTAATACAGCTTTGAAGTTTGAATCATATCATTTCGCACAGGAAACCGACCCACGCTACATTGATGATTTGCAGTGACTTTTAGCAAAAAAATATCGCAATCTACTTCACACAACCTATATTCATATTATTCAACTATCAAAGAAAGTAATTGAATTCATTAACAACTGTTTTGATCTAACATCGACTGACACATCAAAACATTACTGTTATAAGTTTATAACACTTACACGAAACCAGTTAATAAAAGTTTAATCGCTCACAAAAAGGAAGTTGTAAAATATTATATAATGTAAAGAGCAGCATTTCAATGAGTATTACTAAGATTTCCGGATGCAATATCAAATAAAAGTGTTTTATTGAGCATAATGGCGCCAAAGAAATAATCCGTTTAGTCTATGATTACCTATGTTTATTTTTTAAATTTCGAAAGAGCGCAGCCTGATTCGAAATTTAAAATGTGGATGAGTTACATCCGTTGGTGCAGATGCGTTTTAAGAATCACTTACCGGTCGAGAAAATGTTTGACTTCTGTTTATTTAGTTATTGCTAACAGATGCAACATTAAATACATTTGAAATGGTTATAAAATAAATTAAATGACATGCAAATTGAAGCTATAGTGGTAGCCATTAGAAAATAAGGACAATCATTTCAAGCTGTCTAAGAACACGTCTAGAAAAAAAACTACTCAAGACCTGGATTGCCAGCCAGTTTTTTAAGGCTGTAGCAGATGTAGCAGTACACGAAATGTAAATAAAGAGGTACATGTTAGATTCATTTTCTGATACTGTTTTGTGTCATAAAAATACCGGCCAAGTGCGTGTCGGACCACGCACAATGAAGGGTTCCGTAGTTGGGATGAATTTATCTTAAGAACAAACTTAACATTGTAGTTGAAAAACATGTTCTCCCATACATTCCAACTGCAAATGTAAGTTTGTACTCACAATATTGATAGATTTACCATGTTATTTTAAGACCACAGACTTCTTATAGGTTTTCCTGTAATCTACAGGTAAAGATCTATTTTCTGTATTTTATTCAAATTTTAGGCTCAGTAGTTTCGGAGATAAGGGGGGGAATGGTCAATTTTCGTCTATTTTCTTAAATAACTTTAAAACAATTTATTTTAAAATTATAAAAAAAATATATTTGAGACTGATATGCCACATGGTGTAGTTTGCAAAACTTTTTTTTTAAACTTTCTTATTTGCCCCCCAAAAGTGACCTCTGTATTCAAATTTAATTTATTTACTTTACCCGTCCGTGTTTGGGTCACAGAAATTCATATGTGTACCATACCAAATTTCAACTTACTCGGTCCATTAGATTCGGAGCAAACTGGTTGTGACAGACGGACAGACAGACAGACAGACACACGAGTGATCCTATAAGGGTTCCGTTTTTTCCTTTTGAGGTACGGAACCCTAAAAATGTAGTCACCGACAAAAGTCGATTGACACGATTTTATTTTAAATCTTAATTATTGAGCAAAATATTTAATTATAACTTAAACAGAAGTAAAACTAAAAGAATATCAACTTTTAGCTATTAAACGAAATGCTATTACAATGTATTGAATAATTTTATGGCAATTTACATGATCTATAAAAGTAAAAGTGTTTTTTTCTCACATGTAAAATACAAACTGAAACTGTAGAATATACCAGCATATACCATTTGTAAAAAAAAATATTGAGTTACTGACATTCGAAACATATTGTAATTTTCATGTCACTCACATTCGGAGACTGACAGAGAGCGTAACAAATGTGCAGTCACTCGAGTGTCGATAGTGTTACATTATTTTACTTTCAACATTTAAATTGTGTTGAAGAAACTGTATTTACTTCAAAATAGAGGCTGCATGCCCGTTTTAACTAAAACTAGGCGTCTACTAAATAAATGAACGTTGAACGTTGTTGGATTTTCAACTTTCACTGTAGAGCCGATCGTTGAAATTCCAACAGTGCGCTTTTGTTACTGAAAACGGTTACTATTGTTTTTTATACGTAAAGAAATTTAAACAAACTTGTTTAAAACCTACTTAATATTTATTCCAACTACGTCAGATTGACGCTAAAATTCAACACCAAAGAATAAACCCAAAATAAAAATACAAGGCCTACATATAAATTATTAAAAAGTCATCCGTTATCGTTATAAACAATGGGAACGCACCATAAACATCAAAATAATAGCGCCGAGCACTTTTATCTGCCGTTCGAACTGCATACGGACGTAAATAAATCGAAAGTGCAAAGACTCGACCGGGAGCAATGTTTGAACCGCTCTGAGCTATTTGCGAGCAATTGAGAGCTGACGGCCGGTAACCGAGGAGTTTGTGTTTATATGATGTTATTGTTTTTGTTACTTTATAACAATTTTAATTAATACCTAATTAATTGAGCAGGGTTTGTTTACTTTTAAAATAATAACCTTGTAACCCTTTGGTTTTTGACATATCTCGGGACCCTGGGGTCCCGGACCTTTAGAAGGCGTACGAGGGGCCGAATCCAAATTCGCAGAGGCTCCTTAGACAATTTTAAATTATGAGGAGGCACCAACCGACGATTATCCCTGTATGCACTATGCAAGTGCACCCAAGGACAACCCCCGGTTGGTGCAGGACTATTGCAGAACATGGAAACAAACATATTGGGCTATGGGTTTGGGTGGCTGTGGACTGGTTACCTAGAACTATGGAAACACTATGGGCCCTGCCTGACTAATGTTTTGTATACAATACACAGATAAAATGGCAGGGGATGACTTGGACACTCAATAATGGGCCCCCGAAAACGGTCGCTAGCACTTAGTGTCGTAGGCTAACCATTTGGTAATGATTACCTACGTTAATTATTATCTAAATCCTGTGCCAATTACACACAGTGAAGGGAAAATTATTATGGCTTCCAATAATTCCTTAATTTTTCACGATTTGAAAGACGGTAATTTTTTTAAACTTCGCCACGGCTAAAAACTTAAGAATGAGAAAATCCAGCTGTCAAATTCATATTAGAAACACCAAAGACATGCAAGCGACAATTCCCAAGCGATTCAAAAATCGAACTCCACCAAATTGAAACGTTATTTTATTCTTGTTTCACTTGTGATGTCGTCGACACCGGACGTTTGTATTGTACGCAGCTTTCGTTTTTATGGCGATATAAATGTTAAATTATTACCTTTATATTTGTTTCGTGAAATACTGTGGCTCTTCGGATTGCAGTTTTAAACCCTTTGTTTCGTGATGAACTGCCGTCTATGAAGTTTTGGAGAAGAATTTGTTTAGTATAGCGTGCTGGCAGTTCTGTCTTTTTTAACGGAGTTTGAAATAATCTTTTGGTAGTCTTTGTTTTTATTAAAATGTATGTAGGAAAAACTTAGTATGAATATCAGATTTTATTATGTATTGAATGAATTAGTAGACTCTACAAAGTGCAAAAATAAAGCTAGATAATACGAAAGTAATGGCTAGTTTACACAATGCGAGCCAGCGTGCAAGTCGGCCTACCGAGTAGCAACTCGTACTGTGTGGACGTATCGTACGAGTTATTCACACTTGCAAGTTGGACAGTAGCTCGCAGCCGAGTAATTTCAACATTGTTTTTCTTCGTGCGAGCTAGCGTGCGAGTCAGTCTACCGAGTAGCTGCTGCAGCAGCTCGCACTGAGTGAACTAGTCATTGTAAAGCTAGGATGTTTGGCAGTTTCACTGAATTTTCAGCCAATGCGTCATCGACGACGTTTACGTTGCAAGGCTTTCTTGGAGCTTTCTCTTTATCTTAGTCTGTATATGGTATAGATTACTCGTCATAGTCTCTTTTATGAAACAATAAAATAATTAAAAAGCGCTTATTTCGTAAGATCATAGACACAAAAAAGAAAAAACTTTAAATAAAACTAAATAAATAAAATAAAACACACAATTAACATTGAACAACGAGATTACAGACTTCGATTGCTCAGTATGTGAACCATACAGCAATGGTTCAGGTACTGACAATCAAATCTCTGCGCGAACGCCCTCAGGATGCCGCTGGAGCTAGCCCGAACCCTGCGCACCAGGGATGTGTACCGTTTTCGCATAGTAGAACAAAAACAGCACCCTGAATGCATTATTATATTGCACACGCAAGGCGTTGTACTGTCCGCGCGTGTATGAGACCCACAGGCTACTCGTGTAGAAAAATGTACAATATGCTCAATGAGATCATTCTAAAATTGAAAATGTTGAGTTGTCCAACTTTATTTTTCTACCATTTATGAAAGCTTTAAGATCACTATCTTAGTAAAAATGAATTATCCAGCTTCACAAAATTAATAATTCTTTCATGCATCCCACATATCGCACAACCCGCTATTCTTTTACCTCTAAAACAGCGCGTACGCATGATCATTTGACAAACGCACGATATAAATCGTGCACGCGTCGCGTTCACACCCACATGCCACCGAGTAGGTACGAAGCACGTAACACTAAATATACGGGAGCTTGTGAATGAATAATACGCGTATAAATGGCTGCGCGTGCGCTGCCAACGTTGTCACACGAGCAATAGGTATAGCATATTACGTTATAGAAGGTCAACTTTTATTGTATGAAACTTGTCGCATGGTTAGACAATTGAATTACTAATTATTGAGGTAGGTACACAGTTCATTAATATTTTTCGCCATTTTGAAATTATTATTTGAATTAAATATCAGTTAGAGCTTTTCACAGCTATGTCAGCTGCTATAATAAAATTTTCTATGAATGCCCTGGCTAGCAGTGTGGTGAATGGCGATCGTTTTCATATGAAAGCCTGTTTAAAATCATGCTATGGAAAATTGGTGACCCTTCATCATGTGTCACCGCAAAGGCCGCTCTACTGTCTTTCCACTTCTCTCCATGTAAGGCGGCAAAGAACCAGTATTTATTGAAAGAATTTATTTATTTATTTATTTATTACAAAATCCACAGCTCTTTAACAATTTTACTTAAATAGATAAAACCAATCTTACAGCCAATTATGGATTTACAATTTATAGCAACACTGATTACATGCATCAGAACAACAGGATGACATGCTACGAGTAGAACCATCTAAGCAAGCATTTCAAAGTGTGTGCGGGGATGTGTGTGTATGTGTGTGTGTGTGTGTGAAGTGTTATAGTAGTGTATGGATTCTTACATTTGAATGTAAGAATGGTAATAGAGTTGACACTATTTAGAAATATTAGTCAAAGCGTCGCATACAAAAGCTACCATTAGTTTCCTGAAGCTTATCCGTCTAGGCCCGCCGTGATGACGGGACCTATTGTGATTTTGACCCATTCACTTGCTTGATATAATCATTTTGTAGCTTCCCCGAACCACTCTATACGTAAAACTATTTCCAAGACGAAGTGCTTTATAGCGGCTCCTACGTATTAAATAACGAACCTCCTAAATCTTATACCGAAACTAACAAGTTATAAACGTTTCAGCTGATTGAAATAAAACTTAACGTTAACGTTATCGCGTTTCTTGTTTATTTTCCCTTTTTCTAATAAATTATAATAAAATAAATCTCACGTTAATGTTTAACAATTATGCTGCAGTTTAAATTATTGCCGCCTACAGGCGAACCTAGACTGGATTTCAGGCAAAACTTTGAAGTCTATTTTTCTTTTAAAATAATATAAACGTTGTTATGAATTATGAATTTATTTATACAGAGAAACTGCCACAATAAACACACACAAAGAGATGATAAGCAAAATAAATAGAAATATGAATTATCTCATTTGAAAATAATAGAATACATACTGCTCGTTGGAGAGGAGCTCGTGGCTACGTAATAACAGCCGCACGAGTCGATGCATCAAGGGTGACCATCTTTACATACCGAGACTCCTCCGTGCCTCGGAAAGCACGTTATGCCGTTGGTGCCGGCTGTCATTCGTGGATCTTTGACAGTCGTTACAGGTCGTCGGAAGCCCAAAGTCTGACAACCAGTCTTACCAAGGGGTATTGTATTGCCCAGTAACTGGGTTGTGGAGGTCAGATAGGCAGTCACTCCATGTAAAATACTGGTATTCAGCTGCATTCAGTTAGACTGGAAGCCGACCCCAACATAGTTGGGAAAAGGCTAGGCGGATTGATTGACTTACTTGCTCGTTGGTCGAGTGGTCGCAATCGCTACTGCTGAGCATGAGGTCCTGGGTTCGATTCCAATGTCGGGCAAAGTGAAAAATTTTTCAAAAAATTTTTCAGTAGCAGTCCGGAGTCTGGATTTGTGCCCGTTTGGTGGCAATAGGCTCGCCCCCTATTACATGGGACTGAAAGATATCTGGCGAAATATGGTGCACTATAGGTACACCTCTGCCTATAACAAACTCAAACTCAAACTCAAAGCATTTATTTCAATTAAAACAATTACAGGCACTTTTGAATTGTCAAGGGGTCGGTCAGTCAGAAAGATGAAGCTAGGCGCCCATTCCAAAGCATAGTAGGTACCTATGGAGAAGAACGGGCAAGAAACTCCACGGACACTCTTTTAAATCAAGATATGGTTACAAAATAATGGTTACATCATTCATGTTGAAATTTTACATGTGAGAACGATGCAGAACGTTAAAAGCGTCCTTAAAAAAAAAACAATTCAAATATTTAAATTAAATTAAAATAAGCCGTGGCCGCTAAGGTATGACCAGCCTTCACTGACAGCGCTTGTTCACGAACACATACAGACGTGATGTTTTGTTGGAATGTCTAGGTACCTATTGCTAGTGCTACTATGTTCTTCGTGGTACAGCAACACACGAAGGAATTCCTTTATTCGAAACATCAGCTTGATATTTTCTGATAAGATTCATAATGCAGTGATAATGCGCACACACACATCACAAAACAACACATGGTGTACATATGATAAAGAGTATTCTATTCTATGGAGGAGAGGCGCATGTTGCGCCGACCCCAATTAAATTGGTATAGGGGCAGGCGAATGATAATTCTATTATATTATGTCCATGCATGTCCTAAAGGGGTTAAATAGGGGATGAAAGCCTAGTTTGTGGGAAAGTTCTTATTTTTCGTCTTTTCGCGCTCCCCGGTCTACTCCTTGATATGCAATGGTCTCTGTTGCACCATATAACATGAGGCAACAGGGGCTAGTGTGAATCTCTGGGTTCATTCGAGCAATCCAGTCTGATCAAACCACGCTGGAGTCGGTGCATTTCATTCATTCATTTAATTAAATCATTTTATTCTTTCATTTCATTGAATTCATTCATTTAATTCATTTATTGATTTTGTTCATTCATTTCATTCATTCATCGGAAATCCTATCGGGCACACTGCTTGTTACATCATAATGAACTAAGAATACGTTTTGTAATTCGCAGATGAAAATGTGAAGTCTCACTAATTAGTCGGTTTTTTTTCAACCTTTTTACTCCGGCTTCCTATTCCGGTGTAGTCTGTGGATGGCAGGGACAAATGCATGAGACTGTACTTGCAACTGTTCTTCTTTTAAGTCATATCATTCGTCTTAAATACTGGTATTGAAGTTACGATGATGACTTTAGCTTCAAAAATCATAAAACAATAAGGATGTTGCCTGGGTAAAAAAAAGAAATTCTATTTAGTCCGTCAGTCAGATAATAAAAAAATATTAGACACGTATTTTTTGCTCTATCATATTAATAAAAAATGACAAATAAAATGCATTAAAGTTGGGGAGTGGGGGCTCGCTACGTCACTACTATAACAAACTTCATATAAAATCTAGCAAGGAATGACGTCATGCCACATTTTAACTCAATGTATCGCCATAATTTTTTTTTTTTTGATTACGTAAGAAAAGAAAAAATACGTGTCCAATATTTTTTAATAATTTACATGACGAACAAAATAATTTTTTGTCATTATCCTTAAAATAAATAAATAAAATAAATTACTAAATTAGTATTAACTGTAGTAGGTAACATTGTTGTCTGAGGTAATCTTAGACACCGTTGAATTACAGTGTAGGAAAACATCGTAAAGCTACGATTTCGATTCAGTTTTTTTCGGTTTTTCGTTTTTTTTTTTAAATAATAATTAATCTTATTATTTTATATTATTAATGTTTGCATGCCGAATGTTGAAATATGGCTGTGCTTTAATGTATCTTAACACCTATTATGTATTACCCATATTTGCAAAATAAATCTCTATTCTATTCCTAGAAAGCCGGTGGCCGCCACAGTTGCCAGGCTGCAGTGAGTGCTGTCATGAAAATGATGGTAGCGGGGTTTGACTTCACGGTGTCAAAAAACGCTCTCTAGGGAAACATACCAACTTACTTTTTTAGTGACGTCATTCGGTAAATGGCGGACACTACGTGGCGGCCACCGGCACCGCAGTCTTAGGAAACCATAGCTTAAGAAAACCTTTTTTAATTTACTAAAATGCACTGAGTCTGAACTCATTCAAGCTATACTATTTGTTACACATATCCGGCATATAAACAGTCTATACTAGCCGCCATAAAAAATATATAATCACGTAACAAATGACATAACAGCGGACATGACAGCCGAATATTTACGAAACTTCCCGAACGTATAATTACTAATATTATGCGCCCGCGTCTACGTTTCCTGCCCCGTTTACGTACGTCCTTGACCTGGAATCGATATAACACGAAAATACTGAGAGAGTAAAAGTATGACAGAGGAAAATTAAAAAATATATGTTAGTGAGCGGAAGAACGTTCCTTTTGAAAAGAGCCGTAAATTAAGGAGGTCGTTAACTGAGTAGTTAGGGTTGCCACGGAGTAAAAATTAAATGTTGTAGTACGATTTTTATTAGGCTTGTATCAGCTTACACACATCAGATGTATTACAGCGTTTTATTATTTTACTGGAGGGCACTTAATTCGAAAATACAAAATCTATAATATATTTGTAGATTAATATGACTTGGCTTCTTTATTATGTAGATGGTGCGTACGGTCAGCAACAGAAGTCGGTTACCACTGCTACTTTTTGACATCATCTAAATTAACACAAAATGATTCGATAAACCGATTTTTTTTCGTTTAACTGTTAAGAGTTAATGTTCTTAAAATTTTAAGTACTAATAATAATAATAAATAATGGCTGGCAACACCAACGTCAACAAACGTCTTGGAATTTGATTTTATTATATACAAATATTTTATCAGTTTTAACGATTAGGTATCAACAATATTTTGAATTTTATAAGTGCTTTTAAAAAAAAAAACCAGCAATATACCTACAATCAATTAAATCCAAAAAGAGCATTTCGACATGAATAAAAAACTGCCGAATAGGAGATGACATCTGTCATGTCATCTCCGAAAATAACATCGATGAAAAATTCCGACAAAATATGTTGACAAGATCAGCCGCACGAAAAGCACGCCTACCACCTCCGGACTCTTCGCTCAGCTCCGCCTCACCGCCGCCGGTATCCAGCCTCACTGTGAGCGCTGTGACGACACTGGCCGCGGTAGTTGCGTCGAGCTCGAGCGACGAGTATTTCTCCCCGCCCACGACACCACCACCTGCTCGTCGACGGGGAGGACGCCGGCCGCCGGACGGTTTAGGACCTCGAGGCCCACCGGCCTCTGATAGGGTCCCAGCTCCCGGCGGAAGTGTGCAGCGCATGAGATGGACACGATCCATTAATGAGAACGTCATGCGCTCATACTATGGGGCTACAGAGGGGGGAAACAATCTGACCGCGTACCGTGTTCGGATGCTCTCTCTTTTTCAGGTGCTTGAGCCAGTTGTCAACGTTTCGGCACAACGACTGTCGGATCAGGTGCGGGTCATCCAGCGTAATCATATGTTGGATGACACTGTACTTGATCGCTTGCGAAATGAAATGCTGAGTAGCCATGTCATTGCCCCCCCGTCGCAGACTAATATACAACCACCACAGTCGGACACAAACCAAGCTGATGAGGGAAGTGATGACAGGGCTATAAACGTAAGTACCCAGTGCAATGAAGAATTGAGGAGTGCTTTGGAAGGTGCGATTCGGGAATATCGATTCATGTCTCCCGAACTTAGACCACGCTTACCTCGTTTGCCCATGCATAACAAAAATAGGGCGCTTGTGGCGGCTCTGGATTCGCAGTTGTCAAACTATTTTGATGACTGCGAAGACCTCACCGATACTCATTCGATTCTGTACTGCGCGGCTGTAGCGGCATGTCGTGTAGCTCACGTCAAATTTGCTAATGACTCTAGAGCTACGCGACCGAAACTAGCCGTACCAGCTTGGCAGTGCAGAATTGAGCGCCGTATTGGTGGGGCCAGAGCGCTCATCGGCAAACTAATCTGCTTCAGGGAGGGCAATACTCGCCCTAGAGTGATGCGCTTTGTGAGACGGGCGTTCTCAGGGACTGATGTCAGCCCTCAGGACTATATGTCCCGTGTCACAGAGCGCATCGACTTCCTGAAGCAGAAAGTCTATGCATGGGCAAACCGTATTCGTAGGTATAAGCGGCGAGTGGAACGATACACTCAGAATCGCACCTTCCAGAGCGATGAAAGGTGGGTTTATAGGAGTTGGGAGCGACCGGACCAAGGTGTGACTGACACGCACCTGCCGGATGATGATGCCATGTGTTCTTTCTGGCGCAGTATCTGGGCGGTGCCTGTCAGTCACACCGAAGGTGATTGGGCTCGGGAAGTCGAGCGAGCCTGCGATCCAATACGAGAAATGGAGGCTATTACCATCTGTTCCCAAGATGTAGCTCGTGCAGTCCGTCCGTTGCCTAACTGGAAGTCTCCAGGGCCGGACGGACTGCACAACTTCTGGATCAAATGGTTTCTTGGATCGCACGCTCGCTTGGCGGCTCAGTACCAGTCTGCTTTAGAGTCTGGTTCGCTACCCCAGTTCCTAACGACAGGAGTTACCCACCTGCTCCATAAATCCGGTAACACCGCGGAACCCAAAAATTATAGACCGATCACGTGTTTACCGACGGTCTATAAAGTTCTTACATCCATTTTGAGAGCTAAAATTAACGAACATATAGACACCAACTCCATCATGTCTGCCTCTCAAAATGGATGTAGGAATGGGTCCCGTGGTACTAAGGAGCTACTCCTCATTGATATGGCCATTAGCCAACAGGTTCGTCGTTCCCGAAAGGATCTGTCGACATGTTGGATAGACTATAAGAAGGCCTATGACTCGGTGCCACATACATGGCTCATGAGGGTGTTGGAGTTGTATAAAGTAGATGCAACTCTGCGCACCTTCCTGATGTCGTGTATGGGGCAATGGAGGACGGTCCTTCGCTATCCAGGATGTCGAAATATCCAGAGGAACAGCGAGCCGATAAGGATCGAGCGAGGCATATTTCAGGGTGATAGTTTGAGTCCGCTTTGGTTCTGCTTAGCCTTGAATCCTCTAAGCACACTGCTGGAGGATTCAGGTCTAGGATATCGGCTGCGGAGAGGTGGTCAGGTTATATCCCACCTCCTCTACATGGATGACCTAAAACTCTTTGCCCCCAACAATTTGCAACTGATGGAGCTACTCAAAGTAACAGAAACTTTCAGTAGCGCCATCAGGATGGAATTTGGTGTGGACAAATGTGCGGTCATGCACGTAAAGCGAGGGGAGATTGTGGAATCCGTGGGAACCCAACTCTCGGATTCCATAAACCTTAGAGTCTTCTCCGCATCCGAAACCTATAAGTATTTGGGTATGTCGGAAGCGTTGGGCATCAATGTTACTGACATGAAGCAATCGTTGAAGGAGCGCTTCTTTGGCCGCCTGAAGAAAGTATTTAATAGTCTTCTATCAGGCGGAAACAAGGTGCGTGCCTTCAACGGTTGGGTCATGCCGATTTTGATGTACTCTTTCGGCGTACTCAAATGGACTCAGACGGAACTCGACGCCCTGGATCGGAGGGTCCGTACGCTGTTGACTGCATATCGAATGCATCACCCACGGTCATCGGTAATGAGACTGTATATCCCGCGAAAATGTGGAGGCCGAGGCTTTTTAAACGCTAAGACTCTCCACAACCGCGAGATATGCAGTCTCAGGGAATATTTCCTAGAAGCCGATGTGGGGATGCATCGAGATGTGGTCGCGGTGGACAAGGGCCTCACTCCGCTCTCCTTGGCTAAAGAGAACTGGCGCAAACCTGTAGTGCTTGACACTAACGATCGCAGGGAGGTATGGCAGAGTAAGGAGCTTCACGGACGCTTTTTCCGGGCCCTACATGGACCCGACGTAGATTTGTTAGCGTCCGTAGCCTGGCTGCGTTCCGGTGACCTCTTTGGGGAAACCGAAGGTTTTGTCTGTGCAATTATGGACGAAGTTATGATGACGAACAACTACCGGAAATATATTGTGAAAGACGGCACGGTTGACATCTGTCGGGCATGCCACCGTCCGGGAGAATCAATCCGACACATTATCTCCGGGTGTTCTCGTCTTGCTAACGAAGAGTACTTGCATAGACACAACCTTGTAGCCAGGATTATCCATCAGCAACTTGCACTGAAATACAACCTTGCGGAATCGGAAGTGCCGTACTATAGGTATGTGCCCGACCCAGTTCTCGAAAATGGAAATATCACATTGTACTGGGATCGATCCATCATCACTGACAGGACTATTGTTGCCAATAAGCCTGATATAGTGGTGGTGGATCGAACAGAGCGGCGCACAATGATTATTGACATAACAGTCCCGCATGACGGGAACCTCGTGAAAGCCGAGAAAGATAAACAAATCAAGTATCTTGACTTGGCTCGCGAGGTTGTCGACATGTGGGATGTGGACTCAGCGATCATTGTGCCGATAGTCGTATCAGCCAATGGCTTAATCGCTAAGAGCCTCGACCAACATCTAAGGAGGCTCTCGTTGGGCAGCTGGATTAAGGGCCTGATTCAGAGAGCGGTACTTCTGGACACGGCGCGCATTGTTAGGAGGTTCCTCTCTCTGGAGCCCTGACCGCCGGTAGCTTGGACCCTGTTCCCGATACCGGTGGGCTACTATGTTTTATATTTTTAAATGTTTTTTTTTTTTATTTCATGTTTTTATAAAAAAATATTTAAAAATGTGAAATATATGTATATAAATGGAATAAAGGAAATAATAATAATATAATATAATATCATTTATTTGCATGAAATATGGTGCTTACAGATCTCATAATACAATACATAGTACTTCATATTCCGCTTACTAAATTCAGCATGCAAATTTAGATTGTGCCATAATTTTAATGACTTAAATAATAATAATTGTAATAATTCAATTATGTTACGATGGGAAAATGTCAAGAAATTAAAATACAAATGTCAAACTATGAATATTACAAATATCAAACTATGAAAATTACAAATGTCAAACTCTAAAAATACTAATGTTAGAACTATAAAAATTACAATGTCCAAAATAAGCAACAGGAATGTCAAAGTTAATTTAATTACAATAATCATGTCTGTAATCAATTCCTCTTCGTATTATAATTCATAAATTCATTAATAGAATAGAAACAGTTTTCAATAAACCATGTTCGGAGTCTTTTTTGAAATAGATTCGTTGGCAGTTCTCTAATTATCTTAGGTATCTTATTATATACCTTTATTGCCATTCGACTGGTGTTTTTATGGCAAAATGCTGTTCTACACCTAGGCATAGCCAATTTGGTTGGATCCCTTGAGTGTTTACCTATTTTATAAATGTTTACACTATCGGCTTTACTAAATAGGTTAGGGTGTTTTTTTACAAACACTCCCATTTCTAATATGTATAAGCATGCCAGTGCTGTTTCGATTTTAATTAATTATTTCGCTTTATAATTAAGATTAAAAAACTGCAACTGTTAATCGACTTTTGTTGCTGACTGTACCTATGTACATGGATAGGCTCTCGTTAAGAATGACATTGGTTTAACTATCTTTAAGGCCAATCGATTAACTTTATCAGAATTTAATAAATTTTGGCCGTTAATAAATTTCGGCCGCCTTTCCGTGCCTCGGAAAGCACGTTACGCCGTTGGTCCCGGCTGTCATTCGTGGATCTTTGACAGTCGTTACGGGTCGTCAGAAGCCCGAAAGTCTGACAACCAGTCTTACCAAGGGGTATCGTATTACCCAGTTACTGGGTTGTGGAGGTCAGATAGGCAGTCGCTCCATGTAAAATACTGGTATTCAGCTGCATCCGGTTAGACTGGAAGCCGACCCCAACATAGTTGGGAAAAGGCTAGGCAGATGAATAAATTTTGGCAACAAGGAACCATAACAGACAACAAACTTGACTGTATGTACAATAGACCACATAATTTTGGTCATTGTTCGGCACTGAACCATAGGAATGTTGCAACACAAAGCCATGATATTGGGTGCAGTGTCGCGCATCATTGCGTACTACGTGGACTGGGTCCAGCTCATATACATAAACAATGATCATTTGACTAAACATTGTGAAATAAACAGACCATTTAAACTTTGTTTATTTAGGCTTTTATAACTGAAGAATACATAATTAAGACAGTTTGACATATTTTGTATACCTTAAAAAGCTGTCAACAGAGCCATCTTTGCTCCTCATATAAAAGTTATCTGACTATTGAAAAATCAATTCTTATTAGAAAAAACATCTTTCAGAAAAATCAAAATATTATCCTAAAAATATTACAAAGGTTTTGTATTTGCCCCAAACTAGGCAAGCCTGTATCTTGGGCACCAATATGGAGGGTTTACCATTTAAACATTTATTTTAAAAACATGTTCGGTAATAAAAGGAAATAAATTAGGTTTGCAAAATATAAAAAAAAAACTGAATAAAAGTCTAATAAAAATTAAAAAAAAAAACATAACAAGCAAATCGAGAATAAAAAGAAAAGAAAAGAATAAAAAAATCGTCGATAAAAATGCCTAAGGACTTACAACACCCGTTCTGAACATTAAGTTTAAAAATACCGGTTTCAACTTTTACAACTAATGCTAAAAATGCTACCAAATTCAGGAATACAAGGCATGGGAAATATTTAAGCACATTCGTAACACTTGGCAGCTATTTCTTTGCCAAACAGCTAAGGATGCGGCGTGAGATACATAATTTACGATCTCCACAAAAAAACTGGCAACCCTGCAAGATTGCTAGATTTCGACCGCTTAATTTTGACATATAGTTTGTCGCTGCTATTTTTACTATGGTAATATTAATTTTCTCGCACAGATTAATAATCGATAAATCATAGTAATAATATCCGTCTGTTAACTGTAAAATGATTTTAATGATGATCGTTAATTTGTTTTTCAATGATTGGCTGCCATCTGTATTAACATGTGATGTCCGTTTCGCGAATAAGGTAATTAGCAGCATCAGTTTATTTGAAGGCATATGGTTCAAGAATCGACGTCTACGGAATGTTGTCTACCTACGTTTAGCACCGAAAATAAATAGCTTGTTTATTTTTTTGATTTGAAGCAAAAATAATTGCTTTTAGTTTGTACAGTCCACCAGACATCAGTGACAATACTTGCATTAGATAAAGAAATAATTATAAATAAATAAATAATAAGTTTATTGCACAAAGCTATTCATACATTAAACATACATACAGTCACGAGTGATAATATACATACATTGTCATATTTTCTAAAATATCTTAACTTCTACTATTCAAAAAATATGAGCTCGACAATTTATTCTAAATTACTTAACCATCAAACTGTGTCAAAACTGGGTATAGGTACTATGGACAAAACTTAAGCATGCTCACTTAAAAAAATATTCCCGTGAGACCGCAGCTAGTGACAAACGAACTTTGTGTGATCGAGTCGTGAGTCGTGATATGCAATTATCGCCTTTGAGGTGATCATGCGGATCTTTGGCCCATAACATTGGTTTAACAGAAATATAAATAAAACAAAACCAGTAAAAAGTTTACACTTCCAATGTAATTTTTAAGTATCCATGACAATTTCATAAGTGTTGAAATTGTGTGGTGGTGGTTTTTTACAAGTGGTGGTCAAAATCAGGTTGAACAGCTTACGACTTAAGACCCTGTCATTGTCAAATTGATAACAATATTAGTTGCACAGCATCTTAGTTGGATCACTTGCAAGACTGATTTGTAAGCCAAACACGCAGCACCTACGCTACGTGTGGTTTCAGACTGAGGTGCAAATAACATTGATACAGTTTCTTGATTTTCCTCTACAAACGGTAAAGGAACCGTGTGGGATTACCGTGCCTTATTAAAATAAAAAAAACTATTAATATATGCTTTTTTATGCTTTACAGCATAAGCTTATTGCGATCTTACACATAATACCACTCAAAAAGCTTGATTACTTTCAAATGCAAAGTCCACATAGAAGTATGTTATAATCATAATTAATATTTATGTTATTGGTACTTATATAATAATAGACAATACAATATAGCCATCGTTAGAAATTGATAAATTATGGCTCTTTAAACGCAGCGCTCTTTAATCCTTTGGAGTGCTTTAGAAGCTTTAAAGTGCATCGAACATAATTAGATTCTGTTCTTTGAAAAAAAATAATATTCTTTCAGAGTATAGAGTATCGTAATCTGAAACAAAGCCATCGTAAAACATGCGGCTTATAAGAGGTTTAAATGGATTTAAAGTCATGAAACGATAAATGGCGGATGGAATTTCGCGCGCATTTTCCTGTCAAACTGACATTTAGTGTAGATGTTACTGTAGCCGCCGGGGTCGCGGGTAGTTCGAAAGAGATACCGTGGCCCTGGCACGGGCAGCTGAAGGAACATGGGTGGGTTTTAGTCAGTAAAAGTCTGACACGCCCTCCCGCTCTGCCCAGAGCGGGAGAAGTCATTTGAAGATTTCCCATCCACAAAAAAAAAAAAAAAGATGTTACTGTAAAAGCCCGAACTGCGGTAAATCTTAGGGTTTACCGGTAAATCCTAAGATTTACCAAGTCTCACCGGTAAAAGTCAGAATCGTTGTATAATAATCATCAATTTCTGACTTTTACCGGCATTCAGTCGGTAAATCTTAGGTTTTACCACAGATACCGGTTAATGTTAGTTTTCAGAGTAAAATAATGCAGTTATTAACCAGAAACTATTTATTCAACATTACTATCATTGTTATTGTTATTAGTCAAGTCTTAAAGCATGTTTAACATGCTTTATAAAAATAAAATGCAGAAAAAATAACAAAAATAAAAATTCCTTCTCACTAGTTACTACTACTTTTTACGTTTACTTTGGCTATGTAGGTAAGTAAAACAGTCTTTTAAAAAACTTAGGATTTACCGACACTAAAAGACTAAATCTTAGGATTTACTGGTAAATCCTAAGATTTACCGCCGTTCGGGCTTTTACAGTAACTTATAGACTCGATTGTATAGGTTTGTATCTAAAAAAGAAAGTTTGAATAAGTAATACATAAATAATCACAAATATAGCAGAAATAAATACTGTATTTAAATATAAACGCACTGCAATACAATAGTAAAGAACAGATTCTTGGAAAATTTATCTTGAAATAGAAAAGAATTCATCATTTTGCTTCTTTGCTGCAAAATATTAGCAAATACTTTGACATCGTTAATGCCCGGTCGGTTTAAAAGCCAAGCGGCCGTGAGACAAGAGCAGAATCATCTCAAACAATGGCTACTAAATATAATATTTCAAAGGAGCTCTTAAAATCTAACGTGTAAATATTAGCACAATTTAACAGCAACACGCCGCGTGGCACACTTTGTGACAAACCAGGCCTTGAACCGGCACTAGCCCAATATATCATCCAGCTCGAGAAATAAACTTCTTAGAAACGCGCGATGCTCTCCAAAAGATTGTCATTGTTGTTTAAAATATCACGCAATGACGGTATAAGTAGAACACATAAAATTATCATGCCGAGACCATCTCACTAAAAGTCCGGAGCGATTGCATTCAACGCGAGTTTACTCCGAGTATTGCCAACGCTAATAAATATCTTAGTGGTCATAACTCACATCAGGTGTGGAGCTAGTTTATCCTAATGTTATCATAATATTGCGGTTAGTCACTGCCCAGCTCTCCTGCACTCTCCACAGTTGAGTCATAGCGACGCATAAATTAATCCGTAGGGAATACACTAGCTCTATTTAGGATCATAATTTAAATATTTTTCGTCAGTTTCCTACTTCGATTAGTTTATCGTACACACGGGTACTCGGAGCTCCGGCGGATCGACGACGTGTGAACTCATAAATTTGTACTAGAACATCTGACCTGATAATCTAGTTTACGTTAATTCCTCGAAGATTAATTTCCAAAGAGTTACGCAGCGGCGCGTCATCGCTAACAGACTGGATGACTGCAGCGGGTGCCGGCATGGCGGCGCGCGCGCAGTGACCAGCCGGACCATGAAACGAAGAAAACATGAGCCAAGCGCTGTCACTGCTCAAGTTCATCAAAATACCAAAAAAGTTATCCCCACGTGAGAGGACATGACTACCCGCCGGAACATTCTCACTGCCAAGCTAAATAGTGCCTTAACGTTTTAAATAGTGTAATCTTGGTGCTTCGAAACAATAAATAATGTTAGTGAACACAGACACACGGACGATCCGGTCAAACGTTTAAGATGTTAGACGTTTTTCGTGGATTGAAGAATCTCATTAAAGTGAACTATGTACACATCGATTCACCGGTTTTTCGGCTGCACTACTCTATAACAGTGATCCTACTGATCTCGTTCAGTCTGATCGTGACGACGCGGCAGTACGTCGGCAACCCTATAGACTGCATTCACACGAAGGACATCCCTGAGGATGTGCTGAACACGTACTGCTGGATCCACTCCACGTACACGCTGAAGAGCTTCTTCAACAAGAAGGTGGGCGTGGAGGTGCCGTACCCTGGCATCGGGAACAGCCGTGAGAAGGGAAAGGAAGATATGAACGACAGGAAGATCTACAAGTACTACCAATGGGTGTGTTTTTGCCTATTTTTTCAGGTGAGTTTTAGTTTTAGTTAAATATCCACCTGACTAACACATAATTTCGTTGACACATCTAGTGTGGTGTGTCACTGCTGAAATTAACACTCACTTTTAGATCAGTTTTGACAAGTCGTTGACAGGCAAATATTTTCCCTGTCGATTGTTACTCGCTTATATTACTCGCGTTAGACATTTTAGTATTTCTTTGAATTTCGAAACACGCGCAGAGCGACTGTTTGACTTCTTTTGTTTCTTTTACAAAATGACGTCTGCGATAATAGAAACAGTGTTACTGGCCAGTTTTAAGACAAACATTTTAATTTTACGTTACGACTATGGAGAATTATTTTAACTATGGTCTACCTACTTTCATATCTTGAAGCTCTGATTAAAAATTAAAAAATAGTAACAGACTTTATTCAAAAGTATAATATCTAAAAGAAATTAAATAGTCTATAATTGTAATTTCAAAATTGGTGCATTAAATGACCTATAAAATTTATAAAAATCTGCTTTATCAGTGTCGCAACATAGACGCGATGCGCACGCGCATAAACACAGCTCAAGTAAAACAAGCAAACTATAATTAGTACAGAACATTGTTTAATGTTGCCAGCGCGACCCGTTCCACAATATATTTATTTTTTTATGTTTTTTCCCGTTTTTACGATCGATAAATCTGGGGCGTTAATCAGGAATCCGGAAAATGCGGTGATCAAAGTATTTTGTGTAATTTATAAAGTGCATGTCATACAGGGTTATCGTCATTTCAAAGGTTTTTTTAATCAAAATTCTCAAAAACCATGCTTAGTTTTTTGCTTAACAGAGCGCTGGTGGCCCAGTGGTAACGGCCCCCACTAACGTGTCGTAGGTCGTGGGTTTGAACCCAGGCAGGCACATTACTTTGTGTAATTTATTTCATCACCACTGCTCTCAAAACGGTGAAAAAAAAACCGGAATGTTCTAGAACCAAAAAATCGTAGACTTATGACATCCCCAACCCGCACTGGGCCCACGTAGCAATAGCATCCTGAAAGTCGTGGCTGAGGACCCGAGAGCTCCTGTGCTGAGGCACCTCATGCGGAATCACTGTCCGCATGAAGTGCCTCGTAGGTACATGACTCATTAACTTGTTTACTATTCTTCTAATTGTTACTAATCCTATGTACAAGTTGTAGTATCTAAGGTGTGTACTAACAAAAATGGTTCCTATGTTGTCCCAAATAAAAAAAAAAATTGAATTTGAATTACGGGCCACACCCTCTCACAGAGACGAGGGAACGTTTAACTAATTATGCTATGCTTTACTTTTCCCGACGCGCGAATCTAACCGAATATCTCACACCTTTTAGAATTTATACGGAACCACTACACGCACGTCTCATAAATGATTCATTTTAAATGCCTGCCACGAGCCACACTTATCTCCTGACTGCCGACATAATTAGAGGCGGAAGGATTAGTGGCTTAACGTCATGTTAAAGATTACCAAAATTAACTAAACAAGTTCTTATAAATTATTGCTGTCTGCACTACGACTTGTAATAATAATAATAGTTAGACATACGATGTATTTAGATTTAGGGAAGCTCGTGGCTAAGTAATAACAGCCGCACGGGTTGATCCATCACGTTAAGCCACGCTTGCTGGGGTTGTCCGTGGATGGGTGGCCATCTTTATATATATTACCCAGTCAGTGGGTTGTGAAGGTCAGATAGGCAGTTGCTCCATGTAAAATACTGGTATTTAGCTGCGTCCGGTTCGACTAGAAGCCGACCCCAACATAGTTGGGAAAAGGCTAGGCAGATTGATTGAGGTACAATCATAGACTCCGTAAAATCAACATTAAAAATTAAAATCTTTCTTCTATTCAAACTCAAACTCAAACTCAAAGCATTTATTTCAAATAAACCAATTACAGGCACTTTTGAATTGTCAATGGGTCGGTCAGTCAGAAAGATGAAGCTAGTTGCCCATTCCAAAGCGTAGTAGATCCCTATGGAGAAGAACGGGCAAGAAACTCCACGGACACTCTTTTAAATCATAATATTTTTACAAAATATTGGTTACATCGTTCAGGTTGAAAATATACATGTGAGAACAATGTAGAAAGACGTGCACGTTATTTCTTTGTTCGCTATGTTAGATGAGTTGTGCCCAGTAGCTGGCAAGTGGCAACGCCAATCACGGCATCAGTGGAGTTTTTAGGTCCTCAGAAGTGCAGCTCTATATGGGAACTTTGGACACTCCAACGACATGGTTTGGTCAGGAGCACCTCATTCGCACAGTGTGTCGGTTGCGTCAATAATCCCCCACATGCTAGATTGTGCTTGTGTGGTGAGCTCGTGGCTAAGTAATAACAGCCGCACGGATCCACAGAACAGATATAGAGGTCACGGGTCGATCCATCAGGTTAAGCTTGCTGGGGTTGGTCCGTGGATGGGTGGTAGGTTTGGGGTGGTGGGTGTATCTTTACATACCGAGACTCATCCGGCTATTGGTTCCGGCTGTCATTCGTGGATCTTTGACAGTGTTACGGGTCGTCAGAAGCCTGAAAGTGACAACCAGTCTTACCAAGGGGTATCGTATTACGTAGATACTGGGTTATGGAGGTCAGATAGGCAGTCGTTCCATATAAAATACTGGTATTTATTCGGTATAAAACTGGAAATACTGGTATTTGGTATTTATTGGCGTCCGGTTCAGATTGATTGCTCTTCAACAACGAGTACACTATTACTTACAATACAATTTGTAGATTGCAAATTTAAGTCTATATAAGCGTCTCTTTTCTTATAAAAAAGCACAGTATATTATTAACGCGGATATTAACGCAATTAATTAATTAAAACAAATAATACATAGTTTAGACAAAACAAAAATTAGTAAAAGCTAAATTGAAACGCGTTAATTGTCGATTCTTGTTACATTCTTCAACCAATTAGAACGACTAACAAGTGATTCTGTGAAGAGTAATATTTATATTTATTATTATAAACATAACCTAAAAATAACAAAATTATATACTAACATAACTAAAACTATTAAAAAAAAACTAAAATATGGCGTCGAAAAATTCCTCCGCATCGCTGTCGACGGGTAAAGTACCCAAGAGTTTCGCACGAACATCGAGATTTCTTTATTATTTTTGTGTTTTTAATGAGTAGATTATACACAAACCATCCGGAATAATTTCTCTAAATTATGGTGAAACCGCATCAAAATCCATAGATTTGAAAAACTAAGCCGTCTCAGAATCAGACCCAAAAAGCGACTTTTATCAATAAAATGTAAAGATTATAGGTACGAAATGAAACAATATTTTATTTCTGTTTTGCACGTCAATGATAATTGGATTTAAGTTTAGTATTATTATATGCTACGAGTGGCTACGAGTGCTACGACTTTGCTACGCCGTAGCATTTTATAGACCCAAACCTTTTTCTTCTATTTCTATGGTAGTGAAAACTTCTCTAAGCGCGTTGAGCGATTTTTGGTAGGGGGAAATCTTACAGGTTCGCGTTACCGCGTCACCGCGTCACCGCGACACAGTTTTACGTTTTAGTTTCAGTCCCCATGACTGCCAATTTTTTTCGTTTCTACTCATCTAGACATGTTTATGAATTCTTGTTAAAAGTTAAAAAAAAAACTAACGTTAAAAAGAAAGCAGTTCAAAAGCAAGTCTTATTTTAATAACATAAATATTTTGAATCCTTGTACATTCTCATTATATATCGAAAGTCTGGGGAGGTTGTGTAACGTTGGCAAGAAGCTATGTTTTTATTAGGGCTGGCTCCACTGGTCGGCTAATGTATGCAAATATCAACAACATGGTAATGTCGACGACGACTCGCAACAACCCTGCAGTTCCACTGATGCGACTTTTTTGCAAAATAGTTTCAAGGAGCAAATATGCAATACATTTATGAAAGAAAGAATCACATTATTGTAAATCATCCATGTTTGACTTTTAAACTGCCAATTCATAACTTACATTATTTAATCGTTTTAGGTTAAGTCGGTTTAAAGTTTAAGAGAATATATTGAAGCGTGGGTTAGCTCAGTGTGTAAGTGAAATGGCGTTATGACTGTCTAGACAGTCAAACTGACGCGAGAGAGATAGAAGACTCACGCGCTCCGAAACTAAACGCGCATCGTTTAAATGACAAAATCAATTTTAAGCTTAGTAAATTCTTAACATATTTAAATATCTTCGATTTAAAGCAAATTTTACTGCACTCTAAGGAACTGTTTACGTATAAGTAATCGTATAAAACAGAAAATAGACGATGCTGCTTTGGATTTTTTTTCTGTCGAAAAAAATTAATCATGGTTCGGTTTTAGTACAGCAGTAGACAATATAGTCAAGTAACACATATGGATAATCCAAATGATTTTGTTGTGATTTGGTTTTATAGGGATTTTAAAAACACAAAATTATCGTTGTATCCTCATTAGAGAGGCAGTAGAGGCATTTTTTGTCAAACTATATGCAGAACACTGTGTCTGAACAATTATTTGTTCTCTTAACTATTGCATCCACCTTCGTAACTTTCTTCCCATTCTTTTTGGTACGAGTGAAAGGTATACTAAAGATGACATTTTCAAAATCCGAAAAAGATTAGGTTGACCAAAAAAGTCGCAACATCAAAACTCACCCTTAAACAGATCATCAGAATAAAAATGTAAGAGCTCACTCAAGTAGCAGTTAATATCGGTTGATTATCATCCCGACACAGACATTACCCTCCCCCTGCGGCCTTCCACCCCCCTTACTGAAGCGACCTAATTTTCACTTTATTAAGCTAAATAATGGGATGTTTACCCGAATGAAAGCGAGTTGTGCACTATTTAGGGATTTTACAAATGTTTTGAGATAAGACACGAAGAAGAATAGTTAGGACAAGGGTTTGTTTCAGTTTAGTTATGATTGATTTAAGGTTTTACTGTTTCCTTGTGATTTAGGAGATCCAGTCTTTTGCGGGCTATCCAATGTTTTCGGTCTTGGCCATTATTAATTTCGTTGTTTAAGATTTGTACCTTATATTCGTTGTTTATTTTATTGCATTGTGGCATGCTTTAACTTTGAGAAATTTTACTATACGACCGCCATTTTTTTTTAATTATTTGTTGACGCTTCATATAGCTGTGACTGACTTTAATTTCTCAACCATACTAACTAATATTATAAAAACTTTTTTACAAAAAAATACAACCGACTTCCAAAAACAACACTACAAAGTGAAAAATAACTTTAATTTCGGAAGTCGGTGTCTAGTTAAATGTATTTTCGTTTTTTGCCACCGACTTCCGAAATTAAAGTTATTTTTCACTTTGTAGTGTTGTTTTTGGAAGTCGGTTGTATTTTTTTGTAAAAAAGTTTTTATTTTTCACTTTTTAGTTGTGTACCTACCCCACACAAATTCTAATACCACTACCTGCAAAACAAACTAGAACATCATCCATATAAAAGTGGGGAAAAAATACGTATTATTGAAGCTAACTCAAAAACTACCGAAGCAAAGTTAATCAATTTTATATGGGACCAACTGTGATGTATACACTCTCGAACAAAACAAAAAAAATCCAAATCGGTCCAGCCATCTTCGAGTAATCGGGGAACAAAAGGTTCCGACGAATTGAGAACCTCCTCCTTTTTAATTTCCTCCTCCACGCTAAAATGGCTGGACAGGTTTAGATGAAATTTAGCACATGGGTAGACCATGACCTGGATAAGGACGTAGAATACTTTTTATCCCGGTAGTACGTTTCCGTGGGATAATTTCCGAGCTCCACGCGGGCTATATAGATTTAACATGTCTGTTTCAGCTTCCGTTTAACTTCCTTATCAATATACTGATGACTCGGTCATGTTTTGACCTACTTTTTATCATAAAAGTAATACAATTACGTCCTTACACGCCTGAGTTTTCACTGGTCCCTATTTCCGGACAGTTGTCGGGTTCCTATTATCGGTAAGGAGTAAACAGTCCTTTTATATTTGTTAACTGACTATATAACTTTTCTTGAGGCCTTGCTAACAACTTAAAAGGCTCGTGGCTAAGTAATAACAGCCGCACGGGTCGATCCATCAGGTTAAGCTACGCTTGCCGGGGTTGGTCCGTGGATGGGTGACCATCTTTACATACCGAGACTCCTCCGTGCCTCGGAAAGCACGTTAAGCCGTTGGTCACGGCTGTCATTCGTGGATCTTTGACAGTCGTTACGGGCCGTCAGAAGCGAGAAAGTTTGACATCTGCCTGGCCTTTTCCCGACTATGTTGGCGTCGGCTTCCAATCTAACCGGATGCAGCGAAATACCAGCATTTTACATGGAGCGACTGCCTATATGACCTCCGCAACCCAGTTACTGGGTAATACGACACCCCTCGGAAAGACTGGTTGTCAGACTTTCGGGCTTCTGACGACCCGTACGAAAGGACTGTCAAAGAACCACGAATTTTGGCTTAACATACTTTCCGAGGCACAGAATAGTCACTCCAGAACCGATTATGGGCCTTAAATATTGAAATAAATGCTTATAAATCAATTTTTTTTTAAATTTTAAATTCTTATTTACAGTGGTTATAAAAACATAAACAAAAATTTTATCATATTCAGTTATTATTCACATTCACATCACTCAGCCACTCATACATCATACGGGCTGTGTTTTTTGTTTTGGTTTTTTAGATTTAGTTTCAATTCTCTTTATATAATTATTTTATTAAAGAATCAAAAATAAAACAAGTAAATTGAACTTATTGATATTGGAAGAGTGGAGTCTCCTAACACAGGCTTATTTGCGTAAAAGGAGGCTCCAGTCATTTCAGACAGTTTTAAAGTGTTCATACTGTTCTAGTTCTTAGCTATGTACCCACAACCTATTATAATATCGTGCCCCTAACTATTTGAGAGCTGCTCAAGGCTTATCAACGGGCTGTAGTGTCATATTATGTGGGGTCACGTCTCAGCCATGGCGACCGTATCACCGTGTTGTATATTTCGTAATTTTAATTAAAATACACATGTTTTTAACGTAAGAAGAGTTAATAACATGGTAGGTAGTTCAACTAGTACCTACTCAGACACACATACATGATTGCCAGTTAAATTTTTTACAGATCTTTACAGGGTTCATTAAATTTATTTTTTTATTTGCCTAAAAAATTGCCTATGTGTCAAATAATCAAATGACATCATAATATTTACCTTTTTTCTTCCAAAGTTTTGAAATACGAACAATAATCTCGGTAAAAAAACGACCCCCCGCGCGCGCCTCACGCGCCGCATATTTTTTTTCAACCACAGACTAACTTTGTCCGTAATGCCGATACAACCTCACGGTATTTGGCAAAAATATGCTACACATAATCACCTTTCCAAAGAACCTAGAACGCAAGGGGTAGCTCCGCACATAAAATTAGAAAAATAAAAAGAACGCGCGCGCTGTCATCGTTCGTTCAGGCTCACTTTCGTGCAATTTTCGCGTGAGTGTATAAAAAAATCTTAGTTCATGACTTTATGTCCTCTAGAGGGCGCCATATTCAATTTATTGTGACGTCACATAGCCTATCTTTAATCTTCAATCTTTATTACATATGGAAGTGGTTACAAAATAGTGTGAAGTCCCTGACTCCTGTGCTAGATGGTTAACCTGTATTACAAGAGCCAGTGCCCTCTCCCGGGAGGAAATACTATTGAAAACCTATGCATTATTATTAACAATGAAAAAATAAAAAGACTAAACTAATACAAAATAATAAAAAAATGGTTAGAAAAAGCCTGTAGTGCTGATTGTGTGCATTCCGGAAACCACTTGACATCACAGACGACTCTTGCGATTATTTGCGAACTTGGCACATAGTAAACCTACTCACATTTATCAGCTCATCATAGACCAAACCACACTCTTATAACCGTCCATTACACCAACCTGTACTCAGAAACCAATCGAAATGTCTGTTTATTATTCGAGATAATAAGCTTTTAATGTTCGGAACCTTGTCTGATACCGCATAATGCATGAGCACTACCCAGATTAGAACCCACGTCCCGAGGGCACAGAGTCCGGCACAGCCCGTGCCACTATCACACTGGGATCATGGGCTGCCTAAAATATGGATTGTGTAGTATGTAGTTGCCAATTCAGAGGTTTGGCTAGAATCACGATAATGTTTGAAAATAATTGGATTCTAGTCTCTGTTTAGTATATGTAGCGGTTACTGCCGCAACGTTATTTATGCGCGTTTCTAATAGGCCGTGTAAAGTTTGTTAGGTTATAGTAAATTAGGGTTAGTAGGTATTTGTGATACTTATGGTTAAAAATTTTTAAAAGAGAATTATTACATCTAAAATCATGTCTGACCGTCTGTCTATCTCTGAGTGATCTATAATTACGTCAAAGTCTGTAGGTTACTGCAATGTTTAAGTCGGTAAGCCTTTGTAAATAATTGAATAAGCCGTTTTTAGGGTTCCGCAACTCTGTCAGGCATCAAGTTGAGATTAATATCAAATACGTCGGTCTATGGTCCCTTGAAGCTCTAAAACAAATCAAACTTCTAAGTCAAAGCAATAATAAAATACTGCCATTTATGCGACATATAAAACAAAAAAATAAGAAAAAAAAATTAAGAATAATCAATCAATCTGCCTAACCTTTTCCCAACATGTTGGGGTCGGCTTTCAGTCTAACCTGATGCAGCTGAATACCAGTATTTTACATGGAGCGACTGCCTATCTGACCTCCATAACCAATTAACAGGGTAATACAATACTCCTTGGTAAGACTGGTTGTCAGACTTTCGGGCTTCTGACGACCCGTAACGACTGTCAAAGATTTACAAATGACAACCGGGACCAACGGCTTAGCGTGCTTTCCGAGGCACGGGTCGATCCATCAGGTTAAGCTACGCTTGCCGGGGTTGGTCCGTGGATGGGTCTTTACATACCGAGACTCCTCTGTGCCTCGGAAAGCACGTTAAGCCGTTGGTCCCGGCTGTCATTCGTGGATCTTTGACAGTCGTTACGGGTCGTCAGAAGCCCCAAAAGTCTGACAATCAGTCTTACCAAGGGGTATCGTATTACCCAGTTAATGGGTTGTGGAGGTCAGATAGGCAGTCGCTCCATGTAAAATACTGGTATTCAGCTGCATCCGGTTAGACTGGAAGCCGACCCCAACATAGATGGGAAAAGGCTAGGCGGATTGATTTTTGTGTATGTGAGTGAGAGTTCGTGTGCGTGCGTGTTGGCATGAGTGTGTGTGCATGTGTGTGTATATGTGTGTAGATAATGCGATTGTATTTTTACGAGATATATGCTAGAAGATTCTCCGTTGTGATGTAGTCCTGTTGTAGTAGCCATTGAGTGATTTTGTGTTTTAGTGTGCGCCTGTTTAAATCAAGTATGTTTCGTATTTTGTATAGTTTCTTATATATGTAAGTACCTATGACGTAATATTGGTGGTGGGCAAATCTAGTTTTATGCGTTACACCTGATGGAACATTTGTGCGTTTCTTTGGGTTGGATCTGGGCATGGTTCTATGAGTTCTGAGGACAGAGTGCAAGATAAACAGCTGTCTCACTGTTAATACCTTACATTCCTCATATAGTTGTTTGGTTGAGTACAAGTACGGTTTCTTAGACATAACTTTAAGTACGGCTCTTTGCACTCGCTCTGCCCTCAGGAAATTTGTTTTTATGGCTCCACCCCATGCAGTAATGCAATATCCGATAACTGACTGACACAGTGCAAAGTAAAACATTTTTAATGTGTCTATGTCAGCCGATTGTCTAAGGGATTTAAAAACGTATATAAGACGCAATGTCCTTGCAATGTCCTGAATCGAACCGTAGTGCGTACAAAAAGTAGTGGGGCGCGTCATTTCAGAGTGGACAAGCTCTAACAGGGTATCAGTTAATCCAGTACTCGGTGACATCATGCGTGCGGTCAGCTGCAGCTCATAAATTGTGACGCTTGTTGGCAACCAGCTATAAATCACTACCCTCTGCTGCCCGTCACAAATGGCGCGGAATCATTCCCGTTTGCATATCCATCTATGTCTAGATATAATATAACTGTGTGTGTATGTCTCAGCCTAACAGTTCCCTTGTGATTTTAAATGTCGGTGCCTTTATTTTAACTTCGCCTGTCTAGTGTTGCCTTAATCGGCACCTACATGTCTCAGGCTAGGAAACATTTTGAGCGAAAAAGCGTGTTGCAGAATTTCCCGTATTCAGCTGATCGCAGCAACGTTGCAGAAGCGTTTGTATTCCATTTTCCGAACATATAAACTTGCTCAGATGATGGAGCAGTTTTTTGCCGCTCACAAAATATTGGTATTATTTTATACTCTTATTTTGTCGATAGCTTCAAACGTTCTGGACCCAGAACAATATCCGTAGGCCATACAAACATTGTTTCATGCATAGATTTATATACATATCTGGTTCCGTGCAGGAACTGAAGCCGTAGAAGAAAATCGCTCAGCCACTGTGCCAATCGTGCAGGATTGTATTAAATGCTGACTTGTCCTTGTTTTTTTTAAACGTTTGCTATGGTTTATAAAAGCAGTAAGTACACTACGGCCGATTTATCTTGGCAGGTCCGCACATAAGCACTAAGAACTTTCGCGCATGTTCTCTCATTCACACTCGCCTCACGTCACCGGTTTAGTCTAATTTATAGAATTTGTTTTTATGGTTTTTAAATTGCTTCTTTTTTTTATATTTAATTTTTTTTTTAACAAGTTCGCCATGTAGCTCGTTTGACAGTTTTTTTGTTTTTAATGTAACCTAATTTGGAAGGCGCTGGTGTTTGTAATATTAGGTTGGGGAAAAAGTCTTATCGCATTATAGTATGTATGAACTTAAAATAAAATCTCTTTGGCTATACTATTTGTATCTGGCTGGTTTTGGTATCATTGAAAGTTTAAATTTTAAAGAACATAATTCCAAATTCAAATTAGGAAAATGTGTGATTTTCATTTGTTTTTCGTACTGTCAAGATGAGTGATTCTAATGAAGAAATTCGATATATTTTAAAATTTTACTACAAAAAAGGGTAAAAATGCAACGCAAGCCGCGAAAAAAATTTGCGATGTTTATGGACCCAGTGCAATGTCTGTGAGAGTAGCACAAATTTAGTTTAAGCGTTTTCAATCCGGAAAGTTTGATGTGAAAGATGCACGTCGCTCTGGTCGCCCTATTACGGATAAAATGGATGCCATTTTAAAAAAAGTAGAGCAAGATCGGCATATCAGTAGTTACGACGTAGCTGAAGAACTGGGAATTGACCACAAAACAGTTTTGGCGCAATTGAAAAAAACTGGGTACCTACACAAAAAAGCTCGATATTTGGGTACCTCACGAGCTCACTGAAATAAACCTAATGAACCGTGTACTCATTTGTGATTCTTTATTACGACGTAATGAAACCGAACCATTTTTGAAGAAGCTGATAACTGTTGATGAAAAGTGGATCACGTACGACAAGAACGTGCGATAAAGGTCGCGGTCAAAGGCCGGTCAGGCTTCACAGACTGTGGCGAAACCCGGGTTAACTCGCAACAAGGTGATGTAGTGTGTGTGGTGGGATTGGAAGGGCATTATTCATGCCTATTTGACGGACAGGACCGTCATCTACCCCGGTCATCAGGGAGAGTGGAACCGGCGAGAGATGTCGTGCGGTGTCCCACAGGGATCTGTCCTGGGGCCACATCTGTGGGACATCGGGTACGACTGGGTGCTGCGCGCCGACCTCCCTAGCGGCGTCAGCGTTGTATGCTACGCTGACGACACGCTGGTCCTGGCGCAGGGGAGGTCGCACCAGGCGGCGGCCGAACTAGCGACACGCGGGGTTGCGACAATCGTAGAGAGGATCCGGCAGTTGGGACTCGAGGTGGCCCTGCACAAGTCCGAGGTCATGTGTTTTCATGGTCCTCGGAACGCGCCACCGTCGGGTTCCCAATTAACGGTAGGAGGGGTTCACATCGGGGTCGAGTCGACGATGAAGTACCTGGGACTCGTCCTCGACAGCCGGTGGAACTTCGTGGAGCACTTCCGACGTTTGGCTCCCAGACTGGAGCGGGCCGGGGCTGCCTTGAAGCGGCTCCTGCCCAATCTGGGGGGTCCAAACGCCTCCTGCCGGAGGCTTTACGCGGGGGTCGTGCGGTCCATGGCCCTTTACGGGGCACCGGTGTGGGCGCGTTCCCTGAGGCTGCGACCAGCCCGCCGGTTGAACGCGTCCCAGAGGGTCATGGCCATCCGGCTAGTCCGGGGATACCGCACGGTCTCCTGTGAGGCGGCATGCCTCCTTGCCGGATTACCGCCATGGGATCTGGAGGCAAAAGTCCTCGCGCACGTGTGGGAGTGGCGCGAGGAGGCGAAACGCCGGGGCGTAACTCCGCTGCCGCGAGAAATCACGGTACAGCGGACAGAGCTCCGGCGGGATCTCATGGCGACATGGAGAGTGCGATTGTCGCAACCCAGCGCTGGGCACGCCACAATTGCGGCGATAAGTCCCCTCTTTGAGGAGTGGTTGGAGAGGCGCCCCGGCGTCCTCACCTTCCGCCTGACGCAGGTCCTCACCGGACACGGTTGTTTCGGGAGGTTCCTGTTTCGGATAAGGCGGGAGGAAACGCCCGGGTGTCACCATTGTGTGTATCACCCGGAGGACACGGTGGAGCATACAGTGGAGGTCTGCCCGGCTTCGGCGGAGCACCGCCGTGTTCTCACGGAGGCGATCGGCGGCGGCGATCTCTCGCGTCCAAACCTAGTCCAGGCCATGGTGCGGAGCGAGAGTGTATGGGAAGCCGTCACCTCCTTCTGCGAAGCAGTAATGCTCGCGAAGGAGGAAGCGGAACGCGTGAGGGAGAGGCAACAGCCGCGCCCTCGCGCCCCTAGCCGCCGTAGGAGACGCCCTGGGCGGCGGGAATCGATTGCTGATTCCCGGCCACCGTAGGCGCGGGCTTGCGGACGACGAGTAATGGGCAGCTCGCCGTCCGGTAAGGAACAGGCCCGGGTCGACGGCGCGTTGTGCTCCACGCGCGCCTCAAAGAGATGTCAGCAGTGACGGGGTCAATTGGGCCGATGCCGCCGGGGTCGCGGGTAGTTCGAAAGAGATACCGTGGCCCTGGCACGGGCAGTTGAAGGAGCATGGGTGGGTTTTAGTCAGTAAAAGTCTGACACGCCCTCCCGCTCTGCCCAGAGCGGGAGAAGTCATTTGATGATTTCCCATCCACAAAAAAAAAAAAAAAAAAAAAAAGGGCATTATTCATTATGAGCTGTTACCACCAGGCAGGACCATCCATTCTGAACTCTACTGCGAACAACTGATGAGATTGAAGCAAGAAGTTGAGAGAAAGCGGCCGGAATTAATCAACAGAAGGGGTGTGGTTTTTCATCATGATAACGCTAGACCTCACACATCTTTAGCCACTCAGCAAAAATTAAGAGAGTTTGGCTGGGAGGTGTTAATGCATCCGCCGTATAGTCCTGACCTTGCACCTTTAGATTTCTACCTGTTTCGGTCTCTTCAGAATTCTTTAGGCAGTGTCAGATTAACATCACGACAGGTCTGCCAAAACCACTTGTCGCGGTATTTTGATCAGAAGTCCCAACATTTCTAAAGCAATGGGAGCATGTCCCTACCTACAAGATGGCAAAAAGTTATCGAACAAAATGGTACCTACATACTTTAGATAAATGTAAATAATGTATATTAAAAAATGTTTTGAATTTTCTTAAAAAATGCGAAGAAACTTTTTCCCCAACCTATTACAATGTTTTTTTTCATTATTACATACACCAACGTTATACTTCTTTCTGGAATATTCTATTTTTACTTGGAAAATTGTTTTTGTGAACCGTAAATGTGTTTTTTTTTTTTTTGAAAAGAAAAATAAAAAGTATTTGGTTCCTAAAAAATGTTAGATACTGCGCAGCCTTCTGCACCAAGTTCGGTACTGCCAAGATAAATCGGCCGTACCGTACTGTACTTAGCAAATAAAACTTTTCTCCTGAGCAAAAACATAATCAGGTACTTAATCACTGGTTTTATTTCTGTATTTTTAAGTTTGTACTGTTAATTTACGAGTGGGTGGTGGGTAATTTTTCGGAATTGCACTTACCACTACTGTTTGTCTCTGCTTCACTCAAAGATTATCTGGTAGAAAATGCCTACAGCATTTTAAGTCTTCTGCACTTTTTTGTAGCTTATATAAATAAATATTTGCCTTGAAAAGGAAGTTATCCTTAGGGATTATCATAGACAGAGAATTGGACTGCGTGGCGTGGCGTTAGTTAAAGTGACCACTCTCTAGAAAGAGACAAAGCGAATTTGCAGCCAATACCTGTAGTACTATACTAAAGAGACAACTACTGGCCGCACATTCGCCTTGTCTCTCTCGTACTTTTCGGTCTGTATTCTCTGCAACTGAATACGGAACGCTCAGTCCATTCTCTATGGGCATTATAATAATCTGACTGAATGATTTGCTAATTTTGTAGAAAAAATATTTATTTTAAATCCAGCATTATGAGTTACGTGTGCAGAAGTTATACTTATTTAATGGTAGCATGCTCCGTCGACGATGCATTCTCGTTCGCGTTGTTTACGCCAAACGTCAGTTTTATTGTTTTGATTATATTATTGTCAGATTGTTTGCAATTACGATAAAAATATACGTATGTGTGTTTGTACTAACTTTTCAAACATTGTTTTAATTATTGATGATTAACCAGTATAGTATGTGGGCCGTCGAGATTTAAAATACATGTTTTCCGAAATAAAATGTAGGTATACCTGATATTTATTTTCGTGTGATATTTTGATGATAACAGAATCCGGACGTTTTTCAGTTTATTATTTTTCCTGTGCTCTGTGTGTTTTCTTTCCACACATATTGTAGAGTATTTTATGTGATTGGTTGAGAGTTTTTCATGTGCTACTGTTAATGTTATCCAAGCGTGTGAGCCATTTTGGTTTTTCTCTTGTATGACACATCGCTACTACGAAAAAGAAACGACCGCTACGCAGACGCAAGACATGCAAGAGCTTTTTTCATTAAAATTTTCAGTCTGTTCAAAATGCATACAAGGATGATGATGATGATATTTTCCACTACTCACTTGCATTAACAGTAGTTTTAGGCATGTGATAACTAAAAAAAAAATAAATAAAATAAAAATAATTAACATTTTTTTTATTATTTTTTTTATTTAAATAGTAATTGTAAGTAATAGTACTTTATTTCTCCTCACAATGACAAGCTTATTCTAGGTTTCACATATTGTTTGTTTTTTTTTTTTTTGTCATTAGCAATGTCAGGAGCTGGTATGGTGGCTGGGCTGGTGGTGGAGTTAGGCGTAAAAAGACTGTATTAGAAATCACCAGGTCCCCACCCCACGGAATAAATGACTAAATATACTTTGGCCTAGGTAGGCCGAAACAAAGACAACCAACCTATGTGGGGATTCACAGATGACTCCTCCCTGGAGTGTACCTACATAAATGTGGTGCTGCCCCACAAATAATGCGGCACTTAATGAAGTGTTCAGCGTGTCGTGCTGTCTGCACGATACAGGAAACTGAAGGATCCAAGCTCGTTGACTCTGAGAATGTCTAAACAAATAAATATCGATCGTTCTTGCAATTTCCTCATACATTCATCGATACTGCGATAGCAATTAGAGCCGTAGTTATTTGAGAAACATAGTAACGTAGTAACAACCGAAGTCGGATTCTAATGAAGCGGTAAACAATTATTATTTATTAGCAGCGGTTCGTGGGAACTGGCGCTTGTATGCACCTAGCACAACACAAATACATAGTGGAGCATTGTACTTTGTTGTTAATACAACAAAGTCCGTTTACATAGTCTGGGAATTTAGGTGTATGTAAAGAATTGCACAAGTCACCAGAAGACCAAATTGAAATTCTACTCTGGTTCCTTTAGAATTCATTCATTCATTTTAGCCAAAAGACGTCCACTGCTGGACATAGGCCTCCCGCAAGCACCGTCACCTCGACTGGTTCTGTGCTTCCCGCATCCAGCGGATTCCTGCGGCCTTCAAAATGTCTTTGGTCCACCTTGTGGGAGGCCTTCCTTCCTATAGAATATCAGCTAGTATATGAATAAATAATTAATTAAAATATATGATAATAATTAATTAATTAATGTCTGTCGGTCTGCTTGTCTATACGAAACCATTTCACGCCTTAACGGCTGAACGGATGACCTGGGTTAGGACATAGGAAACGTTTTTATCCCGGAAGTACATTCCCGTCAGCCGCAGGTCAGGCGAAGCCGCAGGCATAAGCTAGTCATTAGAAAAAAGCCAATTAATAAATGATAATCGAAGTTTATGAGTGTGATTGTGAAAATAAAAGTTGTAACTATTTGAGACAGCCTGAAATATCTTGTAATTGTCGCTAGCAGTCCTAATAATGTTATCTTTTATTTTTACGAATAGGTTAAGATCTCAATGAGCAACCAGAACGATCAAATTTAAAAAAAAAAACAGTAAAACATCCAATATCAATCAAATAGCGCCATTTCTGCTATTTTTCCCGCGCTGTCATTGCAGAAAGCAAAGACAACTGGACATACAGCCAGCGCATAAATCACGCGTGTCGGCCCCGATAGCGTGCATGTATCCGAACGATGATCGATGCATCCGAAATGTATTTAGAATTCGACGAATGTACGTTTGTTTAATATTTGCCTAATGCATAATTAGTAGCTTTTAACTGAGTAAAATTATAAAGCCAGAACTCTGGAGTCGATTGGAAATTGACTGACTGGATATGAGAGCAGGAAAACCTTACGCTAATTAATTTATATAAAGTAGGTAATAATCGCGAAAATGTCAATAAAATCCTTATCTTACCTTCATGAAAGCAAAAAAAAAAAAAATTTTAAATTATTCTAATCTCGACTTTCACTTATCCCGAGAAGACATTTTCACTTTGACTCACACTACGCTCCTCAAAAATACCTTCCTACACCAATGTCAACTTTCTTCTCAAGAATATAAATCAAATATGATATTGTGTCTACAAAAATACGTGGGCTATTATCTAAAATAAATGAGCCTATATATTTTTTTGTTTGTCTATAAACAGTCGCGCAACACACTTAAAACATATTAAAGATAATTTATGAACTGTGTTAATAATCCTAAATATCCTACTTAACAATCAAAGCGTATTTTAATATATTTAGAAAAAATTGAACGATAAATCTTTGACTTAATCCCGAAAACATGTAAGAACCATAGCTAATAAAATGGCCGCGCGACCGTAAATTAGGTATGTCGTGTTCGAAAAACAAAATGTTGTTGAAATATTAACTGTCAAGGTTAACCATAAACAATTTATTAGAACGAATACTAGAGTAATTAACTCATGCACTTTTGGCGTTTGGAACTCGAAAATAACACGTTTAACAGTCTGAAACGACACTATAGTGTTGTACTCATTAATGGTTTCCATATTTCTTAGTCGTTTCGCTCGTGGCCGTGAAAAAGTCACGACTCGCTAACGTTTTCCCGCCCGTGGGAAATGGACGCAAGTTATAACCTATTGGCGGGAACCATTTGGCATTTAGTTCAATTGCTATTTTGTTTTGTATAATAATTTGCACTGATTTGTTTTAAATTCTTAATTAGTAATGTTTCCGCTGTTGGCGTGTTTACCTCTTATATAATTAACCGTAGTTCGCAATTTTAGTGTTAGAATGTAATACTTACTTGTGATTGCAGTAGATTTAAATAATGAAACATTGTGAAATCGGAAATGATTATTAATTTACGTTTGAATGAGACAGAACTGTTCCCAGTTAGACTGGATTTTGCACATAAAATTACTCTATTGATCCCGCAACGATCACCCGTCTAAGTCACAGTAATTTCTAACGCAAGTGATGTCTAATTTCAACATCTAAATATTCATTTTTCATCGAACATCTTTTTTCTTTTGGTTTTGCTGCATGGCTTCTAATGGCTAAATCAGTCATCCAAAGTATCCCAACATAAAAACTTTTTGGTGGCCTAACTGTGAAACGCTTCCGTTTCTAACTCGGCCGACACAACCACCGCGACGTTGACCGTTATCGAGTGCCAAGTGACGCAGCTGTGATCTTGGACCTATCTGTCAGCGCTGTACTCTAATCTATTGTAACACTAGCTAATTATGAAGTGTTATAACACGTTAACGGTACTGTTTCTCTTTCTGGACACACCTACGCTTTGTGGTATTAAATCATGATTTTGTTCCCGTTTGTTTGTCAAGCAAAGAATAATAAAAATCTGGTGATCAGAGGGCATAGACAAAGTGACATTGTACAGCGATAATAATGCTGCAAAAGTAAAAAATTAATTGGATTGACACATGCTACCGAAAAGCATCAATCCTGTTAAAAGTCGTTCCAGAGATACGAAGCGCTTTGATAGTGATTATGTTACGGTAAGTGTGATTAATTGAAAATTATTAATAATTATCCATCATTATTAATAATTATGTCATGATTTGGTAAATGTGAATATAAAATTGAAATTCATTACTTTTAACAGTTGTTATTAATAATTCACTACTGTCGTTGGTGAAAGTAATAAAATTAGACTCGAAGTTATTTGTCCAGTAGGTATTTATTTAAAATACCACAATACTTACAAATACATAATTAATAAAAAAGAAACTTACATGCAAAATCGTTTATTCTTTGGTTTTGCTTAAATCAAACAAGAAGAGTTAAAATAAAAATTATAACTGCAATCATAGACTCGAGGAGCTCGTGGCTAAGTAATAACAGCTGCACGGGGTGATCCATCAGGTTAAGCTACGCTTGCCGGGGTTGGTCCGTGGATGGGTGTCTACCTTTACATACCGAACTCCTCCGTGCCTCGGAAAGCACGTTAAGCCTTTGGTCCCGGCTGTCATGCGTGGATCTTTGACAGTCGTGTTTCTGACGACCCGTGACGTCATCAGAAGCCCGAAAGTCTGTCAACCAGTCTTACCAAGGGGTATCGTATTACCCAGTCACTGGGTTGTGAAGGTCGGATAGGCAGTCGCTCCATATAAAATACTGGTATTCAGCTGCATCCGGTTAGACTGGAAGCCGACCCCAACATAGTTGGGAAAAGGCTAGGCGGATTGATTGAAGTACAATCATAATAAACTCCGTAACATCAACATCAAAAATTTTAATCTTCTTTGTTCCATAGATAAGTACCTACCACAATACTTATAGGTACTGATTACTGAACTAAAATACTAAATAAACTTTGAAAATTATTACATTTACCTTACTAAGGTTACATTATTAATAATCACCGGTAAATGTGATTAATTTTTTACTTTTACCTGGAGTTTCGGTAATTATTAATAATGATAGACAATTTTTAATAATTTTCAATTAATCACACTTACCGTAACAACAAACATTTGTTTTGCGAATTTGATCCTTATTAGTACTAGAAAGTGTCCAACTGGCAGGTGACAGCAACGCATTTTCTCGACGCCGACGACGCGACGGCCGGACTGTAATGCTGATGTTCGACAGTGCGCGAACCGAAGACCAATTTGATAGCCGCACTTCTGAACTAGAAACTTCGAAGATTTCAATAACTAGAAAAAAGTAGTGGTGTAAAATGTGCTTCGTAAATGAGGCTGTAAATCCGTTATACGTTTAAGTTAATCTCTTTTACAACGATTATCGAGAAAGTTTTGTATACGTAGGTGTCTTTTGTTTCAATGCAATTACAAACGATTAGAAGTTACATGTAGGTGTGGTTTAAGCATCTCTAATAATAGTAACATTGCATCAAGATGAATGGTTGGTACGTAATAATTAGGTGTTGTCGCCTACGTGTGTAATAATCCTCTCTATAACTCTCTCCACCATAGACGTATAATATGTGGACTGGAAATACTTACCTACAAAAAAAAGGTGCATACCAACAACTCATTCATAATGTCTCATAAAATGGCTGCCGTTGCTAGGGTTGTGTCAATTAAGGAACATAGTTGTTACTATGACTAAAGTTAAATTGCGGTTTTCTAACATTTACATGCAGTTTTAAAGATAAACTCCTCGTAATTTTCTCGCAAATTTCAATAATACAAAAATTAAACAACCATTTGACAGCAAAACTACCACGAAATCGTCGCCTATGATGGCCGATATGGCACTTACTGAACTGTCACTACGTTACAACAAAATGTTGCCATAATAAGCAACAACTTAATTAATATTGTTGTGTCTTTTATCAAATACGATTATTTTTTTAGAAAGAATGAGACAAAACGATATTTCACATTCTGTATAGTATTTCCCTTATATTTGTATAAGCAAATGTATGTATAGAATAACGCGGCGACTCCATGTTTTTCCTAGCTCAATGCTCTCCACACATCAATATATTATTATTATTATTGTCTCGTAACATTTATGTAACTGCACCTAAATAGTAAACATACATAGCCTGCTAATGCCACGTGCTACGATGGGATCCTTACAAGGCTACATAAATCTTTTGCTTTGTCAATGTTATGAAAATCATAGTACCAAACACACGCGCACCGGATATTAGGTACGATTTCTACTCATTCGAGCTTTGAAAAGCCCTCATATCACCTCAAAGTTTGAAAAACAATTTGAACTTATGCAGGTGTATTGTTTGACCTCATAATATTGATATCCGATATCCCATAATGAGCTAAGCTTAGTAGATAAAATCGAGAGTCAAGTGTAATCGCGTCCTATCGGTTTTTGTAAAATTCTTTAGTATTTTTAGGGTTCCCTACCTCAAAAGGAAAAAAAACGGAACCCTTATAGGATCACTCGTGTGTCTGTCTGTCCGTCTATCACAGCCAATTTGCTCCGAATCTAATGGACCGATTAAGTTCAAATTTGGTACACATATGAATTTCTGTGACCCAAACACGAACAAGTAAAGTAAATAAATGAATTTTTAATATAGGGGTCACTTTTGGGGGACTAATAAGAAAATTAAAAAAAAAAGATTTGCAAACTGTACCGCATCACATGTCAAATGAAAGGGTTTAAGTATGAGGGTCTTAATTATTTTTTTATATAATTTTAAACTAAAGTGTTTTAAAGTTATTTTAGAAAATAGACGAAAATTGACCATTCCTCCCCCTTATCTCCGAAACTACTTAACCTAAAATTTTGAAAAAAAAAAGTTGAAGTGTCAAGGGACACCCGGATGGAACGAAGTCCCTTTCGATTAATTAGTGAAGGAATTGTAATATTTTTTTTTTAAGTTATAATAATATTTTTTTTATTATTAACAAATATAATGTAATATAAACTTAATCTTTCTATAAGAGAGAGAGAGAGAGACAGACAGAGAAACATGCGCACGTCGCACAGCTTACAATAGCTTACTATAGCAAAAAGTGTCGCTACAACTTTTCGTGAGAATTTTTTCCGTCTAGCCCCCTTTCACAACGCGCGATAAGGAACTTCGTTCCAAAAATGCAGAAAATAGTTCTTTACCAGTAGATTATAGGAAAACTTTTAAGAAGTCTGTGGTCTTAAAATAACATGGGTAAATCTCTCAATATTGTGAGTACAAACTAACATTTACAGTTGGAATGTATGGGAGAACGTGTTTTTCAAATATAACGTTAAGTTTGTTCTTGGGAATTATACATATATATTCATTCATACTAACTACAGAACCCTTCATTGTGCGAAGTCCGACACGCACTTGGCCGGTTTTTTTATTTGCTACATTTGCAGTTCTTGTTTTGGTAGTTTTTGTGTAACAGTGGTATTTATGAAAGATCGCAGGCACATTGGTAAGTACCTACTTTCGACGAAAATACTGTGATCACATTAACGTAGACATCAGAAACATACCTACGTGTTACAAAACATTATACAACATGTGCCAGAATTAACGCACACCACCACCCCAAATACCCCCCCAATACCCCAATTAGAATCAAAAATACAACAATCACAAACAATAAAAAAAAAAATACAACAAAAAAAAAAAACACAAAAAACAAAAACAACAAACACAATCATAAATTCATAATACTAGTACATACTCTTAATATTCATATTATATACAAAACTCGTCTGAGCCTCGACAAATGCAACAAGTATGTGACAATCGGTTCACAGCTGATAGCGGCCTCCTTGCTAGAATGTGCACTAGTGCTCTATTTCTGTTACCGAAGAAGGTCGGGGTTTAAAAATAAACTTATGTGGGGTAAAATAGGTGATACTTACTAAGTAGCATGTTGTTCGTCTCGGCTTGTTTGCTTAAGAGTATATATCGAAGTGTATGGTTTAGCTCGGTGTGTAAGTGAAATGCCGTTATGGCTGTCTAGTTTGACGCACGAGATAGAAGACTCACGCGCACCGCAATTTAAACGCGCTTCGTTTAAATGTAGATTTATGACAAAATGCAACAAATCAATGCAATGCAATGCATACTTAAATCAATTTTTAGCTTAGTAAGTTCTTAACATATTTAAATACCTTCGATTTAAAGTAAATTTTACTGCACAATAAGGAACTGCTCACGACCGTAATAATCGTATAAAACAGAAAATAGACGGTGCTACTTTGGAATTTTTTTCTATCCAAAAAATTTCTAGTTATTTCGGTTTTAGTACAACAGTAGACAATATAGTCAAATAACACATTATTGAAAATCCAAATGATTTAAAACCATTATACATTTGCTTTTATAGGAATTTGAAAAACACAAAATTATCGATGTATCCCCCCTTAAATGGCTTTTTTTTCGAGCCGTAAAGGTGTAAATATTGCAGGCACAACTCATCTAACATAAGTTAGATGAGTTATGCTCAGAAGGTGGGCACGCCAATCGCGGCATCAGTGACGTGTTTAGGTCCTCAGAACTCGTATGGGCGGGCACTTTGGACATGCCAACACTAAGGGACATGATTTGGTCAGGAGCTCCGCATTCGCACTGGGTGTCGTTGGGCCAATAATCTCCCATTTCACTAGATTGTGCTTGTAGCAGCCTACATAAGTCCGCAATCGGTTGATTGCTTTCCATAATGGTACGGCAGTTCACGTCCGGGTTGCAGATGCTTCTGGGGCTGGACGAAGTTGGGTGGTGGCGGATAATGTTTTTCCCACAACTGTATTCTTACCTTTGTCAGTCGGACTTGGATGACCTGAGAACAACGAAGAAAGCTCTTCCGACTCTTTAGCACCGGGTATTGTTGGATCTTCGTAGAGGGTATACTCGCAGTTGTAGAATAAGCATAGGCTGTTTGACTTGAGGTGTCTAATTTCGGAAAAGCGTGATGATGAGTTTTAGTTATTATTTTAAACTAATAAAGTAATTTCAAACTAAAAACTGCCCCGGATATGATTTGATCCAGACTGCGCATCATCACCTATTTGCAGACTGATTTGTAATCGTACATCTTGACATCAGCAGATATTATGCTGCTACCCTTCATCTTTACGTAATCTGGAAGCCGACAGCCAAAGGGGGGGATCCCTTATATACCTATATTATGTACCTACTTATGTGCTATGCTGCTGTGAGAGCAGTGGTGGGCCAGTGGTAACGGCACCGACTTACAAGTCACTCGAACTCAAGAGGTCGGTACGGGTCGTGAGTTCGAACCGACGCGACACAGGCGCTTAAAACTTTATGAAATTTATTTCATCACCACTGCTCTTTTATCGGTGAAGGAAAACATCGTGAGGAAGCCGGGATGTCCTAGACCAAAAAATTCGAAGACATGTTGTGACATCCACCAACCTGCATTGAGCCCGAGTGGTAGTAGGTAGTAGTAGAGACTCACTCTCACAGAGAGGATCCTGAGCCCCAGCAGTGGAACTTTAGGCTGATTATGTTAAGTGCCATGGAAGACTACCTCATAATTTGACTGGGAGTCCGATTTGCGTCGTCTTGAATCTTCAGACAATAGACCATTTATTTCCACCAGAGTAAATGTAAGTAAAACTCATTTCCATTATACGCCATTTAAAAACTCATTATTCGGCTACTAAGACACCCGGCATTTTATTCGTGTTTTACGAACGTAACTGGCCAAACCTCGGAATGCTCGTACGAGTGCAGTCGCGCTATTAATCTAGTAGTTGTGGACGGAGCAAGCAGCTGTTGTGGTCAACCACTGCTCGAGAAAAACTGGCAACACTCGCTGAAACTTACTGGTGTAAATGTAAAAAAACATATTTAGAAGGAACTTAAATTCTTTTTCTCACCTCTCACAGTATATGGGGAAGTCTGAAAGTGACACCGGTGACTAAAAAGTTGTGCGGAAATCGGTTGTCATGGTATGTGCATGTGATGCGGAGGAATGAGGAAAATGTCGTGAGGAATGTTTTGAGTATGAATGTGGATGGCTATACCAGTAGGGGAAGACCAAAAAAACGATGAATGGACTGTATGAAAGATGATTTGACTAGAAAGAGTGTGACTACCGAGATGACGACTAATTGAGAAGTATGGAAGAAAAAGACATGTTGCGCTGAACCCAAATAAATTGGGATAAAGGCAGGAGAATGATATGACCTCTCACAGTATTTTAATTTGTATGTTTTTGAAAAATGGCTTGTTTCTGACTATCTTGCCACCTCATAAGTTAAGTAGGTTCTTATCTATTCACATTTGACTTGAAGATTCACTGATGTAATTATGACTATAAAATTAAAATGGCCGGCTCTATTTTTAGGTTTTTAGGGTTCCGTACCTCAAAAGGAAAAAACGGAACCCTTATAGGATCACTCGTGTGTCTATCTGTCTGTCTGTCTGTCCGTCTATCTGTCTATCTGTCTGTCTGTCTGTCTGTCTGTCCGTCTGTCACAGCCAATTTGCTCCGAATCTAATGGACTGATTAAGTTGAAATTTGGTACACATATGAATTTCTGTGACCCAAACACGGACGGGTAAAGTAAATAAATGAATTTTGAATATAGAGGTCACTTTTGGGGGGCAAATAAGAAAATTAAAAAAAAAGTTTTGCAAACTACACTATGTAGCATGTCAAATGAAAGGACTTACTATGAGGGTCTCAAATATATTTTTTTTATAATTTTTAAATAAATTGTTTTGAAGTTATTTAAGAAAATAGACGAAAATCGACCATTCCCCCCCTTATCTCCGAAACTGCTGAGCCTAAAATTTTTAAAAAAATAGAGAAAATAGATCTTTACCTGTAGATTACAGGAAAACCTATAAGAAGTCTGTGGTATTAAAATAACATGGTAAATCTATCAATATTGTGAGTACAAACTTACATTTACAGTTTGGATGTATGGGAGAACATGTTTTTCAACTACAATGTTAAGTTTGTTCTTAAGATAAATTCATCCCAACTACGGAACCCTTCATTGTCCGTGGTCCGACACGCACTTGGCCGGTTTTTTTCTTTTGCTTTCACTTCAAGTACATAGTAATTGCCGCAGAATAAATAATAGTACTAGTATTGCTTATAATTGACCGAGCGAGCAAAGCGTATCTGCTGCAAGTCTGGCAAAATTTGCTTTCGTCTGTCAGTTTGTTGCTACTCCTCTACAGGTCGTATTTTAGAACCGATCTGGACGAAACTTGGTACACAGCAGTTTTTACTACTTTATAGATCTTTTTTGACGTGGGGATTTTTGATTGGAGGCTCCTTATAAGATCCGATTTCGATGGTTCTTTAAGTTCGTGTCATAAAAATTTTGTGAAGATCTGAGGAAAAAAACATGGTAAATACCCCGTTGTAAATAACTTTAGTGGTATATTAATTGTTACAAAAAAGTTCGTGCTCACAAGGTCTAGTGTTCGCAGAACTACTAGTTTATTGATACTAGATATGACCTCCTTCAAGTCTTGATTTATGAATGAACTGTACAAAAGGAGCAAAAGAATGAACTAAGATTAAAACAATCTGTAGGTCAGTGTAGATACAAAGTAACTACATGCATGATGAGTTACGCAGACGTACATTCTGCGTATATAACGAATACAAAAGAAAACGTTGGTAGGTACGCATTATTTTGTCACTTATTTATTGTCTAGAAGGGCCAAAGAATAATCCATTAAAATAAAATAATAAATGCAAGCATAATCCTAGAGCAACATTCAAGTACTAAATAGGAAATCTATCTGAAAACTGAAAACCATCAACACTACATTTTCAATTAAACCACATGAATCGGTAGTGCTATTAATAACGCCAGTAAAGTCGGGGACACACTGCGCGATTCGCGGCCGTCGACAACGTATGGCCGGTCAATCGTTAGGCCGTAAACACACTGGCGATGTGGAACGTAAATAAACCGGATGCCGGTCGATGTGGACAAGTGAAGTATTTCGGTTACGGATAGCTAGCGATTAATTGTTTTAATTCTTTTTCTGGTAAAAACGAGTTACTGTTGATACGATTTTTAAGGTCCATTTGAATATTGTTTTATTTATTTATTTTTATTTCAAGTTTAATTCAGGCATATTACCCATAATTTGTTAGTATTACTTAAACTATGTTAGTATAAGCAATTTAGGACACAAACATAAACAAAAAAGAAACAATAATAATAAAATAACACAACTTATGTCATATGTTCTGCCATCTGCTGGAGACACCTGGCAACAATACATGCACTGCGCACAGGTGCCCCATCAGATGGCCTTCAGTCCTACTGGCAGCAATGCTCAGGAGACTGTTGTCGCTGTCTCGCAACCGACGCAGCAGTGACGCGGATCTTTTGCGCATGATCGCAAAGAAGTCATCTGGACGCGCTGCTGCGAACATCCCTGACGCGCTACAGAAACGTGGCAGCAACAGCAGTATCCTTTATGGGGGTTTTTTTTGTTTATAATTTAAAAATCATTTGCTGTGCCCAACAGGTTCCACAGTGATCATGTATTTGTAAACCTACCATCTAAGTTCACATTGTTAAATAATATAATTATATGTTGAGTATTAAGTAGGTCCCTATTTTAAAGAAAAAAAAAACCATAAAGTTGAAAGTACCTCCTATAGTCACTTACGCAAAATTACAATGATTTTTTATAAGGAAAATCTTTTACAAGTAAAATTCGTTTGGAAATTAGAGTATAATAAGTCTACGTTCATCAAATATGAAAAAAAACTTGACGATAAAACGTACCAAAATTCTGTAAATGACTACGAACACTATTTTGGGTCATGCATTGAATAGATAATACCGCGAGCCTGAGCCGCATCGAACACATTGAATTTATGAGCTACGTGCACACGAGCGGCTGCAGTCGTAAGCTCTGCATTATGCACGCTGCACAGTTCACAACTTGTTTGCAGGTTGGCATTATTGCAATGGATTCGTTTAAATGATTTGTTGAAAGTTGGTATTTTCGAGCTGTTAATTTAGCTTTAAGACTTAATAATAATTAGTAGTTAGAGGAGCTCGTGGCTAAGTAATAACAGCCGCATGGGTCGATCCATCAGCCGGGGTTGGTTCGTGGATGGGTGACCATCTTTACACACCGATACTCCTCCGTGCCTCGGAAAGCAAGTTAAGCCGTTGGTCCCGACTGTCATTCGTGGATCTTTGAACATCGTTAGAAGTCTGAAAGTCTGATAACTAGTCTTACCAAGGGGTATCGTATTACCCAGAAACTGGGCTATGGAGGTCAGACAGGCGATTGCTCCATGTAAAATACAGGTATTCAGCTGCCTCCGGTTAGACTGGAAGCCGACTCTAACATAGTTGGGAAAAGACTAGGCAGATTTAATGACTTAAAATAATTAGTATTATTTGCTAGAAAAAAGGATAATAAACCGTCAGTAGATAAAAAGTAAAATTTATTCTGTTGTATAAATCAGCCTTTATGTAACGTTCCCACTGCTAGGACACCTCCTCTCTCTCTCCTGAGAGGGAGTGGGCCATAATCCACCACGCGGGCCCAGTACGGGTTGGTAGATATCACATGTCTCCGAATTTTTGATTCTAGGACATGCCGGTTTCCTCACAATGTTTTCCTTCACCGTTTTGAGAGCAGCGGTGATGACATTAACTTACACAAAGTAAAGCTCCTGTCAGGGTTCGAACCTAGCCGCCAGGGTCGCGGATTGTTCGAAAGAGATACCGTGGCCCGGGCACAGGCAACTGAAGGAACACGGGTGGGTTTTAGTCAGCATAAGTCTGACATGCCCTCCCGCTCCGCCCAGAGCGGGAGAAGTCATTTGATGATTTCCCATCCACAAAAAAGAAAAGGGTTCGAACCTAAGTACGAGTCCCTGCCGTTACCACTGGGCCACCACTGCTCTCATTTTTTTGTGACTGGCCTGAAAATAAAGATGCTGTAACGAGAAGAGGCCTTTGCCCTGAAGTGGGACACATATCTCTGAATTCGGTCAACATTTAAGTATATGCTACAGTTTACAGCAATTCCATGTCCTACTAAGTCGATATAGAATTGCCTAGTTCCAAGGAAAATCCCGAAAACACGAACTCATTGAATAAATAATAAGGCAAAGGCATTCCTCCAAGCCATGTATTGAAACACTCTCAATTTATAGCTTACGTGAGCGTGACACCACACACCACCACAGAATGCAGCTGGAACTGCAATACTAATAATAAATAGTAGTTGAGCGCCCACTAACGCCATCTAGTAGTGTGCCCCACAAACGTCAATCAGTTATTTATATAAAGCCATCAGTATTATGATGTCTGTCAGTGTGTGCGCATCTCCCGCGGCCTGCTGAAAGCCATAATATCTGATGGCTATAAACCATTTACGATAGTGTCTAGCCAGATGAATTTATGACGTATGGATAGGGCTGCCTATTGAAAGTTATTGATATAAGTTGGCCAATAGTGAGATTATTGGTTGTTCTATTATTATGTATGAGGTAGGTTGGTGACCTGGCACCTGGACCACGAGGTAGCAGTTTTATTGCCGTATATGTCTAGCTGACGTCATCAGCTACTTAACAGCTATGGCTACCGACCTATTTGGGATTGATAAGACTGAAAGCTTAGGTTAGGTACCTAATAGCTTGTAGTATTGGAAAATTTGAGCCTTGCCTATAGTTTATTTACTTCTTCAAAATCTCCTATCTTTTTATTGAACCTTATTATCTCATTTAAATCAAACCTATTCTCCGACACCCCTGCCTCTAGCTTCCGATATGTATTTTAGCAATTGCATTTATATACCGGCAATAGCAATAAACATTGCTACATCGTAATACAGGTTGCAATACGACCATTCAAACGTCTGCTGCTTTTATCTATATCATACACAATTTTATTACCGCAGATTTGAAGATTGCTCTCATTGTGACTCATGCCTTATTACTCTTAACTTTTAAATTCTAGACTTTAGAACCGTAGAAATAAAGTTTAAAATAAGTTGTCAGTAAGTTAATTAAGTTGGTTGTAAAACGTTTGAATGCCGCTGTAAACGTGGTAGTTTACAATAAGTTGGGTAGTTCTAATATTAGTGAGATTGGTATCAGTTAGTGTTAAGTGCTATTTGGTAAGTTTTAGACACCACTTTGCTGATAAAATACAAATAAGAAGTAAAAGTCGACTTGAAAACAGGATAAGGAAGTTAAAACCAGCAAACATATAAGTTCTACCTATGAAACTATAGGTAGTGTGAAGATCACTAACTTTCATTCTATTTAGAATTCCAAATTCAAATTAATTTTATGATATAGCATGACATTTTTTTTTTTTAATCAGTTGTTCATTTGTTTTCCCGCCGTTCGATTTTTCTTTTGATATCGATGTTTCTGTAACCATGGAAAAATCAGATTTACGCGCTATTTTCGAATACGAGTTCCGTTTCCGTCGTGGCACAGACAGCACGCAATATTAACGACGTGTATGGACAAGATACCGCAAGTGAACGCATAGTGCGTTTTTGGTTTGACCGCTTCCGTTCTGGAAATTTTAATCTCAACAATGAGCCCCGAGGAAAAATTTCGAATCCAACGAGGCTGTGAAAATGCCTTTAAATAATTCATCGATTGCCATCCCCAGGATTTCTATAGCATCAACGAACTTTCAATAAAAGGGCAAAAGCGCATCAAAAATAACTCTTTTTATTTTTTTTTCAATGTAAAATGGCCATTTCTAAGGTATGGACCCATACATATAAGGTCTATTTAGTCATACACGAAATCTCATAAGGGGTCATTTCATTCATTATTATCAACAACTTTTACTATAACAGAAATAAATAGCGAAAAAAAAATCTGATTCCCTACATTTTGACGAGTTATGCGAACATAAATGTAGGGAACAGCAGATTTTATTTCGAGATTTCAGGTGTGGTCCCATTGGAAAACTTTTTCATAATGATGATTACAATGACCCCTTAATTTAATCCTGTAGGTATAGGTGTTGTGTTACGTTTACTAGCAATAAAAATGTAAAACGAAGAACCTTCTCCTTGTTACCGTGCTTATGTTACCCTTCATATTTCCGGAGCAAAGTTTGACCGTTCTCTATTTATTTGAATGTGGAAACTTCTTCGAGTTTGCTCCTCCTGAAATCAACATTTGTCTATGAATATATGAACAAATCGTCTAAAATATGCGATAGTTAATGTCCTTCTCTTCTTTGGGAGTCGTTCCTGCTAACCCCCTTGTTGACCTGCCTTACCATGACCATGCCTAAATCATGAGATATTCTCATAATTATAGCAGTACCTACAGGCCTATATGAGAAGCGAAGAAGCCCTTCTACCAACCTTGCTGATCTACTCTGTGAGTGGATATGAGTTTGGACCAGGATTCAGCCACGTCGACAGCGCTATTGACCTCGCAAAAGTCTTTCAAAGTGCAGTTACTATTAGAACACGACAAGGCATCATTTGAGGTGCAGCGCCTAATCGTATGTCATTGGAGTACCCCCATCAGACTACATAAGTTGTGCCTTCAGTGGCCCAGATAGCTTCGCAGTCGGTTTAGAGATTCACTAATACTACCATAACTCAAAATGCGGGCACCCACGGGTAGTCAGAAGCCCGAAAGTCTGACAACCAGTTTTTCCAAGGGGTATCGTGTTACCCAGTAACTGGGTTGTGGAGGTCAAATAGGTAGTGGCTCTATATTAAAATACTGATATTCGCCCCATCCGATTAGGCTGGAAGCCGATCTGAACATAGCTGGGAAAAGGCTAGGCAGATTGATTTACCTAACCCACAAATTCTTGTTCCAGGCAATGTTGTTCTACGCGCCTCGTTGGCTGTGGAAGTCCTGGGAGGGGGGCAAGATCAGGGCGCTGATGATGGATCTGGACGTGGGCGTGTGCACCGAGATCGAGAAGAAGACCAAGAAGAAGCTCATCCTGGACTACCTGTGGGAGAACCTGAGGTATCACAACTGGTGGGCCTACCGGTACTACTTGTGCGAGGGGCTTGCTCTTATCAATGTTATAGGTGAGTTTTAAAACATGCTTATTACATATTTTAGCGCTTATTGGTCAGATTAGGTGCTCACGTTTATTATATTTTAGTTATATTCTAGGAATACCTACCACTGTATCATTTAGTCATCAATGTTCCTTGTAAAAACCTCTACGACTGGCGAAACTAAAAAAAAAATCTAAAAACCAATAATGAAATAAGTAATCAATCAATATATAATCTTTCCAACTATTTATTTTACTTTAGCGTCCATGAAGTTTTTCATTTTTTCGTCTATGATTGTCTGTCAATAAATAATGAACTTCATAGGCGTGCTTATGTCAAAAGAAATATATGGTTGGAAAGAGTACAGGTATACATCGGGGCAGTCAGCTGTGCCATCAGTTAACTCTAGCCTCTTATTATATAGTAACTGAGTTGTGGAGGTCAAAATACTGGTATTTAGCTGCATCTGGTTAGACTGGAAGCCGACCTCAACATAGATAAAATAGGCTAGGTAATGACGAGAAAAAGTGGTAAAGATAGGCTAAATATACAATTATAAGCGTCGGTTACAGTTTGATTCAAACTTAATGGTGGCTCTGAAGTTAGCTACGAGTGCAGGTATATACGATTCAAACTTAATGGAGCTAAAATCCTAAAAACATCTTAAATAAAAAAAACTTAATTGAACTTAACTAAATGCCTAAAATATTGTCGACATGACTGACCCCGGGCTGCAATCGCAGCTAACTTCCGAGCCGCCAACCGAAATATACTATGATGTGTGAACGTTACATATCTTGTGCATAATATCATTGATTAGGAACTTAGAAACATTCTGACATTGGTTCAGTGTAACCAACACTGCTAAATACAAAGAAATTACTGGCATAACTTACCACCAGTCAATAATAGTTGTCGGGTTTTGAATTTTAACTTTTTATGTATTTTTTGTGTCCTAACATCAATTGGCTTAGGTACGTAGTTATTCTAGGTGCGTCGTCTTCACGTATAAAGATATAATTAATGTATACAAATATTGAAAAACAATTTTAAAAGAGTAACGGTGGAGTTTCTTGCCCATTCTTCTCCATACGAAACTAACTTTTGGTAGGGGCGACTAGAATCAATTCCATTTTTTTTTTTGTAAATTTTGACGTTCAAAAGTGCCTTTCTGTGACTATTTGAAATAAATTATTTGACTTTGACATGTATGTACATTCTTTAACAATATCAATCAATCTGCCTAGCCGTTTTCCAATTATGTTGGGGTCGGCTTCCAGTCTAACCAGTAGTAGTAGCACCAGTAGTGGTAGTCTAGCTAAAAACCAGTTGTATTTTACATGGAGCGACTGCCTATCTGACCTCCACAACCCATTCACTGGGTAATACGATACCCCTTGGTAAGACTGGTTGTCAGACTTTCGGGCTTCTGACGACCCGTAACGACTGTCAAAGATCCACGAATGAAAGCAGGGAGCAACGGCTTAACGTGCTTTCCGAGGCAGGAGGTAGTAGTATGTAAAGTTGGGGTCACCCATCCACGGACCAACCATGTACATTCTTTATCAATATCTAAGTAATCCTTTAGTTTCCAAAAGTGCTATCAAACTCTGTTTAGCATACTCTCAAGAAGTGGAGATTGATTGGGATCGATACCAGCCACTTGCCCATAAATACGGAATTATATTAACTTTGAATCCTAAAAGCCTTTTCGAAATCTGTCAAGGGGACTCTCTGTTATCTCGAATATGATGCGTAGTGATCGAATCCAGCCACTTTAACTTTGTAAATAGCTTTAAGTTTTCATAAACACAACATATTTAGCATCCTGAAAGCCCTGTCAATGAAATTTTTGTAGTACGTCATGGTTTTGAAACGAATTTTAGAAGAGATGTGAAATTATCAGTAGGAGCCCGGAGTCTGGATTTGTCCCGGTTGATGGCTGATTTAAACATAACATGGCGAAATTTGGGTGTACTAGTTATGCTTCACCTTTTTCAAAACTTTTTCGGTTGAACGTTGAAATAGTAGTTTGCAACGCCCTTTTATAGTTTGACCAATGAATGAAGGACGAGTCTTTTTTTTTAAAGTTAATATTGTTTTTGTTTTACCAATGAACGAAGAATGTCGCCTAAGAAGGATGACCCTAAAATAAACAATGTCCCTTTTCTTAAACGTTAATTGCTGTTTTTCCTTAACTTGGCAAAAAAAAAAGGTATTAACCTTTTTTTTTATAATGTGCGTCGAAGCGCTATTGGTGGACGAAAACAATGGAGCCACTGGACCGTGCATACGAAAAGCGCCCTTATGGGGGTGACGGACAAAATTCGTTGATGGTACACCTGTGCTGAACCCTTCGAGGATTACTGGTGTTTGTTATGTGAAACAATCATTTGAGCGGTTTAAAAGAATTGAAACATCCAAGCATGTTATGACGAAAAGTAAAAAAAACCATGTCTGAAAAATAAGCAATAATTTAATTTAGACGGTGTCACTCAAAACCTGAAACATTTTCAACGAAGCTCCTAATGTGTTGCTTTTTGAATGAGGTGACATCAAACAGCTCATCAACATCTGTCAAGAAATATTTATTAAAATCCTTTCGGTTGTAATTCTAACCCTATACCAGCTATTTACTTTCGCTTCCTGTCGCGTTTCCAATAACAAAAACTAAGTAGGCCGCGAGGGAAATAATGCTGTGCGCGCGATCTCGACCTTGTTCGGCCATGAAAACTGCGATGAGACTCCAACTCTCGGTACTCTCGGTCTCTACTCTCGGTAGATGTCAATACACGCACTTTGGCAATACAGGTATAGGTACCTACTGTAAGTAAATCTACTGTAATAGATTAAAAGGTATCGTATTAAAGGTCTTTGCTAGCGATGGCGATGGCCCTGCCATTGGTTTCCATTAGGAGTGAGGCGTATTTATCGAAACAGGTTGTTAAAAGTACCAACATGGAACAGGTATCTCAAAACCGAATAAATAGTTATTGCCTGTTTCGACTGTTCCACAGCCTACTACAGACATTGCCGTAACTGGTGTGTGTATCTGTGTAGGTAATATAACAAGCCCTTCTCTATCTATCTAGCATATGGATGTTTACTTTGGTAGAAAAAAAGAGATACAAACGAAACTAACCTGCACGCTTAGCATGACCGCCATAGAAACGGGTTTTGTCGACGGAAGAATAGACAAAATGGCAGGTAGTAGAAATATTTGTACGAATTCTACGTGTCTAAGCATGGCAATGTGTCATTTTGTCTATTGTTCCGTCGACAAAACGTCGTCATGCTACGCGTACTGGAACAGTTTGGAACAAGCTCTTTTCTCTTTCGGCTTATTGTAATAGAAAGAGATAGCATCTGTTCTCTGGAATAAGCTCATAAAAAAACAGAACTTAATCAAGATTGTAATTTGTTACAATCATAGTCTTTGGTTGCAACAGGATTTTGGAACTGTTATTTCCCTGCAACCGGAACAGGTGAAACAGGATTCTAATTTTGCCTGTTACAGACCACCTCTACTTTCCATCAGGCGAGATCTGGTCAAGAGCAGGCCCATCTGGCAATAACTAGAAAAGACTGGCGGTTAAAGTGCTACGTCCGACTGAGTATAAATTATAATTATTGTGAAGGCATTAATCACTACATATAAATATGTACAGGACAATAATCGGGTGTTAATTTTATGCCGTATACGGTGTCTATGGTGGCACCACTTTCGTGACTCGCAAATATAACATAGAGCCCATCCATACCTATATATTATCACCTGTCTCTCCACTATTCCATTGTTACCCGACTACGGCGAAGCAAAAAGGAGGGTTATGATTTCGACCAGTATGTATGTATGTATCTTTTCCCTCATAACTTCTAAACTATTTATTATAATTTGACAAATGAGGTGTCGTTGGAAGCATCTTGATCGTCCGCTGGTTATAGGCTATATGACGTCACATTAAATGGAATAAGGCGCCGTCTAGAAAACATAAAGTCATGAACTATTAAAAAATTTGTGGCACGTCTTCCCCACCAATGCCGCGCCCCCCGGTCTACTCCTTGATATGCAATGGTCTCTGTTGCACCATATAACATGAGGCATTTCATTCATTAATTCATGTAAAAGATTTATGTAAGACAATATTGTTTGTGTGTTAGTATTTTGGCAAGAGTCGCGGCGCTAGTGGCCCGCGCGGGATCTAAACATGTCCTAACTGATATATCAGACGCACATCTGTCGCGCGCACGATCTGAATCGTGAACCAACCGGTGACAGCGACGGATATTGGTAGAAGGCTCACATCAACTCCGTTTGATTGTGTCATCTTGAACATGACCGCGACACTACACGGTGACAAGGTGAAACTAATCGACGATTTTTTTTTTTTTTTAATATCACTAGCTGTTCCATTAATTATGACCGTGACCTATTGCACTTTTGTATGCAATTTTATTTTAATAACCTTCGAAAATTTTCTGCGTTTGGGGGTCTACTAGAATCATGTACCTACTAAATTCATGGTAACTACATGTTTGCGCGTCGATGTGCAGTGTTCACCCTGCAGGTATAATCCCCACAATTCGCAAGATATGTTGGAGTTACATGTAATAAGGGGGCAAACCTATTTCCAGTTACCAGACTTCGCTGGCTGCTTTTGAAAATGTTTTAACGAAAAAGCTCTAACACTTTGCCTGACCTAGAGATTGACGTCACGTTCTACCTGGCATGCTAACTGGCAAAGATTTTTTGCCAGTGACACTAGCTGTCCTTTTCAACTTGCTCCGATAAGGCATGCTATATTTTCTTAGGTCTGGCTGTTTGTTTCTAAAAGCGTCTTATGGCCATTCATATTATTATAATTTGACGTAGAATTTGAGATAGGTACCTCGGTACTTTAACTTTATTTTTCTCATGAACGGAGTTTCCGAGTTTATTAACTGAGAAACATGTGGATCTTCTGCTACTTTCTTGCACTACGCCGTAGGGTCCTACCGCGCCGATTGTAAATCATAACATATTGAATTAAAACGGGCATAAACCAAGTTTTACAGCACGCTGCGGGTTTTATGCCCCAATGTTGACCTGTGCCCAAACTATGCAATAAAAAAACACCATGCGTCATCTCTTTTAGGCACAGCGTAGAATTTAGATGTGATGCAGCTTACATGGTCTTTGTAAACAATATGTATCCAATTCATTTTGACGAAGGGCCTCATTTTAAATTATAGAAGAATTTGAACGCGATTCTTACCTTCTCCGTATTCATGATAGAGGGAAGCGTATTAAAGATAATCAAAAAAGGTCTTCGTACCAAGCGTATTAATTAACCTACATTTCTCGGAAACTTTTAGCAACATTCAAGGCCTTGTGTGAAAAATATGAATTTGTAATCGTTTTTAAACGTTATATTGATATGGCTAGAAAAGTAATGGTGAAATGACAGCTAACAGAGATTAATATTGTAGAATTGCCTTTTTTGGGAAGCTGTTATAGAGACATAGTGCACCGATAGATCGTACGTAAATTAGGATAACGAAGTATACCTATATACCTACATTGTATAGATTGATGATGTTAATGTTTTCCAGGGCAAATGTTCCTGATGAACCGTTTCTTCGACGGAGAGTTCATGACTTTCGGGCTGGATGTCATCGCCTACATGGAGTCAGATCAGGAGGATCGCATCGACCCCATGATCTACATATTTCCAAGGTAAATGCAAGTATTATATTCTATCACGGTCTACGGAGGAAAGAGAAAGCTAGCAATTTAGTAATAATTCTTGCAACGTTTGCAGGGCGAGTAGATAATATATAGTAGGTACTTCTATAAGCATATCGTCAGGAAAGTTTTGAGTATGAATTTAGATGGCTATACGAGTAGGGGAAGACCAAAGAAACGATGGATGGACTGTGTGGAGGATGATATGGCTAGAAAGAGGGTGACTACCGAGATGACGACTAATACAGAAGTATGGAAGTGGATGTTGCGCCGACCCCAAATAAATTGGGATAAGGGCAGGAGAATGATGACCTCTTTATACAGTGTAGGGTGATTGGGAATTAGTGACCGATACTGAACACATGATTGTACACGTGTTATCAAATAACTTTTACTATAGTACCGAACCTTAAATCGCGAAAAAAATCTGCTGTTCCCTACATTTATGTTCGCATAACTCATTAAATTGTAGGGAACAGGTGATTTTTCTTTTCGCACATTCGGGTTTGGTCCCACAGCATCAGCAGCATAGCATCGCGTAACAGTTGTTTGTTATCATGAGGACCTACAATCATGTGTTTATACATTTTATTGGTTCAAATGTTTTTCAATAGGCCCGTAGCTTCATATTGTTTAGCTAGATTGTTTCTTTGCTCATTAGTAAACCTATTCAATAGTTATCTCGTCCAATGTCCAATAAAATCTGGGAAAATGTCGTTTCCGCTCTAGAATGTATCAAATAACATAAAACGTATACATTCCAGGATGGTGAAGTGCACACTGTTCAACAAGTTCGGCTCGTCAGGCGAAGTGGAGCGCCACGACGCGCTCTGCATCCTGCCACTGAACGTCGTCAACGAGAAGATCTACGTCTTCCTCTGGTTCTGGTTCGTCATCCTCGGCATCCTCACGTTCATCACCCTCGTCTACCGCTTCGTCATCATCTTCTCACCACGCATGCGCGTATACATGATGCGCATGCGATTCCGGCTCGTGCGCCGCGACAACGTCGACACCATCGTGCGGCGCAGCAAGATGGGCGATTGGTACCTCCTCTATATCCTCGGGGAGAACCTCGACTCGGTGATATTCCGGGACATCATGCACGAGTTCGCGAACAAGCTGAACCACAACTACCAGCACCACATCCACGGCGTGCCGGACGCGTGACCTCCGGTGCCGGGGTGGGTGTTCCACACGTGACTCACGTCGCTGCAGCGCGACCTGCCGCCCGCCTGAGCTCCGCGCGCCGAGCGGGCCCGCGCGGCCGCCCTGCAGTACCCCACGCATGTTCTCGACTTCTGGACAATACTAACGAGTGTAAAGACTACTTTTATCGATACTTTTTAATCGAAATCGTAACAGTGCAATTCTAAACATGCAATAATAGTTTGTACTTAATCTTTAAGAACGTGATCTCAGGACGAATCCTATCGAAGGCCTTCTAATAGTTAACATCGACGGCTACCCCGTTAGTACTAGTATACTTTTTAGAACTATTTTTACTCATAGTTTCGCTGCTCGTAGTAATCTGTTAATCGACGCTTCGTTTGTTTTCTACTTTAGCTGTTGTAAAGTACTGAAGGTAAGCACACGGTGAGCACACACACACGATATACATTTTTACACATTTCACTCGCCAAGGATTTGACAGACCAAACAAATTAAAGCAATAATTAATCAAGCAATTAAGTATTATACTTAGAGTAGTTGTAATTGAGGATATTACTAGTGGAACGAACAGTTCTTTAGAGGATCGACTAAATACCCGTGTAGTAAGATCACTGCGACATGTATTGACAGAAACGTAGGTAGCTTTTACGTGTCAAAAGACATATTTACGTTAATAGCAGATTTGACGAACGAACCTTTGAACATTTAAAGCAATTAATAATTTGTAATCTTTTGTTTTTCTAATGTTTATTCATAAATTAGCCGTATTAAACGCTACTAGTTCGACAGCCATTTCATTTGACGCAAACTTTATCTGAAGACTTCCAATAAATTTTCCATCCTGGTAGAATGAATTCCCAAAAATGAATCTGTATTTACAGAACAATTAAAACGCCACATGTATCTAGCGCTCAAATGATGAAACTTTGTTATGACGAGACCCACACTGCCAACGGAACACATCTCACACATGATCTAAATGTTCACTCAGATGTGTTTGAAAAGATTTGTTGTGTAAGCCTATGATTTATATTGGAGCGACTGAATTCTTATAATTTCTTCGATTATTAGAAAATATTATTGATATTTTGGTTGAAGAAATCTGATCCATATTTTGATTAATTCTGAGACATCATTATGAACTTTCGTAATAGATTTCAAAATGTTGATTTGATTTCTTCAATCGATCTTTTTAGACGTAAGTTTGCAGATTCAAAGCATAGGTACTTATTTATAGTAGAAACAGAAAACTTCTGTCCTATGGGTAATATCTCCCCATCTGGGTAAATATTGTTAAATTAGATGACAATATGATATTGTCTATAAATGTAACTTCTAGATAGATATCCAGAATGCATTGAACCTGTAAACTTATGAAGCTATTTAGGTAAAATTTGCCTAGAAGTAGGCTGAAAATTATAATTGTTACAAACAGTTGTTGTGTTCGTGAGGATATTAGAAAATTGTGTCGGCGTCGCTGGGCTGGGGTGTTTGATCTCCAAAGATTTTGATTGTTGAAGATTTTTGTTGATAAACTGTTTTAGAATCTTGTGAAGGGATTACCCTTATGTTAGCATACCTAGTGGTCAGAAGATGTACTAATTTCTTAAGGATTCTTTTTGAGATCAAAAATTTAAAATAGTTTCTAAGTATTTCCGGCTCATAGAGTCAAATACACTTTCGGAGATCACATTCCACGTCACGGTAGACACGTAAATATTGTAAATGTAAAGATTGTCTGGTTGTAAAGATGTAAAGTGTAACGATATAAGTTTGCTGATGCAGTCGGACACAGGCTGAAGGCTGCATCTACTTAGATGAATACAACTTAGTTCCTATCGCCCGTATTCGGTTGGAATCAATTAAAACAGGACAATATTGGTAATGGAGGAATAAATCTCTTTATATTTCTTGGTATTTAAAGTAAGTACAAGATGGGTTACGATCCTTAGCACTGAGGGACAGAGTATGAGGAAAGTAATCCACATGTAAACATAGTAAAATAATCTTAATGTTTATCGTTATGGTTATGGCAAACTAGCTATTTACAGCACACGTGACATACCTAAGTTACATGTGCAAATGCTACAACGCGTTGCGCTTGTAACTTGTCGCGTAACAAGTTCATCGAACATAGCTCCGAATACGGGCGTCACAGCAACACGATACTGCAACTTAATGAACCATGCCAAATATTGTGCCAAAAGATATAATTTATAGCGAAGTGTTACGACAGGCGAAAGTTACCATGGGAGATATCGAATAAATAATTTTGAAAATTGATATTCTATTTTTATTTACTACCGGTGAATATCAAGCTCCAGGTGTGCTGCTGGTGGTCTTGACTATATAATAAAACACTTGACTCGGATGATGATGACTGTACCTATTTACTGTGTACTGATTGCAATAGACGACCGATATGATGTGCGCACGCTCAAGGTTGTGTGGCCCGATGTGACGTCAGGAACAACTACCTACAAACGCCGAAGAGCCGGCTGTCGCATTTTGTCACTTCTCTCGCTCACACTGGTCAACAGGACAAAATTTTTAAGAATGTTAAATGAGACTAAGTAATTGGCGAACTAATAAATAATATTAATTTAATGGGTAATTATTAAAAACACATTTCTATTGTGTTATAATCATAATCTAATAAACTCAGCTCAATAAATGCCACAATAAAAATTCGTTTTTAATAAATACCTCAATCAATCTGCCTAGCCTTTTCCCAGCTATTTTGGGGTCGGCTTCCAATCTAACCGGATGCAGCTGAATACCAGTATTTTACATGGAGCGACTGCCTATCTCACCTTTTCTAATAATTACCTATTAAATTAATATTATTTATTAGTTCGGCAATAGATTACATTTTTCAAAAAAACATCTTTTCACTGAACATTCTTAAAAATTTAGTCCCCTGTGAGCGAGAGAGGTGACAGAATGTGACAGGCCTCTTAAGCCACTCTTTTGTCAATGACACGGTGGTGATGACACGGTCGTCCAGTGGGGCAGGTAACTGTTGACTTGATGATCTTCCTATTAGGACATGGAAAGGTGTGAGGCTTTGGTATTCGTCGTTTGCAGTAACATTATAATTATGTTAATAACCACGAGTTGACCATTGCTTCGGCTTCTAAAAGAAGCGTGTGCAGCAGCTCTTCTCTTAGGGCTCTTCCTCAATGTCACTTGAAGACATAATTATGCTTCTCCCAACAGCCTCCCATAAGGGGCGACGTAGGTGGAAGTTCCAGTCACACAGGTTGTTGGCAACAAAATCTTGTACAGTCGCCAAAAAATTCAGCTAACCAACAAGCGGTGCCGTAGAAAAACCCGTCAATTTACTGATGTAAGTACCGTGAGGTGTTTTAGTTACTTTCATAGTAGTATTATGGACTTACGGTAGGCATTTTACTTTGGGGATGGGCTGCAGATAACGACTCTATTTTTATTTTGCAGAAAAGCGCCAACAGAGCCTTAAATTACCTCCGCAGCCGCGCTTCTCTAAAGGAACTGTTAGGAAAAGGATCTTTAGCGAAGCGTGGTTTAGCTCAGTGTTAAGGCTGTCTAGTTTGACGCGCGAGATAGAAGACTCTCACGCACACCGAAATTTAAAAAAAAATAGATTTAAGTATATTGCCATAAAATTTGCCATTTTGTCATAAATCTACATTTAAAGGAAGCTTAAATGTAGATTTATGACAAAATGGCAAATTTTATGGCAATATACTTAAATCTATTTTTTTTTTTTAGCTTAGCAAGTTCTTAACATATTTAGATACCTTCGATTTAAAGCAATTTTACTGCACACTATGGAATTGTTTACGTATCATCGTATAAAACAAAAAATAGACGGTGCTATGGTGCTACTTTGGATTTTTTTTCTATCGGAAAATATTCAAGTAGGTAAGTACCTAAGTACCTAATCATGTTTCGGTTTTAGTACAGCAGTAGACAATTATGTCGAATAACGCATAAAATATGGAAAGTTCAAATGATCTATCTACCTATACACATGTGGTTTTACAGGAATTTTAAAAACACAAAAATTATCGATGTACGAGTATCTAGGCATAATAACATCGTGACGGTACCGTTGTCAATATATATTTAGGAAAACATCTACGTAAGAAAAAATCTATATATTTTTAGATTGGAAACCCACTTATTAAAGTGCGTTTCCAACCTAAAAATATATAGTTTTTTTTTTCTTGCCTATAATTATATAGGCAAGGCAGGAAGTTGCTAAAAGTAGGCAATGCAGAGTGGTATGAGAGCAGTGTTGGTGGTAACGGCCGCGACTTACGAGTTGTAGGCCGTAGGTTCGAACCCCGACAGGCGCTTTACTTTGTGTAAATTATTTCATCACCACTGCTCTCAAAACGGTGAAGGTCTCTCCGAAACTGTTCACCGCTGCACTGGAGGATGTCTTCAAGGTTCTGGACTGGAAAGGCTCGGCATCAACATCATTGGCGAGTACGTCACTCACCTTCGGTTTGCCGACGGTATAATAGTAGTCATGGCTGAGACCATGGTATAAGAAGGACCTCAATAGAGCTTGCGAAAGAGTGGGTCTAAAAATGGAACATGGAGACAAAGGTCATGTCAAATGCCCATGTAACACCAACTCTCATGAAGATTGGAGACACTACACCCGAAGTTGTGGGCGAGTAGGTTTGCCTAGGACAAACTGTCCAGTTAGGTAGGTCAGGTCCCCTCTTTGAGGAGTGGTTGGAGAGGCGCCACGGCGTCCTCACCTTCCGCCTGACGCAGGTCCTCACCGGACACGGTTGTTTCGGGAAGTTCCTGTTTCGGATAAGGCGGGAGGAAACGCCCGGGTGTCACCATTGTGTGGATCACCCGGAGGACACGGTGGAGCATACAGTGGAGGTCTGCCCGGCTTGGGCGGAGCACCGCCGTGTTCTCACGGAGGCGATCGGCGGCGGCGATCTCTCGCGTCCAAACCTGGTCCAGGCCATGGTGCGGAGCGAGAGTGAATGGGAAGCCGTCACCTCCTTCTGCGAAGCAGTAATGCTCGCGAAGGAGGAAGCGGAACGCGTGAGGGAGAGGCAACAGCCGCGCCCTCGCGCCCCTAGCCGCCGTAGGAGACGCCCTGGGCGGCGGGAATCGATTGCCGATTCCCGGCCACCGTAGGCGCGGGCTTGCGGACGACGAGTAATGGGCAGCTCGCCGTCCGGTAAGGAACAGGCCCGGGTCGACGGCGCGTTGTGTTCCACGCGCACCTCAAAGAGATGTCAGCAGTGACGGGGTCAATTGGGCCGATGCCGCCGGGGTCGCGAATAGTTCGAAAGAGATACCGTGGCCCTGGCACGGGCAGTTGAAGGAGCATGGGTGGGTTTTAATCAGTAAAAGTCTGACACGCCCTGCCGCTCTGCCCAGAGCGGGAGAAGTCATTTGATGATTTCCCATCCACAAAAAAAAAAAGGTAGGTCAGGTCCAACATCGAGAAAGAGGTCAATCGTCGAATCTAACTCGGCTGGTCAGCGTTCGGGAAGCTTCGCACTATCTTCTCGTCTCATATACCGCAGTGTCTCAAGTCTTTGACCAGTGCGTGTTGCCAGTGATGTCCTACGGCACTGAAACGTGGTCGCTCACTATGGGCCTTATTAGAAAGCTAAAAGTCACCCAAAGGAGGCTATGCTTGGAGTTCCCTACGTGATCAAGATCCGCAGGAGAACCAAGGTAACCAACATAGCCCGAAGAATTGCGAAACTTAAGTGGCAGTGGGCAGGGCACATTGCTCGTAGAACAGATGGCCGATGGGGCCGAAAGGTTCTGGCCGCGCACTATGTGGAGGTGCCTAAGAGAGCCTGGCCATAAATACATTTTGTAAAAATCGGCGCAGGTACTCGTATTATACCTCAAACTGTAGCTAAGAAGTTAATCTACTATATTATAAATAAATTATGTATGCGGTCGCTACTGGTTTATAAAAAAGATCATCTAAACACGATCATTCCTAAACTATCACAAAACAATCTGAGTTTGTATTTTTTTCAAGATTATTTTCTAGCCAACCAGCAACAAAAACTATATAAGTATTATACCATTACAGAACGCTTATACTATGTACTTTTGACTGGTATGCATAAAAGTGCTATATATTTGTAAATATATTTACTAAAAGTATTTATCTCGTGACATATCATTTTTGCGTACCTGAAACTTTCAATTAGAGTTTTGACGGTTGCCGAAATTTGCCGAAGGTCTGTAAATTATGTTATTTGATAGGAAATTTAATATTATTTTGATAGGAAATTTAATATTATATATTTAGGGGATCAAAAAGTAGTGAGAATGAGATAGATTATAATGACTATTGATAACTTAATAATTTATTTTTCCCCTTAAGTATTCTTTCAATTTGGGGAACAGATAAAAATCGCTATGCGCCAGATCTGGTGAATAAGGGGGGTGGTCAACCAATGCGAAGCCAGCTTGCTGAATGGCAGCCATCGCAACTGCCGTCCTGTGCGCGGGTGCGTTGTCGTGATGAAACGGCGCGTACCGGAAGACGTCCCACAAGGTGGACCAATCACCTTGCAAAGGCTGCAGGAATCCGTTGGATGCGGGAAGCACAGAACCAGGAGGTCTATGTTCAGTAGTGGATGTCTTTCGGCTGAAATGATGATGACGATGACGATGAAATAAATACCAGACATTTAAAAAAAAAATATTTGAATGATTCATCTGAAAATGAAACATCGCGTCTTCTAACAACTATTTAAAAACAATTACAGTTTGCAGGGTCTAAATAAAGTAATCACGATATAGTAGATAGATTCCATGAAGCTTCGTTTTATAGGATGGGCAGTTATGTCAGTAGGTATAGTTAGATCAAATTACAAATTGAAGGCTAGGAATCAAATCTTGCGAGTGGGAATTTTTTAAAATCAATAATGTTGGTCAATGCTCGTGCCTTCTCTGAATGAGAAGAGGCCTTTGCCCTGCAGTGCGACAGTAATAGGCTGATATTCATCATCTGCCAGCCTTTTCCCAACTATGTTGGGGTCGGCTTCCAGTCTAACCGGATGCAGCTGAATACCAGTACCTACCTACATGGAGCGACTGCCTATCTGACCTACACAACCCAGTTACTGGATAATACGATACCCCTTTGTAAGACTGGTTGTTTTGACTATCAGGCTTCTGGCGACCTGTAACGACTGTCAAAATCCACGAATGACAGCCGGTACCAACGGCTTAAAGTGCTTTCCGAGGCACGGAGGAGTCTCGGTAGGTATGTAAAAATGGTCACCCATCCACGGACCAGCCCCGTGCGGCTGTTATTACTTAGCCACAAGCTCCTTCTCCATGTACTGCTGGTATTATATTATTATAGTAATGTTGCTGATTTTGATTACCTCAACGAACGGCAAAGAACACTTATCGCGACAGAAGAGGGTAAAATGAAAGTCTGCCGTTCATAAAATAAAAATTGTAGTTCATTAATCCTGTGTACCTTTAAGGTAGGTACGCACGGCTACAAATCAAGCTATACATTCCAGTATAAGCTGATCTGGCATTGTATAGGATTTCCTCACAATGGGAGGTCAGTGCAAACTGGAAATATACAGCTTGATTTGTAGGCGTGTGTACATCTTTAAAAAAAATAAAAAACATGAATGTTTATATAAAAATGTAATATATTTCTGTAATCTTTCAAGATACTTTTGACAAATAAAAATAACTAGTTTAAAAACTAAAATTATAAAATAATGTCTTAATTCGAGAACGTATCATACAGAGTATATAAATATTAACACAAGATTTAAACTAAGTGTAATAAATGCTGGATCGTTACAAATAATATTAAAATTAAAGTAAAACTACTGTGATGTTAATTTCAATATCACATCACTTTGCATGACATTTATAAAAAAAAAGTCAAAATTCGCGCCACGAATGGAAAGTGTTGCCGCTTTATATCTACATATTTTATACTATAATAATCGTATAATCATGAGGTTTGCCACTACAGAAAACAATACAGTAATAATAATAAAGATACAATGACGTCTAAAATTGAAGTCAGAATCTTACAAAAAGCGACAACCGCATTCCAGGTCGCGAAACAATAAATTTCCTTTTTTAACACAACTACATAGGTACTAAAATTTAACTAAAATTAATCGTCTGTTAGGAACATACGTATATAACTACTAAATTCACTATATACATCCTGTCTTTAATTGCAATAATTTTTGTCATACACCGAATAAACCATTTTCCCCTTCTGATTTCACTTTTCAAACGAAAATGGGTAATTAATGTCATTGAAATGGGTTTTAATCTCGAACTGGCAGGACTTTTGCGTAATAACGGTGTATGACAATCTTAAAAAAAATTAACTTACAAAAACAAGTCACTAAAAATGGAAAATGTTGACGAGTTGCACGATGCGTTCGTACTCTGCGTCTACTTGTGTAGAAATAATAATTCTAATATTTACTAAATAATATACAAATAATATAGTTTTTGTGATTTTTTTATAGATATTTTTGTAACATTTTATGGCATTATTCTTGAGCGCATTTTGTGATTAGGCGTTGCTTATCAATATTAGGTATTTGTAAAAAACAATTTGATAAGCTTCAGACTGTAACGTCATCGGGAGTTTATTGGGAGCATTGAAATCTATTTCGCCTTTGCGAGAAAAACGTGACATTTCAGAAAAAGGTTTTTTTTTTTTCGATAATTGAATATTCTATTGTAGAATCTTTTTGTGTACTCTCCTCACTCACTACTCATTTAACGTAAAAACACATTACTTGCCATATTTTTTTAAAATTTTATACAAATCAGTTTCTGTAAAATTAGATTTTTCGAGATAGCACGTTTTTATCGCAAAGAGGCGATTTATAAACTTTATGACATTAAATTATTTAATTTTTTAATGTTGGTTGTATTTGTATGACTATTTTATTTAGTGGTTAAACTACGTAATGTGATGAAATGAAAACTTTATTGTTGTGAAGGCAAATTCTAAAAGCTATCATCATGAAAAACTAAAAGTTCAATAAACAAGGGGCTGTAATATTGCACCTTGTTAATAGGGAACTTGTAGCTTGGAGGACTGAGTCAATGATTTTCGAGAGAGCCTTCACCACAACAAGTAAAAAATTATGACATTATTAAAACTTAACAATTCATCTAAAAAGTCAACCTTCAACGCGCAAAAGAGCGAAAATGCTAAAAAACACTCCAATATAGCGGAGTTTATAATTGTATTTTATTAGAAAAATGAACACCGACAGGCAGATGATCACAACACTCGTTACGATTTGAATGCGAGCCGCTAGAGGGCGACACCGTCACTTTAGAAAAAAACTAAAATGTTTCTTCGGCCGAACAACGCTCGTATATCGTCGACCGAGTAAGTTCTTACTTTCGCTTCACATAAAGATTTGTATAACTAGTTCTATCATAATATAATACACAAATGATACAATACATCACTGACTACCTTCAAATATAAACTTGGGAATATCCAAATACAAAGGCTGTAAATTTTTCCGTCACACAACACTAACTTAATTTGAGATATAACAGTTACGCAAGAGTTTAGTCAAAATTGTCAAAAAGCATAATATCCATGCAAGACCATACATTTCATACAATACTACTAGTTAAGGCCATACATTTCCAGTCCATCTGATCATGTCAGTGCTTGTCACTATTAATATATAACGGCTTTATACATAATGGATCATACTGAACCAAACTCGAGTATAAAATGGCCCAAAAACACAAGTTCTATACATTATCAAAGCTATCTGAGATTGCTATAGCGAAAAAAGTAATACAGAAAATGTTGCCATAGTAAAATTGTGAAAAACATTTGTGCTAAGATATGGTTGAGATTATTTTGAGACATGGATACAGAAACCATTTTAAACCATCAAAAGACAGATGACATTTAACTAACCTTAAAAAACAACTGTCAGAGTATAATAATAGGACATTGAAAAAATAAAATAATAAAAACTTATAATAGAACTAACTACATGATATGCATGAAAACTGTTTAGTAAAAATGTCTTTTTACTCAGATCAAGGGATTTAAGACACGCGTTTCTTACTTTACTTCACATTGAGCGGTTAAAACAAGCCTTTAATAAAATTATTATAATTATAAATTTAGAGCAAAATAAGAAAATAAAACTTTTCGTCAGTTTCCCCGATATCAGATCTAACTAAATATTTAATTCGAAGTTAAAATGAGGCATTATATTAAAAATTGTAAGAAGAGCTATTTTGGCACAGATTGTGCGCGTTTTGTGATGAACCTTGTAAGATAAATAATTTAATTTTGTAACTGTGATGAGGTTGGAGTAGAATAGGTAGTAGAACCACGAACTATGTCTAGTATTTTAATTCACCATCACACGAAAAAATTTCGTTCTTATCAAGCAATTTTGACCCTCTAGGGACCCCATTAGGACTTTGTTACCGAATTCAGTTGTAAAGCGATCGCTATCTATGTCGAAATTGCAGCCATAGACATGCTACTTTAGCCAAATAAGAGCACACGCTCGTAACATAACCCATAGCCGACAATACGTCACAGAGTCACCGTAGCCGAAATCGGCATAGGATATAGAATAGATAGGATCCAGAAGTAAGTTAAGTGTACTGCAGATACTTGTTGTCGATATTGAGTCGAAAAAAATACTAGTTATGTTGGTTTGACCGTTACCGCTGTACCGCGGATGGCGGGACTTCGTGAGCATTGACGAATGAGCGGCCTGCACTTCACCGCGTCTCGCCGCGGACTTACCTAAGGCGCGGTATAGCGGTATCGGTCCAAATATAAAACATTCACGAGTTTGTATTGCGCAAACAGTTACTAATTAAATTATTTACTTGTGTTTTCTTCTTTCCAAATAAGAAAGTAACATAATTACACATTCTTTTACATAAAAATGGCAGTGATTACAATAATGACTACAGAATAAAATACTTATAAAAACAACCAAATGTTAAAATTTTCAGATATAGGTACAGATTTCGTTGTACAAACGGACAGTTTTTATCTAAATAAAGAAAAATTCGAAATAGATTTTATGAGCTTAAAAATATACAAATAATTCAGATTTCTAGTAGAGATTTTACACTTCCGAGAATATATTTAGAATTTTACGGACGCTATTGTTAGCAATATCCGGTAATTCCGGAATAAAACTCTTCAAAATGTTTTAAAATATAAACTAACAGTGCTATTAAAAATTCTGGCCATAAACCTTTTAAAAGAATCTCTTATTGTAGAAATATGTTCACGATTAACATCTATTGCGAATTCTTAAGTAGAGCAGTTTACGCTACACTTATTGCATTTCACGACGACGAGCAGCAATGCAATTTGTACCTTATATAATTGTCATAAGAACTGTGATGCGCCATCGGGAAATGCAATAACTTTTTTAATAGCGACATTGGGCAAGTAATTGACTATCGTCGACTACAGCTGCAAAAATACTACATTAATTTAATATATATTTGTATATAGTTTGACCGAAACCGCTGCTCCGCGCCTTCGATATGTGCGCGGTACAGCGGTTTCGATCACAAACTATAGCTATTGCTTTCTGATCACATACATGGTTACAGAAAAATGTCAGACACCTCTCAATGTTCTTTTTTTTACGAAGCCATTGGCTGGTTAGGTCTTTTCGAGGTGCCAAAGCATTAGTATTTATTTACCCGGTATTTTTTACATCATTTCCAAACAACTGGACCAACTTTCAAGTTTGTATAAATGACAGCTAATAGGCTGTTTTGAGCTTTGAATACTTGGAGAAAAACCAAGAATACTTTAACATTGCTGAATGTTTAAAAATTACGGTTTCTACAAACTGAAACAAATTTGAGACTGAAAGCAAAAAAAAATTTTGTTAAAAAAATCGTATCAGCGAGTTTTTTTTTTTACTGACGTTACTTGACTTCAGAATCATAGATAATTTAAATTAATTGTTACTTATTCAACATACACAAGTTGATTTTGAATTACCATTTGCATTTTTTTAATTCCCTAAAAAATTAGGTTGCAATGGAATTTGAACTTTATCTTGTCTACCGCTGAGTTTGCAGTTCCAAAACATGATAACTATCTGAGGTACTGAATTCAAATATAGGTCCGTTACGGAGGTTGTTTTTAGCTGATGTTGCTTCAGTTGTCTTTCAGAGGGGGTTGTTGTTCAGTAGAGGAGTGCGGAGGTGTACTGGGTGTGTGTGTCAGACGCCGAGCACGGCGACACTGGGCGGCGGGCGTCACGCGCGCGCTCCAGCCTTCTCGCCCATGCGCTTGGCTAGCTCTGTGATCAGCTCCCTGGGGAAAACAATATGATACATACACACATAAACTCACGCCTTCTTCCCATGGGGGTAGGCAGAAACTACAGAACGCCACCTGCTACAATCCTAACATACTCCTTTTGCCTCGTTTTTTTTTTTCACAATATGATGTTGGTTAAGAATACTCGTTGAAGCTAGTATTCCATGTACTAAGGTAACATTGGTAACATAAAATGGTGAGCGATAATAATTTTACACTATACTTGGGCTAACAAAGTTTAAAAAATATATAAATAAGGAAAGTTATTTCTAATTCTATGAAAATTATGCCAGTATTTACCAGAATCGATTTTTTACACAAGTAACACTACTGCCTATAGTTTGGCCGATACCGCTGTACCGCGGGCGGCGGAACGCCGTAAGCATTGACGAATGAGTGGCCTGCATTGCTCCCCGCGGTAAGGCGCGGTATAGCGGTATCGGTCAAATATAGTAAGTATGGGTTGTTTGGATTACCTAAATGAGTACATAACAACAAACATGTTTTGCAACATTACATATGTTGCAAGATTGTATTATTAAGTGTTAAAGTACATCATCAACCAAAATCTCCAAGAATCAAACTAAGCCTCAGAACTTCTCCCTGTAGTTTTTAGACTCTGCCATGTGGATGGTAGTTGGTAAGTACCTGTATATGAGGGGGTCCATGTTCCGGGCCAGCATGTACAGGAGCCACCAGTCACCGACGTCGGTGCGGCGCGAGACCAGCACGGCCGTCTCCATGGCGAGGGTGCGGGAGCGCGCGTGCAGCAGGCGAGGACGGACTGATGGCACGAACATTATCACCAGCCTGGAAAGGAGAGGGAACATGTATATAATAATAATGTAATAATAATGTGTTGTATGTGTGTGTATTGTAAATCGTTAGCATTCACCATCATACAGGGCCTTAGTACATCTCCGCCGCGAAACCGCGAAACAGCGAAACGAAATGTTCCGCTGCTCGAGTAGCGGAACATCATGCGAGTCAGTTGAATTGTACTACTGCGGTTTCACTGCTATAGTTTCGCGGCGGAGGTGTGCTAAGGGCCTCATACATCATCAATTTTATAAATAGAATCCACCATCATTATCATATTTTTATTTAAAATAGGTAGGTACACCAACAGCATAATACATTGCACATTAAACAATAAAAGTTAACAGAGGAGCAATTTCCGTATTTTTAACAGCGTTCGCAATCTCATCTCAGTCTCAATCTGTCAGAAATTGTATAGCACTTACCTACATTTTTGACATTTGACTGTCGCTGGCTTGAGATTGCGCCTTGAATTTGAACGTTTTTAGGTACGAGACTTGGCCTTCAGGTATGGGTTCTCATGTACTTTTATACCAATTACAAGTGTATACATGACGCTTATCATGCGGGAAGCACAGAACCGGTCGAAGTGGCGGTGCTTTGGGGAGGACTATGTCCAGCAGTGGACTTCTTTCGGCTGATTTGATGATGAGGATGATGATCATTGTCATTCTTAGCTACTATCGCCATCCTCAGCCATTCTCATCATACATTTTCATTTCCCCTTGATATACTACTACTATCCTATATCAAGCGTCACTTGAATTACTCCATTCGTCTCTGTCTTGTGCCACAGCCACCTTGGTAGTAAAAGCGAAATACAAAGAAATACTAAAATTATGTGCAACCCATAGTCAATTTTCAAAAGTATATTCACACACAAGTCAACTAATAGGTCTTTATGAAAATAACCTATGAAATTGCCGTTTTGTATGAAAAAATTTAAACGAATTTTTTTCATGCATTTTTTATTTGTATTAATCGAAGTAATCACCCATGCAATCAATGCATCTTTGCCAACGCAGTGGCAGTTTATTGATGCCCTTCTTAAAGAAATCAGCTGGACGGGAGGCAACAAATTCTTCAAAGGCATTTTGTACTGCCTCTCGGGTATTGAATTTTTTTCCCGCCAAGAAGTTATCCAAATTCTGGAAAAAGTAGTAGTCTGTAGGCGCAAGGTCTGGTGAGTAGGGCGGATGACGGAGAGCTTCCAACCCCAGTTCTTGCAACTTGGAGACCGTCTGCTGTGCAGTATGAGGTCGCGCGTTGTCGTGCAGGAGCAGCGGAGACGAGCGATTGACCAATGCTGGTTGGAGATGTGCCAGCTTCTCCATCATTGTGTTCAGTTCTTCACAGTACACATCTGAAGTAATGCTCACACCGTTTGGTAAGAAGCTGTGATGAATCACACCGGCGCTAGACCACCAAACAGTGACCATCACTTTTCTAGGGGTAAGTTTTCGTTTAGGGCATTGTTTAGGTGCTGAACCAGGATCCAACCAACCTACTGAGCGCTTACGGTTATCAAACAGAATCCATTTTTCATCGCAGGTAACAATGCGGTTCAAAGTTCCTTCATTTGTGTGTCTGTTGAGCAGTGCAAGGCACGTCTCGACGCGTACTTCGCGCTTTCGATCATTGAGTTCGTGGGGCACCCATTTGTCAACCTTTTTTACCTTGCCAATTTGACGCAAATGGACCAATATTGTTTTGACGCTAACGTCGAAAGCTGCTGCTAATTCAGCCGTAGATTGTGTATCATCAGCTTCCACAATCGCCTTTAATTCGTCATTGTCGACCAAAGTCTTCGGACGACCGCGAGGTTCATTTTTCAGGTCGAAATTTCCAGAACGGAAGCGAGCAAACCAATAACAAGTGGTGCGTTGGTTTGTAGTGTTAGCTCCGTAAACATCGTTGATGTTGCGTGCCGCTTGTGCCGCGTTGCTGCCACGACGGTACTCATATTCCATAATTACTCGAATTTTTAACGTATCCATGATGACGAAAAAGATTGAAATGCGATGAAAATGTAACACTAATCAATAAACAAATGACTACTTTTGGAAAAAAAAATCCATGTTTTTAATAATATAATTAATTTGAAATTAGAATTCTTAGCCAAACAAAAATTATTTTGAATTGAAATGGCCAGTACTGCAGAACGGCAATTTCATAGGTAAAGACCTAATATGTTATGTATTTATCCTCCCACTGGAGCGCCATACAACACTTACACCAACGGAACAAAAAATTGCAAGCAAACCATTGATGTACAAATTAGGAAGATATGGTTCGCGCTCCTCGACGTGGACCGCATGAATTGTGCTCACGGACACAATTGACCTTAGTCACAATCAAACTGGCGTTAGTGTAGCACATATGTAGCACGTTAAGTAAAATTACCGTAATCGTCTAAATAAGCAGCAATAACGCTGTGTTTTCAAAATGTTCACAAATAGTTGAAAAACCAAAGACAAATTCCACGGGATTACTTTTCACTCGTAAGTACAGCCAAATTTTATGTGCGGAGATTGACGTGATGCCTGAAGCTATCCTGTGGTCGTGCATCATTCAGGTTTGACCCGACAAGTGTGCAGGCAGGCCATCCCTTGTACAGTAAGACTTTACCTATCCGATTCCTTGTGCTAGGAAACGTCGCCGATTTAGGTAACTTCAAAAACTCCCAGGTTTCTCCCGTAAGACGCGTATATTCGTGGGCACCATGGTTTTTAACCTTGGTGTCATTTCATTCATTTTCTATTCCGCTAATTGAATTTGCTAACTAATTGAGTTTGATACATAATTGAGTTTGCTAACTAATTGAGTTTGATAGATAATTGAGTTTGATAACTAATTGAGTTTGATAACTAATTGAGTTTGATTACTTTTTGAGTGACTGTTTTCAACTCAAACTGAGAGAGTTTCTGATTCTTAAGCTGAGTATATTGAGTTGAGTTGTAATTTAAATCTATGAGAGAGAGATTCATTTGACCATAGTCTCCTAGAATCATTTTATTTTAAAGATAGATTCAGAGGGTTAGGCCTTTTGGTAATAAACTAGGTAACAAGACCAGTTGTAGTATCTTTATGTATTAGGTTGTGTCTCGAGTTTGCTTTGCCAAGTGTTATAATTCCCTTTTATGAGCACCACCGTATTAGGTCAATACATTTTCGATTGAGCTAGAGGTAATTAAGCGTTCACCTCACGAATTCTCACAAGCTACCTGAGTTGTGTTGTGTTATGGTCTCATTTAAGTGTTTTACTCCCACACCTTGATACGGAGGCGGGGTGTGAGAGGAAAACACATAGTATTTGTGTAATTGGGGAAGAAATATAAGTTTAGTGGCTCGCCACATTCGCTGTATGTGTACACATGGTATCTATTTGTTTCAATAAACTTTGGAATGTATTATGAGGTATTTTTTTAATTTGATTCATTTCCTAACAAAATATACCCTATTTTACTTTCTCACGGTTGAAAATAGTTACTTACAGCGAACAATTTAACATCTTGTGTTCTTAAACAATTTGCAGTAGACTACTAGTTAGCCGGGTGACAATAACCGCAATCATTCTGACAATATTAGGCGGCTAACGCCATTTCGCTTGCACGACAGCGCCGGCTCCTATCTCTGTCCTTGTCTATCGGTGACACAAAACCATTTACTGGTACACGTTTTAGCCCAAGTAACTGAAGCCTCGGTAACTAACGAGGCTTGAGACCCTTGATCCAACAAAGCTCGAATATGTTGTTTACAACCTTGTGAACTAAATACCTTGACTCTAGCCGTTGCAAGGAGTACCTTGGCAGGCTGCAACTCCTCTCTAGTAAATGTAGTAGTAATGTGGGTATCACCTCGTGATGTGCTCGGTTTCTCGTGTTTCTCTCTCTCGAAGTGTAGCAACGTAGGGTGTCTTCTACCACATTTCCTGTAGCTCATTGATTGACGACACTTGATGGCGGAATGTGTAGGTGACAGACAGTTGAATCAGAATCCCTTATTTTGCATGAACTCTTGTCTTGCCTTCGGCGTCATAAGTCCGAAACGTTTGCAATGGTAAATATAATGGTTCTCTTGACACATTGCACACTCAACCTCATTAGACTTTGATTTGTTTTCAACTGACGTGTGAAACGCTTTTGGTGTCTGTGCAGGCTTGCCTGTCTGTGTGGAACGTTGATTTGTGGAATCAATCATTTCCAAGGATCTAAATCTGTACTCTAAATAGTCTTTCAACTGGGACCAAGTGGGCAGTCCGTCACTAGGTTTGTGACTGTGTTCACACATGTGTGAGTTTCGATGCATGTAATCGTGCGCCGAGTCCAGGTTTAGTGTTTGCGATCTTAGCGCGTTACATATCTTCCTCTAATATATAAATTAAGCAAACTAGTCCACCACAACATTTAACCACCATAAATTAACCACAACATTTTTATCTGTCTCAAATCCCATATTAAAAATAGCAAGTGACATAAACTAAGAATGACAGGGCACTTAACCGCACAGTATTATCATAATTAGGCGCTATCGGCGCCTCGTTATGCAGGTACCATGTGCCGCTGTTGACACTGATAAGCCACGAACTGTCGTATTATGATGTAACAACTGTTTGTTTAAGTTTGGTCTATAATTGCGGTGATTTGCGGAATGGCATGACTCAAGGCTTTTAACAGAACCACCGTTTGGTTCTGAAAATTCTACAAAGAGCTACAGGACGCCGACAGTGACCACCACTGGTGATTATGACTACCATATTCAACACTCTTAACAGACGGGTTAGTGACGGCATCGGTATAATCATCACATCTCAGCCGAAAAACATCCACTACTGGACCTGCACCAAGCATCGCCACAGCCACGCGACAGATCTTGTCTTCATCAGATCATCAATTTACCTGGCGAGCGACCTACCTATTTACCCACCCACCCTGAGACTATTTGTACGATTTCAACATTTGAGAACTTCTCGGCCCCTTCGGCCATTCACAACATAACCAGCCTATAATGTTGCCACTGCTGGGACACAGGCCTCCTCTCTTAGAGAGCGCCCAGCGGCCACGCAGGCCCAGTGCAGGTTGGTAGATGTCACATGTCTCCTAAGCCGATATAGGAGCAGTCGTGATGAAATAATTTACACAAAGTAAAGTGCTTGCCTGGGTTCGAACCCACGACCTACAACTTGTAAGTCGCGGCTGTTACCACTGGACCACCATTGCTCTCATTTTTTTAGCACAAAAGACACAGCTACGGATTCTCTACTTATTTCTTACACCACATCATACAAAGAGAAGTGCGAAAAAGAATCTATGCTAACAAATTGGACTTACCGGTAAATAACAAGCAGGGTCAGCACGATCGCCAGTATGATGTACCAGAACCACAAGAAGATATACGTCTTCTCGTTAACGATGTTCAGCGGCAGTATACACAAACTGTCGTGGGTCTGTATACTGCCTGACGCACCGAACTTGTGGAACGTACACTTTGTGATGCGAGGGAAGATGTAGATCATTGGGTCGTATCTGGAATGAGAAATTCTGGAATTATTATTGAGTTATCTTCAGATGTTCCATTTGAGTTTCGTCAAGCTGTGGGCTAAGATACCCATCTTATTTTGGAAACCCGTTGTCTGTTTTGAAGGAAAATGGGCTTGTGGGTAAGTAATGACAGCCGCCCGGGTCGATCGATCAGGTTAAGCTACGCTTGCCGCAGAAGTACTCCGTGGATAGGTGACCATCTTTACATACTAAGATCTGTCCGTGCCTCGGACAGTCCCCGCTGTCATTCGTGTATTTTTGATAGTCGTTACGGGCCGTCTGAAGCCCGAAAGTCTGTTAACCAGTCTTACCAAGGAGTATCGTATTTCCCAGTAATTGGGTTGTGGAGGTCAGATAGGCAGTCACTCCATGTAAAATACTGGTATTCAGCTGCATCCAGTTAGACTGGAAGCCGACCCCAACATAGTTGGGAAAAGGCTAGGCAGATGATAGGCTAGGTAATTGTTAGGTACTGGCACATTAAGACAGTCTCTGGGATGGTATTGCACCAGCGATGCCAGAGGTACTGTAGATGCTCATTAAATTATGCTGCAGAGATCACTTTCCTTCAGGTAAGTTACCTGCTTGTTTAACAACCACCATCATCATCTGCCTAGCCTTTAGCCCTTTATGAAGACTCCTCGTCTTGGTATGTAATGATGAGCATCCATCCACGGAGCAACCGCGGCAAGCGTAGCTTAACCTGTGCGGCTGTTATTACTTAGCCACAAGCTGTTTAACAACCATCAACTTTTTTGTCAGAAACCAGGTTAATCTTGGGATTCATCATTGAATCTTCGAATATGAACTGAAGCTGCAGCAAATACACGTGCCTACGTACATGATCTTTTATATAATTCCAGTCGGTTTTTACGCAAGTGTCTGAAGAACCTGCTCGAACCTGGTCGATGATTCGTATAAAAAATACCACACTTTAAACCTACCTATCTTCTTGCGGCACCTCGCTGTACCCCAGAACCCTGGTGCCGTACGAGAAGAACTCTCCGTTGAAGAACCTGTCCATCATCCAGAGCTGCAGCACTATGTTGACCAGGCAAAGTAACTCGCAGCCCCAGTAGCGCAGCGCGTACAGCTTGTGCGTCTGGAAGGGGATAGGGAAGTTGAAGATTACGAAATTCTAGAATTTTCTATGGAACAAGTACTGCTATTAGCATGTAAGTAGTTGAACGTACTCGATGACGAATATCAATAATATCCAGCTAGATTTTGGTTACGTAAATGTCACGATATAGTAAAAAATCATTGACCACGGAAGTTGCTTAGGGCCTTAATACATCCTCGCCGCGAAACCGCGAAACAGCGAAACCGCATGATTTCGAATAAACTATTGCGGTTTCGCTGCTATGGTATCGCGGCGGAGGTGTGCTAAGGGCCTCAGGAACTCGGGCGTAATAAAAAACATTAAAAAAAAAACATTTATTTCAGTTAGGAACCCAACCCCAACCCCAACCCTTTTCTATTTTGTTTTGGTAAAGCAGCTGGTCTAGCTTTTCAACCACTATGTTATGATTGATACTACAGTGATTGACATGATGATTATATGATTGTGCAAATTCAAACAATCTGTATCTGACTTTATTCACGACTGTCCCTGAATTGGTTCACTTTACTCCGGAAGTGATAATAACAATGTCCACTTAGCCATTGGAATCAAAACAACAGAATGCTCTATTTCCACTGAAATAGCCCATTGTTGTGTTGGCAACACTTGTCAGTGATGTACTTAACATCATTGTTAAACCTGATACATGACCATGACAAAAATAAAATTCGAAATACGAAATATCCAGTATCCGGTATGTGTAGTCAAAACTCATTCAAACTGGACTAATACTTATATGTTTTTTGACCATCTTGCAATGGTGTCCCAAAATGTGCCTAACCTATCATAGCTACCTAGTCATCATCATCACCATCATCACCATCATCAATTCCTGCCCTTGTCCCATATTACTTGGAGTCAGCGCAACACGTTTTCTCTTTCCATTTCCCCTGTCAATCCCTACCTTTACAGGGTGTAAGTGTAAACAGTGGCAATATTTTAAGGAGTCATTGTACTCATCATTAGGAACAACTTTTACTATGGGACCAAACCTGAAATCGCGAAAAAAAAATCAGCTGTTCCCTACATTTTGACGAATTATGCGAACATAAATGTAGTGAATAGCTGTTTTCTTTCGCGATTTCAGGTTTGGTCCCATGGTAAAAGTTGTTCATAACGATGAGTACATTGACCCCTTAAAATATTCCCCCTGTTTACACTTACACCCTGTATAGTGCTAAACAAAAACTTGTCAGCTACAACTCTCTGGTATATTATATATTTATATAACTTACAAAGTAGTCGCCACTCGTAAAAGATATCTAAGTAAGACATAAAGGCGTCGGTGGTCGGTATTAAAATTCCTTAGGATTGAACAACCGTTTAATGAAGATAGCACTGTCTCCGGGCGACAAGTGTGCTGTATACTGAGTTGAACTTAATGAGGAATGTATGTGGATGAGTTGAACTAAAATACAAGGAGTTGTTGATTGATCTTTCTAACAGCGACAAAATTAGTTTTGTACCTAACACAGGGTACCTAAGCTCAAAATTATGTTTACTGACAATCTTTTGAACTGGACGGATGCCACTAGAACAAAGAAACACGGCACAAAAGGAGGTGGTTTTACTCAGTGGTGGAAAGTCAAAGATGGTGGCACAATTTTGAGGGATACCGTTGTCTCCCAAAACTCCAAATGAACGGTCGAAAACCAATATTACTTACTTATAGATGGATTAATGATTCTAGTCAGTCGTCTTAGAGCCGATTTTTCAATAGTTAGATAACTTTTATTTGAGGAATAAATATGGCAAAAGCTGTCAACAGGTCAAACATATTCCCCAGATAAAAGTTATCTAACGATTGAAAAAACGGCCCTTATCCTAACTAATATTATAAATGCGAAAGTGAGTTTGTTTGATACGCTTTCACGCTAAAACGGCTGAAAGGATTTAGATAAAATATGGAACACATACACCATGACCTGGATTAGGAAATAGGGTACTTTTTATCCCGATATGAGTAGTACGTTTCCGTGAGATAATTTCCGACTTGCACGCGGGCCAAGCTGCTGGTATTGCAATAATTGGCACTCATTATTATTCAATCCCATTTCAAGCAGACACGTTACTTGAACGACTATTACACTGTAAACTTCTTAATAATCACCGACTCCACCAAATAATAATGAACAAAATAATTACAAAACTAATGATTCTACATTCTCTCTCTAGGTTTTATAAACATTTTTGTGTGCATTAATCTTCTAAAACACTCAGCCGCTTTGGATTTAACAAGCTCTTAAAACGAGTGTATGAGTACATCATTATGTCATTTTATCTGAAGTAGATTCCTATTAGCGTACTATTGACCGATGTATTACCATGAGCGGTATTTAACTCAGACAGCTAAGTAATGGTCATTTTTCCTTTAAATGTATTTTTTACTGTTATTTGTTGTGGTTATTAATGAAAAAGGTTGTTGTTTTCCTCTATGAGCTGTGTCATTTGAATAAGTAAGTTATTATTTTAGGATTCTTTGTCATTGATCTTTTACGTAAGTTCAATTTGTACCTATGCCATACTTAAAGACTCTTTTGCACGAACAAATTTGCCAGAAAATATAATTTATTCTAGTTGCCACTTCCAAAAAGTAGTTTCAGTTGGAGACATAGTTATTATACTCTTTTAAAAAGCTTTACAATAATTATATTTATTTATTTATTTTTAGCTTGTTTTCTCCCACTGCATGGCAATGACATCTCTTTCTCCTTTCCACTCCTCTCTGTCTTGAGCTAAATAGTGTGGAGCAATCTTGTCTGTAGGAGCCAAGCTCGTCTCGCCATCTTCTCTTGGGTCTGCCTCGATGTCGACAGACGTTTTCTGGGACCCACATGGTGGTAGATTTGGCCCATGTCTCGTACGAGTTACGGCAAACGTGTCCGGCCAAGTCCCACTTCAGCTTGGCTATTAGGTATTCATTTTGCATATTGTGTGCAACCATTAATATCTTACTTCCTATTTTAACAGTTACAAACTATACCTAATCGCGTCTTCCTGTACTGCAACAGCTAAAGAAACAGCGTTCTGCGCCAAATTATGACAGGCACGGTTACCAAGAAACGTTGGTGCAAAATCAAAGGAGTATTCATGGCCCGCCAACGCGGGTGGCTGTTCGTCTGTTTGGGTTATCACACGTATATCAAGCGCTCAATGTTACAAATGAACCTTGACACCGGAGTCGTTATGATTATCTCTTCAATAACCCGCTTGAGACGAACACTGGACAGCTATTGCAGATATAGCGCAGATAACAGAGCTATGCGCTTATGAAATATCTCGTTGTTTGGTAGGTATGAAAGGGAAATGGAATGTGGCAGATGGTCGCGTTATGTAAACTGAGCGTGCTTTATTGTGTGTTTATAATCTGTAATAATAATAGTGAATCACAATTGTTGCAAAGACAACTTGGAAAAATGGGGGATTATAGACTCGTCCGACACACAATGTGAGTCTGCTGTCCAGGCCATAAAATGACCAATTTGCTGGAATGTCCCAAATTGTGCATGGCACTTGCATCTTGATCTAATGAACGCCATAGACGCTGTATTAACGTGACCACTCAGGGCCCAACTGATATGTAGAAGTGTACCATCGACTCAAAAAGAAGAATTGCTGAGTGAGATGGCCAGTCAATCTGCCTAGCCTTTTCCCAACTATGTTGGGGTCGGCTTCCAGTCTCACCAGATGCAGCTGAATACTAGTATTTTACATGGAGCGACTGCCTATCTGACCTCACAACCCAGTAACTGGGTATACGACACCCCTTTGTAAGACTGGTTGTCAGACTATCGGGCTTCTGACCACCCGTAACGACAGTCAAAGATCCACGAATGACGTGCTTTCCGAGGCTCAGAGAAGTCACGGTACGTAAAGATGGTCACCCATCCACTGATCAACCCCTTAACCTGATGAATCGACTCGTTCGGCTGTTGTTACTTAGCCACGAGGTCCTCGACCATTGCTGGTTATTGATTAAAAAAATAATCGGAACCTTCATTAGCAACAGCAATTAATACTTAAGTATTCATCATTGACAAATTGACATTGAATGCTTTTCTTTGTTTTGCGCGATGATAAAAACCCGAATAATTTAGCAATGTTTACTAAATTGTGTAAACCATTGTCAATTTTATTCATAAAGTTATCCATATTTATTTATAGTCAGACAAAAGATGCATACACGTAGATAGACGTGCGATATGCATTTACTAGTACCTACATACAAGTCGGAAGCTATGAATAAGTATTCTGCCATTTGTGATCTGTCAAGGTGGGCTATAAAAATAGCTTGCTCATCTAACTGTTAACATCGTGTGGACAGACGGACATTATAATAGTTACCGTGTTCTATTGCCTGGTTCCTCAGGTCATCCAAATATTTGATCATGATAATATTAACTTGGATAGCAATTTTACCCATAAACACTTCTTCATATATTTTTGGTTTAGGTAATACTGTAGGTTTGCTCATCAGGCAGGACACGGGCATAAATACCTAACAATAAAATTAAAATCCTACAGTCAGTAGCCTAAAGGCACCTACAAACAGGCGCGACATGCGACACAAAAGCATCGCGTGTCGCGCGACAAGCGACGAGCAGCGGTGCCTTTGTGTCGCGTGCTATTCGCGTCACGTGTCGCGCCTCTTTGAAGGAGCCTTTATTGTTGATGGCCATCAAAAAGATCATTGTGTAAGTACTCGCACGTAGGTTATAAAATAAATATGAGCACGTGGCGTCAACCCCAAGTTTTTTGCTACGCACGAGGTTCTGCTGCTCAAGCAACTGCCGGTCAAGCAACGTCAGGTAGGTATTTCATCACGAATAATGTATAACTTGAATGGACACCGCTCGGTCCACGTGCCATGATTATTACTATACCATGGATTAAAGTAAGGACGCAGCTGTGCCATGAGTCCTAAATAGCCGAGATCTAAGACATGTCCCTTGCCTTAGATAGATCCCCGTCTCTATCTTGCACTTGTAGTTTGACAGGTGTGCGACGTGATAGGAAACGCTTAGGGCCTGTTTCACCACCTACGTTCCTATTAACTTACTTGGCAAATAATTTCATACAAATTCTGTTCCATTTTTGAATGTATTCGGCCAGTAGTAGCTATTCCATTCATTCGGACATCGTGAAATAGGCCCCCATTGTCAAAGTATGTGCTAAGAAACGTTTATAGGTCTGTGCCTTAGACTCCATGAAGTAGCCGCTAGCTTAGTAGCTCTTGCATCACATTGCGTCACGTTTGCATCATTGTCGAGTCAATGGTGTTTACGACAGCTGACTATCAAGCTGTCATTAGTTAGACAATACGGTTTCTAAGCCGGTAAGGGTGAGTGATTAGTGGTAAATAGAAAAGCAGTAGTTATCAATGTTGCTGACTGTTGTGTTTTATATTGTACGATTCATCTTACATAAATCACTTACGAATAATCATAATCATTAATTCATTAGGTTGAAGTACGCGCCGAGAGTACAGCTGCTAGAGTCGCATCGCAACGTCAACTTTAAGGCGCTTGTGGTGCGCATACCAACATGCTACCTGCACCTGGTGATGGAAGAAAGCTTTTGGCCGTAGGGTGTGGTATTCCGCCGCTTTCGCGGCCAAGTGCCACCGGCACGCACAAAGACTTAGTGCAACTAAGTGACACTAACATTAGTTATTAAGTTTTATTTACTAACAAAATTGTTACTATATATTATTATGTATACTTAGGTTAAGGTATGTATCTATGGGTCTTTGTTACCTGAAAATAAATGGTTTATTTATTTATTTTTATAATCTACGATTAGTTTGGGCCTTTTTTCTTTGTGGATGGGAAATCATCAAATGACTTCTTCCGCTCTGGGGGGAGCGGGAGGGCGTGTCAGACTTTTACTGACTAAAACCCACCCGTGTTCCTTCAGTTGCCTGTGCCAGGGCCACGGTATCTCTTTTCGAACAACCCGCTACCCCAGCGGCAATAGGTAGTTTGGGCATGGAGCAACGAATTCGATAAAACAATATTTCTCGACAGTGTCAATCTGCTCGATCTTAAAATTGTTTGTGATACTGTATTATCACATCAACGATTGAGGAGCATAAAGTAAGCCAGCCTAGAAAACGAAGAATTTTACACATACCCTTTTAATAATTATTTGCTCGTGCGAATCACACACTCAACAAGTACAATGTTCAATGAGCAGCATCGCCCTTGTAGGGTGACAACACCGGTAAGGGTCGTGAACTCGTGAGAGGGGCTGGCCGACAGATGCACGCCTGAGAATAGCCAGCACCTGGCTCTTTTTGTGTAGCTGCACAGGAAATTACACTGATACTGGTTTACCAGACATTTGCTCTATTGATGGTATCTTTTTTTTTTGGTAGTGTGTGTAATTTTGTGGTAAGACAAGTGTTGGCCAAGATTGTTTGATCATTAAAATCATGTCATATTTTAATATGGGTTCTTGTTTTACTGTTTTGGCTACTTGACAATACTGGGTTAAAAGCTCGCCTTTGTAGATAACATTGATTTTATAATTACGTGTAAGTACAACAAAGAATAAGAATTAGATGAAAAGTAGGTACACTTAGCCGACCTTCGCACGGAGGTAAAAATATCGCGGCGATTTTTTTACGCGCACTGGATTTTCAACGCTCTGCTTAACGCCGAGAGTTGAAAATCTAACAGTGTTTTTTCGACGCGCTGGGATACACTCTGTTGTTGTTAGGTTGGATTCTCGAAGCTCGGCTCAACACCGAGAGTTGAAAATCCAGTGCGCGATAAAATCCCGCCGCGATATTTTTACGTCCGTGCGTACGTCGGCTTAGCGTTGCGTAATTTTTAAAATACCCCCTGAATCGTTAAGGGGACTACATTACCTATAGCGCGGTCACTGTTAGACTGCGTAGAAAAGAAAGAGAAGCGCGATACAATTAAATAAAAAATTACGTTAGTATGTAACTGGTAGAATAATCTGACAAAAAATCTGAATGATTGCAGTATATTAGTATGATTTTTATTCGTTAAAAGAAATTTTTAGAGGTATCTTCGTGATTATTATCTATCGTCTCAAATAAGTTGTATTATGTTCTCAACGAGTAACATGATTATAAGTTGGTTTTAATTATCTAAATTATATGGTCGATGATTTTGGTGCACGGTAAAAAACTCTAACGAGTTTATGTTTGCACCAACAATCAATCTGCCTAGCCTTTTCCCAACTATGTTGGGGTCAGCTTCCAGTCTAACCGGATGCAGCTGAATACCAGTATTTTACATGGAGCGACTGCCTATCTGACCTCCACAACCCAGCAATTGGGTAATACGATACCCCTTGGTAAGATTGGTTGTCAGACTTTCGGACTTCTGACGCCCCGTAACAACTGTCCAAGACCCACGAATGACAGCCGGGACCAACGGCTTAACGTGCTTTCCGAAGCACGGAGGAGTCTCGGTATGCAATTAAAAGGAATATCGCGAGAAGACCCGTTCTTAGTTTTTTATAATGAGTCTCGGTATGTACAGAATGGTCACCCATCCACTGACCAACCCCGGCAAGCGGAGCTTAATCTGATGGATTGACCAGTGCGGCTGTTATTACTTAGCCACGAGCTCCTCTCTCCTCTCATGTTTGCACCAACATAAAGATATATAAAATGTAAGTGTAGGTACTACTGATTAAATAAATAATAATAAATAACACAATGGTGCCGATTCTCTTGTCACAAATGCCTCTAAACTAGACTAAAAATCACTAAAATTTAGTTTATTCCTGTCAAACGAGGATTTCCCATTCTGAAATTGACTAAAGTGACACAACTTAACTATATTTTAGTTTGACAGGACTAAGATTGTACGGAGTTATTAGTTTAGTGAAAATGGCAATTTTGCTATTCTGAATTTGACTGTTATCACATGGTTTTCACCTAAAATTTTAATTGTCAAACTAAATCAGACTATGTTTAATCGCGATTAAAAAGGTGTGGAATAAAATTAGTTGACATGAACTAAAATTCACACCGAGACCTTGACTTCGGATGCAAAAACAGTAGTGTATTTTTTTCTTTTCTTTTGCATATATCTCGAAAACGGTGAGTCCTATCGCAAAAATAATGAAAATTTGGCCCCCCTTTATGAAGCCCATGAACCCCTATGACTCAACATGTAGGCACCAAAAAAAAAAAGTACCATAAAAAAGGTACCAAAAAAAAAAGGTACCAAAAAAAAGGTACCTACATTCCATATAAAATACGTTGAAGCTGCCCCATCCCTGCGCCCCTCCAGCTCTAAAAGATATTTGACCCGGTAACGACAGCGATGTCGGTGAACAAAATATGACAAGCCTGTCACTTCATAGTGATTTCGTTAGTTCCAATTAAAGCCACCGGGTCAAATATACTACAGGCACTATACCACGCGGAGTCACGATTGTCAAACTCGATTTTAGTTGTGTCAAAATTGTTATTAAATTTAGAGGGTTTTTTTTTACAGAATAGCTCTAAGATTCTCATAGCAAAAAGTAAGGAATTTTAGTGATAGTTTAGTTAGTTTACTTCGGTGTACAACAGAATCGGCACCAGTGTCTAACTAGCTTAGATCCTGAAGAATATCATATAATTTGTTTACTGCAGAAAATCATGTACGGACGCCAGCAGGTCAAGCCACCCGAAACCGTAAAATTTTCCCAATCAACCTTGAACCTAATGCTTTAGCAATAAAGATGAAAATCTATTAAAGAAATTTGACAGATTGTAATAGCTTGATGTGCTGGCGTCTGTACTTTTAGGCAATATAAAACTTGCCTATAGGTCCTGGAGGCTTAGAATTGCTTTGATAATAGTCAAGTACCTAGCATATTATAACTAAGTTGATTGATGAATTAAAGTAGGTACGTATGAGCTTTGAACCCACCACGCACCACACGTGGCGTCAACTAATTCATGTATTTAAATGAGTAGGTACAATATACCACTTGAAGGCATTTTGTTTTAGAGGAATACTAGATTGAATGAATTGATAAAAACACGTGGCCAAGTAATAACAGCCGCACGGGTCGATCCATCAGGTTAAGCTACGCTTACCACGGTTGGTCCATGGATGGGTGACCATCTTTACAACCGAGACTCCTCCGTGCCTCGGAAAGCACGTTAAGCCATTGGTCCCGGCTGTCATTCGTGGATCTTTGACACTCGTTAAGGATCGTCAGAAGCCTAAAAGTCTGACAACCAGTCTAACCAAGAGATATCTTATTACCCAGTTACTGAGTTGTGGAGGTCAGATAGGCAGTCGCTTCATGTAAAATACTGGTATTCAGCTGCATCCGGTTAGTCTGGAAGCCAACCCGAACATAAAAAAAAAACTTTATTTTAGGAATACAAAAACCTTCAACAATGCTTAAAAACAAGGTCGCATGAATAACAGTGAATGAAGGTCATACAGATAGAGTAAACCCTGACTCCCAAACTAGGAGACCCTATGACTTAGGAGTCAGTGTGTGTGACATAGTTGGGAAAAAGGCTAAGCAGATTGATTGAGGGCGTGACAGCTGCTGAACATTTAAAAAAATACACGATTCTTCAGCCATGTCAACCGACACAGGCATAATCACGTGTGCCCTCCATGGCTGTTAATAGCAAACAATCGAGTAACTCGCCTCGTCTTACTAATTAGTCGGCACCGCACTACGGTTTCACATCACTGGCCCATTGTTGCTGCATGCTGAATTGCTGACATACATGAGACCGACAATCAAGCGAAGAGTATTATTACACTTTCCTAACTTCCATAGTGAGGCAATGTGGTGGTTAGTGGAGGTACTGAGTTACTCAAGCTGAGAAAACCGCTGGAATATCTCTCAAAGATATTGGACTAAGCTGTTGCCTGCGACTTCACCTGTGAACCAGGATGAAAAGTAGTCTATGAGTACGTCATCAGGCTACCTATCTGTCAAATTTCACAACGATCCGTTCAGCCGTTTTTGCGTGATTGAGTAACAAACATCTAAACATAGGGTCTAGGAGTCCTCTATTATAAAATTATAACATTCGAGAGCAATAATGGACATCTTCAATCGACGATCGAGTCAATGATTCGTTTAATAATACCATCCTATTATAGCCCCACTGCTGGGCAAAGGCCTCTTCTCATATAGAGAAGGCACGAGCATTGATCACCACGCTTGCTCAAGACGGGTTGGCGACTTCAGACAAGACCAGGTTTTCGCAAGATGCTTTCCTTCACCGGAGTAAGTACATAATATGAAATGAAAACTTCACATTTCGTACTTGCTAGAATTTGTACCCACGACCTCGTGCATGAGAGGCGAGGCCTTAAAACCACTGAGCGATCACGACATCACTCGTGTGGATATATTTTAAATACAACAAATTACACTAGTTGTACAGTAAACAGGCGCGTAGTCAAACTAAAAAGTGAGCTCCATGACTTGACAAAAACTTTGAATCATTATAATAAGGATAATAGCAAAGCTAACTACATAGATATTACATAAAGCGGTCATTGCTCCATCACCTGGCATGAATACCTACATGGTAGGTATCTACCTGTCTGACCGTTGATCTGATTATTGATCCTGGCAAAAAACTGGCTTATGAACTAGTCCGAATATTAATATAAAAAGTTTCACATGTTGAGAAGACCCGCGATGATTGAGTTGAAAATATTTATCCTGCTAAGAATTTACACATATTATACTAAAAAAAACATAGGTACCTACCACAGAAATCTTAATAATAAGGCAATTATTATTAAGATTTCTGTGGTACCTACATATATAACACCTAAGAGAAATACCATGGTCATAAAAAAAACACAATAAGTAGGTACCTACATCTAGGACACCTAAGAGAAATACTATGGTCATAAAAAAACACAATAAGTACGTAAGTACCTACATCTAGGACACCTAAGAGAAATACTATGGTCATAAAAAAAACACAATAAGTAGGTACCTACATCTAGGACACCTAAGAGAAATACTATGGTCATAAAAAAAAAAACACAATAAGTAGGTACTTACATCTAGGACACCTAAGAGAAATACTATGGTCATAAAAAAAATCAATAAGTACCTACATCTAGGACACCTAAGAGAAATGCTATGGTCATAAAAAAAATCAATAAGTAACTTCATCTAGGACACCTAAGAGAAATGCTATGGTCATAAAAAAAATCAATAAGTAACTACATCTAGGACACCTAAGAGAAATACTATGGTCATAAAAAAAATCAATAAGTACCTACATCTAGGACACCTAAGAGAAATGCTATGGTCATAAAAAAAATCAATAAGTAACTTCATCTAGGACACCTAAGAGAAATACTAAGGTCATAAAAAAAACATAGGTACCTACATCTAGGACACCTAAGAGAAATACTATGGTCATAAAAAAAATCAATAAGTACCTACATCTAGGACACCTAAGAGAAATGCTATGGTCATAAAAAAAAACAATAAATACCTACATCTAGGACACCTAAGAGAAATGCTATGGTCATAAAAAAAAATCAATAAGTACCTACATCTAGGACACCTAAGAGAAATACTATGGTCATAAAAAAACAATAAGTACCTACATCTAGGACACCTAAGAGAAACGAAACCTATCATAAGGAAACGACCAATTGGAACCGTGCACTTCAGAAGGCTGAAGTTGTTTTAATAAGTGCCCATGTAAGTTTAAAAGTCAAATTTAAATCATTTGAATTAGAGAAGTATTTAGCGTCTTCCAGTAAAAAGATAGTGCCATGACATGATGCAATACCATGTCCCTATCGGTCAATACAAGGTACAATAAGTTCATTATCGTTCTCCACCAACGTAGTTAAAGGTAGATCTATAATAAATTACAATAAAAACTTGTAAGTATAGTATAATCAAACCAATTACCACTACAAATAGGTATTATTATTGCCTCTGATTTAAATCATGTCGTTTCTATTGTTTCTCTAAAATTCTCATATTAATTTTGTTAGTCGTAAGGAACCCTATATTCTCATATCACTCCGGATGCCGATGGACTCAACTGGACATGAAAAATCTGCTGGCCATATGTTTTCGCCTCCAGCTAAGTTTTTGCGTGCTAATTAACCATCTCTCAATAAAAATTGATCTTTAGTTCCTTCAGAATAGAATCACATTTTGTAAAACATGAGTAAAATTGGCCAACAACAGAAGATTTAAATATCGGCGATCCGTTTATTAAAATTAATTTTAAAAGGAGTTCGAAGGAAATAAAGCTACGCAGTAAAACGTCAGCAATTTTGGAATTTGTTACAGAAGGAAATGGTAAGTTAGGGAAAGTCCACTTCATGTTAAAGGGATAAAGTGCAATTTCGATTGGAGGTACAGAATGTACGACTTATGTTTGATATCCTCAATAACAAGGGTTGGTGATTGTTGCAGTTTACTCTCCCTGACCTTAAACAACTGCGGAAGTAGGGAAGAGACCCCAAATTAGGGGAAAGAATGTGTATACAGAGTAGGAACAATGTTCAACCAGTTACAGCGTATTGTCGAAGGTTATGAATGAGATGAGAAGCTTTTTCGCAAAAAGTTCCAAGTTCAATCTTTGTTTGTCCTAACCCTTTTGAAAGTCAAAGCGATCGTAAAAAAAAGGACATGATGTTTCGAAACAATAGCATTCATTTGAGTACTTATTTAAAGTTGACTCTTGTACTAACTTAGAAGCAGGTAAGTACAGAGGGACCTCAATGTAACAGTACGTAAACAAGTGTATTTTTGTTATAAACAAACTTTTATTAGTCTGGATATCATCTAGGACCAGAGTCCTTGTCAAGACGAATCAAACGAGCCCAAACTCGACAGGGTTGCGTCGTTTTATTACCGAGTTCCTGTGGCCTCCTCCCGGCTCCATCATCATATCAACTCAATGGTACCAAAATATTGCATTGTCACCGATTTTACATACGCATGCCAAATTTCAGCTCAATCGAACACCGGGAAGTGGGTCAAATTTAACTTGCAAATTTTGAAAAAGACAGACGTACTCATTGCAATTTAATTAAAAGCTTGTAAAAATACAGGAACACAATATCTTCAGCAAAGCAACGATTTATTTAAACGAAAGTAATGTGTCTGTTGGCAAGACATGGTGATGGCAGGTGGAGTAGAGGTAAAAGGAGAGTTGGCAGACCAACAGCCAAATGGATTCAGAAGTTCCTGGGTAAGACCTGGTTGAGTCTCGCACAAATCAGGGAAACTTGGCACAGAACTGAGGGCCCTTTTTAACCGTGTGTGGAACAAGGCATACATAAATATACTTTTAAAAAAAAATATAAACCGACTTCAAAAACCTAAAACGAATAAAATAACTTTCATAAAAAAACTCAACAGCTTCTGAAGTCGGTGCCACGCTAAGGAGCATTGAAGACACCGACTTCAGAAGCTGTTAAGTTTTTTATGAAAGTTATTTTATTCGTTTTAGGTTTTTGAAGTCGGTTTTTACTTTTTTTAAGTAAATTTATTTTACCATTTTTAGTTGAATATACAATGATTTAGGTATACATACTCGTACTTAAGCCCAAGACGAACGCAAAGAATCATCAAAATCCGCTTAGAAATGCCGGAGATACAGTACATTTATGCATATAAATTCGTACATGAGAATAATTACCTAATGTAATAATATACTAAAACCTTTTTTTTTTTTCTTTTTTTATAACAGGCTTTTATCTGGACTGTGTGTGTTATGATGAGGCTTACTTAAGCCTCATCATAACACATAACTTAAACTATTCTAAACTACAAATACAATCAAAATTATAAATTCCTAAAAAAATATATAAGTAGGTCTGCTATCTCAGGCGAAGGTTGCGCTAAAACATTTACGTGTGGACCAATATCATATTTATTAACTTTAACCATACTCAACAGTGTCTCTTTCCTTCTTTGTGTTAGTACACTCCATAAGTATATGGTGAACATCTTCAACCATTCCGCATGTTTCACAATTGGGCGAATTAACTTTATTCATCAAATAACCAAACTTGCGGGATGGGTAGTGACCAGAGCGTAATCTATGAAGCAGAACAGTATGATACCTACTCATTTCTTTGATACCAAACCACGGTATTCGAGGAGGCTGATATTGTATAGTTTTATACCAGATACCCTTTTCCCTTCTTCGTTCGTCAATCGAACTCTATAAATTTATCATAGCAAACTGTTTTGTATTTACTTAATTGTTCTAAATACTAAAACCTTCCTGAAAGAGATCACGTTAGTGAAAGAATCATCAAAATTGGTTCATTAGTTTTTGAGAAAATCGCGGACATACATATATTACCTCCTTTTTTGAAGTCGGTTAATAAATCTATATGAGCTGGACTGCCCTAGTAACCTAACAAGGCAAGACATAAGTGGAACATTTTTTAGGGCTCACTGTGTCAAGGCTCAAGGCAAACTGTGCAGTTGCGATGACATCTGACAACTGCAACGAGTCCCTTTTAGGACTTGACGTAAAGTACCTACATACACACAATATGAATTGTAATTACATATGGTATCTACTGTAGGTTTTGTGGTGCAACGGCATTAATTAAATTGTGGTTTATAAAAGGATATTGAATGACGTAAATGAGCCCTATAAGGATTTAATTAATTGATTTTGTTGTAATAAGCATGTTTCATAATTCTTACTAAGAGAGAAGCGAAGAGGAAAATATGATTAAATATTTATAAGTAGGTAGGTAGGCTAGGTCCCGTTTGTCTCCCTAGGGATGTGCATTAACAGGTATTGCATAGAGGCTCCTGGGTGGTCTTTTAAAAGGACACGGTGCCCACTTCCATGTGCTCACGGTGATCACCGGGTTTGTTTTAGTGAGGTTACAATCCCACACTTCCCTGTTTTATTCCCAAGCTCCGGGCGCTATAATTGAAGGTTTCCCACCGAAAACAAAATAAAGTTAATTTAAAAAATCAAAAAACCCGGTTATGTAAAAATAAAAAGTGAACTTTAAAAAAGATGGAAACTTATTCTGCAGAGAGTATAGTATAACCTCATGCAGTCGGAGAGTTTAGGTAGTTTAGAAACGCATTGCCCTCCTTTGCGCTCGCGCAGTCGGGTAAAAGAGGTCCTATTTGTCTTCTTTACTTAGCCAGTATGACTTTAAGAACTACCAATTTATCACTTGTCACAAAATGCTTTTAAAATGAGAGATAACCAATCGATAAATACTATCAGCAAAACAAGATCCCCATTATTATCTACTGCAGTCCCACACAAAAAAATAACTTCTCACGAAAAACATGGCTGGTTAAGCTCTTTAAAAACACATCAGGACCTTCCTCATAACAATATCTTGATACAAAAAGGCCTGCTACTAGCTACCATCGACTTCTGCGCATTATAAATTATCGCCGCGTCGCGTCGCACGGTAGCCGTCTTCAAGTACCGTTAGCACAAAAAGTGTCGCCAGACCAGTCGAGGTTGACAGCAACGAAAAAAACGAGTATTGGAAAGTTCTGTAGCGTTGTGGACACTGCTACTGATTTCGTTATGGTTACGGGATAATTGAATAATGGTTATGCTGGTTAGCCCATACCTTGGTACTTACATAACCATAACATAACACAACGCCTGTTTTCCCCGAAGGTTTAAGCAGAGGCGTACCTATAGAACACCCACATAACCGAGCTGCCATTAACTGCACAATTTCAGGCTACCGAGCTGCCATTAACTGCACAATTTCAGACTCCGGCCTGCTAGTGAGAATTCCTAATGAAAAAAACCAAAAATAATTTGCCCAACCTGGGAATCGAGCCCAGGACCTCATGCTCAGTATCGCTTGCGACCACTATACTCCATTTACAATAAGATTAGACATTTAATCAAACCTTTTTTACAGTCGGTTCAACCGATTTTGACTTCTATTGCGTTGGTGGCATGAGAAATGGCAGCTGGAGTTAACAGTTGGTATTATAACCACCATTGAGAAAAAAATTGTAAATCTGGAAGTATGGAACATTTTGTAATTTCCTATGTTCATATTTTATCTGACATCCTCATCTGACAAAAAATGTGAACATAGGAAATTGCAAAATGTTCCATATCTGCAAACTTATGATTTTTTTCTCAATGGTGGCGCTAGTTGGCGTTACTACTCGCCTTAAATGTCTAATTTTGTTGTAAATGGAGTATAGACCAGCCGGATAATATCATTGAGATGTAACCATGGATGTAACGATACTTAGAACATTTAAACTGGCTTAAACTCCACTCCATAGCAGCAGATTGACACATTTATTAGGTACCACAGATTTAAATAAATAGGCATTTATTGCAAAATCACTTCCATATTTGTTAGTAACAATGTAAACTTATAAACTAAGTAAACGGTGAGGCCACCGATCCTGGGGTGTATCTACTTCACTGCGTGGAGTTGTATCCACCGCCCCAAGATCGGGGAATCCCACCTATCAGCCAACGTTCTAAGAATGGTGTTGGGGCTGCCACGCACACGGCGTAGTAGAGAAGCGCATCTCTAAGGCCTCTGCCTCGAATTTCGCAGGCAGTGGGGCGGCGGCGGCGGCGCGTCTCGCATTGTCCCGCCCCGCTTCCGCGCCGCTGTTTTCGAGGTCCGGTCCATTTGTTTTTCTGCATAAAATCCTGCCGCTCCCGCGCCGCCGCCGCTGCCCGCGAAATTCGAGGCAGAGGCCTACGCATGATGGCCGAAAAACTATCCACATCCGCGTCGGCAAACATGCCGGACGCGCTACAAAAATGCGGCAGCCCCAGCAACACCCGGAAGCGAGTTTGCCACATTTACGAGTAGAATAGTAACCCTCATGAAATAGGCACACCGAGGCAATTTATCACACTCATATGGCATTCATTGTGCCAACCATTCATTTAGTAGTACATAAACAACAGCTATATGCTATGTACTTCATGAATGAAATCTTCATACTCCACTGCACTCGTTTGCTTGAATCTTAAATACATAATTAATGTCTCACCCACAAATGTAATAATAGAAGAATACGTACTTTAAATTCCGAGGTTAAACGTTATATAAAAACTTTTTACAAAAAAATACAACCGACTTCCAAAAAGAACACTATAAAGTGAAAAATAACTTTAATTTCGGAAGTCGGTGTCTGGTTATATGTATTTTCGTTTTTTGCCACCGACTTCCGAAATTAAAATTATTTTTCACTTTGTAGTGTTGTTTTTGGAAGTCGTTTGTATTTTTTTTTTGTAAAAAGTTTTTATTTTTCACTTTTTAGTTGTGGCACCTACCCCACACAAATTCTAATACAATACAATATAAAAGTGGGGCAAAAATACGTATTTATTGAAGCTAACTCAAAAACTGCCCAAGCAAAGTTAATCAATTTTATATGGAGTTTCTTGCCCGTTCTTCTCCATAGGTACCTACCTACTATGCTTTGGAATGGGCGCCTAGCTTCATCTTTCTGACTGACCGGCCCCTTGACAATTCAAAAGTGCCTGTAATTGGTTTAATTGAAATAAATGCTTTGAGTTTGAGTTTATGGGACCAACTTTGAGGTATATTATACCTAAAATTTTTCAAATCGGACGACTGTAAAAAGTTATGCGTGGGAGAACCTCCTCCTTTTTTTTCGTCGGTTAAAAATACCATAAAGTAGAATCATACTAATATTCATCATCTTTATTATCAATTCTAATCAATTCATCGGTTTTCTTTGGATTGTATGTAAGATTTAACAAACCAACCACCTGTTGTTAAAAATATCAAACCAAGTAAATGGTTAATTTCTGATGGATTCCTGTCGTTTCTTACAACTCTGACTGAAAACGAGGACTTGCATTAATAACCGAGTCGTTATTATGAACTCGCTGCTGCCTAGTCCTAAATGATGATTGAATGAATGAGTGAATGAAATGCACCGACCCCAGCGTGGTTTGACTAGACTCGATTACTACTGCATATCAAGGAGTAGACCGAGGGCCGCGATGATGGTAGGGAAGACGTGCCCGTAGGATATGCAAGGATTATTAGAGCCGTACCGGATATGCGTCCTGCCTAGTCCTCGATGATAATTGAATACAGTAATAAACACTGACATCGACGAAACTACAATAGGGATGATGGCTAAAATTTTTTTTTAGTTCGTCATCAAGATTATTAAAAAATATTGAACACGTATTTTCTCTTTTTTTACGTAATCAAAAGATTACGACGATACATTGAGTTAAAATATGGCATCTAGATTTTATGCGTAGAAATTAATGACGTATAGCGAACCCCCAATCCCCAACTTCAATGCGTGTTATCTATGTCATTTTTTAATAATCAATCCGCCAGCCTTTTCCCAATTATGTTGGGATCGGCTTCCAATCTAGCCGGATGCAGTTGAATACTAGTATTTTACATGGAACGACTGCCTATCTGACCTCCACAACCCATTAACTGGGTAATACGATACCCCATGGTAAGACTGGTTTTCGGGCTTCTGACGACCCGTAACGATTGTCAAAGATCCACGAATGACAGCCGGGACCAACGGCTTAACGTGATTTCCGAGGCACGGAGGAGTCTCGGTATGTAAAGATGGTCACCCATCCACGGACCGACCCCGGCAAGCATAGCTTAGCGTGATGGATCGACCCGTGTGGCTGTTATTACTTAGCCACGAGCTCCTCCATTTTTCCTCCTCCTCATTTTTTAATAATATGATAACGTAAAAAAATACGTGTATAATAATTTTTTATTATCTGACTGACGAATTAAATAGAATTTCTTTTTTTTATCCAGGCGACATCCCTATTGTTGTAGTCGCGTTGTCAGTTGCGGGCATCACTTCCTCTCCAGACGAGACAGCAACTTTGTATACCGTCGAACTTCACTTGCACGTAAGTGTTTGACGGTTCAATAAAAACTAAAATGCAAAATGAAACATACAGGATGCTGAAGGTACTTTAATGCTAATACATAATTAAAACAAAGATACTGAGATTACTTAAATACACCATTAACCCAAAATTAAAGATAACCATCCGTAAAGTTAGCTTGAGCAAAAAATATAGGTACTCGTAAACATTGAGCAAGGTTGCACAAGTCCAAATTAATACATACAGTTTATGACGATATAAAGGAAAAAAGTTTATGGAAATAATAAAGACTACTTAAATGTATTGTACTTACAAGATTTGTTTAAGCATTCGTCATCGTTTTGCGAGAATATGTTGAATTTAATGATTGTGCGAATGAATTAGTCTCAGTGGATACATTATGCAAATTCAAACATCGGTTTTGGTTATTACGGTTTTCCCGTATACAAGACAGTTAGGTATGAAAGTAGGACATAACGTTATATCAGCTAAGAAATCTAGCCCCATGAAACATTAGGCTCCGGGGGCTATTGGGGTTCATTCGAGTAATCGAGTCGTCAAACCACGCTAGGGTCTGTCCATTTATTAATATTTCAAAATCAAGTCATTTATTCAAACTAGGCTGAGAAACAGTACTTTTTGACAGACCCCAAAACGTCCGCTTTAGCTGGGAAGAAAGTGGCTCAACAAACTCCCCAGCAGCACGGCTGTTTGTTCAGTTAAAAGAACTTGATTCTATACAATAGTAGGTACCCCAATCAATCTGCCTAGCCTTTTCCCAATTATGTTGGGGTCGGCTTCCAGTCTACCCGGATGCAGCTGAATACCAGTATTTTACATAGAGCGACTGCCTATCTGACCTCCACAACCCAGTAACTGGTCACATACGATACCCCTTGGTAAGACTGGTTGTCAGACTTTCGAGCTTCTGACGACCCGTAACGACTGTCTAAGATCCACGAATGACAGCCGGGATCAATGGCTTAACGTGCTTTCCGAGGCACGGAGGAGTCTCGGTATGTAAAGATGGTCACCCATCCACGGACCAACCCCGGCAAGCGTAGCTTAACCTGATGGATCGACCCGTGCGGCTGTTATTACTTAGCCACGAGCTCCTCTACCTATACAATAGTATGTACTTACCACAAAACAGATAAAGAGATTTATCTTTTCTGTGGTATGTACCTATGCAAAGTAATTAACATTACGAGCAAAGAAAATATTTAATTATTTGTCGTAAATTATGTCAGTTAACACTCACTTTGCATCACTATGAACAAATTTGCCGATTCACAAACTTGCTTATTAAAATTTTTAAGTAGGTTGTTTAGCATCAGGCCAAAAAATAAAAAGTGTGTACGTGCTCAGAGTCAGAAAGGCTCATACATATGTTAAAAATATTAAGGCACCGTTTACTTCTCCGAATTATTTATAATAGTATTCTCATGGTTTCATGAGTCACTATTTGTAGAACATGATGTAACAATACAGCCTCATATGCAAATATAGCTTTAAACCTGGATTTTCCCCCGTGAGTCTGATTCGCGATTACCGGAACAATAAAACAGTGAGTGGCTACCTTTATCCATTTAAATTCGTAAACAGTTCCTCAAACTTGTATGCAGGTATTTTTAATTTGGACTAATAAAAGGCTTCCGGGATATAAAATTAATTATGTGATTCAATTTAAAGTAATGTAGTTTATTTCAAATGACTTATCGAGGTTTTTAGGCTTCCGTTTTATTTCCTAGATAAAAGTTTTATGAAAAACCTATTTAGTGACTTGCTCGTTCTTTCAATAGGAGTCTATTTTTTATCCCCGTCGCAAAAAGAAGGGTGTTATAAGTTTTATCGCTATGTGTGTGTGTGTGTCTGTTTGTGGCATCATAGCTCACGGGTGAACTGGATGCGGTTTTTTTTTATTCGAAAGCAGGTTTTTATAGATACAGAAACCTGAAACGGATGGTAGCGGGTCCTCATACGAAGACTTTGGAACAACACAGCACAGCAGTGACACGGAAAGTGTCGAGAATGCAGTTTAATCCTTTTTTTTTTTTTTTTGTGGATGGGAAATCATCAAATGACTTCTCCCGCTCTGGGCAGAGCGGGAGGGCGTGTCAGACTTTTACTGACTAAAACTCACCCATGATCCTTCAGTTGCCCGTGCCAGGGCCACGGTATCTCTTTCGAACTACCCGCGACCCCGGCGGCATCGGCCCAATTTACCCCGTCACTGCTGACATCTCTTTGAGGCGCGCGTGGAACACAACGCGCCATCGACCCGGGCCTGGTCCTTATCGGACTGCGAGCTGCCCATTACTCGTCGTCCGCAAGCCCGCGCCTACGGTGGCCGGGAATCGGCAATCGATTCCCGCCGCCCAGGGCGTCTCCTACGGCGGCTAGGGGCGCGAGGGCGCGGCTGTTGCCTCTACCTCACGCGTTCCGCTTCCTCCTTCGCGACCATTACTGCTTCGCAGAAGGAGGTGACGGCTTCCCATTCACTCTCGCTCCGCACCATGGCCTGGACCAGGTTTGGACGCGAGAGATCGCCGCCGCCGATCGCCTCCGTGATGCAGTTTAATCCTGCCAAACGATTCACCAGTGAAGCTGGACTTGAAGCAGCCTGGCGGTGACGTCGTTAAAACAGCCCGGCGGGCCCGGCCATATATTAGGTTGGGGAAAAAGTCTTTTCGCATTATAGTATGTACGAACTTATCATAAAATCTCTTTGGCTATACTATTTGTATCTGGCTGGTTTTGGTATCATTGAAAGTTTAAATTTTAAAGAACATAATTCCAAATTCAAATTAGGAAAATGTGTGACTTTCATTTATTTTTCGTACTGTCAAGATGGGTGAATCTAATGAAGAAATTCGATAAATTTTAAAATTTTACTACAAAATAAGTAAAAATGCAACGCAAGCCGCGAAAAAAAATTGCGATGTTTATGGACCCAGTGCAGTGTCTGTGAGAGTAGCACAAATTTTGTTTAAGCGTTTTCAATCCAGAAATTTTGATGTCAAAGATGCACGTCGCTCTGGTCGCCCTATTACGGATAAAATGGATGCCATTTTTGAAAAAGTGGAGCAAGATCGGTATATCAGTAGTTACGACGTAGCTGAAGAACTGGGAATTGACCACAAAACAGTTTTGGCGCATTTGAAAAAAACTGGGTACACAAAAAAGCTCGATATTTGGGTACCTCACGAGCTCACTGAAAGAAACGTAATGAACCGTGTACTCATTTGTGATTCTTTATTACGACGTAATGAAACCGAACCATTTTTGAAGAAGCTGATAACTGGTGATGAAAAGTGGACCACGTACGACAAGAACGTGCGAAAAAGGGTCGTGGTCAAAGGCCGGTCAGGCTTCACAGACTGTGGCGAAACCCGGGTTAACTCGCAATAAGGTGATGCTCTGTTTGTGGTGGGATTGGAAGGGCATTATTCATTATGAGCTGTTACCACCAGGCAGGACCATCGATTTTGAACTCTACTGCGAACAACTGATGAGATTAAAGCAAGAAGTTGAGAGAAAGCGGCCGGAATTAATCACCAGAAGGAGTGTGGTTTTTCATCATGATAACGCTAGACCTCACACATCTTTAGCCACTCAGCAAAAATTAAGAGAGTTTGGCTGGGAGGTGTTAATGCATCCGCCGTATAGTCCTGACCTTGCACCTTCAGATTTCCACCTGTTTCGGTGTCTTCAGAATTCTTTAGGCAGTGTCAGGTTAACATCACGAGAGGACTGCCAAAACCACATGTCGCGGTATTTTGATCAGAAGTCCCAAAATTTCTATAGCAATGGGATCATGTCCCTACCTACAAGATGGCAAAAAGTTATCGAACAAAATGGTACCTACATACTTTAGATAAATGTAAATATTGTATATAAAAAAATGTTTTGAATTTTCTTAAAAAATGCGAAGAAACTTTTTCCCCAACCTATTATACATACTCGTATATCACCCGTCTCTCCACAATTGACATTGATGTGATAGTAAGGAACAAAAATGTCTTCCTTGTACTTTGTGTTGGGCGTTGATAGCTGCACCACAGTATTTTACTTTTGCAGCTATCTTCGTGTCTATTGTTATGTTTAATACCTAAAAAAATTTCCTAATAAACTTTATTTTATTTTATTTTAATTCTAATGCTTACTATAGGGTGCATACACGGTAGGCTCTTTATCCCTTCCATACGAGTATCCTAAGGGCACGTCTTCCCTACCATTACCGCGCTCCCCGGTCTATTCCTTGATATGCAATGGTCTCTGTTGCACCGTGTAACATGAGGCAACAGGGGCTAGTGTGAATCTGTGGGTTCATTCGTGTAATCGAGTCTGGTAAACCACGCAGGGGTCGGTGCATTTCATTCATTAATTCATATGGCAACTTTTGCACAGGTGGCAAATACCAGTCGGTAAACGATCTCATTGAAATACATAAACACACTTCACGAAGAAGCCCTTTTGAGAAACTAAGATTTGATATAACTGATAAGCACATACATTTCATTATGACTGCGAAAAAGATAATAGATCCAAGATCCAACCGCTGCCTGCCTCTAACAAACATACAGAGAAGCAAACAAACAAGTTAACAGTGCCATATAAGACAGTAGCCAGTAGCTAAGTGAACGTGTTGACAGCCAACAAGGGTTACCTAAGTACACGGTGTAAGTAAACGTCATTATTGGCAGCAGCAAGCCACACCTGTGAACTGTGCAAGGCGAGAACATCCGCCAGATGACAGGACGCGGTCGCACTTGACACCCACACCGAGTTCAAACACCGCCGCGATCTTGTATGGTTTTATTTAAATGGGGATGTTATGTGAAAAGAATTATACTTTATTTCTAATTAGACCCAATGTCGCATTTAAAATGGACAACGATTTCAATAGTCATAACCACATAGTTATCATAGTTCAAGTTTTCGATCTAACGGGAATTTTGATACCAAACTTTTCCTGATCTCATTTTAACTCTTCCGAAAATGTTTCCGATGCCAGCTCATTACCGACGGCCTTGAGGACGATATAGATATTGAGAGGGAGCGTAGGACTCTAGCGGTCAGAGGTAACATGCTGGCCCGCAGATTCTCCCATTGCTCTGAATAAGTTAAGGTTACGATTTTTATGGCATATTGTGCTTTTACACTGGAAGTCTGTAGGTCTGTGACACCAAGAGATAGCTGGATGTCCTGTGCATCCAGTAAAATAATATCTTCAGGATGATGTTGGGGCTGCCAAGTTTCTGTAGTGCATCTTGTATGTTCGCGCTGTTTGACTGATGACTTTTATGTCGCAAAAGGACGGTATCCCTGATTCCCTTATCTGCAGACTGCGTGGCAGCCGCAACGAAATCTTCAAGATTGTAGCAGATTTCTTAGATTTTTAGAAGTCAGTCTTAATTATACATATACGTACGTGACCACTGAATGTAATTCTGTGTCAATTATTTCTCTGAAATTGGCCTCGAAGCCTTTCAGGTCAAATTATTTCGTTGAAAACTTATTAGTCAGGCTTTATTTTATTATTTATTTATTGTTATTATAACAGGAAATGTTACCAACAAGAGGTGTTATAGTCATTTGAAACCACAGATAGTCAATTATGTATTGAGTGAGTGTTGGTCTGGCAGTCTTACATCATAAATAGTGTAATTCAATCTCAACATACCGATTTTACCCAGGTAGAGATGGGTTGAACAAGAAACGGTCAGATTAATAAAATTCTCACTTCGATATTAAACATCACATGCCTTATGACGACAAATGATTGACAAAAAATATTCCAGCAACAACAATATTATTATTAAAAATATTACACAATATTACATAAACAATATTATTACCTATTAATTATTACAGGGAGACTACGAAACTGTCAAGTTTATGCGGCTAATGATCAAAATCATCGTAATATGTAATGCTCATAACAGGTAAGCTTCTGAGCTTTAGAATTTCGTAACAAAAATAATATGAAAAGATTGCAACAAACAAAAAGCTTTAAGAACTAAGTACACGCCTCTAAACCGGAAAAGTAACCTCGGAGATGGTATCAAACGCAAAAAATCTGTTCACAATCCATTACTAGCCTCACACTAAATCATAATGTAATTCTACGAACATAGTCATCAATGTAAAGAAGACAGTGAAGGTAAAAGATTGCGTAACTGCGAGCAATGAACGAGGTATGGCCAATGACCGCATAGAAAAAATTGGTTGAATCGGTTTGTCGCTGGCCTGATCGACTGTCACGATCTGAAGCCACGACACGGTCCATTGCAGACAAGAAAGCGACAAGAACAACACAATAGGACAAGTAACAGGCGAAGAAATTAGATTGTGAAGCCAGTAAGGGTTCACAAGGGAAAACTGTTAGTACTTTAGAAGATGCTAGGGGAATTGATTTCCTCATACATGAAAGGAAATCAATTTGAAACAACCCAATGAGATTTTAAATGGCTTTAGAACAGACTCAAAAAATGATCTAGGACCTAGATAATTCTTTGAATCTGTTCTGAAGCCATTTAAATTTCTCGCCTCGTTTTGAGAAACTACCTATGCTCAGAAAAGCAAGCATATCCTTTTAATTAATACCAAACGAAAAGAGATAAAAAAAGGGTGTGCTTGCTTTTTATTGTTTGTATGTTTTGTTCTTCATTTTATAATAAAAATTTTTGATGCTATTTGGAGTTATTCTGAGAAATTGTTATTAGGCTAGAATCGCTAGAACTACAACTAGTAGGTAAATGTATGGCAAGAAGGCTAGGGCGTCGCAAAAATATGGCAACTTCCCAAGGGCATCACAGTTAAAATAAGTTTGGGAAGCCCTGATCTAGGTACTTGATAATTGATATTGCCAATAGATTAATTGAGGTCCGTGGAACCTTAAAACTTTCGCTGTAATAAGTCGACAACTAGAGTCTTCTAGTAAGTATAATTTATGCATGTAATCGAGGAACCCAAAACGTTGGTTGTGTTTACCAAAAAATAATTGACAAAGAGGAAGCAGGAACAGTTATTCATCATTCTGAGGCTAGAATGATGTTAATTCAAAACTTGACATAACTTACCAGATTTATAAGGTACTCGTAAGTACAAGGAAATAAAAAATGGTCACCGTTAACAGTACTTGTAAACAGAACGTTCTAGGTCAAAATCATTAGCATATCGTATATAAATCAATTAAACATGATATCCGAAAAAGTAGGTGTAAATTATACGAAATTACAAAGGTAGTTGTGAACTTGTGACTAATTTAATGACTCGTCTAGACGAGTTTAAGGAAATCTCAACAATGATAAATCAATTACCACAATCATTTGAATTATATATAGCCTCTTTTCATCGCTCAAAATATTTGAGCTATAGAAAGAGCTTGCTTTCTTTACAGGGCAACGACTGACGCGTTTGTGTATGCCACGCGGTGTCTCGTTTTTGCATATTGTTTTGCAATGAGATTATCACAAAAGCATATGAAAAAAGTTGCGATTCATAATAATGTGTGGTAAAAAATCTTATTGAGCGATGGGAGACGCTTCTTGACTGGCTAATACACTGCCGTTAGTATCAGGGTGGCTGTATTTTAGTAACATACTGAATTACTGATGTCTCTTCAATTGCACGCCTCACAACGCTTCAGCTTGAGAGAGCCCCTCTTCAACTAAGGGCTATGGGTAAACATGTTTTGACCTACCTTTATAAGAAACACAGATTGAACAACCACACCACCACCACAACACGTGGTTGGGCGCTGATTAAAATTCACAAATAACCACAGCTTGACCACATTTTGTCTCTGCGATGTGGTGTGGTTGCTGTACGTGTGAATGGACCCTTTGAGCTTTTGTTATCGCAAGTATTTGCGAGATAAGCGATTAGTCAAGATTCCGTGCCGCTGAGTGCATGTTCAACAATTTACGAGACAGAATGTTTATGTCATCCATCAGACTACAACCATTATGACAGCTAGACAATTCATTAGCAGTGCAGCAGGGTTTTCCCGCTGATACAAAAAGTTAGATAAAGATAACAAGAGCCACGTATTCCAAAGTTATTTATCTTGAAAATAAATTGGACTAGATAAGTGACTAGGACTATCAATTTTTGTCCATTTGGGGGGCTCTAAAGCATTAATATCGTGGATTCCCTACACCTCAAGTCCATGGCCACAAGAAAGTCCCCAGCGAGACGCGACTCACGCGCATCACTCGCGCATCGAATGCCAATTAGAAGTGGCCCGGGAATGCATTGTACACGCAGAACACGGAGCGGCAGGAACAACGTTCGGTTCCCAGAGGCGGGCAGAAGCCGTTGGTCGTGAATATTAATCGGATTTGGAACTGCTGCAAGTTTTAGATTTTTTTGACACAATGAGTCCTTGAAATATTTAAATCATTTAAACGCGAAATATTTGATATCGAAGTTTGTGTTCAACAAATATTTGACCGAGACTGGATATACCTATAACACGTAAGACAGATTCCAAAGTGTCTTTATCAGAATAGAATGGCACCATTTCACAAATTAGTGCAAGTCACGCCGTCGCAACTTATCTAGGTGTAAAACGCAGCTAGATTATTTTCATTTTTAGATTAAAGATCATTCACTTTATCTCATGCTTTTCATTGACTATTTGAATGCTATTGCAAAAAGCCAACCCCTACAGTGACTCAACAAATCTTTTAGGAACATGATTCATTTAGTATACCTCTGTTCTGACTTCTGACTCGATCCCCAATACCACAAACTTTGTAATAATACGCCTCCTAGGAAGAAACTTCATTGCATAATTAACATTTTGTGCACAGTCATGCAAATATACCCATACATGTTACAATGAACAGGAACACCCTTGAACGTCGGCGTCGTCCTGTACTTTGAACCACGTGTGTGCTTTGTTATTGCGTAATATTTATACATAGTAGTTTAAATATAGTGATCACGATTGTGTCGTTGAACTAGTAGGTACAACAAAGGTCATGGAAGGACAGAAGTTTTGCTAGACTGGTGACGAAAAGCATTAATCATCAAGAGGCAATTTTGTCGCTACTCCAAGCCTTCGGGGGAAAGCATCCCTTTGGACCCTGTTCTGGAAGAGGTGCTGGAGTGTCAAAACTTTGTAGTCGTTAGTCCTAAGCAAACTTAGCAGTCCCCAATACTATTACAACAATAAGATTACCAAGGCATAGCTAATAATTATTTCTTCTGCTTGCTAGAATATATTGCTACATTGATTTTACCATTATGGGCCCACATCCACCATAACAAAACGGTCACTGCGGTCAGTATTTTACAAATTGTCATTCCTATCAGTACATGGTTCATCTATATTCTATTACATACCCGTTCGTGCCTGATGAGGTACTCGATGAGGACGTCCTTCTTCTTCTCCTTCTCGTCAGTGTGGCAGATGCCGACGTTGAGCCCCATCACGATGGTCTTTAGCAGACCACCCTCGAAAGCATCCCATAGGAACTTTGGTGTGTAGCACATTATCGCCTGGAAGAAAATACGGTATGAATTTTTGATTCTAATTAACTAGGTATCTTATTCGTGCTCTTTTTATTTTGTCTGAATATTATAAGCTTACATTTTACAGGTCTAAATATGACTGGAAATTAATCTGAGTGACGAGGACTCTCATGATCTCAGGACAGTTTATTTTGACAGGACGGCTTATTTTAATTTAATTTAAATATTTGAATTGTTTTTTTTTAAGGACGCTTTTAACGTTCTGCATCGTTCTCACATGTAAAATTTCAACATGAATGATGTAACCATTATTTTGTAACCATATCTTGATTTAAAAGAGTGTCCGTGGAGTTTCTTGCCCGTTCTTCTCCATAGGTACCTACTATGCTTTGGAATGGGCGCCTAGCTTCATCTTTTTGACTGACCGACCCCTTGACAATTCAAAAGTGCCTGTAATTGGTTTAATTGAAATAAATGCTTTGAGTTTGAGTTTGAGTCAATAATCTTACTGCTGGGGAGTTTGTAGCGCCACTTCTTCTTCTCAGCTAAAGTAGTAGGAAGTGGTGAAGGGCGAGCGTTTTGGGGGACTGTCTTATGTAATTTTGACGTTTGAAAAGTGCTGATCCTCAGCCTGGTTTGAGAAAATTACTCTTGATTTTGATTTTAATAATATTCAAGTGCCTCGCTGGTCTAGTGGTCGCAAGCACTACTGCGGACCATGAGGTCCTAGCTTCGATTCCCAGGTCGGGCATAGTGTTATTAGGTTTTTTTCCATCTGGAATTTATCAGTAGCAGCTCGGAGTCTGGATTTGTGCCCGGTTGTTGGCAATAGGCTCGCACCCTATTACTCGTACATCGGACTCAAACATAACTGGCAAAATGTGGGTATACTATATGTAGTGTATCTATAATAGATATGTACCTAAACACTGTCTCACACACACAAGTGTCAGGTAGCTGTCACTAATGTCAACTGTCAGTCATGAGGAATGGCGGGAAGACGAACGTGAGGCGTATCGAAAACTACGACTTGGGTGTGCTGGTGAGCCTGTGAATAAACGTGATAAATAGCCCTGATATTATAATAAGCGGATACTACACTATAGATACACCTCTGCCCAACCCTTCGAGGAATACGGGCGTGATATCGTTATGTTATTCAAACGTACGGTTTCTAAGGACTTGTAAATAAGTAGAAAAGAGAGTTACAAAAATGGACCAAAAGTCTGAAATAAATGTTTTGAATTTGAATTTGAATTTGAAAAAAGCGATGACTTCAAAAGTCATCAAATGCATTTTTTATTGATTAAAAAAGATTGTCAATCTCATACAATTTGTGGTATACATTACTGAAACAGAGGAGAAAAAGCTTGTGCCTAAGTAACATCAGCCGTACGGATCGATCCATCAGGTTAAGCTACGCTTGCCGGGGTTGGTCCGTGGATGGGTGACCATCTTTACATACCGAGATCCCTCCGTGCCTCGGAAAGCACGGTTGGTCCCGGCTGCCATTCGTGGAACTTTGACGTTTCGGGTAGTCAGAAGAACGAAAGTCTGACAACCAGTCTTACGAAGGGGTATCGTATTACCCCAGTCACTGGGTTTTGGAGGTCAGATAGGCAGTCGCTCCATGCAAAATACTGGTATTCAGCTGCATCCGGAAAGACTGGAAGCCGACCCCAACATAGTTAGCAAAAGGCTAGGCAGATTGATTGACATTACTGAAACAGAGGCCAGTCATTCATTGACACTATTTACGAAATAAGTAGTCCAAAAGAGCAACACCCCCTAAATTAACCGATCACGATTCTATGAGACAGGTCTACATGCAAATGTTTTTAATATTTGAAATATCAATTGACACTATTACGTCACATCTATCTTATATGTATACTAATAAAGCTGAAGAGTTTTTTTGTTTGCTTGTTTGTATGTTTGAACGCGCTAATCTCTGGAACTACCAGTCGGATTTGAAAAATTATTTTTTCGTTTTTATAGCTCAATTCTTGAGGAACGATTGCGCGGGCGGGCGGGCGATACGATGCGACGGGGATCTAGAAATTTCACACGGACGAAGTCGTGGGCAGAATCTAGCGTTTTATGAACGAACGAGAAATATGCGGTTCCCACGCATATTAGTGCAGTGATCTCAACAATGTCCATTGTAATGTGTCACGGTTTATAGGTGAGAAGAATTGCACGTGGCTTGTGATTAAATATTATCATCATGTACTATCAGGACCAGCATGGTGAATCAGTACCTATCACACATACTAATGTCATCTATACTAATATTATAAAGCTGAAGAGTTTGCTTGTTTGTTTGGTTGAACGCGCTAATCTCAGGAATTGCTGGTTCGAATCGAAAAATTCTTTTATTGTCAGATAGCCTTTTCATCGAGGAAGGCTATAGGCTATATAACATCACGCTACGACCAATAGGAGCGGAGCATCAATGAAATATGTTGCAAAAACGGGAAAAAATTATTACAACAATCATGTAGGATGACGGAATTTATTGTTCCTCTTAAAAAGTTCTAAATAAAAGTTCGCGATAGCATAATTGTCTATCTTTTAAGGTTGGCTCACTGAAACATTTTTAATAGTAGGTAATCAAATCTATACTAACAAGAAAACTGAAGAGTGTGTGTGTTTGTTTGTATGTTTCAATGCGCTAGTCTCTGGAACTACCAGTCGGATTTGAAAATTTATTTTTGCATTTGATAGCCCAGTTCTTGAGAAAAGCTATAGGCTATTTAACATCACGCTACGACCATTAGGAGCTGAGAAAAACGAAAAAAAAGTCAAAAAGAACATTAAGCGAAAACAAAGTACCTAATAGCAGAAGCTAGTGTCAACATAATCTGACAGCAACCTCTAAATACTATAGGTAAAGTCAGGGGTATTAATTGTTGAGCAAATTACTCCGTTTAATCGAATCATACCTGTCATTGTTTGAAAGTTGTATGAAATGCCTCATCATCTGCCTAGGCCTTTTACCAACTATGTTGGCGTCGGCTTCCAGTTTAATCGGATGCAGCTGAATACCAGTTACATGGAGCGACTACCTATCTGACCTCCACAACCCAGTAACCGGGGAATACGATACCCCTTGGTAATACTGGTTGTCAGACTCGTTCTTCTGACTACCCGAAACGTCAAAGTTCCACGAATGGCAGCCGGGACCAACCGTGCTTTCCGAGGCACGGAGGGATCTCGGTATGTAAAGATGGTCACCCATTCACGGAGCAACCGCGGCAGATGGAGCCGTGCGGCTGTTATTTCTTAGCCGCGAGTGTATGAAATGCCTAACACTGCAAATTGACGTAAGATGTTGTGAGATTTGCTCCCTGATATTCTACTTTTTTATTATGTATTTTTAACGTTCGTCAACTTAAAAATGTTGTCATTTATATCTTTTTGACAGTAAGATAATGCAACTGGTATTTAGTATGAGCACAGACAATCAATCTGCCTAGCTGGCCGGCCTAGCCGGGTCAGTTAATGGGTTGTGGAGGTCAGATAGGCAGTCGCTCCATGTAAAATACTACTACCCAACATAGTTGGGAAAATCCCAACTATGTTGGGGTCGGCTTCCAGTCTAACCGGATGCAGCTGAATACCAGTATTTTACATGGAGCGACTGTCTACCTGACCTCCACAACCCATTAACTGGGTAATACGATACCTCTTGGTAAGACTGGTTGTCAGACTTTCGGGCTTCTGACGACCCGTAACGACTGTCAAAGATCCACGAATGACAGCCGGGACCAACGGCATAACGTGCTTTCCGAGGCACGGAGGAGTCTCGATATGTAAAGATGGTCACCCATCCACGGACAACCCCGGCAAACGTAGCTTAACCTGATGGATCGACCCGTGCGGCTGTTATTACTTAGCCACGAGCACAGACAATACAGAGTCAAATTAAATTAGCTAGCGAAACGTGACGGCTATCGAATAAGTATCGATATGTAAACACGGTTAAATAAAAATTATTTAAGGTCAATGACCGCTGGTGGTGTTGTTAATTGTATTATGAGTTGAGAAAATCCGTTTCTATTTTTTGTTATATCGTATTCAGATATTGATCAATAGGTACTTACCCATCACGTCTGTGAAGTTACACAAATAAAAAACTATTTTTTTTTAAACTGATATTTCAAGTGACTACACCACCTGCGGTTGATAACCCCAAAAACAAAACTCATCAAATTATTTTTGTTTGATCATGTTTAGATATCCCCATCACCTCTGCGGAGTTTCGCTTGCTAATTCAATTTGACCCTGTGTTACATTATGAGTAACCACGTACAATACAGTTGTATTATTTATCCTTATTGCAGTTATGATTCTCTGATGAATAAATGTATGAATAGTACAGAGAGGAACATTGTTAGCATTCCGCTGTTCACAATGAATAACATTCAGTCGGCCGCATCTGTACACAGCGTGCGCACTGTCACACCTGTCGAGTACATAATATCCAGTTCAGTTGGTCTTAGAACAAACGTAGGTACAACTTACCAAGTTCGTAGACCAAAGATTAAGCATGCTGAATCTCATAACTCTAGATAATCTAGAAATATTATTGCATTTTGCATTTTCTTAGATTTGATTGTAATATGTAAGGAGGAGGAGGAGCTCGTGGCTAAGTAATAACAGCCGCACGGATCGATCCATCAGGTTAAGCTACGCTTGCCGGGGTTGGTCAGTGGATGGGTGACCATCTTTATATACCGAGACTCTCCGTGCCTCGGAAAGCACGTTAAGCCGTTGGTCCCGGCTGTCATTCGTAGATCTTTGACAGTCGTTACGGGTCGTCAGAAGCCCGAAAATCTGACAACAAATCTTACCAAGGGGTATCATATTACCCAGCTACTGGGTTGCGGAGGTCAGATAGGCAGTCGCTCCATACTAAAATACAATTACTAAAAAAAAAATCTAAACTAACTACTAAAATACTGGTATTCAGCTGCATCCGGTTAGACTGGAAGCCGACCCCAACATTGTTAGGAAAAGGCTAGGCAGATGATGATGAACATTTTCCGTGATTACAAGTTTAGACTCTAAACTTGGCATTACAATGTAATCACGGAAAATTAAGAATTTCAGTATAAGTGCTAAAATTCTTAATTAAAGCGACAGGTGCTAGTGTCACTGTGTAACTAGTAATACTGTGTACAGGTCCTCGCGACCACAAACTTTTTTGCAACAGCAATTTACTGCATTTTGAGTAGCTATTCTGCTCATCACGCTGAAGATCCTGATCAGATCTTCACCAAATTTTTATGAGACCAAAATAAAGTATAACCCTTTGAAATAAAAAAGGACCATCGAAATCGGATCTCATAAGGCGGAGATAATTATCCAGTAGCCTCCTTTTTGGAGGAAGTACCCCTCCAATCAAAAATCGCCGATTCTATAAAGTCGTAAAACCTGTATAATACTTATCGGTCCAGATCGGTTGTAAAATATGGTTGTACAAGTATAGAGGAGTACCAACAAACTGACAGACGAAAGCAAATTTTGCCAGACTTGCAGCAGACGCTTCACTCACTGCGCTCGCTCGGTCAATGACCATATTATTTGACAAAGTGACATTATTAGCACCTGTCAATTAATTCCAGTGAAAAACAATTCGAGAACAGTGATACCGTTACTAGACGTGTTGTATGAGGTCGTTCCGTTGACACGACGCGACGTGATTGAGCCGTTAGATACATTTGGACTGTCGTGTCGTGTCGGCGGCCGTATTTGGGTGTGTATTGTGGGTTTCCATAATATCAGCCAGTAGGACATAGCAAGTCATAGGCCTTGCTCCGGTTTTGTTGCTAATTAAAATATTTAGACCGGCATGACGTCATTGTGTAAACTGTTTGCTAGGAAAAGATGCAGAAAACCGCCACTGAAATTTGACTGTTACAATTATAATAACCCACCCGCGTGGATGTCGGAAAATATTCCACAGGAACAAAAATCTTTCCTTATTCCTTGTTTACATTATAAATTATTATAAAGGGAACCACTGTGCAAAATTTCAGCTTTCTAGGTCTTGATTGAGGTTTGGGCTGGGCGTTGATGAGTCAGTCAGGACTTTTCCTTTTCAACCGACTTCAAAAAGGAGGAGGTTCTCAATTCGTCGGTACCTTTTCCCTGATTACTCGAAGATGGCTGGACCGATTTGGATTTTTTTTTTTTTGACATTTTAATTATAAGTACCTACCTATCGACATTTAATAATTTCTGTAACATTATATTTCATTATTCTTGGGTTATTGTATTTCATATTTGTATGCTTGCGAGTAGAATGCAGCGCACTAACATTTTCATTATAAGACCTAATATAAACTATGTACCTGCATTGTGACAAATAAAATGATTTGATTTGACGCGTTCATTGGATAAATGCAAGATAGAGGTAAATTAACTGCACGTACATTACAAAGTATAGGCAGTAATTATTTGAACCGTGACGTAACAAGAAGATCGATGACGATCACTTCCATGGCTTCATGAGCTGTTCTAATGAAATCAAATAGACGAATCTCGTTAAAAACTTTTTTACAAAAAAATACAACCGACTTCCAAAAACAACACTACAAAGTGAAAAATAACTTTAATTTCGGAAGTCGGTGTCTAGTTAAATGTATTTTCGTTTTTTGCCACCGACTTCCGAAATTAAAGTTATTTTTCACTTTGTAGTGTTGTTTTTGGAAGTCGGTTGTATTTTTATGTAAAAAAGTTTTTATTTTTCACTTTTTAGTTGTGTACCTACCCCACACAAATTATAATACCACTATCTGCAAAACAAACTAGAACATCATCCATATAAAAGTGGGGAAAAAATACGTATTATTGAAGCTAACTCAAAAACTACCCAAGCAAAGTTAATCAATTTTATATGGGACCAACTGTGATGTATACCCTCTCGAATAAAACAAACAGAATCCAAATCGGTCGAGACATGTTCGAGTAATCGGGGAACATACATAAAAAAAAAGGTTCCGACGAATTGAGAACCTCCTCCTTTTTGAAGTCGGTTAAAAATAACACCAACCGACTAGACTAATTGACCAACGATGCGGTCTAGTGATTGGAAGCGGTACTGCTGATCATGAGGTTCGGTTCCCGAGTCGAACAGTGTTATTGGATTTTCCATCTGGAATTTCAAGCAGCACGGAGTCTGGATTTGTGCCCGGTTGATGGCAATAGACTCCCCCCCTATTACATGGGACTCGAAATGTGGGTGTACTATAGGAACCTACACCTCTGCCTATCCCTTTGCGTAACACAGACGTGATGTTATGATAAATGATATTGTCAATAATTATGGTAATATTGTTGTTTCTGGGTTTCAAAGTTATTGTAAATCTATGAAGAGTGTTTTGAAACATTTTACTATTGTTTTAGGATTATCCATATTGTAAACAATGACATCACACCATAATATGTAATGTTTACATCGACATCAAGGTTCCGAGCAATTACTCGGCGTCCTTTTAATTATTTTATTGTAATCTTCCATCTGACGTCACCGTGACGTAATGATAACAGCTGTTAGTTTTTAGACAGAAGATCCGTAGGTAACTACACTTCTGGACACATCTATTGGCCCACCTTAGAGTTTAGGTTTCGATGGCCCCTACCGAAATATGATTGCTAGATTGAACAAAAACTGTTGATGCAGTTTTAAACCTGATACATTTTACCATCTTTTTCGATCGTATTGTTTTAAATTTGAATTCAGAATACCATACGACATAGAGCTACGCCTAACAAGTCGGATATGCGCCTTGTTAAAGGCAATTGATTTTTGAATAAAAAACATGTTTTATCAAATAAAGGTTTAATTTAATAACGCGTGTTGCCTCCATGGGCATCTACCACAGCTCTCATATGATTAGGCATAGAGTTTATCAACCGCTCTATGAAATTTTGAGGGATCATCTCCCATTCCTCTTCTATGGCAGTTTTCAACTCCTGCATCGTCTGGGCAACTGGCTGACGAGCCCTAACACGTCTTTTTAGCCCGTCCCACATGTGCTCAATGGGGTTCATATCTGGGCTTCTGGCTGGCCAGTCCATAACTGTGATGTTCACATCCCGAAGATATTCCCTGACGATGCCGGCCGCATGGGCTCTTGCATTATCATGCATAAAAAGGAAATTTGGGCCCACATATGGTATCACGTGAGGTTCTAAGCACTCACGAATGTACCTTTCAGCATTTAATGTTGGCAGCCGTGGTCCTGTAACAACCTCAAGTTGAGTTTTGCCGCTCGCGGATATACCGCCCCAGACAGTCCATGAGCCACCGCCATAAGCAACCCTCTCTTCAAAGCAGTATTGTGCGAAACGCTCTCCCTTACGTCCGTAGACCTTCTTCCTTCCATCATTGCCATGTAACACAATTTTAGACTCATCAGAAAAGAGTACACGGCTCCAATCTTGCTGTGTCCAATTTAAATGACTGCGTGCGAAATGAAGGCGCGCTGTTCGGTGGGCTCGCGTTAGTGTGGGGCCATTAGCTGGCTTGTGTGGTACCATATCGCGTTCTTTTAACCTTCTCCGAATAGTTCGAGCGCTCACAGATACTCCGTGGAAGTCGCGAAATTGGTTTTGTATCTCAATGGAGGTAAGGTGACGATTTCTCAAGCTGGTCGTCACGATGAATCGATCCTGCCTTTCAGTTGTGACCCGAGATCGTGGCCTTCCTTGGCGACGAACAAAGCCGCCAGTCTCTAGGTACCTCCGATGAACATTTCGGACCGCAGATCGACTTAAATTAAGTTAAGCACTCACGTTTCTTTGGCTGTGTCCGGCCTGAATAAGTGCCACAGCTTGGGCGGTGACTTCAGGTGAAGTATCCATAGATTATTGATAGAACCTCACCTTAATGTTAAGAATAAGTAATGTTTGTTGCAAAACCAAAGATATCAATCACTTTTTCAAGAATTAAATCCAAGTAAACCAATAAAACCAAGTTTTCTTAGTATTCGATTGTTTGATATCAACAAACAGGCTCCAAATTGTCTTTTGTTTCTTTAAATTCTGTGTTCGAAATTAAAAAAAAAACTATTGAATGAAATTGTGAATGTGCCAGGTTCAAAACTGCATAAAAACTTTTTGCTCGACCTAATATAAAATTTTAGCTAGGACCAAACGAAACTGAAAATACAAGGTGGGCCAAAAGATGTGTCCAGAAGTGTATAAAAAAATAACTATAAGTAAATAAACAGGGCTCGGAAACCGGTTAATTTCCAAACCGGTTTAGGTCGTTGACCCCGAACTAGAAACGATTGCGGTTTAGGTGTCGGTTACCGGTATTTTAAACGGTTAATTGGAGAGACCGTTTTTTAAGAAATTCTGATCTGTTGAGCGAAAAGAACCGGTTGATTTGAGTTTCGACGGTATAAGCGAGTTCTACCTACTACGCCATCTCTTTTATACACGGCACGTGTATGAAAGACCCAATTTTCTATGCAACGAAAGAAAACACAAACAAGTAAGCGAGTGAGAATGTGAAAAACGGCGACGGAGGGCGCGGCGGGCGTACGTCTGAGTAAAACCGGTTTATTCACGTCTTACTATCAGTTAGCGCCAGTTTTAAAATTAGATTCTCTGTTGTTGCGCTCGCGTTTTTGGTTGCCTGTTATTACCGGTAACTAAAATTATTTAGGCTTAGTCGAAACCGTTTTTGTAATTAACCGGTTAATCGGACGAACGGTTAACGGAATTATAACGGTTTCATGAACAATATTAACCGGTATTTCAAAACCGGTTCCAAGCCCTGTAAATAAACTTAAGGGTTGGTTCAAAAGGTAACACAGAAAAGTTACATGAGAATTCATTCACATTGTCCTCACCAGAAGCTAGTTCAAAACATAACAGATACGAGTATTATTATGCATATACCTGTGATATACCTTCCTACTATGTAGCGTACGGATACAACAGAAGTCGGATAACACTGCTGCTTTTTGACATCATCTAAATTAACACAAAATGATACGACAACCTGCTTTTTAGCATTTTCATTTATTATAGAAGAGTTAATTTTCTTTAAAATTTAAATCTGTTCCGATTTTAATTAAGTATTTTTCTCAATAATTACCATTAAGAAAACACAACTGTTAATCGACTTTTGTTGCTGACTGTACCTACATAATATGTACAGAAAGTCCACGGTTGTTGCCAGTTGGTAAAATCCAAAATGAATAAAGGCTCCTACAAACAGGCGCGACGCGCGACGCAACACAAAGCAACCGCGTGTCGCGCGACAAGCGGTGCCTTTCTGTCGCGCACGATTCGCGTCGCGTGTCGCGTCTGTTTGTAGGAGCCTTTAGGTTTAGGCAGCAGGCTTTTTGCTTGCATGAAAGATGGGTTTCATTTTGTTGCTGCAGTCACAAAATGCGTAATAGTTTCTGCTGTCAAATAATGATGCAACACTTTGAAAATAAATTTTGTTTGTCAAAACAAGAGTACTTACTAAAAAATATTTTTAAGTAGTTTTTAATTCAGCTGTGCACTTAGTTTTTTATTTTATTTGGAACACAACAAAATATTATACTATCCTCATTTTCAAATATGTATCGCAATTCGCACTGATGTTTGACCTTGGAGAACTATTTTATTGTGTATATTCTGAATAATCTAAAGAAAACCCGGAAAATAAATGCTTAGTCACATCTCGGCAACACAAATATTATTTTAAATTTTCAACCTTATTTCAAACCAGCTAATGGTGACAAAAGATTACGCGGTTGTGTACCGTTTAAAATCGTAGTCAGTCGGCGCCTTAACAATCTATAATAATTAAATCATAACTGAATCATTAACATACGCGTAAAAATAAATGAAACAATATTGTTGTCAACAGCACTTGGTCCAAATGAACTCAAATCTGACAAAAAAAAAATTGATATACAATTTTACCGAATCGGGTGCAAAACGAACGGGGGCAATCGAAACTGGGGGCATAACAAACGGACCCAGCTCACCGTACACATTCACGTAGGAATTTTCTTTCCGTTTTTTTGTGAAAATGTTGTATTGCCTCGACCCAACTCGACCAGATTTTTCTAAATTTGATGCTTGACATATCTCTAACTATTCCTCCTATAGAAATATAAAAATACACAACAGATTTTTATTTTAGCTATAGGTATATTGTTTATTTTTATTATAATATTTTCTAGACATGTCCCGTCTTATTACAAAAAAATGCTTAAGTACTGGTTTAAACCAATACTAAAAGGTCTAGGATTGTTACGGTATTAAAGTTAGTACCAGGACCAAAATGTGTTCCGATTACAAAACGAAGACCATTCGAGGATCAGTTAGTACCAATGAAGGTCCATGCTTTTAAAATATCCACAGATAAGAAACAAAAATGGCATTCTTTCATTCGTTCGTACAGTATTTATTTGAAGCAACGTTCTGTTTCTCTAAATATTGATATAATAGTATCACTTGAAATGCTTAAATAATTATTTATCAATACAAAAATAGGTCATCAATTGTATAAGTTACACTATATTGAACAAGCACAACTTGTACTTTTGACGCGCTTTTTATAAACAAGTTGTCATATTTTTTAACACATAAAGCGTGATTTAAATATACTGCGGGCGGCCGGCGCGCGTAATTTGAGAGTTGAGACGAATGTTTTTGTTGCGTCCTATACCTAATAATAAATACCTGAATGCACTTCTTATTTTTATTAATTGTTTTTAGTACTACTGTTACTGTTAAGTGGTTTGTTCGTGAGTTGTTGTATCTGGTTAAATTGTGAGCTACAGTACCTAATTTAAAATGGAACAACAAAAGAAAAAACGGGGTGAAATCTAGAGTTCTGAAGAAAAAGTTAGTAAAACATGGATTTTAAATTATTATTAGGTATAAGCAATGCTATGTATCATCTTATTTCGACTACTTAACGAGAAGTTCTTATTATTATAGGATATATTACGTCAACTTATTGCTCAATCAGCACATATTATAGAAAATAAGTCCACGAAAACATCTGTAAACATGCAGAAAACAAAAGAGTGGAACGTGGTGGTGTACGGATTTGTGAACCTATACTTGTATCTAAAATCTTCTTCACTCAATTCAAAAGGATTCACACGATAACGTATTGTCTGTAAGATCGCCGAGGCGTCTCCATCATATCCAAGTATTCCAAATTCATCAAGTCAATCATATTTATGTCCATTTTTAATAATTTGTAAATAAAAAGACACACAACAACGACAACTGACAACAACGCTAACCTCAAATAAATTAGTACCGCAGTTAGTCCAATAGATAAACTAGGGGTCTCTGTGGTTTAACTTTAGTACCATGGATAGTTCATGAACTAGTGATAAACTTCATTTTATAATAACGTTTTATTTAGTCATGGTTTAAACCTAGTAATAATCCTAGTACTAAATTTAGATCGCGTTTTGTAATAAGACGGGTCGTGTTTTATTTTCAGGACAAGAAAAAAAAATTAGTACAATAATAAATAAAAGAATCGATAACTTTACGATTTAGACAGTCACTAGCGTATAATAAATGTCTTTTGCCACAGTACATTCAAAGGGACCGATGTTTTTGTGTGAGTAAGCTGTACGGTGCATGGAAAATACACACTGCATTTGATGAGATAAGGTTTATATTTGATTGTACGTTCCGATCTTTGAAATGCGGGTGTGTGCGCGACTGCGTATCTATTGCTTTTACTGAACTGCATGTGTAGTAGTTGGCTAGTGGTAGGGACAAAGTGGAGACACAGAGTGTTCCGATACATTTTAAACTACTGGGAATATCTCCTTATTTCTTATATCTATGATTCCACCGAATCAAACTTACTAAATTCGCCGTTCGGTCAAGAGCCGCTGAAATCAGTGCTCTGACTAGAATACCTCAACAGGATGTCCAATTTTAATGATTTTAACTTAGATGCTAAAGATTTGTAGATTAAAAGTTTGTTTTGTCAGTATTTCCGTAAAAAAAAAATATAGTTACCTGAAAGAATAGTACGAAGCACACCCACTGGTAGTACGTGTAGTACTTCTTCTCTTGCGTGCTGTCGTACTCATTCGCTATGCCTGGATGCGCCACCTCTTTGCCAACCTGCAATCAACAATACGCTTGTTAGTTTCGCAAACATTTGCATGTGGCCCAGAAGTTTCAAGTTACGGGGAAACCATGTCCGTTACAGTGTCAATTTATTTTCTGATTCAAATGATTTGATTCCTACCATTTCTTACCATGATTGTGAGACCAAACACGTCATTAGACGTTCAATATAGCAGTGATTTAGCCTAAGTTGGAGCCCAGTTGGCTATGACTTCCTCATTCACATACAGAATCCTAACACATATCAAACATTGGATTTATCACCCCCTCTAGTTTGATATACAACGCGAAATACAGTATCAGTCACTTAAACTATAATGAACAATAAATATGCAATGAAATCGAATTCTTGAAACGATGAAGATATGAATTTCAAATTAAGTGATGTGAAAATCTTGAAATCGGGTTTCATGGAAATTTTCAAATAATCGTTTTGAAAGCCAAATCCAGTGTTTCGAGTGTTTTGTATTTATAAATTTGTTAGTATTTTGAACTGAAAACTAGCCTCTATGCTTTATCTAGGCATTGTCCTTGAAGGTGATTTATTAAAAAAATCTGACTGCCGGCCATAAGTCCTCAAATTAACTCAAATCGATCCAGAGATATGAAGATCGTGACGTGTCATAAATAACTTGATGTTGATTTTCAGCTCATGTTTCCGATACCTAAGAATCGTTGTATTATTCATCCTAAAGTAGGTATCCCAAATTCACAAATTCACGTGAGAAAATGTGTTGATTCCAAAGTGTACTTATTATGTAGAATCATTTGGTGATTTATAATCTTATAGTAGAAATGAGGTTTCTCGTGTGAATATTATGTCAGGTAGATACCCATTATCAATGTTGCTTTCAGGAATTGTGCCGAAATGACCCCATCTCCCATCACATCTCTTTTACATTATAGGACCAATAAGAGTTTTCGGCAAAGTGTAGGTTATGCGTGAATGGCATCATAGTTAGAATTTCAGCCTTTTCGCCGCACAAAACAAAAGCAAAGACGAATCACGACACTAGTTTTATATATGGACCAAAATAACAAACTCGATTGCTGCTGATGTACACAGTAACAATTTATTAGTCAGATAATTTATTAGTCAATAAGAGCGCGACAAGTGAACGCTGACCTTAGCCAACACCCATCTGGGACGATTGTGTGCGATTTGCGAATCTCTGCAACGACTATACTAGGGCTGCATGACTTCTGAATAGTCGTACTTCGTTAGGTATAGGCAATTAAGTCACGTTAAATATCAATTGAATGATAACGATAAAAATCGTTAACATGTGAGGAATAAATAAATCACACTAATAAGTATTATAAAAGCGAAAGTTTGTGAGTGTGCGTGTGTTTGTATGTTTGTTACTTCTTCACGCTTAAACGGCTAGACCGTTTTTTTTGAAAATTTGGTATGTTGATAAAGCTATCTACTAAAAGTAAAAGTAGCCTATGTGTTAATCCAGGGTATAAGCATACCCTGGATTAACACATAGGCTACTTTTTATCCCGGTCTATGGGGGTGAAACTGCGGGACGGAGCTAGTATTTTATAAAGGGTCTCTGGTGCTAATGTTTTTAATAAAGAAAGATTGCGATACGCGAAAAAAATTGTGGAAGGTTATGATTAAAAAATCCCTCTATGTATAAATAATATTCAACCAAGTAAGAAATTGATGAACGTAGTAAGTAGAGTCGCAACATTTACGATTGAGTAGGAATGAACTCAACTTGATGAAATATGATAAAGAGAATGGACCCCGAGATACAATGATATAGCAGGCCACCTCCTGCCGTTAATAGTGTTAATACATATATATATATATAACCTAATTGGGTACCACTTGACCCCAAGTCGATCCTTTGAATTACCGAAATGAAACTGGTCACGTCATTTGTCTTGTTTGGCCAGGAACCTGTGCCCAAGGAAACATAATTAACCTCGTGGAGATTAATAGATCATTACGTAGGCGGTGATCTATTGCGAACAGGGAATATATTGTCCAATTATATTACCTTTGACCCACAAATCATGGAACTTATGTAGTAGACGTTTGAGGGATTCGAGAGAATAGCAATAATATGGATACTGAGTATGAAACACGGAGATTGTAAAAAGTTGGATTAATCAAAAGAAATCTTGTCGCAAGGATGTTTTGATCATAGTGGATTTTTAGCAGAGACTTCTTAAGAAACCTGACTTAAGGAGCTCGTGACTAAGTAATAACATCCGCACGGGTAAATCCATCAGGTTAAGCTACGCTTGCCGGGGCTGGTCCGTGGAAGGCTGACCAACTTTATATACCGAGACTCCTCCGTATCACGCAAAGCACGTTAAGCCGTTGGTCCCGGCTGTCATTCGTGGATCTTTGACAGTCGTTACGGGTCGTCAGAAGCTCGAAAGTCTGACAACCAGTCTTACTAAGGGGTATCGTATTACCCAGTTACTGGGTTGTGGAGGTCAAATAGGCAGTCGCTCTATATAAAATACTGGTATTCAGCTGCATCCGGTTAGAACTGATGCCGACCCCAACATAGTTGGGAAAAGGCTAGGCAGATTGTCTTCTTAAGAAAGCTGACTAGTGACATCCCAATAAAAAATTACACAAATAAGTACACAATACAGACTTATCACGATTCTACCATTTAGCAACCCTAACTTACTCGTGCCCAATCAACTCAACAAAATGAGAGGAAGCCAGCAGTTACGGGGATCTGCGCATGCGCAATTGACAGCACCTACCCGACTAATAGACGGTGATTTGTACTCCAATGAAGATGTAGTAGCGATTGTAATAGTGTTAAACTGGTGACAACAATTTATTCAGATCAATCAATCTGCGTAGCCTTTTCCCAACTATGTTGGGGTCGGCTTCCAGTCTAACCGGATGCAGCTGAATACCAGTATTTTACATGGAGCGACTGCGTATCTGACCTCCACGACCCATTAACTGGGTAATACGATACCCCTTGGTAAGACTAGTTGTCAGACTTTCGGGCTTCTGACGACCCACGAAAAGATCCAAAGATGATTCAAAGATCCACGAATGACAGCCGGGACCGTGCTTTTCCTAGGCATGGAGGAGTCTCGATATGTAGGTAATGATGGTCACCCATTCACAGACCGACCCCGGCAAGCGTAGCTTAACCTGGTCGATCGACCCGTGCGGCTGTTATTGCTCAGCCACGAGCTCCTCGCTACACTAGAGCCTCTAGCGGCGAATTCGTAAACGATAGCCCTCATTCAATTATTATTATCTACCAACATGGTGTGTTGGACCCAAAAATAATGTTCAAGAAACTAAAAGGGATTTGGGTTACATTGTGTGGTTAATACAAGAAGTCATTAGTGTATAATATACAGCTGATTGTGTTTGCATTATTTATAGGCTGTTGACTTAAGAGGTACACTGGCCTACTCATGTAATCATACTTTATGGCTAGTTATGTTCACTAGGTAATAACGATGATATGACTGATATGACAATACTACATCAGATTTCTACCAGTATCTATCCAATTTTTTGTATTCCAGGGTTGGCTTCCAGTCTAACCAGTATTTTACATGGAGCGACTGCCTATCTAGGCAAATACCATAATATATTAATATCTACTAGGTTTAATTATATTGCAAACATTTGATCTACAATGTAAAGATATGAAATTTATGTACAGAGTGGAAGGCGCTGACGGCTGTGACACAGTTCATACTACTACGGTCGTCAACGTATTCTCTTGTTTAATGTCACCCATTGTTGTCACATATTATCCTTAGACCAAGAGATATTTGGAACATGTAGTGATGGAAATAAACTATTCTATTCTATCTGACCTCCACAACCCAGTTACTGGGTAATACCATACATTTATCTGTTCTGTGAAAGATCCACGAATGACAGCCGGGACCAACGGCTTAACGTGCTTTCCGAGGCGCGTAGGAGTCTCGTTATGTAAAGATGGTCACCCATCCACGGGCCTACGCAAGCGTAACTTAACCTGATGGATCGACCCGTGCGGCTGTTATTACTTAGCCACGAGCTCCTCTTCAGTATTCTATCTAAGTATACGTATAAGTTACTACCTTTTGCCCGCGGCTTCGCTCGCGTTAATTTAGAATTTGACAATCAATTCAGGTTGTACTCTGCTTGTGTAATAATATAATTCAATCATGATTCGAAAGCCACGTGGCGCCATCTATTATCATAAGAACGTTATTGTTGTTTTCCTCGCGAACAGTACTTTTTTTCGGGATGAAAGGTAGCAGTCCGTTTCTGTACACCTGACAACGTATATGCAAAATTTCAGGATGATCGGTTCAGTGGCTTAGGCGTAAAAAGGTAACAATCAAACTTACTAACGCATTTATAATATAAATAAATAAAAATAAAAAAATAAAAAAGCCTTTATTTCTGTGCAGAGAAATTACGAAAAAAAAAATCTTATTCTAATTAAAATTAAGTTGTTAAATTTAAAAGAAAAAAATAAGGTGAGTTATTATTTTACATTTAAATATCTGTAAGAACCCCTCTCCGTGTGAAGGCCTCCTGCAAAGATATCCAGTCCTCTCTGGACTGAGCTGTTTGTAACCAGTAGTCTTCCCATCTAGCGTAAGGTCTACCTAATTTTCGTTTTCCTACAGGACCCTTCCAAGCCGTCACTTTTTTCGCCCATCTCTGGCCTTGAAGACGTGCTACGTGTCCTGCCCACTTCCATTTTAATGAAAGAGCATGTGTTAAACCATCTGTAGCTTTAGTAGTTTGTCTTATTTTTGTGTGTCTTATTTTTTGTTTTCTTTATATTCAACATGCTACGCTCTATTCCTCTTTGACACTCAAAATGTAGAAAAAGAGTACATACAAGTTATCCAAAGCATTTATAAGAATAGCAAGAGCAGAGTAAAGCTGGAGACAGTCGGCCCATGGTTTCCTGTTGAAAGAGGTGTGAGACAAGGAGATCCAATATCCCCAAAGCTTTTTATAGCTACACTAGAAGGTATAATTAGTCAGCTAAACTGGAGTAGATTTGGAATATCTATTAACAAAAAATACCTACACCACCTACGGTTTGCAGATGATCTGGTGCTAATATCAGAAACGGGTTCACAACTTCAATGTATGATTGAGTCATTAAATAAGGCTAGTAGACTAGTAGGCCTAGAAATGAACCATTCAAAACAATGGTGATGACCAATAGCACTAAGAGAGCAATAGCCATTGATGGAAAATTACTAGAGTACACCGATTACTATATATACCTTGGCAAACAAATAAGTATGGACCGACAAAATAATGAACGGGAAGTTGACCGCAGGACACAGCTGACTTGGAATAAATATTGGAGCTTAAAGGAGGTGTTCAAGAGTAACCTACCAATAAGCATTAAAACCAAAGTACTGAACTCCTGCCTCATCCCTTGTCTAACTTACGCTTGCCAGACTTGGAAATTCAGTAACAAGGTAAAAAATAAATTAATAACGTGTCAAAGAGGAATTTATAATATAAGTTAGGATATTATTCTTAGTGAGCCTATTGCTATCAACCGGGCACAAGTCCAGGCTCCAGGTTGCTACTGAGACATTACAGATGGGACAACCCAATAACATTTTGCCCGACCCTGGTATAGAACCAAAGACCTTATGCTCAGCGTTAGCGCTTGCGGTCACTAAATCAACGAGGCGGTCTCAAGTATCTATCTACCAACCTGAAAAATCCAACAAATCTGTTAATATGCTGACAAAGTATATTGATAGACTAACTTAAATCTCAAGATATTAACCCTCCCTGCTCTGTACATCTACGCGGCCTTTTTAGTTAAATCAAACGTCAGTAGCTATGACACATTAACTAGCAGTAGACTCAAAAATACATTACGCAATAAAACATCCCACACTGTAGTATATAGCAATAGCATTTTTTGTATGGGCATAAAGATAATAATAAGTTACCTATAGACATTAAGAACCTACATTCAATTGGTATTTTTAAAAGGAAGCTAAAAGACTTCCTGATTAAAAAGGCATATTACTCTGTAAAAGAATTCCTTGAAGAAAATAATTATTAAATATTAAAAGATTGTTGAATAATGTAATGTAAATTGTAAGAATAGTCTGTTAAAATAAAAAATAAAATTTGAATAATGATAATTAATATAATATAATGTAAATTGTATATCTATAATACTGAGTACCTACGTATACCTATGTTTTTAAATATTTATAACAATTTAAATTGCAATGCTTTAACAGGCAACTAAGTTCTAAGAACCTACTATTGTTAACATCTTCAAAGTTATACACTTAGTTCGCAATAAAGAATTTGAATTTGAACTTCTGCCCGCGACTTCGTCCGCGTGAAATTTCTTGTTCCCTCGACCAACCCCGTCGGCGTCGTATCACATCGCCAACCCGCGCTATTACTTCGTTTTTGTTTAGCGTTTTTTTTTTTGGTCGGCTCCTAATGGTCGTGGCGTGATGTTAGATAGCCTATTGCCTTCCTCAAGAATTGGGCTATCAAATGCAAATAGAATTTTTCAAATCCAACTGGTAGTTCCAGAGATTACCGAGTTTAAACATACAAACAAACTCTTCAGCTTTATTACTAGTATTAGTATAGATGTAGTGATTGAATTACCAAGATTACTTCTTAAACCAAATTATATAGATATCAACGTAAGATTAGACTACGGATGCTGTAGCAGCCTGTAACCCACTAAGCATCTTAACAGCCTCACGCGCAGTAAACGAGACACAATAGAAGCGTTTTATTGTTATGACGGCTCTAGCAGTACAGTCACAGATTAATACAGATGGGACACTCCTCAAAATCATTTAAATTAAAAGCGACTGTTGCTACGACAAAATAAAGTGCAATTCAAGTCGCACAACGCTTCATTACCTACAGTTATATTCACCTATAAGTTGCCCCTCTGTCGCGTAACTCTTATACCTTCTGACTCGTTAGGGTTGTCTTCTTTTACGACGCGGCGCGTGAGTGACTATAGACCTAACGTGCGAGCCGGCCGCACACGCCGAATTGACTCAGTGAGATGAGCCCTCCGCTGACTTGCAGCTTCATACCTAAACTGCGGAGTGTCCTATCTGTATTAATCTGTGGTATAGTGTCCTTGAAAGTGTTAACCACCTCGAATTACCCTTACTAAGATATGCACCAAGAATTCCAAGATAATCTTCAAGATACTCCATACGACTTGGGAGACCAGAAACAACCAAACAAAGTTAAAAGTCAAGACATCGAGATTCGGGTGTCAGTATTAAAACAATTAAATCAATGATAAAGACAGGCTGAACACGAATGGAAGCGACAATGAAATCGGAAGCTCTGCCTAATTCGCGGAGGTGCTGGCTCGCTGCCAATATTGTGTTACAAATGTTACCATTATAATTAATTCGAGGCATACTAACATGACACCTTCATGGGCGGCCTGGAAAGGTTTCCGATGATGGAGAGGATCAAATTGTGTAGGTATACATTTGATGTCAAAGTACGAGAACCGTCTGAACCTTGAAGAGTGGCAGAAAGAAGAGGAGGTCCTACAATACAAAGCGGTGGGTGATTTCGGGACTAAAATGATGAAGTATTAATACGAGATTCAACATCTACGAGATTCCCGGTATACAGGGTTATTGTTTATTGACCAATATCCTCGTAAGGGGTTACTGTACTTCTCATTATGAACAACTTTTACTACGGGAACAAACCTGAACTCATGAAAAAAAAATCAGCTGTTCAGTACATTTATCTACATCAAACTCGTCAAAATGTAGGGAGCAGCAAATTTTTTTTTCGCGATTTCAGGTTTGGTCTCATAGTAAAAGTTGTTCAAATAACGAGTACAATGACCCCTTAAGAGGATATTGGTCGATAACCAGTAACCCTGTATAATATGCATGAACAATATGAACATACACCCACAATTGGCTATTACAGATATTATGGAGAAATAAAATTTGACTAAGAGATTACGCACTGTAAAAATGAGTGGGTAGCAGCACTAGCAGCGTCTCCCTGTCTGCTAAATCAACAAATTGCAATTTGTGATTCATCACAACAGCCACGCGCGAGCGCTGCGTTGGGCCACCCCCAACGCCACGCTCGCGCTTGGCCGACATTATTTTTTTTCTAATATAACATAAATCACGCCTTGTTTCCCCGAAGGGTAAACAGAGCAACAGAGAACCTCATTTCGTCAGTTATGTTTAAGTTACAGATGCAATAGGGGGCGAGCCTATTGCCATCAACCGGGCACAAATCCAGACTCCGGGCTGCTACTGAGAAATTCCTGATAGAGAAACCCGATAACACTTTGCCCGGCCTGGGAATCGAACTTAAGACCTCATGCTCGGCAATAGCGCTTGCAACCACGAGTCACTAGATACTTTTTAATCAATTGTGGATACTCTAGCAAACGCTTCTAGACTTTCAGACTTGAGTGAGAATCAAGTCAGTACAGACTTCATTCACTCTTCTTTCTTCATTCAGTCCATCTATCTGTGGAATGCGCTCCTTCAGGAAATCAGGATGGTAACCAACCGATTATCCTTTATTGTTAAAGTTCGTGAGCACGTTCGCAAGATGTTGGCAGTATCATCACAACGGTAATGTTTTTCCCATTGTTTGTCTTATTTGTTTTAGTTTATTCGTGTATTAGTGTATATTTATATATAATTAGGTATACATTATTATATTTATAGTTTGTAATAGGTATATAAGTATCTTTATATTTGAATAAATATTTATTCCTTAATTTTTCATCATTGCGCCTGCCACTGTTTGTCTCTGCATCACCCAAAGGTTGACTGGTAGAAAATGCCTATGGCATTAAGTCCGCCTCTGTACATTTGTGTGCTTGAAGTATTAAATAAATAATAAATAAATAAGTCATCATCAATATCAATAAGTACCTCAAATCATAAAGCAATACTTCTATTATGACAATCTTCCAAAAATAAACCCCTATATAATCACATATCCCATAAATAACTCCTAATATGAATTTGTAAACCCGATATATATGAGCAGCCAGGACAACAAACATATCGACATTAACATACAAGCCCATTGAAACATTTGTTGAGAGGGGCCACTGTCTCATAAATGTCACGATACAGTACGCGGTTAGGGCTCTCACAACGCAGGGAAGGGGGTTACCAAAGGGCACCAATTAGCCTGAAGGCCCTTGACATGGAGTGGAAGACTGAGTCTGAGCTCTCGTGGCTGCTGCCCAACTCGGGCGGGCCCAGCGCGCGATGCCGGCAGCTCTACGCCGGCATCTTGAGGAGCATGGCCCTCTACGGTGCCCCCATCTGGGAAGACTCCCTCCGAAGGAGGGAGAACGCCGCCGCATTGCGGGCGCCTCAGAGGGCCATAGCCCAGCGGGTCGCGCGGGCCTACCGGACGGTGGGTTTTGCGGCGGCCTGTGCTCTGGCCGGCACCCCCCCTTGGGAACTCGAGGCGTGGGTGCTCGCCAGAGTATACGAGTGGACGGCGGGGCGGAGGGCGAGAGGAGAACGCCCGGCCCCGGAAGAGCGCGAGGCCCTCCGACGGGAGTCGCGAGACGCCATCGTCGTCCACTGGACGGGAGAACTCGCCACTGCAGTCTTTGGCCGCCGGACCCTCGATGCGCTCGGGCCAGTGCTGCGAGACTGGCTCGAGCGGTCGCACGGGTCCCTCTCCTTCCGTCTGACGCAGGTGCTGTCCGGACACGGCTGTTTCGGGTCGCACCTGCACCGAATCGGACGGGAGGAGACGCCGTCGTGCCACGGTTGCGGCGCGGCGGAGGACACGGCGCAGCACACCCTCGGGTCGTGCCCGTCGTGGTCCGAGACGCGCCGCGATCTGGTCGCGGTGATAGGACCGGACCTCTCGCTCCCCGGCGTGGTTAACGCCATGCTGGCGGATGAGAGGTCCTGGGCGGCGGTCGCCTCCTTCTGCGAACACGTCATGTCCCAGAAGGAGGCGGCGGAGCGGGCGCGGGAGGATGATCCTCACGCGGCGCCGCTCCGAAGGCGGAGGAGGGGTCGAAGAAGACGTGAGTTTGATACTCATCTCCGACCCCTCCCAGGTGGAGGCCAGCAGGCAACGGGTGCGGGGGCACCCTTGCCTGTATCGCACGGACCTCCACCAGTGCCGGACGGGAATGGTCAGGTGCTCCCGGCCATTCCCGTAGCCCCTCAACCTGCTGGGGGGCAAGCGGGGCCCGCCAGCTAGGCGGGCATGCGCCGGGAGGGTTGTGAAAAAAAAAAAAAGGCTGCAGTCGCTCCATGTTAAATACTGGTATCTAGTTGCATCCACTAGAAGCCGACCCCAGTCGTTCCTATAGTTGGGAAAACGCTAGGCAGAAGAGATACAAAATATTTGGTAGACAAAAAAAACTTACCTCTCTGGCAAAGGCATCAGGCATGGTGAACGTCGACGTAATCCAACAGAAGGTGTTGACTACATTGACGGGTAACCCACTCACGATGCACTGTATCGGCTGGCCCACATACTGGGTAGCCGTTATGATCAAAGAACATGTCAGTAGCAACACTGTCGTGAACACATTGTGCAGCCGAAACACCGCATTGTCAGTCCTAATCGGCTGGAACTTGAAGTAAACACTTAACCCTCCTAATAACTTTAACATGTTGCCTTATTTCGGCCTCGTGCTATCTATACATGGATAGGAATGTGTGATACTACTCAAAATCAGTCTTGTAGTAATTGATACGACGCGGCAGTGGATCGCGTGTGTTATGGTCGGGGTTACGTTGTCATCTGAAACAAGAGATAAATAGGTTATTATTCAAAGCCAGATTCTATTTTCTTTTAATCTATACTACTCGTAATAATAAAGCTGAAGAGTTTGTTTTTTTTTTTTGTTTGAACGCGCTAATCTCTGGAACTGCCAGTCTGATTTGAAAAATTCTTTTGGCATTTGATAGCCCAATTCTTGAGGAAGGCTATAGGATATTTAACATCTCGATAGAACACTCAGGAGCCGAACAAAAAACAATCAGAAGGAACGCTAAGCGAAAACAAAGTCGCGAGCAGGATATGCGATGTGACGAGGTGGGCCGATGGATCAAGAAATTTCACGCGGACGAATCGCGGGCAGAAGCTAGTATATTACATGGCTACTAATGTTTGAGCCTAGAAGAGTAACCGGTCCATGAAGGAACTTTTGAAGGGTGAGTTGCCTACGGCACTCAAGCGCAAGCTCATGAACATGTGTATTCTTTCCGTCTTCACCTATGGTGCATAGATTTGGTCTTTATCTAATATCCAGAAGTCCAAACTCAGGGTCTGCCAACGAGCAATGGAGCGCAGTAAATTAACGGATCATGTTCGAACCACAATACTGCGCTCCAAAACAAAGATAGCTGATGTGGCTCAAAAGGCTAAACAACTTAAATGGGACTGGGCAGGGCATGTCTGACAAATTGTGGACCCAGATTGCACAGAACTGTTGCCATGAGACAGTGAGGCGGGGCCGCGGCAGGCCACGTAGGATATGGCGGGATGAACTGGACAGATTCCGTCAACACAGGAAGGAGGACGCGCGGGCTCGCGAACGGTGGAAGGAGTGGAGGGAGGCCTTTGCCCAGGAGTGGGATAGCGCAGGCTAACAAAAAAAAAACATAATAATAATATTTGAAAAAAAAGACAAACGTGTTGCACGACACCAACATTAGTTTAAAGGAGACTTTAAATTCATGCCATCTCTTACATTTTGTATCAAAAATGTGGGTTTCGTGCAACTCACCGAATAACAATATTTAAATGTTAATATACCTAGCTCATAAACACGTAAAACGTTTAATATATAGGAGTACTAATTAACAACTAAATATCTAGAAGGAAAACATTGAATATATACCATGCATGAACAATTTAAGCATTGTATATAAACCACTGTATGACATCCACAATGGTTTGCCATACTTAATTAATAATCATTTAATGTGTAATTTAATTATTAATATTTATTTTTTTCCTCCTGATTCATAATACCCGACCCATTAAGCATATATAGGGTATTCAAAACAATACCCTTCTAGAGCAATTGCATAATAAAACTTAAATTCAGACGAATAATTTGTATAGGTACATATAGTTCTAACTCATTAACTTGATGCTTTTGTTAATCATTTGTACTCAAAACTAGCCTATATTTAATTGGTAAACATTTGTAAAACCATCTAGAAATAAATATAAATATACAGCTTACGAATCGAAAAAACATTACGATGTAGGCTGCAAGTTGCAACAATAAGCCGAAATCTTTTAAACGCACGTTGGCGTGACGATGTTAATAAAAAATAAACTAATGCCCTAATTTGGCACAGTATCATCAAATACAGACAGGACCTCTATACGCACCAATATGGATGACATTAGGACACAACTTTTTGTCGAATCAGAATATTCAGAGCCCACCAAAGGTGGTGGTGGTTCAGGTTTCATGGCTTAGCAATATAGTAAAGCACTTGATGAAGTTGCACCTACTGTAGAAGGAGAAGAGAACGTAGTAGAGATCATCCCGGAAAATATGTAATAATATGGGTATGTGTAGCTGTTGTACACCGGCACGTCCTAGAACCAAAAATTCGAAGACACGTGACATCTACCAACCCGCATTAGGCCCGCGTGGTGGAGTACAGCCCATACCCACTCAAAGAGAGGAGACCTATGTCACAGCTGTGGAAACGATTATGGTGATTATGGTAGCTGTTGTAAAGGAGGAAGCCTACTTAGCAGTGAGTGGAACAAGGCTGTCGATGATGATGATGATGATGGCAATGCTATGAACACTATCTTTCCTAAAATGAACTCATATTACACCTGCCAGGTTACTTTATGAACCACTAATCAATCAGGTGGCACTTAACACGCGATTGATGCACGTTTGTCGCTAACTGTGGCATCGCGTGACGGTTTAATATTAGCACATAGTAATAACACAGGATATCTGCACGTAACACACTAGTGTTTGATGATATAGTGAGCACATAGCACATGCTACGGGAAGCTATCTTTGGACACAGATGAGTAGACACTAACGAGTGAGAGAATATTATAGCCTTCTTAGTTAACAAAATTGCCTCCGCGAGTTGCGATATACAGTATGGAACCGACACCATTTGAAAGAAATTAAACGACTAGTATTAAAAACCATAAATTAAAAAAGTTATTTTTCAAACAAAATAAATATCAAAATAAATTCAGTAAAAGTAATCACTCTGTTTAGACAACCGAGCTGTGGTGCACCACAGTGCCCAACACATTGTTCGCCAAACAGGATTTTTTTTTTTTGCACACGTGTTCAAGGATTCAAGTTCTTTGACTCATTGACCTAGTGATCCAATTCTACAGTGTTCAAATTTACTAAAAATAAAACTACTTTCTGACCTAATTACTGGAACGATATCGTTATTTTTTTTGTATATCGTCAGCAAATGCGATATCAAGTATGTGGTTGGATTTATTGCATAGATGTGAGTTCCATACCGTATGTAAGAACTTAAATATACTCATCTGGCGCATCTTGAGCAGCCACCTACAACTTACTGTCTTCTAGCTCATAATATACTATTCTTATACTGTTAGTGTTGACACGAGAGCAGATGCAAATCAGCAAGTCTACAAGTAGAGGGTCTGTAAATAAGTTTAATGCTTTTGGCAGCATCTGCACTTCTTGCAGTTTGTAATTCCAAGTCTTCAAGACACAATATGGGTATAAATCTTTATGCATTTGAATTCAAGGCTTAGGCGGTGTGAATTTTAGAGCTTTGCATCGTAGGTACCGTAACAGGAGCTAAAGAAAAGGTTACTGCGAAAAGTTTAAATAAAATAAATAAATATTATTTTTTTAGATTAGAGCAGAAACATTATAAACAAGCCGGTTACGCGGCCTGCAACTTTGGTGATACCACTTCTAAAATGGAAGCTGTTACAAACGAGGTTATGGACCTTATTATACATATTACAGGTATTATAGCGGTATCTAAAGAGTTGATGGTCAGCTTGTCTCATGATAAACATATTTTTACATATGATATGATATTACAAAAGATATAGCAGCAACCGATCCAGGATGAACCGTCTGTCTTGTTAAAGTTAATTAGGTAATTCAATTTTATTGCAATGACGTCGAATCGTATGTTACCATATCACCACATACGACATACAAGCGGGGGCGGGGCTCAGCACAAATGAGCATCGTAATTTATCAGATGACAATCTAAATGGGCAATAATCTTTCAACATTGACTTGTTCTGACATTTATAAATAGGTAATCTATTTCGTCAAAGGATGCACTTACAACCTGTACATAAAACACTGGACAATCGCACGCTATGCCCTGCGTAAGCGCATGTGGTAAGTATTTGGACCGGCCCGTAAAAACAGAAGCTGTTTACACATACTACAAACAAAGTTCAACGACCTCTGTTATCGCGAGAACATAACTACAGTAGAACTAACTGCACCTCGTTAAGATTACCTACGTTTATTAATTTGCCATGCACCAGGTGAAGCTAATGGGAGTATGATTAAAGGAAAAGGAAATTAAAGTGCTACTAGTATAACTTTATGGTAAGAAAGGGCGGCGCAAAGGTGTAAAATTGTAAAATACAACATTATTTTTAGTATAAATGCGAAACCTGAATATAGTTTGTTCAGAATAAATAACTGAATCGATTCCAATAATTTTTATACCGTGTTATATACCGTTTTTATTTATATAAATAAATATTTTATACCGTTTTTGGCCACAAAAATCTTTAAAAAAGGTCACCGATCATATGGACACCGATCGACGAACACAAGTCACGGCAAGTCATAGCGGCACTAGGCACGGGCGCACAGCGGGCGCCGCGTGGTGATCATGTTTTTGTACGGACAACCAGGTAACATAACAAGCTTATAACTTTGTGATTTTGCATGATACAGTTTTGAATTTTTGTACATACGATTCTTTCCATAAAAATACTAGACACGTGTTTCGGGTTTCACATATATTAAAACTAATGTTGTATAGGAATTTTATATAAACTTTCCCCTAAACTCATATCTTTAAGCGGTCTGCGAATGCAAAATCCAAATTGCGCCCTATTGTGTTTCTAAAAGCATAATAACTACAGAACAGTTACTGGTAAAAGTAACAATATCAAATTTAACAATCATTCAACCAACTAAGGATATCATAGTAAGCATGAATACACAGACACCCCACAGCATGATATAAAGACATAGGTACATACTGTATCAAAAATAAAGACGGTTCACTTGACGTTTGGAACCCCTACTACTTGCTCCCCTTCCTTGTTACAGCTTTATTATACGAAACCATGACTGTATAGTATAGTAGTTACAGTATCGTCTTTATTTTCTTCTGCAAGATCGCAAATTCCAAATTGACTTGTTGGCAGTAATACCTGAGGACTAGGGCTTCCAATCCCGCAGCCTGGATTCAATCTCGGTATTTGCGGGACTACGAATTCTCAATCCCGCGGGATCTCGGTATTTGCGGAATCCCGCATATTGAAAATATTCATATTTATATAAGGCAAATAAAACAATGAATTAATCAACTAACCTAACTCCACATTTATTTACGTATTACTATTAGTATGATGAGCAAATTACACCGTTTATTCTTCACAAAAAACAGTAAAAAATACTGAAAAAACAAAAAATCTATCTTCTTCAAAAAATACACCAACAAAATCAAAAAAAATCAACAAAAAAAAACACATTTTCAACTGAAAATTCAGTCCCACAAATCCCGTGGATCCTGCGCCCGTAATCCCGCATCGCGGGATTGGAAAATGACGAGGGATCCCGCAATACCGAGATCTCGGTATTTCGAGATTGGAAGCCCTACTGAGAACGTAGACATACTGAATGACATTCTTTCAGCGATAACGGTGATGGAAAAGCCAAGAAGTTAAGTTGTTAAATCTATAGTGAACGACTGATTTGCTACGATTATAAACATGAGTAATCTGGTAGTTAGTAGCACAATACATTTCTCTATAAACAAACTTATTAGTTGCAATAACAATACAATTTATGGCTTACTAAACGAGCGATGTGAGTTGAAAATCAATACACGGTTCTGATTGGCTTTATACATAGTCGGTCAATTTTATCCCTTCAGAGGGGCCGAGAGGCCGCCGGGGTCGCGGGTAGTTCGAAAGAGATACCGTGGCCCTGGCACGGGCAGCTGAAGGAACATGGGTGGGTTTTAGTCGGTAAAAGTCTGACACGCCCTCCCGCCTCTGCCCAGAGCGGGAGAAGACATTTGATGATTTCCCATCCACAAAAAAAAAAAAAAATTCACTGTTACGGTCTAAAAGCTATTTTTATTCTTTACAAAGTTCTACAACCAAGTTTTCAATCAACAGGTGTATCACAGTCACGTCTTTCATGACATCAGTTACCAGTTGACGATTACATTTTTACTGCATACATAATTCTAGTGTCATCTTGAATTTGCCGACTTCCACTCAGAATACAAAGTACTTATTTATTTTTCTCTACGTGTCTATTGTGGTATGCAGCTGCATCCGGTTAGACTGGTAGCTGACCCCAACATAGTTAGGAAAAGGCTAGGCAGATTGATTGTGTCTATTGCATACATTCTTTACACCAATTTTTAACCGACTTCAAAAAGGAGGTTCTCAATTCGTCGGAACCTTTTTTTTTTTTTTTTTATGTATGTTCCCCGATTACTCGAAGATGGCTGGACCGATTTTTATTTTTTTGGTTTTATTCAAGAGGGTATACATCACAGTTGGTCCCATATAAAATTGATTAACTTTGCTTTGGTAGTTTTTGAGTTAGCTTCAATAATACGTATTTTTTCCCCACTTTTATATGGATGATGTTCTATTTTGTTTTGCAGGTAGTGGTATTAGAATTTGTGTGGGGTAGGTACCACAACTAAAAAGTGAAAAATAAAAACTTTTTTACAAAAAAATACAACCAACTTCCAAAAACAACACTACAAAGTGAAAAATAACTTTAATTTCGGAAGTCGGTGGCAAAAAACGAAAATACATTTAACCAGACACCGACTTCCGAAATTAAAGTTATTTTTCACCTTGTAGTGTTGTTTTTGGAAGTCGGTTGTATTTTTTTGTAAAAAAGTTTTTTATACACACATAATAATTATAATAAATCTATCACATCGTCCCATAGGAAAATTTGCTTATTAAGATAAGTGCATGAGCAATGCATAAATTTATATGATTCACATTTCCTGGTTTAGATTACTCACTTAATTGTTAGGACACTTTATAATAAGCTTCATCTTAACACTTAACATAACAATAAGTATCCCGCAAAATGTTACCTTATCATGCATTACGGCGAGAGATTTTCTGAAGTTTCTGGAAGGTACAGGAAATATTTACTTCACCTACTTCTTCCTTCCTTTTTTTCCATTGCAACCATTGCACTCAGTTTCCAATAACAATGACGTAACCCTGCGTTATATTGACGGCACGCGGGTAACACGCAGGCACGCAGGTCACAGCTGCGCAAATAACGAGTATTGCTCAACTGGCGATTGTTCAGCCACCTGGTTTTGGTTGTAACTTCTTTGTACTGCGTGTGAACGCAGCACTGTCATTGACAGCTTGGAATGTGATGCATTTGAAACGTGCTTCTTTTAGTTATAGTTTGTGGGCAGTAACAATACTAACCGATAAAATGTGACCGTCGGACTTGCCTTTTTTTTTTGGTGGGAAATCATCAAATGACTTCTCCCGCTCTGGGTGGAGCGGGAGGGCGTGTCAGACTTTTACTGACTAAAACCCACCCGTGTTCCTTCAGTTGCCCGTGCCAGACCAAAGTCGGATATCTTTTATCCATGGAATAACATTGACTAGTTTTTGCATGGAAAAGCTGTCAAAAATACAAAAATTATTCGAAGGTTAAGACTTTTCCGGGTATAAAAGTTTGGTCAAATTCACCCTAAAAAAAACTTGAGGGCAATCGCTTTCAATGCGTTCCGTATTTCTACACGACTTCAAATAGGATTGACATAAGCTTTTCGGTAGCTTATGTCAATCCTATTTGAAGTCGTGTAAAACAATACAATACATTTTTGACTTTTCAGTCATGGTTATCGCTGATAGGATGCCACTCATAGAATACTATTGTCATATGTCACTTTTTCTAAGCCCTCTGAAAACCTACATGACTGCTATAGGCCAGTAGCGAAAAACCTAAGTTCATCTCCCGGGAGACCCCTTATTTTTTACATCGAAATCTGATATACTGTCGATGATTATGCACGAGTACCACGACCAACTCACACAATAATGTGCAAAATGTAGTTGAGATATCACCAAAAAATAGGCATCATAATTACGGATGAATACAGCTGAATCTAACAATTTATTTAAATCACAGTTATAATAATCCACAACTTGTCAAACAAAGTCTAGTTAAATGTGGCATATACACAGTATTCTGTTGTTACTCATGCCGGAATGTCAAGCTAGTTAGCAAAGCAGAGAAAGTATGAAATGTAAATTACAGTGCTTATTTGTCAGTTTTAAACCAAATATAGAAGCAAAATGTTCAAGGTGAACCTGATAATAAGAAGACCACACCACTTTTAAAATTAGTAACTCTATTAAGACGATGAAAGTGTCAACCCTGAGCGAAATAATTTCGTTTAGTACTATTTAGCGACGAAAATCTGTCGCAGATGTTAAAATGTCACCAAATGGAGTCGTGAGGGAATATTTAGCGATACTTTCTAGGTTGAGGAATAACAAATAAACAGTAAGAAGGAAAATGTTTGAACATTACCTGAACATGATGTAGAAATATGAACAGTACCTGGACAAAAGTGAGATCAAAGTCTGTAAATGAATATGACTAGAAAGTAGAGGTGAAGACAGTAAGTAGGTACTAAACAAAAAATTAGAAAATAATGCAATAGCATAATGAAATTGAGATTTAAAAACTGAAGACATTGTTTGAATTGAAGAGTCTATAAAATAGAACCACCTGAAATAATATGTGTCCAATACTTCAACCAAAAATCAATATTATTTAAAGAATAGCTTATAATTATGATCGGTTATTGTTATGTAAAATTAAGCATTTAAATACGCCATGTATGTAATTAGGATACCTCCGTTACCGTTACAGATGTAAACATTGAAAGGTTCCTTGACGTGGCCAATGAGAGCAGAGAGCACACAAATTATTCTGAATTAAGTTATTATGGGAATGGCACTTATTAATGTAATTCAAGTGATAAGATAACCATGGTTTACACAAGCGATTATTATTTCACTACTAATATACAGCCGAACACACCAAGACATTGTGGTCTACGTGGTCTTATTCTAAATATGTAACTGCGAATATTAGTACATATTAGTGATTGACGATTCGGAGCTCGTGGCTAAGTAGGTAATACCAGCCGCACGGGTCGAGCTACGCTTGACTCCTCCATGCCTCGGAAAGCACGTTAAGCCGTTGGTCCCGGCTGTCATTCGTGGATCTTTGACAGTCGTTACGGATCGTCAGAAGCCCGAAAGTCTGACAACCAGCCTTACCAAGGCGTATCGTATTACCCAGTTACTGGGTTGTGGAGGTGAGATAAGCAATCGCTCCGTGTAAAATACTGGTATTCAGCTGCATCCAGTTAGACTGGAAGCCGACCCCAACCTAGTTGGGAAAAGGCTAGGCAGATTGTTTTGTGACTGATGATTTTTTTTTTACCCAATAACATTTTGAACGATAGTCACCATGATTCAGCAAATCAAAGGCCTGTGCTAAATCTACTAGTGATGAAATATTAAAAATAAATAAAACAATAAGTACACACTGCGTCAACCGTTTCCACAAATTCACGAGTTTCCGCAAAGGTTAGCGTCCATAATAGGCTTCATTACGTTTTAAACGTAGGTACCTAAATGATTAAATAAAGCCATCAGGCCAATTAAAAGCAATGGCGCCAAACCACCGCACTCAATTGCACCTAAATATTTGAAAATGGCGTCGACGACCGTAGAACTGTTGAGAAAATTAACGCCTGAATGGCATGAAAATTGTTGAAACAGTTGATGACGCTGGGAATTCTGAATTTACACTTTAGGAGACTCCTTATTTATGAGAAACTTGGACAATGGATTTTATGATTATATTAAGTAAGTGTACAATATTTTGTCACAATCGATCATCTGTTATTTATCACCCCTTCAAAACTTCGGGAATTTAAAAATCTGGTATTTGAACATTAGACAATCTTTTTAGGGTTCCGTACCTCATAAGGAAAAAACGGAACATTTATAGGATCACTTCGTTGTCTGTCTATCTGAAGGTCTCTCAGTCTGTCAAGACCCTTTTTTTCAGGAACGCGTCGAGGTATCAAGTTGAAATTAATATCAAATACGTATGTATACGGTCCCTTGGAGCTCTAAAAAAATCAAGCTTCTAAGTCAACGCAATAAAAAAACACGGCCATTTAAGCGACATATTCTGATACTCGCAAGTAAATCAAAGCCTACTAGGGTACAAAGGGTACTCTCCGTTGACCTAGAATCATAAGGCTCGTACAAGCAGGCGCGACACGCGATATAATCGCACGCGACACAAAGGCACCGCGTTGCCAAGAAGCAGTCACACAGCAATTGGTAATTTTATCACATAAAAAATTTTTTTTGGGATTACAATGTTAAGTTTGTTTTTTGGGATAAATTCTTTTTAACCACGGAACCCTTAATTTTGCGTGGTCCGACACGCACTTGGCCGGTTTTTTGAAATCAATTTACGTGAGAGAAAAGGAATCAGATTAGATTTCAATTACAACAGCCCCAGCACGAAACGTGATTCGGAAACCCACCGTGGGATCAGCAGCACAAAAATCATTAGATATTCTAACTAATGGAAGAGGATTTACGGTGTGAATAAGGTGCCAAAGGAATCAGTGATAGAGAATTTGGAAAGATCAAAGCACTAATTGATTTTACAGGAGTTCTAGCAACTTTAAATCCCAAAGACTAAAGCGAGGAATTCCTCGGAAAATATCGAGCAGTGTAGGAAACAAGGAATAAAAACATACAGATTAGTTATGAACTCGTTTTCCATATTAGGCGTCTGCCTCGAATTTTGCGGGCAGCGGGGCGGCAGTGGCGGCGCACAGTGGATCGTCCCCATACAAGAGGTCGGACATAGAATTAAAAATTGAAAAAGTATTTAATTGAAAAAAATGAAATATGCAGTTGCATTACTCTATTAAGGAACTACAAAAAATGTTACTACAATTTTTTTATTTGACCAGTACTTTATGAGCAATTCGATGAAAAGTGTTATTTTTCTATGGAAATGGTCACAAAAATGTCTGTATCTCATGATTCCCTCCTTGTTTCGATTTGCGGTTTTCACTACTGTTATCTACCCATTTTATGCCACATTTTCTTCAAGGACACATGGTGCCCCCAGCGACCCCCTTCCGAGATATTTTGCTTTTAGTAACTTTACTTTTTATTGTATAACTGATGATATGGAGGTACATTAAGTATATTCATTACTGAGAATAAGTCATCCCTAAGTAGTTCCTTAATTAACAGGTGCATTTACGATTACTTTAATGACTTATGAACGCTTCTGTTGCCATACAACAAACGCGTTAATGAGTCCTTAAGTGAAGATTCCCAGTACTTGCTTAATCTAATTAGTTATTGTAATTACTATGTTAACAGCCCTTAATCTCTGCATTGTTATTGTCTAATGTCATCATTAGCTTATCAAATTCATTGCTAGTTGCCTACTTGCTGCCCTATATATTTGAGTGTGTTTAGCAAATGTAATTCAGTTGTAATTATAACTTCTACCAAGTGTTGTCATTATGGCTTTCCGTGGGTTTTCTACTTACCTAGATCTTTACGTTGCTCTTCGTAATCATAAAGATCTTCGTGACTATGACCATTTATTTAACACATTGAAGTCGAATACTAACGTCCAGTTAAGTGAAAGTGATGTGACGGATCTCAAGAACTGGTGTCGACGATTTTGCTATAGGGTTTACACCAAATGGGTGCAATCAAGAAGGACAGTTGACAGGTTCATTAACAAGAACGAAGAGTGGTTAAATTCCGATATCGTTTGGCCAGATTGCTTTAAAGAAAATGTTGTTGACACTGAAGAAGCAAATGAAAATGAGGCAGAAGAGGTAGTCAGTCCATCAAAATCAGATGCATCTACTTCAACATATACATCTCCTCGCAAACGCTTTGAAGATTTATCAACTAGACACAAAAGAAGACGTGTTAATGAAAATGTTACTAGTTGCAGTCGTCCGGATGAGCTTTTGCATACTGTTGAAAGTATACTTAAGTCTGCCGGAAAAAATTATATAGCCAGAATAATGAAAAATTTGCTGGAAAATCCTGAACACGTCTCAACAGTTATAAATGTCCTGGAAACTAAGCAGAATCCTCCGCTTCGTGAAGTTCCTACTCACAAAGCACTTGCTCTTTACGTTTACTTGCAGTTATCCAAGTGGCGTTACATCACACTTCGGGACTTTAGTTTAAAAGAAGGTCATGCGAAATACCCAAGCTACTACTTGTTAGTTAAAGAAAAGCTTAAATGCTACCCGGCAAAAGAAGACATAACTGTGACTGAAACTTCCGCAAAGATACGTATCCAAGCCCTCCTTGATCTCACCGTTAGGAGGCTGATCGATTCACTTGAATCAAATTTTGATGCTGGTGAACAACTTGTGCTTCACAGTAAATGGGGTTTTGATGGAGCTTCAAGTCAAAGCATTTACCATCAAACGACAACAACAAGTGAACAAGACTTATCCAGTGTATTTATGGCAAGTCTTGTACCACTTAAGTTAGTGACTTCTAGTGGAAGTATAGTGTGGCAGAATGATCGGCCATCGTCAACCACATATTGTCGCCCGATTTCATTTACATTTATGAAAGAAACGGAAGCGAATGTTAAGGCTGAAATGGAAATATTTGAGATCGAGATTCGTGAACGGAACCCGACTGATTGCGGCAATGCTACTGTTACTCACAATCTATGGCTAACCATGATTGATGGTAAGGTACATTCAATCATATCTGGTACATCGGCAGCAGTGTGTGATTTGTGCAAAGCTCGCCCAAGCGAAATGAATAACTTGGAAGAAGTGAGAGCTAAACCCGTGAATACAGATTTATACAAGCATGGATTTAGTTCATTGCATGCTTGGATTCGGTCCATGGAATGTTTATTACACATTTCTTACAGAATGGACATAAAATCATGGCAAGCAAAAGGTGACGAAAATAAAAAAAAAGTTAAAGATAAGAAAGAAGCCATTCAAGAAGCTTTCCGAAGAAGAACAGGCTTACTTCTAGACGTTGTTAAGCAGGGTAGTGGCAACACAAACACTGGAAATGCTGCAAGAAGATTTTTTGCAAACCCTGAAACGACTGCCGAAATTACTAAATTAGATGTTAATTTAATTAGAAGACTCGCCGTTATTTTGCAATGCATTTCCTCAGGCGAAAAAATTCAAGTCCAAAAATTCAAATCATATTGTGATGAAACAGCAAATTTATTCGTGGAATTATATCCATGGTATAACATGCCAGCAAGTTTACACAAATTGCTGATTCATGGATCACAGATAGTGGACCACTTATCAGTAGTGCCTATAGGTTTTTTGTCTGAAGAAGCATCTGAAGCAAGAAACAAGGACTTTCGCAAATTTAGAGAATGTCATACACGAAAGCATAGTAGCATCGCCACTAATGAAGACATTCTTCATAATCTGCTATTATCTTCCGATCCTCTTCTCGCCAGCTTACGACCGAAGATGACAAATAAAGCCAAAAAGTCTTCATTTAGAGAACTAGACGATTTACTCATACGTGATCAGAGTGAATTGGAGTTCATTGACGTTTCAACTGATACACTTGCTGCATGTAGTGACGTTGAAGAAGATGATGACGATGATAATGATCATGATGTCGTTATTGATGAAGATGAAGAAAATATAGTTTAAGTCTTATAGTACCTAATATTATTATTTTACAAGCAGTTTCTTTGTTAATTTCTAGTTTTTGTGTATTTTTTTTATTCTATTCTTTTTTTCTATTCTAGTTTTTGTGATTTTTTTTTAATTTTATTCTTTTTTTGTTTTGTGTTATGCCACCCATCAGCCAATAAATGGTTTTTTTCTTTCTTTTCTATTGTTGTTAGTAACTACATGGTCGTGTTAATTAATTAATTTCCTATTATAATTTAGTTTTTAGTAGTTGTTTATTTTTTTAGTTTGTTTTAGGGTACATAGTTATTTTATTTTTAAATTATTTTTACAGTGTTATATTATATAAATAAAAAATATATTTATACCTACATATTTTCTTATTGATCATAAAACTCTATTTCTTTTCGATGTGTTATTGTAAATGCGACTCAGTCATTACTAAGCTAATGATGACATTAGACAATCACAATGCAGAGATTAAGGGCTGTTAACATAGTAATTACAATAACTAATTAGATTAAGCAAGTACTGGGAATCTTCACTTAAGGACTCATTAACGCGTTTGTTGTATGGCAACAGAAGCGTTCATAAGTCATTAAAGTAATCGTAAATGCACCTGTTATTTAAGGAACTACTTAGGGATGACTTATTCTCAGTAATGAATATACTTAATGTACCTCCATATCATCAGTTATACAATAAAAAGTAAAGTTACTAAAAGCAAAATATCTCGGAAGGGGGTCGCTGGGGGCACCATGTGTCCTTGAAGAAAATGTGGCATTAAATGGGTAGATAACAGTAGTGAAAACCGCAAATCGAAACAAGGAGGGAATCATGAGATACAGACATTTTTGTGACCATTTCCATAGAAAAATAACACTTTTCATCGAATTGCTCATAAAGTACTGGTCAAATAAAAAAATTGTAGTAACATTTTTTGTAGTTCCTTAATAGAGTAATGCAACTGCATATTTCATTTTTTTCAATTAAATACTTTTTCAATTTTTAATTCTATGTCCGACCTCTTGTATGGGGACGATCCACTGTGCGGCGGAGCGGTAGCGGCAGGATTTTATGAGTAAAAACAAATGGACCGGACCTCCAAAACAGCGGCGCGGTAGCGGGGCGGGACAATGCGAGACGCGCCGCCGCCGCCACCGCCCCGCTGCCCGCGAAATTCGAGGCAGAGGCCTTATGTACCCTGGATTTCATAATACTTTAATATTGAAAACCAAGTTTTGATAAACTTCTTGGACAAGATCCAAGGAAGTCATCTTCAGAAAATAAAGCTCTTAATACGGAAACAAGTGCAACGTTATGAATAATAGATTTTAAGCGTTATTACTGGATAATGTATGGGTTCGGTTAGTATAATGGCTAAGCGAGCTGGTGGCTTTACGAGCACTGTAAAGTAGTGCCCATGGACGGAGGGGGCTATTTCTGTACAGGCTAATAAAAGGGATATACAGAACTGTTGTACTTCTTAGAATAATGGATATTTAGATTGAACATAAGTAATAGAACAATACAAGTTACAACAAAAAGGCAAATATCCGGCAATGGAAGTATTATTGAATGAAAAGCAGACTGTCGTCATGCTTACGAGCATACAACTGGTTTCATAAAATAATATATTTCGCTATGAGGAGGCTATTATTCAGTGCCGAGATGATGAACCAGTTGTTTCTCTTGAGACGAAGTTGTTGTATGGAAAATCAAATCCAGTTCCCACCTTTGATTTCTCCACTTGCACCATCACTTCAACAACTTTAACTGCTTTTTGGGCACGGGTTCAGTAATAAATTGATTTAAGTTGAAAACTGGTAACCAATTCATAATTACTGCATTATTGAATCTACCTATCTATTAACTAAAAGTTGGGGTCGAGATCTACTTTCATACTTAAAAAGGGCTTTGCCCTTTTAATTATTACTTATATAAAACTTAATAAATAGAACCACCACCTTATTAAATACATTCACTTATCTGCATTGATTGCTTCACCCAATTTAATACAGCAGACTCAAACATAATGTGATTTTAATAGAATGTATTCAATACAAAGGAAATAATTATAATATCAGGCAAATAAAATTATACAAAATTTAATTTCCTTATCGAAACTCTTATAATAATAACAAGCTCTATTAGCACTAAAGTGAATGGAATTGAATATTGTTAAGTTACTGATAAACTCCGATATATATTATACTAGACGAAGAGGTACCTAAGTAATGATTCTCCTTCGTCAATACAAATCATATCGTATGCAAGGTGCTTTCTCACTCAAGCAGCGGATTTCCAATAGATCTATTTTAGATACTTTAGCTGTAACATTTTATAATAATTAAACACTGGGTAATACGGATGCGGAAGGTCCAGCAGTGGACTGCGATAGGCTGAGTTGATTGAATACGGATGTGTATTATCTACATATCAAGGAAAAAAAAATTACCGATGGTTCATCGGAAGATAGTGAAGATTTCTAAAGCTTAGGATAAAGTCAGGATGACAATGATAATGACTTTGTAAAATAGATAGGGGAAGCCCTCGATAAGCAGTGGAAATCTAAAAGCAGATATGACGATAATAATGACAAAGTTAAAATACCAGAACCAAATATGGTAATTGATAATCAGCTGAAAACCCATGCACGTGATCACCTCAATGAAGAGGTAATTAAACCATAATAAAAATTATTCATGTGACTAAAAACAGAAACAAAGGAATCCTATACATTTGTATTAGGTCACGTAGGTGCAGGATTAAAGGAAAATTGAAGTAAACAAGACATGTTATTAAATTAAATATTTACCTAGAACAAATTGGTCAACTGCACTTGTGGTAAGCTACTACGTAAATTAGGTACCTATAGATAAGGTATTGCGGATCCAGCCTGTGGTCAGGATTCCCGTCTTTGATATTAGTTCGGAAATATAAGATACGTACGGTTTATTTTTATTTATTTATATTTATTCTTTAACAAATTTACATTTGTGCGAACAGTGGTTATTATAACATACACGAATTACACGAAGTGGTTTTAACAATAAATGTTACACAAAAATTAAGCAATTATCGTAATCGTATCGGTTTCACTTAATTAATTAATAATCACTTAATATTGGAAAACTTAAAGACTTCTGGCGCTGGGCCTAATTACCTACGTATTATTACTGAGTGGGTTTTCCCCAATACTTGAACCCTTTCTTCTTGAAAGAATTTTTGGATTAACATAACTTGAATGGAAACCGTTTAAAGCTACTTTTGCAATTCTATAAAAAAAGGATCGTGTTCCGAAGTGACAAGTACTGATGGAAGTAAAAAAGAACTTACAATAAACAATGGAACTGTAATAGCAGTAATCAAAGCAGTTGCAGTCGTGAATGTAATTAAATTCGCGGACATTACCGAGGGCACGGGTCAACTGCCAATTGTGGCCCTGGTGATATCGACACCCGCAGTATTAGTTAACACTGAAGATTCTATTACTAAAGTGGGTGTGATAGCAGAGATTCGTTTTAAAGTGATGAAAATAAAAACTGCAATCGTGGCTGCAGTGCTTCCGTTAAACAGCGAGAGAAACGAACCAATAAAGAGAAGTTTTGGGTAAAGATGGTGTTTTTCCTTAAGTGGACCCAGCCAGAACGTAAAAGTATTACAGCTATTGATATTAAAAAAATGTTCCTTATTTGTATGGGCACCTCAAAACAAACGTGCCTCTTAGGCACGTCAAAACATTATTTATATTAGGCCTAGCTCGCAGACATTAATTAACGTGGAAGAACCAAGTTTATTAGTCAAAATCTGCCTAGCCTTCTCCCAACTATGTTGGGGTCGGCTTCCAGTCTAACCGGATGCAGCTGAATACCAGTATTTTACATGGAGCGACTGCCTATCTGACCTCCACAACCCAGTAACTGGGTAATACGATACCCCTTGGTAAGACTGGTTGTCAGACTTTCGGGCTTCTGACGACCCGTAACGACTGTCAAAGATCCACGAATGACAGCTGGGATCAACGGCTTAACTTGCTTACCCAGGCACGGAGAGGAGTCTTGGTATGTAAAGATGGTCACCCATCCACGGACAACCCCGGCAAGCGTAGCTTAACCTGATGGATTGACCCGTGTGGCCGTTATTACTTAGCCACAAGCTCTTCCAACCAAGTTTATTAGTACGCCTGAAAAAATAGTTTTAATGATAATCATACTCCACTTTTCAATACAGTATTTAGTACTATGTGGCTGTTATAATTAATTCTCACCTTATTATTTTCAGAACTTAATGAATTCTAAAAGTAGCTCACATTAATAAGTGTGTTACATGTTTAGAACAATAAATTATATTCTGAAAGTTTTCACATACAAAAAGTGAATGTTGTTCTCGCAAAAACTCAGAAGCCAATGTAAAATACAGTTACAAATATAACCGATGTAGAAACTGCTACTTGCAAAGATGAACACCTATACAGGGCGCAAGCGCAACTGGGTAATCGCGAAATCCATTCTTCTGTAGTCAAATGATTGATTGAACCTAACTGCCGTAATAAAGGCAAGCTAGATTGCAGTATAACGAACTCAAAACCAAATCATGCAAGTGAAACCACAAGATGCATTTCCTTCAATAAGGAGTACAAAAGACCGTATGCATTTATGATTGTCAAGCCTATAGTAGGTCCGTGGCCCGATCGCCGAGGCCGGTCCAAATTGGCCAATTGTCGGTGTCGCTCCCAATTGACATGATCGGGCAATGAATGCAGCAGCTTGTGACACAATGCAACAAGTACCAGAAGTTTGATCATCCGATATAGGATGAATCGGGCGTAATAGCCATTTAAAACGTTTGGTGGAGTTAGGTCAGGACTCAAAAGCCGAACAATTGGGAAAGTTTTGCGTAGGCGACCCTGGAAATCATTTACGAAAGGAACTATTACAAGAACATGTTCTGTCTCCATAACATGATTAAGACAAGCACAGATGAGTGTCCCAACCAATACAAGACAATAACGATTCCAGAGAAATCTACATCAACCATGAGCTTTGAGAAACCCCGTTAAGACTGATTTTACAACGTCGTTCGCAATTTCTCTATTCGATTGTCAATCTTCATAAAGTCTGAATGCTCGTAAAACACTACATATCTTTGAATAAGGAAGCACAAGTTTAGGTCAGATTTACGTTAGATCATAGCTTTGAAAGCAGTGACACTAATAGGCTTTCTAGAAACCTGCAGTTTATTGGCTAGGTTAAGTGATGTTTCAATTGATGAAGTCATTGCAAAACATTGGCCCTTAAAGTGCATTTAATAAATATGCATAACAGGAAACCGGACAATAATGGCTTATTAGACGAATAACATGTTAAATAACAAATCAATTAGTTTAACACTAAGAAGAGCGCTTTATAAGAATAGAATGCCACTGCATAACATAACCCAGTGTATGATGATGAGAGGAAATTTTGTTGTGTAAACAATAATGAACTATACAAATAACATTTGTTTGTTATAAAAACAAACAAAGAGTATTTACAAATGCTCCGATAGTAAACTTTAACGTAGACAGTGTAATGATTATTATTAATGAGATTCCTTGTTCGTGCACTATGGTCAAATATTAGCATTAAGTACATAATTTGTGTAGAGAAAAAAACGTTTTAAATTTTATACAACGTGTCGTTTTGCATCCTCGTCAAATTTCAAGATGTGATACAGAACATCAAAATGAACAAATTTCTCCATGGGACCAACATCGTAATCGCGAAAAAATTTTCAACTATCCCATAGAAAACTTCAACGCAAACGACTCGACGCATTGGACGGCTAGTTACTCTTAAATTTGACGAGGATGCAAAACGACACGTTGTATATGCAGGGTGACTTATAATTTGAAGTATTCCTTCCAGGACGTGATGGTGTGAACCATTTGGAACAATTAAGCACTCAATAAAGCCTAGACAAAAATTCATGGGATTCGAGAAAACCCAATTTTTATGCATTTTTGAAAATTTCTCAGTATCAGCCACTAAATAATAGAGGTTAAAGTATGAAATTGCAGTTTATTGTATTAGGAACTTCGAATTGACGTAGAACCTTCATGGTTTGAGATTATTGAGTGAAACTTTTTTCACATGGTACCTATGAAGTTCTTCTTTTAAAAAATGTGCAACATTCGATTATCGACTTTCAGTTGTTTTTTTTATTCAGCTTAGACAAGAAAGATGGATACTTTGAAAATTCGAGTTATTCTTGAATACGAGTTCCGACGCGGAACTAACGCGGCAGAAACAGCTCGCAATATCAATGTTGCGTTTGGAGAGGGGATTGCTAATGAACGCACTGTGCGATTTTGGTTTAAACGCTTTCGTGATGGAAACTTTGATTTTAAGAACGAACCACGTGGAAGACCGCCCACACAGGTGAATAAAAAAGAAATGAAAGAGATGGTGGAAGCCGATCCGAGCCAAACTACCCCGGAATTAGCGGCATGGTTTAACGTTACCTTACCAACAATATTGACTCATTTTTTCATATTTTCATTTTGACGACACGGTTGGCGCAGTGGTTGAGCGATTGACTGCTGCGCAGCATGTCGCGGGTTCGATTCCCGCACGGAACAAATATTTGTACGACCTACAAGTATTTGTTCCGAGTCTGGGTGTTTTTCTATCTATAATATGTATGTATTTACAAAAAAAAAAAATGTATATAAGTAGTATATCAGCCATCTCGTTACCATAACACAAGCATTAGGTTGCTTAGCTTGGGGCTAGATGGCGTTGTGTGATATGCCCAAAACATATTTATTTATTTATATTTTATTTATTTATTTGCGTCAAATCAATAAAATAAAAAAATATGAGAAATGGGTGCCTCATGATCTGACTGATCTGCAGAAAGAAACGCGTGTTGAAACTTGTGTTGCCTTGTTGAATCGATACAGAAATGAAGGAATATTGGATCGAATTGTGACATGTGATGTAAAGTGGATTCTTTACGATAACCGTAAGCGAAAAATGCAATGGCTGACCCCAGGTCAAACGCCGCAACAGTGTCCTATAGCAAAGCTTACCAATAAAAAGGTAATGGTAACTGTTTGGTGGTCTCAGCATGGTGTTATTCACTATAGCTTTCTCCGATCTGGTCAAGCAATAACGGCAGATGTCTACTGTGCCGAACTTCGAACAATGATAGCAAAACCAGCAGTGAAACAGCCGACTCATGAATCGATCTTCACCATTATTGCTCCATGATAACGCGAGACCACACACAGCACGAGAAACCGTTTTAGCTCTACAGGAGCTGCAATTAGAAACCATTCTTCACCCTCCGTATTCGCCAGACCTTGCTCCAACGGACTACCATTTTTTTCGTGATTTGGACAATTTTGTACGTGATAAAAAGTTTTCTTCTCAGGAGGCAGTACATAATGCTTTCACACAGTTTGTGGAATCTAGATCACGAGAGTTCTATCGCAAAGGCTTATATGACCTTCCTATTAGATTGCAGCAATGTATAGATAATAATGGTAATTATTTTGATTAAATAAATATGTTAAATTAAAAAAAAAACTAATTTCAATTTTTCAGTACAAATCGGCAATTTCATACTTTATCCCTAGTATTACTTTTCTCTAAACGTTGGGGGGGGGGGGTACCTCCTAATACTTTAAAAAACCTTTGGATGTAACCAAATTTTCTAAAACATCAAACCATTAAAAGTTAAAGGAAGAAGTTTATTAACTATTTTCAAAAATGATCTACGTATATGAACTTTGACAAGTTATCTTAAAAATTTAGAGAAGACATTCTCATTTAATCAGCTATCTAACGAGGTACAAAGGTTAAAAAAATATTTAGAGATACCGATGAATCAATCAATAATGCTGGCAAAGGTCGAATATGCAAATTGTTGAAATATTAAAAAAATCTGTTATAGTCGAATTAATTCTCAAAATTCGACGTATTATATGTCAAAATATTAAAGTAAGTACTTGTTCTGTATGTTTAAATACACGCAAACGCGACAAGTCAACCGTGACCAGCAAGTAGGATGTAAGTCATGTAAAAAAAAGCTTAATAGCCGCTCCGCGACTTGTGACCTGGTCATAACGACCTGGGTGCCTAACGTGTGATGGATTGCTGAGAGGTTAAGAAGTAGTGGGGTGGCATAAATCAGTTAATTAGTTCGTATATCACACAATTTTCAAATATTTCAACCATTTGCAAATTCGTCCTTTGCCAGCGAAGTTTGCCAGCATTATCGTCTGTTTCACCTCGTTAGAGAGCTGATTAAATGAAGATGTCTTCCCCATAATTTTCTTGTCTTTCCCGCTAGATTTGAGGTCAATTCTAACATATGGAGTTGTATTGCTGATTCTAATGATTATAATTCTGTAAAGCCATATTAGTAACGGCCGCGAATCATATTTTAATCAACATACAACCTGCCACTGACCAGCAAATTGCAAAAAACGTAAGAAAATTTGAATTTCGCGGGCTACCTTAGCAGTTAGCGCATCCCCCATAAGCTTGATTATTGAAAATATTTTACGTTGATGATATTAAACAAAATAAAAAAATACGATTTCAAACGGGCCAGTCAAAGTTAACGTTTATCATAATTAACTTGATAAGTGATAACCTCGAGGACCCAATTTTTTTTTTTAATACCTAATAAGATGTTGGAACGCGAAAAAGACAGGCACGTACGTACGTGCCTGCGTACGTGCGTGCGTCGTTACATATACTCTTCAAAATTGCGGCTTGCGGGCACCTCTACGTCGCCTTACAGGCAATTTTAATAAGTTTTTCTCTAACTTGGATCTATTTGCTTTATCCGTTGGAAAATTTAAAAAGATCTTGCTTGACACAATCAAAAATGTATTGTAAATTTCTCTAGTGTTCCTTGCTGCTGTAATTTATGTCTATCTTTTCTATTCTGTCCGACTTTTACTTTATCAATATTGTCTTTGTCTTTTTGTGTATCTGTGGAGAACGTTGTTGGTTGCACATTTGTATAACTCCTTATTTTCTATTTATTTGTAATATATAATGTGTAATTGTTTGTTCTTCCAAATAAATAAAATAAAATAAAATAAAATGTAGGTACTTATATATCATTTGATAAGAATGATAAGATCGCCTTTGAATGTTCTCCACTATAGCACCGGTGGTTGGAAACAAAGAGCTTACACTAACCCAAAGTCAATATTTTCAGGTGTTTTTTTTTTTTAAATAATTATTAATTAATTAATTCTGGACAGAGAGAGGTGGAAAGACAGTAGGAAGGCCTTTGCCCAGCAGTAGGACAATTAGAGCTAGTATAAAAAAAAAAACTTTCAAACTGTAACCTTGCACGGGCTAGACTACATTTATGTGCAAAACCAGTAAACAAAAAAATATTTATATACTTGATTGAAATAAATACTAGCACACATTTGTTCTATTGGCAATAAATGTTAAATATCTAGCAATGGTGTGATTGGTAGATAGTTGACACTGATTATTGCTTCATTGACTGAAGACCTACAGTAATCAACAGCAAAAATAATATTGACTACTCGTTTAACACAAACGAGAGTTCAAGAACTCCTCTGATAAAGGAAAGCTACTGAGTAGAAAATTAAAACTTCGTAGTCTTCCTCTGACACCGAAAAGAAAACGCATCGATATGTGAATTCTGCCCGTCCTGACCTATGGTGCACTAAGTTGGTCCCTGACAACCAGAAGTCCCAACTCAAGATTTGCCAACAGGCAATGGAGGGCAGCATAATAGGTGGCACGCGTACAGATCATGTTAGAAACACCACCCTTTTTTTTTTTTTTTTTTTTGTGGATGGGAAATCATCAAATGACTTCTCCCGCTCTGGGCGGGAGGGCGTGTCAGACTTTTACTGACTAAAACCCACCCATGATCCTTCAGTTGCCCGTGCCAGGGCCACGGTATCTCTTTCGAACTACCCGCGACCCCAGCGGCATAGGCCCAATTGACCCCGTCACTGCTGACATCTCTTTGCACCACCCTGCGCTCCATAATTCAAGTAGAGGATGTTGGAGAAAAAACAGCCAGGCTGAAGTGGGAGTGGGCTGTCCACGTCGCACAAATTCACCCGGAGAGATGGGTAAAGATCGTCACCCACTGAACGCCTCAGGAAGGACATCGCAAACCAAACCATCGTAAACCGCAGCGAAGGTGGTGTGACGATCTGATCATGTTCCAGGCCCATCATGGCCAGAGATCGCACAAGACAGAAAGGTATGGAAGGAAAAGTTGAGGCCTTTGCCCAGCAGTGGGAAACAAAATAGGCTAGCAAAAAAAAAGTCTGATTGAATAGATGATGTGATGTCGTTAAGGCAATAGCCATAATACGATTATGTTATTCTCAGCCTACTGCAGTTTTGCTGGACCGATATCTTCTCAAAAATTTACGGTAAGTAAACCAGACCACTTTGAATAACTATGAAGAAGTAGACAAATACAAAATCATCCTGCAAAATTATTATTTTTTTTAATTAAAGTAGATATAATTCGCGACCATAACAAATAAATACAACTTAGTAACAGAATTAGCTTTCTCAAGCTATAAGGCATACAAAAGTAACAAATTGGGAAGAATTTTTTACAGAAACTCGCACGCCTTACTGAATGGAAGCAGGACAATCGCGAGTTCCAAATATGTAGTTTACATCAGCACAGTGTTACAATGAACTCCGCCATTGTACTGGCAAGTCTGACTTACTAACGGTAATACTGACGTCAGACCGTCCCACGTGCTGAGAAGGATTGAAACTCAGATTGAAGATACAAGCCTACTTCTGATTATGACTTAGAGCAGCGAGTGAACAGACAGACCTCCTAAGAGTATTCTAAGTGATATAAGGGTTATATGCCTACATATCCTAATACTTTGGTACGTCCGTATCCTAAAACGATTACGAAGCTTAGTCATGTCGATTTATATCAAGGTAAATTCATCGGATCTAAACTAAAGAGACCATTTAAGTCCAGAAGTGACTCTTTTATAAGCCAATAAAGATCTACAGTTCCATTCATAGATATCAGAAAGAAGTTTTTTATATTTCTATGGTTCCATTCGATTCTAAAATAGAATTTGGTCTTTCAAGTATGAACAATTTATTGCTGAGCATAATTATAAGTAACAAAGCATTTTACGGAGGCGTCACTTGCAATTTACTGAGGTCATTTCCCTTAATCTAGCAACAGACAATCCATTTAAACTCCTTGTAAGTACAAACGTTCAACGTTTCAACAAAAACATATTTTATTCGGACATGACAACTGCCATTAATACGTCACTGAAACATTCGTATATGGACGAAATGATCATGAATGATGTGATGACAGCGGCATGACCCAAAAATATAATTGAAGCAATTGCCACATGGCCGTGTTGGCCGTGATTGAGGGTGATGTCAGTAAGGTCGTATATAGATAGCACGCGACCTCTCTGATACGTGAGTTTTTGTAAAATCGCATTATTTTGTGTTATTGTGTACTTAATTATGTCGATTGCATCATGACGCGTTTGCATATAGTTGTTGATAAATCTAACGGTTGGTTAAATTCCGTTTTTGAATTTTAATCCAGGAACGCGCCAACGATCAACGCAACTTTTTTTTATGTCTGTTTAAGTCTGTCTGACCTCAGAGCCGCGGGCAAAAACCGAGTAGGCCTATAATTTAATACATTTTATTTGAAGCCGTGTTATTAAAACTTGTGCAAAATGATAATTGTTAAACACCGGATGAGATGAAGGATGCTAAACATAAGTACCGGCCGTGGGATAAGTCCCATCAACTCCAATCTCACCATTTATAGCATATTGTATGCATTGTGTAAACAAAAAATCAGTGCTTGTATGAGTTATGTTTGACAAACGAGTGAAGACAAAACAATTTGTGTGGATAAAGGCAATCATTGTAATCTGGATAAGTTCTCTCAAGGTCGATAAAATATTGTGATCAAACCATGGAATTACTTTAGTATCATACAGAGAGATGCGGAAAATTTCAATAGCGCCTGCGGCTTGGCGAAAATCAAACTTGCATTTTTATGAATAACTATGGAATTGACAAGAGTGAAACAAGAACTAGAAAAAAAAAATTCTAGTCCGTGTAGTGAACATAAAACTTTTTTACAAAAAAAAATTAACAGACTTCCAAAAAAACACTACAAGAGAAATGAGAACGTCGTCGACATAAAAAGTAGGAAAAATACGCATTATTAAAGCTAACTCAAAAACTACCGAAGCAAAGTTAATAAATTTTACATGGGACCAACTTCGAGGTATACCCTCCCGAATAAAACAAGAATTTTCAAATCGGACCCCTCTGTAAAAAGTTATGCGTGGCCATACATAAAAAAAAATACTTGTCGACTTGACAACTTTAGTGTGAAACTTACGCAATTTGCCAAAAATCGACTCGACTGTCAAGGCTGTCTCCTGCCCTAGTATTTTCATTACCGCGTTGACATCACAGCCCTCATACAGACTGATATAATCTGGCATGGTAAACAGCTTATATCGCACGTAGTATAACAGGTCTGTTTCGCGGTCAAGGCGAACCTGCGCAGGCGCAAGGTGCAACATAGTATCGCGTTGCATCCACTTAGCATAGGTAATAGGAACCTGGCTTTACAAAGAATGAGGACTTTTACTCTCTGAGGCGTAGACTGTCCTCGCTTAGAATTCGTTGTGGCTTTAATTATAAATTGGGCAAGTTGTCGATTAATATTCAAAAGCTTTTTTGTCGTACATTCTATAAGCAAAAGTTAGCACAATCTCCAGGAAATCTAGGAAGCTTATGCAACCAGCAGTTTAATCTGAGGGGCAATTCCCGTATTTTTATAACAACGTTCGTAATCTCATCTCAGTCTCAATCTGTCAAAATTGTATAGAGTTTGCCTACATTTTTGACATTTTGATTGTCGCTGGCTGACATTGTGACTTGAATTTGAACGTTTTTAATTACGAGAATTGGCCCTCAGATCTTGAGTGTCAGGAAACACCATGTAGGTAAGGGTCTAAACATTTTTTTGATGACTCAAAACTCAAAATACTTTTTAGATTTCGAACTAGATTTATATTGCTTGACAGCTTTCTAGAAATGACACATGGCAAAGAGAAGAAAGATGGTATCTAGGTCCTGTAATTATCGATTCATTCAAATAACTTAACCATCGATGGTGAAGGAAGATCGATCGTGACAATTACAATTTACAATAGCACGAAAACAATGAAATTTATGTTTATCTGGATCAAAGGTGAAGGAATTACACAGGTAAGATGACTTATTCATGGAAAAGAGTGTCGGTGCAAAAAATAGAGTAGATAAGTAAGTACGTAAAAGTTCATCAATTCAAGGTTTGGAAGTGACATGAAAGGAACTAAATAAGATTATGGAAGATCAAAGAAACAATGGATGGACTATGTAAAATATGATATGGCTAGAAACTGGTTGAATGCCGAGATGATGACTAATAGAGAAGTATGGAAGGGAGGAACATGTTGCGCCGAATAAATTGGGACAAGGGAATGAGAATAATGATGATGACTTTTCTACCAAGTTTAATGAATATCGGAATTAACCGCCTAGCTTTTGGAAGACAGCTCGCCGGCCGCTTCGCTCTCTCAGCTCACACGCGATTGGTCACAGTTCCAACCTTAACCTAATTTAATATCATTCAGGCTGCTAGTTGAAGGGCACCGTTTAGTTTAGTTTACCAGTTGGCTGCGACAAGTATACCTCAATTTCAACCTGTAGCTTAACCTGATGGATCGACACGTAATAACAGCCGCACAGGTCGATCCATCAGGTTAAGCTACGCTTTCCGGGGTTGGTCCGTGTATGGGTGACCATCTTTACATACCGAGACTCCTCAGTGCCTCGGAAAGCACGCTAAGCCGTTGATCCCGGCTGCCATTCGAGGATCTTTGACAGTCGTTACGGGTCATCAGAAGCCCGAGTCATACAACCAGTATTACCAAGGGGTATCATATTACCCAGTTACTGGGTTGTGGAGGTCAGATAGGCAGTCGCTCCATGTAAAATACTGGTATTCAGCTGCATACGGTTAGACTGGACGCCGACCCCAACATAGTTGGGAAATGCTAGGCTGATTGCAGTAGTCACTAAATAACGGATCGCTGTGTTACAAGGAATACTGCCATGAAATTTAATTTAGGTACTGTTCGTGACTGGGTTATACTAGTTCAGAAAAGGAAGTAGAACGGGGTACCTTGTAAAGTCTGAAGTACCATAAATTGGTCGTTTCCTTTAGTCAACTTTTTCGCGAATGCGAGGGGCAAAACATGCATAGGTATCACCTTTATTTCTCGCGGTTCTTCTATATTTGTGACAGCGAGCAGTGGTGGCCCAGTGATAACAGCCGCGACTTACGAGTTGTAGGTCGTAGGTTCGAACCCAGACAGGCGCTTTACTTTGTGTAAATTATTTCAACACCACTGTTCTCAAAACGGTGAAGTAAAACATCGTGAGGAAACCGGCATGTCCTAGAACCAAAAAATCGAAGACATGTGACATCTACTAATCCGCACTGGGTCCGCATGATGGATTACCGCTCACTCCCTCTCACCGAGAGGAGGCCTGTGTCCCAGCAGTGGGAACAATATAGGCCGATTATGCTTCTAAATTTTGAGAAAATGTCCATGGCAAAATTTATCAGCAAAATTTTGGAATAATTGAGAGGTTATGGAGATGAATGGGCTGCCTTTGCCCAGAAGCCAGGGACACAAAACTAGGTCATAACTATCAATGCAAACCGTAAAACTAATCCAATAAAGAGAATAAAGCGGATCTGTTTCTGATTAAGGAATAGGTACAACGTACTATCCTAAAACCACGAATTCCTGTCCTTGTACGGATTCATAAAACAAAAACTAATGGATAACTCGCAGAGTTCGAAGGCAATTTATTCTAGATCGAATCCACACCTGGCATTTTCGACAGTACGAACTTAAGTCAGTGCTCACGATCGCCAAACAAGAAAGACCTTTCTTACACCTTACTCCACGATGCTCAGAGAGGTGGTTGACATGAAATAAACCAAGTTATTCGGTCTTGGCTCACTGGTCGGTAAGACTAGACAAGTTTGGCTATAAATCACCCCGCCCCGCCCCCAGCGATGTACCATTAAAGGTGATTAAAGTGTGCGCGAGAGCAGGATGGTCCAAATTATACGGTTTGGCCTCAGTTGCCCACAAAAATGTGGTGCGGTCATTATCCCGGATGAAGCGTGGCTTGAGAGCACGTGCGCTGGGCCACATGTCGGAATGGGCATAACGCATGCCTTTGCCTCGTCCAAATGACATTGAGGTTTTCTTTTTATGAAAACTGAGACCGTATCCTTTGGAGGTCTGCTTGATCGTCTTTTGTTTTTGGGTCGATTTTTGAACTGCAATGTTTGGCGTTTCATTACCATTGATAGTAAGCATAGTAACCATGTAGGTTCAATTAATTGCAGGTTCATGGCAACGATTTGACTTTGATACCGCCTTGATTTCGCAGCAATAAGAACTGTTTTCGTAGTTTAACTAAGTGCGGTTGACGGTACTCATTTAAATATTAGGTACTTTGGTCATTTGGAAAATGAAATTTGCATAAGCATGATTGAGTTTGACTAAACAGTTCTAGTATAACTAACTGAGCTAGCTCTCTCTGTGAACAGTGGTCTTTTATCCTCGGACTAAAACTGGTATAGAAAGTTCTAGCACATGTATGCCACTGCAGAAAGTTTTCATTAAATATTTTTGCATTTATCTAAACAACTTAGTTAAAATAAAATAGTATTAGATCAGGCTTCCGAGCTATATTTTAGGGCTAGGCTTGCTACTGCCAGCCAAAATAAAAAAAAATATATTAATAATAATTGTCTTTTTTTTGTGGCATTTAAAAAAATTATGTGTATGAACTGAACAGGTAACCTATTTTAAAATTAATACATTTTTTGTTTTAATTTGCTTCTCACAAAATCAAATGAGTCTGCTATGAAAATCAATTTGAAATGTCACTGATATTTAACAATATTTCATACATTAATAATTCTATGTAGGTTTTATTAGGTATTCATTTTCCAGAATATTCATTTAAAAACTTAATGAAATTATTATTTTGCTGATACGCTTAATTCAATCAATTGATAAATTTAATATGATTAGTTATTCCATGTAGTATTTTCCTTTTTATTATTTGAATAGTTGACAACACTGATTATAAATTATTCCATCAAATACTTATTCAAAAATATTTTTTATGGTCAAGTTATTAAATTATATTCATTAAGTATTAGTACTAGTTATTGGAATAGCCATATAACTACATAATTATGTTGTTTGCCACAATAACATAAGTTCAGGAATGTAAATCGAAGCACTAGGTAGGTAAGTACATAAGTACCTATTTTCCTATTGTTTAAGTATTTATTCCAATTGTATTAGTCACCTACCTAATAATAGTAACTTTGTAATTTCAGAGGAAAAATTGAGTTAACCTAACAGAATTGTTTACCTATTTTATTTATTTATTTTTTAGTTAATATTTTATGCCTGCCAGTCTTACGAAGGGGTATTGCATAACCAAGTCAGATAGGCTGTCGCTCCATGAAAAATACCAGTATTTAGTTAGACTGAAAGCAGCCCCCAACATATTTGGAAAAAGGCTAGGCAAATTGATTTTGATTTTATTCCAGCATGTCACACAAAACAACCATAGTTTGTACATAATTATTCCATTCTAAATCCTGCTTGCAAATATAATACTTGACAACAGATTTCATGACCAGAGACCTGATTATGTCTTTAGAAACTGGAGGATAATTGTAATAAAATATGGCGATGACAATTCAAAGCGTACCTGTGTCAGGTATCATTTTGACAGGAACTTCACATCTTGGGTAACATACTTTTGTCAAACAGCAAGTTACCAGCATTTTGGGTATAACATTAACATTGTGTTGTAATGGGTCTTACAGAGATGCATGTTTAGTGGAGGACATTCAAGATCTGATTTGATCTTTATCAACGGCCACAAGAATATTGAAAGCATATTATTACCCTTGTGGTTTTATTTGTTACTTTATCAGCCATGTCAACAATAACATAAGTAAGTCTCTTTTTCCTAGTTGGTACCTAGTTCAATTACTTTTTCTAAGTAATGAGATAAGATTTACTTAAAGAGCTAGAGGTAAATATGTGCGATGTTTGCATGTTCCACCATATTTTATTGTCACCTAAATCCGGAGCTGCTTATAGTTTAATTAAGTTTGTGTTGTTACGTTTTACATTATAAGTTCTGATGGGACTGGCATATACAACTGTATAAAAGTCCCGAATAATAAACAGAGAGGAAAAAAAAGTAATGAGATTCAGGTTTACATAGTTGCTGTATTGGTACTTACCAATCATTTGTAATGAAACTGGAGCAATTACGTGCCTACCCTGCTATATCTTATTTTAATAGTTATTTAGCTTATTCATGTGCAAGGACCAGGGCTGGCCAATGTGTGCTTATGGATTGATGCTTGTTTACAATATAATGTGCTTGGTATGAAAAGAATACTGCTGTACATGGTTGTAAGGTACCCAAGAAAACTTATCAAGTAATTAATTCAAATTGGAATTTGATTACTTGGTCAGTTCTCAGATGTTTTACAATAATGAGTCGATTTGGCCACAAATAAACTCTTAAATAACACACTAAAATTGAAAAACGAACTTATTGGCCTACTTAGAATTTTGTTTTTATTTTTTATTTTTTTCAATGAAGCTACTAACCTACTGGCTGAATATGAAACAAAACTGATGAGATAGGGTTCTATTGAAACTCCTTTGTCTAAAATTCGAGTGCAAAAGCTATTTTCATCAAACAATACTAATACAGAACACTCAGCTGTGTTTAGTAGCTACTAAAAAAATTGTGGTGCGTAAAAAAAATGTTACATGCACGACCGACTTAGACATAACATTATATTTTACTTACCAATTTTGATTGTTCTTTGCCTCCTTAAACACTTTCAAGTCAGTCCTTTGTTTTATGTAAATATCTTTCGCGGAAAATCAGATCGTTTTCGAAATAATCGTTTACAAATACAATTTCATGGTATTGGCATTATAAAATCTCGCATTAAACACACTCATTAAACATTTCAAAGTCCACCTTATACATACGATAATTTTGTTCCAATAAATACCAATATTTTCTTTTATAAATCACGAAAGTAAACGTAAAACACTTGCACCACAAAACGGAACCATGCAACGTCAAAGAAAAGTACTCCGTTTCACGTCTAACCCGGCTCTCACAATTTATTTTGTTTTACATCACACGCATTGAAAGAAAATTATTATCTGTTGCGATAACAGAGATAGCGGTATATTTCTTCGTTTGCTAGAAAAGGACAAACATACAAGTGAGAGCGCGCTTCGGAGCGCGCGCTGACGCCATTTTGATTCTTGCCAGAGTACAAAAAGTGCGTTTCGATCTATGCATTAAATACAAACTCGAAATAAATTATTTAAGATTTTATTTTAATTAATAAAAAATAAGTTACAAAATATTTAATTCCCCATAAACAGCATAAACAGTAATTTTAAACATGTTGGTAATTTAAACAACTTTACTTGGAAGTGGAACAAACGGTACAATAGCGTCAACTCATGTAGAGTTGTAGATTCATGGTGAGAAACATGTCTGATATCAGTTAATAAAAAGTGCGCCAATTTCAAAACTTTCAAGGAAGTGAAAAAGAACTCAAAGGTGGCTCTTGCTTTTATATTTTTTTCTTAACTTTGCTTCATTTGGTTTGATTAATTTAAATTTTGTTCTTTTTATTTGAATGTTCTAGGTTTGCATTCCAGTCACAGGAATTGCTGTACTTACAAGCCGTCGAAGACCAAATGAAGTGATGTAGCTGTAGTCCCAAGAATTTTGTTGTTTATAAGTGTTAAAAAAAATAGTAGCAAACTTCCTCGGATCACCTGGATCACTGCTATACGTACTTATGTAGGTGCAACAAAATACTATTTAATTATTTTGTTATTTAGAACGCTGGTCATTAGTTTGGATTGTTTGCCTCCGACTCTGACTCCGAAGAAAGGAGAGCCGGGTAATCTTTGCGAGATTATTTCTATCGACGGACTGGCCTGCGTAATTACTGAAATTTTTCGAAATCGTGAAACTTCCGAGATGAGGAAAGTTTTTACAATATTTTTCATCATTGGACAAGTCTATTGTGGCTGGCCGATCTAATTGAAATCGGCAGCTAGAACTCACGCTATCCGATACGGCAAGTAACCTGTCAGTTTGTTCTTGTGATCGAAAGACGAGTTTTGATTTAGTTAGTCGCGATTCCCTTTATCCCTAGATAGCAGAAGGCTGAACGTTCTACTCTCTAGTTCTCAGTTTCTGGGTCAGTCGTCGGTCTGAGATTGCATCCGAATCTTTACTATTTTATGTAGGATGTAACAAGTTGGTAACAACCTTAAATTCTCTATGTATTTATTGTCTATGGACTAGGTAACAACAAACATGTACCGTGGGCCACAATGAAACAGCCGTAAAAATTACGTAAGAAAATGACATTCGGTGTGGAAGCACGTGACTTCCAGCCAATGGTGAGCGTGGTAGTCATGTGTGCGTGTGAGATCCCCCGCAGCCTGCCAGCTACCTGCCACCGAAATTCCGGGAACTCAGATTGAGTGCTTCGGGACGTACTAAAGTAGATCATAAGATTCACAACATTTTCAAATGCAATAATTTGTATTTCAGGAATACTCCCTAAAATTTAAAAATTACACCAGTTATCTATAAATTAGGTTAGTAAGTGAGTATTTTTTTTTTGCTGGAATATTATTTGCAACATAAGAAGAAATAGTTTACCTCGTATTTTGCCTACCAAAAAATTTAAATCTTTTCTTAGTCTGACTTACGTACTAAATTACCAATTTTACTACTTAATTCACCTGTCACTGTGTGGACTAGAAAAAGGTCTAGCACTATTTTTTTTTTAGTTAAGTATTCACTTTTATTTTTCCAAACAATCAACAAAATATTTCCAAACAGCTGCGTATAGTCCGCTTTTAATGTATTCTAAACACGGTCCGTAGCAACAATAGACGGTACCTTTGTGGCGGTAACATGGCAATAACATAGACCTCAAAGTTAAACATAACATCCGCAACATGAACAATATTAAAATACATACCTATCTTTATAAAAATAAACACTGTAATAAAAGGAGAATGTTTTAAATTGGACGAGATTAAATAATAACAATAAGAAACCACTTTTGTATTACTCATTAGTTTTATCATGAACTATTTTATTGTGTGGTCTCTCCATGTCATGTATTGCCCACCAATCCTGACTAAACGCATTAACGCATAGGATGACACAATGATGGTGATGAATAGTGATGATGACGGTTGTACACATGTTGTACACGGTTGTGGTTTTTGTTTTTTTTTTTTCAGTACCTAAAATAAAATAATAATGAAATGGAATGGGATGGTGAATGGTGGAATGGATGGTAATTCAGAAGTAGTGCCAACATAGCTTGCCTTTAATTAAGCGGTTCCGTCGAACATTATAACAGCTGTCATGAAAATCTGTTATTTTCATAAGTATTTGACATAAGATGTCAAAAACGCTCTGTATTTGGTCAGCCGTTAGATATTGCGAGACCGTTCACCGCTTTCTTAGAAAAACAAAGGCTTAGTCCAATGCAGTTTTCCTAGTTATTTGCTATAAAAAATCAATGATATCAACTTCATGGGATTGGTATCTGAGCAATGATCATCATCATTATTTTGGAGAGAGTTCGTAGATCCAAATAGGGTGCGTTCAAAAGACGATAAACTCATTCGACGTGAAAATATTTGTATTGAAGAAACTAAAGAAAGTAAGAAGTAAGTATTGTTTTTCATGTTGTTTATACGAGTAACGGCTCACCAGAAACAACGAGGCTCTATCAATTAAATAAAACTGTGTGTGTCGCTCAGCATTTGTTTTCCATGTCTACCTAGGCATAGGATATAGATTGGTAACTTCGCGGACATTTGTGGTGAACCAGTTTTCAACCTTATTGCTGAAGTACTTATGGGAGAAGCGCCAGGACAGCGTTCGAAATTCAAATTTTCTTACGTTTTTTGTAATTTGTAAGTCAGTCTTAGCTTGTATGTTGATTAAAGTATGATTCGCTACCGTAACAAATATTTATTTACAGAATTATAATCATTAAAATCAGTAATATAACTCCTTAAGTTAGTACAATCCTTAAATGTCAAGATTTCATGAAATAGTCATTCAACAGGATTACCTGGTCTTAAAGAGTTGTATTGATGACTTTAATGATTATATTTCTGTAAATACATACTTATTACGGTCGCGAATTAAATTTTGATCAACATAAAACCTAATACTGACTTGCAAATTGCAAAAAACGTAAGAAATTTTGAATTTCGCGGGCTACCCTGGTGCTTTCGCCTTAATAAAGTCAATATGTGTACCATCCACGGACTGGAAAGTCCTTGGTACCATCATTCACTTTACTACAACGTTGAAGATAAAACATTTGATCTGTAATCTGACCCTTGCTCTTATCTAAGGGCAAAGGTCAGATTACAAATAAACATAATTTTATGTAATGTTTGCTATACGGTTTTCCCATAAAAGCTGATAAACCTAAAATAAAATATTTGCGCAAAAGCCCAAAGATATGACGCATATAATTTAAACAGGAAAGTGAGAGTTCGTGTACTATTTTTTTCTATTTAGGTAAGTAGGTTCTTTACTAATATATTAATTTACAATGTAGTTAACACAATAGATATTTAATAAAAGTTGTTCATTGTGTTTTCTATTCCCAGCACTCTAATTGCGTATCACACTATTAATCGGATAGATATTGAATAATTTTGAAGCAAATTGCTAATCGATTGCTTCGTATTATGTTCGTGGCTAATAAGTAATAACAGCCGCACGGGTCGATCCATCAGGTTAAGCTACGCTTGCCGCGGTTGGTCCGTGGATGGGTGACCATCTTTACATGCCAAGACCCCTCCGTGCCTCGGAAAGCACGTTAAGCCGTTGGTCCCGGCTGTCATTCGTGGTTCTGATAGTCGTTACGGGTCGTCAGAAGCCCGAAAGTCTGATAACCAGCCTTACCAAGGGGTATCGTATTACCCAGTTACTGGGTTGTGGAGGTCAGATAGGCAGCCGCTCCATGTAAAATACTGATATTCAGCTGCATCCGGTTAGACTGGAAGACGACCCCAACATAGTTGGGAAGAGGCTAGGCAGATTGATTTGATTGATGTTCGAAAATTTTATCTGCTCAACAAAACAATATAACGCAATGAATGTTGTTGAACTGTCAAAATGAAACTCAAACTCACTCACGATTCCGACTGATAGTGTGTTACGCAATTAGGGTGGTGTTTGCAACTAAAAAAACTTTTTTACTTACTTACTGCTGACTAAGTCAGAAAAGGAAAAAATATTCAAAAGTGGAAAGCTCCAACTTAGTTGGTCGTGCTCCTGAAATACTTATTATAATGGAACTTTTTAACATTAAACTAGCATTATTCTAAAACCACAATATGACATAAATACCGTTTTCACGTACCTTATTACCTACAACAAAACATGCCTTTTCGATGTTACAGAACATAACAGTCCAACCTCGTGGCCTCTTTTCAGTAAGTCGGTTAATCAGCATCCCGCAGCATTCGGTCGGGTCAACAATCTTTCGTACGTATTATGGGAGAAAGCTTACGTACAGACGCTAGCAGGTCAAGCCACCCGAAACTGTCAAATTTTCCCAATCAACCTTGAACCTAATGGTTCAGCGATAAAGATTAAAATCTATTAAAGAAATTTGGCAGATTGTAGTAGCTTGATGTGCTGGCGTCTGTACACGAAGAAATACAGACTCTATGACGCTTTGCCATGGGTAAAAGGGGTATACCACGATAGGTACTATAACCGTACCTTACTTTGTCAGATGTTTGTTAATTGTCTTGGTATAGTCAGCAACAAAAGTCGATTAACATTTGCAGTTTTTTAAACTTAATTATTAAGCGAAATATTAAATTCAAATCGAAACAGAAGTACTTAAAATTTTAAGAGCATTAACTCTTAACAATTAACGAAAAAAAGTAGTTTATCGAATAATTTTTTGTTAATTTAGATGGTGTTAAAAAAAATCAGTGTTAACCGACTTCTGTTGCTGACTGCCCTAGCATTCGCCAGCGGCTTCGCCCGCGTGCATGTTGAAAATTATCCCACGGGAACGTACTACCGGGATAAAAAGAATCCTAAGTCTATTCCATGCTCTACCCATGTGGCAAATTTCATCCAAATCCGTTGAGCCGTTTTAGCGTGAAAACGTAACAAACTCACTTTCGCATTTATAATAATATATTAGTTAGGAATACGTATTATGACTAATATTTCAGCCGTTACTTATATTCTGTTAAAATCTCACCGAGAAAACTAAGGTGAAGTGAGTTTGAAGTGAGTATCATTCCACCATGAGATTGACAACTCATTTCGAACTCACTTCACCTAAGATTTCACGGTGATATTTTTACAGAATACATCGACAGTTGCCTATCTATGCTGAAACCTAATTAGGAAGATGTTATGTAATATTTTACATAGTATAAAATTTACAATGCAAGTGCAACACACAATGTTTCAAACTTAGAGAAACAGAGGCGGCGTAAGACGTGGGCGACGTAGGCCACAGCCTACGGCCTCGCGGTCCGAGGGGCCTCGCGCCTCGAAGCTTTATGCTTTACTTACGTAAAATCCGTGAAGACGATGAAAAATTCTACTCGTCATAAAACGATAAATAAGTATATTGAAATACCAAATTCGTTTAAAATTTTATTTAGTCTAGCAACATTTGCTGGCGTTGCGTTTCTATCGCGAGGAATCCCCGCAGGCCAGAGCTGGGTATTTCCCATTCTGTTTGTTTATGTTACTTTTACGATTCTCAACGGCTAGAAAGTCAACTAAAGTACCGCACGCGCCCGCCACGCAGTGCTGCGCCACACGCCGCACGTGTGTGATATTATTTCGCATTTTTGACAGTATCTGATGTGAGACTATGTGTGGCTCATTGTTTGGCAACGTTTAATACTTATTAAATAAATAGGTACTGTGTATTAATCAGCCCGCTACAAAGTAATAAAAACCATTGAACTACCAACAGTGGCGGCGTAAGATATCCCCCGGCCCCCGGCCCCTGGGGGCCCCCAAATCTCAAGATGTACTTTTTAATCACATCTCAAACAAGGTCAAAACATGTCCAGTTACAAAGAGGCAGTTTGTAGTTAGAGGCTCCCCTACGTATGCAAAATTTTATTATAAACGTAGCATGCAAAAATTTTCGAGCTCGCTTCGCTCGCTCTTCTATAGTAAAGCTTCATCATTTTCAAACTTTTCTGCATAGGACGACCAAATAACTCTTATTTTCCTAATAATGTTTAAAAGAAGAACATCTGAGATTGGGTGCTAAAATTTTCGAGCTCGCTTCGCTCGCTCTATATTCTTCTCATTCTCAAACCTTTCATCATAAGTCATCAACGACAAAGTATCTCCTATTTATGTATAAATGTATGGTCAAAAGAGTACCTTACCTTTCCGAGGCGGGGTGCTAAAATTTTCGAGCTGGCTACGCTCGCTCTTGCATCCTGCATTTTGCTAATTCTCAAACTTTTCTGTGTAACCAGTGTGTGTAACTTACTCGTAGCAATAAAACTCATACCTACCTACTGATACATTAGTGTTAAATTCAAATTAACATTTTTCTTTCGACTGGGAAATTAGAGGCGTCGCAAATCTGATGTCGCCCACGGCCACGTTTGGTCTAACGCCGCCATTGTATGGAAACTACCTACATTCAATTATCTACTTACATAGTTTACTTAACTAAATTAGTATAAAAGTAAATATTGTCAAATTTTAATTAAACAAGACACATTTTTCGTCAAAGGTCATGCAAAAGTTTTTCAAATTCAAACTCAAAGCATTTGTTTCAAATAAACCAATTACAGGCACTTTTGAATTATCAAGGGGTCGGTCAGTCAGATAGATGAAGCTAGTCGCCCTTTCCAAAGCGTAGTAGGTTCCTATGGAGAAGAACGGGCAAGAAACTCTTTCAATCAAAATATTGGTTACATTATTCATGTTGAAATTATACATGTGAGAACGATCCAGAACGTTAAAAGCGTCCGTCACAAAATATTAAAAAAAAAAATAAGCCGTGGCAGCTAAGATGACCAGCCTCCACTGGCAGCGCCCGTTCACGAACCCACAGATAATATAAACACATCTGTGGACGAACCTGACGCATGGATTAGCATTTAGCACCATAGAAATATAAAAAATCTTTCTTACATCTATGATTAGCACCATTCAGCTCAACCATTTTGAAAGGAAGTAAATGATCCAACACACGCGCCACCATCAGCGAGACATTAAGGTGATATATTGGAAAAAATGTGCTTTTTCTTTATCGTGTACCTTATTAGGTTTAAGGAATAGGGATTCAATATTTTAGTGTATGTTTTTTGACTATATGACCTACTATCCTAGAAAAGGAATACACGATACAATGAAACTTTCTCGATACAAAAATGATGCAAACTTCAACTTACTTTTATGTTTTTTTGAGTACATACCAAAGCGTAACGCTTATGAGTTATTCAGTGAAGTTTACTTTAAAAGGTAGAGAGTAGATGAATGCATGACATGACATACTCTCAGCCGCCAGGGCACATTCAAGTCAAATAAAGACGTACACAGTAGTAAATGGTAGCTTTAGAGTATGTACATAGTACTCACGGTACATTTGCTCTGCAATTATAATTATAATACAAAGGAGATCGAATTTATACAATGCAAAGATAGTCTTACAATCTTCAGCAGCTCCAACAGTATCTTCAAATGTTAATCAATTAGTTGTGGTTGTGGAGCAGGACCAGCATTGAGCCAAGCATTTTTATCAGAATGTAATCCCCCACCTTATAATATGCCTGCCTGCATAGTGTGCGTTTTATACAAGTTTTGAATTTCATTTCATTCAGTTGAATCATAGAAATCTAAATAATATACTACCTATAGATTTCTGTGAGTTGAAGTATGTGTGGAGGTATTTTAAATTGTAAAATTTTAAACATATAGTAGTAGTAGGTAGTAGTGTATAAGTAGGTACCAGGGTACTTAAGTATCTTGTTTATTAGTGTATTATGGTTTTATGTGGGTAGTTCGTAATCAATCATACGATTAGGAACTACCCACATAAAATGTATTTGAGCTGACTTAATGCTAGGGCAAAGTACTGGCAGCTTAAAAATCTCAAATCTAAATACAGATTTTGACATCGCTAGTAACAAATATTGATTGTTAAAATCTGTGTATGGAGATTTTTAAATCGCCAGCGCACCAGCGAGTTGCCAGCGTCTAAAGTCGTTACTAGTGTAGGGACGTACTTCCCTAGCTTAAGAATTGTATTATATTGAATATTGGATAATAATTATAATGAAGATAGGTACATTGATTTTCAAGAGTTTCGAGCTAATTTTGGAGTGCGATAATTATCTGAATCACTAAACATCTTTGTAATATTTGCTTCCACTGTTTAGTTTTACTTAAGATGTCTCTTTGTGAAAACTGTTAGACGTGATTCGATATCCTACCTAAATCTTCAAGGCTTGACAAATAATAAATGCCAAGACAAAATACACCTACGCTTATTTATTTTATGGCTTCAAGGATCTGTAGAAATCAGTCACTTAGATATGTCTGATTTCTGCTGATTCTCGAATAGTAGTAGTACTACGTTAGTACTATTATTTGTTCTGTGGTAGTACTTACTTAGGTGGCTACACACTTCTTCGGGGGGCTGTATGATTCGGCACAGCCAGCAGACAAAATACCTTTTTTAACCGACAAAAAAAAAGAAGGAGGTTCTCAAGCCGAGGCGTATATATTTTTTTTATGTATGACCGCGTATAACGTCAGGCTGGAACAAGTGGCGTACGTTGACTGGAGTCTTGTGTGATGTAAAAATACTTATAAAGACGAATGGCAAAGTCTACAAAACAGCTGTTAGACCAGCGCTTCTGTATGGAGGCAAAGTCTGGGCGATGAAAAGACCCACGAACAAAAACTCTACAAGACAGAGATGCGTATGCTACGATGGGCAGGAGTCAACAAGGTGTGCAACGAACATATTAGAGAGAGTTTCAAGGTTGCAGAAATAGCGGATAAAGTAAAAGAGTTCAAACTGAGATCATACGGTCATGTAAGTACTTGGTCGAACATATGACCACGTCGTGAAAAAGTGCCTTTCCATGGCTACAAAGAAGAGGGGAAGAGGAAGACCTCAAACCACATGGGTGACGAAGGTCCAAAAGGACATGAGGGAGATGACACTTACGGTTGATAATGTACAAGACAGAAATAAATGGCGCCGCATGATTGGGAAAGCCGATCCCGCGTAACCGGAAAAGGCCAGGCCAAAGAAGTATGACCACGCATAACTTTTTACAGAGTAGTCCGATTTGAACGATTCTTGTTTTATTCGGGATGGTATACCTCAAAGTTAGTTCCATGTAAAATGTATTAACTTTTCTTCGGTAGTTTTTGAGTTAGCTTCAATAATAGGTTTTTTTCCCACTTAGTTTATGTGGATGTAAAGTTTTTATTTAATAGATGTAAAGATGTAATTTTCGGGAAAAAGCCGCTTGCCTTACCGCGAATTTTAACACACTAACAGTAGCAATGGCTTTCATTTTGACAGTTCAACAACATTCATTGCGTTATTTACGTTGTTGAGCAGACATATTATTCGAACATATGAAGCAATGGATTAGCAACAAAATCATTCTGATTGGGACTGAAAGTGTGTTACGCAATTATGGTGGTGAACATGATTCAGCTATACCTTACGCTAGATAAGCATACAATAAAAGTCATTAACATCACTTGTACTAAAAAGTCTCGAAACTAAAAAAACATGCCACGTGCGCTCGTCAGGACGCCTCATACCGCGATACGTTAGTTTTGATCGTGTTAGCGATAATGCCTTAACATGTTTTCGTGCAGTTTTGAAATATTGGAATACATTGGTAAAAGGCGTCAACGACTTTTATTGCATGATTATCTGGCGAAGGTATAGGGTAGATTCAGAACGCTGAATGAAAGCAGAATATTGTTTATACTGTAGAGTAATTGCTTCTGGTCGTCTTTATAGTTCAACAAATACTGCCGAATCGAATGTACCCGAACAAGTGTGTAATGTAAACTCAAGTAGGATAATTAAATAGTCGAACATCAAGGATGTTTGAATATTATCCTACTTACATTCACTGACTTCATTCGATTACTTATTATCAAACTAATACCGTATACCGTATAGACCGTATAGAGGCGTTGCAGAGGCGATTTGTTAGAGCTCTGTGTTCAAAATATGGGTTACGACGTAAAATACCGGAATATGTTGACCGACTTCGAAGATTTTCTTTAGCAACTCTGGAACATAGAAGATGGATGAGTGACTTGTGCACCCTATACAAAATTGTAAATTGTTCATTGGATGGCCACCTTATTGATTATTTAGATATAAAAATACCAACTCGATCAGTGCGTATTCCACAGCTGTTTAGTATTCCTCCAAGCAATAATAATGTATCTCAGAACAATCCTTTGCACAGAATGTGTAAAAATTATAATGCTATTTGCTCACAAGTGGACATTTTTCACGACAAATTTAGTTCTTTCAAATCTTTCTTGCTGCATTATAAGTAATTATAACATTGCGTGACCTTTTTAGTCAATTTAAGTTTTATTAATATTTTATTTGTTGTTTATTTATGTTTTTTTTTTTTTAATTTTTCTAAATTTTTCTAGTTAAAGGTTTTTTTTTTTCTTCTCTATATATTTTGATTCTCTATTTGATTGTTTATACATTTAAAATTAAAACCTTTATTGAAAACGAAGCATTGTTTGGTCAAGTTGTGTACGATTGTAATTGGACTTCAGGTTCACTCACTGTTTATTGTTAAGGCTCATTCTTTGTTTTTTATTAATCTGTTGTCTGTATCTGTACCTAATGAATAAAATAAAATAAAATAAATAAAATAATAATATAAAGGCGAAAGTTTGTGTGTGTGTTTGTATGTTTGTTACTTCTTCACGCTCAAACGGCTGGACCAATTTTGTTAAAATTTGGTATGGAGGTAGCTTATACCCTGGATTAAAACATAGGCTTCTTTTTATTCCGGTCTACGCGGGTGAAACCGCGGGTCGTAGCTAGTCCTTTATTTTACTAAATATAAATGTAAATGTGAGTTTATTTGTTTGTTTGTTACGCTTTCACGACTAAACGGCTGAATCGATTTTGAACCATGGTGAAGGGCATAGGCTACTTTTTATCGACATACCACGCGGGTGAAGCCGTGAGCGGAAGCTAGTTTATTTATAAACCAGGTTTTAACGTCTTAACAAAATGTGCGTTTCTGCAAAATTAACGCAAGAGCGGGAAAACACAGGTTTGCGATTGTAATGTTTGCATATTTAGTTTTGTTCTACAAATGTGCATCAAAACGCGCAGTTCATTACCTACGAATTTAAATTGTAATTAACATTTACAACAAACAAAAAAGTAAAAAAAAAAAAAACACCAATTTATTCACATAAACTTTAAAAAAACAACAATACATAAAAGGACTAGACAATTGCAATACAACATTGCAATTACAGAAAAACAATACCTATTTACATAAAAGCTGCACAACTTTTCCTGTAAAATTGTTGATAAAACATTTGTTAACCTCACTGGGACGGCTATTTTCAATACTATTTTAGCTTTTATAAGCGTAAAACTAAAGTTTATTTGAGCAAAAACTATAATGTCAACTTCAACTTTATACAACATGTCCCATAATTAACGCAAACCCTCTTAAGAGGTCATTGTACTCATCATTATGAACAACTTTTACTATGGGATATGTTGTATTTATGAGTGGGTTCATAATGATGAGTACAATAACCCCTTAACGCGCTTAGCGTTAATTACGAGACATGTTGTATAAATAAATAATGAAATAATTTGTTCCAACATTTGGGACTTTGGGAGCATAAATGGCATGAAGTGTTTTCATTATACGAATTAAAACATTTCTTAACTTCCTAATAATCAATTTGAAACATTTAAGCCTAAAAAATATTACCCTGTAAATATTTAGTAATACTAGTGAAATAGTAAAATTTTTGGTGGCCTTAAAAGTTGCGGAAGTCGGACAACAATTTGCTGGTATGATGCCATTTTATACATAGCCTACGATAACAGGGATCATAACTATAGTAACATATTAAATGAAATAAGAGAAACTCATCACATTTTATCGAACTCCATTACAAATCCAAAGAGTATCCTTACAAAGCTTGCTTCCATAACAAGGATACTTAATTCATTCTTGTACTCAAAACACTTAAGTTACTTCTAAACTATGTCGAGTCCTTACTACGTGGATTTCTTGTCAGGTTTCAGTGGTAGTGTTTCATCGTCGTAAGAGAGGTGCCCTATGAGAATGGGCTCAGCTCCTTTCTTCTCATCATCATCTTCGTTATTATCAGGCATGTCTCGTCGCCCTAACTCTTCCGCAAGACGAGAAAACAGCTCCCTGAAAAAGATACAGGCAACATTAACCTAGAACATATTTCAGGTATTAATTTTACTAGAGTCACTATAATAGATATCGTTGCACAGATTGTGGATAAATTATAAGTCACTGTTAAACAGTTGAAGTTAATAAACGGTCACACAAAATAATATGTCAATGATACTCCTTTGATGATATGGCTAGAAAAGGGCATAAATACTAAGGCAACGGCTGATTATATAGGAGGAAGAAGATATGCTGCACTGACTCCAAATAAATTGAGATATAGATCAGGATGATGATGATGATGATGATAACAATGACTAATACTCACTTGAAGACGACGCCTTGCATATTCTTAGCGAGATAGTAGAGGAACAGCCAATCAGCGAACTGACAACCGTTAACGACTTCGATGACGTTGTAGGGATCGAACTTAGCGTCATTCTTGGTCGCTTGCTGGAACACCATCATGTTGAACCGCGGAGAACGACGGTACAGAAAGAAGGAGACAAAACGCCAGACCACAGCTGAAATAATAGTAAAGATTAAAATCGTGCTATCAATTTAAATCAAGACAAGCAGCTAGTTTTAACGTTGCTACCTACTGAGTCCAACTAGTCTAAAAAGTAGGATCGATTTGAAAAGAAACTGAAGACAAGCAGGACATACTAAAATTAGCAATACATAACTATGGGTTGAATGAAATGAAGCAAATTAAACTTATCATTTGAGGAGCAACAAATCAAAAGCAGTTGATCAAAACCAACCACCATGTTGAAAAGCGAAAAGCTATTCAAATATTCATCTTTTAGAATATAAGTTAACTATAATTGCAGATACGTACGAAAGATGAAGTTTATATAGATGTGAAACAGTATCTTACCGAGGACGGAGACTATGAAGAGGATGAGGAACCAAAACCAGAGCACGACGTATATCTTCTCGTGCATGATGTTGAGCGCCATCACACACAGCGCGTCGTGCTGCTGGATTGAGCCACTTGGACCGTACTTGTGGAAGATGCACTTCGTCACCTGGATATAATATACACACAATGTCACTTATTTTGTATTCTACAGATCATAATTACATCTAATACTCAGTCTTGGTCTGACATCGATATAATATACACACAAATCACAATGTTACCTAATTGCATTCTTCAGATCATAATCTTATGATTTTCTGATTTAATTTATTTTGTGATGAAGGGCACATGCACCAAGCACCAGTCAAACTCAATAGTTTGACTTAGTATTTGGATGTGTCACGACATCAACAATACAATATGATTTTTTGTGTTGCACATTTCTTATCTTGTGTAAGTTGAACTGTGCAACACACATCATAAGTTTAAATATACAGCGAGTATAACGTTAGGATAAATTATCAAAATATCATATCGACTTATTCTGAGCCGGAACCCATGGGTTCCTAGTTCCAATACCCTAGAAATGAAATACCCAATCAGGAATACAGAAATAATACAGTTATATTTTGTTTACCTTAGGGAAGACAGTCTCCAGCGGGTCTGAAATTTGGTTCCAGTCCTTGTAATTAAGCACACTGGGTCCCAAGCCTATGAAGTGACCGTTGAGGAACCTGTCGATGATCCAGATCTCTAACATCACGTGGACTAAGTTCAGCACCTCCATGGACACCAGCCAGATAGACCATGTGCGTGATATACGCAACCTAAAAAGAATAAAGAGAGAAAATTAGTTTATTTGTCACACGCAGGGAGAATTTAGCGGAGAAACCTACACGTCTGATCTGAGGGCGAAGGCCTAAACAAGGGGTAATCACTTTCAAAGAGTTTCATGTTCCTACAACGACCATCGATAGGATTGACAAAATTTTTCGGTACCTTATTGACTTATTCATCATCGTTATCGCTGATAAAATGTCATTCGTGTAGGCCCTACCAACCTTTGTATGTCGCAGTAAGATGGTTGAAGCTGTGATATAGTTACAACATGTCCCATAGGATATGGATGAAGCAGAAACTAAAATAGCATTAATCTGCCTACCCAACTATGTTGGGGTCTGCTTCCAGTCTAACCTGATGCAGCTGAGTACCAGTATTTTACATGGAGCGGCTGCCTATCTGACCTCCACAACCCAGACCCATTAGTAAGACTGGTTGTCAGACTTTCGGGCTTCTGACGACCCGTAACGACTGTCAAAGATCCACTGTATGACAGCCGGGACCAACGGCTTTTAGGTGCTTTCCGAGGCACGGAGTGTTCTTTGGTATGTAAAGATGGCCAACCATCAACGGACCAACTGCAGCAAGCGTCGCTTAACCTGATCGATTGACCTGTGGGGCTGTTATTACTTAGCCACAAGTCCCCTAATTAGCCCGAGCATAATAATAGCACAATGTCCCTAGGGATATAGCTATATACCGTAATATAGTTATATAATATAATAGTATAAAAGCGGTTCATAACTGTCTTATGAGGAATATAAATTATACAAATATGATACGAGCACGATTTAGTAATATAACTATTAGGGCACTCCGCCATCTACATCTAAGGTTAGGTTAGAACTGTGACCAACTACGCGCGAGCCGCAGACTCGCAGTATAACAAAATTTAGCAGTTATGAACCGCTTTCATAATGACGTAACGCAATGAAACTATCCGACGCAAAAATACAGTGGACAGAGAAGGGTTTAAAGAAAAATTTTAACCGAATAGAATAGTAAAAAATAGTTTGATATTCCCAATAAAAAAATTGAAAGTTGCTCCACAAAAATAAACTTTGGCGTCGAACATTTCTGTATTTTCAGCGATAACGACATAGTTTTTTTTAAGAATTTAATAGAATTAGCATTTTTTTAAATCTTTAACTGGACAATTATTTAATTTATTGTGTATAATAATCTAAAGAAAACCCGGAAAATAAATGCACATTCGCAGCTTAGTCACATCTCGGCAACACAAATACTATTTTCAATTTTCAACCTTATTTCAAGCCAGCAATAGATTACGCGGTTGCTATATTCGGAGGGATATATCGACATATACATATACCTCCCAGCTTATTGAATAGAGGGGCATTTCTTTTATTTTTTATTTGTCTCAATCTGTCAAAATTGTATAGCGTTTACCTAAATTATTGACAGTTGATTGTCGCTGGCATAAGATTGCGACTTGAATTTGAACGTTTTCAGGTACGAGAACTGGCCTTCTGATAGTTTTGCTCTACGTAAAACAGAATAATGCTACACCTAGTACTTAGAACTTTACAGAGGCGGACTTAAACCATAGGACTTGTTTTTGCTATGCGCATTTTTGCTACTTCCTCGATATTGGTGAAGATAGGAGCTGCCCACTGCACTGTTTATCTGTTCTGCTAGCTAAGGATTACCCTTGATAACCTGGCACTGTGCTTGCTATCCTGTTCACAATATTCCTAGACCTTCCCCACGCACTGTTGTTGATGACCATACCTACAGACCTACACTATTGCTAGACTTTGACTCTTACCTCAATTTAATATCTCTCCTGATGATGTCAATTCGCTTGTTCAGCGTGTCCTTGGAAGGCAGGTTCATGCCAGCGACAGTCGTATCCTCTTCTGTCAGTGCGAGGCTTGCGTACTGCAAGCCGTCCACTAACGCTTTTATTCGACCACCTGAACAAGAACAGTATATTTTGATGCAAGTGTGCAATGACAAAAATGCTCACGCGTATCAAACGAAACAATAAATAAAATTTCAGAAACATAATATAATATTCTGTCATAAACATTTGTAAAAATGGCCCGTGGATTTTTTTGTCGTCCGCCTTGCTTTTGCGTTTTGCAGGAGAGGCACTGACTCGAAGCCGCCAAACAGCCTAATTCTAGCAATTGTGTTGAAAATTAAATTCAAATCATTTACTGTGGATCATAGGTTCATAAGATGTTGTGTTAGTGTGTAAGTCTGCACTGTCCCGCCATTGAGGAAAAATTCAAATTCACAAATTAACGTTTAACTTAACATCATGCCTGTGTGAACTCGGCAGAACCAGAGGTGTACCATAGCACACACATCACTCACACTCACCTACATTTTCTACAGAACGCATTATTAATTTAAACTCTTTTATCATTATTTCCTTTTTTTTTTATTGTTTTTTTTTTGTTCTCTTGTATAATTTTGTGAACCTACCTGTCAAAGCAACTGTAGTTATTGAATTTGTTTTTGTAATTTTATTTTGTGTATCTCGCTTCTACATCATATTCCCTGTAAATTGAGAGGTCTGGCTCTTGTGCTACAGGAACTCCTAGTACAAGAGTCAGGGCTACACAGATGTTTGTGACTTATGTTATGAAGTTGTAAATAAAGAATTTATTTATTAGAGCACAAATATCGGGGCGGGCCTATTGCCATTTGCCGGGAACCAATTCCGACTCCGGGTTGCTACTGAGAATTTCCTACTGGAAGAACCGAGGACCCTCTACTCAGTTTGCTAACTACCGAGACCGACGAGGTAAACCATTTTTACAGTAACTGTATCTGTATAGATACTGTTTATCATGCACTGCAAAATTAGTTATATTTCTTAGAAAAATATTTGAGTAAACGAAGTTATCGTATGTTCTATTTCTATGTCATGGCACGGGACTCATCACAGCAATATTGATGTGACACACATTTCTACGAAAGATCTAACCTGAATTCTCGAGATAAGATAAAGGAGTGAAATCATGAAAATACACAAAATGCAACTTTATTAAAAACACAACTAAGCTGAAATATTAGATTGTTAAACATGGGATGTAAGTAATCAATCACACCCGAGATATTTAGGCACACGAGCGAGCGAAGCGAGTGAGGGTGCTTATAGTTCGAGGGTGTAAATGATCACTTACACCAGAGTTGATCACTCTACTCTTCTACTACTTTGATCTTTCATCACTAATGCTAGGAAATTAGAAAAAACAAACAAAAAAAATCTGTATCGTTAAAAAAAAATATTCGTCTAGCTAAATTGAATGGCAACGACAAATACCTTTTCTGCCCTTTTACCTTTTCTGCACTTTTTGTGTTGTTGGTCTGTATTTTATTCTGTGCCTTTCTTATATATTAAACTCTTATAAATTAGTATGAAACCTCTTAAGTTACACAATGAATTGGTGTTATTCTAAAAACGCACTGGCCAGCAAGACGACCTCACGAAAAAAAATCGAAAGAAAAAAAATTGGCGCCAAGCAGATTTTAAAATATGATGTGTTCAAGTGATGATGATTTGGATTTGACGCCGGAATCAGTAAAACTAGAGGCAAAGGCAATCGTAGAAAATCTGTTACCTTCAATATCAAAAAAGAGATCCCACTTATTTAAAAAGAAAAGACGAATCTGCAAGTGGCGGACTGAAGTAAAATGAGTTAGTGAATGTCAGGATGCCTCGTTCGATTTTCAAATTTACTTACCTACCTCCCATGTGAGGAAAATCGAAATTACAACCCGCATTTTGAGTTAAATACTAGCTATGACTAGCTACTTTCAGAGCAGCAGTGATGAAAAAATATTTGCACAGTCTTAACGGTGGAATAAAATTTATAAAATGGAGTCAGTTGATTAGATATAGACAACCAGCAGCTTCAACACTGCTTGTCTGAAACTTATCCGTCCAGTTTTATGTATACCCGTCCAAGAAACCTACCTTCTTTCTTCTTCCAGATATAATGTGGCATGTAGAAGGCCAGAGATTGTAAGAACAGCACGAAGGGCACCCACTGGTAGTAGGTATGGTTGAGATATTCATCATCATCTGACATGGGACCGACTCCAGGGTGCGGCAGGAACCCCCCTTGTAGGAGGCTCTCGTTGTAATGTCGGACCTGCAAACAGATCAGCAGTTTGTTAAACCAGGATATCGCAAACACAATGCAGGTTTTTACCTAGTTTCGAATTCAGAGAGGCAATTCCCGTATTTTTAACAACGTTCGTAATGTCATCTCAGTCTCAATCTGTCAAAAATTGTACAATGTTTACCTACATTTTTGACATTTGATTGTCGCTGGCTTGAGATCGCGACTTGAATTTGAACGTTTTTAGGTACGAGAATTGGCCTACAGGTGTCATATACCTAGTTTTAGCCGTCGTCTACTCACTTACATTATTGTAACCTTTCTTAAGAATATAACTGTATTAAACTATATTTTATGAGTCCAAAAATAAACTTTATTATATTGTTGTTGTTTGTTTGTTGTTAATGCCATTCGCAACTTACTTCTTTTTTGCTTCCTTTTTAGTTTTATCTACTTGATGCTTGCATCATATAAGCATTAATTAGGTACAATCTCTGTATTGCATCACTGCAGATGGTCTGTTCACTATCTTAGAGCTGCTATCTTAGAGTATATAATTAAATTATATACTCTAAGGGTGCTATAAAAATATCTGCCACGGCTACAACAGTGAAGAAATTTCGTACCCCGGTTAAATCAATTTGAGAAATAAAGTAATTAAATAAACATTTACTTTATTCTGCATACGAGTAACGTGATTCACACACAACGCGCGATGTATCGCTTCGTCAATGAAAACAATTGCTACCTCTTTCTAACTGTTCTGTGAATGAACACTAATTACTACGGGACGGTTTTATACAAATTTAATAAATTCAAAATACGCACATTTTTTTGTATGAAAAAATTTATGACATAAGATCAATAACTTATCTTCACTATTGTAATCTATAAACACAATGCTGTCTCCCATTGCAGCCTTGGCAGACATTTTTATTTATAGCACCATATACAACGTGTATCCATAACTCAAGTAGCAAATGTTGGAGAAAAAACAGCCAGGCTGAAGTGGGAGTGGGCCGGACACGTCGCGCGAATGCACCCGGAGAGATGGGCAAAGATCGTCACCCACTGGACGCCTGAGGGAGGACATCGCCGTCGAGGCAGGCCACGGCGAAGGTGGTATGACGATCTGATAAGGTTTGCAGGGCCAACATGGCCAGAGATCGCACAAGACAGGGAGGTTTGGAAGGAAAAAGGGGAGGCCTTTGCCCAGCAGTTAATTAAAAAAAAAAAAAAAATACAACGTGTCGTTTTACATCCTCGTTAAACTTCAGAGTGTGATACAGAACATCAAACCGAACAACTTTCTCCATGGGACCAACATCGTAATCGCGAAAATAATTTCAACGTCCCAAAGAAAACTTCAATACCTACTCGACGCAAAAGTATGGGACGGCTGATTATTTTTTCGCGATTACGATTTTGGTGCCATGGAAAAAGTTGTTCGGTTTGATGTTCTATACCACACCCTTAAATTAGACGAGGATGCAAAACGACACGTTGTAATCCGTCGCGACGATTCGTGATTACTTTGGTCGGATTCATCTAATTTTGAACAATTCGTGAGCAGGTTACGGTCGAGTTTTGGAGCCATCAAAAATGACAATTTGGAATGACGATTCTTCCATGTGTGCTTAGGCATCACCCGGCAAAATTTCAGCAGTACGAGAAATGATAAAATTAAACTTACAATAGTAAAAGTAGCCATGAAGAAGCAGTACTTTTCTATCAGTGGTTGTGGGACGCCGGCATCAGCCATGCAACTGATGTTCGGTCCGACGTACTCCCTCGTACATACTAGGATCATAGCGGCCAGCAGGAGGGTCACCGTGAACTGGTAGTGCAGCTTGAAGGCTATGTTCTCTATGATAGGCTTGCGCAGGGCGATCCGCATGCGCGGCCCCAGCAAGTTCGTCACGGTCGCTGCTAACATCATCTTGAAGTCCTGATGTTTTTATACGAGCATTGGAAAATTTGCCTGAAAGATGAAAGAAAATAGTTCAAAAGCAAAATTAGGGTACTCCGACAGTTTTCATACATGTTATCATATGTTGGGGTCGGCTTCCAGTCTAACCGGATGCAGCTGAATACCAGTATTTTACATGGAGCGACTGCCTATCTGACCTCCACAACCCAGTGACTGGGTAATACGATACCCTTTGGTAAGACTGGTTGTCAGACTTTCGGGCTTCTGACGACCTGTAACGACTGTCAAAGATCCACGAATGACAGCCGGGACCAACGGCTTAACGTGCTTTCCGAGGCACGGAGGAGTCTCGGTATGTAAAAATGGTCACCCATCCACGGATGAACCCCGGCAAGCGTAGCTTAACCTGATGGATTGACCCGTGCGGCTGTTATTACTTAGCCACAAGCTCCTCTCTATGCCTACCATATATGGAATCATTATTCTACCCCCATGGAATTATGTAAATGGCGTATTTTATATACCTACTGTGAGTCATTGAAACAGTAACCATGACCTACTTATAGTTACATATCTAAAGAAATAAATCTTACAACTAACATACATTTATTTTGATAACAATAGTTATATGGCGGTATTCTTTTCTGTATATTTTATGAAATGAACATAATGTTGCGACAGTCATAATTACGATTATTAAAAAAAAAATGAAAACGCGTCTTATTTTTTTATTTAGGAGGTGATATTATAATCTAAAAACTAATTTAAATACTAAGGCATTGTTTACTAATAAATTTAAAAAAAAATCTTTCTTGTTCAAGAGAGCATTACAAAATTTAGCTAGCACTAGCCTCCACACTAGGATTTCCTGTGTCGTGGAGACCAGTCTCCTTCGTCTTACAAGATAACTAGGTTACAATATTATTATTTACATAACAAACATCACGCCTATAATCCCCGAAGGGACCCTCGCAGACAGGCGCAACGCGACGGCGCGTTGTGATTCTGGTAGAAAAGTTTCCATGAAGTTTTCATAGAAATAGTTCTACTAGAGTCGCGTCGCACCTGTCTGCAGTAGCCTTAGGTTTTTCGCCAGTTATGTTTAAGCCCTATGGAATAGGGGGCGCGCTTATTGCCTTCAACCGAATACAAATGGCTGCTACTGAGAAATTCCTAAATAGTTTGCCATAAAACCCAAGGTCATATTTTTAAGGTTAGCCAAAAATGGTCTTGTTCAATTCTATCTTGATTAGATAAAGTTAGTTTCGATAATTTTTGGGTTGGTTTCTTACAGTGCCATCGGACATATTTGAAGAATCTACAATTAACTCAATGTGATATAGGTTTTGAGAAAGGAATGGTATCAAAAATTCTATGTTCGGTGCTCTCTTTCATGAAAACAACGTGCGGTAATGCGGTTGATGTAGGTAAGGATTAAGTTCGTAGAAATCTTTTTTTTGTGCAATAGAGTTCAGGCTGTCATTTGCAGATCTTTGACAGTCGTTAGACAGGTAGTCAGAAGCCCCAAAACACTGACAATCAAGGGGTATCGTATTATCCAGTAACTAGGTAGTAACCAGTAAATAGGTAGTCGCTCCATGTAAAATACTGGTGTTCAGCTGCATCCGTTAGACTGGAAGCCAACCCCAACATACTTGGGAAAAGGCTAGGCAAATGATGAGAGTTCAGGCCGTAACTTCATGTGACGCCATACCTATCTAGTAATCCTATAACTTGGTGCACACGTTAATTAGACTGTTCCAAGAAAGCCTTATGTGGTGGGTCGGTGTTTGAAGACTAAGGCCTTCAACCAGTGTTTCCTGCTCTTCTGACATACGGCGCCGAAACGTGGACACTAACGTCGGGCTGGTCCACAAATTCAAGGTCGCTCAGTGCGCTATGGAGCGGGCTATGCTCGGAGTTTCTTTGAAGGATAAAATCGGAAATGAAGTTATCCGGAAATGAGCCGGAGTTACCGACATAGCCTGCAGAGTAAGCAAACTGAAGTGGCAGTGGGCTGGCCATGTTTGTCGTAGGACCGATGGCCGGTGGAGCAGACGAGTCCTGGAGTGGAGACTGCGTATCGGCAAACGTAGTATGGGACGCCCCCCAGCTAGGAACCGACGACCTTAGAATGTTGGCTGCGACAGACTGGATGCGAAAAGCGGAGGACAGGGTGTTGTGGCGCAGCCTGGGAGAGGCCTATGCCCAGCAGAGGACTGCGATAGGCTGAGTTGATTGATTGAAGAAAGCCTTTCCATTTGAAGTTTATCTCTTGTGGAGAATGCACTTTTAGATTTAGGCCATTGCAAAAAACAAAGTAAAGTGCTTCTTGTAACTGAACCTTATCTCAGATAAAACTAAACAGACTAAACTGATAACAGCTGTTAAGAAAACTGTTATCGTAAAGCATATAACACATTCTCTTTTGTGGAGAAAAAGTCAGTCGCACGGTCTCACCGAGTGCCAAACTAACTTAGAATTGGTACAAGAACAAAAATGACAGATTGACAGTAGGTTGGTTCATCTGATAAAAAACGCTTCTTAGTACCTAGGTCACAAACAGAACAACCACACAGAGGATGCCCAACAACAACACAGCAGGCCTTGGAATACATGGCGGAAAAACTTGTTTTTCTTTTGTTTCAAAGATTGTCCTGGCAGTACCTAGATAAGGGAGGCCTTTGCCTTTTACTGGGACACTTGGTTAACAAAAGGCATACCTAAAGAAATAGTGACTTTAAATTTTTAATTTAAAGGAGTACTTATCCACGGCTGCTATACGCTATTGTAGTGGTATGTAATGCACACTTGAGCTTAAGTACCTATGACGTCGCACGTCTGCTAAGTTCGAACTTCGAACACAGTCGACGTCACGACGACACACCATACAGTCGGTTACTAACTGTTCCTCGCGTCATTTGTGTCATTTCATAATCATCCTAATTCCAGTTATCTATATAAAAAAAAGAGAAGTCCTGACTGACTGATTGACTCATCAACGCCCAGTCCAAACCCTAAGACCTAGAAAGTTGAAATTTTGCACAGAGGTTCCCTTTATAATGTAGACAAGGAATAAGGAAGGAATTCCCGGTAGTACGTTCCCGTGGGATGTTCTCCGACATCCACGCGGGCGAAACCGCTGCTCGATGTTTATAAACCGTGTTTAATTGTAGTAACTACATTATTAATTTCGTGGTACCACAGTCACGGTAACACTGAATGGACATTTAATTTCATCACACTACCACGTCCCAACAAAAGTCCTATACTAAACCGAATTTCAGTTACTCGCAGTATATTTGAACCTCTAATTTTATGAAAATTACAAAACTTGCATTATTTGACGTTAAATCGTCTCTAATAGATAGAAGAAGCCTAAAAAGAGGTCCTATATTTCCTGCAAATCTCTAATTTGGCGTTGGATACCAAATTACCTACTTTACAAATCAAAACCCAGACGTAAATAAGCCAACATTTTTCGCATAGAACTGGTTACTACTGAAACCCATTTTCCCCCTGTACAGCTGTCTGTACCCTCTGTGTCTTTACACTTGCACCCTGAACCGATACGCAGCATAAGTACACATCTATGCTCAATTAAGTAGTAAAACAATAACCCAACAAACAAAGAGAATCACTTACACTCTCTATAATCTCGTCCGGTCCTCACTCACTCACAGCACACTGTTACTTTTCCACCACGATCCACCGACGTACACGTAAAGCTGGTCGCATACTGACGGGCCCGACTTTACCGTCCGTGTGTCACTGCCAGATAGCGCCTATGATAACGATAAGATAACTGTCATCAAGTGTTTTAATGTGTATCGTTTCAAATTATTGGAAAAATATTTACTTCATCAACAATTATTATGAGTCTATTATAATCGTTAACAAAGGCAACAGGGAAGACTGGGATAAATGGCATGCATTGGAAGAGTTGTTCCTACACTCAGCATTCTTACCAACATTTGGTTGATTACGGGTTGAAGAAGAGTGCACAAGCACGAGGATCTGCAATGTTCCACCTCTGTGTATTTTGTAGTCGAGTGTCCATGGAATTTCTTGCCCGTTCTTCTTCATAGGAACCTACCACGCTTTGGAATGGGCAACTAGCTTCATCTTTGTGACTGGCCGACTCTTTGACAATTCAATGGTCCAAATAAAAAAAAAATCAATTCAAATGGTTCAATGGTGGGTGGTGGTCTTGGTAATTGAAATAAATGCTTTGAGTTTGAGCTTCCATCATCATCATCAGCTTATACAACGTGTCGTTTTGCATCCTCCGTCAAATTTCAGCGTCTGATACAGAACATCAAACCGAACAACTTTCTCCATGGGTCCAACATCGTAATCGCGAATAAATTTTCAACTGTCCTACTGTGTGACGGCTGATTATTTTTTTCGCCATCACGATGTTGGTGCCATGGGAAAAGTTGTTCGGTTTGATGGTCAATTCACACCCTTAAATTTGACGAGGATGCAAAACGACACGTTGTATAGAAGTCAACTGCGTAGGTTGTACTTATAATATATTACGATACCTCTCCAATCACACGCCAAATTACAAAACCACTGTCATGGAGCTGCCCTACAAAAATCTTTGCTTCACCTAGCCTGAGGGCCCTTCCTTCCTTCCTTGGGGGACCTTATCCTTATGCTTCCCAATTCGTGGTTCACTCAGAAACATGTTAGACCCCAATTTGAATAAAACTTTTTTCAACTTAATGAAGTATCGCCATGTCGGTCTATAGGTTGTGGACTATGAAATCTTGATATATTTTACATCAGTTGACAAATTCTGAGAAGCAAAGTATTCTGACCCTGATCTTGTGCAACTTGAAGACCTTATTATACACCTCTTTATTAAGATAGATTTCCGTAATTCCCCTAAAGCTTAGGTAATCCTAAAACGTGAATAAGCTCCGTGAGAAAACGATTGACTCCCGCTCCGGCTCGTTCTTGGTGCAAAGCTAGTTGAGCTAATTGGTGCTGATCCATGCGTCATGTTCGTGAACGGGCGCCGTCAGTTGGGACTGGTCGTCTCTTAGCTGCCATGGCTTATTTTTAATATTTAATTTATGTGTTTTAGTTTTTATCTTTTTATTACGGACGCTTTTTAACGTGCACGTCTTTCTACATTGTTCTCACATATATATTTTCAACATGAACGATGTAACCAATATTTTGTAAAAATATTATGATTTAAAAGAGTGTTCGTGGAGTTTCTTGCCCGTTCTTCTCCATAGGGATCTACTACGCTTTGGAATGGGCAACTAGCTTCATCTTTCTGACTGACCGACTCATTGACAATTCAAAAGTGCCTGTAATTGGTTTATTTGAAATAAATGCTTTGAGTTTGAGTTTGAGTTTGAAAGGATAGCCATTGCCATACAACGTGGCAATGCAGCAAGTGTTATGGGCACCTTTGCGCCAGGAACAGGTAGGGGCGGGTTGTTTGACGTGTTGTTGTGATTATTTTTTCTGTCATTACTTTTACAGCTTATAGCTTGTATTTGTATTTTAAACCATGAAAAAAAAATTGTCTATAATATGATCAATCAATCAATCTGCCTAGCCTTCTCCCAACTATATTGGGGTCGACTTCCAGTCTAACCGGATGCAGCTGAATACCAGTATTTTACATGGAGCGACTGCCTATCTGACCTCCACAACCCAGTTACTGGGTAATACGATACTGCTTGGTAAGATTGGTTGTCAGACGACCCATAACGACTTCAAAGATCCACGAATGACAGCCGGGACCAACGGCTTAACGTGCTTTTCGAGGCACGGAGGAGTTTCAGCATGTAAAGATGGTCACCCATCCACGGACCAACCCCGGCAAGCGTAGCTTAACCTAATGGATCGACCCTTGCGGCTGTTATTACTTAGCCACGAGCTCCTCATTGTCTATAATATGAAGGTCATACAAAATACAAACTTACAAAGTATGTAGGTAGGTACATACGTCTGTATCTGGGCTAGCCTTATATCCTAAAAATATTCGCAAAATATCAAAGGCAAACAACTTTGAGATAAATATATAAGTACCTACATTTTTACCTAATTTTCCCTGTCACACAATTATAACCTTTATTAATAATTAATGTATGACCGTTGGCGTACTTATTTTGTTTGATTATGTAATTGAATTATTATATTAATAATTTTCCTTACATTTAGATTCATACTATACGAATAACGTTCTGAGTAATTCAGTGCTTGAAGCTTTTGCTACGAGGTACGACGCACGTAGCCACGTAACACGTACTCGTACGTAGCACCCTCGCGATCGTGTAGACGTATCAACGTTTTTCATTGCTCCGTTGGTCAGCACGATGCAGCTGAACGTGGGGTCCTAGGTTCGATTGGCAGGCTGGGCAAAGTGTTGTTGGGTTTTTAATTAGAAATTTCTCAATAGAAGCCCGGATTTTGGAAATTGATTGTATGATACCCTCAGAAGGCAGGTTTAGCCGTTGATCCTGCGCCTGATCTCTCCCCGGTCGTGTCAGATTGCCGTCCCAGTATCGGACAGTGAGGTGCACATATTTGTGCACTGATGTCTCCTGCGTACCTGGCTAACCTCCGTTGAGATTGACCGCCGCCGTCACCGAAATTCGGGGAGTTTATGAAATAATTATCAATGGAATACAAAATGACTCATAAATCATTATCTGCTATTTCCTGGTTGTTGTTTCTGACCAAGGATTATGATTGGATTACTCGTTAATAATATCTATTTCTGCTTAATAACGGGTGTAAACACACGCCGAGAATCGCTTATACTCCCCCCCTTCACCATTGTGAACTTGCAAACTTTCTGGTTACGGAGATATTGAAGGTCAAAGTTCCAACTTTTTTGTGACGTTTTTTTTACGAAAAAAAAGTTTTGAATAACTTAAAGTGAGTGCACAGTGGTAGCCCGCGAAATTAAAATTTTCTTGTGTTTTTGCAGGTCAGTGTCATTTTGTATCTTGTTCAAAATATGATTCGCGACAATAACAAATATGTATTTACATAATAGCCACAATAATAGCCATAATTATAGCGGAAAAGAACCGAAGTAACTGACATAGCTTTTAAAGTAAGCAAACTGAAGTGGCAGTGGGCTGGCTATGTTTGTCGAAGGACCGATGGCCGGTGGAGCAGACGAGTCCTAGAGTGGAGACCGCGTATCGGTAAGCGTAGTGTGGTACGCCCCCTAGCTAGATGGGCCGATGACCTGAAGAAAGTGGCTGGGACAGACTGGATGCGGAAGGCGGAGGACAGGGTGTTGTGGCGCAACCTTGGAGAGGCCTATGTCCAACAGTGGACTGCGATTGGCTGAGTTGATAATTATAGCCACAAGAATCAGCAATACATCTCTCTAAGTTAGATTTGTTCTAAAATGTCATGATTTCCGAAATCAGATCAAAAGAGAACATATCTAACTTAGAGTGATGTATTGATGATTCTTGTGGTAAGTAAATATTAGGTCTTTACCTATGAAATTGCCGTTCTGCAGTACTGGCCATTTCAAATCAAAATAATTTTTGTTTGGCTAAGAATTCTAATTTCAAATTAATTTTATTTTAAAAACATGGATTTTTTTTCCAAAAGTAGTCATTTGTTTATTGATTAGTGTTACATTTTCATCGCATTTCAATCTTTTTCGTCATCATGGATACGTTAAAAATTCGAGTAATTATGGAATATGAGTACCGTCGTGGCAGCAACGCGGCACAAGCGGCACGCAACATCAACAACGTTTACGGAGCTAACACTACAAACCAACGCACCACTTGTTATTGGTTTGCTCGCTTCCGTTCTGGAAATTTCGACCTGAAAAATGAACCTCGCGGTCGTCCGAAGACTTTGGTCGACAATGACGAATTAAAGGCGATTGTGGAAGCTGATGATACACAATCTACGGCTGAATTAGCAGCAGCTTTCGACGTTAACGTCAAAACAATATTGGTCCATTTGCGTCAAATTGGCAAGGTAAAAAAGCTTGACAAATGGGTGCCCCACGAACTCAATGATCGCCAGCGCGAAGTACGCGTCGAGACGTGCCTTGCACTGCTCAACAGCCACACAAACGAAGGAATTTTGAACCGCATTGTTACCTGCGATGAAAAATGGATTCTGTTTGATAACCGCAAGCGCTCAGCAAGTTGGTTGGATCCTGGTTCAGCACCTAAACAATGCCCTAAACGAAAACTTACCCCTAGAAAAGTGATGGTCACTGTTTGGTGGTCTAGCGCCGGTGTGATTCATCACAGCTTCTTACCAAACGGGGTGAGCATTACTTCAGATGTGTACTGTGAAGAACTGAACACAATGATGGAGAAGTTGGCACATCTCCAACCAGCATTGGTCAATCGCTCGTCTCCGCTGCTCCTGCACGACAACGCGCGACCTCATACTGCACAGCAGACGGTCTCCAAGTTGCAAGAACTGGGGTTGGAAGCTCTCCGTCATCCGCCCTACTCACCAGACCTTGCGCCTACAGACTACTACTTTTTCCAGAATTTGGATAACTTCTTGGCGGGAAAAAAATTCAATACCCGAGAGGCAGTACAAAATGCCTTTGAAGAATTTGTTGCCTCCCGTCCAGCTGATTTCTTTAAGAAGGGCATCAATAAACTGCCACTGCGTTGGCAAAGATGCATTGATTGCATGGGTGATTACTTCGATTAATACAAATAAAAAATGCATGAAAAAAATTCGTTTAAATTTTTTCATACAAAACGGCAATTTCATAGGTAAAGACCTATTAAATATTGTTTATTGTCGCGAATCATAGTTTGATCAAAAATAACCTAACACTGACCTGCAAATTGCAAAAACACAAGAAAATTTTATGCTTGTCTTTACAAATGTTTCACATGATATTTTATCTTTATACATTTTTCATTTCAACCTCGGGGTGCCCCTGACGTCGTCCGTCTAGGGTTAGGGTTTTCGTCAGCAGGTCGACGGAGCCCCGCTGGGCGGGGCTCCTATTTCTGTCTAGAGGGTTTAAAGGAACCTAACCAAACCGAATCTCAAGGTGCCCCTGACGTCGACCGTCTAGGATAAAGGTTTTCGTAAGCAGGTCGACTGAGCCCCGCTGCGCGGGGGCTCCTATTTCTGTCCGCAGCGTTTAAAGGTACCTAACCAAACCGAAATTCGGGGTACCCCTGACTTTGACCGTCTAGTGTTAGGATTTTCGGGTCAGATTCGGAATAATTAGAAGTAACTGAATATTATACTAATTGAATCAGAATCAGAATAAATTGTTTCTCAAATAATACTTTATCAAACAAAAGTTTATCAGGTGTTTGTTAAATGATTTATTTGCCAAACTTGTGGTTGTAAAATGATGAAATGACAAATCGTGTTTTAGCCAGTCGTTGTTTGTCAAGTGAAAATTTGCAAAATCATTTTCGGTGAAATGACAGGATATCGCGTTTTAGTTTTTTATGAATATGGGGGAAAATCTTTATCATACAATAGAATAAGTACGCGTTAGTTAATCCAAATAATCCGTTATAATTATATCTGCTACTCAAACTAAACCTATGTTAAACTTAGGTAGGATTTGATTTGACTGATAACTTTTATCATAACAGGCTAAGCTATGGCTAAATGCGAGGTTGATCGATTGGTCGAACCTGGTAAGGCAGGTAAACTGGGTTCAGGATAATCCTTACTGATTTTTAGGCTTCCGCACCTCAAAAGGAAGACCCATATATATAGGATCACTTCGTTGTCCGTCTGTCCGTCAGTATGTCAAGACTCGATTTTCTCAGGAACGCGTGGAGGTATCAAGTTGTCTACGGTTCCTTGGAGTTCTAAAAAAATCAAGCTTCTACCTCAACGCAAAAAAAAAAAAACATACGGACATTTATGCGACATATTTTGATACTCGCAAGTAAATCAAAACCTATAGGGTACTTTCCGTTGTCCTAAAATCATGAAATTTGGCAAGAAGCAAGGTATCACAGCACAAGTACAGGAAAAAGTTCGAAAATTGTTAATTTGTAATTCTATCACATAAAAAAATATTTTCAAGTCTGTCACGACCTTTTTCTCAGAAACGCGTGGAGGTATCAAGTTGAAATACGTAGGTGTTCATTGAAGTTTAAAAAAAATCAAGCTTCTAAGTCAACAAGAAGTCAACGCAATTAAAAATTAAGGTTATTTATGCTACATATTTTAACACTCGCAAGTAAATCAAAACCTTTAGGGTACTTCCCGTTGACCTAGAATAATGTAGTTTAGCAAGAAGCAAGGTCTCAAGGCACAAATAAAGAAAAAGTCTGAAAATTGTTCATTTGTAATTTTATGACATTTTTTTTTTTTTTGGAGTTACAATGTTAAGTTTGTTTTTGGGATAAATTCTTTTCAACTACGGAACACTTCATTGTGCGTGGTCCGACACGTACTTGGTTGGTTTTTTTTTTAATGAAAACATCACATGAATTTATTAAATGATGTTTTTTTAACAACATGCGTAATCTATAGTAGTTATTACTTCCAACTAGTAATTTCGTAAGGTGATCATTTTGCTAAATTCAGTAAGGTGACTCTATACTTACTAACCGAACTACCTAGATGTCGCCACCCGTAGCGTCAAAGCCAATCGTTTAGTCACTGCGCCGCCCGAGGCCCGACCCTTGCTCTTATGTGCGCCTGCTATTTGTGTTACAGAGAAGAAAATAATAAGAAAAAGAGTGACAAACCCATATCGAACGAAATCCAAAATTGAATTGAAAGTCGTCTCCCATAATGCCTACCATTTGTTTTTTTTGCAGCTATGAACGACACTAAAACACAAAGATTCGACACTCCTATAAGCAGTCTCGCTAAACATCACGTCTGCTGTCACGGAAAGGGTTGAGCGGAGGTGTAGGGAACCTACTCCTACATTTCGCCGGTTATAATTAAGTCCCATCAACCGCTGCTGCAACTGTGAAACTGCCCAACCTATGGAAATCAACCCAGGACCTCATGCTGAGAGACGCGCTTGCGATAACTGCCAACGAGTTAGTTTCGCATCGCTAGTTCTGCTACGGTTTGTAGCGAACATTGTCGAGCCGTGACTTAGGTTCGAAAATGTAGCTACAGGAACCAGACGTCAAGACTATAATATACGGGGTATAAGGGACAGCCCTCCGCAGACTGACGGTGTGAATTCAGTAAGTACAAGATGACCGGTACATGAAATTATTGCAAGATTATTATGAGAATCCAATAAACCTGATTTGTTTTATTATCTCTCTCTTTATTATTTTTTATATTTTGGTGAAAGGCGCACGTTTTGTGGGGACAGTCTTATGTAATTTTGACGTTCGAAAAGTGCTGATTCTCAGTCTAATTTCAATACTTAATTTACTTTTTCTTTTCACCTGCAATGTATCGTTACCGTGGCAAAAGTCACGTAGCTAATAACTATAGTGCTATTCTTTATAATAAATCTCACCGTGAAAACTTAGGTGGAGTGAGCTGTCAATAGTGTCTATCCCTAGCATTAGGTAGAATGACAACTCACTTCACCTAGGTTTTCACGGTGAGATTTGTACAGAATAGATAGCCCTGCTGCAGTGCAGCGCGTCGTACGTTGGAGTATTTCAACATCCTGCCCAGATTTTTTTTATTTCACCGGTTTTATTTACATAAATGGAGTGCTGCTTACAGAAAATGTAATTTTACATTGAAATAAAAGAATAAAACTTGAAGAAAAAACGATTAAAAAAAAAAAAAATTCCTGAGATATTTTCCGGCAGAATATGATTCAAAATAAGGAGCTGCCCTGTTAATTTGCGGAGGGCTGTCCCTTACACCCAGTATGGTAAAAGTAGGGGAGACCAGGGATGAAAGTAACAATTTGCAGATTTTAGGGTTCCGTACCTCAAAAGGAAAAAACGGAACCCTTATAGGATCACTTCGTTGTCCGTCTGTCAGTCTGTCAAGACCTTTTTCTCAGGAACGCGTGGAACGTAAGTCTATGGTCTCTTGAAGTCCTAAGCTTCTACCTCAACGCAATAAAAAAATACCGCCATTTAGGCGACATATTTTGATACTCGCAAGTAAATCAAAACCTATAGGGTACTTCCCGTTGTTCTAGTATAATGAAATTTAGCAAGAAGCAAGGTCTCACAGCACAAGTAAAGCAAAAAGTCGGAAAATTGTTACTTTGTAATTTTATCACATAAAAAAAAAATTAGAATTACAATGTTAAGTTTGTTTTTGGGATAAATATTTTCAACTACGGAACCCTACATAGTGCGTGGTCCGATACGCACTTGGCCTTTTTTTCATAATATCTCACAGAGCTTTTTGAATATCAAAATTCTAATCAGTACACACGGTAGATTAGTCTTTCAGCTATCTTTTAACACCAGCTTACATGCAACAGATATTACAGATTTTGAGAAAAACGACCAAACGACAAAAGTGAAATTTGTTACAATCATCCCCACCCCAAGGGTTGGTTGTAACATTTTAAATAAAAACAAATCTACTTTCATAATCAACATATTTATTTATAATGAGCCTTTTAGGTTTAGTTTGTAAATAGTTTTAGTTTTATGTTAGGATATATTTTTGTTAATTTTAGGTTATGTTTATAGAATCAAATAAATCTAGAATAAACATTTTAGGTTTAACATTAGTGTCTTAGTTATAAAAAAAAACATTTCTAGGAAACTTAACAATCTTCTAAAATAATCAAGATTATTTATAAAAAAAATGAGATGTCAATCAGACAAACGATTGGCACACAAACTTAATAATAGGTTTTTACCTATGAAATTGCCGTTTTGTATGAAAAAATTTAAACGAATTTTTTTCATGCATTTTTTATTTGTATTAATCGAAGTAATCACCCATGCAATCAATGCATCTTTGCCAACGCAGTGGCAGTTTATTGATGCCCTTCTTAAAGAAATCAGCTGGACGGGAGGCAACAAATTTTTCAAAGGCATTTTGTACTGCCTCTCGGGTATTGAATTTTTTTCCCGCCAAGAAGTTATCCAAATTCTGGAAAAAGTAGTAGTCTGTAGGCGCAAGGTCTGGTGAGTAGGGCGGATGACGGAGAGCTTCCAACCCCAGTTCTTGCAACTTGGAGACCGTCTGCTGTGCAGTATGAGGTCGCGCGTTGTCGTGCAGGAGCAGCGGAGACGAGCGATTGACCAATGCTGGTTGGAGATGTGCCAGCTTCTCCATCATTGTGTTCAGTTCTTCACAGTACACATCTGAAGTAATGCTCATCCCGTTTGGTAAGAAGCTGTGATGAATCACACCGGCGCTAGACCACCAAACAGTGACGATCACTTTTCTAGGGGTAAGTTTTCGTTTGGGGCATTGTTTAGGTGCTGAACCAGGATCCAACCAACTTGCTGAGCGCTTGCGGTTATCAAACAGAATCCATTTTTCATCGCAGGTAACAATGCGGTTCAAAATTCCTTCATTTGTGTGTCTGTTGAGCAGTGCAAGGCACGTCTCGACGCGTACTTCGCGCTGGCGATCATTGAGTTCGTGGGGCACCCATTTGTCAAGCTTTTTTACCTTGCCAATTTGACGCAAATGGATCAATATTGTTTTGACGCTAACGTCGAAAGCTGCTGCTAATTCAGCCGTAGATTGTGTATCATCAGCTTCCACAATCGCCTTTAATTCGTCATTGTCGACCAAAGTCTTCGGACGACCGCGAGGTTCATTTTTCAGGTCGAAATTTCCAGAACGGAAGCGAGCAAACCAATAACAAGTGGTGCGTTGGTTTGTAGTGTTAGCTCCGTAAACGTCGTTGATGTTGCGTGCCGCTTGTGCCGCGTTGCTGCCACGACGGTACTCATATTCCATAATTACTCGAATTTTTAACGTATCCACGATGACGAAAAAGATTGAAATGCGATGAAAATGTAACACTAATCAATAAACAAATGACTACTTTTGGAAAAAAAAATCCATGTTTTTAAAATAAAATTAATTTGAAATTAGAATTCTTAGCCAAACAAAAATTATTTTGATTTGAAATGGCCAGTACTGCAGAACGGCAATTTCTTAAGTAAAGACCTAATATATATTTAATTGCTAATTGGAACACTAGCTCTTTTAAGGTTGTTAATCAGTAGGTAATTAATTTGAGAACAATCATTGACTTATATTAGGTCTTTACCTATGAAATTGCCGTTCTGCAGTACTGGCCATTTCAAATCAAAATAATTTTTGTTTGGCTAAGAATTCTAATTTCAAATTAATTTTATTTTAAAAACATGGATTTTTTTTTCCAAAAGTAGTCATTTGTTTATTGATTAGTGTTACATTTTCATCGCATTTCAATCTTTTTCGTCATCATGGATACGTTAAAAATTCGAGTAATTATGGAATATGAGTACCGTCGTAAAGGAGGATAAATAAAGACGTAAGAGGTACGTGCAGTATGCTTTCATGAACCTCTAACATACACAAACGGTGCTAGACCAAAACAAAATGTATGAAACTGATTACATTTGGTTGCATGTTGGATTTTATTCAAAACAATAACTTACTTATGAAAGTAAATTAAGATTACAGTACAACCGAGGATTTGAGTGGTTGTGTTCATAATATAATCATTACTGTTAGTTATTTGGGTTATCAGCGGGTTATCGCAAATACACTTGTTATCGAACTACTTAAAGGCAAGTATACTGTACGGCTGCGGGATTGCGCACCTTTATTTTTCATTTATTGATTAAAGCCCCACAGACACCCTGAAAGCGAGCCGCAGCGAAAGCGAAGGATTGAAAAGGTGGAACAATTTCTATGAAAACTTTATTGAAATTGTTCTGCCAAGGTCGCGCCGTCTGCCTTTAGGCGTTTATTTAAGAGCCTATACTACCTCAAATGGCTTAGCATGAGCCTCCGTTATGTCGAAAATACTGCAGCATTCATTTTGAAATAACTATATGGTAAAGTTGAGGATTAATGTTAAGTACGTACTATATTTGAAGAAAACACGATACCAAATCTCGATAGAAAAAAAAATCCAAAGTTACCTCCAAACCGAACAATAAGCCGCTGGTATTCAAAAAATACTTCAAATTAGATCATGAATCTTTGCATACTAACTGAACTAACTATAAAGCAGCTCCTATGTTATTTATTTTTTTCAAATTATCATTATTTTCACCGTAAAAAGCAAGTAGCTAAAATATCGGCGCTCAGCGCCGCACTCAGTGTCGCTCTCACTCAGTCCGCGAGCAGTGTCGTGCGAGCGAGATAAAAAGCTGAGGTAGTATGGGCTCTTAACTAAAAAGCCGTGTGAACGATGTAACTTCCCATCGGCAGAAATGACGAGCTTCCATATTACAAACGTTTATCCTCTATCCTTGGGGGATGAATTTTCAAAATTCCTTCGTTAGTGCTCAGTTTCTCATAAATAAGGAACTCTCTTTCGTGCTTGTAGACCCAGCGGTTTAGCTTTTGCGGTCTGTCAATTAGCGAATGAGAGTGAGAGTCATCATCACCATTCTCCTGTCCTTATCCCAATTTTATTGTAGTCGGCGCAACATGTATTTTTCTTCCATACTTCTCTATTAGTCGTCATCTCGGTAGTCACACTCTTTCTAGCCATGTTATCTTTCACACAGTTCATCCATCGTTTTTTTGGTCTTCTTCTACTCTTATAGTCCTCAAAATTCGTACTCAAAACTTTGCTCACGATTTTTTCCTAATTCCTCCGCATCACATGCCCATACCATGACAACCGATTTCCGCACAACTTTTCAGTACCCCGCGCGGCGGCGCTACTTTCAGACTTCCTCTGTACTCATTTCTTATTCTATCCATTCGTGTAACACCACACGTCCCTCCTAACATTACGTAGATGAGAGAATGATAATCTAACTCGAATGATAAAGATGAATAGATACTTTAAATGATGTCCAATTAATATTTTATTTAATTTTAAAATGATTATAGGAATCTTTATAAGTTGGTTTCATGTCAATTGAAAGCTGTGAATGATACCTAGATTTCAGAACTACCAAAACCCCAGGGTATGAGGAATTCAGATTTTTCTTTTGACGTCACTATTTGGACCTGTAGGTATATAGGTATGACAATCAATTTTTAACGACAGAAAACACCTTCGCAATACGCTAGTCTAACTAAATCACTCGAGTCCACATGAATAGCATCTTCAAGTCAGTAATCTGACACTGAACTCAGCCATGATGTCATATTGTCACACAATACAACGGTTTTATCAGAACTTGTAACTCAATCATTATACTTACAAAGAAATGTTGCTGACCAAACTGCCTCCGATTTCTTAACATTATTTTAATTAAATGCACGTGTCATTTATAGTACCTAATCATAACATCAACGATTAATTCAAGAAGTGATTCATGAAAAACAAATCACAAATCTCATGCATGTGGTGCATGTGACCTTCAAATAACATTGGAAATGAACTTCGGTATTAAAAAAAGAAAACAAACATGTAGGAATATTATACTATATTATGCTGCTATATTATGCTATTATATTATGCTTATGCTGCACCTGCCATGTTTTCTCTCTGCATCACCCTAAGGTTGACTGGTAGAAAATGCCTCAGGCATTAAGTCCGCCTTTGTACAGTATTTTTTTTACTTGTGCATAAAGTTTAAAAAAAAAAAAAAATTATATATGCCATTAAATATCCCGCGGTATACAGGGTGGAATTTTGTAATGCCACCTGAAGGGAAAGTACTCTTAATACTGTAGATAGAAAACTTTACTCAAAGAAAACATTCCTTTATTTTTGAATAGAAAGAAAACTGCATTCAAAGATTTTCGAAAATTCGCTTGCCATACCCGGGAATCGAACCGACTAAAATCTATATAAATTACACCCTGTACTTTTATTGCATCGATCGTTAGGATCAATTTTATGGATGAACTTGATAAATTAAATGAAAGGAAAATCTTAAATTATTTTAATTATTTACAAAAAATGGTAAACTATAAGTCCAGATTTAATGGTTTTCCTTTCATTTAATTTATCAAGTTTCTTAGAGAGATTTCATCCATAAAATTGATCCTAACGATCAATGCAATAAAAGTACAGGATGTAATTTTTACAGATTTTAGTCGGTTCGATTCCCGGGTATGGCAAGCGAATTTTCGAAAATCTTTGAATGCAGTTTTCTTTCTATTCAAAAATAAAGGAATGTTTTCTTTGAGTAACATTTTCTATCTACGGTATTAAGAGTACTTTCCCTTCAGGTGGCATTACAAAATTCCACCCTGTATAACCTTACTGAAAATGTATAGGTATGTAGTTTTGTTTTTTAAATATTCGTAATAAGACTAGGTGTAGTGAGTGTGATGTTCCATACATTTTGACCGCGTTGGTATACAGTAAGTGCGGGTTACTTTGACTCTAGGGCATAACTTTGGCCCAAATCGAGACAGATGTTTACTGTCATTAAATCCACACAAGGTTCCGCAAGTACGCGTCTATATCACCATCTAATAGTTACCGAAGGACATACGACCTTCGGTTGTGTGGTCGTGACACTTCGGGCAGTTTATACAGTTGTCTCGATTTGGGCCGAAGTTATGCCCTAGAGTCAAAGTAACCCGCCCTTACGGTATTGCACTTTTCTATCTAGGAAAAAGCGGCCAAATGCGAGTCGGACTCGCCCATGAAGGGTTCCGTAGCAGGGTAAAAGTTCTTGTAGTTCATTTGATTGAATGAAAGGTAAATTGCGGCTGACGATTTATGACGCATTAAAAAAAAAAACTACTTACTAGATCTCGTTCAAACCAATTTTCGGTGGAAGTATACATGGTAATGTACATCATATATTTTTTTTAGTTTTATCATTCTCTTATTTTAGAAGTTACAGGGTGGGGAGGACGGGGGGGGGGGACACATTTTACCACTTTTGAAGTGTCTCTCGCGCAAACTATTCAGTTTAGAAAAAAAATATATTAGAAACCTCAATATCATTTTTGAAGACCTATCCATAGATACCCCACACATATGGGTTTGATGAAAAAAAATATAGATAACCCCCAAAATTTATTGTTTTTTTTTTCTCTATTTTTGTGTGAAAATCTTAATGCAGTTCACAGAATACATCTACTTACTAAGCTTCAACAGTACAGTTCTAATAGTTTCGGAAAAAACTTTTTTACAAAAAAATACAACCGACTTCCAAAAACAACACTACAAAGTGAAAAATAACTTTAATTTCGGAAGTCTGTGTCGGTGTCGGTGTTAAATGTATTTTCGTTTTTTGCCACCGACTTCCGACATTAAAGTTATTTTTCACTTTGTAGTGTTGTTTTTGGAAGTCGGTTGTATTTTTTTGTAAAAAAGTTTTTAAAAAATAAAAACTTTTTTACAAAAAAATACAACCGACTTTTCACTTTTTAGTTGTGTACCTACCCCACACAAATTCTAATACCACTATCTGCAAAACAAACTAGAACATCATCCATATAAAAGTGGGGAAAAAATACGTATTATTGAAGCTAACTCAAAAACTAACAAAGCAAAGTTAATCAATTTTATATGGGACCAACTGTGATGTATACCCTCTCGAATAAAACAAAAAAAAATTCAAATCGGTCCAGCCATCTTCGAGTAATCGGGGAACATACATAAAAAAAAAAAAAAAAGGTTCCGACGAATTGAGAACCTCCTCCTTTTTGAAGTCGGTTAAAAAAGTGGCTGTGACATACGGACGGACAGACAGACAGACATGACGAATCCATAAGGGTTCCGTTTTTTGCCATTTGGCCACGGAACCCTAAAAAGCAGTTTTTCTTTTAATAATCGACAAAATATTTCAACGTCCCCCACGTTGAAATATTTAGTTGATTTATTTACCAGAATCATGTACTAAATCCTGTTAGACCGGATCCGGTTAGACCTGCTGTCTTGTATGGATCAGAATGTTGGGCCACAAAAGGGATAAATGAAAAGCAGTTGCATGCAGCTGAGATGAGAATGCTAAGAGGGATGTGTGGTGTTACACGAATGGATAGAATAAGAAATGAGTACATAAGAGGAAGTCTAAAAGTGGCACCGGTGACTGAAAAGTTGTGCGGAAATCGGCTGTCATGGTATGGGCATGTGATGCGGAGGAGTGAGGAAAATGTCGTGAGGAAAGTTTTGAGTATGAATGTCGATGGCTATAAGAGTAGGGGAAGACCAAAGAAACGATGGATGGATTGTGTGAAAGATGACATGGCTAGAAAGGGGGTGACTACCGAGATGACGAATAATAGAGAAGTATGGAAAAAAGGACATGTTGCGCCGACCCCAAATAGATTGGGATAAGGGCAGGAGAATGATGAATCATGTACTAAATCCAAGGTTGTGCATTGATGTCACTGCCACCGTGTAAGTAAGATAGTGCCACAAATTTATCTGACCCGGTAACGGCGGCGATGTCGGTGAATAAAATATGACAAGCCTTATCACTTTTCATAGTGATTTCGTTAGTTCCAATTAAAGCCACCGGGTCCGATAAGTTTGTGGCACTTTATACTGGTAACAAATCAATCTGCCTAGCCTTTTCCCAACTATGTTGGGGTTGACTTCCAGTCTAACCGGATGCAGCTGAATACCAGTATTTTACATGGAGCGACTGCCTATCTGACCTCCACAACCCAGTAACTGGGTAATACTATACCCCTTGGTAAGACTGATTGTCAGACTTTCGGGCTTCTAACGGCCCGTAACGACTGTCAAAGATCCACAAATGACAGCCGGGACCAACGGCTTAACGTGCTTTCCGAGGCACGGAGGAGTCTCGGTATGTAAAGTCACCCATCCACTGACCAACCGCGGCAAGCGTAGCTTAACCTGATGGATCGACCCGTGCGGCTGTTATTACTTAGCCACGAGCTCCTCATATACTGGTAAAGACCCTCTGAAAAATAAAACGAAAACAAGATCTATACATTGCTACTTTCAAGTCCCTTAGCAAATAAAACAAGAATAACAGATTTAGAATATGCGCTATCAACAATGATTGGGATACCATACCACATCAAAGATAGGTGACGATTTCGCAAAGATATCAGGCAGAACATGAAGCAGAATCACCAGAGACAGAACAGTTTGGAATCGGCTGGAGAAGGCTTTTCCCTCATCGATAGCGGTCCTTGCACATCATCCAAAATAAATCACACTAATATTGTAAAGGTGTTTGTGAGTGAGTGTGTGTGTGTTTGTATGTTTGTTACTTCTTCACACTCAAACGGCTGGAGCGATTTGGATGAAATTTGGTATGTAGATAGCTTATACCTTGGATTAACACATAGGCTACTTTTTTTTATCCCGATTTACGCGGGTGAAACCAAACAAAAAAAACAGTTAATATATCTTTTGTTAATGTAATTATGTAGTTACATAATAAAGATTTATTACTAGAAGATAAGGAACAAGTGTGAAAATAAAATAAAACTATTTTTATATTATTGTTATTTCGTTTTTTATATTATTGTTATTTCGTCTTTGACATTTCTCGGGATCCTGGGGCTCCGGACCGTTGTAATTCGTACGAGGGGCCGAAGCCAACTCGCAGGCCTCTGCCCTTCTGTTTTTTTTATATTTCTATGGGCCCCTTAGACGTTTTGAATTAATTGAGGCACCAACCGCCGATTATCCCTGTATGCACTATGCAAGTGCACCCCAGGACAACCCCCGGTTGGTGCAGGACTATTGCAGAACATGGAAACAAAACATATTGGGCTATGGGTTTGGGTGGCTATAGTGGATTGGGTTCCTTCAACTATGGAAGAACTATGCCCCTGCCTGACCAATGTTACATAATATACACAGATAAATTGGCAGGGGGTGACTTGCACACTCAATAATTGGCCCCCGGAAACGGTCGCTAGCACATAGTGACGTAGCGACAAGTGGCAACATGTCCTGAGGTGCTTGAGGAGTGGAGAGGTATTCCACGGCTCTCAGAACAATCCCAGAGCCCGGAAGATGGTCAAGATCCCTACAAGCACTTACTGGAATACTTCCTTCCTCCGAGCACGTTTGCTCTTGCGAATCTCCACTCAAGCCGGCCAATAAAGGCAAGAATGAGGTGGGAGCTCTGTTCCCGTCAGTGTTCACTCCAGCCGGCCAATAAAGGCAAGCCAGAGGTGAAGAACAAGACTTCTCCCGGGAAATAGGGTCCGGGAAATAGGTCGCTACTGCCCAACAGCTCGCCACATGCTGCCCTGCGGGTTCACGTATCTCTCTTGGTCTGGCTCCTCACCCTAGACCTGTTTCGGCAAAGTAAACTCCACCGGCACAGACCCAGAGTTCGGAGCGCGCAAGCCCCACCACGACGTCAACGTAGAGATACAGCGGTGGGGGTATTATTATTATTATAGTGGTAACGAACCTTTTTCCTGAGGAATAAATGTAGGGAAATTAGGCTGAAAAATAAACACAAAATGAATTGATGAATTAATTATTATTTAAACGGTCAATTAAATAGTAACGCAACATATATTTAAATCCCCTACCAACCTAGTTGATTGAAATGGACAATTCATTTTTACCCCACTACGGCGAAGCAAAAAGGAGGGTTATGATTTTGACCGGTGTATATGTATGTATGTATGTATGTTCATCTGTTCCCTCATAACTTCAAAACTGCTTATCATAATTTGACAAATGAGGTATCATTAGAAGCGTCTTGATCGTCCGCTGGTTATATGCTATGTGACAAACCATTAAATTGAATACGGCGCCCTCTAGAGGACATAAAAAAATGAACTAAAAAAAAAAATTGTTTTAATCATGCCGTGTTGGGTATCAAATGAAAGGGCTTAATTAGTACATTTCAAAAAAATATATATTGTTAGCTATTGCTCGCGGCTTTGCTTGCATGCACCCGATAATTGGAAATAATTTCTATAAAATTACGCCTCAGATGTGAGCCAAACATATTTTCATACCCAAAATACATGTATAATAATTATTCTTTAAAAATGTAAAGTGGCTTTGCAAATACGAGTAATAGGTCTTTTTTTTTTTTTTTTTTTTTGTGGATGGGAAATCATCAAATGACTTCTCCCGCTCCGGGCAGAGCGGGAGGGTGTGTCAGACTTTTACTGACTAAAACCCACCCGTGTTCCTTCAGTTGCCCGTGCCAGGGCCACGGTATCTCTTTCGAACTACCCGCGACCCCGGCGGCTTCGGCCCTATTGGACCCCGTCACTGCTGACATCTCTTTGAGGCGCGCGTGGAACACAACGCGCCGTCGACCCGGGCCTGGTCCTTACCGGACGGCGAGCTGCCCATTACTCGTCGTCCGCAAGCCCACGCCTACGGTGGCCGGGAATCGGCGATAGATTCCCGCCGCCCAGGGCGTCTCCTGCGGCGGCTAGGGGCGCGAGGGCGCGGCTGTTGCCTCTCCCTCTCGCGTCCCGCCTCCTCCTTTGCGAGCATTACTGCTTCGCAGAAGGAGGTGACGGCCTCCCATGCACTCTCGCTCCGCACCATGGCCTGGACCAAGTTTGGACGCGAGAGATCGCCGCCGCCGATCGCCTCCGTGAGAACACGGCGGTGCTCCGCCCAAGCCGGGCAGACCTCCACTGTATGCTCCACCGTGTCCTCCGGGCGATCTACACAATGGTGACACCCGGGCGTATCCTTCCGCCTTATCCGAAACAGGAACCTCCCGAAACAACCGTGTCCGGTGAGGACTTGCGTCAGGCGGAAGGTGAGGACGCCGTGGCGCCTCTCCAACCACTCCTCAAAGAGGGGACTTATCGCCGCAATTGTGGCGTGCCCAGCGCTGGGTTGCGACAATCGCACTCTCCATGTCGCCATGAGATCCCGCCGGAGCTCTGTCCGCTGTACCGTGATTTCTCGCGGCAGCGGAGTTACGCCCCGGTGTTTTGCCTCCTCGCGCCACTCCCACACGTGCGCGAGGACTTTTGCCTCCAGATCCCATGGCGGTAATCCGGCAAGGAGGCTCGCCGCCTCACAGGAGACCGTGCGGTATCCCCGGACTAGCCGGATGGCCATGACCCTCTGGGACGCGTTCAACCGGCGGGCTGGTCGCAGCCTCAGGGAACGCGCCCACACCGGTGCCCCGTAAAGGGCCATGGACCGCACGACCCCCCCGTAAAGCCTCCGGCAGGAGGTGTTTGGACCCCCCAGATTGGGCAGGAGCCGCTTCAAGGCAGCCCCGGCCCGCAGTAATAGGTCATTACCTATGAAATTGCCGTTTTGTATGAAAAATTTTAAACGAATTTTTTTCATGCATTTTTTATTTGTATTAATCGAAGTAATCACCCATGCAATCAATGCATCTTTGCCAACGCAGTGGCAGTTTATTGATGCCCTTCTTAAAGAAATCAGCTGGACGGGAGGCAACAAATTCTTCAAAGGCATTTTGTACTGCCTCTCGGGTATTGAATTTTTTTCCCGCCAAGAAGTTATCCAAATTCTGGAAAAAGTAGTAGTCTGTAGGCGCAAGGTCTGGTGAGTAGGGCGGATGACGGAGAGCTTCCAACCCCAGTTCTTGCAACTTGGAGACCGTCTGCTGTGCAGTATGAGGTCGCGCGTTGTCGTGCAGGAGCAGCGGAGACGAGCGATTGACCAATGCTGGTTGGAGATGTGCCAGCTTCTCCATCATTGTGTTCAGTTCTTCACAGTACACATCTGAAGTAATGCTCACCCCGTTTGGTAAGAAGCTGTGATGAATCACACCGACGCTAGACCACCAAACAGTGACTATCACTTTTCTAGGGGTAAGTTTTCGTTTAGGGCATTGTTTAGGTGCTGAACCAGGATCCAACCAACTTGCTGAGCGCTTGCGGTTATCAAACAGAATCCATTTTTCATCGCAGGTAACAATGCGGTTCAAAATTCCTTCATTTGTGTGTCTGTTGAGCAGGGCAAGGCACGTCTCGACGCGTACTTCGCGCTGGCGATCATTGAGTTCGTGGGGCACCCATTTGTCAAGCATTTTTACCTTGCCAATTTGACGCAAATGGACCAATATTGTTTTGACGCTAACGTCGAAAGCTGCTGCTAATTCAGCCGTAGATTGTGTATCATCAGCTTCCACAATTGCCTTTAATTCGTCATTGTCGACCAAAGTCTTCGGACGACCGCGAGGTTCATTTTTCAGGTCGAAATTTCCAGAACGGAAGCGAGCAAACCAATAACAAGTAGTGCGTTAGTTTGTAGTGTTAGCTCCGTAAACGTCGTTGATGTTGCGTGCCGCTTGTGCCGCGTTGCTGCCACGACGGTACTCATATTCCATAATTACTCGAATTTTTAACGTATCCATGATGACGAAAAAGATTGAAATGCGATGAAAATGTAACACTAATCAATAAACAAATGACTTTTGGAAAAAAAAACCATGTTTTTAAAATAAAATTAATTTGAAATTAGAATTCTTAGCCAAACAAAAATTATTTTGATTTGAAATGGCCAGTACTGCAGAACGGCAATTTCATAGGTAAAGACCTAATACTTTATCCGGAATTGTATGGAACCCCAAAATAATTTTAATAAAAAATAAGTTTAAAAACTAAAATCCGACTACTGAAATATCACGCTCTAAAAAGCATGAAACAAGAAAATATACTCATCTGAAATTAGAAAGAGACAGACAAATTAAAAATCCGGAGTCACACGTCACGTTATACATAAATCGAACCGATTACGTGTGACTCCGAATTTTTAATTTGTCTGGCTTTTTCTTATTTCAGATGAGAATATTTTCTTGTTTCATGTTTTTTAGAGCGTGATATTTCAGTAGTCGGGTTTTAGTTTTTAAACTTATTTTTTTTTAATAGGTTTACATTTTTAGGATCAGAGGGGAAAGCCAAAGGAAAGACCGTTCTAAGAATTTCAATAGTATGTTTATTATCCTTTTCTAATATTGGAAGGTGTGATTTACTAATATTACGTGAGACGTGTGGTCTCATGCAAGGTTTATAGAAGAGTAGAAACGCTATTTCACGCTATAAGAAAGTCAGGATTTCAGTCAAGTGCTGAGGGCGGGCTCGGATATAAAAAATAGCATTTATAAGTTAGAAACAGAAAGACACATAGTATTGAAGTAGGGTCGTTTGTTTTTGCTATACTCCAACATACATAACTTAACATAACATTACGCTGCCTTTTTTCCCCGAAGGGTTGGGCAGAGAGTGGTTTCATTTGATTTTAATGTAAGTGATTAGGTATGTTAACTCAGTTTACAGAAAAAACATCGTCAAGGAGTTTCCGTATCGAAAACAGCTACACTAGAAAATTAATTCATCATCTGCCCAGTCTTTTCCCAACTATGTTGGGGTCGGCTTCCATTCTAACCGGATGCAGCTGTTTACCTGTATTTTACATGGCACGACTGCCTATCTGACCTCCACAACCCAGTTACTGACTGCGTATAATACGATACCTCTTGGTAAGACCGGTTGTCAGACTTTCGGGCTTCTGACGACCCGTAACGACTGTCAAAGATCCACGAAAGACAGCCGGGACCAACGGCTTAGCGTACTTTCCGAGGCATGGAGAGGTCTTGGTATGTAAAGATGGTCACCTAGCTATCCCACCGCAGCAAAAAATCAACCCTTGCTGCTGTACCTAACCATAAGCTTCTGAATTCCACCAGTGATTTACATGGAGCGACTGCCTATCTGGCCTCTACAACCTGGTTACTGAGTAACACGATACCTCTTGGTGAGACTGGTTGTGAACTTGAATATTAATTATGACAATACAAATTCACAATTACGGAAGTCTGACAAATGAATGTCATATTTCACAGTTCACAGTGAAGTATTACTTATTTGTCAAATAATGGTCACGTCACAGTTATTAATAGCAACTGACTTGACTTACTGTATCTATATTATAAGACATTTTCAGTTCAAGGTAATTGAATCATTATTATACTGTTAACAATAAACGTGCTTTAACTTGCTCTGAAATACAGCCTTGTGGAATCGGAAGTGTCGTACTACAGGTATGTGCCCGACCCAGTTCTTGAAAATGGAAATATCACATTGTACTGGGATCGATCCATCATCACTGACAGGACTATTGTTGCCAATAAGCCTGATATAGTGGTGGTGGATCGAATAGAGCGGCGCACAATGATTATTGACATAACAGTCCCGCATGACGGGAACCTCGTGAAAGCCGAGAAAGATAAACAAATCAAGTATCTTGACTTGGCTCGCGAGGTTGTCGACATGTGGGATGTGGACTCAGCAATCATTGTGCCGATAGTCATATCAGCCAATGGCTTAATTGCCAAGAGCCTCAACCAACACCTAAGGAGGCTCTCGTTGGGAAGCTGGATCAAGGGCTTGATTCAGAAAGCAGTACTTCTGGACACGGCCCGCATTGTTAGGAGGTTCCTCTCTCTGGAGCCCTGACCGCCGGTAGCGTGGACCCTGTTCCCGATACCGGTGGGCTACTATTTTTTATATTTTTAAATGTTTTTTATATATTTTTTAAGAAATATTTAAAAATGTATTTTATAAGAACAAAAATGAATAAACGAAACGTGCTTTCATCATTAAATTAAATAATTATATTATTTAAGTACTTAATTTAATGATGAGCTTTTTGTGGATTATTACTGAAAAGTACTTAAATGTGTAGCTTGTTTTATTGGCATGTGTTTAAATTGTACCTCTAATAATTCCCATTTTGCGCACCTAAAAGTATTATTTGACCCTCTAATATAATGATTGCGCCTCTTTTTCTGAACCTCAAATTATTCCTATTTAGAAGTTATGTCTGCCTATCCCTCCGGAAAATACAGGCGTGATGTTATATGTTTATTTACTCCTCTATCTTTCTGCCTATGCCAAAGGAGGAAACACCGTACCTAAGCATATTCTTCGTAAACTTTTCCGATATCTATGTAAGTAGGTATAAGATAGTTACATTTGTAAGCTATTATTATCCCGTTTTTCCTTAATACGAGTAAATCTTATTAAATATTTCTCATTTACCTCGTTACGATATGCATCGAACGTTTAAATATAGTTATTATTATTACATAAGACTATCAAGATTATGTGCCGTATTCTGTAACCTGTTTGATCGTGTCTCTTGTGTAAAAAAATTGCAAATGTGTAGTGCGGAGTGTGGACACTAACACAGGCTCAGTTGTGTGTTGAGGTACCATGAGTGTGAACCTCATTTAGTTCTCACTCTGTTATCACTCGATTGGTTAAGCTACTTTAAATTTTGTGGGATTATTTTGACACAGAATTTAATAAATTTCTACTTGAATAATGATTTTGAAAAGCCTGCCTTAAAAAATATATCAGTTTCGGTAAATAATCTGGAACAGTTCCTAAACTTCTACAGGGCTCTGGGGGACTGGCGGAACGCAACCCCTAAGTAGAACCATCGTATGTTTTATAACGTTAGTATAAAAAATGAAGTTTTCTACACCGCGTGATTATCTTGGAATAGTCACGTTAATTTCTTACGTTTCGGTATTTTTTTCTTTACGTTTTCATCCCTTTTTAAAAGGGCAATTCAGTAAGAAAATTTTTAATAATAAAATACTTAGTTAGGCCATGTCTATGAAGGTAACATTATCACCACACCAGATATATTGTGTTAATCAGATCTCAAAGAGTCATTACAGATATTGAGCAATGCTAATTAGTATGTATTCAAACAAAACCTTTCTGTCAGATTTTAGGTCACAAAATTTTCATTAAGAAATCAAACCATTTTCCGCAAAGTTACTTTATTGTAAAATTAAATAAAAAAGATATTCTACAGCGTCTTCATAACTCTCACACCAACTCATACTCTGAAAAAACCACACCGGCAGAACAAACTCGACTGTCGATAACTACGTGACTTCGCAACCCATAGTAGACCTCTTCGAACACACACACAAGAGTCCTGTCTGCATGCACTGGTGGTCTGTTTGTGTGTGTGTGTGTCTAGTCCGGAGCCCGCAAGACTGCATTCCTGTTCACGGCGACGACGAACAAGGTCCAAACTGAGATTTTCAATGTTAAAGATCTGAATATAGACGTTTTACATAATTTTAATGTTATTTATAATTCTTTTAGAATAAGGATAATAGGTACTTGTATTTCATCTGGTGGATACAATGGGTATTGTTCGGGTATATCTTTTGTCGTTATAATTAAATAGGTATACGTACCTAATTGATTATAGGTAGTTTATTGTTAATCCTTTTATATTAATAATAAATAAGTACTTACCTAAAGTAGTTATTTATTATTAATATTGTTTTTCTATTGTTAACTGCTAAATGCAGACCTCAATTAAAATTTGTATTGGCTCTTGTTTGTTGTTTTCAGAAACAATAGGTAACAAAATATCAATAAAGACTGACAATAAAGTTGTTGACAAGCCATCAACTAATAGTATGTAAGCAGTTACGTTAACCGGACAAGTTACTATTAAAGCTACGTTCTCAGTCATCCAGCTCGGTAGACACAACTTTGAGAAAGAAGCCGACAGAAGGATCCGGTTGGGTTGGGCAGCGTTTGGAAAACTTCGTCAAGTCTTTTCGTCACCTATCCCGCAATGTTTGAAGACTAAGGTTTTCAACCAGTGCGTCCTGCCCGTTATGACATACGGTGCTGAAACGTGGACACTAACGGTCGGGCTGGTCCACAAATTCAAGGTCGCTCAGCGCGCTATGGAGCGGGCTATGCTCAGAGTTTCTTTGAAGGATAAAATCAGGAATGAAGTTATCCGGAAAAGAACCGGAGTAACTGACATAGCTTTCAAAGTACGTTCTAATAGCGTCGATAATCATCTTATTTTTCGTAACCAGCGAGGCAATTGCGTAACACAATTGCGTAACAGTAGGAATCGGTTTCATTTTGACAGTTCAACAACATTCATTGCGTTATTTAGCTTGTCGAGCAGACAAAATTTTCGAACATACGAAGCAATCGATTAGCAATTTGTTCAAAATGATTCAGATTCCGATACGCAATTAGGGTGCTGGTGGACTCTCTGGAATTATGTCATTTTAATTTGCTCACTTAAAACGAATTGTTTTAAATAATTCAAAAATTGTAGATTCATATTGTAGTTCTAGCAGTTTGACATTTGCCAAAGTAAACTATTATCACAAGACATTATTATCTAATGACTTACATCATCGCACACCAAGAAATGTCAGCAATTAGTGTCTCAGATACCCAGTTATGTAATCTTTGCGTGGACATTACTAGTTTGAGGCACATAACCAATAGAATACTACTCGTAAGAGTCGTATGCTATTGGTTAAACTGATATACAGGGTGCCCCGTAAATAATTGATCAAACTTAACGGACAAAAACTACCCAAGCAATGTTTAATAAATTTTGTATGGAACCAACTTTGAGGTTATACCCTCTCGAATAAAACAAAAATTTTTCAAATCGGACTTCTCTGTAAATCGTTACGTGTGGACCTACATAAAAAAAAAATATAAGTAGTTTGAAAAAACTAAAAAACACGCTTTAATACCATTAAACTGAACTAAAAAGTAAAAAATAAATTTTTCAGTATGAATGTCATACAAAGCACCCCAAGCTTTTTTTTTTACAGTGACATTAATTTTCTCGTAAATCACTTTAATCTTAGGTATATTGAAAAAATATTTTTTACATTTTAGTTCAGTTTAATGGTACTAAATCGTGCTTTTTTAAACTATAGTTTATTTTTAATTTTTTTAGAGATAAATCGTTATTCCTGATGTTCCTGGGGGCCAACCACCACTTCTTAAAGCAGTATTATTTTAATGTTACTTCAGTGTGAGAAAAAAATGGAGCTATGCAGGACGTCTAGCTCCATCTCGTTCCCACACTCATGTAAGATTAAAATAATACTGCTTTAAGTGGTGGTGGTCTAGCTCCAGATCATGATAATGGGACAATGTTTTTAAATTATTGTATTGTCATTGGGCCCTGTTATGTGTGCAAAATTTCGAATTAATTTGACCATTTAAAGTGGGTAAAAATCGAGTTAAAGATTCCGTTACATACATACATACAAACGTACATACAGGTGAAGCTAATAAAAGCGTGTTAAAAACAACACGTGCTTCAAACTTATTTTGATTTGTTAAATATAGTAATCAACTTTTTGTTCTCATGCCAGACATTACATATCAACTAATAATAAACCATTTAATTTCAAACAAAAAAACTAAACACGCTGAACAAAATATAAATGATAATTGCATCAAAACCGCTGAAGCTTCGCTATAATTGGCGACGAAATGACGTAACTTAATACGATTAATGCTATGTCTCATATGGGACTAATTTCCAACCTGACCACCATTTGACCTGTGACTTACATACACACACACACACAGCAGACAAACGTCAATAAACGTCTATAAGTAAGTGACGTGTGTGATGTATGTTGTGCATGTTGTAGATCGACTCACGCGCACAGGAATGAAGACCGGCTCCGGAGTATATTGAGAAGGACGCTAGTGCACATTTTAAGGATTTAAAATTGTATGGGATTATTTAGTTAATAGGGATGATGACTTTTATTTTTGTCCGTCAAATTAAAAAAATATTGGGCACGTATTTTTTTTCTTTTTATGCGTAATCAAAAGATTACAACGATACATTGGGTTAAAATGTGGCATGACGTCACTCCTTGTTAGATTTTATACGCAGTTTGTTATAGTAGTGCTTGTGACGTAGCGAGTCGGCACTCCCAACTTTAATGCGTTTTATCTAAGTGTTTTTTTATTAATATGTTAAAGCAAAAAATACGTGTCTAATATTTTTTTATTATCTGACTGACGGACTAAATAGAATCTCTATTTTTTTTATCCAGGCGACATCCCTATTGATTTGATAAATTGAAAAAATGTAACTTACTCATGAAGGAGAATCAAGACAACAACTGAAAGCAATAGAGATTTTTTATAGTTAGAATATTTAATATTGAAATTAAGTTAAGAAATTGTTTGAACTTTGCATCAAATTAAATTATGTCAATTTGGCGAGAGGCCAGTCCTTTCCATACTTTGACCACCAAAGCACTTTTAGCAAAATATTCGATGCAAAACCGACTCGAAATTTTTAAGAACCACTTTGATGTCGGTGTTTTTTTATCTTTTATCTCTTTTTATCTTTTATCTCTTTTTACTGGCACACCTCTTCATATCTTGATCTCATAAATATAAAATATAAAGATATTAAAAGAACCATGGTGTTATCTACATGAAGTGGGACAATGACAAATGGCACCCGCCATGATAACTAACATCAATTAGTAGTATTTGAACAAGATTAATTAATATATTAAATGGTGTCTTCCGACTATTAGACGTCATATTCTACTTATTAATGTGTCTACGGAGTTGTTATCATAGTAGATTTGTATCACGAAGGTCTATAGCAGATGGTAATCGACAATGTAGCGACACTTCTCTAAAGATGTATTTTTTTTTAACAAATTAATATCAAGGCCCTCTACAGCCCCCAAATTATAGGCGCAAGTGCAGACGCAGGCCTAGCTTGTTAGTTACATCAGGTTTTGGCAATACTTCATATTATTACATATTGCAGCATTTCACCTGCATTAAAAATCTATCTATGACTGGTTAGTCTTTACTTTTCTTGACTTCTAAAATTTGCAAGATCGGCACCCTAATTGCGTAACACATTATCAATCGGAGTTGGTTTCAGTTAGACAGTTCAACAACATTCATTGCGTTATTTACGTTGTCGAGCAGACAAACTTTTCGAACATATGAAGCAATGGATTAGCGATTTGTTTCAAAATGAAACCAGCTCCGATTGATAATGTGTTACGCAATTAGGTGTCATTGTTGGGCCACGGGAGCAGAGCATTTTTGCTGTTGACAGCGATGCGGACGAATTTTTTTACGCCCTATGATTCTTTCCCCTCCCTGTTTTATTTTCGGCGATTCTGTAGTGCATCAGGGATGTTTGCTGAAAATCGTGTAGACTGCTTTTACGCTACGATGCGTAAAAGATGCGCATCCCTGGTGCGTAGAGTACGTGGCAGCGCCAACAGCATCCTTAGCATGATCGCTAGTCGGCTGGATTGTACCTACATCAATCATTGCTGCGCCATTTCTCATGGAATGGCGCAGTAGTGTTTGTTGTATACTTTATTTTTATATGTTTTGTTGTGGGTAGTTTTAAATGTTACTAACACTAGTCTTTAAGAACATTGTTACTAACAAAATGGACACCATGGTCTGAAAATAAAGTATTATTATTATTATTTTATTTACTTGTACATATTATTTTTAAATGTGGGTCTCGGACCTTAGGAAAGCGTACGAGGAGCCAAAGCCAACTTGCAGAGGCCCCTTAGACAACTTTAATTGTTGAGGCACTAGCCGACGTACCTGTTTGCTCTATGCAAGTGCACCCAAGGACAACCCCCTGTTGGTGCAGGACTATTTCAGACATAGAAACAAAACATATTGGGCTATGGGTTTGGGTCGCTGCAGTGAAATGGTTACCGAGAACTAAGGAAGAACTTGTTGTGTCACGGATAAAATGGCAGGGGGTGACTTGCCCATTATTACTGGAATTGTACCTACACATCTGTAAACTAGGTAAGTACCTATCCTACTAATAAACAGCTGACGGGTTCAACTCGATTTTGCATAGGTTAATGACCTCTGTGAGGTTACACCAAACTTACACCTATTGAATTATCAACTGCTTGTGGTTCTACTAGTCTCTTGATCGCTTTGAGGATTTATAATCAGAATTGGTTCGAAATAAAATAAATAAAATGAAATAAAGAAAACTAGCCATGGTCTAGGTATATTTCTATCGTTAAACTACTAATCCCAAATAAATCCCCATGAAGCGTGCGATAAAAAACTAAAATCTGCGCAGAAATCCTCAGCGGAATGCAGGCATGACTCGTGTCAGATCTCAGCCAGGCTGAAACCTGTTCACTCACCTCCGTCGACCTTACTCGTCCAGTCAGCGCTGTTGCCAAGCGACCACAGATCACCATTCATCGATACAAATAATGGTTGGTTAATATCGATTCTGGTGAGTTTGTTAGTCGGTGTAAGATGAAGATGGAACGAGCTTTTAGTTCTATCTAAAATGAATAATGGTAAAAAAAAACTAGGCACAATGTCATCATTCTCCTGCCCTTATCCCAATTTATTTGGGGTCGGCGCAACATGTCTTCTTCCATACTTCTCTATTAGTCGTCATCTCGGTAGTTAACCCCTTTCTAGCCATAATTATTATCTTTTAGCCCAGCCATCGTTTCTTTTGGCACGTTTAGGTAAGATACCTATTATTCATCCAAGTGTTTAGATCTAATCAATCTACTTAAAACTTATTGTACCTACTTAGATTGAAAGTGAATGATGTGGTTTCCCATAAATTAGAAGCGCACACTTGTATTTTTCCCTGTTTTTGCAAACTTGCCTGACTAACACAGAGAGTTGAAAATCCAGTGCGCGATAAAATCCCGCCGCGATAATTTTACGTCGTCCGCTCTGTTGGAGATCCAAAAAATAAATAACTCTATGACAAAAATCAATATTAGTTTTTTAGGCAAGCTAAGTATGTTACCTAGGTAGGTTAGGTAAGTTGTATAGTAGGAATAGGTAGGTTTGGTTTGTATGATCGAATGTCTTGGTCTGAATAAAAGTCTTATTTGGAAGTGGACTACTGCAAGACTTTTATTCAAAGGGGGCGTAGCTCATGTAGAGGTTTGATGCTTTGGACAAGCCTCGACAATGTTATACTGGCTGACATTCAATCATTCAAATATTGTATGTCTTCTAGAAAGAAAAACGATTCTCGTTTTTCTTTGTAAGTTGACGATAGATTCTGGTGAGGGCTCCGCGTAGAACCATTTTTTAGTTAAGGAGTGTGATTTATAATTTATCTGAAGCTTAAAATACAGAGGGCATCAGCCCCATTTAACTAGAGTCGTCCCTCTCGTTTTATTATTAATTTCTGGCACCCTAAACGCAAGTTAAATCTTACTTTGGGTGCCAGAGTTCATCGAAAACACTCTTTTCCATTGTTGTAACGTTGCATAGTTTTAAGATAAGTGTTAGTGTACAACTGAAGTTAATAAAATTATTTTTTATTTTATTTATTTATAATTTAGTAAATCTCCTACCGTGAGGTTCGAGCCCTCACAGTACCCAGTAGATGTATATTATGTAGATTGTGTATTAAACACAAGTGCTTGCGTATTCCCCTGAAAGTGATAAGCAGAGTGACATCTTTGATCTCACAATTTGCTGATGACATTCATTTACACAGTCAGTGCTCTACATTCCACGCCTTGTGTCTGTCGGTGTGTGTAATACAACACGTGTCTACTGCAAACCATGGGTTGATAAGAGATTAATTAGCTACCTTGATGGCTTATTGTCACCTCTACACGAATACACAGCTCATTGCTCCAGAAAGACAAAAGTATCTTGGCTACTGCGCTATCTGTGCACCCTAATAGTTGCGTAACACGCTATCAATCGGAATCGGTTTCATTTTGACAGTTTAACATTCATTGCGTTGTTTACGGTGTTGAGAAGACAAATTTTTCGAACATAAGAAGCAATGGATTAGCAATTTAATTCAAAATTATTCAGATTCCGATCGATATTGTGTTACGCAATGAGGGCTGGAGTGGTAACATAATTTAATACTTCGCCATGTAGGGGAATTCTTTTTGGTTGCTGTTGTTTAAGCAGTGCTAATAGGAGATTTAAGTATACCTACTTCATACATAAACTCACGCCTTCTTCCCATAGGGGTAGTCAGAAACTACAAAGCTACTTAGTAATAGGTATTTCACAACACATTTCGCAACTAGGGGGTGTACACGTCCACCCACAATCAATCTGCCTAGCCTTTTCCCAACTATGTTGGGGTCGGCTTCCAGTCTAACCGGATGCAGCTGAATACCATTATTTTACATGGAGCGACTGCCTATCTGACCTCCACAACCCAGTAACTGGGTAATACGATACCCCTTGGTAAGACTGGTTGTCAGACTTTCGGGCTTCTGACGACCCGAACGACTGTCAAAGATCCACGAATGACAGCCGACAGCAACGGCTTAACGTGCTTTCCGAGGCACGGAGGAGTCTCGGTATGTAAAGATGGTCACCCATCCACGGACCAACCCCGGCAAGCGTAGCTTAACCTGATGGATCGACCCGTGCGGCTGTTATTACTTAGCCACGAGCTCCTCCACCCACAATTGGCTATTATAAATATTATGGAGTAAGTAGTAAAAAAAATGTGACTACGAGATTACATACGCAGCAAAATGCATGTAGTAGCAGCACTAGCAGCGTCCCCCTGTCTGCTAAATCAACAAGTTGCAATTTGTGATTCATCACATCAGCCAAGCGCGAGAGTGGCATTGGGCCACCCCTAACGCAGCGCTTGCGCTTGGCTGACATTGTTTTTTTCTAATATAACATAAATCACGCCTTGTTTCCCCGAACGGTAAACAGAGGTGTACCTACAGTACAACCACATTTCGCCAGATAAGTTTAAGGTCCATGCAATAGGGGGCGAGCGTGCCGCCGGGGTCGCGGGTTTTTCGAAAGAGATACCGTGGCCCTGGCACAGGCGTAAAAGTCTGACACACCCTCCCACTCCGCCCAGAGCGGGAGAAGTCATTTGATGGTTACCCATCCGCAAAAAAAAGGGGGGGCGAGCGTAGCGCCATCACCCGGGCACAAATCCAAACTCCGGGCTGCTACTAAGAAATTCCTGATAGAGAAACCCGATAACAGTAGCGCTTAGCAGAGAGCTTGCGACCACTAGACACAAATTTTAAGGAATCTTGAAACAGAGACTGCAATTTAACAAACTGCTACAAATTCCGTGACACAGCACTTGTCCATAAGTCTTCGTTCTACAGTGCCGTTAAAACCGAAATTAGCATAGAAAACCCTACATACATAACATATAAGCACATGAATTAGTATGTGAGCACGACACGCATGTTTACTGTTGCACACAAAGAGAGCATTCCTGTACGTCGAAGCGGACTAACAATGTATAAAATCAGAAACTCTTCATCGTCATTCAAGAATACACAATTAAGGGCCCTTATCAAACTACCTTCCCGCCTTTTTTGCTTAATCTTTGACAGTAGTCAGGTAGGACAGAAGGTTTTTTTTTTTTTTTTTTTTTTATTTTATTTCAACAAAAATTACAGAAGAGTACTTCACAAATCTTCTGCCAAACTGCAGGACAGTTTGTCGGCAGTGTTCTCGTGGACACAGCTCTTAAGTTTACTTAACACTAATGCAACATTATAAAAGATAAAAGGTAAGGGGACACAGTTTAATTACTTACATAGACGTAACGACCTGCCCGCCATCCCAGCACGCGCGGCGAAAGCTCATGCTCCTAGCGTCCCGACCACCGCCACAGCCACCCCCCCCTCCGGTGGGAGACGAGCTACCCAGCGCGAGTGAGTCACCGCGGCGGCCGCCCGACCGCCAGCAGCACGGCGCGCGCGCGCCCGCTAGCATGGCCGACAAGTTAGGTACATAATATGTACACTTCACCCGACGCACCCGCACAGACACTCGCCCAACCCAGCCGCCAAAAATTAACTTTATTTCAGTTGAACTAAGCTATACTTTCCATAATGCAAGTATTACGCGAATCTCCGGGCAAATACGCCAAGCGAAGTGACTTCTTAATAATCAATAATTAGGTAAGGTTCCATCGCTAAGGACACAGACCCAAATAGTGCTTACGCAGAATATTTTTTAAGACATTTTTAGGTGAACGCGTTAAATTGGGTTACGAAACATCCAGACAACAAAAAATAAATTAAAAAAAACGGGCCACGCGCAGTAATAGGGTTCCGTAGTTGCACAATAATACATTTTATTAGTTGGTTGACTATTACTCGTAAACTTGAAAAGCCTACTTAGCTGTGATAGTTTTCCTTTTAACTTCGTTATATATACTACTACCATGAATTTTTCACCCATCCAAAACTATCCGTTTAGCTGGCAGGGGGACACTTGCGTTGCCGCGAGAAATCACGCGCTGCCGCGAGAAATCACGGTACAGCGGACAGAGCTCCGACGGGATCTCATGGCGGCATGGAGAGTGCGATTGTCGCAACCCAGCGCTGGGCACGCCACAATTGCGGCGATAAGTCCCCTCTTTGAGGAGTGGTTGGAGAGGCGCCACGGCGTCCTCACCTTCCACCTGACGCAGGTCCTCACGGGACACGGTTGTTTCGGAAGGTTCCTGTTTCGGATAAAGCGGGAGGAAACGCCCGGGTGTCACCATTGTGTGGATCGCCTGGAGGATACGGTGGAGCATACAGTGGAGGTCTGCCCGGCTTGGGCGGAGCACCGCCGTGTTCTCACGGAGGCGATCGGCGGCGGCGATCTCTCGCGTCCAAACCTGGTCCAGGCCATGGTGCGGAGCGAGAGTGCATGGGAGGCCGTCACCTCCTTCTGCGAAGCAGTAATTCTCGCGAAGGAGGAAGCGGAACGCGTGAAGGAGAGGCAACAGCCACGCCCTCGCGCCCCTAGCCGCCGTAGGAGACGCCCTGGGCGGCGGGAATCTATCGCCGATTCCCGGCCACCGTAGGCGCGGGCTTGCGGACGATGAGTAATGGGCAGCTCGCCGTCCGGTAAGGACCAGGCCCGGGTCGACGGCGCGTTGTGTTCCACGCGCGCCTCAAAGAGATGTCGGCAGTGACGGGGTCAATTGGGCCTATGCCGCCGGGGTCGCGGGTAGTTCGAAAGAGATACCGTGGCCCTGGCACGGCAACTGAAGAAACATGGGTGGGTTTTAGTCAGTAAAAGTCTGATACGCCCTCCCGCTCTGCCCAGAGCGGGAGAAGTCATTTGATGATTTCCCATCCACAAAAAAAAAAGTGGGGGGGGGACACTTGACTCTAACAAAAATTTGCACTTTAAAGCTTAATATTTCAGAAACGGATCCCTAAATCGAAAAATTATTGTCACAAAACCCGCAATATTTTTGAAGTAGGTACCCATCCAACAACACCCCACACCATGGGGTAGACGAGAAAAAAAAAAACATCCCCATTTTACGTACCCTACCCTAAAAATTTTTTGTTTCATGATTTTATTTTACCACTTTGTTGGCGTGATGAATATGTATATCCATGCCAAATTATAGCTTTCTAGTACTAAGAGTCTCTGAGCTAAGCTGCGGACGGACAAACGGACAGACGGACGGACATAGCGAAACTATAAGGGTTCCTTGTTGACTACGGAACCCTAAAAAAGAAAGAATGTATGAAATGCACCGACCCCAGCGTGGTTTGACCAGACTCGATTGCTCGAATGAACCCAAAGATTCACACTAGCCCCTGTTACCTCCCGGGGGCGCGATAATGGTAGGGAAGACCGTGGCCGTAGGATTTGGAAGGATTCTTAGAGCCGTACCGGATTGCAGATGGAAATCCCCAATAATACTTTGCTCGACCCGGGAATTGAACCCATGGAGGTCCCCATACTCAGTAGTAGCGCTTGCGACCACTAGCTAGACCAACGATACCTAATTACTTGTGATCACTTTCTCTTCTTTCTTTCTTTTTCTTTCTTTTTTTTCCCATTTTTTCTTTCTTTTTCTTTCTTTTTCTTTCTTTTTCTCTTTTTTTTTTTTTTTCTTTTTTTTCTTTTTTGTCTTTTTTTTGTTTTCACTTTTTAACCTTATTATGGTCGAAAAATGATCCACCACAAATGTCCGCGATGGTACATTAGTGGTTTATGATTCGTTATAAAATGTTATTGTTTTGCCAAGACAATATTATGCGCCCGGTCAGAACGTTAACACATTAAAGCTATCCTCTTTCATCAACATACCTACATAGTAAGCAAGAATGAATGTATCACATATCAAATACAACATAATACACGCACATGATTCAATTCTTAATATTCTCATAACACTTAGAAATACTGAGAAAAACAACACGAAACCAAGATGTTTTCATTTTGTTATCTCATGAGTTAATTTTTCCTCAATTTGTGAAGTAAAACTACGATTAACAACGTAAACAGTCGTCATTTACATTATGGTTAAACTAGCTTTTGCCTGCGACTTCGTCCGCGTGAAATTTTGGGTCGCCCGCCCACTCTATTACTTCGTTTTTCCTTAGCGATCTTTCTGACTTATTTTTTTGCTTGGCTCCTAAGTGTCATAGCGTGATGTTAAATATCATCCTCATGAATTGAGTAATCAAAATGCAATAAGATTTTTTCAAATAAATAGTTAAAAGTTAGTTTAAAAACTAAAACCCAACTACTGAAAAATCACGCTCGCCGCGGTCGGTCTGTAACCAATTAAATTAATGTTATTTACCTCCACTTTTACTTATTTTTAACAATTTAAACATATTTATTTACTTAAACAATATGACATTTATACATATTTGCCATGTACTCGTCAAGACCTTTCTTTTGATACCAAACATGTCATTATTATCTCAATTTAATTTTTTCTGGGTCAGAAATTTACGTGAAAAGTCCACCACATTAAAAGGGAATTTATATAGCCTATGTCACCCGGAACATTATTACGAATCTATTGATACCTCATTCATCAAAATCTGTTCAGTAATTTAGGCGCTACGGTGGAGCCCACGTAAGTACATACTTATATACATACATACTTACATACATAGACTGCTAAATCATAACCCTTCCTTTTGGCTTTGCCGTAGTCGGGTAAAAAATAATTTTTGTGTTCCGACTGATAGTTCCAGAGATTACCGCGTTCAAACAAAAAAAACGAGAACACACAAATTCTTGAACATTATTGTATTAGTATAGTGCCTATAGATTATGACATACTGTTAGGTAATTGTCTACCTTAGAGAGATTATGGGTCTTTGAAGCTGTAAAATTACGTGAGATGGTATAATTACTGTCTAATCAGTTAATTCTAATCCTCGGATGAGACAGACGAGTAATGTTGATATTGTGATTAGACAATTTTGCCTTCAATGTTGCTTAATGGATCACGCAGACAGGCGCGACGCGACTCGGGTAATAGCTATAGGTATCAATAAAGTTTTCATAGAAATTGTTCCACCACAGCCGCGCCACGCCTGAAATTATAAGCACCAGCACCCTAATTGCGTAACACATTATCCATCGAAATTTGAATCATTTTGAAACAAATTGCTAATCCATTGCTTCATATGTTCAAAAAATTTGTCTGCTCGACAACGTAAATAACGCAATGAATGTTGTTGAACTATCAAAATGAAACCGATTCCGATTGATGTTTTACGCAATTAGGGTGCAGGTCCTGAAATTATAAGTTTATTTTTATTTTTTATTGTTTATTATAGATAACTTTTAACTTTGTCACTATTATTTCTATACTTACTTTTTACACTACACTAAAGGCTTCCGCAGACAGTCGCGACACGACGGCGCGATCTCGTAGAATGTCTATGAAAACTTCATTAAAGTTGTTCTACCGGAGTCGCGTCCGTTAGCACGGACGTAAAAATGTCGCGGCGGGATTTTATCGCGCACTGGATTTTTAACTCTCATTAACAACAACAACAACAACAGAGTGCAATCTAGCGCGTCGAAAAAACACACTGTTGGTTTTTCAACTCTCGGTGCTAAGTAGAGCGTTGAAAATCCAATGCGCGAAACAAAATCGCCGCGTTATTTTTACGTCCGTGCGAACGTCGACTTAGTGTGGGAGGTCAATCATGTCCAAACCTGTACTTCTGCCTCATACCTGCATAACCTCTTTATACCCAGATATTTGGGTTATACACCTACGCTAAAAGAAGACAGAAGATACTTCCGGGTGCGAGTGACAGAGAAGGAAGAGGACCCGTTAGGAAAGTAGTTTAGACTACTACCTTTACGCGTAAATGCTGATGATTTGTGTTGATGTGATCAATAGGTACCTTACTACAGTGATACATGTAGGTATCAATATGGGCGGTAATGGTGTTCGAATGTTGGGTAACAAACGAGTAGGTATCTAATAGTATAATCGACTAAGATTCGGTGATAACTTACTTATGCAAAGATCTGAATGCCTATAGTGTATACATAATTGTATCACGTTTCTTTTATGTAATGAATTGAACAGTTACTAAATAACCGTGTTATGAAGTAGTCATACACATTTTTAACACTACCTAGCTTCTACCTAGTATTAGTACTAAATCCGTTTGTCAAGCGAACAATTGTCATTGCCGTCATTTTGGTGGTAGCAGTCTGCATCAGTAGACTATCACTTCATCATCCTCATCATCATTTCAGCCGAAAGATATCCACTGCTGGACATAGACCTCCCACAAGCACCGCCAGCCGCTACTTCGGCCGGTTCTGTGCTTCCCGCATCCAGCGGATTCCTGTGGCCTTTACAAGGTCATCGGTCTACCTTTGGGGAGGCCTTCTAACGTTACGTCTTCTGGTACGCGGTCGCTACTCCAGCAGAACCTTTCGGCCCCATCGGCCATCTGTTCCGCGAGCAATGTGCCCGTGCCCACTGCCACTTAAGTTTGGCAATCCTTCGGGCTATGTCGGTTACCTTGGTTCTCCTGCGGAATTCTTCATTTCTGATTCGATCCATTTGCCCTTTGGGTGACTTTTAACCATCTAATAAGGCCCATTGTGAGCGACCACGTATCAGTGCCGTAGGACATCACTGACAACACGCACTGGTCAAAGACTTTCGTCTTTAGACACTGCGATATGATTGTGAGACGAGAAGATATTGTGTAGCTTCCCGAACGCTGAACAGCCGAGTCGGATTCGACGATTGACCTTTTTCTTGAAGTTGGACTTACCTAACTGGACAGTTTCTCCTAGGTAAACATACTAGTCCACAATTTTGAGTGTAGTGTCTCCGATCTTCATGAGAGAGAGTGCTACATGGGCATTTGACATGACCTTTGTCTTATCCATGTTCATTTTTAGACCCACTCTTTTGGAAGCTCTACTGAGGTCGTTGAGCTTGACTACTATATCGTCGGCAAACCGAAGGTGAGTGACGTACTCGCCATTGATGTTGATGCCGAGCCTTTTCCAGTCCAGAACCTTGAAGACATCCTCCAGTGCAGCGGTGAACAGTTTCGGAGAGATAACGTCTCCTGTCTCACCCCTGGCTGCAGAAGGATAGGTTTCGAGGGCCGGTCCTGGAGTCGGACTGACATAGTGGCGTTTTCGTACAGACACTTCAGCACTTTAATGTACCGATAGTCGATCTGGCACTTCGATCACATAAAGCTTCTGTTTCCATATTTTCTCCACACATACGGAACAGATCCGGGTGAGTCAGGAAATTCATCTGTCAGCGTTACTACCTGCTTTGTGCATTGTATTACCGGACGAGGCAGCCGCGGCTTCTGTGTTAGTCACACTCACAGGCCATAGAGCCCCTTTGGTCTGTGAGTAGACAAAGATTCTGTTACGATTTATTTGCGAAACTTTTTTTAGAAATCTATGCCTATAGATTTTGAATAACATCTTGACATTTCGACATTGTGATAGCTGATTATTGGCCTGCGAACAGGAGATCGATCGAATGATATACAGCAGTCAAATATCGGGAAGAGAGTTGACAAGACATATATTATATTACTTATATATACTAATTATATAAATATATTATATTTATTGTTGTTAATATTATCACCTAATAAATAATACCATCCTATTATTGTCCAACTAGAGAGCAATGGCCGCTTCTCATACAGATAAGGCACGAGCATTGATCACCACGCTTGCTCAAAACGGGTTGGCGATTTCAGACCTCGTATCATCATTCACCTAATACGTTAGTCATTAGTGTATCAAAATAATGAGACATTAGCTGAAAAAAAAGAACGAACTAAAGCCCTTCACAGACGTAGCTATAATATATATGCGGTGAATAAAATAGTGTAATATAAATATTAGGTCTTTACCTATGTAATTGCCGTTCTGCAGTACTGGCCATTTCAAATCAAAATAATTTTTGTTTGGCTAAGAATTCTAATTTCAAATTAATTTTATTTTAAAAACATGGATTTTTTTTTCCAAAAGTAGTCATTTGTTTATTGATTAGTGTTACATTTTCATCGCATTTCAATCTTTTTCGTCATCATGGATACGTTAAAAATTCGAGTAATTATGGAATATGAGTACCGTCGTGGCAGCAACGCGGCACAAGCGGCACGCAACATCAACGACGTTTACGGAGCTAACACTACAAACCAACGCACCACTTGTTATTGGTTTGCTCGCTTCCGTTCTGGAAGTTTCGACCTGAAAAATGAACCTCGCGGTCGTCCGAAGACTTTGGTCGACAATGACGAATTAAAGGCGATTGTGGAAGCTGATGATACACAATCTACGGCTGAATTAGCAGCAGCTTTCGACGTTAGCGTCAAAACAATATTGGTCCATTTGCGTCAAATTGGTAAGGTAAAAAAGCTTGACAAATGGGTGCCCCACGAACTCAATGATCGCCAGCGCGAAGTATACGCGTCGAGACGTGCCTTGCACTGCTCAACAGACACACAAATGAAGGAATTTTGAACCGCATTGTTACCTGCGATGAAAAATGGATTCTGTTTGATAACCGCAAGCGTTCAGCAAGTTGGTTGGATCCTGGTTCAGCACCTAAACAATGCCCTAAACGAAAACTTACCCCTAGAAAAGTGATGGTCACTGTTTGGTGGTCTAGCGCCGGTGTGATTCATCACAGCTTCTTACCAAACGGGGTGAGCATTACTTCAGATGTGTACTGTGAAGAACTGAACACAATGATGGAGAAGCTGGCACATCTCCAACCAGCATTGGTCAATCGCTCGTCTCCGCTGCTCCTGCACGACAACGCGCGACCTCATACTGCACAGCAGACGGTCTCCAAGTTGCAAGAACTGGGGTTGGAAGCTCTCCGTCATCCGCCCTACTCACCAGACCTTGCGCCTACAGACTACTACTTTTTCCAGAATTTGGATAACTTCTTGGCGGGAAAAAAATTCAATACCCGAGAGGCAGTACAGAATGCCTTTGAAGAATTTGTTGCCTCCCGTCCAGCTGATTTCTCTAAGAAGGGCATCAATAAACTGCCACTGCGTTGGCAAAGATGCATTGATTGCATGGGTGATTACTTCGATTAATACAATTAAAAAATGCATGAAAAAAATTCGTTTAAATTTTTTCATACAAAACGGCAGTTTCATAGGTAAAGACCTATTATATACGATGAATAGAATAGTGTAATATAAATATATAATAATATTATAGCTCCGGCTGAGGTCGCTCGAAGATTACTATGGAAAAGATATCGTAATATGTCTTACTATAATATATGTTATAGCTACGTACGACCGGATACAGATGGCTCACTAGATCAATTTTAAAGGAACCAGCTAGTGTTTTGATTTTTAAACCTAAAACAAAAACAACAGCATTCGTGATTTAACAGATGCAATAGACAATCAAACAACAATGCCAGAAAGCTCATAAAGTAACCAGAAGGATATGGCTTATTGTCGTCTTGAGTACCGACTGGCATTGGCTTATTGTGAAGCTGCCAGCTAGTATTACCTACACTGTAGGTCCTACAGTACCTAGATATAACCTGCATATGTGCACATTATTACGATCAATAAAACGCAGCTCGTCCCAGCAACACGTGTCATCTATTGTGGAGTCGACCAGTCTACTGTGATCTTCATATTATATTTAGATATAATATAGACTAGGTATATTATTCTTTCCAAACATTTATTTCACTTTTGACATAAGCACGCCTATGAATTTATGACGAAAAAATGCAATACTTCATGAACGCTAACGTAGAATAAATGGTTGGAAAGGTTATAACACTGATTTACTAAGGTGACTAATTAGTGTAGCAAAAAAACTTTTTTACAAAAAAATACAACCGACTTCCAAAAACAACACTACAAAGTGAAAAATAACTTTAATTTCGGAAGTCCGTGTCTATTTAAATGTACCTATTTTCGTTTTTTGCCACCGACTTCCGAAATTAAAGTTATTTTTCACTTTGTAGTGTTGTTTTTGGAAGTCGGTTGTATTTTTTTGTAAAAAAGTTTTTATTTTTCACTTTTTAGTTGTGTACCTACCCCACACAAATTCTAATACCACTACCTGCAAAGCAAACTCATCACATCAACATCATCCATATAAAAGTGGGGGAAAAATACGTATTATTGAAGCTAACTCAAAAACTACCGAAGCAAAATTAATCAATTTTATATGGGACCAACTGTGATGTATACCCTCTCGAATAAAACAAAAAAAAATCCAAATCGGTCCCGCCATCTTCGAGTAATCGGGGAACATACATAAAAAAAAAAAAAAAAAAAAAAGTTCCCGACGAATTGATAACCTCCTCCTTTTTGAAGTCGGTTAATAAAAATAGAATACTTTGGACCGCAGATCAGTAGATAGTATTGTAGTAAAGTGTACATGTGTAACTATTATACAATCAATATCAATAGAATATAAGCGTAATGCAACTAGTAGCGTCCATATTGGAGTCAATTTGTCTACTGTTTCAAATACAGAATTACAGATACATAATACCGACTTGCAGTCTCTCTTGTAGTGCACAAAACTAGACTATTTTAAACCGATTTCAAAAAAGATGAGGTTCTCTGTTCATCTGTCAATGAGGTGTCCACGAATAACATAGGTCCGACATATTACACTTGCACCGATTTGGATGGTACTTTTTGGATCATTAATTCGAAATACAATATTGAATTTACTCCAAAGAATGGCCACAAAGTCAGCATATTTCCCTTGTTCTTCTTTTATACTGCAAAGGTGTATTTTATTGGCTAGTTATAGTAGCTACATATCCCATTTTGCTAATCATCAGAGAGCACACAAAAGGAAAAAAAAAATATTCTGGATCACTGTCACCGGATACGTCGAAGATGATTTGTATCGGACATGTATATTTATACATGTCCGATACAAATCACGAATGCATAGATATAGAGTAACAAGGAACAAAGCTATTACAATTGCAAGCAGGGGGTCGCGAATCATCACCCACATGCCACGGCCACGCCACACGGATACAGACATAAACAAACCAACATACATACAACACAAGTGGTCATGTAATAGTACACACGGCTACACATCAAGGTATACATTTCAAGTTTACACTGACCTCTCATTATATGGAAATCCTATACAATGCGAGATCAGCTTATACTGGAACTGTATAGCTTGATTTGTAGCCGTGCGTACAAGTAATTTATTGCGCCAGCGTATCCCAAAGGAAGCGGGGCCGTCCGCGTCGCGCCGCGTCGATTGGTTCGGCCTTGCACAAATGCACACCCACTCGCGCGCAGCTCTTGTATCTTCTACGATATCTGTCGTTGTAACAATAGGGATTAATTTTTCCAGTTGATCTCTGGTGTATGAGTATTATTTTCATTGTCACATGACACGACTCCTGCTCATATCTGAGTAGGTTTGAAAGGGTATTACGCAAATTATTATGTTAGTCAAAGAACACAACTTTACACGAGAGAGATTTCGGGATTGTCAAACTCAAACTCAAACTCAAAGCATTTATTTCAATTAAACCAATTACAGGCACTTTTGAATTGTCAAGGGGTCGGTCAGTCAGAAAGATGAAGCTAGGCGCCCATTCCAAAGCATAGTAGGTACTTATGGAGAAGAACGGGCAAGAAACTCCACGGACACTCTTTTAAATCAAGATATGGTTACAAAATAATGGTTACATCATTCATGTTGAAATTTTACATGTGAGAACGATGCAGAACGTTAAAAGCGTCCTTAAAAAAGAACAATTCAAATATTTAAATTAAATTAAAATAAGCCGTGGCCGCTAAGGTATGACCAGCCTTCACTGACAGCGCTTGTTCACGAACCTGACGCATGGATTAGCTAAATGATCCAACACGCGCCAGCATCAGCGAGACATTAGAGTGAGCATCACATACTCTCAGCCGCCAGGGCACATTCAAGTCAAACAAAGACGTACCCAGTAAATGGTAGCTTTAGAGTATGTACATAGTACTCACACATGTGCTATGCAATTCTATAATACAAAGGAGATTGAGTCTATACAATGCAATGATAGTCTTACAATCTTCAGCAGCTCCAACAGTATCTTCAAATGTTAATTAATTAGTTGTGGTTGTGGAGCAGGACCAGCATTGAGCCAAGCATCTTTATCAGTTATGTAATCCCCAAACTTATAATATGCCTGCCTGCATAGTGTGCGTTTTATACAAGTTTTGAATTTAGTCTCATTGAGCTGAAGTATGTGTGGAGGTATTTTATTGTAACATTTTAAACAGTACCCCATGAACGACGAGTCTACTTTAGCTAGTCTGAAACCTGGTTGAGCTAATAGGTCCCTTTTTCTAGTACTATAATTATGCCTTTCACCTCTTTTACTAAAAAGATGTAAATTTTTCCTTACGTACATGATATTTTCGTAGATATATTGACAAGGTACCGTCATGATGTTAATTTCCTTAAACAGTTCCCTTAGAGAATCGCGCTTGCGGAGATTATATATATATTATTTGCGGAGATTATATTATTGTAAATTCTGTAACTTTTACGTAACATGGCATTATGTTTCCTTCGTTTGTCGTGTAGTTAAATAATTGTCGCTCGAAGTAGCTAGCAGTGAATTTTTGTCTAAGTATTAATAAAATAATGTAGCATATTCATACACTCGTATGGGTATATTATCAGTTGTTTGTATATTTGCGCATATATGTGCACGTAAACAACAACATATATATTAATAGGCATACACTATGTCACGATACTATTATCCTCGTATCATGTATACGTCGTTAATAGGTTATAAATAAAGGGGAAAATCTTTTGCCGGTTTATCTTTGATATGTATATTGTAGACTTTATATTCACATGAACATGAGATATTTTAGCTTTGTCTTTGGTACGGCAACCCAGCTGCCGTATCTCTGGTATCGCATATGCTCATAGATGGCAATGACCACTTACAATCAGGTAGGTCGCCTGCTTGTCTGCCACCCATCTTCATCTTCTTGGCCTTATCCCAATTTGTGTTCGGCGCAACATGTCTTCTTCTTCCACACATCTCTATTAGCCGTCATCTCAGTAGTCACCTCTTTTGTAACCATATCGTCTTTCACACAAGGAGGGGCTCATGGCTAAGTAATAACAGCCGCACGGGTCTATCGCTCAGGTTAAGCTACGCTTGCCGTGGTTGGTCCATGGATGGGTCACCATCTTTACATACCAAGACCCCTCCATGCCTCGTAAAGCACGTTAAGCTGTTGGTTCCGGCTGTCATTCGTGGATCTTTAACAGTCGTTACGGGTCGTCAGAAGCCCGAAAGTCTGACAACCAGTCTTACCAAGAGGTATCGTATTACCCAGTAACTGGGTTGTGGAGGTCAGATAGGCAGTCGCTTCGTGAAATATACTGGTATTCATCTGCATCCGGTTAGACTGGAAGCAGTAGTAAGTGTTGTGAAAAGGCAACGCCGATGATCGTCTCTTCGGCCAACTTCTACTTTGCCACCTAGTATGTCATCAGGTCATCATCATCATTCTCCTGCCCTTATCCCAATTTATTTGGGGTCAGCGCAACATGTCTTTTTCATCCACACTTCGTCGTCATCTCGGTAGTCACCCCCTTAGCCATATCATCTTTCACACTGTCCATCCATCGTTCAATCGTCCATTAGTCAACAAATTAAGCCACCAAATTTTCTAATGCAATTCAGTATATTTTGTCTAAGAAAAATATAAATTACGAAAAATAAAATGTTTAATTAGTGATCTTTGCCAAAGTTTTAGGCATTTTTCAACTTTTAACTTTTAACAAAGATCTGTTATGGCATTAGCTATGATAATAACTTAAATTCCAGTAAAGTCGCGCCGTAAATCATTTTTAACCGACTTCAAAAAGGAGGAGGTTCTCAATTCGTCGGAACCTTTTTTTTTTATTTTTTTTTTATGTATGTTCCCGGATTACTCGAAGATGGCTGGACCGATTTGGATTTTTTTTGTTTTGTTCGAGAGTGTATACATTACAGTTGGTCTCATATAAAATTGATTAACTTTGCTTTGGCAGTTTTTGAGTTAGCTTCAATAATACGTATTTTTTCCCCACTTTTATATGGATGATGTTCTAGTTTGTTTTGCAGGTAGTGGTATTTGAATTTGTGTGGGGTAGGTACACAACTAAAAAGTGAAAAATAAAAACTTTTTTACAAAAAAATATAACCGACTTCCAAAAACAACACTACAAAGTGAAAAATAACTTTAATTTCGGAAGTCGGTGGTAAAAAACGAAAATACATTTAACTAGACACCGACTTCCGAAATTAAAGTTATTTTCACTTTGTAGTGTTGTTTTTGGAAGTCGGTTGTATTTTTTTGTAAAAAAGTTTTTTTGGAAGTCGGTTGTAAGTATTTTTTTTTTAATTGTATTTTCCAAAAAAAAAAAACTAAAAATCTAACTAACTCAAAAACTATTGGGTTTCGGTAGAACATTTGGTGGCTTAATTTGTTGCATTTTAACCCTACTATGACATCCTGGAAGGAATACGTCGATGTACGAGTAACTACGTCAAAGCGAAAGGATAAAGTCCCTCTGTCAATGTCGGTATCATTCCTCTGTTTGTGAATCAACAAATAAGTATGTAAAACACAGGCATTGCGACGGCATGTATTTGTCACTGGATTGCTGTTGCATTATTCATTCATTGCTTTCTATTTTTTTCCTGGTAACTACATAAAGTATAGACAACATACTTAACTTGTTGAGGTGAGATTTGAAATTAAAATACAATAATAGTGCTGTGCTGGCACTGCTGCTGCCGCTGCGGAAAACCTCAAGCGGCAGAAGTATAATAACCTTATCGGTAATTATATTTTCGAGCCGTTTGGGGTTGAAACCCTTGGGCCGTGGGGTCCGAGTGCTCATAGTTTGTTCAACGAAATCTCCAAACGGCTGGTTGACACTTCCCGTGACCCAAGGGCTGGCTTTTACCTTGGCCAGCGGCTTAGCATTGCCATACAACGTGGCAATGCCGCCAGTCTCTTGGGTACTTTACCAGTCGACAGCGATGCGGAGGAATTTTTCGACGCCATATTTTAGTTTTTTAATAGTTTTAGTTATGTTAGTATATAATTTTGTTATTTTTAGGTTATGTATAATAATAAAAAAATAATACGCTGGTGTGCATTATAGGTACAATTTTGTTACTAACACACAAAAATTTTATGATTTTATGTTCTTTTGTTTATGGAGATTCTCTGACATAAATAATAATTGTGGTAAACGGCTGGGTCAAGGGCTTGATTCAGAAAGCAGTACTCCTGGACACGGCACGCATAGTGAGGAGGTTCCTCTCTCTAGAGACCTGACCACCGGTAGCTCGGACCCCCTTCCCGATACCGGTGGGCTACTATTTTTTTTTTATGTTTTTATAAAAATATTTAAAAATGTAAATGATAAGTGTATGTAAATGAAATACTCGTAAAGGTATAATAATAATCGTACTTGAAACTATGAGACTTTAAGCTTTATTGGTTTGCTTGAGTAGTGAGATCAGAGATCTTCAGAGGAGATCGTGGCTAAGTAATAATAGCCGCACGGGTCGATCCATCAGGTTAAGCTATGCTTGCCGGGGTTGGTCAGTTGATGGGTGACCATCTTTACATACCAAGACTCCGCTGTGCCTCGGAAAGCACGTTAAGCCGTTGGTCCCGGCTGTCATTCGCGGATCTTTGACAGTCGTTAGGGGTCGTCAGAAGCCCGAAAGTCAGACAAGGGGTATCGTATTACCCAGTTAATGGGTTGCGGAGGTCAGATAGGCAGTCGCTCCATGTAAAATACTGGTATTCAGCTGCATCCGGTTAGACTGGAAGCCGACCCCAACATAGTTGGGAAAAGGCTAGGCAGATTGATTGGTTTGCTTCAGTAGTAATCGATCTTGAGGCCAGCTACACAAAGAACAGGTGAGGCCTGATTCATGGTCAGCACCATCTGACCATGTTCAGACCTCACCTGTTCTTTGCTGGTAGCATGTATTTAATTGATTCTCGTCTACTGCATACGCCACCTAAATACGACCTCGATATTTATTAAATACTCATCAATGGTCACTTTTAGGCCCCAGGCCATATCAATGAGTCCCGTTCATTTGACCTGTTGCGCGGGCGACGCTTGCGCAACTCGCATTCCATTAATATCATCGCCATACTGGGACAATATAATAGCATCTCAGTGTGGTATTTACCTTGTTGATTAAAAGAATTTAATCTCAGAGAAAACTGTTATGACATGATAATATGTAAGTAGGTACTGTATATGTTTACAAAAGGGAACCAATCTTCATGCGGGCTGGTAGAAATACCTATCTTCTATAGTCTTTACCTATGAAATTGCCGTTCTGCAGTACTGGCCGTTTCAAATCAAAATAATTTTTGTTTGGCTAAGAATTCTAATTTCAAATTAATTTTATTTAAAAACATGGATTTTTTTTTCCAAAAGTAGTCATTTGTTTATTGATTAGTGTTACATTTTCATCGCATTTCAATCTTTTTCGTCATCATGGATACGTTAAAAATTCGAGTAATTGTGGAATATGAGTACCGTCGTGGCAGCAACGCGGCACAAGCGGCACGCAACATCAACGACGTTTACGGAGCTAACACTACAAACCAACGCACCACTTGTTATTGGTTTGCTCGCTTCCGTTCTGGAAATTTCGACCTGAAAAATTAACCTCGCGGTCGTCCGAAGACTTTGGTCGACAATGACGAATTAAAGGCGATTGTGGAAGCTGATGATACACAATCTACGGCTGAATTAGCAGCAGCTTTCGACGTTAGCGTCAAAACAATATTGGTCCATTTGCGTCAAATTGGCAAGGTAAAAAAGCTTGACAAATGGGTGCCCCACGAACTCAATGATCGCCAGCGCGAAGTACGCGTCGAGACGTGCCTTGCACTGCTCAACAGACACACAAATGAAGGAATTTTGAACCGCATTGGTACCTGCGATGAAAAATGGATTCTGTTTGATAACCGCAAGCGCTCAGCAAGTTGGTTGGATCCTGGTTCAGCACCTAAACAATGCCCTAAACGAAAACTTACCCCTAGAAAAGTGATGGTCACTGTTTGGTGGTCTAGCGCCGGTGTGATTCATCACAGCTTCTTACCAAACGGGGTGAGTATTACTTCAGATGTGTACTGTGAAGAACTGAACACAATGATGGAGAAGCTGGCACATCTCCAACCAGCATTGGTCAATCGCTCGTCTCCGCTGCTCCTGCACGACAACGCGCGACCTCATACTGCACAGCAGACGGTCTCCAAGTTGCAATAACTGGGGTTGGAAGCTCTCCGTCATCCGCCCTACTCACCAGACCTTGCGCCTACAGACTACTACTTTTTCCAGAATTTGCATAACTTCTTGGCGGGAAAAAAATACAATACCCGAGAGGCAGTACAAAATGCCTTTGAAGAATTTGGTGCCTCCCGTCCATCTGATTTCTTTAAGAAGGGCATCAATAAACTGCCACTGCGTTGGCAAAGATGCATTGATTGCATGGGTGATTACTTCGATTAATACAAATAAAAAATGCATGAAAAAAATTCGTTTAAATTTTTTCATACAAAACGGCAATTTCATAAGTAAAGACCTATTATGACTGGTTGCATTCGATCATAGTTTCAAAATTGAATGTGCGGCGATTGTTTTCAAAAAACAATGCGTTTAAAAGTGAGCACGACCTCTTGAAATAATGAATGAATGAATGAATGAATTGCACCGATCCCAGCGTGGTTTAACCAGACTCGATCACTCGAATGAACCCAAAGATTCACACTAGCCCCTGTTGCCTCATGTTACATGGTGCAACAGAGACCATTGCATATCAAGGAGTAGACCGGGGGGCGCGGTAATGGTAGGGAAGACATGCCCTTAGGATATGGAGGGGATATAGAGCCTATCCAGTATGCACCGTAAAATAAGCATTGGAATAGTGGAGAGACGGGTGATATAATATGGATGGGCTTTTTTACGACGTTGCTGCTATGTTGCTTCTAGTCCAGCTTCCCCGGTGAATCTTTTGGCGGTTAAACTGCATTTTCGACTCTTTTTATGTCGCTGCTATGCTGTATTACAGGTAATCTGCCTTCTCGACTCTTTTCTTCTTCGTTCTGATGAGTTGTCAGCAGCAGAATGTCCAGGACGCGGTCGGACCGTTCCTCGTTGTTGTCCAGCTCCAACTTCAAATTATGTAATTTTTGTTTTTAATCAAAGTTCGACCTATAGCGAAAATTCAGTATTGCTTCTGCGCATACCCCTGCGCTTACAGTATTTCTAAGGCTGATATATTCCTAAATGAACGGAACCACTGCATGTCCGAAACACGCTAGTACCTATAGTCTCTCTCTTTATTATCTAGATTCTAGAAGATAAAATCATCAACATGACTCATCATGGGTCGGCTCCCCCCCCCCCCCCCCTTGATCAGAAGTAATAGGTCTGACATCACTCTATTTAGGAAGCAAACTTTATCACATTTGCATGAACTAGGTGTACGGAGTCCATCTCTGACAAGAGTCTATTTGCATTGGTCCTAGGCGTCCTGGCGACAAATTAACATCCTAACTAATATTAAATTTGCGAAAGTGAGTTTGTTTGTTTGTTACGCTTTCACGCTAAAACAGCTAAACAGATTTGGATAATATTTCAAGACCTGGGTAAGGACATAGGATACTTTGTATCTCGGTAGTACGTTCGCGTGGGATATTTTCCGACATACACGGGCAAAAGCTAGTTGCCAATAAAATCTCCTTGAATACATGTTGCCCTGGTAGTATTTTCTCAGCGTCGCCCACTTGGCATGATTCTCACTGTTCTCAGGGCGTTATACTCGAGTACATGTTTGGAATACAATATTATCGTGTGAATTCATTGTGTTAAACATTATATTCAGACGTGCTTGACTGTCTTTATTATCATACAAATTCATCCAGAAATATTTCACATAGGTATCTGTGGATCAAATATTTCAAATACATTGCGGTTGATCATCCAAAAAAATGTTTTTGCTTTAAGTAACATGTTTAGATATCGATACCATCACGTCTTCGGAGTTTCGCTAGCTAATTTAATTTGATCCTGTATAGTAAGTGTAGTAGTGCATCTGAAGATCAAGTTACTACAGACTGTCAAATTTTCTCATTCGATTTTGAACTTAACCATCAACAGCTTAAGGTTTAAAATCATTTGGAGAAATTTGACAGTTTGGTATAACCTGATGTGCTGTTGTCTGTACCTTTCCTAATTCTGCCCTCAAGCAGCCGGTAAGTACTGTGTTCCGGTGTCAGCATGTGGGAGTGGTACATTTTGAGACATTTTTCATCTGTGATGCCTGCTGCAGCTCTGGTATCAAGTCATTTGCCATTGCCTACTTACCATTCATAAATTGCGTAACACACTAAATGCCTATTTCACGATGTTCGAAATAGCCCATTCCATTTTTGAATTTATTCTTTGAGTAGGGGTACTCACCGTAAATTCAAAAATGGAACAGAATTTGTATTATCTACCAACTATAAAAGGAACTTAATCGTAAGTATGGGTTTCATTTTGACAGTTCAACAACATTCATTGCGTTATTTAAGTTGTCGAACAGACAAATTTTTCGAACATATGAAGCAATGTATTAGCAATTTGCTTCAAAATCATTCAGATTGTGATTGACGATATGTTACGTAATTAGGGTGCAGGAGAACTGTCGAATTATTCACCATATGGTAAAATGATCATGCAAGTAGCATCACTGTCAGTCAAAGGCCCAACCAACCAACCATACTATAGTACTTCATGTATTCTTAAGAGGTCGTAATTAATCGGCACGCGCTCGTGATCCCACGACAATCACTCAGTGTCCTCTAGGCGATATCATCACTAAATACAAGCTGTTTGTTGTGAGATGAGCAGAGACATAGGTCGGGGAGGTCGCTCGTCGTATTGGAGTTACCAATGCATGCTATTCGCTTTCTTACCTTTGATTAAAGGGCTCCTGTACTGAGAGAAAATTATGTGACGCTGATGTACCTTGCTACAGATGTAGTTTTTTGCAAGCACGACACACGTTTATGGTAATATACAGGGTGTAAGTATATACAGTGGCAATCTTTTAAGGGGTCATTGTACTCATCATTATGAACAACTTTTACTATGGGACCAAACCTGAAATCGTGAAAAAAAAATCAGCTGTTCAGTAATTTTATGTTTGCATAATTTATCAAAATGTAGGGAAAAGCTGATTTTTTACCTACTGGTTCACAAACGAAACAAAGAAATCTCTCGAAGAAATATGACGTAAATGTGAATGTCATACTAGAAAGACATTAAAGAGACATGGGCTTAGAGTAGTTAGGCATGAGCGGCCACGATTGACGGACTAAAATGTTCGTCTGTCACACTCTGGGAGTCAGCCATGCTACCAAGTGCCAATCTGCTGACTGGTAAATTGTATTCTCGTCCTTTTTCCTCTCTTGAACCGAGAGTCGAGACAAGAAAAATCATATTACTAATATTATATTGGTGAAAATTTGTGAGTGAGGGGGTGTGTGTGTGTGTTTCTATGTTTGTTACTTCTTCACGCTCAAACGGCTGGACTGATTTGGATGAAATTTGGTATATAGATAGCTTATACCCGTGGTTAACACATAGGCTACTTTTTATCCCGGTCTACGCGGTTGAAACCACGTGGCGCAGCTAATTATATTATAAATGCGAAAGTAAGTTTGTTTGTTGCCTTTTCACGCCTAAACCACTGAACCGATCATCCTGAAATTTGTATACACGTTGTTAGGTGTACAGAAACGGACGTAGGGTACCTTTCATCCCGAAAAAAAGTACTGTTCCCGAGAAAAACAACAATAACTTTCTTGTGATAATAGATGGCGCCACGTGTTTTTCAAATCATGTTTGATTTATGTTATTACAAGCAGAGTACAACCCGAATTGATTGTCAAATTCTAAATTAACGCGAGCGAAGCTGCGGGCAAAAGCTAGTAACATCATAATACCAATCTTCCGTACCGTGACGGCTGGTTCGAGGTGGCGCGGGAAAAGTGTTCCTGGAAGGTCTTAGGCGAGGCCTTTGCCCAGCAGTGGGACAGGATAGGCTAAGTGAAAAAAAAACTGGTTCATTATAGTATAATTCATTATAGGGTAACTGCTATAGTGACTGGCCACTCATAAAAAAAGGTAGAAACGAGGTAACTCAAGCAAGCTCATGAATGAAAAGCACAAAAAACTACGTAAATACCGTTTAATTGAAATTAATTTTAAACCTATTAGAAAGAAAAGAAAGAAAGCACATTTATTTAGCACAGACTAAATTAAAGAGGCAAAACAAAAAAATCAAAACTAATAATAAAGTAAATAAACAGTAAGTAAGTTTAAGTATTCGTTTATAACTAAACTGTTATTTTTTTGTAAGTATCAGTTGACTGTCTGGCTTATCATCGATATTAAAAAAAGGTCTACATAAAGGACTGATTCTCCATTCAAATTTGATGAGGTTGACCATCGCGTGATCCCTCAAGATCGGACTAATACCTACCTGATAGTTGTTTGACAGATCTCACCTTGCTGCCGATACTTCGTGATGATTAACCAATGAATATCATTTAGTTTAGGGTATTCTCTATTCAATCTGTTTTCGTCATTGTGATATCTCTTAATGTTTTTCGTCATTGATATATCAATCAACTCAGTCTATCGGGGCATAGGCCTCTCCCAGGCTGCGCCACAGCACCTTGTCCTCCGCCTTCCGCATCCAGTCTGTCTGTCCCTGCCACCTTCTTAAGGTTGTCGGTCCATCTAGCTGGGGGGCGTCCCACTTGGAAACGGTCTTAACTCCAGGACTCGTCTGCTCCACCGGCCCTAGGTCCTTCGACAAACATGACCATCGTGCTAATTCAGAAATTCTTCGTGATCGTATGTCCAGAGAATTATGTACTAGCTTTTACAAACTTCTTACATACCTATGTGTCTGTGCTTATGTTGGAATATATTTAATTTATATTAATGGTCTAGTTATCTAGACCATTAATACCTAGTCTGGTTAGCATATATTTATGACATATAATGTTTTACTTTATTTTATTTTTGATTTGTTTTTTTTTTTTTTTCTAGTAACTTATAAGCCTTATCATTGTTAAGCTACCACTTAGGGAAGAGTGAGACAACTCCGACACAAGTACTATTGTAACTTACTGGGGCTGCCTCAATTTATGTACAGCACAATGTTTAGTTAAAAATAAATGATTTTTGTTTTTGTTTTTTTTTTTTTGTTTATTAAAATATTTTATATTATAAATCACTGCTTTAAAAGGCTAAGGCACAATTATATGGTGCAATAAATATTATTTTACACTGGGTAGGTACTTACTAATACATTATAATTATTAAGTTCAGTTTCATTCCAAAAAAATAAGTAATTAGAACATGAAGGAAAATTTCGCCGTTTAAAAATGTTGATGTTTTCAAAATGTTTGCATTGTGCTAACGATTCTTGGAGTTATAAAGTCAACTAAGTGAAGTGCGAAATTAGCTGGGTATCGTGTTACGAAATCGAAGTATACAATAATATTTAACTAATTTCGAGCTTATATTTTTTTCTATCTTGTTTAAAAAATATTGTACGCACGCGGTATGCCATGTCTTATCATATCGCCGAACCTATCTTCAGACGGTCACCACATTTGTCACGATAACAGAACACATCTGTCAGTCCCAGTATCTAGGTCACTATGACTACAAAAGGTTTGGTTAACACAAATAATGTACCTTAATACTACTTTATTTGTTATGTAAATAAAGATACTCAACAGCATTTAATTTCAGCATATTACATATTAGGTTCCGTTGTTTCTTTTCCAAACAAACATGTTTGGCACAATTTAGATTTAATCTTGAATTGTTTCAAAAACTTGTTTTTACCCGACTACGGCAAAGCCAAAAAGAAGGGTTATGATTTTAGCAGTCTATGTATGTATATAGGGTGACTGGTAATTAGTGACCGATGCTTACCTAAACACATGACGAGGGCGGCACTGAAAATTTCGGGAATCAAGGAAGTGACACAACATTACTATTTAAAAATGTATTTATTGCTTTTCGAAGTATTCTCCGCGAAATTTGACACATTTTTCCATACGATGGAACCAATCATTGAAGCAACCATTCCATTCGGAAGTTGGGGTCTCCAAAATGGCCGTTATGTAGGCGTCCACAGCTTCTTCAGGTGATGAAAATCTCTGACCACGCAATTTATTCTTTATTTTAGGGAAAGTATAGAAATTAGGGCTTAGGTCGGGGCTGTACGGCGGATGGTCTAATAATTATATGTTTTCTTGCTCTAAAAACTCTTTTGTTCTATGCGCGGTGTGAGAACTCGCATTGTCGTGATGGAGGATGATGCGGCGGTTGCAGTTCTCTTTACGGAGTTCAGAAACGACCTGTGGCAAACAAATGCTAGCATACCATTCTGCATTAACCGTTCTTTGTCCCTCAAGAGGAAAAGTCGCAACATGGCCGGTTTTGGAGACAAACGTAGCCACCATTTTTTTTGCAACACTCCATGAACGAACAATTTTTGTTGGCTTTAACTCATTTTCGAACACCCAAACTAGTGACTGGTTTCTTGTTTCGGGTTCGTACGCGTATATCCAGGATTCGTCACCTGATACGATGTTGTATACAGCATTTGAGGATCCTGCGTGGAATCTTTCGAGAGTTCTGACGCACCAAGTAACGCGAGCCGCTTTTTGCTCTTCACAGAGCGAATGCGGTATCCATCGGGAAAACCACTTTTTTACACCTATTGTTCATGCAAGATTATTTGTATTTGACTCATGCTAATGTCTAAAGTTGCCTGAATTTCGCGGTATGTCACATGTTGATCTTCCTCAATCAGCTTACGCACAGCATCAACGTTTTCTTGGGTGACTGCAGTTTTTGGACGACCTTGACGGGATCATCACTGAGCTTGACACGTCCACGTTGAAATTCAGCAAACCAGCGATAAATTGTGGTTTTGGATGGGGCTTCATCACCAAATGCAGAAATCATCCGGTCAACACACTGTGTTTGTGTTAAACCACTTCGAAAGTCATAATAAATCATCGCTCTTGAATTTTCTCGAGTCAATTCCATTTTCTCAACGACTAAACAAGTTTGACAAAACCTTGTGACAAGACCGAGAATCTTTTTTTAAATAAATAAATGGTATTCGATTTTTAAAACCAAGGAGTTTTCAATTAAAAAGATTTTAATATGACAGGAACAATGGAAATATTCCATTCCCGATACTTTTAGTGCAGCCTATGTATACTCATGATAACAAACAACTTTTACTATGGGACCACACCTGAAATCGCGAAAAAAAAAATCAGCTGGTCCCTACATTTTGACGAGTTATGCGAACATGAATGTATAGGGCAGCTGATTTTTTTTTCGCGATTTCAGGTTTGGTCCCTTAGTAAAAGTTGTTTGTTATCATGAGTATAATCATGTGTTTAAGTATCGGTCACTAATTACCAGTCACCCTATATATGTGTGTAAGTATGTATGTATACAAGATGTATTTACGTGTGTTCCACCGTAGCGCCTAAATTACTGAACCGATTTTAATGAATGAGGTATCAATAGATTCGTAATAATGGTCCGGGTGACATAGGCTATACAAAGTCTCCCTAAATTCAATATGGTGGACTTTACACGTAAATTTCTGACCACGAAAAAAATTAAATTGAGATAATAATGACATGTTTGGTATCAAAAGAAAGGACTTGACGAGCACATTACAAATATGTATATATGTTATATTGTTTATGTAAATAAATATGTTTAAATTGTTAAAAATAAGTAAAAGTGGAGATAAATAATATTAATTTAATTGGTTACAGACCGACCGCGGCGAGCGTGATTTTTCAGTAGTCGGGTTTTTCAGTATCCGGCTGTAAATTCCGAGTTGACTGATATTCTACTTACAAATTACTCAGTCCATTTCAGCAGCTGATCAACACTTTTGACATTTTTCCTTCTGTGGCAGCTGTGGTTACTGGTCGTCATGAAACCATATCTATAAAGACCATTGCCGCTACCCCTTTAAAACCTCCAGTAACAACATTGTCGACTCCTAGCACCAACTTCTTCTTAGCGTGTCGATGGCAATATAAATTGAGTTGGCCTATAATTTGGCTACAAGTTTGACGCCTTCAGGGGACTACAGGACGTACATGGGTGGATAATGCCTAAAAATATATGATCTACTGCAGTAAACAAAATCAGAAACATGATATTCTTCAGGATCTAAGCTAGTTAGACAGTGTATTGAAAACACTATACATCTAATTTGATAAGATAGAAAAAAAGTCACGAAGATACTTCTAGAAATTTCTTTTAACGATTAAAAACATACATGCAATCATTCAGATTTTTTGTCAGATTATTCTACAAGCAACATATTCACGTAATAGTGTTTTAATTTTTTAGTCCAATTAATAGATTTTTTGTAAATAGATGTTTCATATTTTGAAATAAATTATCAGCGTTATCATCTCGCTTCTCTTTCTTTACTATGCACTCCGACAGTGACCACGCTTTAGGTCCTGTAGTCCCCATCAGTTCCCGTTACGTGCTGACAACATGACCGGCAGGCCAGGATATTTTAGTGTCCTATAGTTTCTCTTCTTTCTTGAAGTTTACTATTAGAGGCAGCAACGTGAGTTGACAAAACAAATAAAACCTTCACGGATTAGTCCTCTTTATTATTTAAATGAAGTATTTTAAGAATAGCCGCGATTACCGGTGCAGTTGGCTCGTCGCCAGCGCATGACTTTTGAATACAATATTTACTAACAGTGCGTGAGAACGACGCAAGAGTGTATCACTTGAATGTCATTGTGCAAAGAGGAATCAGCTGTGAGAAATGTTGTGGCTTCATAAACGAAGACAATATGAGTCAATATCATAATACATATCCTGCATGACTAGACTACGATAAAATTATGTCATGGATTATTCATTAGCTCGGAGTTTTGTCACAATTAAAGCTAAATATTAAGTAGCAGTACTACTAAGTAAAGGAGCTCGTGGCTAAGTAATAACAGCTGCACGGGTCGATTCACCACGTTAAGCTACGCTTGCCGGGGTTGATCCATGGATGGGTGACCATCTTTACATACCGAGACTCCTCCGTGCCTCGGAAAGCACGTTAAGCCGTTGGTCCCGGCTGTCATTCGTGGATCTTTGGCAGTCGTTACGCATCGTCAGAAGCCCAAAAGTCTGACAACCAGTCTAACCAAGGGGTATCGTATTACCCAGTCACTGGGTTGTGGAGGTCAGATAGGCAGTCGCTCCATGTAAAATACTGGTATTCAGCTGCGTCCGGTTAAACTGGAAGCCGACCCCAACATAGTTGGGAAAAGGCTAGGCAGATTGATAGTGAGCACGCAGCGAATTGGCGAGGCTAACTGAGGCTCTTCAAGGGGACAATGCTCTTGACTATTTAACGGCGATGACAAAGGACTAAGGTTAAAATTGCACAATTTGCAAAAGCAGATGTAGGTAACTCGTAACAATAAGATTTGTAATCAGCTCTTCATCCATTATTTTAACATAGGTATCGGGTTTAATCGAGATATAATTACCTACACAAAATAAAGTAATTAAATTAAATTAAATTAAAATTCATTTATTTCGGAACCAGTCCATATTGTACATGCATGTGAAATTATAAAATAAATAACATTACAAATATATTAATTAAAATATTACAATTAGACAAAACAAAACATTTAAAAAAGTCAGCAATAAAACATTATACTTAAATCACAATTTTACATCAGTCATCAATTTTTCATCTTAATCTAAAGGGAAACGCCTATTCTTGGCCATGTTTTGCCCATCAATGTGACAAATACAAAAAAAATACCCATTTAGTAACTAAAATATTGCTAGTACTTATTTGTATTTAAACCTCCGGAATTATAAGCCGATTTAATCAAGAAACTCAATCGTATTTACACTTCCGGTCGTTGGTCAAACCTGTCAAAGTAGGGATGACAACATTTACTGAAATAACGATACACTAAAACCGGTTACCAAAAATACGTATTTAGGAAAATCTATTTTGACATTATATAGTTGTTTCGCTTTTATTTTCTTTAGAGACAAAAAAAAATGTTTGTCTATTTTCGGGCTTCTAAATACGATCCATTTAACCGATTCCGTGTTTCAAGTTTTATAAAACTATAGATTTTTCGATAAATCGATTTCTTAAAGACATCCCTACGTCAATAATAATCGTAATTGACAACTGATTGACATTGACATTTCACATTTTGTTTGGTGCTGTTTTCTTGCGACTCGTGATTTTTTTCTCTACTGCGTTTTTCTATTTAATATTCCGACGACTTTGATTACGATTATGGACCTTGTAACCGCTTCCGATGACGACCTTGGCTTTATATTGGATTCTGTACCCGCCTCTCTCGACGACACCGGCTTGCCAATGGATACCGTACCTGTTTCTCACGAAGGACCTGACGCGAATATGGAACCTGGGTTCTTGGGCTGGGCAAGGTTTCAATCAAATATGCCCCCAGCCCAATTTCTAGATGACGTGCTCGTCATATATTTAAATGAGAACGAATAAAAAATCGGAATTCTTTAAGTATATCTTTTATTAACCTTGAATTTTTATACTATGATTTTTAAAAGTCCAACCGAGTTCTATGTAAAAAATTGTGTTTGTATCTTTATCTATGATGTCAACCCTAATGCCTCTAATTTGTTTCTTTCGTGGGCGTCACTTGGCCAAAACCTCTTTATCAAATGGGCATTTCCCTTTAGGTCTGGAACCGGAGTGCTCAACATGCAGCCTGGTCCAGTACCGCATTGCGTAATACAGCACCCTAATTGCGTAACACATTATCGATCGGAGTTGGTTTCATTTTGAAACAAATCGCTAAACCATTGCTTCATATGTTCGAAAAATTTGTCTGCTCGACAACGTAAATAACGCAATGAATGTTGTTGAACTGTCAAAATGAAACCAACTCCGATTGATAATGTGTTACGCAATTAGGGTGCAGGAATTAAGTAGATCAATACCTATTTTATTACATCTAAGTACAGGCTTTAGAACTGCTGGACACGAACCTTCATCAAAGCCCATTCGTAGGTCTCAAGTTTCAAATAGAATTCTTACTCAAGCAATTACGGCGAAAATCAGGACTTTACAAGTACATACGATACCTATCAGTGTGGCTCAAAGTGAGCGTCTTGTTACTTGTAAGTCTATCTGCCGTTATCATAGTCGAGATATAAGTATATAAGTAGAGATGCGCGTGCGCTTGGCAACAGGCTCTCAGTCCCATGGTTAGCGAATGCTTACTCGGCTTTATGGCACCAGATAACTGCTGGGCGGTGTCAGACGGGATAGGGTTGTCAGCCATATTGTTTAATATAATATAACCTCATTCTTCGGGCTTTTGTGGGCCGCAAAAAAAAAAATTTTGGAAATGATCATGCATCAAGCTTCTGTTTTAGAAATGCGGGTTTTAGTTTTGTGGTTAGCGTGAAAACTAAATGATTCTGAGGACGACAAATGCATTCGTTTCGAAGCGATTCTATATCTACAATCGCTACAGCTTCAAAGTGACATTGACCTGATCACGTGACATTTCGATAGCTTATGTCAACCGCATACATTTTTTGGCTTTTTTGGCTCTTCGAAACGAATGTTTTATTATACTTAAAACTTTATCTAGAAATCTCAGACTTGATTATTTTGATCGGCTTCTTTTTGCACTATCACTGCATAATATTGCAAATGAATTAAATCAATGAAAAAAACCTTATGTATGGTAGGTACGATTATCTACCTACCATACATATCGGTGGTAATTCCAAGTAAGAACCTAAAACGAAAATGTAAAGTCATCGTGATATTTCTTTAGATAGGCAAAACCTATTGGCTTATAGATTTATTTAAGACGTAGGTACGAATTGACACAAGTACGTATACTCAATAATCGCCGGAGGCATTACAAAAACCTTAAAACTAACACCTGCCTTACTTACATGGGCAGCGCGACAAAATCCAGTCGTCGCATCGTCTCGCTTATGAATATATTTACACATGGTCATCATGTCTCGTATCGACGCGAGATTATCCGATGACAATACTTTGTCGCGACCACTTGTCAGCCTGGTTGATCTAAGCGTGATGAAATCACAAGTAGATATAGGATATTTAACAAAAACTTGCACAAACCAATAATCAGCTGTCGAATAGCTTAAGTCAACGAACCTGTTGTAAAATGTATTTTTATTTATAACTATTACGAGTTAGCGCTAACGAACTATGCATTAATTGAGTAGATAGTCGACAGAGACCGAACTTCGCTTATTATTTGGTAAAGTGTGCGTGATGGGTCACTAAAATACGTCCAAAAAAAGTGGATTTTTGATTGGAAATAGCCACACCCATTGATGTCATATCATCCATGTATAACGTCGTAGTAGATAAACGTAAACGCATATCTACAACATCATCCTCTTGACCTCGTTCGAATTCACTTAGGATTGCTGTAGCACGTTCTTCTCCCATACATTTCTGTTAGCTGCCATCTACCGAGATTCTTCTTCTTCTCGTATGTCAAATCTTGTTGGCCCAAAACTTCGCCACTTCCACGGCGTCGTCGGTGGCAGCGCAGAGATCAGTTTGGCTGCATGTTTTGCGACACAGAGGGAGGGTAGAAGGTGGAGCAAAGTTTGCGGCACAGCTCCAGATCGACACCCTGCTGAGTGCTGCCGTTCTGTCGAGGTAGCCCCACTTTACCAAGTTGGAGTTAAATCTTCCCACTTGTGTTTGGAGATGGTTCAGGAACTTCCGAGTTGACCAAGAAATTTACTGTGATGGCAGCTAATATTCTCCCTCTTTCTAGCCATATCAACGTATACCTGCTTAGCTTTTTCCCAACTATGTTGGGGTCGGCTTCAATCTAACTGGATGCAACTGAATACCAGTATTTTACATGGAGCGACTGCCTCTTTGACCTCCATAACCCAGTAATTAGATAATACGATACCCCTTGGTAAGACTGGTTTTCAGACTTTAACGACTGTCAAAGATCCACGAATGACAGCCGGGACCAACGGCAACGTACTTTCCGAGGCACAGAGGAGTCTCGGTATGCAAAGATGGTCCCCATCCACGGACCAACCCGTAGCGTAGTTTTAACCTGATGGATCGACCCATGCGGCTGGTATTACTTAGCCACGAGCTCCTTATATCAATGTGAACATAGATTATCGAGCGTATTTTGCGCGGCTTGATCTCTGTTGGATACTATGTCCTCCTGCGACATGCACGCGGCAGAATTATTAGCAGATTGCAAGTTTTTATTGCTGGCCAATCTTACCTTACTGGTTTGGATAAGTTGACAGGTCAGAACTCTCAGAACGTTGTTTCGAAAGCATTTATAAAAACATATAGGTAAAAAGAATTGATGAATAGTTTTTAACGTTGAAAGCCATCACAGAATTAGTCAGAAAATCGCATAGAAATCGGTGCACTCGTTTGGAACTTTAGGAATCCACGATGAGTCATCACTTCGTCAGGCACGGCAGATGGACAAAGGGTTCAATTCAAGCTTATCGGGGGTTACAAAAATAGGAAGCAGCGTCCTGTCTGCAAGTTACAACAATCTGCAAATGGCAGGCAATTTGGGAATACCAATTTGATCGTTCATTTTTCTTCATTAGGCCTATTCCAAAAGTATCTGATGTCAAAGTGTCTGTATCTATTGTTAACGCTAAATTATTGTTTAAATAGCATTACTATTATATTAAATTTTTAGTAGTACTAATTCAAATCATATTAACAAACCCTAGGTCAGCAATTTCAAAGAGGTTGTGTGGCCTGGTGAAGCCTACTCAATGAATCCCTTTCGCACATAGTATGTAGTTATTTTAATGATTCTTAATTGTTTTTTAATAGGGTACGATGGGGTTGGCATATCCGTGTGGATAAAACCCCTTTTAATAACATAGATTTTTTTTTATAGGTAGGTACTTTTTAGCATTATTAATTTTGATTTAAGTTATTTTTCTGTATTTGTTTGTGTATTGTTTGTCGTAATTGTGTAAATAATGAGTCTATTGTTACTTGACAATGAATAAATAATAAATTGTCAATCAAAAATCAAAGACGAAAATTGAAGTTATAAACTTAACCTCAACTGACAAAGTATTCATTCAAATAATCTAATCAAAGCAATTTGTAAGTGGCACTACAGATTGGCATCCTCAAGTACATTTTCTGACTCAATTGTTTTCATTTTCTTCAGATACTTTTGGAGAAGACCATAGGTATTTGCAGGCGTTAACAACGCATGTCACAATTTTCCGAGTATTTTCTTTACCGAAACTCAATAGTAGTTAATTTATTAAGGTTTAATAGTATTATTTATTAATTAATAGTATTATATTCTTTATTTCAGTATTATATACATATAAATTATATTTTTAAATATTAGAATATAAAAACATTTAAAAATATAAAAAATAGTAGCCCACCGGTATCAGGAACAGGGTCCAAGCTACCGGCGGTCAGGACTCCAGAGAGAGGAACCTCCTAACAATGCGGGCCGTGTCCAGAAGTACTGCTTTCTGAATCAAGCCCTTGATCCAGCCACCTAACGAGAGCCTCCTTAGGTGTTGCTTGAGGCTCTTGGCAATTAAACCATTGGCTGATACAACTATCGGCACAATGATTGCTGAGTCCACATACCACATGTCGACAACCTCGCGAGCCAAGTCAAGATACTTGATTTGTATAGTATTATGTCGTTTATTTATTTTATTTCTTATCTATTTACATTTTTAAATATTTCTTAAAAAAAGGATATAAAAAAACATTTAAAAATATAAAAAAATAGAGGTCCGCCGGTGTCGGGAGCAGGGTCCAAGCTACCGGTGGTTAGGGCTGCAGAGACAGGAACCTTCTCACAATGCGAGCCGTATCAAGGAGTACTGCCTTCTGAATCAGGCCCTTGATCCAACCGCCTAATGATAGCCTCGAGAGGTGTTGTTCGAGGCTTTCGGCTATCAGGCCATTGGCCGTTACGACAATCGGCACAATGACAGCCGAGCTCACATTCCACATATCAACAACCTCGTGAGCTAAGTCGAGATATTTTATTTGTTTCTCTTTCTCAGCTTTCACGAGGTTCTCGTCATGTGGAATGGTAACATCGACTATCATTGCGTGGCGCACTAACCGATCTATCACTACTATATCAGGCTTATTGGCGACAATAGTCCTGTCAGTAATGATAGACCGATCCCAGTACAAAGTGACATGGTCATTTTCGAGAACTGGGTCGGGCACATACTTGTAGTATGGTACCTCAGAATTAGTATTATTATTATTAGTAGTATTTAATAGTAGCTAATTTGACCAAAATCGGATAACTTTTATCCGTGGATTAAAATTGAAGACTGACAGTTTTGCATGCAGAAACTGTCAAAAGTTCAAAATTCGAAGGGTAAGACTTATACTAGGTATAAATATTTGGTCGCATTCTCCCTAAGAAGGCCAGGCAGCCCTAGGGAGTTAGGTCATTCCCGGTGGTCCCTGGCCGTTGACCACAACCCAATACTTGTAAGCAACTTATTAATCATGCTCAGTACTTTCCATTCTACATTTTAAATGCAGGTTTATGCTTCATTGTCCTCCTGCATACCTGAGTCAGCTTCAGATGTTAATACCTTTTTCCTTACTAAAATGGGGACCGTGTTTTTCATTAGGGTTTAGTGGATAAACTCTCTGACTGCAAATTAGTAATAATTTGACTAAGGTGGAAATTGCTATATTTAATTATGAAAAAGGAAAAAATACTGGTCAAGTGTGAAAAAGTATAGTATGGTATAGTATTTAGAGACACCGTTTTATTTTTCCTGTAATCTTTACAACTTTTATCACATATTTGAGATTTTTCTCTATGCAAACTTCGGACATAACGGTTTTTTTTTTACATTTTTCATCAAAAGTCGAAAACAATGCCGCCTAAAAACATAAAAAAAAAACGTTTGAGAATGTGCGAACAGCGCTCTTTCATAATTATGATAGCCCACATGCCCTAGTAGCCCCACTTCGAATTTTTAAGACACCCTTTCAGTTCGTGTGGCAAAAAAAAAAATATTGCTTTCTCATTTGCAAAATAGTTGGGCAAACGCCATCTAAAACTGTTCCAAATTTCAAGTTGATAGCATTAGTAGTTCTTGAGATATCCAGCTGTGAGAGACAGACTGAGTCGCACTTTATGGGTTCCCTCTTTACCATTTTGGTACGGAACTGTAAAAAACGAGACAAGTGGTGATGTTCCTTCAGTAAGAAAAGTGGATCCTGCAGCCAGGTAGATGATGGTGACAGCCTGCCAAGATGCAGCCTAACCATAAAGAATACGCATAGGTAAGCCATAGACTTTTTATACGTCTATGGCATAAGCATAATTAACAAAACCTTCCCACTGCTGGGACACAGGCCTCTTGTCTGCGAGAGCAGCTATACATTATTTCAACCATTCCACATAAAATGGAAAAAGGTTTTAAGAAGAATGAAAGGTTTTAAGAGATGTATGAACGTAAACGAAGCAAAAGGAGTATGTAGGGATCGTAGCAGGTTGCGTTCTGTAGTTTCTGCCTACCCCCATGGGAAGAAATGCGAAAGTGAGTTTGTTTGTTACGCTAAATCACGGTAAAAGGCTAAACGGATTGAGATGAAATTTGGCACATAGATGACCTGGGTTACACAGGACAGGGTTACATTGGATACTTTTTATCCCGATATTCCCACGCGATCAAGTCTTATGTGGGTGAAACCGTGGGGTGCAGCTAGTATTTTATAAAGATCCTACCATAAAAAATCTACTTAAATTCAAAACTATCCACACCCTCCACTTGGCGACAAATCATAAAATATTTAAAATTGCAAGGTGTCAAATCTTTAAAGAAATCAAACGTGGCCACGTATAGGGTAAACAACCCAATAATAGGCATGTTACTAATCCGACGTGGATGGATGGCCATACTGGTTTTTTCGTCGACCATTTTTTGTGCTCATTTTTTAATACGGCCCGTGAGACCGGACTTTGGTCGTAAAAATGCAATGCGCGTACCAAGTCGTGAACACAACGAGCTAACTCGATTAGTGAAGTTTGAACTAAAAGCTGTCGCTGGCTGAATTTTAAAGAAATAACTGTCATAATCATAATCATAATAATAATCATTTATTCACATATAAATAGAGTACGTACAATCGGTGGTTTGATATGTTACATTATTTTTTTATTTTATTTTCATGACATTTTCCCTATTTTATTATGACAATTTTATAATTTGACATTGCATGCATCTTTGACATTGTAATTTCTTTTATATTCTATTGCAAAGCTGATTTTATTTTAATATGTTGACTAGGTAATTATCCTTTTTTTTTTTGTTTTTTATAATAACTACGTCAAAGAGTGTACACCTTTAAGGTAGATTTTTGAGGAACGAATTATTTATTATTAAGATCTCATGTAAAATGTACCAAAAATCACACCAATAAATGAATTTGAATTTGAATTTGGTCTTATAGTCTATTTAGCCTTAGTATGGCATGTGAAGCTTAAACAAAATAATAATTTAATATAAAAAAAATGTCGAAAATATATAATCTACGATTAACTGTGTACTTGTTTGAAGAGAATATTTTAGATTGTTCACAATGGACCACGTGAAACGAGTTCTTGGTTTAGCAGAACAACTAATTATAGAGGTTTCACTCGATTATGAGTAGGTAAGTAGCGTTCATTGGACCACCACACCACACACACCACATTTTTCCAGTCAACGTCATCACGTCAACGCTGGGACCTGGGACTGTCGCTGAATACCAGCGCTGGGGTTCTGTCTCGCACGGAGTCGCAGCATTATGCTGAGCGATGGTCGTTTTGCGTGGATGTGACGCATATTTTGCCCCAACTTGTTCTTTTTTTTGTGCTATGTTTACCGCTAATAAACGTATTTTCTTTCTTTCTTTATTTGCATTTTTTACTCTTGATACATACATAAGTAAGTACCGTCAATTTTATGCATGTAAACTGCGAAACGTAGAAACTTAGGAGCTACTTTTTACATCTTTTATTTCGGTCTCTTAAAGGTTTTAATAAAACCATTGAACAAAAAATCGCCAGGTGCGACTAAAAACATCACCTGCTAGTTTTTTTATGTTGTCTGTTACATCATCTTGTTCTACGACAGATGCCAATATAAAAACATGCATTAAACACACCGAGATGTGAAATTATAAAAGAATCGATCGGTAATAAACACCAACTAGTTTTTATTGCTTTCAAATCAAGACAACTTAATTTTCTTAACAAAAAAGGAGTAAGTAAAGAGTTCAGACTAACGACAGCATTTTTCAATTCTGAGAAACTCCAAACTTGAACATGTCTTGTGCATTACCCGCTTAAATAAGCTAAAAGACATAAATTACCATAAGAGCTTTAGCAACGATGAACCTTACGCCTTTGTGATAACGTTTAATTTTGTTTGCTTAAAATATACATAAAGCGCAAAGCAATACAATCCTTATGTCAAACAGCAATAGCGTAGTTTCATTATTGAAATGAATATTTAAACCTTTTTTAGTTGGAAAGCGGTTGTAAAAGCAATAGAAGGTAATCTCTAACACTGTACTATTGTGACATACAACAATGAATTGTTTGCTCTATAGAACAGGGCTTAAAGTTGTTTGTTAGTGGGTTTGTAGTAAGGCATTTTGCGAGAGAGGTAGAGGGGACCTCGGCATCTTCGGCTGCAGGTTTGACGGGTTCCGTGTTACTCACAGCCTCCCCCTGCGCCCGCACTGCCCCGCGTCTCTCCCCGGTCCGTCTGCGCCAGCGCAGGCTGCGAGGCTACCCGTCTAGAAGCAATTATGTGTATTAAAGCCATGTGTACTGTCATTTTGTGGTATAATGTGGGCTTTTGCGGTTATTTGACCTTATATTAATTACGTTACGTATATTTAGCTGTTTTTCTATGGTAGTTATAACACTACATCTATTTCCAATATTAGGACAACAATAAAATTGTGGTTAAATTAATTACTTACTGTTACATTGTACACTGTCCACTATGTTATTCACTTTTTAACACCTGGAAGTTTCATAATAACGAAAGTGTGTTTTGCGAATTTGATCCTTATTACAATTAGAAATAGCCCAACTGACAGATGTCATAAATTTAATAACCTAGTGGACAGAGTACAATTGAAAATGACACATTCTTCATTGCACAGGCAACAATTTAACGGACAAATTAATTCCAAAATTAGCAATTTAATAATAACAACGCTTTTATCCTGTTAATTTTGAAAAACAGACATATTATACAAGAAGAACGAAGATCAATCCTAATTCAGTCAAATTCGATGTTCATGTTTTTGGTACAGCCACCCTCTGACATCGCGCCATTAAATTTTTTTTTTCTTTTCATTTGGCTTGCCTTTTTTTTCTGAAACTATAGCCAATATCAACGTAGATTTCCAGTTTAAAATCATTATATTATGTTTCTTTCAAAACACAATAATACTCTTTGAAGAAAGCATCTCAATTATTGCCTTATATACTATAAATAGTTAAGATATACGTACTTACATTCCCTTTTAGTTACCTGTGTTCTTTCAACATGTAAGAAATCTTGCGGTGACTATGGTCTTAGCGAGCTAGAGTTGTCACTGTCAAGTGTCATTCATAGCGTCTAAATTTTTGCCGCCAATGTATACGTAAAATATTTTCGCTCGATAATTTTAATCGAAAATGAGTAAAGTTTCAGTTAAAACTTTATTAAAAGTGAATAAGAATAGTGCTTGTGGTAAGTGATATATAGTGTTACGCTGATCGTGAGTCAGCGAAGTGCCGAAGTGGAGATCGATACCTCAAAAGATATACATGGTCGCCAGTGCCTTTGGAGAGCAACCGTTTGTATTTCGATTCTCCTAAGTGCTGCAATGGGGAAGAACGCTCTTCCCACCGGCTAAAACCAGGGTAATGAGATCGAAATGATTTCCTGTAAGACCGACCTACTCTATGCACTTACCTACAACCGAATGAGTACTAAGAGTAGCCAAGTAAGTGTTAAGTTTCTGCTAACATGACACAATTTCCACATTATATCACCAAACCTTACTAAGACGACCCACTGACCTTACTCAGACACATTATCAATAAACTTCTAACCTGCTTCTTGCTATTATTTACATTAGAAGCGCATTGTTGTTTTCTAAACAACCCGGTTGTGTCTAACTAAATAGACAGAAATATTACAACTTAAAGATTTCAGTGCAAATTATGATAATTAGGTAGTAATTCCTAAAGCAAATGCAGAATGTCTAGAGGAGCTAAAGCTATTCAAGCAGTTTTTGACATTCAACCATGAAAAGTTATAATCCGTTATAAGAAAACCTTACATTTATGCTCACTCACCCCATGTGTTTCACACAGTGCATTAGAAGTAAATGAGTACTTATGCCACTCAACAAAACTAAATCCTACTATTTAGCCCCCGCGGAGGGAGTTTTGGCTGGGATTTCTAATGTAGGTCTAGAGCAGGCAGAGCTAGCTGCTAAAGTAAGGTCTACAGGGACTTGTTATTTGGGCAGCAACCTACCCACTACAATTGTATCCTACTTTCCCTTTCGGAAGTCCAAACACTCCCATCGAGAAGTGTATTTAAATTACAATTTTATTGTTTATGCTCGCAGGTGGTATGCAATTGTTACTTTCATTGTAACAAAAGATAAGTTAGTTTTTTAAATCACTTTAAAATAATTATTTGTATATATTTACTATTTCTGGTTAAGCTGTGTACTTTTTAAGTGACAAACTCACCACACTAATAAAATAAAGTTCTTTTGTAATATGTTATTAATGCATAAGTTGTTGGAGTACCTATATATAAATAAATAAATTAATTAAAGAGGTTCAGCACCTCTTATGAACTCTAATCTGCAATTAGAACATTAAAATACTACTAAATAAAGTTTACATCAAGTTTTATAGGTACTTAACTAATAAGCAGTACTAAATAAAAAAAAATATAATTTAAAATGGTATACTGTATATTTTTTCTATATTTTGTAATAATTATGGAAATCTTATAATTATGAGCAGGATCATAAGTGCTCTATCAAAATTAGAAATGGAACAAATACAGCCACCAAACAATTTAAAACTGACAAGATATTATTTAGAGCAGGAATAGTTCTTTGATTATTTTAAAAATATGATAAATTGGATCATAGCAACAATAACTAGGCCAAGATTCATAATTTTGACAAGATTCAGGCTGCCTAAGGAACCATGTAAAAGCTTGGGAATGAAAGACTGCAAACCTGTTTCTGTTCCTGAAGATCATAACAGGAAATGAAATACTGAAAATATTAACATTCAATACAATTCTACTTTGAGCTATATATATTAAGTAATAAAGCTACTAGTTAAAATAATTAATACAAATTAAATCTATAATAGTCTATGCAGAAATCTAAGATTATGATCATAATCAAATAGCCTATTGTTTACACTCTGTTATTACTAAAAAGTAAGACGGAAGCAATGATATGTTAATGAAGGGAAATTGTTCACACGAGTTGACAGAACACCCTTTTGACATTTCTTCAGTGCCCTGGTTATGTGAAGCGGTGGGCAACTGAATGACAGAGAATTTGAGAGCCTGTGGTATCTGCATTCTTGTTTATTTAGTTTAGATAATTTCCTACTGGTCCACTAGGAAAAGATGCATTTTTGATTTCTGTCCCGGAGACTCTGGGTCCTAACAAAGCTTGGGTGACGAGTGAATTTCCTAAGTCAATTCTAAACCTCAATCAGGAGCTACAATATGTAGGCCTTCTTTTGAGCACTGCTACCAATCACAAGGCCCGGCCTGCAGGCAAGGTTGAAAGGAAGATAATAATATCAACACTTTGTTCCCTGAAACAAGTTCATAGTTCATTAACACAAAAATGTTGTTATCCCTGTATGGGAATGCTTGTTGCCAGACAAATATTTGAGAAGGGCAGACCAGGACAAATGGAAAAAGGTTGCCCCGCTGGTTTGCATAGAGTTAATGTGGTGGCCAGAGGCTACTGATAGACCACAGCTCAGTTCACTTACACAGGGGTAGAGTAACCCACTTCCTGTCCACACTTTCCGTGGAGGAAGGGTAAGGAGCCTACATGAACGGGCTAATATATTCATGCTAAGGGAGTCCAAAGGATGTCTTTAAAATATCGCTTTTAGTGATAAGACTGCCCATTGTGTCACCCTAGTGGTAGGGTGTACATAATAAAGAATATTCTATTATATCCTACTCTAGTCAGGAACTTGACCAAACCAGAAAAAATTGTACTTGAACTTGCGAGAGATGTTTGCCATATATGCAGTATTGCCAAAAAGCCAGTTTTCAGAGTGCACATATTAGATTCAGAGTTCAATCCGACAACAGACCATTTGTCGCACATTTAAGATGAGCGAGGGATACGTCCCCTAGCGTTTCTGAACCTAATTTGCAAGATGGAAGTTAGCAGATTAGCTGAACACTCTGTTAGCGGTTTACCTCCCGGGGAGGTTAAAAGTGTAACAACGGGTTAGCCGACCGCTTATCTAGGAACAGACCAGCAGAAGTGGCTCCTGTTGCTCCAGGCCCCAGGCCTCGGAGGCCATGTTACAAAGTGGGGCGTCCCCGGCGTCGACGTTTTCACGTCAGATAAGTCGGCCGTTTGTGCGACAGTACGTCATATGGGACTCAAATGATGGCTTGGCAAGCTTCTGCGATGCTTTCAGTCAGAGGTGACAGCATCAACTAGCATGGGTTTTTCTTCGCCCGACTTAAGAGAGAGTGCTCAGTCATGTGAACTCGGAAATGGGACGGGGACGTACTATGTAGAAATCGCCCCATACTGAACCCAATGTGACTGGCTCCCGTATTTGGAGACGAGGCCTCGGAGAGTCAGTACCAGTATAAGATCTATGTAAGATCGTCTTAGACCTGATAAGCTGCAACTCCTACCCTGGAAAGTTGGGGGGAGGGGGGCAATCAGGTTGCAAGGCTTGGTAGACAAGAACCTTGCTAAAGTGTAATTGGAGATAATCTACAGTAATTACTTATAAAGCTCCTATTCAGAGGTGAATGTCATAGTGCATGGCATTAGTCCTAAATAATCTGATCCCAATTTATTTATATTTACGCATAAAGCACATAATTATGGTACCAACCAACAGAGGTTAGATCTAAACAGTTTTGTGTCCATTGTTTCAAAAGCATTATCCTTAGCTAAACCACTACCCAGAAAGTCATGAAATGAAATTAATTCCAGAATGATGAGGCTGCCAGAAGAGTTTTACATACTCTAATATTGTAAGTCACAGCTTTTAAATGTTGAATAACAGTGCAACCAAGGTGTTGTTCAATCAAGAAGTTTACTTAAAACCTACCATAATCGTTGTTGATTTTGATTTACAATAACGTGTGTGGCTAAGCTTGCTTGAAATATTTTTAAACAGACTAAGTTACGAAAAGCCTTCTGGAGGTACATAAAGTAGTCTGTGGTAGCCTTCGGGAGGCTGACTGGAGAATAGTTCATCAAATGAAATCAAACTGGAAGAGCCACTAGGCTTACAGAATTATTACTTTTGTAAAGTAGTAAAGGAGATGGTTACCTCTCAAGATAATTTAGAATGCCCAGCCTATAAGATTCCCACTTTTGGGACAAAGGTCACCTCTCTGTGAGAGAATAGGGTTTATCATTATGATAATTATTAATTCCCTATGAAAATATTTATAATATTTATTAAATATATTTGTGTAGAGGTACATGATTCACATTTCAAGACATTTTAATTGATAAATGAAGAGACTTATACTAGAATTCCTTCTTAGATCATTTACATGTGTCTACTACTTAGACTAATCTGTTGACCAAAGTACTTAGTGTAAAGAAGGGTCCTAAATTATTTTAGTTTCAATGGAATTTTAACTGTGTCATGAATGACATTGATTTTGTTTTTCCACATCTTTATAAAATTATGAGATTCAGAAATATTTGTTGATTGATCTCATAACTTCCAAGTACTCATATCCAACATTACCTAACTTGTGTTAATTAAGTATATGAGTGATCCAATTATCCTTTAGTAATGAGATTATGATTTTAATTCAGTTTTAGATCTTATTGATTTTGGATTATCATTAAAGCTTGATAATTCATGTTCACCTTAAATAAGGTACTTAAATAGATTTGATTCAACTGTCGACCAACCTCATAGAGGTTGGTAACAACAATAAATAGTGATTAAATTGTGTCTCATAGCATGTCAGTTGAACGTTTCTATAACATTTCATGGGATTTGTTCATTTTTGCAGTTTCTAGGATAAATAGATGGAAAACTCTTAATTATTTATTTGAATATTTAATGAATACCTACAGACCGAAATATTCGATCATTCCATTATAATATTATAATTCACATAGCGTCTACATCCTTCAGGTATTCTTTCACCAGCAGATATCAAACAGGTCTTCAAAGAGTATTATTGTGTTTTGAAAGAAACATAATAGAAATGTTTTGCATTAAAACAAAACAGTTATTATGTTATGAAAAACACAATAATACTCGAGTAAGGCGCTTGCTGTTGAATTTTGAAGACTTCTATGAATGACACTTGACAGTGACAACTCTAGCTCGCTAAGACCATAGTCACCGCAAGATTTCTTACATGTTGAAAGAACACAGGTAACTAAAAGGGAATGTAAGTACGTATATCTTAACTATTTATAGTATATAAGGCAATAATTGAGATGCTTTCTTCAAAGAGTATTATTGTGTTTTTCATAACATAATAACTGTTTTGTTTTAATGCAAAACATTTCTATTATGGTATTTCTGAAGCTTTCTGAAGCTATGTAAATGACAGACAACATTTTATGTCCAGAAAATCACTGTCCATTCCAAGGTTGCTTGGAAGACATCGAAGTGGATCGAAGTAATCGATAAGGCCACCCATTGTATGTTTTGTAATGTACCTATTTTATTTTTTTTTTGTAATGTATAATCTCGTGTACAATAAAGCATATAATCCCATAGGGCTCTAGCCACAGAACAGATAATGTACTGAGGGTTTAGCCATAATTTTTACAGTATTATTATCCATCGTGTGTTATGTAAAATTGTACAAGGTGCTCTCACGATATTGCTTAACCTGTGAGTTGTTGAAGGGTAACTTATCGCAATCAAAATCTTAAACATGTTTATGCAAATGAGCAGTTTAGTGATTCATTTCCGGTAGTTCATTCTTATAAGGCTAGTCATTGAAGGCAAAGGATTCAATTTGTGGTGGAAAACATCCTGTAAGTATTTCTGTCTTCTAGAATTTCTGCTGCTGAAAGTTGCCATATATTTTGGTTCCTCGTTTTAAAAAAAAAAACACATAAAAACAAAACAGAAAAATCTCATATTTTGAATTGTTTTTAATTTATTTTTGCATTTTTCTCACTTAAAGAAGCAACAAGAATAAAGTACCCAGGATTTTGTAATACTCCGTTGCGTTCCGTTCTTCCTCACAGAGATCTATACGTTTTGGTACTAAGTAGTTGAAGCTTAGTTGGCAACACTTCAACTTTCTGACTAACTTCTATGTATCTGTGTGTTGTGTGTGTGTGTGTTGTGACTGAAAGACTTATATCTATGGTCATGAATAAAAATATTTTTATAAAATCTGACTAACTGACCAACTTTTTGACAGTTCAAAAGTGCCTGTAATTGGTTTAATTAAAAAAAATGCTTTGAGTTTGAGTTTGAGTTTGATATCACTCAAACTCAAAGCATTTATGTAATGAAAGGTCACCATCCACGAACCGAGCGCGGCAAGCGTAAATAAATTAAATAGGTACAGACCTATTGGTAACCTTTATAAAACAAATATTCTAACATTGACCTGCATACAGCAGCACTGGATACTCGTATCTAATCTCCAAACCCGTCGTCTGATGATTCTTCATCTAGCTTAACGAAATCAGGCCACAGTTCATCATCTGTCATGCTGACGCATCCAAACTTGTGCAAAATACATACATACTACCTACTCACACCTTCCCATGCCTACCCCAGGCAGAAACTACAAAACACCAGCTGCTACGATCCTTACATACTACTTTTGCCTCTTTTACGTTCATACATCCGCGGGACAACTGCGTAACATTTATAGGTTTCATTTTGACAGTTCAACAACATTCATTGCGTTATTTACGTTGTTGAGCAGACAAATTTTTCGAACTTATGAAGCAATGGATTAGCAATTTGTTTCAAAATAATTCAGATTCCGGTCGATAGTGTGTTACGCAATTAGGGTGCGGGTCATACACGCACGCCACGCGGGTTGCGAGTACTGCGCACCTGACCTTGCTGAAGAACATCACCAATAATGTCACTTTGTCTCTCCTCCCGGTGTTTCCAGTGTGCAAAATACCAGTGACAAAATTATCTGAGTCACATTATCTTGAAAAGACATCGATAAGCTTACCTTCAACGTTGCCGACATCAGCAACACGTCGCTCAAGTCAGTTTCCCAATACGTAGGTAGGTGAATACTACGATATTTTATCTTTATCGATAACAGCTTAGAACTGTACCTACTTGTCGACTTGTTCTAATTTAGAGGACGTTTTCAAGGTCCTCCATTAAATATGTAGTTGAATGAAAAAGTTAATATTTACGCTGACCAAAATACCTTGGTGATTAGACTTAAGGGTCCCCGAAACGATGAATTGAATTTGTAAAATCGTCTAATTGTTCAATTGCAATTGATCATTTCGAGAACCCCTTACAATGCCTACAGAATAACCATTGCAGTCATCATCTGCCTAGCCTTTTCCCAACTATTCTGGGGTCGGCTTCCAGTCTTACCGGATGCAGCTGAATACCAGTATTTTACATGCGACTGCCTATCTGACCTCCACAATCCAGTTACTGGGTAATGCGATACCCCTTGGTAAGACTGGTTATGTCAGACTTTCGGGTTTCTGACGACCCGTAATGACTGTCAAAGATCCACAAATGACAGCCGGGACCAACGGCTTAACATGCTTTCCGAGGCACGGTAGGATCTTGGTATGTAAAGATGGTCAGTTCACCCATTCACGGACAAACCCGGTAAGCGTAGCTTAACCTGGTCGATCGACCCGTGCGGCCGTTATTACTTAGCCACAAGCCTCTTTTATTAAAAACAATTGTAGAAACTTAATTTAAATTGTAGTTTCAATTCGTGGTTTCAATAGTTTTGGCTTATTTAAGTAACGTCACCAACTGTCTGGATACCCACCACATACCTACCCCATCTACTCCACTAAGAGAAAAGTCACTGTCAGTAGCTAGAAGGACAGACAGACGACGATACTGACGGACAGATAAAAGAACAGATAACAGAGGTCTCTTAAGAGCAGATAAAAGAGGTCTCTCAAGAGCAGATAAAAGAGGTCTCTCAAGAGCAGATAAAAGAGGTCTCTCAAGAGCAGATAAAAGAGGTCTCTCAAGAGCAGATAAAAGAGGTCTCTTAAGAGCAGATAACAGAGATCTCTCAAGAGCAGATAAAAGAGGTCTCTCAAGAGCAGATAAAAGAGGTCTCTCAAGAGCAGATAACAGAGGTCTCTCAAGAGCAGATAAAAGAGGTCTCTCAAGAGCAGATAAAAGAGGTCTCTCAAGAGCAGATAACAGAGGTCTCTCAAGAGCAGATAAAAGACGTCTCTCAAGAGCAGATAAAAGAGGTCTCTCAAGAGCAGATAAAAGAGGTCTCTCAAGAGCAGATAAAAGAGGTCTCTCAAGAGTAGATAAAAGAGGTCTCTTAAGAGCAGTTAACAGAGGTCTCTCAAGAATAGATAAAAGAGGTCTCTCAAGAGCAGATAAAAGAGGTCTCTCAAGAGCAGATAAAAGAGGTCTCTCAAGAACAGATAAAAGAGGTCTCTCAAGAACAGATAAAAGAGGTCTCTCAAGAACAGATAAAAGAGGTCTCTTAAAAGCAGATAAAAGAGGTCTCTCAAGAGCAGATAAAAGTGATCTCTCAAGAACAGATAAACGAGCTCTCTTAAGAGCAGATAAAAGAGGTCTCTTAAGAGCAGATAACAGAGGTCTCTCAAGAGCAGATAAAAGAGGTCTCTTAAGAGCAGATAAAAGAGATCTCTTAAGAGCAGATAACAGAGGTCTCTCAAGAACAGATAAAAGAGGTCTCTCAAGAACAGATAAAAGAGGTCTCTTAAGAGCAGATAAAAGAGGTCTCTCAAGAGCAGATAAAAGAGGTCTCTCAAGAGCAGATAAAAGAGGTCTCTTAAGAGCAGATAAAAGAGGTCTCTTAAGAGCAGATAAAGGAGGTCTCTCAAGAACAGATAAAAGTGGTCTCTCAAGAACAGATAAAAGAGGTCTCTTAAAAGCAGATAAAAGAGGTCTCTTAAGAGCAGATAAAAGAGGTCTCTTAAGAGCTGATAACAGAGGTCTCTCAAGAGCAGATAAAAGAGGTCTCTTAAGAGCAGATAAAAGAGGTCTCTCAAGAACAGATAAAAGAGGTCTCTCAAGAACAGATAAAAGAGGTCTCTCAAGAACAGATAAAAGAGGTCTCTCAAGAACAGATAAAAGAGGTCTCTCAAGAACAGATAAAAGAGGTCTCGATTTAGGTACGGATAATTTAAGTTGGCTTTTTTTCAGCTATTCCCTAACTTTACACATCAAAAACCCAAACATCACCTTTGCATGTATCATTTTCCACAAAAAAACCGTTGTATCATTTCCCTGAAATGATTCAACGGTTGCCGACAGGATTTCACAATACTTGTATTAAATAACTCAATAATATTACATTAGCATTTATGTTATTTTGAATATAGATAGAACAATATCACAATATGTCACTGTAAGATGAGTCCACCTATTGTTATATATAATATTCTAAATGTTTCTGACAGAGAATAACTAATTAGTCCTGGAAATTTTGTCTGCAAAGTAAACAGGATAAATTTACCTGGAATTTATATTTGTTTGGAAACCCGCGACATACATTTAGAGCAAGACCTACTATTATATACATATAGGTATTTTTTGGCTCCACTCGTTACCTCGTAGACCACATCCATCGTTTACCACCAGGCAGGATCTGCGGCTCCAAATTATACTGAACCGGCAGCATGTCCTAGAACCAAACATCCGAAGACACATCCACCAACTTGCCACTGGGCCCGCGTGGTGGATTATGACTCACTCCCTCTCACAGAGAGGAAGCCTGTGTCCCAACAGTGGGAATGTTATTTCAGAAAGCGCAGGGCACTTAGGAAGGATGAAAAGAATATTGGCCTATGGGCCTTGTCTTCCAGCAGACTAACCTTTCATAGGTTGATTTGATTCATTGATTGACAAACATCAGCTAGGTACCTACAGAACATACACCACTTCATGTTTCGGAAAGAAAAGCCGTTGATCCCGGATGTCATGAGTAGATCTTTGACAGCCGTTAAAAGTCCGAAAGTCTGACAACCAGTCTTGTTGGGACCAGGTTAAGCAGATGGCAGATGATGATGTAAATAAAGGGCAAAGTCCATAGCGCTTGCTATTGTGAACTATTTCAGTCTGTCTCTGTAACGACTCAATAACAACTAAATGACTCATATCTTCATTATATATACCAATTATCAAATATAGGTTTTTGGTCATTGTTTTATTGGATCTTTGACAGTCGTTACGGGTCGTCAGTAGCCCGATAGTCTGACAACCAGTCTTACCAAGGGGTTCGTAATTACCCAATTACTGGGTTGTGGAGGTCAGATAGGCAGTCGCTCCATGTGAAATACTGGTATTCAGCTGCATCCGATTAGACTGGAAGCCGACCCCAACATAGTTCGGAAAAGGCTAGGCAGATCGATTGATTGATTGGTAATTGTTTTATTGGAATTATAATTGGATATTTTAGCTACACTAACAACTAGTATTAATTATTAATCAAAGATGAAAAACAGAATTAGAAATTTTATTTTTTTCCGAAGCCGTAAAAGTCTTAGCAAAAAAATAAATGCCTGGATTAAAAATAAATGCCTTTTAATTACTAAACGGGAGAATTAACAATACAGAAGGCTACAGTGATAGTCACAGAAGAAAACGTAAGGATATCACATACATAGGTACAATAATATCGTTACACAAAAGCCACGTCCCCTTAGGTACAACTAAAGTCACAAATAAAGTCGCTCAAGAGCGAGTCGGACTCGAGCACCGGAACCGAGGGTCCCGCAGTACTATTCTGTAAACATCTCACCGTGATAGCTCAGGTGAAGTGAGCGTGAAGTGAGCCGTCATTCCACCTGATGCTAGGGGTTGACAGTATTGACAGCTCACTTTAAGATCACTTCACTCATGTTTTCACGGTGAGATATTTACAGAATAGCACTACCGTTCCGATTTCTGAAAAACTATGATCGTTTTATTTTTCCTGTAATTTTTCCATAAACTTCTCATCACATAGAATAATTTCAGATTTTCTTCATGCAAACTTCGGAGATAAGGGGGGAAAGGTATTTTTTTTTTTTACATTTTTCATCAAAATTTGAAAACTATGCGGCCTAAAAAAAAGGAAAAAAATGTTTGATAATGTGCAAATAGCGTTCTTTCATGTTATGATACCCCACATGCCCTAGTAGCCCCACTTCGAATTTTTAAGACCCCCATTTCAGCCCTTGTTGCAAAAAAAAAATTAATAAATAAATAAAAATAAAAAAAAAATCGTTTATTTTCAGGCGTCGACGGCCCATAGCTTGTTAGTAATCAGTACAAACTTAAAAACTATGATAGTAGTAACACTTAAACACACATGAGTATAACAATAAAAACACAAATACACACTAAAAAATACAGCCAAGATAAGAGGAGGAAGATTCATCAAGTCCCATGTCTGACATGCAGTTTGATAAATCTATCCATTGTAGGCCCTTCCAGCCATATATATATATTTCTTTCTTATTTGCAAAATAGTTGGACAATCGTCATCTAAATTTTTTTCAAAGTTCAAGTTGATAGCATTAGTAGTTCTTGAGATATCCAGCTGTGACAGGCAGACGACGAGTTGCAGCATAAGGGTAACTTTTTACCATTTTGGTACGGAACCCTAAAAATGATGAATAGAAAAAAAAAAAAAAAAAAAGAAGAAAAATCACACATTAATCATCTAACTCAAACACCTACAGAATCAAATCGCACATTTCACTGTCAGCCCAAGATTCATAAAAGTCATCATCTATAAGCGTTATTATGTCATCACCGTATATAGTATGGTGATTAACAGCCTTTTAAGTAGTTGCCGTAACAGCCAATAAGTCTTTTTACGAGCTCAACAAAGTGATAAGGACTCGATAACCTTTTTTTACTCTTTTGTGTTTTTCAACAGTTTAAAAATATCGCTCGGTAAATGGGAGTTTCAATTTTGGTTAGAATTGTGTCAAGCATTTTTTTAGCTTGCCCATATTATGAAAAACCTATTGCGATTATGTTATTGGATAAATGCAAAGGCCAAAGCAAAGACTTTATTAATTAAAGTTCATGATTTTATCAACATCTGACTCGTCCTTTTGTACATCGTCATCTGTAGCTATATTCAAGACTGTGTGACTATTGACTATTGATCTATTCCTCTTGACTATTCCCAATCATCGCTGACCCATCGATGATAGATTATCTACTACTTTGGACCTTCCACAATATTCGTTGGCTTGTCTACAGTTGCTAAAAGTTCAACTGTCATGATCAGTCAGTATCTTTTGTTTCTATTAATGGTTTTAACATATCTTCTAGGCTGTCTAACTTATCTTTTAGGCTGTATAACTCCTTCTGACAACTTCAATTAGGTTCTTAATCGTCTTCATCATTTCAAGCCCCAAGATATTCATGAAGCCCTGTTTTTCACAAACAAAGAACTAATTGCACGCTCAGTAATAAGGCCCGTGGACCCTGTGGTTCCTTTGGTCGTTCCCTATAGCTGGTGTAGCCACCTAGGTTTTTGCGTTTACAAAAGAATTGCAGTCTAACCAAAGAAAAATATTTTACCTACTATTTATTAGATATTTTTTGCGGTTATTTTTCGAACAAACCACTTCTCCGTTACAAACAGGAGTCTGCATATAGTTTGAAGCAACTAGGAAATGATACAATCATAAATAATAATTGAAGTAATTGCAATCACGTCATTATCAAAAATCATACACATTAAATGTATTCAGGCTATCTCTATGACACGGATGTTGCAAAACGCCTTTTAACTGCACCACGAGGGAAAATACCTACTAGCGACAAGGTGACAATCATTTACTAATCACTACTAATACAGGCGGAGATATCAATTCTAAAACAATTCCAATCGAATATATAGCCACACCTTTGCACCAAGGTTATCATATACAGGTGATTATTGAGAAAGGTGCGGCGCTCATCGATAATGCTATCACATACGAATAAAATAATAATGAACTATGTAATAGCACGAAATTGATTAAACTAATCCACAATAAAAACTACAGTAATTGGCGCAAAGTAGAACACCGATAAAACATGGGTGCGTAATCGCATGCAGCATACATACAGCCATGGTGAACTGATATAAAAATTTAACGATTTTAACTGATGCTTCGATTAGATATTATAAATATACGTACCGAATTTACTATGAAGTCACAGGACCAGTAGATAAGTAACAAGTCATCGTTTTCATGAAAATTTGGCTCGCCTGCTTGACACACTATTAAATATCTGCTTTGATAACTACACTTCTGGACACATCTTTTGGCCCACCTTGTATTTTCAGTTTCGTTTGGTCCTAGCTAAAATTTTATATTAGGTCGAGCAAAAAGTTTTTATGCAGTTTTGAACCTGGCACATTCACAATTTCATTCAATAGTCTTTTTTTGAATTTCGAACACAGAATTTAAAGAAACAAAAGACAATTTGGAGCCTGTTTGTTGATATCAAACAATCGAATACTAAGAAAACTTGGTTTTATTGGTTTACTTGGATTTAATTCTTGAAAAAGTGATTGATATCTTTGGTTTTGCAACAAACATTACTTATTCTTAACATTAAGGTGAGGTTCTATCAATAATCTATGGATACTTCACCTGAAGTCGCCGCCCTAGCTGTGGCACTTATTGAGGCCGGACACAGCCAAAGAAACGTGAGTGCTCAACTTAATTTAAGTCGATCTGCGGTCCGAAATGTTTATCGGAGGTACCTAGAGACTGGCGGCTTTGTTCGTCGCCAAGGAAGGCCACGATCTCGGGTCACAACTGAAAGGCAGGATCAATTCATCGTGACGACCAGCTTGAGAAATCGTCACCTTACCTCCATTGAGATACAAAACCAACTTCGCGACTTCCACGGAGTATCTGTGAGCGCTCGAACTGTCCGGAGAAGGTTAAAAGAACGCGATATGGTACCACACAAGCCAGCTAATGGCCCCAAACTAACGCGAGCCCACCGAACAGCGCGCCTTCATTTCGCACGCAGTCATTTAAATTGGACACAGCAAGATTGGAGCCGTGTACTCTTTTCTGATGAGTCTAAAATTGTGTTACATGGCAATGATGGAAGGAAGAAGGTCTACCGACGTAAGGGAGAGCGTTTCGCACAATGCTGCTTTGAAGAGAGGGTTGCTTATGGCGGTGGCTCATGGACTGTCTGGGGCGGTATATCCGCGAGCGGCAAAACTCAACTTGAGGTTGTTACAGGACCACGGCTGCCAACATTAAATGCTGAAAGGTACATTCGTGAGTGCTTAGAACCTCACGTGATACCATACGCGGACTATGTGGGCCCAAATTTCCTTTTTATGCATGATAATGCAAGAGCCCATGCGGCCGGCATCGTCAGGGAATATCTTCGGGATGTGAACATCACAGTTATGGACTGGCCAGCCAGAAGCCCAGACATGAACCCCATTGAGCACATGTGGGACGAGCTAAAAAGACGTGTTAGGGCTCGTCAGCCAGTTGCCCAGACGATGCAGGAGTTGAAAACTGCCATAGAAGAGGAATGGGAGATGATCCCTCAAAATTTCATAGAGCGGTTGATAAACTCTATGCCTAATCGTATGAGAGCTGTGGTAGATGCCCATGGAGGCAACACGCGTTATTAAATTAAACCTTTATTTGATAAAACATGTTTTTTAATCAAAAATCAATTGCCTTTAACAAGGCGCATATCCGACTTGTTAGGCGTAGCTCCATGTCGTATGGTATTCTGAATTCAAATTTAAAACAATACGATCGAAAAAGATGGTAAAATGTATCAGGTTTAAAACTGCATCAACAGTTTTTGTTCAATCTAGCAATCATATTTCGGTAGGGGCCATCGAAACCTAAACTCTAAGGTGGGCCAATAGATGTGTCCAGAAGTGTACCTGAATATAATATTTTACAACTAAATCAACTAATTTGTTATTTTGTCTACGATAGATACTGTAGAACATTTTATTTAGTCGATCGTCTTTCATCATCTCATTATGTTTGTTCTAAACATTATCATCATCATCCTTCCTATTGCCTGTATCCGTATGCTTACCTATTGGTCGACGAGGCACGACTTCTTCTTACGGGTAGTTAGAAGCTCAGAAGTCTGACAGTCTTACCACGGGGCATCGTTTTTCCCAATGACTGGGTTGTGGAGGTTTGATAGGCAGTCGCTCCATGTAAAATACTGATATTCAGATACATCTGGTTAGACTGTAAGCCAACCACAGTTGGGAAAAAGGCTAGGCAGGTTCATCCCAAGGGAACCAATGGGACAAGGGCAGGAAGATGAGGACTAAAATATTGTAGGTAAGTAGCTTGGTTTTATAAAAGCAAACAGGTAAAGGAAGTACCTGCATATAAATTCTTAGAATTTTATAATAATTCACTTGCAATGCAATTAACTGATAGGTATAACCCCCTTCGAACTTCCAATCACATGACTGTTGGGCAGGATAATTATTATTCTGCCGAATGAGGAAATGACTTGAAATTAATATAAGCTGCTATAAAATATCTGCCACGGCTGCAATGGGAGATAGTATTGTGTATATAGATTACAATAGTGAAGAAATTTCGTACCCCAGAATAGATAAATCAATTTGAGAAAATAAACATTTACTTTATTCTGCATTACGTAATTCACAAACAATGCGCGATATGTCGCTCGTCAATGAAAACAATTATTGCTACCTCTTTCTAACTGTTCTGTGAATGAACACTAAATTACTACGGGACGGTTTCATACAAATAAATCAATTCAAATTAATACGCACATTTTTTTTAATGTAAGATCAGTAATTTATCTTCACTATTGTAATCTATATACACAATACTGTCTCCCATTTCAGCCGTGGCAGATATTTTTATAGCACCTTAATGTGTAGCTGAATGAATGTAGGTATACATTATGATAGTAGTTTGTTCCGAATCGTTTACTGAATCGATTTCTGTAATTTTTCTTATTTTTTATTTCTTCATATTTTTGTATTTTTTTATCATTTAATTGTGCTTTTGTGTGTTATACTATTTCTTTTGTGTGTACCAAATAAATATTTATCTATCTATCTAAACTACTATTCCTTGCAAATGCTCGCAAGGTATGGAGTCTGACTGTCATCTAGATCTGTTCTCAATGTTCTCATAGTCACATTAGTACAAAACTTATCACTCTTATATTAATTTATTTTAATTTTACCATAGGGCATCAAAATATTCATCTGCATCGCTGTCAGTGGGAACAGTGCCCAAAAGGCTGGCAGCATTGCCACGTTGGATGGCAATGCTAATTCTTTGAGCTAAAAATATGCCATCCAACGTGGCAATGCTGCCAGCCTTTTGGGCACTGTTCCCACTGACAGCGATGCAGATGAATATTTTGATTCCCTATAGGCTCTTCCCCTTTTTTTATTATTATTATATACTTGTACATAGTTTAAATAATTTAGTGTTAACTTGTATATTTTAATGAAGTTTTATTTTACCATTATTCATTAAAATCGAATCATTATTTTGGTATTGCACAGCAATACCTAGACGACATATATTAGGTGCTATAAAAATATCTACCACGGCTTCAATGGGAGATAGTATGGGAGATACGAGTATGTACCTATATACTGAAGAAATTTCATATCCCGGAATAGTTAAATCAATTTAAGAAAACAACGTAATTAGATAAACATTTACTTTATTCCAAACGACGCGCGATGTATCGCTTCGTCAATGAAAACAATTATTGCTACCTCTTTCTAACTGTTCTGTGAATGAACACTAAATTACTACGGGACGGTTTCATACAAATAAATACGTTCAAATTTATACGCACATTTTTTTGTATGAATTATGACATAAGATCAATAATTTATCTTCACTATTGTAATATAAACGCAATACCGTCTCCCATTGCAGCCGTGGCAGATATTTTTTATAGAACCTTATATACCTTGAGGAAAAACAACAAAATGGATCGCATCACTCTTGCTCATTCGGGATTTTCAATCTAAATACTGTAACAAACAAATGAGGTAAATAAACAGAGGTATTTAAGAATTCTCAGCAAAATAGGTACCTGCCCTTCGTCACAATCCATTGTCCTTTTGTACCAGGTCCATCACCTGATTTAATTTATCAATTTTCCTTATGACAATATGATTATAAAAGATATAAATTTGCGACATTTAAGGCCTATTTCACGATGTCCAAATAGCCACTACTTAGCGAATAAATTCAAAAATGGAACAGAATTTGTATGAAATTATCTGCCAAGTAAGTTAATAGGAACTTAATCGCAAATGGTGATACAGGCCGTAAAGCTTCTAAACCATTTGGAAACATTTCCAATTAATCTATTCAGTGAAACTATCTATCCATCAAATGAGGTGTTCCGGCAGAGTACCAAAGTTGTCGTCACCTGGCTACAGCCATATTAGCCTATAGCCTAATATAGCCTATGGCTATATTAGCCGTAGTAGATTACAACCTATGACCGTAGAGGTGTTCTTGAGTGGAGACTGCGAATCGGCAAACGTAAGGTAGGACGCTCTCAGGCTAGGTGGAGCGACGATCTTCGCAAGGTGGCGTTAGCAGCTGGATGAGAGTTGCCGAAGATCGAGTTGAATGACGTGCAATTGGTGAGGCCTATGTTCAACAGTGGCCATGTAGCTGATGATGGTGATGATGATCCATAAAATTAAGTATTAGTACGGTTTTACTACTAAAATATGCGTCAGTTCTTTCATGTTATCAGACGGCCTATTGACAATAAATGTCAAAAATTTGACATAAATGTAGGTACGGTCAGCAACAGAAGTCGATTAACACTGCTACTTTTTGACAACATCTAAATTAACACAAAATGATACGACAACCTGCTTTCACCTGCTTTTGCATTTCATTTATTAGATAAGAGTTAATTTTCTTTAAAATTTGCATCTGTTCCGATTTTAATGAAGTATTTTTCTCAATAATTACAATTTACAAAACTCAAGTGTTAATCAACTTTTGTTGCTGACTATGCATATCAGTATATTCACAGTACTGTTTAGATCAGTGGTATTTTTTACAGATAATCTCACTAAGATTAGAATTTTATTAAAGATACCTACCACAGAGTACTTTTATAAACCAGGTGTCCCTTAAATAAGGCACAACCTCTTAAGGGGTCATTGTACCGTCATTATGAAAAACTTTTACTATGAGACCAAACCTGAAATCGCAAAAAAAAAATCTGCTGTTCCCTTCATTTTGACGAGTTATGCGAACCATGTAGTAAAAGTTGTTCATAATTATGAGTACAATGCATTCAATTCTGGCACATTATGTTGGTAATACTTAGAGGAATTGCTTCTCTGCTCTTAATTAAACTCAAATCAAACATAAAAGGAAAATACAGTCGATGCGTTGGGTCAGGGGAATATCCCAGAGAAGTGATTTATTCATTCTTTAGAATATTTAAAAATCATTAATTCATATTATTGTAGCCTACTTGAAAGCTACCTACTGCATTCTTTGTACCTACTCTAGGTAGCTATCAAAATAAGCCAAAAAAAAAATGGTTTTATTATATTATATTATTTTTGTCTTGTCAATGTCATGAAACAGTACTATGATTCGCAAATTAGCTTTATGACCCCTCATAAAGGTTCTTTCGAAAAACACCATCTAGCTAGAGCATGAAATGAACATATTATACATCTGGTCCTGCACAAGTATATTGATATGATGCGGAGCGGAAGAATGAGGACATTTGGTGAGGAAAGTTTTGAGTATGAATGAGGATGACTACAAGAGTAGATTCGCGTAAACCGATGCAATGGCTGGATTGTGTGAATGAACTATATATGTGAATACTGACATGATGGCTGATAAAGATGTAAGAACGGGAGAAGACATGCTAAACTCAAATAAATCGAGGCAAAGGTAGGTTGACTACCAGCAAATGTCAACCTAACAAACAATCAGACTAATATTATAAAGGCGAAAGTTTGTGAGTGTGTGTGTTTGTTTGTTACTTCTTCACGCTCAAACGGCTGGACCGATTTGGATGAAATTTTGTATATAGATATCTCATATCCTACTACTTTTTATCCCGGTCTACGCGGGTGAAACCGCGGGGCGCAGCTAGTTAGAAATAAAATCAAATAGACCGCCTAACATAAACCAGCCACCGCAAAAACTGATAAAAGCAATATATTTGTGGATTAACTACATGTATTGGCAACTAGAATTTATGAGGACTAAGATAAAACATAAGTATAGTGTAGAATAAGACAAGTTAATGCCATTTTATGCCAATCGAGAGTCGTAAATGGCAGATCTGTTAGATAAACAATTGATGTTAGATATGAATGAAGAGAAGTAACTACTGTTATTGAAGGTCTTCGAAGATTAGGTTATATTATGTAGAACGTCGCGCAAGGACACGATTTAGATCTTTATACTTTGAATAAAAACAAATTATATTTATGAAGTCGGAGCTGGACAACAATGAGGAATGGGCCGACCGCGCCCTGGATATTCTGCTGCTGACAATTCATCAGAACGAAGAAGAAAAGAGTCGAGAGAGAAGTTTAACCCCGCCAAAAGATTCACCGTTGAAGCTGGACCTGAGCCAACCTGGCGATGGCGACGACGTCGTTAAAAGATGCCCATCCATTGATAAATGTCACCCCTCTCCACAATTCCATTGCTTACTATAGGGTGCATACTCGGCAGGCTATTGATCCCTTCCATATCCTAAGGGCACGTCTTCCCCACCATTACCGCGCCCCCCGGTCTACTCCTTGATATGCAATGGTCTCTGTTGCACCATGTAACATGAGGCAACAAAGGCTAGTGTGAATCTTTGGGTTCATTCGAGTAATCGACTCTGGTCAAACCACGCTGGTATCGGTGCATTTCATTAATTCATTCATACTAGTATCTACAAACTACTGAGAATTCTCATGAAGCTTCAAACTTTACAAAGTTCAATCAATTCTAAAATTCTGAATAGATGGACGACAGTGTAGGCACTACCTTACTTGAAGATGTGAGATTTTCGGGGTAAGATGTGTTCAAAATTAAGGTTGTGGTTCAGACCATCAAACTGAACAACTTTCTCCATGGGACCAACATCATGATCACGAAAAAATAATCAGTCGCCCATACATGTGGGTCAAGTAGGAATTGAAGCTTTGTATTCCGTTTGATGGTATAGTACGTGTACGACTCTCTTAATTTTAACCACACATTTCTTATACATGCTGTAAGTATATATAGAAAAATAAGAACATAATATAAGCACTTTTTTAGCAAAACTAAGAACGGGTCTTCTCGCGATATTCCTTTTTACGAGGTAAACCGGTACCTACTTGTTTCCTGACGTTTCGACCGCCTTGCAGCGATCGTGGTCACGGGAGGACTGATGACAGCTCAGCGACGTCTTCGTAAAGTGCGGGTATGGGCATCTACCCTCACTTGGTCTTCACAATTTTTATTATTGTCACTGTCGGTACTTCTACTTAATGACGTCTACCCACTGGCGGACCTCGTCGGACGACCGGCGTTACTTGCATTTGCTAATGACTGGATACCTCGTAAAAAGGAATATCGCGAGAAGACCCGTTCTTAGTTTTGTTTATAATGTGTGCAAATCGCGAAAGTTTAATAATAATAGGTCTTTACCTATGAAATTGCCGATTTGTATGAAAAAATTTAAACGAATTTTTTTCATGCATTTTTTATTTGTATTAAGCGAAGTAATCACCCATGTAATCAATGCATCTTTGCCAACGCAGTGGCAGTTTATTGATGCCCTTCTTAAAGAAATCAGCTGGACGGGAGGCAACAAATTCTTCAAAGGCATTTTGTACTGCCTCTCGGGTATTGAATTTTTTTCCCGCCAAGAAGTTATCCAAATTCTGGAAAAAGTAGTAGTCTGTAGGCGCAAGGTCTGGTGAGTAGGGCGGATGACGGAGAGCTTCCAACCCCAGTTCTTGCAACTTGGAGACCGTCTGCTGTGCAGTATGAGGTCGCACGTTGTCGTGCAGGAGCAGCGGAGACGAGCGATTGACCAATGCTGGTTGGAGATGTGCCAGCTTCTCCATCATTGTGTTCAGTTCTTCACAGTACACATCTGAAGTAATGCTCACCCCGTTTGGTAAGAAGCTGTGATGAATCATACCGGCGCTAGACCACCAAACAGTGACCATCACTTTTCTAGGGGTAAGTTTTCGTTTAGGGCATTGTTTAGGTGCTGAACCAGGATCCAACCAACTTGCTGAGCGCTTGCGGTTATCAAACAGAATCCATTTTTCATCGCAGGTAACAATGCGGTTCAAAATTCCTTCATTTGTGTGTCTGTTGAGCAGCCTGACGCGTACTTCGCGCTGGCGATCATTGAGTTCGTGGGGCACCCATTTGTCAAGCTTCTTTACCTTGCCAATTGGACGCAAACGGACCAATATTGTTTTGACGCTAACGTCGAAAGCTGCTGCTAATTCAGCCGTAGATTGTGTATCATCAGCTTCCACAATCGCCTTTAATTCGTCATTGTCGACCAAAGTCTTCGGACGACCGCGAGGTTCATTTTTCAGGTCGAAATTTCCAGAACGGAAGCGAGCAAACCAATAACAAGTGGTGCGTTGGTTTGTAGTGTTAGCTCCGTAAACGTCGTTGATGTTGCGTGCCGCTTGTGCCGCGTTGCTGCCACGACGGTACTCATATTCCATAATTACTCGAATTTTTAACGTATCCATGATGACGAAAAAGATTGAAATGCGATGAAAATGTAACACTAATCAATAAACAAATGACTACTTTTGGAAAAAAAATCCGTTTTTAAAATAAAATTAATTTGAAATTAGAATTCTTAGCCAAACAAAAATTATTTTGATTTGAAATGACCAGTACTGCAGAACGGCAATTTCATAGGTAAAGACCTAATATAAGCAAACATATCCAACCAAACATCGCAACATATCTTAATTTAAATAAAAAGAAAGTTTATTTCATATATCTTATTTGGCTTACATTGCATGTCGAGGAGTATGCCTGTAGTTGAAGGCTCTTCCTTTAACTTAATTAACATCTAAAGAAATTAAATTATGTTTATTTCTGTTAGTAGATCATTTTAGATACTTTTACACGTCGATTTTTTAACTAGATGGCGCCAGTATTTCCTAGCTGACTGCTCCCTGAGAAGAAATGCTGAAACAAACTCAGAGGTCATGGTTTTAAATTAGAATTATGGTCATTTTACACGAGGCCAATTGCTGAGACAATCCATTAACCCAAGAAAATAAGCAAAAATTTGAAATCGTTCTATTTCACTGGCCTGGCTTGATCATTGTCTTGAGGACAATCCAATGCAGTGGATTGTCTCAATTTAGACGATACTTTTTAAATTGGCTTATTCTCTTGTCTTACTGAATTGTCTCAGTTATTGGCCTCGTGTAAAAGGCACATAAGAATAAGTTAGATTGTTTACCTAACTTTAAAACCGATACTGAAGCTGACTAAGTACGACAAAACATGAACTGACATGAAACCCAAATACACAACATAAGTCAACAAAGCTCACAACAAGACTAGGTATTAACCCGTCACCTGTCTCAATGTACAGGGAATGAACCCCATAGGTTCATGTCAATGTGTGCTCGAATGTGAACCGAACCCCATAGGTTCACAACTACTGTAAGCCCGCGGTCGCCATCGGATGATGGTATTTTACGTTTGTATTTAATATATTTCAGGATGTGATACAGAACATTTTAACCGACTTCAAAAAGGAGTAGGTTATCAATTCGTCGGAACCTTTTTTTTTTTTTATGTATGTTCCCCGATTACTCGAAGATGGCTAAACCGATTTTGATTGTTTTTGTTTTATTCGACAGGGCATCACAGTTGGTCCCTTAAAAAATTGATTAACTTTGCTTCGGTAGTTTTTGAGTTAGCTTCAATAATACGTATTTTTTCCCCACTTTTATATGGATGATGTTCTAGTTTGTTTTGCAGGTAGTGGTATTAGAATTTGTGTGGGGTAGGTTCCACAACTAAAAAGTGAAAAATAAAAACTTTTTTACAAAAAAATACAACCGACTTCCAAAAACAACTACAAACTACTTTAATTTCGGAAGTCGGTGTCTAGTTAAATGTATTTTCGTTTTTTGCCACCGACTTCCGAAATTAAAGTTATTTTTCACTTTGTAGATGTTTTTGGAAGTCGATTGTATTTTTTTGTAAAAAAGTTTTAATAATTCTGTTTTTCATCTTTGATTTATAATTAATACGAGTACTAGTTGTTAGTGTAGCTAAAATATCCAATTATAATTCCAATAAAACAATTGCTATCAATCAATCGATCTGCCTAGCTTTTTCTGAACTATGTTGAGGTCGGCTTCCAGTCTAATTGGATGCAGCTGAATACCAGTATTTCACATGGAGCGACTGCCTATCTGACCTCTACAACCCAGTAACTGGGTAATTACGATACTCCTTGGTAAGACTGCTTATCAGACTATCGGGCTACTGACGACCCGTATCGACTGTCAAAGATCCAATAAAACAATTACCAAAAACCTATATTTGATAATTGCAAAGTGTCGTTTTGCATCCCCGTCAAATTTCAGGGTATGATACAGAACATCAAACCGAATAACTTTCTCCATGGGACCAACATCGTAATCGCGAAAAAAATTTCAACTGTCCCATAGAAAACATCAATACCTACTCGACGCAAATGTATGGGACGGCTGATTATTTTTTCGCGATTAGATGTTGGTGCCATGGAAAAAGTTGTTCGGTTTGATGGTCTATACCACACCCTTGAATTTGACGAGGATGTAAAACGACAAGTTGTATATGATATAGGTACAGTTTATATACATTTACGAATTTATAGGTTTCTCCTTACGCACCATGTGTGCGTCTGACATTTAGTACCGACCGAATACCGATAGAAATAATCTAGTACAGTTTTGCACCTCACAACTAACTCAAGCATGATACTCACGTAGAAAAAGCGTTTTTTACGAATATGCACTTATTATTCAAAGAAGCGACATTTCTTTGTGTTGCCGGTAAAAAGCGGTCGAAATACCGGTGTGCATGCTAATGTACCTACTTAAGTTTATGAGATAGTAGATATGGAAACGGGTTTGGAGGCTTCGTCGCTAAGAATAACCTAAGACTATACCTATAGATGACTTGTTAGTTGTTGCTATAGGCCATCTTTATTTAGAGACTGTGTCCAGTCTGGTTTTGAAGTTTAAGGCCGAGATCTTTAAACTTTACTTATGTACGTGCTTTGGCTAAGCGTTATTCTTGTCCCTATATTACACAACTGTCAAACTAAAAGTGGGTAAGAGACGGGAACATTGTCTAAACCAAAGTACGGTGGGTTGCATCAATTGGGTACCCCAGTTGTATTAAAATTTTAATTCAACTGGGGTACCCAATTCTAAGATCCAAGTCTAAGATTTGGTAAGTAGTGGGTATATTGGTTAGTGAGAGTATTGGGGTCTAAAATGGTACCTACCTGAAACAGATGGATTGAATAAGACGAAACTTTTGGACCAATATTATAAAATGATAAAGTTTGGATGGATGGATATTTGTCACTCAATCACGCCAGAATGGCTAAACGGATCTGGACGAAATTTGGCACAGAGATAGGTTATACTCGTAGTACTAGAATGGCACATAGACTACTTTTTTTATCCCGGGTATTTTCCCGTGAGATAATTTCCGACATCCAGGCGGGTGAAGCCGCGGGCAAGAGCTTTTCAAATAAGTACTAGAGCAGAGTGGCCTAGGAACGAGAAGAGATGATGATGAAGAAGTACTAGGGAACCATACAATGATAATGGAATTGGTAATAGAGATTTTTCTATAGGACCAATGAATGCTTTCTAGGTTTACGATAACTACGATCTAGGAACGGCATTTGCCCAGATTCCAAACTATTCTGGTTTTCCTTTTCGGTTTTTGTAAAATTGTGAACTCTGTCTTAAGTTTTTTGCCATGCTGTTTATGTTCCTACTCGGTCGCAAAGTACAGGGACAAACCACAAATAAGATGGGTTGTCTAAGGGGAAAACCAACAAAAATGTAAGACCACAAAACGTACCTATATTTCAAAAATAAACATTTAAACAAAATAAAAATAATTATTTAAATTCGTATAATGAAATACACAATAATAATAACATCAATTGTAACATTAAGTACATATTATTATGATGATTTTTGATGGCAATACGCTCGCCCCCTATCACATGGGACTTAAAACATAACTGGTGAAGTGTGGGTACAATTCTGCCTAACTTCGGGGAATACAGATATTGGTGCCGATTCTGTTGTAAACCGAACTAAGCTAACTAAACTATCACTAAAATTCAATACTTTTTGCTATGAGAATCTTAGAGCTATTCTGCAAAAAAAAAAACCTCTAAATTTAATAACAATTTTGACACAACTAAAATCGAGTTTAACAATCGTGACTCCGCGTGGTATAGTGCCTGCAGTATATTTGACCCGGTGGCTTTAATTGGAACTAAACGAAATGACTATGAAGTGACAGGCTTGTCATATTTTGTTCACCGACATCGCTGTCGTTACCGGGTCAAATATCTTTTAGAGCTGGAGGGGCGCAGGGAGGGGGCAGCTTCAACGTGTTTTATATGGAATGTAGGTACCTTTTTTTTTTGGTACCGACATGTTGAGTGATAGGGGTTTATGGCTCTTATAAAGGGGGGCCAAATTTTCATTATTTTTGCGATAGGACTCACCGTTTTCGCGATATATGCAAAAGAAAAGAAAAAAATACACTACTGTTTTTGCATCCGAAGTCAAGGTCTCGGTGTGAATTTTAGTTCATGTCAACTAATTTTGTTCCACACCTTTTTAATCGCGATTAAACTTAGTCTGATTTAGTTTGACAATTAAAATTTTAGGTGAAAACAGTCAAATTCAGAATAGCAAAATTGCCATTTTCGCTAAACAAAAACTCCGTACAATCTTAGTCCTGTCAAACTAAAATATAGTTAAGTTGTGTCAGTTTAGTCAATTTCAGAATGGGAAATCGTCGTTTGACAGGAATAAACTAAACTTTAGTGATTTTTAGTCTAGTTTAGAGGCATTTGTGACAAGAGAATCGGCACCAACATCATTAGAGTAATAAAATAATGATGATGAGTAGTAATGTAGGCAATGCACATCTGCCGACAGTCACGTAGAGCTTGTGCTCAGCGAAAACAAAAGCTGCAGAAATTGAATCATTTACCTACAGTCGATGCAGGTAAAACCATATATTGCTGCATGAATGAGTGAGTTATTTTCCTAACGTAACCTTCAGCATAGCATAGCACAATCAGCCGTCCCCACTGCTGGGATACAGACCTCCTTTCGGTGAGAGGGAGTGGTCCGTAATCCAACACGAGGGCCCAGTGCGGGTTGGTAGATGTCACAATGTCTTCGAATTTTTGGTTCTAGGATATGCCGGTTTCCTCACGATGTTTTCCTTCATAGTTTTGAGAGCAGTGGTGGTGAAATAAATCACACAAAATAAAGCGCCTGTCTGGGTTCGAACCCACGACCTACAACTGATAAGTCGGAGCCAACGGGGCCGTTACGCATGCTCGCGTAACCTATGTCCGGCGTAAAAGGAAAAAACAACAGATTATCTTGGTGTTCTTGTTGTTTAATATACAAGGTCAAATGTGTACATATTTTAAGAAGAACAATTAAACCTACGTCACAATACTGAAAATCAGGGGTAAAATATCCCAAATGTTTTTATTTTGAGGACATAACGTTAAGAAACGTTCTAACGAAAAATCCATCTCGTAATAGGTGTAGGATGATAACACCATCAATTTATTGATTATACAGGTGAATTTTCCAAGTAAGTGGACATTTAAATTCAAAAATCCAATGATGCCACGTAATTTAGTTTTTATCAAAAATTGGCCCATAGACTCCTTTGAGTATTTTTTGCTATTTCTTAAAGTTTCGGATTTGGCTATACACGATTTTTTTTCAATTTATTAATTATTTTATCTTATTATAATTTTTATGATTACCTACCACTAGCCCTACCTGTGTCTTTAATTAATGTCGCTATAGCGGCGGCACGTTGTATACTTATTTTCAATAGTAATCTAAGTTGAATTAAATATAAAGATATCGCTTAATAATCGATAACTCCAATAAGTGATACTTGTAGGTACAGTGCGTACTGCAATATGACTAGGTCAAGGTGCTAAATACCAACGTAATCTCATTCAATTTGAGAGCATGGCCGTCGCCGTGTCACGCGTATTTCTTAACTACGAGTATAAGAATATTACGCTCTATATTGTTTGGTAACCGACTGTATTGTGACCATTGAGGGGTTTTTTTTTTTTAAACACTTTTTTTAAAAAAAAACAAGATAGACATGTGTAGGGAAGTTCGTCAGTTTTGAAAATGGGAAATTCCATCGGGCACACGGTTTTTTTATTTAATAATAGCGTAATAAAAGCTCGTGCAGACTGGCGCGACGCAACGCGACGCGGCGGCGGCGGCGGCGCGGCGGCGCCCCGACGACAGTGCGGCGCGATGCGACTCTGCTGGAACAATTTCTATGAAAATAACAGGATATGATAATATAATGAAGCGTGGTTTAGCTCGGTGTGTAAGTGAAACGGCGTTATGGCTGTCTAATTTGACGCGCGAGATAGAAGACTCACGCGCGCTCCGGAACTAAACGAGCTTCGTTTAAACGTAGATTTATGACAAAATGATATAATTTTTTAGCATAGTAAGTTCTTAAATATCTTCGATTTAAAGCAAATTTTACTGCACGATAAGGAACTGTTTACGTATAATCGTATAAAACAGAAAATAGACGGCGCTACTTTGGAATTTTTTTGTATAGAAAAAAATTCAAGTAGGTACTTAATCATGTTTCGGTTTTAGTACAGCAGTAGACAATATAGTCAAATAACACATATGGAAACTCCAAATGATTTAACCATACTTATACATTTGGTGTTATAGGAATTTTAAATACACAAAATAGGAGACGCGTAGCGCCTGTCTGCGGGAGCCATTACTCCTCTATCCAGATAAGGAAGTACTTAACGTCATAGTCAATCATCTTGACAGGCACAGATTATAGTTGCAGACACAATCACCAGATTTTACTTTTATACCTACGGTATATCAATCAATATGCAAATGATGGTATCTTTATGATCTCGTGGCTAAGTAATAACAGCCGCACGGGTCGATCCATCAGGTTAAGCTACGCTTGCCGGGGTCGGTCCGTGGATGGGTGATCCCTCCGTGCCTCGGAAAGCACGTTAAGCCGTTGGTCCCGGCTGTCATTCGTGGATCTTTGATTTTGACAGTCGTTACGGGTCGTCAGAAGTCCGAAATTCTGACAACCAATCTTACCAACGGGTATCGTATTACCCAGTTAATGGGTTGTGGAGGCCAGATAGGGAGTCGCGCCATGTAAAATACTGGTATTCAGCCGCATCCGGTTAGACTGGAAGCCGACCCCATCATAGTTGTGAAAAGGCTAGGCAGATTGATATTGGTATCTTTATGATCTAAGTAGTTCGCTTTCTTCTTAAAATTATCTCTTGATTGACTTCGAACACGACAAGTATCCGATAAAATATTATATACAAAAATAATCGAGTCTAATCTAAGTACACACAAAAAGGACAAAATATTGTGGAATCTTATTCCTTGCCTTTTATTGTACAATAACTCGAAAATACACTGCTGAAAAGGAATACGCGAAGGTGGCCCGCGAAATGCAGTTCAATGTCCGACTGTCATCATCTTCCTGCCCTTATCCCATGTTACTTGGGGTCAGCCAACACGTTTTCTCTTTCCATTCTCCCTTGTCAACCGTCACGCTATCATTCACTCCCTTCTCTTTCATATCATTCCTCACACAATCCATCCATTTTTTCCTTGGCCTTCCTCTGCCTCTCCGTCCATCAACATGTATATTCATCACTCTTTTACTCATAAAATATGCGTTTCGTCCCTCCTCATCATATACCCATACCAAGCCAAACGATTTCCTTTCAAATTTTCTGTCACTGGTGCCACTCTTTACTTTATCCATTCTCGTCACTCCACAGATCCATCACAAAATTCTATTTTATTCATTCTTCTTTCTTTGTCCAGGCGGTATTTCTTTGGAATGCGCTCCCTCTGAACGTGGATGGCAACCAGTCGGCTATCGTTCAAAGTGAAGGCACGTGAACATATCACATATCATATCGTATAAAGTTGGCAGAATCATCTCAGCGCTGATTTGCTGGATTCTTTTTCTCCTCTACCTCTCTTTTTATTTCTCCTGACAAAGTTTATTCTGTTTATATGTATGTATGTATCTATTTATTTATTAGTATTTATTCTTTTTCGAGTTATCTATCCCTTATGCTGCACCTGCCATGTCTTCTTTCTGCATCACCCTAAGGTTGACTGGTAGAAAATGCCTCAGGCATTAAGTCCGCATTTGTACAGTATTTTTTTACTCGTGCATAAAGTTTTAATAAATAAATAATAAAACATTCTCATTTCTGCTGCATGCGATCTTTTTTCATCTTCTTCACGGCCGAGCATTCCGATCCATACAGTACGACGAACCTTAACACGGACTTGTAAATTTTCCCCTTTAACTTGAGGGTCATCCGTGGGTCGCAAGTTGTTCCTGTGACCTGTCGCCATTTCATCCACCCTGAGTTGATCCGGTAGGTACGTTATGTCTCGATTTTCTTCACCATCCCCTTGGCGAAGCGACCTGAGGTACCGAAAGTTGGAACAGATCGGTAAGGGCGCTCCGTGCTGAACTGGAATATGGGCACAGAACTGAAGAGACTGCCAAAATCACACAACAAATACCTACATACTCTGTTTTGGTCCGACTTAATCTCAGGCCAATCTTTCCCACCACACCTCCAATCTGCTCTGGACCTCTTAGCTGCTTCCGGCAACCAGCACAAAGTCATCGGCTGGTCGTATGTTGATAATGTTGATTAAAGTATGATACGACCGTAACAAATATACAGGGTTATTGGTAAAACATCAGCAACCTCTTAAGGGGTCATTGTACTCATCATTAAGAACAACTTTTACTATGAGACCAAACCTGAAATCGCGAAAAAAATCTACTGTTCAGTACATTTTTATCTAGGCATCAAACTCGTCAAAATGTAGGGGAGAGCAGCTGTTTTTTTTTCTCAATTTCAGGTTTGATCCCATAGTAAAAGTTGTTCATAGTGATGAGTACAATGACCCCTTAAGAGGTTGCTGGTGTTTTACCAATAAACCTGTATATTTAGAGAATTGTAGGTAATCATTAGAATCATCAATACAACTCTCTAAATAAATTAGAATTGACCTTAAATGTGATTTCATGAAATAGTCATTCAATAGGACAATTTGAACTTAGAGAGTTACCTACACAAAAAGTTAATTATGTTCATCTAATCAAGTTGTAGAAAATATAAGATTCCATGTGAAATATTCTGGCTGAAAATTGCTACGCGGACAATGCTTTTCAAACCTGTAAACGAATATGCAGTATGTAAGTACTTACACCTGCAGACGTGCTACATGATATCGTAAGGCACCCGCTGCCCTTTATAACTTAACACTTGACGACAATGCTGGAGGAGCTCGTGGCTAAGTAATAACAGCCGCATGGGTCGATCGACCAGGTTAAGCTACGCTTGCCGGGGTTAGTCCGTGGATGGGTGACCATCTTTACACACCGAGACTCCTCCGTGCCTCGGAAAGCACGCTAAGCCGTTGGTCCCGGCTTTCATTCGTGGATCTTTGACAGTCGTTACGGGTCGTCAGAAGCCCGAAAGTCTGACAACCAGTTTTACCAAGGGGTATCGTATTACCCAGTTACTGGGTTGTGGAGGTCAGATAGGCAGTCGCTCCATGTAAAATACTGGTATTCAGCTGCATCCGGTTAGACTGGAAGCCGACCCCAACATAGTTGGGAAAAGGCTAGGCTGATGATGACTTGACGACAATGCTGCTTGCAAAAGGAGAAAGGCAAATAATTTGACTTTCCATTATGTCGAAAATACTGTAGCATTAATTTCGAAATAAATATATGGTAAAGTTGAGGATTAATGTTAAAATGTTAAGTACTGTGTTTGACGAAAACACGACTCCATAAAATTTTCTCGATAGAAAAAAAAATCCAATGTTACCTCCAAACCGAACAATAAACCGCTGGTAAAAAATACTTCAAACTAGATCATGAAACTTTGCAAACTAAGGGCCAGTTTCACCACCTATGATTAAGTTCCTATCAACTTACTTGACAGATAATTTCATAAAAATTCTGTTCCATTTTTGAATTTATTCGGTGAGCAGTGGCTATTCGGACATCGTGAAAATAGGTCCTAACTGAACTAACTATAAAGCAGCATCCTAATTGCCGTAACACATTATCAATCGGAGTTGGTTTCAGTTAGACAGTTCAACAACATTCATTGCGTTATTTACGTTGTCGAGCAGACAAATTTTTTGAACATATGAAGCAATGGATTAGCAATGTGATTCAAAATGAAACCAGTTCCGATTGATAATGTGTTACGCAATTAGGGTGCAGGGGCCGTACTATGACGTGAAAAAAGATCATGGATCCATCATGGTTCCAGTGTGAGAGAGAGACGGAGCTATATACGACCTATAGCACCATCCTTTTTTCTCAATGGAATCATGATGGATCCATGATCTTTTTTCACGTCATAGTACGGCCCCTGGTCTTATGTTTTTTATTTTTTTCAAATTACCATTATTTTCACCGTAAAAAGCAATTACCTAAACTGTCGGCGCCCAGCACCGCACTCAGTCTCGCTCTCACTCAGTCCCCTAGCAATATCGTACGAGAGAGATTTATAATAATAAAAAAAACCCTATGATAAGTGACATCTTCTGGCTGCAAGATTGCTACACAGACAAATGCTTTCAAACCTGTGGGTAAACGTACCTTTAAGCTATAGATAGAGAAATGCTGCATATGCAGTACCTAAGTCAGGCGCCCAGTGCCCAGTCCAACTTGACACTTAACGAGAGCGCTGCTTGCAAAAGGAGAAAAGCAAATTCAATACTTTCTAATTTAGTTCCTCATTTCGCCGCGTCTCAAGAAAAACTGGTCAGTTACACGATATCTATGTGATAAATGATAATGCACGTGGTAAAACACAAAGGGTATGCAAGCATTACTAATTGTTATACCTATTTCTTATCTTGTAAGGAAAATCATAATAAATAACAATTACGATATAATGAGCGATATCCTGTGCGATTTGATTAATTTAGTGTATCACACGCGTTAACGACTGTTCATGAAGGATAATTTGTACGATTGTTGTTTATGTTTACAGTAGGTACCATCGGCAAACTTTCCGGTGAACCACTTTTCAACCTTATTGCGTTAAAAATAAGGTCGAAAAGTGGTTCACCGGAAAGTTTGCCGATGGTACCTACAATTTGTTGTTTTATAATTCCATACATTATTTAATCTGTATACAATCAATAAGTCAACACAGCCTATCGCTAAACAATAATTGTAGGTACCATCGGCAAACTTTCCGGCGAACCACTTTTCAACCTTATTGCGTTAAAAATAAGGTCGAAAAGTGGTTCACCGGAAAGTTTGCCGATGGTACCTACAATTATTGTTTAATTCCATACATTATTTAATCTGTATACAATCAATAAGTCAACACAGCCTATCGCTACCCGCTGCTGATCCATTAATAAATATTCTAGTGAGTGATCCATTAAATATTTGCATGATCACTGCATGGTGGAATGTGTCTGCACTGAATTGTATATGTCTGCTTTTGTACCCACCACGTTTTATGGAAAAAATTCGGTCAAGAGCGAGTCGGACTCGAGCACTGAGGGTTGCGTTCCGATTTCTGAAAAAGTGTGCTATTTAGAGACATTGTTTTATTTTTCCTGTAATCTCTACATAAACTTCTATCACATAGAATAATTTCAGTTTTTTCTCTATGCAAACTTCGGAGATAAGGGGGGAATGGTATTTTTTTTTTACTTTTTTCATCAAAAGTCGAAAACTATGCGGCCTAAAAAAAAGAAAAAAAAAATGTTTGAGAATGTGCCAACAGCGCTCTTTCATATGATACCCCACATGCCCTAGTAGCCCCACTTCGATTTTTTAAGAACCCTTACAGTCCGTTGGCGTCGCAAAAAAAAAAAATCTTTCTTATTTGCAAAATAGTTGGGCAAACGTCAAATTTCAAGTTGATAGCAATAGACGGAAGGGACTTCCTGATCCAAACAATTGATTACGTATTTATTATTATTAATCATTTTATTTCAGAATAAAAAACATTCCATACATTGTTAGTAAATAATACTTATACCTATGTTAGTATTTATGTTACTGAATGCCAATATTCCATGGATCTGTCTACGAAACAGTAATATTTACCAATATGATTCAATAAATTTTCGGAACCTTATTTATCATTTCTATTTCATTTTCTGAGTAAAAATTATCTTTCACTGTGTCGCATTTGGAGCGTAGGTACATTTTGCAAGAAACACAATCTTATCTTACGGATATCGACGATAAATAAATTCGAGGATTCCGTGCGACACATGTAAGTAGTACGAAGTGTGACTAGGGCTACAATAATATCCACTTGATATCCCAGCCGATACAAATATTATCATTCTCATTGAAAATGTAATAATACTTAGTTAAATATCATTGTATTTAGTAGACATGTAGCCATTTGAGATACGATGAGACTATTCGGAATTGAATAAGTCACAATTTTCTTCATCTATCCATTATCGCCAGCCATTGTGCTGTTTTTAATAGGTCATTGGAATTACATATTTTCAATTACCAACTTAACTTGGAAAATGTTTTAATTTAAAATCTAGCTTTTACCAGCGGTTTCGCCCGCGTGGATGTCGAGAATTATCCCACGGTAACCGTATATTTTTTGGGGATTAAAGTAGCCTATGTGTAAAACCAGGGTGTCAGCTACCTCCATACCAAATTTTATCAAAATTGGTCACGCTGTTTGAGCGTGAAGAAGTAACAAACATACAAACACTCACAAACTTTCGCCTTTATAATATTAGTGTGATATCAAACATCAGCAGTAATATCAAGAATACAAAATTATAAAAAAGTAAGTTTAAAAACTAAAACCCGACTACTGAAAAATCACGCTCTAAAAAGTATGAAACAAGAAAATGTTCTCATCTGAAATTACAAAAAGACAGACAAATTTGACACGCAATCTGCACCCTAATTGCGTAACACTATCAATCGGAGTTGGTTTCATTTTGAAACAAATTGCTAATCCATTGCTTCATTATGTTCGAAAAATTTGTCTGCTCGACAACGTAAATAACGCAATGAACTGTCAAAATGAAACCAACTCCGATTGATAATGTGTTACGCAATTAGGGTGCAGTTCGATTTATGCCTTAGCATGACGTGTGACTCCGGATTTTTAATTTGTCTGTCTTTTCCTAATTTCAGATGAGAATATTTTCTTGTTTCATACTTTTTAGAGCGTGATTTTTATTTATTTTTATTGCTGCTGATGTTGTGCGACACCCGCAGCCTTCAGTAGTCAATTTCCTATTGCTTGCAAGTTTTTAGTGAATTAATGATGTTCCTGCATCATCATCATCATTCCTTGCCCTTATCCCAATTTATTTGGGGTCGGCGCAACACAATTGTCTTCTGTACATAATAAAAAAATTTTACTAGATCAAAAAAAAAAAATCCCTTGCATTCTTTGAATGTTTTTGCTCTCATTATGCAGCTTCTAAAGCCCAAACCGGCTCAATATTATACGTAGGTATGTTTGTTTATCCCCTACCTGAAACAGGAATTCGTTAATTTAAAAAATTATTATGTAAAAACTACATCATTTATTACAATCATTGCACTGGCGGACACAAAAAACTGCAAAGCAGTAAAAAGTGCTAATATTTTTACCCACTTTGTTGTTGCAATAAAGATTTTGTATTTGTATTTGTATTTGTATTTCTCAAATAAACGAGTTGTTTGAGTAAAACTGCGTGCGTGGGAGCACGTAAACGCTCACTCAGAATGGTATGGGTCGGCGAAAGATATTTGGTGATGATAAGTGGCAATATTTTAAAATATTACGTTATGAACAAATACTTATTATATCGTTTGCCGTTACATCATGCATAACATGACACCGTCATAAAATTCTACTCAGCAATCAGAGAATAAAAATATTATGTTTTTAATACAACCCTTCATCTTCTACAAAATAGTTCATGCATCGGTTTTTTAAAACTTTACTTAAATCAAATGTTCAACATGATTCTACAAAGTGAATGTTTTACATCGCTCTCTTGTCGGGCTTGTGCAAATATTATGCAATGTTGGCATATTAAGCACAACAAACAAAAATAGCACGTGCGTGTGTGCTTTTTCGGAGTATTTACAAAAAGAGAAGGCCTTTAGTATTCCACTAAAACGATAATTTTACTTTACATATTTACGGACTTGAAGTGTAATATATTATATTACTGTATGTGATGTATTACTGTCAGAATGATAACACTAATTACACTTGAACACTTTAGCCTCTGACCGACATCGTCATCAGCCAAGTGTCCTCCCACGCTCAGTACCTACCAATAACATTATTTATGATCATTGTCAAGACTTCTTAAGAGTACCTAATTACTGAAGAAAGTGATACTTCTTCAGCGGTGTCGAGAGACATTAACATCAGTTAAGTTATTAAGTGATTCGCCCGAGCGAGCGACCGGTCCACGAGGGGCCGCGGCCGTCGGTTCGCCCTTTACCGTTACATAGTACCTACTTGGTTACCATTTCACGGACATGCACTCTCCTAAACGAAGTGATGCAATCCGTAGACATGGATTTAATTAAGCGGCTCTGTGGCGCACCGTGAACATTATCACTTGCCGACAACGTTGAGATGCATAGCCCCTGGGTACGGCGTCACTGCTACCAGATGACGCCACGGAGGTAGTAAAAGGGGTCAAAGCTGTGTCGTTGATCCGAGAGTCTACTGCGGCTGCGGCGACTGCGCGGTGCGGTGAGGAAGGGACCGCGCTCCCCTCACACCCCACTTCACACCGGCCCCGCAGGCCTGCGCCCTACTCAACTGACGGTGCGCCCCACCGTCGTTCAGCATTCCGCACTCGACGCGAGGGCGAAGCGCACGCCCTGCTTTAAACGATCGCGTACGACGCGCCGCGCGCTCGCGGCTAGACGACCGCCATGTTTGACGTTTTCGGCTCCGTGAAGGGGCTTCTCAAGCTCGACTCTGTGTGCATTGACAACAATGTGTTCCGGCTACATTACAAAGCCACCGTGATCATATTGATCGCGTTTTCGCTGCTCGTCACGTCGCGGCAGTACATCGGCGACCCCATCGACTGCATTGTCGACGAGATCCCGCTTGCCGTCATGGACACGTACTGCTGGATCTACTCAACTTTCACAATTCCCAACCGGCTGGTGGGACGCGTCGGCAAGGATGTGGTGCAGGCTGGCGTCGCCTCGCACGTCGAAGGCCAGGACGAGGTGAAGTACCACAAGTACTACCAGTGGGTGTGTTTTGTGTTGTTCTTCCAAGCCATTTTGTTTTATGTGCCGCGATACCTGTGGAAAACATGGGAAGGGGGCCGCATCAAAATGTTAGTGCTCGACCTAAACTGCCCTGTAGTGGGAGACGAATGCAAGGACAGTCGCAAGAAGTTACTCGTCGACTACTTCCACACAAACCTGCACACGCAAAACTTCTACGCGTTCCGTTTCTTCATCTGCGAGGTGTTGAACTTCATCAACGTCGTCGGCCAGATCTTCTTCATGGATTTCTTCCTGGACGGAGAGTTCTCCACGTACGGCAGTGACGTGGTGAGCTTCACCGAGATGGAGCCGGAAGAGCGCGTGGACCCGATGGCCCGAGTGTTCCCTAAAGTGACCAAGTGCACCTTCCACAAATACGGTCCCTCGGGAACCGTGCAGAAGTTCGACGGCCTGTGCGTGCTGCCACTGAACATTGTCAACGAGAAGATCTACGTGTTCCTGTGGTTCTGGTTCATGATTCTGTCGATCCTGAGCGGAATCTCGCTGATTTACCGCATGGCCGTAGTAGCAGGTCCGCGCGTGCGCCTGTACCTGTTGCGCGCGCGCAGCCGCCTTGCCCCGCAGGCGCAGGTGGAGACTGTGGCACGCGAGTTGCAGATCGGAGACTGGTTCGTGCTCTACCAGCTCGGGAAGAACATCGACCCCCTCATCTACAAGGAGTTGATGGGCGAGCTGGCCGAGAAGTTCGAAGGGAAGGACAGTGTGTAGTCTGTCGGGGCGTGTGAAGCGGCTAGTGGACTTTGGGTCGTCCGTGTGACGTGTTAACAGTGATCGAAGGCCCGGTCCGCGTGGCCGGCGCGCAGCTACCTGCGCCCGCGCCGCGGACCGGGCGGGGCGCGCGGCGCACAAAGAGCGCCAGGAGCGGCTGCACGCCGGCATTCCATTACCCACGGCAGGCGCGGGGAACGACCTCCGCCGAGCCGCACTTGTTGTATTCCAGAATCGCTTTGAAACATTTTAACGCTACCGAAATTTAAGTAGGTGATAATATGACTCTTCCAAACGCAACACTGACTGAGTCGCGCCACATCGGGCGCGCGTGCATTTAGCGTAACGTTATTGGGGCATGTTTGTTTATACTAGTAGTCGTAGTTGTAGTTAGATCTCGTGCCTTCGTTTTTGTATTTTGTATTATTTGTGTGCGAGTGTATCATGTTGAAGGAACGTCTCATTGTGATATGTAATTATTATTAATCTAAATTAAGTGACTAGCGTGTACGAAATAGAACGTGTGGAAGTCTACACGATACGATATTGTATAAAGCAATAATAAAGCTATACTGTAATAAAACGCAACTGAACTATTAGTTATAAGATAAAGGCTAAGTATACAAAATGAAAGTCGACAATATTATACATATACCTACCTACATAAGTAATTCGTACTGATTTGTATTAAACTTTTTTACATTGATAAAATCGATAAATACCTGCGATCATGGTTGATATTTTCTGAATATATTTACTGCCACATTATTTTTGTATTATTTCGATAAGAACTTATTATAAGTGACGATTCAACTAATCTTGAAGTTAGCATTATCAAACTGCTTTGTTCAACAGCCTCGACTCGACACAAAGCAACAATGAGCACTACTAACGCCATCTCGTACAGTCATATAAAACTAGGCTTCATTATCATTGAGATAACAGATGGCGCTGTTATCAAAAGTCAATTGATTCTCTCCCTTCTGTCATTTAAAAAAATTCAAAAGCTGCTGATCTGAATAAGTACCACAAAAATTTTCAACAAAACAGGTTTAAACCAGAATTTAACTGTTTGTACCTGACAAGCCATACCTGTAAGTAATTGGTTAGGACAGCATGACTACAAATACAAAATACAAATACAAAATCTTTATTGCAACAACAAGTATTTACATTTCATGTGCAAGCCCTGTTTCCCAAACTAGCGTGAGCTGTATGTTGGGAATCAGTTCCTTCCAGATAAATATGTCGATCTAGTGTTACAATCATAACTTATAATAATTTATCTACTAATTAAGTTTATAACCAAAAGTTTACAATCTGCGAACTAAAAATAGTGTGTGTGTGTTTGTGTGTGTGTGTGGGTGAGTGTGTGTGTGCATGTGCATGTTTGTGGTTGTGGGAGTGCGTGTGTGTATGTGGCAATTTGAGAGTGGGTTTTGTGTTTTACTGCTTTATTTTTATTTTAAAATTAGGAATAGATTTTCTATTTCGTCGTAATTTAATGGTTTCAGCCATAATTTTATTTTATTTTTAAACTGATAGTTAGATAATTGTTTGGTTTTATGAGCTATATTAAGTTTATTGTACAATCTAGGTGCTACATTGTTATAATGATGTTGGGCAAATTTGCTTTTTACTCTAGGGATTGGGCATTCGTCTCTTCTTTTGCCAGAAGGTATTAGATAGGGTACTGTGTTTTTATGATATTTACGTAAACATTGATACACAAACAACTTTCTGACAGACAGAACATCGGCCTTATCATAAACAGAATCTGTAGGATGTTGAAACGGTAGCGAGAGAAGTACTTTGAGCACAACACGCTGCGCCCTCTCAAGTTCAAGAAGATGTGTTTTGGCTGCCGAACCCCAGGAACATATACAATAGGTTATTACGCATTCTGCCAAGGCTTTGTAGGTGTGAATCAAAAGTTTTAAATCTGGTATCAATCTCAAGTCTTTAAAAATGTAAATGAGTTTCCTTAGTCGGTTGCTAACTGCAGTTATGTGCTTCTTCCAACATAGTTTGTCGTCAATATTTACTCCTAAGTATTTAATTTCTGTGGATCTAACTAACGTGGCGCAGTTACAGCGTGGCAAAAGAGTATTGTAAGATCTGTTACAAGGGTAGGAATGTATGCGAACTAGCAAGTTTTTTGGTGAAGATGCTTTGGTTTTGCTGAAACATAGAACTTTTGTTTTGTCAGTGTTTAGCGTTAATAAACTATCTTCAAGCCAAGAGGTGACCACAGACATGCCTTCCTCAGCAATTTGTTTAACACTCTCCCAAGTGTCACTATGAAACAGTATGACAGTGTCATCAGCAAACATTTGAATATCAGCACCCTTTATTTGACATTTACAGAGTTCGTTAATGTAGGTTAGAAACAATGTCGGGGCTAGCGTACTGCCCTGTGGCACGCCATATGATCCCCCACTAAAATTACTGAAACAATCTTCAACTCTAACGCATTGTTGCCTTTCTACAAGGTAATCCTCTAACCACAAAAGAGCATTCCCCCTGATACCAACGTTCTCTAATCGTGTTAGGAGGATTGGAATAGATACAGTATCGAACGCCTTCTGTAAGTCTAGAAAGACTCCTATACATTTGCTGTTCTTATCAAGATGAGCCGTAATCTTAGATGTAAGCTCTAAAACAGCATCATCTGTGGAACGATTGGCACGAAATCCATGCTGATTTTCGCTTAGGAATTTATTGCTTTCCAGGTAGTTGATTAGTCGTTTGTTCATAATTTTTTCTATTATCTTAGAGAGGGTACTTAATAGAGAAATGGGCCTATAGTTGGTGGCCATAAACTTATCCCCTGATTTGAAAATGGGGCAAACTATAGCACGTTTAAATATTTTAGGGAAAACTCCGTGTTCAAAGCTCAAATTAGTTAAGTAAGCTATTGGCTCAGCAACGACAGTACGAAAAGTTTTAAGGATAGATGCTGTGATTTTGTCTTGACCTGGAGCGCTATGCGTCTTAAGGCTACTGATAACTTCCATCACTTCAGCTGGGTCTGAAAAGCGTAGTCCCATGGAGTTTATGGGATCCTTCTGTGTTTTGGCTTTTTGAGACAGAGTTACCTCATCCGTGCCCAATTTTTGTAGGGTCTTATTAGCAAGATTGGCTCCCACCGACGTAAAGAACTCATTTACTTCGTCTAGAGACTCAGTAGCATTCGTTTTTAAATTGAGTAGTTCTTTGGCTGATACATTGGACTTCTTCATATTGCATAATTCCTTAATCGTATTCCAGGTTTCTTTAAGATTATTTTTACTTTTTTGTAGTTTGTCAGTGTAGTAGTTTTTTTTTAGTGCTTTTATAATTTTTTTTAAAGTATTTCTGTAAGCTGTGTATTTATCTCTAATTTCTTTATTATTAGCATTAGTTTTTAAGGTTTTATGCATTTTATTTCGTTTTCTTATAGATTTTACAACTCCTATGGTAATCCACGGTTTTAGTGGACTGTTACGTCTAGAAATTTTTCTTACTTTAGTGTTAGCATTTATCACGTTTTCAAGTTTTGTTGTTAACACTATAGCTGCCTGGTTAACATCTGTTGTCGAATATAATTCGTTCCATGATTCATTTGCCAGGTCGTCATTTATACCGTCAAGATCGATATCAATCTTACGAACGAACGTATTTTTTTTGGAAATAGAACCATAATCTATACGTAATAAAATCGGTGAGTGATCCGTTAGTTCATCAAAAACAAAACATTGTGTCTTAGCAAATGATTTTATCATAAAATGATCAAGACATGCATTTAATCTCGTGGGACAGTCAACCCCTTGCCTTAGGCCATGACTGGCCATTAGATTGAGGTATTTAGCAGAATTGGCATTTATATTATTAGGCATGATATCCAGGTTTAAATCACCAGTTAGAATGACATTGCTAGTTCCAGAGCATTGGTTTAATATATTATCTAGCGAATTTAGGTAGTTGAGTGTGTTTTTGAAACTGGGTGGACGATAAGTACATATAATATTTATCTCATCCTTGATGTTAACTACAATACAATTTCCTTCAGAACACACTGGTTCAAACGAAGTCGCCTCAAGTTCCTCACGGACATACACCACTACCCCGTCATTCTGATTTAAAGAGACACAAGATTTAAACAGCTTATAGTTATTTATATTTGGTATCAATAGGTGTTCATTTGTCCAACATTCCGTTAAAACTAGGACATCAATCATATTGTTAAATTGTGTAAGAAAAATAAGAAATATATCAAGATTGGCTTTTATACTTCTTATGTTAACAGTCAGAATTGAAAACGATTTATTACTAGAACAAGGTATTAGTTGCGAATATTCAACAGGATCTTTTAGCCGTTTGCACTCAATACCTTGGCTATCAACGTCTTGAATAATTGTAGAATTAATTGTATTGAATTTTTATACAAAAAAAAAGTTCTGTGACACAGTTAATTTTCAATGAAATTGATTTAGCTTTGTTCTCAATAAACAAGATATTTTCTTTGCAAATCAAAGTAATTAGAGTTTGTTTACAGTACTTAGTTTTAATGGACTTTAAGTTATAAAAAGTATTCACATAAATGCTAGGTAAATAAAGACAGTAATTAAGGTTTGGTTGCGAATTAATTGTGTTTGTGTTGTTAGGTGATTTAATTAGGTGATAGGTACGTGTTTCGTGTGATATTGTTACTGAATGTATGATTAAGAAAAATGTTAGCCGGTGTGAGTGGTGTGAATAGTGTGAATGTGTTGACGTATGCGAAAAAATGGAGATTGCAAACTTGAATAACAGTAAATCAAAAAAATATAAAATATCTACGATAATTTACATTCAATTTCGAGATAAACATTATTCAAATTTGGCATTTTATTAGCTAGATCAGTAAGTACCAGATTTATCCAGCCAAAATTATTTATAGTTTTCCGAAATTCAAAAACTCCTAATTATTGGGTAATTGTCAATAATGTGTCAATTAAATAATTATTAGGTAATACAAATGATCGTGTAATTAGAATTACTCATTAGTAGCGTCATAAATACCTACCAATAAATCAATATCAATGACAGCAACAACGGAACTGAAATGGGAAATACATGACATAGTACCTCTACCTACCGATTTACCACTACTTTTATCCTGATCGACCATATTCATCATAGGGGTGACGTAGGTTCATAGATATATGAAATATTTCTATGACTGTAACGTATAAAGTTGCGTTACCTTTAAAATACCTACGAAGCAACGTAACACAACAACAGCTGTTGTTACGTATTAGTTAGACGTACGCACTCATGCGTAAAGTACGCCTACCACAACACAAAATACAAATATAACTAAGTACCTACTAATGTAGTACCTACTTTAAGATACTATTATGTGGAACATGCGGCGTGTCGACCATGGGGATGTCAGTCAGTGAATGTCAGTAATAAATAATGTTAGGTTATTTTGATTTAGTCTTCGTTCGTCCTGAAGTTTTGTCCCACATTTTTAATAATGCGGTAGAATGGACTTACGAAAAACTAATTTTATTCGGTGTGTGAATAAGGTTTTTGTTGGTGTACCGGATAATGGGCATTTTTAAGGTAAGAAAATCTTTTGATGCCTCCAAAAATGATGAAACCATGATGAAAGTTGTTATCAGAATAACCCCATTCTACCATACGTTACCCTTTTTTGCTGATTGTACAAACAAGAAAGTTTGGCATATAATGTACCTAAAATGTGCCAATCAATCAATCAGATTGGCAGATTCATTGATTGGCACATTTTTTTTTTAATTGTGCCGTAGAAAGAATATAAAATAGGACGAAGCAGGAATAAAGGAAGGCAGGAAGGAAGCTGTTCGACCCAGGATTTTTTATGTAGGCCAAAACTCAGTGGGCGTTTCCTTCGTCCCAAAATATAATTTTAATTATTATATTCCGGATTCGTCCTATTGTACATGTATAATTTTTTCTAAGGCCCATATTTTTTTTTTGTATATGCCAAACTTTCTTGTTTGTACAGTCAGCAAAAAAGGGTTACGTATTATTAAAAATGTGCGACAAAACTTCAGGACGAACGAAGAATAAATCGTTATTTTGTATGTCCTTATGTGCACGTACGGTAGTGATTTTCATTTGTTTATAATCAAAATTTCCTCGCTTTGAAAAGGGTTAAATACTACGCATTCTACAGTCACACATTGGAGTTTGTTTTAAATATTAGCCATGCTTTTTAACCGACTTCAAAAAGAAGGAGGTTCTGAATTCGTCGGAACCTTTTTCTTTTTTTTTTTTATGTATGTTCCCCGATTACTCGAAGATGGCTGGACCGATTTGGATTTTTTTTTTGTTCGAAAGGGTATACTTCCCAGGTGGTCCCATGATCATCAAGTCAGGATCTGATGATGGGATCCTGGGAAATAGAGAGAACTCTTCCAATTTTATAGGCACACTTGAAGCGATTTCGATAGTTTTTGGAAGAGTACTTTCTCGGAGTGGTCCCATTTCAATTTGGTGAAGATCTGATGAAGAACTTCTGTGATAGGCAACGGAACTCCTCAATAAATGATAGCAAATGGACTGGGATTACTGAAATCTCATGTCTGTTTATTTTTTACACCAGTTCATAACATAACATCACGCCGCCGGTACGCTGTGAAGGGGTAAGCACATGTGAACCACTATAAAAACTTTTTTACAAAAAAATACAACCGAATTCCAAAAACAACTACAAAGTGAAAAATAACTTTAATTTCGGAAGTCGGTGTCTAGTTAAATGTATTTTCGTTTTTTGCCACCGACTTCCGAAATTAAAGTTATTTTTCACTTTGTAGTGTTGTTTTTGGAAGTCTGTTGTATTTTTTTGTAAAAAAGTTTTTATTTTTCACTTTTTAGTTGTGGTACCTACCCCACACAAATTCTAACACCACTACCTGCAAAACAAACTAGAACATCATCCATATAAAAGTGGGGAAAAAATACGTATTATTGAAGCTAACTCAAAAACTACCGAAGCAAAGTTAATCAATTTTATATGGGACCAACTGTGATGTATACCCTCTCGAATAAAACAAAAAAATCCTCATCGGTCCAGCCATCTTCGAGTAATCGGGGAACATACATTAAAAAAAAAAAATTTAAAAAAAAAATAAAGGTTCCGACGAATTGAGAACCCCTCCTTTTTGAAGTCGGTTAAAAAAGTGAAAAATAAAAACTTTTTTACAAAAAAATACAACCGACTTCCAAAAACAACACTACAAAGTGAAAAATAACTTTAATTTCGGAAGTCGGTGGCAAAAACGAAAATACATAATATAATCAGACACCGACTTCCAAAACTAAAGTTATTTTTCACTTTGTAGTGTTGTTTTTGGAAGTCGGTTGTATTTTTTTGTAAAAAAGTTTTTTATAAATACAAATCTTTTGTAGGCCGTTTTACTGAATTTGTTCCAAACATGAATTGAACCTACGCAAATGATTCATCCACTGCACAAGTGCAAAAAAAGTGATAATAACAAATTGTTCGATTAGAACAGGTTCCAAACGAACAATTTGTTATTATCACTTTTTAGGGTTCTGTAGCGCTATTCTGTAAATATCTCACCGTGAAAACATGAGTGAAGTGATCTTAAAGTGAGCTGTCAATACTGTCAACCCCCAGCATCAGGTGGAATGACGGCTCACGTCACGCTCACTTTACCTGAGTTATCACGGTGAGATGTTTACAGAATAGCACTACGGTACCCGAAGAGTGTCAAATTAACCCCATTACTAAGCCCATTACTAAGCATTAAAAAACCCCATTACTAAGCCTCCGCTGTCCGTTCATCTGTATGTCAGCGGGCTGTATTATCTCATCATGAATCGTAATCAGCTAATAATAAAAATAAAATAAAGTTAAAAATTAAAAGGGATCCCTCATAAAAGAATCGTTTTTTTTTTACTAAAGTTAAAAATGTATGTATTTAATCTAGTTTTTCTAACTGAACATACAGCCGTGCTCATACAGAGGAGCTCGTGGCTAAGTAATAACAGCCGCACGGGTCGATCCATCAGGATAAGCTACGCTTGCCGGGGTTGGTCAGTGGATGGGTGACCATTCTTTACATTTTATTTTATTTTTATTTTATTTATTTTCGGAAGGCTTACAGACTAATAACATTATAATAACAATAATATAAAACTAAATTGCTATTTACAAGCCTCCACATACCGAGACTCCTCCGTGCCTCGGAAAGCACGTTAAGCCGTTGGTCCCGGCTGTCATTCGTGGATCTTTGACAGTCGTTACGGGTCGTCAGAAGCCCGAAAGTCTGACAACCAGTCTTACCAAGGGGTATCGTATTACCCAGTTACTGGGTTGTGGAGGTCAGATAGGCAGTCGCTCCATGTAAAATACTGGTATTCAGCTGCATCCGGTTAGACTGGAAGCCGACCCCAATATAGTTGGGAAAAGTCTATGCAGATTGTTTGATACAGCTGTGCTGCTGGACAGTTTGTTGCGCCACTTCTTCCCAGCTAAAGCACTAGGAAGTGGTGAAGGTCGGGTGTTTTGTGGGACTGTCTTATGCTGTGCTACGTAATTATGACGTTCGAAAAGTGCTGATTGGCTGATTCTCAGCTTAATTTAAATAAATGACTTTTGATTCGTAGTGTTAAATATTGTAGGTACAGTCGCCAGCACATCAAGCTACTACAATCTGTCAAATTTCTTTAATAGATTTTCATCTTTATCGCCTTACCAGTAGGTTCAAGGTTGATTGGGAAAATTTGACAGTTTCGGGTAGTGAGTGAGGGACCTTACGTCACTTACGTGTGCGAGTCCGACTTGCACTTGAACAATGTTTAAAACATTAGCTGACCTATTGGCGATCGCACGTACATTGATATCATAACATAAACATAACATCACGCCCATTTACCCAAAGGGTTGGACAGAGGTGTACACGTGGTACAAATCCAGACTCCTAGGCCTAGCTACTACTATGAAATTCCAGATGAAAAACTCAATAACACTGCCCGACACTGGTCACAAGCGCTACTGCACACTAGTGGTCACAAGCGCTACTGCGTGCTAGTGGTCACAAGCGCTACTGCGTGCTAGTGGTCACAAGCGCTACTGCGTGCTAGTGATCACAAGCGCTACTGCGTGCTAGTGGTCACAAGCGCTACTGCGTGCTAGTGGTCACAAGCGCTACTGCGTGCTAGTGGTCACAAGCGCTACTGCGCACTAGTGATCACAAGCGCTACTGCGTGCTAGTGGTCACAAGCGCTACTGCGTGCTAGTGGTCACAAGCGCTACTGCGTGCTAGTGATCACAAGCGCTACTGCGTGCTAGTGGTCACAAGCGCTACTGCGTGCTAGTGGTCACAAGCGCTACTGCGCACTAGTGGTGACAACAAGCACTACTGCGTGCTAGTGGTCACAAGCGCTACTGCGCGCTAGTGGTCACAAGCGCTACTGCATACTAGTTAGTGGTCACAACAAGCACTACTGCGTGCTAGTGATCACAAGCGCTACTGCGTGCTAGTCGTCACAAGCGCTACTGCATACTAGTTAGTGGTGACAACAAGCACTACTGCGTGCTAGTGGTCACAAGCGCTACTGCGCGCTAGTGGTCACAAGCGCTACTGCATACTAGTTAGTGGTCACAACAAGCACTACTGCGTGCTAGTGATCACAAGCGCTACTGCGTGCTAGTGGTCACAAGCGCTACTGCATACTAGTTAGTGGTCACAACAAGCGCTACTGCGTGCTAGTGGTCACAAGCGCTACTGCGTGCTAGTGATCACAAGCGCTACTGCGTGCTAGTGATCACAAGCGCTACTGCGTGCTAGTGGTCACAAGCGCTACTGCATACTAGTTAGTGGTCACAACAAGCACTACTGCGTGCTAGTGATCACAAGCGCTACTGCGCGCTAGTGGTCACAAGCGCTACTGCATACTAGTTAGTGGTCACAACAAGCACTACTGCGTGCTAGTGATCACAAGCGCTACTGCGCGCTAGTGGTCACAAGCGCTACTGCATACTAGTTAGTGGTCACAACAAGCACTACTGCGTGCTAGTGATCACAAGCGCTACTGCGTGCTAGTGGTCACAAGCGCTACTGCATACTAGTTAGTGGTGACAACAAGCACTACTGCGTGCTAGTGGTCACAAGCGCTACTGCGCGCTAGTGGTCACAAGCGCTACTGCATACTAGTTAGTGGTCACAACAAGCACTACTGCGTGCTAGTGATCACAAGCGCTACTGCGTGCTAGTGATCACAAGCGCTACTGCGTGCTAGTGGTCACAAGCGCTACTGCATACTAGTTAGTGGTCACAACAAGCACTACTGCGTGCTAGTGATCACAAGCGCTACTGCGTGCTAGTGATCACAAGCGCTACTGCGTGCTAGTGGTCACAAGCGCTACTGCGCGCTAGTGGTCACAAGCGCTACTGCATACTAGTTAGTGGTCACAACAAGCACTACTGCGTGCTAGTGATCACAAGCGCTACTGCGTGCTAGTGGTCACAAGCGCTACTGCGTGCTAGTGGTCACAAGCGCTACTGAATACTAGTTAGTGGTCACAACAAGCACTACTGCGTGCTAGTGATCACAAGCGCTACTGCGTGCTAGTGATCACAAGCGCTACTGCGTGCTAGTGGTCACAAGCGCTACTGCGTGCTAGTGGTCACAAGCGCTACTGCATACTAGTTAGTGGTCACAACAAGCACTACTGCGTGCTAGTGATAACAAGCGCTACTGCGTGCTAGTGATCACAAGCGCTACTGCGTGCTAGTGGTCACAAGCGCTACTGCGCGCTAGTGGTCACAAGCGCTACTGCATACTAGTTAGTGGTCACAACAAGCACTACTGCGTGCTAGTGATCACAAGCGCTACTGCGTGTTAGTGGTCACAAGCGCTACTGCGTGCTAGTGGTCACAAGCGCTACTGCATACTAGTTAGTGGTCACAACAAGCACTACTGCGTGCTAGTGATCACAAGCGCTACTGCGTGCTAGTGATCACAAGCGCTACTGCGTGCTAGTGGTCACAAGCGCTACTGCATACTAGTTAGTGGTCACAACAAGCACTACTGCGTGCTAGTGATCACAAGCGCTACTGCGCGCTAGTGGTCACAAGCGCTACTGCATACTAGTTAGTGGTCACAACAAGCGCTACTGCGTGCTAGTGATCACAAGCGCTACTGCGTGCTAGTGGTCACAAGCGCTACTGCATACTAGTTAGTGGTCACAACAAGCACTACTGCGTGCTAGTGATCACAAGCGCTACTGCGCGCTAGTGGTCACAAGCGCTACTGCATACTAGTTAGTGGTCACAACAAGCACTACTGCGTGCTAGTGATCACAAGCGCTACTGCATACTAGTTAGTGGTCACAACAAGCACTACTGCGTGCTAGTGATCACAAGCGCTACTGCGTGCTAGTGGTCACAAGCGCTACTGCATACTAGTTAGTGGTGACAACAAGCACTACTGCGTGCTAGTGGTCACAAGCGCTACTGCGCGCTAGTGGTCACAAGCGCTACTGCATACTAGTTAGTGGTCACAACAAGCACTACTGCGTGCTAGTGATCACAAGCGCTACTGCGTGCTATTGATCACAAGCGCTACTGCGTGCTAGTGGTCACAAGCGCTACTGCGCGCTAGTGGTCACAAGCGCTACTGCATACTAGTTAGTGGTCACAACAAGCACTACTGCGTGCTAGTGGTCACAAGCGCTACTGCATACTAGTTAGTGGTCACAACAAGCACTACTGCGTGCTAGTGATCACAAGCGCTACTGCGTGCTAGTGATCACAAGCGCTACTGCGTGCTAGTGGTCACAAGCGCTACTGCGTGCTAGTGGTCACAAGCGCTACTGCATACTAGTTAGTGGTCACAACAAGCACTACTGCGTGCTAGTGATAACAAGCGCTACTGCGTGCTAGTGATCACAAGCGCTACTGCGTGCTAGTGGTCACAAGCGCTACTGCGCGCTAGTGGTCACAAGCGCTACTGCATACTAGTTAGTGGTCACAACAAGCACTACTGCGTGCTAGTGATCACAAGCGCTACTGCGTGTTAGTGGTCACAAGCGCTACTGCGTGCTAGTGGTCACAAGCGCTACTGCATACTAGTTAGTGGTCACAACAAGCACTACTGCGTGCTAGTGATCACAAGCGCTACTGCGTGCTAGTGATCACAAGCGCTACTGCGTGCTAGTGGTCACAAGCGCTACTGCATACTAGTTAGTGGTCACAACAAGCACTACTGCGTGCTAGTGATCACAAGCGCTACTGCGCGCTAGTGGTCACAAGCGCTACTGCATACTAGTTAGTGGTCACAACAAGCACTACTGCGTGCTAGTGATCACAAGCGCTACTGCGCGCTAGTGGTCACAAGCGCTACTGCATACTAGTTAGTGGTCACAACAAGCACTACTGCGTGCTAGTGATCACAAGCGCTACTGCGCGCTAGTGGTCACAAGCGCTACTGCATACTAGTTAGTGGTCACAACAAGCGCTACTGCGTGCTAGTGGTCACAAGCGCTACTGCGTGCTAGTGATCACAAGCGCTACTGCGTGCTAGTGATCACAAGCGCTACTGCGTGCTAGTGGTCACAAGCGCTACTGCATACTAGTTAGTGGTCACAACAAGCACTACTGCGTGCTAGTGATCACAAGCGCTACTGCGCGCTAGTGGTCACAAGCGCTACTGCATACTAGTTAGTGGTCACAACAAGCACTACTGCGTGCTAGTGATCACAAGCGCTACTGCGCGCTAGTGGTCACAAGCGCTACTGCATACTAGTTAGTGGTCACAACAAGCACTACTGCGTGCTAGTGATCACAAGCGCTACTGCGTGCTAGTGGTCACAAGCGCTACTGCGTGCTAGTGGTCACAAGCGCTACTGCGCACTAGTGGTGACAACAAGCACTACTGCGTGCTAGTGGTCACAAGCGCTACTGCGCGCTAGTGGTCACAAGCGCTACTGCATACTAGTTAGTGGTCACAACAAGCACTACTGCGTGCTAGTGATCACAAGCGCTACTGCGCGCTAGTGGTCAAAAGCGCTACTGCTTATGACCACTAGACAAACACGTTTCATGTATCTACTTATTTACAGACGAAAGTATACAAATGACTAGAGAGTTAGTGCTATTTTCTTTGCCTTCCACTCACGCAATAACTCCCCCGCCGACGTCGTCAGATTTGCCCTGAACGCGCGACGGGGTGCCTAGCCAAAACCAAAATATTTCTATGAACCAATCGTAAACTAATGACTGTTTCTTAAAGTCGATAGACTAGGCTAGATTACGAATTTTATTTTAGAACAATAGATGACTTAGTTTTTTTTTCAATACCTAAAAAAAAATGTATTACCGCCAATAAAAAACAATTCAATATTATATCAAAATCTAAAGCGATAACTACACCTAACCACCTTTTCAAAGAACCTGGAACGCGAGGGGTGGGTCCGCACAAAAAATTAAAAAAAAATAAAAAGTAAGAGCCGATACGCGCGCGGTTTCACCGTTCGTTCCGGACAACTTTGGTGCACTTGTAAATCGAGGAATTCGTTCCGGGCAACTTTGGGACGTTTATCGCGTGAGAGGGTATACAATGCAAATAAAATATTTCCACGTGCATGATCTTTACAGATGGCGATAGTGTGATGAGCAGCTTTCGTGGAGAAGCTCCAGGTATAGACAAATCAGCGGACTCATTGCGTAACACACCAAAAATGGCAATGGCTCGCAATACCTTTTATTTGACCGTTTTATTTACATTGTAGAGCAATGAAGTAAGGGATGTCAAAATGAAAGCCATTATTGCAATCGATTGGCATTTAATGTCTGTTACTCAATTACTCCGCAACTTTCATTTTCGGTGGTAACTGAGATGGCAACCTACATTTTAGATGGCAACAGAGATGGCAACCTACATTTTAGATGGCAACAGAGATGGCAACCTACATTTTAGATGCAACAGAAATGGCAACCTACATTTTAGATGGCAACTGAGATGGCAACCTACATTTTAGATGGCATCTGAAATGGCAACCTACATTTTAGATGGCATCTGAGATGGCAACCTACATTTTAGATGGCAACTGAGATGGCAACCTACATTTTAGATAGCATCTGAGATGGCAACCTACATTTTAGATGGCAACTGAGATGGCAATCTACATTTTAGGTGGCAACTGAGATGGCATTAACCTACATTTTAATTTTCATTCACAACTTTTTACTTTGTACTATGTGTTAAGAAAAGTAAATAAGTAAATAGCTAAGACAAAGAATATGTATCTAAACAAAGACGAAACGTGTGAAATATTTCACTGAGCCATCAGTGTTGTCGGTCGTGATGTTTGCCTGCGCCGGCGCAACGTTCCGGGAAGTCCTCGATTACCTGGCTAGAACAAACTGTGGGACCACCTTTGTTCGATTGGACACGGTACACGTACACACACACGCTACACAATATATTTCTTACTTGTATTGCTTTTTATGCAGACTGTTAAGTGAACTCTTAAGGCTCCCGCAGACAGGCGCAACGCGACAGCGCGACGCGATTTTAGTAGAAAGTTCTATGAAAACTTCATAGAAATTGTTCTACTAGAATCGCGTTGCATCGTCGCTTCACGCCTGTCTGCGGGAGCCTTCACAGCATCTCCAAATCAAATTTTATTCGCTATCAACTGGAACTTAACTTACTTAGATATACATATTTGATATGTGATGTGGCAACAAAAATTTTGTTGTGTAATGTATTTTGTTTTTGTTTGTTATTTTCTGTTGTTTCTATGTTTAATCTTCACGCTGTTTGTACCGTTTCGTAAATTTTATACATAACTTTATATAAGTGGAAGCTTGTAATTGGCCTTCTTCTACATATCTCTTCTTGAATGTATTGAATGTATTAGCTGTAAGTTTTCTTAAAATTAATAAAATAAAATAAAATAAATAAACTTCATTATTTTCATATGTAGAAATCCAGTGAGACGGAGAGCATCCGATCTAATCTTCAATTGAAAGCTAAAGAGTTTGTTTATTTGAACACGCTAATCTCTGGACTACCAGTCGAATTTGAAAAATTATTTTTGCATTTCATAGCCAATTCATGAGGAAGGCTATAGGCTATTTGTCATCAAGCTACGATCATTAGGAGCCGAGCAAACAGACAAAAAGTCAGAAAGAACGTTAAGCGAAAACGAAGTAATAGCGCGGGCAGGCGATGCGACGCGACGGGGTGGCTCTGAGCTGAGGAACAAGAAATTTCACGCGGTTGAAGTCGCCGGCTGAAGCTAGTACCAGCACAAAGGTACCTAAATAATGAGCTTGATGTTTCTGTAAGTATGTAGTACTTATGTATTTCTAAGACACTGCTTCAAGGATTACAAAACAACAAGTATCAAGTAGGTACCTACACGTAAAGTACATAAGTACACCTACAAATATGTAACTCAAGTATTTACCTAGAAAGGTACTAGTTAAAGTTCTGCGAATTGTAAGTTTCAAGTACCTAGGTATGATACCTAGGTAGAGTGCTTGAAAATGAAATTTAGTGTTAAAGTGTATCAATGTACTCAACGTGGACATTCACCACCATGCCACACTTGTGATGACACGGGCCATTTATAAAGCCTGTTATTGTCCCACTGCTGGGCAAAGGCCTCTTCTCATACAGAGAAGGCACGAGCATTGATAACCACGCTTGTTCAAGACGGCCAGGTCTCCTCACGGTGTTTTCCTCTCATGTCAGTAGTGTCCAAGATAAACTCAGAAAGTAGATATGAATGAAATAAGCCGCTTTCGTACTCGCTCGGATCACTGCGTGTACGGGCCGTTTGAATTGCTGCAATTATCAGAAAATACATGTTTTCATTATTGGTTGGTCCCTTTTCTAAGGTAGGAATTCGTACAGCTGATGGCCAAGGGACTTAAACATAACTGGGTGTAGCTTCACCTCTGCCGAGCTCTTCAGAGAATGTAGGCGTGATATCTTTGACATATCTAGAGAAGAGACCCGGGCCCGGGTCCCGGACCTTTGACATATCTAGAGAAGAGACCCGGGCCCGGGTACCGGACCTTTGACATATCTAGAGAAGAGACCCGGGCCCGGGTCCCGGACCTTTGACATATCTAGAGAAGAGACCCGGGCCCGGGTCCCGGAACTTTGACATATCTAGAGAAGAGACCCGGGCCAGGCTCCCGGACCTTTGGAAGGCGTACGAGTGGCTGCATGAAGCCAACTCTCATAGGATTTTTATTAACAAACGTGATTTTATTATAAAGCTACGTATTATTTCGTTAAATATATTAACTATCGCACTGGTTTCAAGCCCAAGGATTATCTGCAAGCATGCAAACTTCATAGTATGCTGCCACTGGAGAACAGACGTATGATTCTGGACATGCTTTTTCTTTATAATATATGTAGTGGGGAGATTGAGAGTACCGCTTTAAGTGATCTAGTTCTGAGATTGAGTGTTCCGTCTCGACGGACTAGGCACACACATTTATTCGATGTACCGCGCAGTGGTACAAACTACGCTCAAAATTCTGTCATTAGTAGGATATTAAGAAACTTTAATAAGAAATTTTCTCATCTTGATATATTTAACACCAAAAAAGGTACATTCAGGAAACTAATGGTAGCTTCTGTATGCGACGATTTGACTAATATTTCTAAATAGAGTCAACTCTATTACCATTCTTACATTCAAATGTAGGAATCCATACACTACTATAACACTTCACACACACACACACACACACACACACACACACACACACACACACACACACACATCCCCGCACACACTTTGAAATGCTTGCTTAGATGGTTCTACTCGTAGCATGTCATCCTGTTGTTCTGATGCATGTAATCAGTGTTGCTATAAATTGTAAATCCATAATTGGCTGTAAGATTGGTTTTATCTATTTAAGTAAAATTGTTAAAGAGCTGTGGATTTTGTAATAAATAAATAAATTAGTTGAGGCTGTAATACACTAGAGACAGGTACCTCGGTCTATACAATTCTATCTTCATACAACAAACATACAATTATGAATAAAATAAAATACAACCAAATATACAAATAAACCCACTGCCACAATGCTGCATAGAATAATTATTGTTTTATGAATAAATGAAATGAAATGAATGAATGATTACAATAAACTCTATTTATTTAAACAATGACTACATTACATCTAGTAATATAATGTATTACTCATTGTTTTATGTAAGTAGGTAAGTATTATTTTTGATAATAAACTACCTAGAGGAAATGAGAAAATTCCGGTCAAGTGTGAGTCACTGAGTCACTCACGCGCACACTCCTACGTAAAAGATACCGTTATTTAGCCTCAACAGACTGGTGACCGCGGCATACTTGTCTATGGGAAAAAGCTTGCGAGGCCGAGGCCGGTCCGTGGATAGGTGACCATCTTAGACCACTCCGTGCCTCCGGAAAGCCGTTTGGTCCCGGCTGTCATTCGTAGATCTTTGATTTGACGTTACGTCACTCGTTACAGGTCGTCAGAAGCTCAAGTCTGACAACCAGTCTGTGTCCTATGCGTGTAAGATGCATCCAAATCATTATTTTAACTTAGCCGCGCGTGAGCCGGGCCAAGTGCCGAGTCAATGTCCAAAGGTAGCACAACACACAGTTTGAAGAACTTCAATCTACAGGCAGTACGCAAGAAGATGGTGGAACCATTTTAAAGCAAATAAAAGGATTTTAATTAGATTAGAGGCAAGGAGAGTTACGGATACTCGTATACGTATACTCTCCGACAGTGCCTCCGTACTCCAATCCTTACAGAGAAAACACATCTCCTCGAGACTTACACTAGAATGTCACATTGCACTGGAGCGTATAGCGGTACCAAACCGCAATACTGTGACACTGCAATGGATAAAAGGACACAGCGGATCACTGGGTAATGACGCAGCTGACGATTTAGCTAGGAGAGCATCTAGCACGTCAGTCTGTGGACCTGAACCAATTGTACCCATCCCCTTCAACCAGTTACGCAGGTGGCTACAGGAGTCCACTCATACACAGGCGGAGAGTTGGTGGTCCTCGACACCAGGATGCAGGCAGTCTAGGGAGGCCATGCCATCTATAGATGGCAAGCTAACCAGACGTCTGTTACGCCTGGACAGGCATAGTTTGCGCCTGGTGACGGGAACTATCACAGGACACTGCTCACTAAACAAACACTTCCACACAATGGGAATAACGGACAGTCCTCTGTGCAGGGCCTGCCTGGAGGCTGAGGAAACCGTAACGCATGTGCTCTTTGATTGCACAGGCGTCACCCAGATTAGAACTAAAACTCTTGGAACACCCAGATCTTTCGCAGATGTTTTGAACAGACTTGGAGACTTGATCGACTTCTGGAATGAGGTGGGCTGGTTGGAATAACCCCCCACTCCCCCTGAAGGCCGCTATGGCCCACGCACAATGGTCCACATGAAGGACTAAGTGCGGAAACCATACCTTCTAACTAGGAACTAGGAAGGATTTTAATTTTTGAAGATCATGGCCAACAAACACTACAAAGAAATAGGGCGAAGGCATAATAATAGGTCTTTACCTATGAAATTGCCGTTTTGTATGAAAAAATTTAAACGAATTTTTTTCATGCATTTTTTATTTGTATTAATAGAAGTAATCACCCATGCAATCAATGCATCTTTGCCAACGCAGTGGCAGTTTATTGATGCCGTTCTTAAAGAAATCAGCTGGACGGGAGGCAACAAATTCTTCAAAGGCATTTTGTACTGCCTCTCGGGTATTGAATTTTTTTCCCACCAAGAAGTTATCCAAATTCTGGAAAAAGTAGTAGTCTGTAGGCGCAAGGTCTGGTGAGTAGGGCGGATGACGGAGAGCTTCCAACCCCAGTTCTTGCAACTTGGAGACCGTCTGCTGTGCAGTACGAGGTCGCGCGTTGTCGTGCAGGAGCAGCGGAGACGAGCGATTGACCAATGCTGGTTGGAGATGTGCCAGCTTCTCCATCATTGTGTTCAGTTCTTCACAGTACACATCTGAAGTAATGCTCACCCCGTTTGGTAAGAAGCTGTGATGAATCACACCGGCGCTAGACCACAAAAAAGTGACCATCACTTTTCTAGGGGTAAGTTTTCGTTTAGGGCATTGTTTAGGTGCTGAACCAGGATCCAACCAACTTGCTGAGCGCTTGCGGTTATCAAACAGAATCCATTTTTCATCGCAGGTAACAATGCGGTTCAAAATTCCTTTCTTTTGTGTGTCTGTTGAGCAGTGCAAGGCACGTCTCGACGCGTACTTCGCGCTGGCGATCATTGAGTTCGTGGGGCACCCATTTGTCATGCTTTTTTACCTTGCCAATTTGACGCAAATGGACCAATATTGTTTTGACGCTAACGTCGAAAGCTGCTGCTAATTCAGCCGTAGATTGTGTATCATCAGCTTCCACAATCGCCTTTAATTCGTCATTGTCGACCAAAGTCTTCGGACGACCGCGAGGTTCATTTTTCAGGTCGAAATTTCCAGAACGGAAGCGAGCAAACCATAGATATATGAAAGAAGCTGTTTTTTATATTTCTATGGAGCAAACCAATAACAAGTGGTGCGTTGGTTTGTAGTGTTAGCTCCGTAAACGTCGTTGATGTTGCGTGCCGCTTGTGCCGCGTTGCTGCCACGACGGTACTCATATTCCATAATTACTCGAATTTTTAACGTATCCATGATGACGAAAAAGATTGAAATGCGATGAAAATGTAACACTAATCAATAAACAAATGACTACTTTTGGAAAAAAAATCCATGTTTTTAAAATAAAATTAATTTGAAATTAGAATTCTTAGCCAAACAAAAATTATTTTGATTCGAAATGGCCAGTACTGCAGAATGGCAATTTCATAGGTAAAGACCTAATATATAGTGCACCTAAAACCTGTGGCAATACCCAGTTTAATAAAATCTACCGACAATATTGTATAAAACCTTAGTGGCTAAGGTCGGCCACCACATACAGTCGGAATCCCGTTTCGGTATTCCGTTTCGAAATGTCGATTGGGAATTTCGAAGGCAGCAAATCTATACAAAATCAAGCACAGACACTAACAATGCAGAACTTCGAATCGGAGAAAACGAACGGAGAACTAGGTTTGTGGCCAGCCTAATTCAATTAAAAAATCATCAATGATTTTTTGTTTCGCCACACTAACATGACTTGTCTATGCCATAAGCACTCGCGACCTTGGTACCACATTGTTACTTCCTATACCAATTGTTTCCATTGTCGACCACGATAACCGAGCTATTAGACCGTTTAATTATGTAAATGTGAATAATTAACCGTATAGTTACCTAATTAAAATGTAACTACATACTGCTGATTATTTTTTTAATTTTTTTTTAAATAAGTATGCCATAAATTATATAATTTAAATGAGTTTAATAAAACCACGGACTAGAAAAAAAGAAGGACTCCGTGCCACGCGTATCGAAAGTGAAGCACCGTACCGATGTATGTGTGCGTGATTTGACAAAGAGGCCGTCGTGTTACTTAATGGCGGCCGGTCGGCATACTAAGATGTAAATGTGTGCGTGAGGCGTGTTTGTACAAACGGTCCCGGCATACTTACTGTGCTTCACTTTCGATATGCGTGGCGCGGAGTCCTTTTTTCCGTGAATAAAACAATAATAAGGTACTTACTTGTTTTTATGGTTCCGTAGTAAAACAAGGAACCCTTAGATATAGTTTCGCCAAGCCCATCTGTCCGTAAGTCTGAAAGCTGTTATTTAGCATGGATTACACCTACAAAGTTGTGAAATAAAAGAAGAATTGTTACCATATCATCTTCCTGCCCTTATCCCATATTACTTGGGGTCGGCGCAACACGTTTTTTTCTTCCATTCTCCCCTACCAACCGTCACGCTATCATTCAATCCCTTCTCTTTCATATCATTCCTCACACAATCCATCCATCTTTTCTTTGGCTTTCCTCTGCCTCTCCATCCATCAACATGTGTATTCATCACTCTTTTAGTCACATGCGTTTCGTGTCTCCTCATTACATGCCCATACCAAGACAAACGATTTCCTTTCAACTTTTCTGTCACTGGCGCCACTTTCAAACTTCCTCTTATATACTCATTTCTCACTTTATCCATTCTCGATACTCCACACATCCATCTCAACATTCTCATCTCCGCTGCATGCAATTTTTTTTCATTCAACTTCTTCACTGCCCAGCATTCCGATCCATAAAGTACGACAGGCCTTATCACGGACTTGTAAATTTTCACCTTCAACTTGAGGGGCATCCGTGGGTCGCAAGTTGTTCCTGTAACCTGTCGCCATTTCATCCATCCTGAGTTGATCCGGTGCGTTATGTCTCGGTCTACTTCACCATCCCCTTGGACAAGCGACCCGAGGTACCGAAAGCCGGAGCAGATCGGTAAGGGCGTTCCGGCAAGAGATATGGGCACAGGGCCGGAGAGACCGCCAAAATCACAAAACAAATACTCTGTTTTGGTCCGACTTACTCTCAGGTCAACGGTCTCCAATCTTTTCCACCACACCTCCAATCTGCTCTGGACCTCTAAGCCACTCTCGGCAACCAGCACAATGTCATCGGCGAACAGCATACACCAGGGAGCCTCTTCCTGGATATCCGAAGAAAGAGCATCCATTATCAGCACAAAGAGGTAAGGGCTGAGTGCAGACCCCTAGTGCAAGCCGACAGCCACATCGAAGCTGCCAGTAGTGCCCACTGTAGACCGGACTTGGGTACTGCGTCGACTGTACATCGCGCGAATCAACTGCACATATTTCCCTGGTACACATTTTTCCTTAAGTGTCCACCACAAAACTTCACGAGGCACTCGGTCGTATGCCTTTTCGAGGTCAACAAATACCATGTGCAAGTTTTTATGCGCACCTCTGTATTTCTCGCACAGCTGGCGGATAGCAAAGATGGCATCTGCTGTTCCTCGACCAGGCATAAAACCGAATTGGTTTTGCGAAATTTCACTCTCTTAGTCGCCTTTCAATTACTTTCTCCCAAGCCTTCATATTATGTGACATTAGTTTTATTCATCTATAGTTGTTGCACTCCAGCACATCACCTTTGTTTTTAAAGATGGGCACCAGCGAACTGTTGCACCATTCGTCAGGTATGGCTTCTTCCAGCAATAACTTATTGAAGAATAAAGCTAACCACGTCCATCCATCTACCCGTAATAACTTCCATACTTCGACTGGTATTCCATCCGGACCTATTGCTTTACCATTCTTCATCCCATTAACTGCTATTCTCACGTCATCCATACTAATAATTCTCACTAACCCCTCATTTACTGGTTTATTCTCAAGCACACCACTCCAGTCTTTCTCCTCATTCATCAGTCTTTCAAAATAGCCCTTCCACCTATCCTTAATTTTCTTATCATCCGAAAGAACTGTTCCTGTTTCATCCCTTATACACTTTATCTGACAGACATCCCTCGTCTTCCTCTCTCTAGCTCTAGCAAGCCGGTATAGATGTTTTTGGCCTGCTGGATTCCAGTGTGTCATAAAGCTTGTCCTGGGCCTGGGCCTTTGCTCTCGCTATGGCTACAGCTTTCTTGGCTTTTTTCTTTATAGCATCATACTCACTCTTTTTTTCTGCTTTCAAACTAACGTACTCATTTTCTACACTCTGCCATTCCTTGAACTTTCTCTTCTTATCCTGTAACACTTTCCACCACCATATATCCCTATCTATAGTACCCTTTCCTTTCGTCTCTCCCAAAATACCTTTCGCTGTACTCCTAATATACCCCGCCATTTCATTCCAACATTCATTTACACTTCGATCATTCATGTCCCCCATATCTATCATTCTATCCACCACTCGCTCTTTAAATTTCTTCGCACAATCATTTTTCTCCAGCATATGCCATTTTATTTTACGGGGAGGTCGCTCTTTGTTTTTATTGGGCTTTATTTCTACGACCATTTCCATAACTAAGAGTCTGTGCTGTGCCACTAGATCTTCTCCTGGTAACACTTTGCAGTCTTTGATGTGTTTTAAGTTCTTGCGTCGTACTAGAAAGTAATCCATTTGGGTCTTGTGATTGCCACTTTTATACGTAATTAGGTGTCCATCGTTCTTCTGGAACCAAGTATTAGCTACTGCCAGGTCAAATGCGGTAGCGGATTGCAGCAATGTCTCTCCCTCGTTATTTAGGCTACCAAATCCCCATCCTCCATGCACTCTTTCATAAACCCCTCTCATTCTTCCCACATGCCTATTAAAATCACCTCCATCTATCAATTCTTCATGCACCGGAATATTCATCAAAACTGTGTCAGTCATCCCAAAACTTCTCTTTCACCCTTTCATCACATCCTACCTGCGGTGCAAACACACTAATTATATTCAGCATTACATGTTCTAACATAACTTTTACAACGATTAATCTATCATTAATTATTTTTACCTCCATCACGCCTTCTTTCAAATTACTGTCTAACACTATTCCCACTCCATTTCTTTTCCCGTCACTTCCACAGTAGAAAAACTTGTATCCTTCACCGATTTCTCTCGCTTTCGTTCCTTTCCATTTTGTTTCTTGCAAACACGCCACATTTATTCTTCTTTTTTTAAATACATCCGCTAAGTCTCTGGCTCTTCCAGTCATCGTCCCAACATTCCAACTTGCATACCTCAATCTCACTTCCCGAGCTCGCTTCTTCGTTGCCCCCGCCCGGGGTGGTGCAACAACCCTTGTCCACTTCCCGCAGGAGCCGGGTGCTGCCCCTGCGCGTCGCCTGTGGGGTACGCCCTAGCCCTATCGCGCATCATATCTTTACTCATCATTTTGCTTGAAGTTTTGGCAAAATTTTATAGTCGGCCGCCAGACCGACACCAACCCTCCTTGGGAATGCGATTGCTGATGGTTTACCCGCCATCGCGCGGGTGACCCAAAGTGCTATATAGTATGCACTGGATCTTAGGCTCCCTTAGTCAAATAGTCGCCTCTTACGACACCCACGGGACGAAATGGGGTGGTCCTATTCTTTCTACGGGACCGACACAGATATTGAAGAATTGTTGACACAGATATTAAAGAATTGTTACCATAGAAATATAAAAAACTACTGGGCATATCTCCTTATTTCTTATAACTATGATTGTTACGATCATAGATATATATATATTTCTATGGCTACGATCCATTGGATTACCCAGGCCCGGCGCAAACGCACATATCTTAGTTTTTTCATTATTTTATGTACCTACATCAATTTATCAGATATTTATTTATTCGTTTTCAGTGGCTAACTTAGTTAAATTGCCTTCGTAAGACAAAACATTATTTTTTCTGGAAATGAAACAAGACTTTTTCTGGTTGGATGCTGGAAGTCATCTCGATGTCTAGCACACCCTAGGTAATAAATCACACTTACGACGCCAACATGAGCACAGCTACCTAATGTTCTTCTGCCATGATTGCATGTACTTACAATAAGTACTTCCGAATAGCGTTTCGGCCTTCAATCTCTTTCGAAGTAATGTGCCGGGACTGAATCCTGGACCTGAGAAGGATATTATATTGTTCATTGTTTATTATTATCTCTTCCGGATGCCTGTATAATTCCATTTCATAAAGCTGCTTACTGCAATAAGACCGCGCCATGCGTTCGTGACATACATGTACAAATATCGAACGTAACAAGTTCTCAATTGTCGTGGGAAATCTTCTAATTCAACGTTATTTGCCATCACTCTTGTAAATGAAACTCTTTGTCGATTTGAAAAGTGCATTTCAACATAGTCGGCCAACAGATTAAGTTAATCAACATTTAAATTTATAATGTTAATGAAGCGCTTGTACGAACTGTCCTCGTACGGTTCTAGGAAGTAGATAATAATAGCTGCAGTAACTAGAAAATCAACAAATATGTAGAGCACATTTTTACTGAATACCTAGCTAGACGCTTGAAGCGATCATTTATGGCATCTAACACCCATCTAACCATTGTAATAGCTGTAGATTTATTGGCTTGTTGGGTACTCAACCGAGTTTCATGTCTCAGTTTCATTGGGGGCATATGTGCAATGTAGCCGTGACTTTCTATTAGTAGTACAGGATCTCGAAAGCCCCTGTATAAAATAAATACATCTCCGTACTCAAAAAAATAGTGGAATGCACCATCTTCATGCGACTTCTCATGATTTTCAAGAATTTGTCTCATGTTAGCGTCTGTTGACATAGCGGCACAGGGACCTGTTACATCTAGAATGTAACCGTCTGCACATACAGGCATAAAGGGCTTCTTTAGGTTGCGCTATTTATGCACGCTGTAAGTCTTGCATTGGAAGATGAAATTGTTTTTTTTTTTTTTCAATAAATAGTTAAGTAGGTTCCATCGCAGACTAGTATAGTCTTCGGCGATGCTGCGTTCCCGAAGAGATAGATAGATAAACGTAAAGTGGGGATGATTTTATTTTTTAACGAGTGTTTAGTTTGAGCAGCCGAGTTAGGTATTCAATAGGTAGTGAATTATTTTTCATTTAGAGAAATGAGGTAGAAACCAGAAGCGCATTCAGTTAGGTACTCTTATCATAAACAGACTTCAAAGTTACAGGGTAGCTTGCTCCTCGAAACTCGATTCTTTTCGAAGAAAAGCTGGTGTCTGTCAGTCACTCAGACTAAATAAAAAATCCAGACATAGCGCTGCGAACAACACAGTGAAGCATACGCAAAACTACACCTCGCTCTGTGCATAAACGCTCACATGCATACATTTACACTAAACCACAATTATTAAACTACACTTCATTACGTGCACACATGATTACGAAACCAGAAACGTGAGGCCTCACGTCTCTGTTGAAAGCGTTGTCTTGGTTTTTTATTTAGTCTCATGCTCAGGTCCGTCATTGAAGTTCTGCAAATTTTGCTTATTTGGATAAATCAAACCAAACAATTGTAGTGGTATGTTTACCCACACATGCACGCCACTTGCGAGCTTATAAGTACCTATGACGTTCACCGTCACCTTATGTTCGAAGGCACGCGTTGTCACGACAACACATATTACACAGTCGTTTACTGACGGCTACTCGCGTCAATCATCATATATATCATTTCATACTAATCATCATAAGTAATTGTACCGTGTTTAGTTGTAGTAAATACATTATTAAATTCATAGTGTAAATCCGAATGGACATTTAATTTCTCACTATAGAACCTACATCACGTTCCAACAAACGTTCTATACAATCAAACAAACAACCAACACCAACACAACCAATCATTTATTTAGATTTTTTGGGTTTTGGATTTGCAGAACATGCAGAACTGGTTTCCCTTGAAAGAAAATGGGGTGAAAATTAAATAAGTTTGTGAGGAATGCAATCCCGCATAAAAATCCCAGTCCCGCATTTCTGCGTGTCCGAGGGTCTCAGTCCCACGGATTCGCGCTATTTGCGAGACCAGGGACAAAAAATAGAGATTTGCAATTTTATAGATAGACCTATCTATAAAATTGCAAATCTCTATTTTTTGTCCTACTACTCTATGCTTTATTTTCGATCTTTTATACCTGTATAAAAGATCGAAAATAAAGCATAGAGTGTCATCAGAGCGGCAATTCCCGTATATTAGGTTGGGGAAAAAGTCTTTTCGCATTATAGTATGTATGAACTTAAAATAAAATCTCTTTGGCTGTACTATTTGTATCTGGCTGGTTTTGGTATCATTGAAAGTTTAAATTTTAAAGAACATAATTCCAAATTCAAATAAGAAAATGTGTGATTTTCATTTGTTTTTCGTACTGTCAAGATGAGTGAATCTAATGAAGAAATTCGGTACATTTTAAAAATTTACTACAAAAAAGGTAAAAGTGCAACGCAAGCCGCGAAAAAAATTTGCGATGTTTATGGACCCAGTGCAGTGTCTGTGAGAGTAGCACAAATTTGGTTTAGGCGTTTTCAGTCCGGAAATTTTGATGTCAAAGATGCACGTCGCTCTGGTCGCCCTATTACGGATAAAATGGATGCAATTTTTGAAAAAGTGGAGCAAGATCGGCATATCAGTAGTTACGACGTAGCTGAAGAACTGGGAATTGACCACAAAACAGTTTTGGCGCATTTGAAAAAAACTGGGTACACAAAAAAGCTCGATATTTGGGTACCTCACGAGCTCACTGAAAGAAACCTAATGAACTGTGTACTCATTTGTGATTCTTTATTACGACGTAATGAAACCGAACCATTTTTGAAGAAGCTGATAACTGGTGATGAAAAGTGGATCACGTACGACAAGAACGTGCGAAAAAGGTCGTGGTCAAAGGCCGGTCAGGCTTCACAGACTGTGGCGAAACCCGGGTTCACTCGCAACAAGGTGATGCTGAGTGAGTGGTGGTATTGGAAGGGCATTATTCATTATGAGCTGTTACCACCAGGCAGGATCATCGATTCTGAACTCTACTGCGAACAACTGATGAGATTAAGGCAAGAAGTTGCGAGAAAGCGGCCGCAATTAATCAACTGAAGGGGTGTGGTTTTTCATCATGATAACGCTAGACCTCACACATCTTTAGCCACTCAGCAAAAATTAAGAGAGTTTGGCTGGGAGGTGTTAATGCATCCGCCGTATAGTCCTGACCTTGCACCTTCAGATTTCTACCTGTTTCGGTCTCTTCAGAATTCTTTAGGCAGTGTTAGGTTAACATCACAAGAGGACTGCCAAAACCACTTGTCGCGGTATTTTGATCAGAAGTCCCAAAATTTCTATAGCAATGGGATCATGTCCCTACTTACAAGATGGCAAAAAGTTATCGAACAAAATGGTACCTACATACTTTAGATAAATGTAAATAATGTATATTAAAAAATGTTTTGAATTTTCTTAAAAAATGCGAAGGAACTTTTTCCCCAACCTATTATTTAACAACGTTCGCAGTGTCATCTCACTCTCAATCTGTCAAAAATTGTACAGCGTTTACCTACATTTTAACCGACTTCAAAAAAGGAGGTTCTGTATTCGACCCGTATGTATGTATGTCTATTTGTGTATGTTTGTTTGTCCGCGATTTTCTCAAAAACTAATGAACCAATTTTGATGATTGTTTCATTAACGTGTGATCTACCTACATACTTTCAGAAAGGTTTTAGTATATTACACTATGTAATTATTCTTATGTACGTAGTTAAATGGATAATTAAATGCACTGTATCTCCGGCATTTATAAACGGATTTTGATGATTTTTCTTTTCGTTCGACTTGGGCTTACCTGCTTATGTAATTGTATATTCAACTAAAAATGGAAAAATAAATTTACTTTAAAAAAAGTGAAACCGACTTCAAAACCAAAAACGAATAAAATAACTTTCATAAAACACTTAAAAGCTTCTGAAGTCGGTGTCTTCAATTCTTCAATGCACTTTAGCTTGACACCGACTTCCGAAGAAGCTGAAAAGTGTCTTATGAAAGTTATTTTATTCGTTTTTAGTTTTGAAGTCGGTTTATATTTTTTTTAAAGTTTATTGACATTTGATTGTCGCTGGCATGAGATTGCGACTTGAATTTAAACGTTTTTTTTTTTAGATAAGAGAATATTGGCCTTTGAAAAATTAGAAAATAAGCTTTGGGCATTGGAAAATAATAATTATGTATGTATTTGTCCATCAACGCATTCTGAATACGTAGGAACAGATGAGGGGCCAGCACATCAAGCTACACCAATCTGTCAAATTTTCCCAATTGAATATGAACCTTATTCCTTTACGGTAAAGTTGAAAATCTATCAAAGAATTTTGACAGACTAGCTTAGCTTAACTTAGCTTAGCTTAGCTTAGCTTAGCTTGATGTGCTCGCCTCTGTACATTACGTAATGTACCTACTTTTTGTATCACTGCACCTTTAAAACCATAGGTACTTACCTACTCAAAAAATGACGTTATTATAATAATGAATATGGAGCGCAAATATAACATGACGTAAGTATTGCTTAGTGCTTACCTAGTAATATGCATTTATACGGCAATAATAGGTATACAGGGTGTGGCGTAAATAGTGGTTCAACGTGAAGGGGTCGATACACCGTATAATTAGCTATCACATACCACAATTTGAAGCATTTTTCTCCAGGTTCAGAATAAAATATTTTATATTATTAGTTGAGAAATTTACACCTTGCTTTACTAATTTGGCTGTATTTTCTATAAATGACATTATTTTTTAATTTTGCTTTTTGTTTATAACTGTGAAATGCATGTGCTATCATTATGCAAATGCAAAAATAATAATTATAAAGCAAGTTGTCAAATAAAAAAAAATTGTATTCCGAGACCTAGCAAAAAAAAATGGTTCAAATTGTGATATGAGATAGTTGAATATACGGTGAATCGACCTTTGGACCACTAATGACGCCACACCCTGTATAATACAGTATTTATGAAACCTATGTATTCAGACAACCAGCACTTCGCCCACAACTTCGTTCGCGTGGCTTTCCTTTTTTCAGATTTTACAGATTCCAACCCCTTCCACGCCTTTTTAAAGGTAGCTATATAAAATTAGTTATACATTTTGGTCGAGCAGGCTGAACTTTTGTATGAAACAGCAGATTTTTTTTTCTCGATTTTAGGTTTGGTCCCATAGTACTCGTAAAAGGTGTTCATAATGATCAGGTACGGCCAGCAACAGAAGTCTGTTAACACTGCTACTTTTGACATCATCTAAATTAACCCAAAATGATTCGATAAACTGCTTTTTTTTCGTTTAACTGTTCTTAAAATTTTAAGTACTTCTGTTCCGATTTGAATTAGATATTTCGTTTAGCTATTAAGATTAAAAAACTGCAAGTATTAATCGACTTTCGTTGCTAACTGTACAATGACCCCTTATGAGGGTTTACGTTAATTACGGTACATATATATAAAATTCTCGTGTCACAATGTTCGTTCCCGTACTCCTCCGAAACGGCTTGACCGATTCTCATGAAATTTTGTGAGCATATTGAGTAGGTCTGAGAATCGGCTAACGTCTATTTTTCATACCGCTACTTTTTATCCCGGTCTACGCGGGTGTAACCGCGGGGCGCAGCTAGTATTATATAGAAGGAATAGGTATTACACAGCGAGGTGTGTACTTAGGTAAGTAATTGGTCTCACAAGATGAATAATCAGCAGTCGTGGACAGAAAGTGGCCATATCAATACAATGCGTTCTGCAACAGTTCCTACGTGCAGATTGCATAAACAACCCGATGTTGACCTGTTCGCTCGCTGCCGCAGCGGCTGAGTTAACATAACATCGTAATTCTAGCTGCGATATGAGGAAAGTGTGGAATAATCTAGATTACAGATGACCAACACTTTATTTAATATCTTTTCGGTTTTTCTTTTTGTTTGTTTCGAATGAAATTTTGGTTTATTCCCGTTGTCCCCGTATGCCATATCCCCTTCACGGGGACAGCGGGCCGTGATTAAATGTATTTCCCGCTGTCCCCATAACGTACATTCGGCTAACGGGGACAACGGGAAGCAAACTTTTCACGAGTCGTTGTCCTCTAACTAACTAGTTCGGTTCTTGATAGCTTGTTAAAAATAATCTTTTTTTTCCACATTTTTTTTTTCTGCAAAATTTAGTCGTTTCTGGCACTCGCCGGCCGCTGCCGCGGCACCGCTTGCTTCGCTCGCTCGGCTCGTGCGTAGAAGGTCACAGTTTTAACCTAACCTAACCTATATATTATATTTTTTGTCATAACAAATCATTTGACCAAAAAGACCAAATGTTTATTGTCTATAGATTGTTTGCTGTAATAAATCATTTGATTAAATACCAAATAAGAAACTTTGTTTGATGGGTAAAAGATTCACATAATACTACACAATACTACACAAAAATCACATAATACTACACAAAAAAGGAAAAAAACGGGGACTGTGGGCAATAATTTTTGCTTATTTTATTCAACTATATTAACGGGGACAGTGTACGGGGACAACGGGAAGTATTTTTAAATATTTAATTGAAGTACCGCTGTCCCCGTAGGACGGGGACACTGCGTACGGGGGACAACGGGAATAAACCGAAATTTTGTATGGAAATTAGTAACTATTTGTTTAAGTAAAATCAAGGAAAATTGGTACTTACCTAATTGGTGTTTCGGTTTAAAACTGTGAAACACGTATTTCAGCAAAAATAATCAGCCTTTAATTAACGTTCCCACTGCTGGTACACAGGCCTCCTCTCTTCGAGAGAGAGTGGGTGTAACGCGGGCCCAGTGCGGGTTGGTAGATTTCACAAGTCTTCGAAGTTTTGGTTCTAGGACAAGCCGGTTTCCTCTCGATGTTTTCTTTTTCCGTTTTGAGAGCAGTGGTGATGAAATTATTTACACAAACTAAATCGCCTGCTTGGGCTTGAACCACAGAAAAGATAAAGATTATCTGTTCTATGGCTTGAACCCACGGCCGACTCGTAAGTCGGGACCGTTATTACCTACCACTGCGCCAACACTGCTCGTATTTCAAGATTATTAGAAATGCTATCGTTATAGGGTAGGTACTGTGAGGGCTCGAACCTCTCAGTAGGAGATTTACTGAACTACTAAATAACACGAGAGGGACTCTAGTTATATGGGGCTCATGCTCTCTGTATAAGCTGTGTCTAAGCTTCAGATCAAATAATAACATACTCCTACTAAATTAGTTCTACGCAGAGCACTCGCCAGATTCAATATGTGTCATCCTATCAATATTCCATAACAGAAGACAGACAAAAGATATTCCATATTTGAATGATTGAATGTCAGCCAGTATTATATTTAACGAGACTTGATCAAAGCATCAATCCTTTACAGTACCTACTTAATATAGGTCTTGAAAGTTTGAATGAAAATCCGTCACGAAATCAGTACCTACATAAGTTAAAAAATAATATCATAATGGATTTTCAAGAAATCTACCCCAAAACGGGTAAAATATATGGAAGAAATAAGAGTGTCTTGCACATTGTTCTCCATACTAAACTACTATTTGGAAGGGGCGACTATACTTCATTTTCAATAAGATTAGACATTTAAACAAACCTTTTTTACAGTCTGTTCAAACGATTTTGACTTCTATTCCGTAGGCTTAAGGATGGCAAAAAAGGCAAAAAAGTGGTTACAATACGAACTGTTTACTGCAGCTGCAATTTGTCACACCACCAACGCAATAGAAGTCAAAATCGGTTGAACGGACTGTAAAGAAGGTTTGTTTATATGTCCAATCTTATTGTCTAAGTCTAAGGAATATAGAATCAATTCAAAAATTTTTTTTTTTTAAATTTTGTCGTTCAAAAGTACCTTTCATGTGCCTATTTGAAATAAATGCTTTGACTTTGACTTCTACGGGAAAGTCGAAATTGACGCGGAGAAAGTCGCTGGCAAAGTGCTAGTTCAACATAAAGCAAAAAGCTGAACTTTCCTTCGCTAACAGCGTCACCAGCTCACCAAGAGCTACTGTACCAAGTTGTAGTGGCACTTTGTAAATATTGTGTAGGTATAGATCTATCTATCAGCTATTTACACCGGCGCAGGCGGCGATTCGCGTAACGACAGTAGTCATTAAACGAGAGTAAACAATGGAGCAATAATGATAACGTATCAGTAATTGGGTCACATCACATAGGTACCTACGTGTCTAGTGTTGCCAGAATCAAGAAATCAGAACTGTTCATTGATTTTAACATCACTGCAGGCTAAAAAAGGGGTGAAGGACCGCTAATAGAGATGCATGGATGGAAGAAGGTAAGCTGTGCGGCGCCAAATAACTTGGGTTAGTGGCAGGAGCCTGGATGATCATGAACGTCAAAAAATCTTAAAAAAAAATTAAACCCACGAAAATAAAACTGAAAAGCGAAAAATTAAAAACCTTAAGCTCCTAATAAAATTAATTTAAGGCGAAAACGCCAGGGTTGCCCAGGAAATTCAAAAATATCAAATACGTAAGTCTATGGTTCCTTGGAGTTCTATAAAAATCTAACTTCTACCTCAACGCAATAAAAAAAATACGGCCATCTGAGTGACATATTTTGATACTCGCAAGTAAATCAAAACATTTATGGTACGCACGGCTACAGATCAAGCTATAATACATATCCAGTATATGCTGATCTCGCATTCTATAGGATTTCCTTACAATGAGAGGTTAGTGTAAACTGGAAATTATAGCTTGATGTGTAGCCGTGTGTACTTTTCGTTGACCTAGAATACATAATGAGCAAGGTCTCACAGCACAAGTAAAGGAAAAAGTCCAAAAATGTTTAATTTGTAATTTTATAACATAAAAAATATTTTGTTGGGATTACAATGTTCGTTTTTGGGATAAATTCTTTTCAACTACGGAACCGTTCATTGTGCGTGGTACGACACGCGCTTGGCCGGTTTTTTGCAATTGCGCCGACTCAAGTTACCGTACCTACTTACATCCCTTTTTATCTCATCCTCAATAAACTATTTGATCTATAAATATGAATCACAACTAGTTGATGTCAGTCAGCTGTTGAAACTAAATAAGTAATAGATCGGCCGAGCAATGTTGATACAACATCACAGGATGCGTCAGATGCTTGTCACAAACATGCGCACATCTCACTGATTGAACTGAACACTGGACGGTAGGTACGTTGTATAATTAAGTACCTACTTACCTAAACCAAATCATAGCGCTGCGAACAATACAGTGAAGCATGCACAAAACTGCACCTCACTAAGTGCACACATGTTTACGAAACGTCTCACGTCACTGTTCACAGCGCTGTCTTAAAAAAAAAAAAAAAATATTTCGGAACAATAACAAAAGTCTAGTTTAGCCTTGGTTTTATATTTAGTCTGCGTACCTATAGTCATATCCTAGCCTTTTCCCAACTATGTAAGGGTTGGCTTCCAGTCTGTCCGGAATCGGATGCAGCTGAATACCAGTATTTTACATGGAGGCAGCGACTGTGCCTATCTGACCTATATTAATCTATACTCTACAACCCAGTTAGGTACTTGAGTAACAACAGGATAAAGTATCTGTGAGTAATTGTGAGACGCACTTCCGGGCTTTTGACTAGCCGTAAGTAACGACTGTCAAAAGTCCACGAATGACAGCCGGGACTAAGGCGGCAAGGAGGGATCTCTGTATTTAAAGATGGTCACCCATCCATGGACTGACCCCTGCAGTCTTAGCTTAACCTAATCGATGACTTAGCCACGAATCACGAGCCCCACAAAAAGATCATTGTAATAGTACCTACCGAAGTCTGTACTGTAACAATATTATTGTCCAAAAGAACTGATAGCTGGGATGATGATGCCTGAGGAGAAAAACCGGCCAAGAGCGAGTCGGACTCGCGCACCGAGGATTCTTTACTATCATATACAGAGTGTCCCGTAATTAATGGATAACCTCTTACGGGGTCATTGCCTTATTATTAAAATTTCTGTGACTTTTACTATGGGACCAAACCTGAAATCACGAAAAAAAAATCAGCAGTTCCCTACATTTTGACGAGTTATGCGAAAATAAATGTAGGGAACAGCAGATTTTTTTTTTCGCTATTTCATGTTTGGTCCTATAGTAACAGATGTTCATAATGATGAGTACAATGACTCCTTAAGAGGTTATCTATTAATTACGGGACACCCTGTATGTAATTTTTGTTGATGATTTCTGAAAAGTGTGTTATTTAGAGACATCGTTTTATTTTTCTTGTAATCTTTACATAAACTTCTATCACAGAGAATAATTTCAGATGTTTCTCTATGCAAACTTCGCATTTCAGGGTACCTACGGTATTTTTTTTTTTACATTTTTCATCACAAAACTATGCGGCCTAAAAAAAGGAAAAGAATGTTTGCGAATATGCAAGCAGCTCTTTCATATGATACCCCACATGCCCTAGTAGCCACAATTCGATTTTTTAAGACAGTCCAAGTAGCAAAAAAAAAAAACTTATTTGCAAAATAGTTGGGCAACCGTCATCTAAAACTGTTCCAAATTTCAAGTTGATAGAATTAGTAGTTTTTGAGATATCCAGCTGTGACAGACGGACAGACAGATAGACTGAGTCGCACCATAATAGGGTTCCATACCAAAATGGTAAAAGGAACCCTATTATGGTGCGACTAAAAATTATTTAAGTAGATAAAACGCATTAAACTGGGGGCTCGCTACGTCACAATTAAACTACGTATAAAATCTAGCAAGGAGTGACGTCATGCCACATTTTAACTCAATGTATCGCAGTAATCTTTTGATTACGTAAAAAAATTAAAAAATACGTGTCTAATATTTTTTAATATTCTATCTAAAGGACAAAAAATGTTTAGTCACCATCCCAAGATCAAGAGTAACAAGAGTTACGGAATCAAGTGCTGCACTGCACAATTAAGTACAGAGGCTAGCACATCAAGCTACCTTAATCTGTCAAATTTTTTGATGGATTTTCAACTTTACGTCAAAGGAATAAGGTTCATATTCAATTGGGAAAATTTGACAGATTGGAGTAGCATGATGTGCTGGCCTTACATAATAATTTTAATTATATACTCTAAGTTAGATTTCCTCCGGATTGGTCTGATTTCGGAAATCAGACGAATCCGGAGGAAATCTAAAGAGATGTATTGATGAAATTTTTATGGTTAAAATTATGTAAACACATTTCTTATTGCAGCGAATCATATTTTGATCAAGATACAACCTGACACTGACCTGCAAATTGCAAAAAACGCAAGAAAATTTTAATTTCGTGAGCTATCTTATCGCATCCCCATCGCTTTCGCGGGCGTCTATAGACGTCATAACAATAAAACTTCTATTCTATTGTGTCTCGTTTAGCGTCCACCAATATGCTAGATAACAAATTGACAAGAATAAGCAGACTGATAATATAGTAGTTGGATAAATAACATTAAAAGTCGACCTATTTAACCGACTTCAAAAAAGGAGGTTCTTTGAAGGTTCTGTATTCAACCTGTATGTAGTATTTTTGTAGCAATTTTGATGATTCTTTCACTACCGTGATCTTCATACTTTCAGGCAGGTTTTAGTTTATTACATTAGGTGATTATGTAGGTAATCATTTATTTATAAAGTTATATGCATTCCGGCTTTTTAAGCGGACTTTTGATGATTCTTCTTTTCGTACGTCTTGGGTTTATGTAATTGTAGGTATATGCAACTAAAAATGGAAAAACAAATTTAATTTAAAAAAGTAAAAACCGTCTTCAAAAACTCATAACGAATAAATTAACTTTCTTAGTTTAGTAAAAGGTAGCTTAATAGTAGCTACATAGTGCTCACATATCGTCGTTGTAGTGCGAGAAATCATTAAGTACAAAAAGCTAGTTTCGAGATAACAGCATTTTAAAGTTTTTTTGTTCTTTTAAGCACTATAACACATTAACGCTTATAGTTACAAAAATGCTTTCTATGAACAAAATATTGATATTTTTACCCTGCACTGTAATATTCAGTAAATTATCTAAATATTTTTACCGTTACTGAGAAATATTATAAAAAGTAAGATAGTTAATTCTAGCATACTAAGAAAATGTAATTTGGGTTAGTTAGTTACCTTTTTGTGTTACTTAATTAATTCTTGGTACAGCTTTTATTCAGATACTAAGCAATTAGTGACTATTGCTCAAAGGTGGGTTAGAAAGAAAAAACATAATTTTATTTATTTTATTTATTTATTTAAAGACTTTGGAAGACTTACAGCTAAATACAATGATAACAGATAACAGTATGATAATCTGACAGCCAATTACAAGTCTTCACGTCTAGAGCTTGTCTGTTATAAAAGTACTGCGGAACAAAATGTACAAACTGCCAAATAATGCCAAAAAAATAAACAAAAAGTTAAATAACATTCAGGTAGATCATCACCTAAAATATGTAAAAAGTAATAAAGAATAATAAAGTATAATTGCGACAAGTTATTTCCCATACGAACCAAGATGTTACAATTCAATTCAATTTACAAATATAAAATAATAATAAAAATAAAAAAAAAAAAAAAATAAAAACTAAGTCCTCAGAATTTAAGCTTTAAAGAAATTCATTGTTAAACACCTTTTTGCCGTGGTCACACTTGTTTCAAAAAGATCAAAGTCGAACTGTTTGCACACCTTATTAAAATACCTACTTACACGCACAACGTACGAATTTTGTCTATAGTTAGTATTTGCAAATGGCACCCGTAATGGTGGATTGAACCTTTTAGACCTGCTAGGAACGTTATAGTAGAAAGTTGACAAAATATCAGAACAATTTATGTTACTTCGAACCGTCTTCAACAAAAATATACAGTCAGAGATCTCACGACGATTAATCAAAGGTAAGAGATGATATTTTTTACAGAGACTGAGATAGTTATTGGACTGATACGGTACCCCTTGATGATAGCATAAAAATTTTATAAATCTCTTTTGTACGCGCTCAATACGGTCAATATATTTGTGATAGCATGGATTCCATATTTCAGACGCGTATTCCAAGTGGCTTCTAACAAAAGTGCAGTATAGAATTTTTAATGTTTTAGCTTGTGTGAAGCACCTGGACAACCGCATTATGAAACCAAGAGATTTTGAGGCTTTAGCGACGATGGCATCAACATGCTTGTCAAAAATAAGTTTAGAGTCGTGATGAACCCCCAGATCACGAATAGTACTACAGCTAGGTAATATATGACCACCAAGAGTATATGTTGTAGCTAGGGCTGACCGTCCACGGGAATACGTTACAACCGAGCATTTTTTGGGATTGAGATCAAGCTTATTTTTTTGGCAGTATACTTCAAGACACTGCAAGTCAGCTTGAAATTCGATCATGTCCGCAGTCGATGATATAGTAGCATAAATTTTCATATCATCAGCGAAACAAAGTAATTTGGATGAGGTCAGACAGGAGTCGATATCATTCACATAAATGATAAATAATAATGGACCGAGCAACGAACCTTGGGGGACTCCACTAGGGACTAAAACCCAGCTAGATATATAATTGTTCAGTACCACAGCTTGCGACCTGTTTTCTATATAAGAGGAAAACCATCTGAGTAAGTCTCCGCGTATACCTATGCCCTCTAACTTCCGTAATAAGATGACGTGGTCGATTCGGTCGAAACACTTACTATAGTCTGTGTAGACAACGTCAACTCGTTTACCGTGGTCCATTGCGTCAGTAATATAGTTATTAAGCAAAATAAGATTAGTGACAGTGGATCTACCTTTAAGAAAGCCGTGCTGGAAGGGACTAAACGATTGTTTCAGAGCAGAATAGACTTGGTTATAAATAATCCTTTCGAAAACCTTGGCAACGATACACAATTTGGATATCGGTCTATAATTGGTAATGTCTGTTTTTACTCCCTTCTTATGTACAGGCGTTATGAACGCCGATTTCCAAAGTTTGGGGACAACACAAGCCTCTAAAGATTTTTTAAATAGAATTGAAATAGGAAGTGCAATAGATGCAGCGCAACGTACGAGAAGCTTGGATGAGATATTATCCGGGCCTGGCGCTTTCGACGTATCTAATTTAAGAAGCAAATTGACAATGTCTTCAACGTTCACCGTGATACGACTGATATCGGACGACAGGTTTGATGATTCAGTAAAAGAAGAGGAAGAAGAATTAGAGCTATCAACATGACTAAGGTTGGGATCTAAAAATGTGGAATGAAAATAAGTTGAAAATGCCTCACATATGGATTCCCCGGTACGCAGTGTTTCATTGTTAAAATTGAACGTGCTCGGGATTGCGTTTATATTATGACGTTTTTTAACAAAAGTCCAAAAATGTTTCGGGTTATTTTTAATAGAAGTTTCGGTAAGTTTTAAATAGTTTGCGTAACACTGACTTTCTAACACTTTTACCCTGTCACGAAGAAGCTTAAATGTCAGTTCGTCAGCTTTATTGCCATAGGTTTTAAGTTTTTTAAAGTATTTATATTTCTCTTTTAATGTTTTTATTAATGAGGAACTATACCAGGTCGGATATGATTTAGTACGACAAAGTTTCTGAGGAATATATTTCAATTGAAGATTAAGGATAACGTTATTGAAAAAACTTACAGAATCGTCAGCTGACCTTACTGCGAACTCACTTTCCCAGTCAGTCATACAAATGTCACGATTAATGAATTCATAATCACCCTTATCATATAAAAATTGTAAACGTGACGCACACTCAAGGGGAGGTGTTTCAACAAGATCCATAGTAATTAACAATGCCGGGTGATAATCATCGATTGGTACTAGTGGGCTTAAACTTTCAATCACATTGACTGCCTGGTTCGAGAGGACTAAATCAAGTATTTTACCGTATCTGTTAGTCACGCCATTATATTGACCAAGGTCAAGAGTACATAACTCATCTCCAAGTAGCAATTCATCACAACTCTTAAGATTCGTTGGGACGAACGATATATTGCCAGATGGGACCCAACTTATTCCGCTCATATTGAAATCACCTATAATAAGAAATTTATCAGAACTATTACCAATCACAGATTGATTTAATGACGAAAGAAAATTCATCAACTGTGAAGAAAAGGAAAGACCAAGATTTTGTTTACATAAATAAATTGCACAGAGATGTAAGTTAAAATAGTTACGCGTATTCAAATTTTTCAAGTGTAAACTTATCCAGAGATCTTCAGCTGAAGAATGAAAATTTTGTTGACATGTTACTGATAATTCTCGACGAGCAGCTATCAGAACTCCTCCACCACGTGATTGTCCAGTCATAGCGTAATCCCGATCCCGACGCCATACAATATACCTTTCATCAAAAAATTCCGAGTTCAAAATACCATCCAATAACCAAGTCTCAGTGAGAACAATAACATCAAATGAGCTGGCCATCATTTGATGATAGAAAGTATCGGTTTTAGTTCGTAGACCACGTACGTTCTGATAAAATATGTTAATTTTAAAGTAAAAATCAGGTATTTAATACAAAAAAAAACACAGCATACAAAATAGACTATTTTTAATAGTTTATAAGTTATTGAAACAGGTCTAAATCGTAAACTGTTTATAATATGGTATAATTTACTTACCTTTAACTTCCCGTCGTTTCTGTCGAATTACACGACCGTATCAGTCAACCTATGACCACGGTATTCATTAAATCTTATAAACAGTACCTACGCGATTTAGACCCCTTTCAATAAAATTATAATTAACTATGAGTATCGTAAGTTTAAAAGTTTAAAAAATATAATAATGTACTTATTTCAATAATTTTAAAATACACATGCAAAATCAAGTTAGCAACGAATTAGTAATAAACATACCGAAAACGATTACAAAATGAAGAAGCTATTCTATCAAAAAATAACACGTCATCTTTGTATAAACATAATCTTATCTAATCTTTAAGTATCTTCTCCATCAGTATCTTCGAAGGTGTCTGTTTCTGCCGGTTGGTTGTTAACTGGTAAAGATTGAAACCATGAATGGAATTCAACTGGTATGATGTCCGTTCGGCATAGGTTTATCAGATAATTTTTTTTGATTGTGTAATTAGTAAGATTGACGTATACGCTTTAGGCACAATCACCTCACCAGATGTACCTGGAGCACCAGGATCTTTCTTACGTCTTGACACTCTGATTTCCTCATCATGTTTAAAAAAGTAGTATTCCCTGGCAGTAGTCCGGTTTTATGTTTTTACAGCATTAAGGTGTCTTTTAGGGGTTTGCTGTTTCACATGTCTCAATATAAACTGTTTCTGCTCTTTAAAACCTGTTAACGACCAATAAGATTTGCAAAGGGTGCAAAGGCTGTCTGCTTGTGTTAAGTTATTACATTTAAATCGGCAACCTATGTCCATACAAGCCACTTGTTGTGGTTTTTTGGCAGGCATAGTCATTCCTGATGCATTTTGATAGGGATTACAGCTGTGCTTGTTATTCTTGTCAAAGTTTTTTTTCCATTTTGATGGGTCAGACTTTTTCCAACGCCTGGCTGGGTATTTTAATATTGCAGAAGGCTGAGGATCATCTAAGTCTTGTGTTGAGCTTGTGACAATATTTTCTGTCGAATAAGACATGTCTGAATTCACATCACTTCTTATCAAAGTGGGACTGGATGCTTCGGAAGCATTAATCGATTCGTCTACACCTGTAAAACTAACTTTTGTGGCATCTGAATCTGGAACCCTACAAGACTCTTTGCGTGATTTTTTTTAGGGGTACAGTCTTCGTCAGAGTCTGGTACCCATGATGTTTCGGATGATACATAGGTGCGATCGTCAGTACTTGAAGGTTCTTCTAAAACTGAACTTGGTGGTCGTGGGTGGTAAAAATTAAAATCATCCGATGTGATAGATGGGTTAGCAAAGTCTAATCCCGGTGAGTTTCACAATGGCAAGCATGCTGATCTTGGTCCTTGCGTATCCAAATTGTAACACTCTGGCAAGACTGAAGGTGGCTCTTAACATCCTGCCAAATTCCTCAAAAATGGTGAATACGCATTGATTTGCACGCAATCTAAATCTACGTATTGCTTTGGTGTTTGATCAGATGGTGATAATAACTGCTGAGCACTTTTAGAAACGCATGGAGTTATCGCTGAAGGCATCAAGTTCTTGTTCTTCTCGAAGATAAGTAGAAAAATTGGGAGCGACCTTTGTAGATGTCGATTTTAATGAAATTGTACCTTGTGAGTCAACGACGTCATCTTGATGCATTGGAGGTTGCAGATTTTGATTTACACTTTCATTAATGTTCAGTTCATGTTCACTCCGAGTCGGGCATAGACTCGGCGTTGGCTGTAAATTTTGAACCATTTCTGTATGAAGTGATTCGTCTTCAGGTAGGCACTTGTTGACGACCAAACGTTTTTTCCGTTTTCTGAAACTAATAAACAGAATAAATAGCAGAACAACATAACACCACACCCAAACTCACACTCCCCACGCATCACCCACACTACCACCACCATCCCGTATCACCCACATTACGCAATTCATCAATACAGACAGAAAAAATAACACACATAAAACAACAACAACAATAGATACACACAAAACATACAATACACACACCCTCACGCCCTGACATACACATACACACACACACATACATAGACATACATAAACAAACATTCATTGGCAGACAGAATAATTAGCTACTATTATTATGCCTAAAGCGTATACTTACTTGCACAATAAAAAAAAAGATCTGGAAGTAAATAAGATACTTACATAATTTTTTTCGAATTTTGTGGCAGTAGTGACAGTATGCAGTGGGACCTGGATGTATTTTTCTTCATTAGTAAGCAATACTTGTTCCACACTATGGCGACCAAACGTGCCTCTAGCGGCAGCAACCTCGACCGAATGATCGAGTCCCAAAGCGTGTGAACTTGTGAGCGTAGGTAGTTACTTAAATTTAGTATTTTAAAACTACTTAAGGCACAATACAAGTGGTTTTGCTTTAATTAATGTACTATAATTAGATTTTTAGAACGTAATGACCGATAAACACGCGGTTACCTTAATTTATAAATTACTTAAGATCTGTTGGTGACTTTTACCGGACAACAGAATTGCATTTCATTCAAAGCTTTTTGTCTGCAAGAAATAACTATGAGCCATTTAGTGGTTCGCCTCGAATTATATTGTATGCAAAAAGTAACTAAGTGTTGTTGGTGACTTCTATCGGATATTTAATTTAATTTCATGTAAAGCTTTCGTCTGGAAGAATTAACTAAGAGACATTATCAGTGGTTACCATCGAATATATTGTATGCGAAAAGTAACTAAGTAACATTAATGACCAGTGCAGCTTGATTAATTGAGAAAACGTATCAATAAAAATTGCCATAAATTACTCAAGTACCATTAGTTAATTTTCAAGAATGATTTTTTTTTCCTTAACTAGTAGTTATGTACTTTTGACATTCTCGTATTATCTAAAATATTAAAAAAATAGCTTTTTTACCTTTTTAATAAGGTAGATAATGGGTTTATAAGCACTTTGACATCATTAACTCATTTTGGCTAAAAATGTCACTTAGTGACTTCTCGCACTACAACGACGATATGTGCTATGCAATAATAAGAGATTGAATTTAAACAATGCAAAGAACTTCAGCTTCTGAAGTCGGTGTCTTCAATTCTTCAATGCACTTTAGCTTGGCAGTTGGCACCGACGGTAATAAGTTTTTTTAATTGAGAAATTTATTTTATTCTTTTTAGGTTTTTGAAGTCAGTTTTTATTACTTACTTTTTTAATTAAAAGTAAATTTAATGTTCACTAGGTTCTCTTTGTTTGTCATTAAAACTACCTACTCCTCAAACTCAACTATAAAAGTGGGAGGGTTTGGGAAGCGTAGTTTCTAATAATCATTTCAGCCCAAAGACGTCCGGAGGTCCGGACATCTTTCGGCTGAATGATGACGATGATGAAAGAATACCGTAACAAAGAGTTAGAGTTTCTCTACCAATCAAAGTGTCTAGTAGCAATAAATCAGCGGAAACAAAGTTACATGGAGTGACAGGACTTAAGTTGATAAATTGCCAGCCAAGTCAACCCAACAAAAACCAGACCGTTTTAAATGATTAGACCCAGTTATTTTATGGCCACGTGGCCAACAGTCGACATGGCCCGCATTGTGTCGGATTCATGCATGTTGATCATGATACAAAGATGACATCGATTGCGAATTGACGTCTATCGTGATAATGTCTGACCTTGGCGTAATCGTAACATCGGGTAGGTGTCGCGTTTACTATCGTAATTATTGTTCTTATCAATAGTATTTCGTTAAACTCTGCCATAAAATAGTAAAACTGTTAGTAGACTGCGATTATAGTCGACATGAATGACTGCTCATGTGGCTGAAGCACAGATTTGATTAATATGCGGTAAGCTAGGCTGAAGCTCCTGACAACAGTGATAATCTTTTTTTTACTTATGCACACAAAGGAAACAATAAGCCGACGTTCGCACAGTCGTAAAATTATCGCGGCGGGATTTTATCGCGCACTGGATTTTCAACTCTCGGTGTTGAGCCGAGCTTCGAGAATCCAACCTAACAACAACAGAGTGCAGAGTGCTTGGCTGAATGCTTGTCCTGCTCCACAAGGACGCAGTAACTAATTGATTAGCATTCGGAAATATTGTTGGAGCTGCTGAAGATTCAGATGACAGAAAACTTTCTTTGCATTGTTTAAATTCAATCTTTTAGTGTTATATTAGGTCTTTACCTATGAAATTGCCGTTCTGCAGTACTGGCCATTTCAAATCAAAATATTTTTTGTTTGGCTAAGAATTCTAATTTCAAATTAATTTTATTTTAAAAACATGATTTTTTTTTTCCAAAAGTAAGTACTTAGTCATTTGTTTATTGATTAGTGTTACATTTTCATCGCATTTCAATCTTTTTCGTCATCATGGATACGTTAAAAATTCGAGTAATTATGGAATATGAGTACCGTCGTGGCAGCAACGCGGCACAAGCGGCACGCAACATCAACGACGTTTACGGAGCTAACACTACAAACCAACGCACCACTTGTTATTGGTTTGCTCGCTTCCGTTCTGGAAATTTCGACCTGAAAAATGAACCTCGCGGTCGTCCGAAGACTTTGGTCGACAATGACGAATTAAAGGCGATTGTGGAAGCTGATGATACACAATCTACGGCTGAATTAGCAGCAGCTTTCGACGTTAGCGTCAAAACAATATTGGTAAATTTGCGTCAAATTGGTAAGGTAAAAAAGCTTGACAAATGGGTGCCCCACGAACTCAATGATCGCCAGCGCGAAGTACGCGTCGAGACGTGCCTTGCACTGCTCAACAGACACATACGTAGTATCCCCTAAGTAGTCTGTGAGACACACAAATGAAGGAATTTTGAACCGCATTGTTACCTGCGATGAAAAATGGATTCTGTTTGATAACCGCAAGCGCTCAGCAAGTTGGTTGGATCCTGGTTCAGCATCTAAACAATGCCCTAAACGAAAACTTACCCCTAGAAAAGTGATGGTCACTGTTTGGTGGTCTAGCGCCGGTGTGATTCATCACAGCTTCTTACCAAACGGGGTGAGCATTACTTCAGATGTGTACTGTGAAGAACTGAACACAGTGATAGAGAAGCTGGCACATCTCCAACCAGCATTGGTCAATCGCTCGTCTCCGCTGCTCCTGCACGACAACGCGCGACCTCATACTGCACAGCAGGCGGTCTCCAAGTTGCAAGAACTGGGGTTGGAAGCTCTCCGTCATCCGCCCCACTCACCAGACCTTGCGCCTACAGACTACTACTTTTTCCAGAATTTGGATAACTTCTTGGCGGGAAAAAAATTCAATACCCGAGAGGCAGTACAAAATGCCTTTGAAGAATTTGTTGCCTCCCGTCCAGCTGATTTCTCTAAGAAGGGCATCAATAAACTGCCACTGCGTTGGCAAAGATGCATTGATTGCATGGGTGATTACTTTGATTAATACAAATAAAAAATGCATGAAAAAAATTCGTTTAAATTTTTTCATACAAAACGGCAATTTCATAGGTAAAGACCTATTATAATTGCATAGCACATGTGTGAGCACTATGTAGCTACTATTAAGCTACTTTTTCTGGGTAGGTACGTCTTTCACTGACTTGAATGTGCCCTGGCGGTTGAGAGTATGTCATGCTCACTCAAATGTCTCGCTGGTGGTGGCGTGTGTGTTGGATTAAGTTCCCTTCAAAATGGTTGAGCTAACTGGTGCTGATCCATGCGTCATGTTCGTGAACGGGCGCCGTCAGTTGGGACTGGTCACAGAAATCTAAATAATAATTATTATTTAGATTTAATAATAATTATTATTTAATTATTATTAAAAATAATTATTATTTAGATTTCTGTGGGACTGGTCGTCTCTTAGCTGCCATGGCTTATTTTTAATTTTAATATTTAATTTAGTTGTTTTAGTTTTTATCTTTTTATTACGGACGCTTTTTAACGTGCACGCCTTTCTACATTGTTCTCACATGTAGGTATATTTTCAAAATGAACGATATAACCAATATTTTGTAAAAAATATTATGATTTAAAAGACTTTCCGTGGAGTTTCTTGCCCGTTCTTCTCCATAGGGATCTACTACGCTTTGGAATGGGCAACTAGCTTTATCTTTCTGACTGACCGACCCATTTACAATTCAAAAGTGTCTGTAATTGGTTTATTTGAAATAGTTAAATGCTTTAAGTTTGAGTTGAGTTGAGTTCGAGTTTGAGTTTTGCAATCTAGCGCGTCGAAAAAACACACTGTTAGATTTTCAACTCGGCGGTAAGCAGAGCATTGAAAAACCAGTGCGCGAAAAAAAATCCCCGCGATATTTTTACGTCCGTGCGAACGTCGTCAAAAAATTAAATAAATCATTGTCTGTTTCAAGTGTCTCAACAGGCGAATTTTTCTATAATTAACCCAAAAAAAAAAATAATAATAATAATATATAATAATAATTTATATATTTAAAATAGTTATTAACTAAAATAGGTTTATAAAGCGTTTTAGTTTTTTTTTTTAATAAGGGGTTAATAATACAGGGTAATACTTATATCTTTTTCTTCTTTTATCTTTTACTTTTACTAGTATCGTATTACCCAGTTACTGGGTTGTGGGGGTCAAATAGGCAGTCGCTTCATGTAAAATAATGGTATTCAGCTGCATCCGGTTAGACTGGAAGCCGACCCCTACATAGTTGGGAAAAGGCTAGGCAGATTTTACAGGCTAATACTTTTCGATTTCGTGCGTGTGTGTGTATAGCCTACACAGAGTAGGCTACACTACACGCACGGGTGTAGGTTGAAATTCAATAAATACTAATTCCATGGCTGAACTAAAAACTCAATACACTAATTTTTGGGAAATGGTAATACCTAACACTGAAATGTCAATGTTATATATTAAATTCATTCAATTTCTTGTCATTCATTTAATCATCGGTCCTGTTCAAAGGTTCAGTCGATGTTGCCAGACCTACGGATTTTTTCTAATTTTGGCTCAACCTACAGAAATACCGATCGGAGGACGGGCTGATTGACTATATACTTTTTAGGGCTAATTTGACCAAAGTCGGATATCTTTTATCCCTCGAATAAAATTGACGACTGACAGTTTTTTTATGAAGAAACTGTCAAAAATTCGGAATTTATTCGAAAGCGAAGACTTATACTGGGTATAAAAGTTTGGTTAAATTCACCCTTAAGGAAATAATTAAAATTCTTTCACTTTTATATGAAAACTAGAAACTATCTCTACTAAATCTTTAAAAGGAAACCTCAATGTAGAAACCTCAATGCTTATGGTGAAAGTAAAGAAAGTAAATTAAATTATTAAATGAATTTCTAAAAGCAGCGAATACAAATTAAAAATCTTTTATTTCTTTTTAATAACAATATAATAAAATTTGAAGACTTAAGACATCCATCAAACCAGAATGCGCTCGTGTGGTGGATGATTTCCCGCCTTTTTCCCGCTCTCTGTCACACACATACAGGGAGGAGGCCTGTGCTGTGTCTCAGCAAAGGGAACATTATGCTTATTGATAATACTTTGTTTAGAAAGAGAGAAAATATATTTAATTGCACTAAACTAGACGCAGATTAGTTTCAGTTTTCATTTAATTACCAGCAGGCATAAATTACCGTTTCAGGCCAGCCTGCCAAATAGCCAGGTAAAGCTTTAAAAAAAATATATTTATACAGTGCCATCCAAAAGTTACTTGACATTTTTCCACTTAAACTGCAATGCCATAATTATTATGATACCACAAATGAAACACGGTTATAAAAAAAAAACTGATAAATCCCTTATCTTATGTATGAGTACGTAACTACGTACCCACGCCTAGTTGAATTAGTCAATAAAAATGTTTTAATGTACATACAGTTCAAACGTTTGAAACTAGAATTTTAAATCATAATGTGGGATTAAGTACAGCTGAAGTGGAACCAAGTCCACTAACTTTTGGAGGGCACTGATTTCTACGGGCAGGTGTCCGTAAAAATAAAAAGCTGGCAATTTCTAGCAACATTCAATCCATTATTGAACAGCACCCAAGCAGCAATTGCGTAACACATTATCAATCGGAGTTGGTTTCATTTTGACAGTTCAACAACATTCATTGCGTTATTTACGTTGTCGAGCACACAAATTTTTCGAACATAGTAATGGATTTGCAATTTGTTTCAAAATGAAACCAACTCCGATCGATAATGTGTTACGCAATTAGGGTGCTGTATGTTAATTCATTGATTTTTTGATATTTCATTCTTGTGATTTGTCCTGCCTGTCTGGGTCTGGGCTAAAATGTTGCCAACTTGACGGATTTCCCGTCAGTTATGGCCATGTTATGGACGAATGGAAAATGAAACGGAAACGAAACAGAATGGTCTGACAACTGACGGATTTTTTGACAGATTCATATTATATATTAAAATAATATAATAAACTGCTGTTAATATTAGTCTAACAGTTGTAGACAATTCAATATTTCCTCCTGATGCGGCCATTTTCGGGAAGAAAATGACGATTGTGGTTTCGATTTTCAGAACACTACAAATTTACCAACCATCGACATCTTCTGTCAAAGACACATGCACCGAAGATCATGTCGAAAATGATGATTGGTTTGATAGGTATAATGATTTAATATAAATTACCCCAATTTAGTGTAGCTCGTTTATTGTGTCAGAGAATAAACTTTTCTCATAATTACATTCTTATGTTTTTATTTATGAATTTCATTACTAGAAATGTGTCAATTGACGGAAAATTTAAAATTTTTGACGGAATTTTATTCGGAATTGAAAAATTATTGTTTTTGTTGGCAACACTGCAATTTACATACCAATACCATTCACTCATTTGCGTTGCGTGAACTTGCGTGTTTGTGTCTGGTGTTTGGTGCGCTCGCAGCTCGCACCGCAAGCCGCAACATAAAATAAAATTCGAAGTTCTTCAATTTATTTGCGGCTGTTTAAAAATAAGTTGAAATCTATGACGGTTAGTAACATATTTTCCATGCTATATCAAGAGATTCCCGACTACGTCTGTAAAACTCAAGATGGAAACCGATGAAATCCAACGTGTCTGCGAAAACGGCGATGTTTTTATTCATCGGCTGAAGGATCTGACTGATGAAGAAAAACTGCATCTTGAAGCACAAAACTCACGAATAATACCTGAAGCCAAAGCTGCGCGACTCGAGAAAGAAGCAAAGCGTCACTGGGACATATTTTACAAGAGGAACGAGACGAAGTTCTTCAAGGACCGGCATTGGACCACACGTGAGTTTCAAGAGCTTATAAACTTTGAAGCGGACGATAAGATTACGTTCCTAGAGCTAGGCTGTGGCGTGGGTAACATGATATTCCCGCTGGTCGAAGAAGGTTTCTCGAACTTTCATTTCTACGCGTGTGATTTTTCACCACGTGCGGTAGAGTTTGTGAAATCAAACAAATTGTTTGACGAGACTCGTATGAAGGCGTTCTGCGCTGATCTGACCACTGATGACTTGTTCGAGAATATGGAAGAAGCTTGCGTGGACATAGCGAGTTTGATCTTCGTGTTGTCTGCGATCCACCCTGAAGCGTGGTCGCAGGTAGCGAGGGTCGCGTACCGGGCGCTCCGCCCCGGAGGCGTGCTGTTATTCCGCGACTATGGACGGTACGACATGGCGCAGCTGCGGTTCAAGCCTGGACATAAGATTGCTGATAACTTCTACATGAGACAGGATGGCACCAGGTAAGATTCTACTGATATTTTCTCGTGTGTGGCATAATAAACTAGAACTATTCAAAACAAGCACATTAAAATTTGTGCTAAAATGCTGACATTTCAATCAACAATCATACAATACAGAAATAACATGGCCTACGTGTCAATAACATGCTCTTTCTTTCTTTGCAGAAGCTACTACTTTACTGAAGAAGAGCTACAGAAGTTATTCACTGATGCTGGCTTCGAGATCCTCATGAACACATATGTGCAGCGTCGAACTGTCAACTTAAAAGAGGGAATAAATGTGCCCCGCATATTTGTTCAGGGAAAATATCGGAAACCTGCTGATGGTAAGATACTAGTGCAGAAACAATCTCATTTGCTACTTAGCTCTAAGAAAAGGCCTATGATCTAGAAATAAAAAAAAGGAATTGGTCATGCTTACAATTATTGTAATAAGGCTTTTTTTGCCACAGCCAAAATACAAAAAATGATAAATTCATATGATGAAAAATGCTAACCATTGAAAAACCATGATTTGCATGTATATTAGCTCTATCTGAACACTGCACCCAATAAACCCATCAAAAATAAAAATGTTTACAGACTTCTCACAGAATTTTTTGTTGTTTTAGATTGAAAGAGTATCCAAAATCATCAAACTACAATGGAATTTATTTTGGTAAGTCTTAATTTCTGTTGTTGGGGTGTTTTGCACATCATGTGTAATGTGGGTATTGTGCCTCCATAAGCTAACCAAGAAAATTGGGGTGGATACCAGCTTCCCTGCTTGTTTGGGCCTTTATTCATCTTGATACCGAGATATTAATGCCTACTTACACCAGAAATCACTGAACTCAGATTTTTAATTAGCTAGACCCAAATGGCAGCCTGCAATCAATCTGCCTAGCCTTTTGCCCAACTACGTTGGGGTCAGCTTTCAGTCTAACCGGATGCAGCTGAATACCAGTATTTTACATGACTCGCGCTGTAAACCCTGCTTGCGCGATGCAGGATTTGTATGACGTCAAGACCTTGATGCGTAGTTCGCATGTGGCATTGTAGATGCCGATTGAGCACTAAATTATTCAGTAAAATGTGGTGTAAGCGGGCCTTATTTTTGTGCAGGATTAAACAATTTTCTTCTATTTGTGGGTCTATTGTCTACTTAACTTGGTTGGCTAATAATTCAAATCCCTTTTTAACAGCATGATGACAGCGCAGTGCAGCTGAAAACCTTCAGTTGCCTCACAACAGCCAATTCGAGAGTAGGGAACCTTTTCTCATTCAATTTAATCATTCATTCATAATTCTGTAGCTGGTACTTGATCAGCTATTTGTTTTTTTTTTATTATTATTAAATGGTAGCACAGGGCGGCCTGTTGTGAGGTCTGATGCACAAACAAATGCTTTTAAGCATTCTGACTGCTGCATAAAATTTTCTAAGATTCCTTTCTGTCGAATGTTTTTCAGTTTTCTTTTTATTGTTTGCAGGTATCTATTTACCTTCTGCACGGAGTTCTTTTATGGTGAGTTTCATAAACAATGTATTTCTGCAAAACAAAATTTGATATTTTTCAGTTAATTTAATGTTAAAGTGATGACCACATAGTTCATCTGAACTCTTTGATGTACAACTTTTGCAATGTCTTTCGCTCCTATCTGATCAAATGACTTATAAAGTACTTTACAGCAGAGCTACCAGTGAAAACTAACGGGTTTCTATATTTTACAGAATGAAGAACATGAAAAGGACATGTATTGGCCCAACTTGGCATACTACACAAGCAAGGTAAGACATACTGAAATTACTAGGAAACCCATCATAATACCTGATTCAGGATAGCTCGATTTGTGGTGCCTGGTAAATGACAATGTCAAAATGAACAAAATGGCGATTAATTATTAAATTTTAATTGTTACAAAAATAAAAATTTTACAATATTCGCTATCTGCCAAATCTATCAACAATCCTGAAATAGGTTTTTATATATTTTGATTTGAAAACTTAGCAGTTCATATTTATATGATGACCACATAGTTCATCTGAACTCTTTGATGTACACATTTGCAATGTCTTTCGCTCCTATCTGATGTTATCACTTCAATAAAAAGGACTACCATGTAGCTACACATGAAAACTAACAAGTTTGTACTCTTTACAGACACCAACAAAAAGCTGTAGTTGCAACTTGACGTCGATGAATATTACACATATAAGGTAAGAACACAATTATGTAAACATAATAAAATCAATAATAAGTTGTTGCATTTCACAACTATGCATCAACCATTGCAATTTAAACTTAATGTTAATGACATTAAAGTCACAAGACTCGAAGATTGCTATGACCTATACCTTAAAATTGTTATTTAAAATGATGACCACATAGTTCATCTGAACTCTTTGATGTACACAATTTGCAATGTCTTTCGCTCCTATCTGATTATATATGATCAGTTCAAAACCTGTACTGAAGCATAGAAAGGATAATTTGACTAAATTTTCAAATATTTTCAGGCTGGAAGATACCGTGCTGTAAACTTTTTGGTGAATGGAAAATGCTGCTTTATTTACAAGGTAAAGATAGTACTACTTTTTACAAATAGAGCCACATATAAAATTATTTATTTCATACTCAAATGATGATTTCAGATAGGGACATCTGATTATAATGCTGTTAACATAACTATCCACACTGATACAACTAGAAATACAACATAATGGAATAATGTAAGTTTTTTCTTTTATTAACCATCAACTTCTTTTGTCAACAGGTTCAGAAGTAACATTGTGGTCACTAACATAGGGAAGCTGGTTTTGATGTAAGTAAACATCATGTAATGCTATTATGTAATATAGGGTGTCCTTGTATAGGATGGCAAACTTTATACAGGTGGCCTAATGTAGAATCAATAAAATTTAATTAATCTAATCAATGTTTACAATGATGACTTGACCTTCAGGTCTCCCTCAACAGAGCGAACCCAAACCACCATGTTGACCACCTTACGCGTCTGAGTAGTTTTATAACTAGATATTTGTCAAACAATTGCAAACAAAATACTCATAAGTACTATATTCTCTTCTACAGATCTTTCGAGGGAATCAAATGGTGTGAAATGGCAACTGAAAGGTAAGAATCATCAAATATTTATTGTTTTTTAATTAACATTATTTTATGTTCAAAATATAATATTCAATATCATAATCATTACTTTTGAGCTGAAACTAATTTGTTTATGGATTTTTTTTAATATTTTAACTAAAATGATGAATCCAGATAGGGACATCTGACACATAATGCTGTTAATATAACTATCCTCACTGATCTTAGAATAAAAAAAAAAAAACATTTGCCTATTTGGAAAAAATATTATTATTAGAATTTCCTTCTGCAGCTGCTCTATCAATCCCTGTCGAGCGCGCGGATCTTGTGCAAGCGAATCCTACACTGTTGGATTTTAGTCAGTGACCCTGATCTCCCTAAAGGAAGGAAGATTTTATCTCAGAAAAAAAACAAGGAGGTATGTTTTTTTTTTCTCTGACAATTATCTACTAGCTGACCCGCCAGATATTGCCCTGTCAAAATATCTATTTGTTTTTTAGGGTACCAGATGGAACCCTATCTCTCCGCTTTACGTCCATCTGTGTCACAGGGGTGTATCTTATGAACTGTAATAGGTAGACAGTTGAAATTTTCACAGATTGTGTATTTCTATTACGACTAACAACAAATAATAAAATAAAGTTAAAAAATTAAAGGAGGTTGAGTAGAGTACAAATATACTTATAATAGGGGGGCGACTGGTAGTTTCAGAGATTAGTGCTTTCAAACCAACAAACAAAAAAACAAACTCTTCTGCTAGTAATTTAAAATAACGTCCACAATGATGACTTGACCTTCAGGTCTCCCTCAACAGAGCGAACCCATATCACCATGTTGACCACCTTACGCGTCTGAGTAATTATTAATCCCCTTGCTAATAACATTCACGATAATATGAAGTAAATCTTAACATAGACCTCTTATTGTTCAGGAATCCGGTTCAGAGCTTCAAGGAGAATTGAATATCAACCTGACTAGGTAAGTTTTAAACTTAAAACCTGAATTTGCTAATGTGGGCAGCCGCAGTCTTGAAACGCCGGAGCGAGGAGACATGAGACCTATTAAGGCGACTATAGTCGTCGAAGCTGTGGTGCTACATCAGTGTAGCCCCGTCGCCCGCGCACGGACCCGCTAGCGAATATTTCTATGGCTTGTAATAAAAGTTGCGTTTTGTAAAAATTAATTATTATATTAAAATGCACAGTTGTAAGATGAGTGATTTACCAATATTACCGTCGTTAAGCCGTGAAAATATCACTTGTAGTTTAAAAGCAGTAGCGAATTTAAAGTTTACAACTTCATTTTAATAATAAAAAAAAAATTGCATGGTATTTAACGTTGCTTAAAATTTTCAAATGCTCAGATTGAAGTATCAATGTTAGGTTTTTTTTTTTCTGGAATTTTCTGTAGGCTCATTTAAAAGCATTAGGGGCTCATAAAAAAGACCATTTCACGACTGTGCTCTCCTTAAGTTTTTAGAAATCCGATCTGTAAACTGATAACATAAAAGTAATTCTGATAAAATGTATTTACTCATCTAAATAAGAACGTATTTCCTCGTAATAGGGAATGGCTGTTGCGCTATAGTTTATGGGTTTTAAGGCAAACCAACCAAATTGAACTAATTTTTTACGTCATAGGAAGTTTTACGTTATATCGAAAGATGTTATAAAAGTTTACACATATTTTTCTCAAGATTTACAATGATGACTTGACCTTCAGGTCTCCCTCAACAGAGCGAACCCATATCACCATGTTGACCACCTTACGCGTCTGAGTAATTAACCCCCATATTAATAACATTAACGATAATATGAAAAATATTAACAAAGGGCTCTTATTGTTCAGGAATCCAGAGCTTCAAGGAGAATTGAATATCAGCCTACTCAACCTGACTAGGTAAGTTTTTAAATTTGAAACATGAATTTGCTGACGTCTGTGGGAGCCGCAGTCAAAAAATGCCGGAGCGAGGAGACATGAGACACATTAAAGCGAGTACAGCTGATAACTGCGCCACCATTGAGAAAAAAATAATTAGTCTGGAGATATGGAAGATTTGGGATTTTCTATGCACACATTTTGTAAAAATTGATTCATTATTTCAAAATAAAAAATGCACAGTTGAATATAAGTAATTTACCAATATTATCGTTACTAAGCAGTGAAAATATCACTTGTAGCTCAGAAACAGTAGCGAATTTAAAAAAACAACCACATTTAATTTTTTTTTGCTTGGTTATTTAATGTTGCTTAAAATTTTCAAATGCTCAGATTGAAGTATACCTATCAAAGTTCCATATATATTTTTTCTGGAATTTTCTGTAGGCTCATTTATAAGCAATAAGCTCTCAAAAACGACCATTTCACTGTACTCCTTAAGCTTTTCGAAATCCGATATTCATCGTCCTTCTCGCTCGTTTTATGACTGCGTCTGCTTGGCGTATAGTATTGCTATCTAATGATAATGATCTAGAACAGCTATACTCAACCTGCGGCCTGCCGGGCCTTTGTTATTGCCCCATCTGAAGTTACAAATTTATTGTAAACCATTTTAAATTTCACGCCCATCAGAGAATGGGTGTTTCAGAACGGGAATGTGAGCCGAGCGCATATAAACATCTTTGTTAAAACTTCTTTTTTCATTAATAAAGTAACTACATCATTAACTTGGAATTACTTTTTAATTAAGAGCTAAATAATTTTTGCTTGCGGCCCTCGACACCATGACTAAAACGTTTTTGTGGCTCCTATAAAAAAAAAGGTTGGTCGAAGCCGAAGGACACTGAGCGAGACACAACAGAAGTTTTAGTGTTGTATGTCTGGCTGCGTTTAGTGTCCCGCAAAGTCGACAATATTTTTATTTTTCTCAAGATTTACAATGATGACTTGACCTTCAGATCTCCCTCAACAGAGCGAACCCATATCACCATGTTGACCACCTTACGCGTCTGAGTAATTTAACTAAACACCAATAACGTTCACACCATATGAGGAGAATATAACAGTGTTTTTATTATTCTTAGGAATGCCGTGCAAAGTTGCAAGGAGCAACTCCAATCGAGTCGCATTTCCTGCAAAGTCTGAAAAGGTAAGTTCAAAACTTTAACCATCACAAATTAACCCCCGTTCGCACGGGCGTAATAAAATCGCGGCGGGATTTTATAGCGCACTGGATTTTCAACACTGCTTAGCGCCGAGAGTGCAAAATCCAACACTGTTTTTTCGACGCGCTACAATGTACTCTGTTATTGTTACGTTGGGTTCTCAACGCTCGGCTTGACAACGAGAGTTGAAAATCCAATGCGCTATAAAATCCCGCCGCGATTTTATTACGCCCGTGCGAACGGGGGTTTACTGTTAGCTTTGTATTAGGGCTGCATCCGATACCGAATTCCTATGCAGATACTTTGGGTTTGCCGCGATATATGTATAGGCGGCATAGGCGATATTTTTATTGCCGGTACCTAACCTCATTCTATGTACACATAGAATGGGGTTTTTTTTTTTTATTAATTAATAAAAAAATAACCCAACTTGTTTTATACTTTACCTTCATTTAAATTAAATAAGCGCATCGGTATCGCCGATATTTTTGTAATAGTTTCGGCATCGTATCTGCAAAACGGCTTATCGATGCATTCGCATTTTGTATCATGCTAACATAAATTATGATCAGCATCTTTGTGCACAAAACGTGACATCAGGCATCTATGCCCCTAAACACTATGCAGAGGAAGGTGTATACCTCAAATTTTTGCAAACGAATTTGTAAACTTTTTATTTACTAAAGGATTTTGTGATACATTGTTGCTTCAATGATGATTTGACCTTCATCTTCCTCAACAGAGTGAACCCATGTCAACTACCTTTCGCGTAGAGACAGCGACAACCAGTCTGTGTATTGTTTGCCTTTCATAAAATACCCAACATCACAATACTGATCTATTTCATCACGTGACTAAAAGGATAGGGATCAGCAGCTCTGTATGTCAATCATGAAGGACGCTGTTACAAATGGGTAGTCAAAAAATTACTTTTTTACACAAAAGTATGTTTATTAAATAAAATGCTTTGCATTCTTTAAATGTTTTATGGCCGAATTGTTGATAGATGTGCATGGTAAGATTCTGAACTATAAATATAATTTTAGATAGGTACAAGTTTCTCAATAACGGTACCGAAGTAAAAATTTTCATTTTGGTACCTTTTTTGAAAAACTGTACCTATCTAAAATTATATTTATAGTTCAGAATCTTACCATGCACATCTATCAACAATTTGGCCATAAAACATTTTAAGAATGCAAAGCATTTTATTTAATAAACATACTTTTGTGTTAAAAAGTAATGATTTGACTACCCATTTGTAACAGCGTCCTTAATTATAATTTTTATCTCACATTATCTTATCAATTAAGAGTAATTTAACAGATAACTCTTGATTGGTTTTCATTGAAATAGCCTGCTCTAATTGAGGCGTAGTAGTTGCGAATGATGCAATCATTTAATAATTTTAACTGTTCTGATCAAATAGTATCTCTTATACATAAAATGTTTGTGGTCATATAGGCTCAAAATACTACGCAAGACTTAATTTGTATGATGACAATTATTTTTTTGTTTCCAATTTATCTCGAAGTTTGTATTTGGTTGCTTAATGTGGATTTCTGTCTCATCCTATAAGAATGCGATCCCATGAAGTAGCATTCTGTAAGTCGAGACACAGATCACCGTGGTCATCAAAACTGCCGGGGATGGCGCTCCGTCGTCACCTCGGTTATTTCGACACACTACAATGTATTATTAATACCAGCAAATATTGCTATTGAGAAAACTCATTTGAGACTAAAGGAAAAATATTTTTATTACAGGTAGAGCTGACATGAAGGTTACGACGACGAAGAGAATATTGGATTAGTTCTGTCGGCCCAGACCTGGTTCCCAGTGATTATTACCTCTTCCCAAAACTGAAAAAAGAACTTTGTGGGAAGAAATTTTCAACTGATGAAGAAGTGAAGGACGCGGTTTCAGCTTATTTTTGGACAAAGACAAAGCATTTTTTTATGAAGGTATACATAAGCTAATTGAAAGATCTGAAAAATATATAAGGGTAGCAGGTGAATATATTGGAAAAGAAAAATAATTTAGTATTTTTATTTTCACTTCTCACCCTCCATTCCACAAACTTAAAAATGTACCTACGTACAAGATAAGTTTTGTATTTCATTTATGTACACAACTAACAATAAAGCACACGGCGGTATTGTAGGTATTCTCTAATACTAGGTACCGCTGTTCAATTTTAGTTGAATAACAAAAGTATTCAACTAAAAATACTTTGTATTTGAAATTCAATTTGAATGTGAAAGTCTGTTCAGACGGTTCAATTCCAATCGCTTTCGGCTAAAATCGAGCCGAGTGAATCCGGCATATATGCCTTAGCGCTCCTGCACACGGTGCCGCCACCGCGCCGACGCCGCACAACTACACTGTACATACGAGTCGCGCGAAGACCGCCACCGCGCCGCCGCCGCGCCGCCACCGCGCGCGGTCCCAGTTATTTCATTATCCTGATTCATTCCATTGCCGGCCGCGTATGAACATGCACGTGATAACTTTTTAAGAAATTATCATGGAAAGTTTTGTTTTGGACCGCGCGCGGTGGCGGCGCGGCGGCGGCGCGGTGGCGGTCTTCGCGCGACTCGTATGTACAGTGTAGTTGTGCGGCGTCGGCGCGGTGGCGGCATCGTGTGCAGGAGCGCTTAGTGTTCAGTTTATCTGCATTAAAAAACATGGTCATAAAATCCATGTGTCACTGGAAAAGTTTTGGGTTAGTACTACACTTTTTTTGACTAGTTCAAGACCTCACTATCTTGAAGTATCATAACGTGCTCTCTTGTCGCAATGCATAACTGTGAAGCAGGCTTTTCAGCTTACACCTTATACCAAAATTAGGTCATGATTGGAAGCTGCTACAGATTTGCGGAGATTGTATAGCCGCACTTTAATAAAGAAAAAAAAACAATTTCAAAAAGAAATGTAGGGTACTTTTAAATTAACGTCAAGATGACGGGACCCCGCCAGGTTTTTCGAATATCATATGAATAGGATTTAATACAATATTTCTACTATTTCATACTTTCATAATAAAATTCTACACTCGTTAATTTTCAAAATATTCTACAAAGTGGTCCCGCTATTTTGATATCAAAATGGAGGGACCACTATTCAGTTAATGAAAAACATATGGCGTGATCATAAACTGTACACCAATCTGTACACACTGAATTTTAATACGATTTAGTACGACTATGTTTGAATCGTTATTATACTTATAAAATGGTAATTTCAATTGAAAAAAGTGTTTATTTATTTATATTAACATCAGAAAAGCGCCTGAAGAAAATGTATTATCATTTTATGGCTCTTACAATTTGTTTAGACGTTTAAAACGTTTGAGCCGCATAGAATTTGTTTTTAGAAATATTTATACAATTTAATTTACAAAGACTACTTACTTCTTGAATAAATTAAGTAATTAAATTTACAACATTAAACATACATTTTACATTTTTTGATATTATTATCTTTTCAACATTTTGGTTTTGTATTCAAATCACTTTTAATTTTCAGGAAAACATAAATAAAATAAATGCACTTTAGAATAACCCTCCTCCCAAAGTAAAACTGAAATAAACTGTAAGAGCCATAAAATGATGCTTGGCATGAAATGATACTTTTTCTTCAGGCGCTTTTCTGATGTAAATACAGGGTGTTTGGCAGAACGTTGAACATACAAAAATGGTGGATAGGTAGGGTCATCTGCTACTTACTCAGCCCTAATTTATTTGGCCATGGCCCCCTGGATATTTAAATTTTTTTTTTTTACTTCTAGTTTCACCACTTTCTTAACTTTACAAGTGTAATTTTTATTAAAAATGAGTAAAACAGGCAATATTTTGTTTTTTTTTTATTCAGATGTTAGCTAGAAGAAAAGTTATCGAGTCCTTAAACTTAAAGAAAGATGTAAAAAATACTTAAATCTTAATTTCAACTTGCATTAAAAAAAAAACAAAAATGATTGAGGAGTTCCAATTCCAGCAAAACATCCCTATCTTTCTAATTGTATGTAATTTGCTTTTATATAAAAAAAAAAACTTTTAGTTATTTCATAATTTTACCAAGTAGGACATTTTTGACGAAACTACCTTTACGGAAAGTGAAATGTTTTGCGAAATTGAATACTGCAAGGTTGGTAAAAATTAAATGATCGATTGAAATTATGTATGTTCTTGAATTAAGTACAAAGAAAATAGCTGTACCAATTAGGTGATTCATTAAAAAAAAAAAAAAAAATATTGCCTGTTTTACTCATTATTAATAAAAATTACACTAAAGCTAAGAGTGGTGAAACTAGAAGAAAGCAAAAAAAAATTAATATCCAGGGGGCCAGGGCTAAATAAATTAGGGCTGAGTAAGTAGCAGATGACCCCACCTATCCACCATTTTCGTATGTTCAACGTTCTGCCAAACATCCTGTATAATAAACACTTTTTTTTATTGAAATTACCGTTTTAAAAGTACCTATAATAACGATTCAAACGTAGTCGTACTTAATCTTATTAAAATTTGGTGTGTTCAGTTTAATATCACGCCATGTGTTTTTAACCGACTTTAAAAAGGAGGAGGTTCTCAATTCGTCGGAACCTTTTTTTTTATGTATGTTCCCCGATTACTCGAAGATGGCTGGACCGATTTGGATGTTTTTTGTTTTATTCGAGAGGGTATACATCACAGTTGGTCCCATATAAAAATGATTAACTTTGCTTCGGTAGTTTTTGAGTTAGCTTCAATAATACGTATTTTTTTCCCCACTTTTATATGGATGATGTTCTAGTTTGTTTTGCAGATAGTGGTATTGGAATTTGTGTGGGGTTGGTACACAACTAAAATGTGAAAAATAAAAACTTTTTTTACAAAAAAAAAAAAACAACCGACTTCCAAAAACAACACTACAAAGTGAAAAATAACTTTAATTTCGGAAGTCGGTGGCAAAAAACAAAAATACATTTAACACCGACACCGACTTCCGAAATTAAAGTTATTTTTCACTTTGTAGTGTTGTTTTTGGAAGTCGGTTTTATTTTTTTGTAAAAAAAGTTTTTCATTAACTGAATAGTGGTCCCTCCATAGTGATATCAAAATAGCGGGACCACTTTCTTTGTAGAATATTTTGAAATTTTATGAGTGTAGAATTTTATCATGAAAGTATGAAATAGTAGAAATATTATATTAAATCCTATTCACATGATATTCGAAAAGCCTGGCGGGGTCCCGTCATCTTGACTTTTAATCCCGGCAGTACAGTCCTACCAACTTATCTGTGAACTGAAAGAGGACGCCACCGTCGATGCGTCGACACAATCGAATGGCATTTCAACATGACGGCCGTAGTTCCAATTTTCGCTATTTCACAGATAAGTTGGTAGGAGTGTACGTTCTCGTGTGATATTTTCTGACATCTACGCGGGCAAAAGCTAAGCTATGTTCCAACGATCGTACGAGCAAACGATGCGATTTCGTCGCGCGATGAAAACGTGTTCCTGTGCTCGCGCGATGACTTGCAAGCTTCAATTAGGACACTATAAAGAAATGTGTGTGTTTAATCTCGTACGACGAAATTGCATCGTTTGCTCGTACGATCGAAGCCAATTAGGACGACGCCTGACACTGGCATGGCCATCAGGGATTTGATTACCTACATAAAAATTAGGCAGAATTTGTCGGTCACTAGTTCAAAAGTTATAAGGGTTCGTTCATAAGTGGCCGATCTGTAGAGCATCTCCCCAGCTTGGCCACAGCCACATTTATATCTCAAAAACTAGGCCACCTAGCGAAGATGTTTTCATCCAAATTTAGTCGCAACTTTTCGCCAAGTCACAGATTTAGTCTTAGTTTATAAAATACAATGAGTTCAATTTTTAAGTAGTCCAAGAGCTAGATCGAAGGGTTTACAATAAAATCTTTGATCTAGCTCTTGGACTGTACTTAAAAAATTATCTTCTAAACTAAGACCCAACTAAATCTGTGACTCGCTATCATCATTCAGCAGAAAGACGTCCACCCTGGATCAAATATCTAGCTGGCGGCTTTCAACCTATTTTATCCTTATGGTGGGCAAAGAAAATACAGGACACTATCCTCCAAATAAAAACAGTTAATCTTACAAAATACTTTATTTTTATTACTTTTACACATAACATAGCCTCCCTATAAGAAGAACTTCCTCCTGGAGGTCTCCAGCTGGTGCCTCCTGCCGGCGATGATCCACTCGAAGTCTCCTCGCTTGGAGTCGAAGGTGCCTTGCTGTAGGGAGATCAGCTTCAGAGTGAAGCGGGGGCCTAGTTCGCGCAGCTTGGCGCGCTTGCCGTCCGAGGTGAACTCGTATCTGGAAAATAATAATGGTTTTAAATGGTGAAAATACAATACGGAGTAAGTTTATAGGCCTGCTTACCTACTAAGACAATATACATATAAACTATGTGGCTGACACTGGCATGGCCACCATCACGGATCTTAATTTTGATAACACAAAAAAATTGTCGCTAATTAGTCGAAATTTGTCGCCAAATATGAGAATTTGCCGGTCACAGGTTCAAAATATATAAGGGTATATAGGTGGCCCCGCTAGAGAGACCCAGCGTGACCCATTTTTAATCTCAAAAGCTAGGGCACCTAGCGAAGATCTGTTTTCTCACAAATTTAGTCTCTAATTAGTCGGAATCCGTCGCCAAATATCAGAATCTGTTGGTCACTGGTTCAAAAGTTATAAGCGTTTCTAGTTGGCCCAGCTGGAGAGAATTTCCCCAGCGTGACCCGTTTTATATCTCAAAAACTAGGGCACCTAGCGAAGATCTGTTATCTCCCAAATTCAGTCGCTAATTAGTCGCCAGTTCAACACGCGTCAAATCTTTCCTCACTTGTGGAGACTTATATTAAAGTAGCTGATTACCTTTCTCTTGCTTTTCTTCGTAATTCACGAGCGGTAATTACCCTTAATGTAGGTGACACTGTATGGAGACGTAATTTTTCTAGATCTGTTCTGGTGCAGATTATTTTTCAGGTAAACTTGCTCCACGTTTTATTAAATGTCGTGTTATTAGAGTTATTTCTAGAACCACTTACGTCCTCCAAGACTATGATTCGGTTCACACTGGTCAATATCATATTAAGGATATTCTTAAATGATTTCCTATCACTTTCCAGTTATATCTTTCAAAAAAATCGTCAAAGTTCTATATCATGTACAAATGGCGATTAAAATAATCATTTTTCATTTTAAACAATATTCTTCGACATTCTCAAAAAATAAAAAGGATTACATACAGAGTTTTAATGGACAATACATTTTAAAGTTTACGAGATAGAAATTTAAATTTAAATTTGAACGTAACTTAAACCGAAAATAGAATGTCGACCTAAACCGGAAGAATTGCAATTCCCTGGTAGGATACACTTAAGATGTCATAAAATATTATTTTGTAGTTGCTTGTACCAATGTATGAAGAAATTTAATTCTTTAATATCTTTGTAATTACACACCGAAAAAATCTGTAACTTGGCGAAAACTTGCGACTAAATTTAGGAGGTAACAGATCTTAGCTAGGTGGTATAATTTGAACCCACCAAAGGAAAGCTGTAGTCATTACCTATAAACAGATCTACAATAAATATATGTAATATTTATCGAACAAAATGTGCACTTAGTCGCTGGCAGATAGAGATCGCTGCGCTCCGTTTCATTTACTATAAGTAAGAAGGAGATAGATGCGCGTATACATACAGACGAGCTACTTAGGCCTCTGCCTCGAATATTGCGGGCAGCGGGGCGGCAGCGGCGGCGGCGCGGGAGCAACATAGAATAGAATAGAATAGAATAGAATACTCTTTATTATGCACACCATTTAAATTACTGTTACAATTTTACAATGTTGAAATTTTACATACGAGTGACACAATGGGCGGTCTTATCGCTAAAAGCGATCTTTTACAGACAACCTTTGGATGGAGTATGGGGACAAGGAGAGACAATTCTGTAGGTAGTCCGTGGTGTACCATATACATATACAACATATACATACATTAATAAATTTATATATATATATATATATATACTTATACAATAATAAACATGAAACAAGAGCAAGGAACATAAACAGAAGTCTTTGGGTAAGTTTGGAATGATAGGTATGCTAAGTTTTTTAAACTCTGAACGCAAAAATAGTAAGTAAAATAAATAATCTAACAATTTAACATTCAGTTACTTATTAGGTAATTTGAATAAAAAAACCCTTTGATGAGTTATTTTTATTCCAAAAATAGCTATTTACCTAGATAAATCTCACATTCGTAAAAAGCCATGTTTACGTAGGGCTGCGGCTGACCTACATAAACATGGATAGCCATATAAATTCTATACCTATTTACGAAACATATACCTATTACTATAATTTGATTTTTTTTTTTTTATTATGAAATGGTTCAGCTCTTGACCTCAATCTTGGCTGATGTAAAGCGATAGGTAGATGAGATCTAGGATGGAGCGAGCGTACCCAGAAGGTGCTTGTTAAGTTTTAGGTACAATATCTATTTATTTATACAACGTGCCGCTGCAATGACGAAATTAATTTGACACACGTATACGGTTCTGCGTTATCGTTTTATAAAGATATTTTAATTTCATTAAACGTTATTGTTTATTACTAGCATCCTGACCTGTAGCGCAGAGATGAACTTAAAGCGAACAAGAAAAAAAAGGTCACGCCACTCAGGTTTATTTCTGTGAGTTTTGCAAAAAAATCATTCATGAAGCTACTCACAGGTGGGTCAGAACAATATACAAACGATGAACAAAAAAAAAAAGGTATTGGTCAAAAATCTTTTACCAGCTGACATAGAACAATAGCTTCATGAATGAGTCCTTTGCATAGAGCGATCCTAATTTTGGTTATTATTTTATTATTTAGTTTAATTTTTTCTTATTTATTAATTATTTTACTTATCTATTTTTTATTATTACTGCCCACTAGCCCTACCTGTGTCTTTAAATAATGTCACGCAATTACGGCAGCACGCTGTGTATATGTAATTATAAGTTCAAACTGTCTCTGTGCTGTCTTTGTTACGCGAGGTCTATGAATTGATGGGTTTAAATTCTGGGCCGGAAAGTGTCTTTATGGTTTTTACATAAAACAACTTAGCTGTAGCAGTAGGTACCTCTATTATTATACAACATGCAAACATAATAAACGCACATCCTAAAAGTAGTATGTTCTGAACATACTTAGCTCGGCTACTGAATCGATTTCAGCTATTTTTAAATAGGTAATTATTTATCCTAAAATAATTAAAACGGATTAATTTGTAGTCACCCCATCGTTAAACAGTTGAATCAAACGAAAATGAAACTTATATGAACGCAATAAGGTTTGTTTACAAAAAGGAAACTTGCTATCTTCACGAACGCTCAAAATTACAGGCACGTAACAATTGACATACTAAACGAATAAAATATTACGAAAAAAGATTAGATGTACGAGTATGACTACTTCCTTCCTTACATACTTTCTCTCTATTCCGCAAATACAAAAACGAGGGAAAAGAACGAGATAGAATATTTGATATTGTTAATGTTATTGGCATGATTAGTGCAAAGAGTTGAAATTCTTTTTTGTTATTATTTTTGTGTTTAAATCATTTAATTGTCAGTTGGAATGGTAACGGGTAAAAAAGATGACTGTAATTATAGGTAATGATTTGAAATTCATATAAAGCGGACCAATGTTAGCGCGGGGAGCAATGAAAAGCGTGGACTGGATCAAAATAAGGCTGGTATATTGCAGTCTAATATTACAGAATATAAGTTCCCGGACAAACAATTAATAATTGAGTCTAAGAGAGGTGTATCGTCCGTCGCGGTGGGGTCCGTGGGCGCGAGTGGTCATCGGGCCGAGCCGTGTAGCCACCGCGCCGCGCCTCAGCTTGTCAATGACGCACTGATCACGCTGCCTGCGCGTGCAGACCACATGCAGTGTTTTGTTGGGTTCGATTCCCAACAGTAATTATTGTGTTTAAAATCTTTAATAATCAAGGTTGGTAGAAATTTACCTAAATATTACAGCAAAAAAGCAATAAATCATTTTATATTTCGACAACAGAAGTTTTATTATTCTAACCTTAATTAGAGCCATATGCTCATATTAGGTATACAATTATACAACGTATAATTGCCGTATGCCGACATAATTAAAGACGCAGGTAGGTCTAGGGCCAGTAATCATAAAAATTATAATAAGATAAAGTAATTAATAAATTTAAAAAAAAAATGTTTCAAACTAAATAATAACCAAAATTAGGATAACTCTATGCAAAGGACTTATTCATGAAACTATTGTTCTATGTCAGCTGGTAAAAGGTCTTTGACCTTTTTTTTTTTTGTTCATCGTTTGTCTATTGTTCTGACAGAGCTTTGAATAGCTTCACGAATCATTTTTTTGCAAAACTCCCAGAAATAAACTCGAGTGGCGTGACCTTTTTTTCTTGTTCGTTTTAATTTCATCTCTGCGCTACAGGTTGCTTCAAGATGCTATTTTAGAAAATTGAAAATAAATCAATAAATAATAACGTTCAATGAAATTAAAATATCTTCATAAAACCAAAACGCAGAACCGTATACGCTTGTCAAATTAATGTCGTCATTGCAGCGGCACATTGTCTACATTTTTTATTTAAGATTATTAGGTACCTATGTATTTTTTTTTTTTTGTAACGTATTGTAGCATATTTCAAGCAATAGGTTACTTACATACTTACAATACGTTTTCAATGTTTAAGTATTTTACTAAAGGTACGATAATTTGAATGTATTAGGTAAATCATATATTCTTATTTCGGCAACAAAAGTTTTATTATTCTAACGTAAATTAGAGCCTAACGTTCAAATTTGGTAAAACAGTTGCATGCGACTGTACACTTTGACACCAAATAGACCAAGAGCAAGGTTTAATGTTTTCAAAGAAGTTTAAGCGCCTCTCTAACCTAGTAATTTAAAACATAAAACATGTATTTAATTGAGAATTTATCTCTCTGACATTTCTAAGGACTTTAGACCGATAAAACTAGAAGTATATTACACATATTAATAGAAATATTATTTTCTTGGCACTTTTTCGTAAACACTTCGATCTAGCTCTTGGAACGTTAAAAATTGAACTCATCATATTTTCTAAACTAAGATCCGACTAAATCTGTGACTTGGCGAAAAATTGCGACTAATTAGCGACAAAATTTAGGAGAAAACAGATCTTCGCTAGGTGCCCTAGTTTTTGAGATATAAAACGGGTCACGCTGGGGAAATTCTCTTCAGCTGGGCCACCTAGAAACGCTTATAACTTTTGAACCAGTGACCGACAGATTCTGATATTTGGCGACTGATTCAGACTAATTAGCGACTAAATTTGTGAGAAAACAGATCTTCGCTAGGTGCCCTAGTTTTTGAGATATAAAACGGGTCACGCTGGGGAAATTCTCTTCAGCTGGGCCACCTAGAAACGCTTATAACTTTTGAACCAGTGACCGACAGATTCTGATATTTGGCGACTGATTCAGACTAATTAGCGACTAAATTTGTGAGAAAACAGATCTTCGCTAGGTGTCCTAGTTTTGAGATTCAAAATGGGTCACGCTGGGGAGACTCTCTCCAGCGGGGCCACCTATAAACCCTTATATATTTTGCACCTGTGACCGGCAAATTCTGATATTTGGCGACAAATTTCGACTAATTAGCGACAAATTTTTTGTGTTATCAAAATTAAAATCAGTGATGGTGGCCATGCCAGTGTCAGCCCACACATAAACTGTAGAGAATTTGTGAAAATATATCACTTCTTACAAATAGTATTCATTTTCTAAGTAGGTATGTATAAGTACATAGTTTCTATAGATGTAATTAATTACAATCATTTTATTCAAAATAATTGTAACTGAATGAATTTTGTAAAATTAATGTTATTTGTTTAGAGTGAATTTTTAATTTAATTTATTTTGAATAAAATTATTGTAATTAATTACATCTATAGAAACTATGTACCTACTTAGAAAATGAATATATTATGTACAGTCGGTATATAATAAATTCATTGAGGCAAAAACTTAGAAGCTGATGTAGGGGTACAAACATACCGATGATGTCTAAAGAAAATGTAGTCGCGTTGATTGTGGAAGGTGACGGCGCGCCTGCCGCGGAACTGTGGCTCGTAGTGGAAGAGCGCGCCCAGCATGCGGCCCACCGTCATACCCAGCCGAGTGCTGAAGTTGTTCAGGATCACCTAGTAACATACAATGTGAATGTTGTTCAACTCCTTGTTAGGATTTTTAATGGAAGTGTTATTTAAATAAATTATGTCTCACACAAACCAACTTGCAACAAGAGTCAAGAAAAGCACTACTTCATTAGCTCATAACAAAGCACTGCACCTTTTCATTGTTACCCACTTTAGATTTTTCTTTGGGACAAAGAAAGAAGGTAACCAAAATCAATGTAAGCCCAGATTATTTAATCAAATTACAGCTGCAAAACACGGCAAACTTCGACAAAATCTTAAAATACTTTTAAAGGAGAAGAACATGGAACTCCTGTGTAAAATATTTAAGTAATTTATGAATATCTACCTCAGGTCTATGGTTGGTAATTTCTTTATAATCTTTTCTGAGCTCTGGCGTGATCTTGCAGCTGGAGAGGCGGAAGTGTGCGGTCGGTCCATTTGGTAAGTGTATCAGGAGGAAACCATTTGGCTGCTTCTGATTCTCATTTACAACAATCACATCTGTTACATTCTCACGGAGGGCTGACTGGACTATCCGCTTTACTGATGATCTGAAAGTAGAAAATATAAACTATAATTTATGGTGCAAAATAAATAAAAGTAACAATTTTTTTTTTCAAAAAGAGACCTATTTAGCCAACCTTCAGAAAAAGAGGCAGTGCAAGGAAAAGATACAATTAATTATTTATTTATTTATTGGATCGCCAACAGCAGCTACACAATTACATGCTTGTTTGTTCGGATGCTTTAGCAGTCGGGATTTATAGTTGTTGCACAGGGGTACTTGTTGACACGACATTGATGGCATAACGCTTTTTCGTTATGTCACAATTTCTGCCTGTTTACTCCTATGACAAGCTGCAAGAACTTCATTCCAGAAAGCAATGGCATGCAATTGGAGAAGCCTATGTCCAGCAGCAAACTTCTAGAGGCTGATGAAACAGTATCTTGAAAACATTAGAAAAGAATGGATGCCCTGAGTGTAATACCAAAAAGCCACAATAAAGAAAGAAACCTTAATACTTTCCAGGACGCTGAATGAGACACGATAGAATTTTCATTGTTATGATGTCCACAGACATTTAGTGTCCCAGAAGGTGTTAAAAAAAGCTAAATAGACCTTTCGTCTCTTCTGGCTATTTAAAACAACCTGAAACATATCTTTACCTTTGTCTATACCTAGATATAGAGTTAGGTATCATTCTACAGAGCTCCTTGCCAAATATCCTAGTCTTGTTGTGTGGGTTGTCCGAGTATGTGATCAGTACTTTAGGCTCGTATGAATTCTCGTAGTATGTTGACAGTTCATCTAATTCCATGTCCTTTTGTGCCTGGAAATATTAATTTATGTTTTAAGTTTCGAAAAACAAATTTAATGTAAGTTTTGAATGTTTCATAAACAATTAATTATAATTACTAGATTTCTACATGCACAATACCTGTTTTAGCATTTCGAACCAAATACTGGCTCGGTATTTGGCAAATAATACCTATGTGCCATAGATAAATGAGAACCGTAGCTGTTTCACAAAAATTCAAGGAAACCAAATTACTTAAGTCTTAAATGGTAAGATAGATTTTGTTCCTTAGCCAAAATATATAGAACTAGATAAAACGACAAAAATGACTCTTTCTAACCTCCAATTTCTCTTCATCGTCAACATTAGCAAGCATAGTCTCATCCTTTTCTCGGAGGGACTCCAACGTGTGGGGGACCTGCTTCGGGACATCGTCACCTTCTTGCTTCTTATCCAACTTACGCCTAAAACACCACAATGTTAGCCTAAACTTCGTATCATAAACACAAAGTACAACTTTCAACAGAGTACTTAACCAAACTTACTGTTTCTTGTCTTTACCGCGAGCCATTTTGCTTTATAATTAAATGAGATGAGACGTTAAACAATGCTTTTCACAATTATATTATCTCCAGTTAGCTTTATTTTGATTATAAATTTGTTTTTAATAAACGATTTTCATGTGGAACATGCTTTTCGCTGTTTTGACACTATACCACTTGATCTTAACAATTTTTGATGACACATGACACTGACAACAGTGACAGCATTGAACATAGATAGATTTTACAAAGCGTTTTTGCACGTGAACGCTCTTTCAAAATTGACTGAGGTGGATTCACAGACATATAATAAGAATTTATATGTCTGTGGGTGGATTGCACTTTGTAATTTATGGCATTAGTATTTCCAAGGTCATTTTTTTTTATTGGCAACTTTCAAGTAATACTATAAACCAGTTTAAAAAATTGCAAGTTTAGACTGAAACGGTTTTGCTTTTATACCTAACCCCTAAACCCCTCATAATTCAACTTATTACATTTGGGCCCACCGTTTGCTAAAATTGGGATAGGGCAGGAACAGCTGGTTGCTGGATGAAAGTTTTAACGTTTCTGCTCTATGGTCATAAACAAATTGACAACTGACAAGTTTGAGGTTATGTGTCAACAAATGTGCTTGACAAGTTAGCGGCGGCATTTGTTTTGAAATAATTTTTTTTGGGATTTACTAATCATATTTCCTGTAAACGTTAATAATGGACGGTGATTTGTACGATGAGTTTGGTAACTACATCGGGCCGGACCTTGAATCCGACTCGGATGATGAACAGAGTGTGTACGCTGATAACAGAGACGCGGACGAAGATGCTATGGAGGAGGATGAAGACGGGGATGCGGAGCCTGAGGTAGCGCCCATGTCCGTCGTGCTGCACGAAGATAAACGGTACGTAAACATATTAACAGCCAGGAAACAAAAAAAATTAGTCTCTAGATGGGATCTATGGTTATTTACAAACTAAGTACCTATGAGGTTATTGATTGTTTTTCAACTAAAACTGGATAGAAACTTCATATTTTTCATTAAAGTTATATAGGATTAAATGTTCCTAAGCCACAGCAAAAATCACAATCAAAACAACATTCACATTATGACAATAATTTGCAAAAATCTAATATTTGACTCAACATCTTATCTGGTTTCTCAGTAACATCTTCTTTTAACAGATACTATCCTCAAGCAGTAGAAGTTTATGGCCCAGATGTGGAAACAGTGGTTCAAGAGGAGGACACTCAGGCTTTAGACAAGCCTCTAGTGGAGCCGATCAAGCATAAAAAGTTCCAGGTCCAGGAACAGCAGCTCCCGGAGACTAAGTATGACATGGAATACATGGCTGATATGCTGGACAATACCAACCTCATGAGGAATGTTACGCTGATGGGGCATTTACATAATGGTAGGTTAAAATCTTTTATCAGTCAGAAAGCCAGACAGGCATAAATGACAAAATGTAATTTTGAAGACAATTCCAAAAACACAGTACTAAACTAAAATATAAATAGTATAATAAGAAAAATTCATCAATGTTTGGCTTTTACACAAAACATTACCAAGCAGTAATGTTTTTTTATAATAATCATGTAACATGGGCCTCTATTCTCTACCCTTGACCTCGGTAGGTAAAAGGTAGGTAATACGAGCTGGTATACCGGCCGGCACATAACTTGGCAAGAATCTCTCTTTAACTTTCTTCTTAACAGACATGTTTAAAAATAAATTATATCATTAACCATAGAATAAAGGCAAGCAACAAAAGTAAAAAAAAAACTTGTAGCACTAAGTGTACATCCGCAAACTTACTCCCACTACGCCAAAACCTTGCCAAGTTACGTGCCTGCGACTATATCTGTAATTCCATGTCAATGCGCGTATTCTGCGTACAGTGCCCTTGACCTCTGTAAATCACAATACATTATTACCAAAAAAACAAGTGCAGGAAACCTAGTTTTCTAGTATAAGGGACTAAACATACCAAGCGCCCGAGGCGCGCTCCGGGCTGCATGCGCTCAATCAAATTGTATTGAAATGCTTGTGACGAAGTATAGGTAGAATTAGATTAGAGTGCCAATTTCTTAAGAAATTTTTATTTCCAGGCAAAACTTCATTTGTGGACTGTCTAATCAGACAAACCCACCCAAGCACAATAAACACAGACACCACAATACCGATGCGGTACACGGACACTCTGTTTGTGGAGCAAGAACGAGGTGTATCCATCAAGTCCATGCCCGTCACGTTACTGTTGAAGAATATCAAGGGGAAGTCACATCTCCTGAACATTATGGACACCCCAGGACATGTTAATTTTAGTGATGAAGTTACTGCTGCTTTGAGGATTTCTGATGGTAAGTTGAGAGTTGGTGTGGTTATTGAGCAATTTGATTTTGTAGTTTCATAAAGAACAGTAAGTTTTCTATTAAATTTTATACTTCAATTTGCAAAACTTTAATGCATATTTGATATTTCATAGAAAAAATAATCTTGTTCAGTATGATGTTTCACTGCATAATTTTTAGATCACATAGCAGTTTCATACCGCTCAATCAAGCACAACAGTTACTAAAAAATAATAGATAATATTTTATATATCAATTTGCCTAGCCTTTTCCCAACTATGTTGGGGTCGGCTTCCAGTCTAACTGGATGCAGCTGAATACCAGTATTTTTAACCGACTTCAAAAAGGAGGAGGTTCTTAATTCGTTGGAACCTTTTTTTTTTTTTTTATGTATGTTCCCCGATTACGCGAAGATGGCTGGACCGATTTGGATTTTTTTTGTTTTGTTCGAGAGTGTATACATCACAGTTGGTCCCATATAAAATTGATTAACTTTGCTTCGGTAGTTTTTGAGTTAGCTTCAATAATACGTATTTTTCCCCACTTTTATATGGATGATGTTCTAGTTTGTTTTGCAGGTAGTGGTATTTGAATTTGTGTGGGGTAGGTACACAACTAAAAAGTGAAAAATAAAAACTTTTTTACAAAAAAATACAACCGACTTCCAAAAACAACACTACAAATTGAAAAATAACTTTGATTTCGGAAGTCGGTGGCAAAAAACGAAAATACATTTAACTAGACACCGACTTCCGAAATTAAAGTTATTTTTCACTTTGTAGTGTTGTTTTTGGAAGTCGGTTGTATTTTTTTGTAAAAAAGTTTTTATATATGGAGCATAATATTTTGCATCTATAGCATGGAGGATAATATTTTATATATATAAATAGAATATTTGTTTATTTGGTGCACACAAAAGAAATAGCATAACACACAAAGCTCAATTAATTAATTGATTGAACCAAATTACATGAATACTATGAAAATACCTATAGGCTGTATGGAGGACAGACACTGTCCTGTGTGTTAGTAAAACATTGCACCAAAAACATTTCTCCTGTAACACAGGCGCAGTCCTCTTCGTGGATGCCGCAGAAGGCATAATGCTGAATACAGAACGCTTACTCCGCCATGCGGTCCAAGAACGAGTTCCCCTGACCCTCTGCATCAACAAGATTGATCGCCTGATCCTGGAACTGAAGCTGCCTCCCGCAGACGCCTACTACAAGTTGAGGCACATCATTGATGAGCTGAATTCTATGTGCGAAACCCACCAACCTCAGGATAATCCGGATGAGCCAGCTACTGTGTTCTCGCCTTTGTTAGGTTTGTTGTTACTGAATTTGAACTCTTCTTAGTTTGTTGGTTAAGTTTCAGAAATGTGTGTAGGATAGAAAAAACGCCAGGATCGCGTAACTAAAGAAATATACTATAATAGCTTTCTCCCGGATGGTGGTCGGTAATTATCTCATAGGAACGTACTACCGAGACAAAAAGTATTCGTCCTAAATCCTAACCCACGTTGTGGTCTACATGTGTACCAAATTTCAATGAAATCAATTCTGAGACAGACAGAGTTATTTTCGTATTTATAATATTAGTATCATTGGATGATATGATTATTATGTATTATGTTGATAATCCCTAGTTTTGTTTGTGATGGTTTGGTAACATAACTACTAAACTGAAATATTTACAGAAACAATATAATTTTGGGAGATCTGTCTAGGCCATATTCTGGTCGAGATTTTGTAGAGAGCTAGGTTTTGATATAAGTAGCAATAAACTAACACTGATGAGATTGATAGGTGGATGGAGAGGGAGACGAAGGCCAAAGAAAAGATGGGTAGATTGTATGAGGGAGGAATGATATGAAAGAGAAGGGTGATAGCGTGACGGTTGGCAGGGGAGAATGGAAGAAGAGAACGTGTTGCGCCGACCCCACGTAACATGGGATAAATGAGGAGACGAAACCTGTATTTACTGTCGTTTTATGGATCATCAAACATTCATCGTCCCTCAGGCAACGTCTGCTTCGCCTCGTCCCTCTACGACGTGTGTTTCTCCGTGGAATCATTCGCGGCCATGTACGCGGCGGCGCACCCCGCCTCAGGGCTCCGTGGGGCAGACATGTCGGCGTGGCTGTGGGGCGACGTGTACTTCAACGCTAAAACCAGACGGTTCACTAAGAAGCAACCTCATGCTTCTGCACAGAGGAGTTTTGTTGAGTTCATTTTGGAGCCGCTGTATAAGATTTTTGCTCAGGTAGGTTTTGGAGTTGGTCAATATTTATAGAAATTTTTGTACTGGTGTTTTTGAATTAAATAGTGAAATGTCAAAATGAAACCCATTGCCATCAATTGTCATTTTATGTGCAATTGCTCCGCAAGCCTTTCCCAAATAGCGTCATTGTCATCCATTTGTTCAGGTGGTAGGCGACGTGGACGACACTTTGCCAGCAGTCCTGTCGGAGCTCGGCATCAAGTTAACGAAGCAAGAAGCCAAGCTGAACGTACGACCCCTGCTTAGACTCGTCTGCAGCCGGTTTTTTGGAGATTTCTGGTGAGTTTTGTTCATTGTTCAAGCGTGTTTTTATTATGTTTAGCCTTTCTGACATCAAAAAATCTCGATCATCCAGTCAGTCTTGATTCTGAAATTCATCATCTTCCTGTCTAAGAACACAAAAAAAACGACGAGGAAGAAAACGTGTTGCGCCGACCCCACGTAACATGGGATAAGTCCCATGTTACGTGGGGTCGGCGCAACACGTTTTCTTCTTCTATTCTCCCATGTCAACCGTCACTCCCTTCTCTTTCATAACACACAATCCATCCATCTCTTCTTTGGCCTTCCTCTGCCTTTCCATCCATCCATCAACATGTATATTCATCACTCTTTTAGTCACATGCGTTTCGTCCCTCCTCATCACATGCCCATACCAAGCCAAACGATTTCCTTTCAACTTTTCTGTCACTGGCGTCACTTTCAAACTTCCTCTTATATACTAATTTTTTTCATCCGTTTTTTTTCACTGCTCAACATTCCGATCCATAAAGTACGACAGGCCTTATCACTGACTTGTAAATGTAACCCTTTAAGTCTAGATTCTAGACTTCTTTCTTAATAAATGGTGTTGAGGTGTTTCCAAGGACTGTACTAAATACTGGTTACAAAATGATTTATTTTCAACTTACAAAGATATACACTTCTGGACACATCTTTTGGCCCACCTTGTATTTTCAGTTTCGTTTGGTCCTAGCTAAAATTTTATATTAGGTCGAGCAAAAAGTTTTTATGCAGTTTTGAACCTGGCACATTCACAATTTCATTCAATAGTCTTTTTTTGATTTCGAACACAGAATTTAAAGAAACAAAAGACAATTTGGAGCCTGTTTTTTGATATCAAACAATCGAATACTAAGAAAACTTGGTTTTATTGGTTTACTTGGATTTAATTCTTGAAAAAGTGATTGATATCTTTGGTTTTGCAACAAACATTACTTATTCTTAACATTAAGGTGAGGTTCTATCAATAATCTATGGATACTTCACCTGAAGTCGCCGCCCAAGCTGTGGCACTTATTCAGGCCGGACACAGCCAAAGAAACGTGAGTGCTCAACTTAATTTAAGTCGATCTGCGGTCCGAAATGTTTATCGGAGGTACCTAGAGACTGGCGGCTTTGTTCGTCGCCAAGGAAGGCCACGATCTTGGGTCACAACTGAAAGGCAGGATCGATTCATCGTGACGACCAGCTTGAGAAATCGTCACCTTACCTCCATTGAGATACAAAACCAACTTCGCGACTTCCACGGAGTATCTGTGAGCGCTCGAACTGTTCGGAGAAGGTTTAAAGGACGCGATATGGTACCACACAAGCCAGCTAATGGCCCCAAACTAACGCGAGCCCACCGAACAGCGCGCCTTCATTTCGCACGCAGTCATTTAAATTGGACACAGCAAGATTGGAGCCGTGTACTCTTTTCTGATGAGTCTAAAATTGTGTTACATGGCAATGATGGAAGGAAGAAGGTCTACCGACGTAAGGGAGAGCGTTTCGCACAATGCTGCTTTGAAGAGAGGGTTGCTTATGGCGGTGGCTCATGGACTGTCTGGGGCGGTATATCCGCGAGCGGCAAAACTCAACTTGAGGTTGTTACAGGACCACGGCTGCCAACATTAAATGCTGAAAGGTACATTCGTGAGTGCTTAGAACCTCACGTGATACCATACGCGGACTATGTGGGCCCAAATTTCCTTTTTATGCATGATAATGCAAGAGCCCATGCGGCCGGCATCGTCAGGGAATATCTTCGGGATGTGAACATCACAGTTATGGACTGGCCAGCCAGAAGCCCAGACATGAACCCCATTGAGCACATGTGGGACGAGCTAAAAAGACGTGTTAGGGCTCGTCAGCCAGTTGCCCAGACGATGCAGGAGTTGAAAACTGCCATAGAAGAGGAATGGGAGATGATCCCTCAAAATTTCATAGAGCGGTTGATAAACTCTATGCCTAATCGTATGAGAGCTGTGGTAGATGCCCATGGAGGCAACACGCGTTATTAAATTAAACCTATAATTGATAAAACATGTTTTTTATTCAAAAATCAATTGCCTTTAACAAGGCGCATATCCGACTTGTTTGGCGTAGCTCCATGTCGTATGGTATTCTGAATTCAAATTTAAAACAATACGATCGAAAAAGATGGTAAAATGTATCAGGTTTAAAACTGCATCAACAGTTTTTGTTCAATCTAGCAATCATATTTCGGTAGGGGCCATCGAAACCTAAACTCTAAGGTGGGCCAATAGATGTGTCCAGAAGTGTATAAGTAGTTGATAGACAGTACAGCACCTCGCTGGCAGATGGTCGTGTGCGTAGTGTCGCCGCGCCGCCGCTCCCCTCATTCCGAGGTGGCCGGCGCGCCCGCGTCCTCGCCCGCGTCCCGCCGTGCCCCCGCCGATGCCGTAGTTTGCCGGTGCTCCGATTCCAAGCAAATGGTGTGAAAACAAGGGATGGCTTAATTTAGAATAAAACTGAACCATCCCTTCTACAAGTAGGGGCGATCGCAAAAATGACGTTCACCTTGACCAAAAGCTGCTTACAAGATTCGTCGGTCATAGCTTCCATTGGCTCTTTTCAACTATGCATAAATATCTATGTGTTCGTTTTTGTACGCCATAAATGTGTGTGTTCGGTCCATATAATCAATAAATTCAAACGCCTTGTATTACAGTGGCTTCGTGGAGATGGTGGTCCGTCACGTGCCGTCTCCCCTAGACGCGGCACCGCGCAAGGTGGCTCACACATACCGCGGGGCTGCGGGTCCTTTGCACGAAGATATGCTGGCTTGCGACCAGTCCGGTCGCCTGGTCGCGCACACTACCAAGATGTACCCTACTGATGACTGCACTTTCTTCCTGGTTAGTGGACAAACGCCCATACACTTTTACTTCCACTGGCCATGCTGGTGGCGAGGGCATCAATGGAGAAACGCCCTATATCCTAGGGCGTTTTTGAGTGTTGCGAGCATGTGTAGCACCCGCAATGCATAATGAGTGCCAGAATACACACGGGAAACGCGTATTTGCGTATGCCTCGCAGCGTAAAATTTCAAACAAGTGGGCTATATAGCCTCGCATGCGTAAGCAAATACGCGTAAAACAAAGACGTATCTGATAAAATATACAGACGATGGCCAGTGCTAATCAGGGTTAATGTATGTTTATTTATTCCACCATAACTTTGAAATGCCTAAACAAATTTGGATGTATAGGGTATCGTTAGAATCCTTATATCATCCCGAGTGACACTGGCTATTTTTTTTTTTAATTCAATATGGTGGAAGTATGGCTACATTTTGAAGTGAAAAAAAATTCTTCAATTATTACAATATGGGTATCAAATTGAAGGCCTTGAACAGCACATTCTAAAAAATAAAATATAATTTAACAGAATTTCTCAGCTTCTGTTTGTGTAACCCCATCTGGCCCTTCCAATCGATCAATCTGCCTAGCCTTTTCCCAACTATGTTGGGGTCGGCTTCCAGTCTAACCGGATGCAGCTGAATACCATTATTTTACATGGAGCGACTGCCTATCTGACCTCCACAACCCATTAACTGGGTAATACGATACCCCTTGGTAAGACTGATTGTCAGACTTTCGGGTTTCTGACGACCCGTAACGACTGTCAAAGATCCACGAATGACAGCCGGGACCAACGGCTTAACGTGCTTTCCGAGACACGGAGGAGTCTCGGTATGTAAAGATGGTCACCCATAGATATATGAAAGAAGGAGATATGCCCGGTAGTTGAAAATGTATCAGAACCCGATGTCGCTAGGTTGGCCCCACCACCGCGCCACTACTACACATGTAGTTCAATAAAAGCAATAGATACAAATTCGCGCACACACTTGCAATTCATAAATCAGAGCATACTACACAATCAATTATAAACCTTAACTCGTCACACACAGCGTGCATTTACCATGCACCGTACAACACTCACACAAAAACATCTGGCGCTATTATTGTGTTGTGCAAAAAGCAATTTATTTTACATATACGCTAGTGATTGACTAAATCGGAAAGTTATCGATACTTCCATTTATTAGTACAAGAAAAAATTGGGGTCCTGAAAATAAAATAAAAAATGATATGTCCAGAAAGTATTATATATTTTAAATTAAAAAAAAAATGTATATTAAAAAAAAACACGAATCAATAAATTAAAACAATCCGGTTAAGTTGGTTTAGGCTGTGAAACCATAGGAATTGTTGAACCCTGTTATGATGTGTTTACTCACTGACCTGTAAAGTGGAGGTATTTGTTCAGTACTTGACGTACTCTTAATTTTGGGATTGCCCATTCAAAAAGCCTGCGAGTTTTCTTTAGAGACTGGAACATTTCTACCTTAAAGTGAATTGAGCATATGGTGCTATAATTTGTTGGAAACCAGTTAGGTGGCCTTCCTGTGGCATCAATCCATTCTTTTTTTATATTTGTATCTTTTGGGAAGCTAAAAAAGTACTATAAGAACTTATTTATCATTTACATAATAAGTCTATCTTAAGCTATAGTCTATAGTCTAGGAACTAGTTGGCCGCTGAGACAGGGGTGAGGCGGCGGTTCGCAACGCACGTACTGAGCAATGCGCCCCCGCTCCTCCATCCCACCGCTCACATACCTAAGGCGCGGTCAACTAGTTCCGCGCGGTCTATACTTCTTAACCTCACGATGAGTAAGCAGGTAGCAGGTAGCAGGCAACAGGCGAATAGGCTTTTGTTATTAAAAAAAATCCCTTAGTTAAGAAATAGTTAAATATATGAAAACAAACACATGCCATACTCATGCATAACAAATAAATAGCATGAATATGTTGACTTATTTTAAGCAAAAATCACTAATATTTTATCTGAACCATACCGATTACTACAACGCATTCGAATCTTGTGGTGCATAGTTAAAGACTTTAGCGGAAGTAAAATACCAAAACCAAAAAAAAAAAGTAAGGAAATAGCACGAAGATGCGATAATTTAAACCCAAAAACACTCCACCTAAACATTAATAAACTTACTTTACGACCGTTGGTTATGCATTTCTCAACTAGGTAAAATAATCAAAAACAGTAAAAAAGATTATTTTACATTCTCAAAGGTTTTCCAACCGTACTTAAACGTCATCTTTTCAAGTGTTCCAACCGGGCTAAAACGGTTGACAAATTGAAAAATAAACTATAATAGCAATATAATATTCGTTGGGCAATCGACATTATTATCGATAGCCTACTTTAGTGGATCTTAACCTCATCACTATCTCGCCGCAAGACACAGCGGCTGTACTATGCGACGCTCCGCGTAAATAAAGTATCGTTTTGTTATTTTTACATTGCTTGTCCAGTCGCTTAGCGACATACTTAGGGTAGTGGTTAAGGAGCAATGTATTTGCTGCAAAAATAGTACAGCCGCTGCGATATTTGAAAACAAAAATTACGTAGTAAAAGCAAGAAATATTTTACGATTTGTTGTTTTTTATGATTTTAAAGATACATACAGTAAAATACTTTTACTTACATATGGTAAGCGATTCCGTGAGATACGAAGTTTTTAATATCACTTCGGTTTTTGCAGGAAACCACTGAACAACACGACATTTTTATAATTTATCGTGACCACGGTCGAAAGCGTACTAGTTCGCGGAGACGGCCATTTGGCGAGTAAAGGCGCAGCGTGCGCATAACGCGTGGACACAGACACGCCCCCATGCCACTTCTCCTGTTTTTTATATTTCTATGTGGTCACCCATCCATCTGGCCCTTCCAATATTGTTAGTATAACGAATGTCTTAATTTACAGGTGTTAGCCCGCATAATGTCGGGCACTTTATATGCGGGTCAAACAGTGAGAGTTTTAGGAGAAAACTACAGTACACAAGATGAAGAAGACTCCAGGATCATGAACGTGGGCCGCCTCTGGATATACGAGGCGCGGTATAAGGTTAGCTATACTTGTTTCTAACAAATAACCTGTAACATAAACCTTGAAGCATTTTGGGAGATTCCTTTGAAAGATGAAGCAGATAAAGATAAAACAGCTTTTTATGTCCCTGGTCGAGGCATGTATCGCTTTGTTATCATGCCATTTGGTTTAACTAATAGAAAGAAAGAAAGAAAGAAAATACGTTTATTTGCGGTAAACATGACGCAAAGGACAAAAAAAATAAAATAAGCAATGTAAAAAGCAAGTTTTGGGGAAAATATGCGTCACATCTACGCAAAACGGCTACCGCTCAGCATAATGCCGCGACCCCATGCGAAACGGAGCCCCAGCGCTGGTTTTCAGCGATAGCCGGCGTTGACGCGATGACGTCGACCGGTGCAGCATATAATAAATATTATGCAATTAAAAAATAAATAAAATATAAAGTTAATTCTATAGGTATAGATAAGGCTAATGCTCCGGCTACTCAGCAAAGACTTATGGATATGCTTTTTACTCCTGAATTTGACAATAAAGTCTTTTGTTATCTTGATGATATAATAATCATTTCTGAATCATTTGAAGAGCATATCTCTAATCTAGTTAAAGTTCTTGAGAAATTAACGTTTGCTAAATTGACTATTAACATCGATAAAAGTCATTTTTTTAAAAATGAACTAAAATACTTAGGATATATCGTAGATGAAAACGGTTTACGTTCAGATCCGGCTAAAATTAAAGCAATACTCGAATTTCCTGCTCCCACTACTCGTAAAGAAGTGAGAAAATTTATTGGAACTTGTAGCTGGTTTCGTCGTTTTATTCCAAACTTCAGCACAATTGCAACTCCACTTAATAAATTAACTTCTTCCGGTAAAAACGCCCCTAAATTTATTTGGGATAAAGATGCTACTCTAGCTTTTAATAAACTAAAAGAAGCTCTTGTTACTACTCCTATACTAGCTTGTCCCGACTATGAACTCCCTTTCTCTGTACATTGTGATGCTTCTAACTCTGGCATCGGTGGTATGTTAACACAAATAAAAGACGATAAAGAAGTAGTTATAGCTTTTATGAGCAAATCTCTTAATAAAAATGAGCGCAATTACTCAACTACAGAAAGAGAAACTCTTGCAGTAATTTCAGCTTTAGAACACTGGCGTTGTTATATCGATAATGGTAAACAATTTACTGTTTATACAGATCACGCAGCACTTTAAAATTAGCAGCGGTTTTTAAAATTATCCAATCCAACCGGTAGGCTCGCGCGGTTGGCTCTTAGGTTGTCATCTTTTAATTTTATTCTTTAAACACAAAAGAGGTAAAGACAATTTAGTCCCTGATTTACTCTCTCGTAATTCCACATCATTTCCCCTTGGTGTTAATCCTATTTTACTTAATCCTCAACCCATATCTTCAGCATTGGATCATTATAACAAACTACTTTTAGAATGTCGTAGCAATCCTGATCAATATCCCAATTATACTATTCGCGAAAATAAACTATTACGCTATACTCAATCTCCCTACGCGTTAACTGAAGATTTCGCGTGGAAAGAAGTTCCTCATCCTAATCTCCGAGAAACCCTTGTCAAAGATAACCATGGATCCTTAGATCAACCACATTTAGGAATTTTTAAAACTTATAAAAAATTATCACTTCTATATTACTGGCCAGCTATGTTTAAGGATATCGCTAAAATAATTTATATCTATGCATCGAGATATAAGTAACGTACTAGAGAAGACACCGTAAATTCCTACTTTGTCTCGTTCAACTGCGGCGATCGCGCCGCACCGTCGCCGCACCTCACTCAGTCGCTCTCTAGCTCTTTCGCGCCTAGTAGGTACTTCCGACAATAATAAATTAATTCATAGAAAAAATCGACGAAAAATGCCTTGGTGTGTCTATAGGGAAGACATGTTGTTGCACTTTGTCGAAGAAAACGCGTAAGTGCCGTGATTTACATGGCGCTTAAGACCTTTTTGCCGAGAATAAATACACTTCCGCAGCAAATCTAGCGCTGTGGTAAATTAGTTACGGTTTAGACGAATTGTTATTATTTTAGCACTGCAGCGAACTAAAGATTCAAATTACGAAGAATAGGACAATTCAGTTATTTGACGTAGCTTCTCTGGTACGTTAGTACTTATATCTCGATGTATCTATGATAATTGCTTAACTTATAAACACGCAAATCACTCACCCTTTGGCCTTATGGGTAAACCAAAAATTTGTTCCAGGCCCTTTCAAACAATTTCTTTGGATCTAATGGGTCCTCTACCTATGACTAGACGTAGAAATCAATTTATCTTAGTGGTTAACTGTTGTTTCACTAAATATTCCTTGATCTTTCCACTAAAACGAGCTACTAGTGCTAACATCATCTCTAACTTGGAAAATTTTGTTTTTCTAGTTCATGGAGTACCTCAGACTATTATTATGGATCGCAATTCCAATCCCATGAATTCCGCAACTTTCTGGGCAGATACAACATTCCATACATATGTTTCTCTCCTAACTATTGCCTCCAAGTTAATCCCACTGAAAAATACAATCGTACTATAATCACAGCTTTGTCATCTTTGGTTGGTGAAGACCATAGATCTTGGGACACCCACCTCTCTCTAAAGTTTAATATGCTATGAATAGTACAACGAATACTACTACTGGTTTCTCTCCTAACTTTTTACTCTTTGGACGTGAAACAGTTACTTCTGACTCACTTTATACGCCAACTAATAATCTTGATGAAATCGTGTTTCTACCTAGGGACATCTATGCTACTAGCATAGGTTTATTGTCTGCAACTTTCGATAAAGTTCAGATAGCCCTCCATATTGCTCATGCTCGTAACTCTTCTCGTTATAACGAAAGTCATTCCTTTAAAGAATATAACGTAGGAGATACAGTCTGGCGAAGAAACTACGTAAATAGTCAGGCTGGGACTTATTTCAGCGCAAAATTAGCGCCTAAATATGTGAAGTCCACCGTGTTGCGAAAACTATACCCATTAGTTTATATACTAGAGGATCCTAATGGCAACCAAGCTAAATGGCATATTAAAGATTTTAAAATATGATGTATATAATTAAATAAATAAATAAAATAAATATGAATGTTTATTTCCAGTAAAATGATTACAAGGTTACAAGTACAGTAATATTATGATACAACATAAAGTGCATTTAGTATTATCTCCTGGCACCCAAACTAGGTTTATAGCCTGTGACTTGGGCACCAGTGATTCCATGAGAGTAGATAGATGATCAAAAAGTTTCAATAAAACTGTTTTCACCAGTAACATGGTTAACATAACAATATAATCATTATTTATGTGTATAGAAAGAAGAAAAAGTAAAAATAAAATAATAATAATAGCCCCACCGCCGTATCTCTACGTTGACGTCGTGGTGGGGCTTGCGCGCTCCGAACTCTGGGTCTGTGCCGGTAGAGTTTACTTTGCCGAAACAGGTCTAGGGTGAGGAGCCAGACCAAGAGAGATACGTGAACCCGCAGGGCAGCTTGTGGCGAGCTGTTGGGCAGTAGCGACCCCACGGACCCTATTTCCCGGGAGAAGTCTTGTTCTTCACCTCTGGCTTGCCTTTATTGGTCGGCTGGAGTGAACACTAACGGGAACAGAGCTCTCACCTCATTCTTGCCTTTATTGGCCGGCTTGAGTGGAGATTCGCAAGAGCAAACGTGCTCGGAGGAAGGAAGTATTCCAGTAAGTGCTTGTAGGGATCTTGACCATCTTCCGGGCTCAGGGATTGTTCTGAGAGCCGTGGAATACCTCTCCACTCCTCAAGCACCTCAGGACATGTTGCCCCTTGTCGCTACGTCACCCGTTTCCGGCGGCCCATTATTGAGTGTGCAAGTCACCCCCTACCAATTTATGTGTGTATATTATATAACATTGGTCAGGCAGGGGACATAGTTCTTCCATAGTTCAAGGTATGGGTACCTTGGATTGCCACCCAAACCCATAGGCCCAATGTGTTTTGTTTCCATGTTCTGCAATAGTCCTGCACCAACCGGGGGTTGTCCTTGGGTGCACTTGCATAACAGGGACAGGGATAATCGTCGGCTGGTGCCTCCTCGTCATTTGAAATTGTCTAAGGGGCCTCTGCGAGTTGGCTTCGGCCCCTCGTACGCGTTCCAAAGGTCCGGGACCCCAGGATCCCGAGATAAGCCAAGGACAAAAAATAAAAAAAAGTAAAAACCGACTTCAAAACCTAAAACGAATAAAATAACTTTCATAAAAAACTTAACACTTTCTGAAGTCGGTGTCTTCCATTCTTCAATGCACCTTTGCTTGACACCGACTTCAGAAGCTGTTAAGTTTTTTTATGAAAGTTATTTTATTTATTTTAGGTATTGAAGTCGGTTTTTACTTTTTTTTAAGTAAATTTATAGACTAATAACCTTGATTAAATTCCACATTTGTTCCAGGTGGAACTTAACCGCGTGCCAGCAGGCTGCTGGGCTCTCATCGAGGGCATCGACCAGCCGATCGTGAAGACCTGCACCGTGGTGGCAGCTGACGAGGACGCTGAGTTACACACCTTCACACCGCTGCGGTTCAACACACAGGCGGTCGTGAAGATCGCTGTGGAGCCAGTTAATCCGTCCGAGTTGCCCAAGATGTTGGACGGATTGAGGAAGGTGGGTGAAGGTTGTTGATATTTGGGTTGTAATTGAAATTAATTAATGGCATGAACAAGAAAAAAAAATTCTTTGTTCCACACAAATTGACAGCCAATGTGTATCATAGAGAACCATAGAGATAAACTATCAATAAGTTTGCTTTCTCAATTCCAACAAAGGCATCATCTGCCTAGCCTTTTCCCAACAATGTTGGGGTCAGCTTCCAGTCTTACCGGATGCAGCTGAAAACCGGTATTTTACTTGGAGCGACTGCCGGTATCCCCTTGGTAAGACTGATTGTCAGACTTTGGGCTTCTGCGACCCGTAACGACTGTCAAAGCTCCACGAATGACAGCCGGGACCAACGGCTTAACGTGCTTTTCGATTCCAACAGGCGATGTGACGAAAAAACTATTGTTACAGGTGAACAAGTCATACCCGTTGCTATCGACGCGCGTGGAGGAGTCTGGCGAGCACGTGATCCTGGGTACCGGCGAGCTGTACCTCGACTGTGTCATGCATGACTTGAGGAACATGTACTCCGAGATCGACATCAAAGGTAACACGTCACACCTTTTTTGTATAAACTGTCGCAACTTCACTTATGATGGGAATTGCGTCAAAATGCAATAAAAAACAAATGATTCTAGTAACTACGCGTGAATCGCTGCCCTCGTCAGCTTAACAACTTCTTTTTGTAGTTTACTCGTTAAGAATCGATTTTCATATAAGACCCGCGGTATGGAAATTTTATGGGGAGTGAAATTAAAAACTCTAACGCTTTTGGATAACGCTTGTAGCGTTAACTCAAAAGCATTCTATATCAGCCATCTCGTTACCATAACACAAGCATTAGGTTGCTTAGCTTGGGGCTAGATGGCGTTGTGTGATATTGCCAAACATATTTTATATTTTTTATATATTAGCTCTTTTACAAGTCCAGACATAATCTTGGTCAGATCATGTGAAGACCATGTAGATTGGTGTCTGAAATGGTCTTTAGAGGAAAGAACCACACAGATTGAGTGGACCTGAACAATCAGTGCACGCATTTGTCAGTAATCGTACAGCTCAACTCAAAACTTAAGGCTTACATAATTATCACGTGAGTGTCTCGTGATCACTAAAACGTTTGTGATCATACTGGTGGCGCCATAACTCGCTCTTGTTTTAACATTAAAGAATCCGAACTAAATTGACCTACATTTTGTGAAAAGTTATAGTCAAAATATATACTTAGTAAAGCAAAATGTTGTCTACTTTCAACAGTGGCAGACCCCGTAGTCTCCTTCTGCGAGACAGTAGTCGAGACATCATCCCTTAAGTGCTTCGCCGAGACGCCCAACAAACGGAACAAGCTGACCATGATAGCCGAGCCGTTAGAGCGAGGCCTGGCAGAGGACATAGAGGCAGGCGCCGTGTGCGTCACCTGGGACCGGAAGCGGCTGGGCGAGTTCTTCCAGACCAAGTGAGTACATGTAGAAACCGACATGTCCTAGAACCAAGAATTCGGTGACGTATGACATCCAGCAATCCGCAAGGTGCACAACACTGACAGATCACTAATAGGACGTCTGTGTCCCAGTAGTTGGGAACATTCATTCGCCGATTATTTTTATGCTACGCCCTTGAGTAGTGATCATAGCGTAGTATCATGGTAGTGATCTTCATCGATTTCTGCCTCAAGCTATTGATCTAGAAGCTCCACATATCAGATTTGAGTATGTAAACACTTGCGGAAATATCTACATTAACATTTGTTTTACAGGTACGACTGGGATCTACTGGCGGCGCGTTCTATCTGGGCGTTCGGGCCCGACTCCACGGGACCAAACATCCTGGTGGACGATACACTGCCCTCCGAGGTCGATAAACATCTACTAGCGTCTGTCAAAGATAGTATAGTACAAGGTGAGATGAGATTAACTTATCTACGGCTCGTGAATGTTAACATATACACGATCTTTTGTAGTAGAGGAGCTTGTGGCTAAGTAATAACAGCCGCACGGGTCGATCCATCAGGTTAAGCTACGCTTGCTGGGGTTGTCCATGGATGGGTGAACATCTTTACATACCGAGACTCCTCCGTGCCTCGGAAAGTACGTTAAGCCGTTGGTCTCGGCTGTCATTCGTGGATCTTTGACAGTCGTTACGGGACGTCAGAAGCCCGAAAGTCTGACAACCAGTCTTACCAAGGGTATTGTGTAACCCAGTGACTGGGTTGTGGTTGGGTCAGATAAGCAGTCGCTCCATGTAAAATTCTGGTGTTCAGCTGCATCCGGTTAGACTGGAAGCTGACCCCAACATAGTTGGGAAAAGGCTAGGAATAAACCTCTTGCTGTCTAGGCTATCAAGATCCACTGCTTGATGGATTATTCCAGTCTGCCCCACCAGTGGGTCAAAGTGGAATGTTCACAATTTTGTCGTCCACTGAGCGCCCCACTAAATTTTTGCGCTCTAGCATGGTGCGGGTGACATTAGACGAACTGTTCCTTTTCACTCTTGAACGTTATCGCGATTTACAATCATGATTTAATATTTTAGCTGCACCCTAAATAAATATCATAATCGTATAATACGGATTCAATAATAACTGTAGTAAATTAAATAAATCATCCTGCCAAAATGTTATTATCTACAAATAAAATCAAATTTAAAGAAAAATGAAGCAAAGTGATAGGCGTGTAACGTAACGCCATAGACATGTTTAGCGATGAGATGTATTGCTATTATGGGTTTTTATCGATAGTCGATATTTTTTATAGAAAAAGAAGTTTACTGTATGTATTTTTAAATTTTTGTTGTTAGACATCTATAGAAATGAATTAGCCGAAAAAATGATACCATGAAAAAAAAAATTAAATAAATATCGGTAGTGCTTTGAATGTAATTTTTTAATGTTTTGTATTAAATACATATTTTAACATAAATTTCATAATAATATGATATATCTAAGACTTTTTAAAATTATTAGGAGAGCGAGATTTTTGCTGTAAGAATCGTTATCGATAAAATTGAATTGTGCATATTGTCACTGACCTAGTCATGTCATGTGTCACCCCCACCATACTAGAGCGCAAAAATTATAGTTGATTTTGTTGTACTTGGTTTTATTAGTTTGAATTTCGCCACTTTGGTCTATTGTTTTATTGTTTATTAAGTTCGGAACTCTGCATTGTGTTTATTACGTCCTGAAGCCTCATTTTAGCGAGGTTTACAGTAGTCGCCTAAGTTATGTAACATCTGACATCCAAACAACAACCAACATTTAAAACACACACTACACATACACGACACACACACACACACTTATACACTTTCGTCCCTTTTCACGAAATCACTCCCACAGATTGCAGGAAAGCGAGAGGAAAGATGTTACACAACAAAAAACTTACCCTGATATGGCGCATAAGGTCACAAACTTACTTTCGTTAATTTCCCCAGGTTTCCAATGGGGCACGCGAGAAGGCCCACTATGTGAGGAGCCGATTCGTAACGTAAAGTTCAAGATTCTAGACGCGGTGATAGCACAGGAACCACTACACAGAGGCGGCGGACAAATCATACCCACAGCTAGGAGAGTGCGTACATTTTATATTCATACTTACTTATTTTTTGCTGAATAACGACTCGGTCCATGCATCAATAAGCCAACGTTCGCACGGACGCAAAAATATCGCGGCGGGGTTTTATCGCGCACTGGACTTTCAACTCTCGGTCATGAGCCGAGTTTCGAGAATCCAACACGTGCATACCAGCGCGTCGAAAAAACACAATGTTGGATTTTCAACTCTCGGCGCTAAGTAGAGCGTTGAAAATCCAGTGCGCAAAAAAATAAGCCGCGATATTTTCACGTCCGTGTTTGAACGTCGGCTGGAACTTCATACGAGGGTGTGACAATATTTAGTGCTGAGTTTTCAATCATTAGTTAACTTTTATGTGAGAAATAAATATGACGATTTACAGCTTTTATACTTATAGGAAATATTAGTTAAGATAATCAAAACGCCCTAATCATTCTTTTTTAGTTCGGAACCATAAAAATCGCCCCTAATTCTAGTAAAAAAAAATAACTAAAACAAGTATTTTTCTTAATAAGGTGGCGTACTCAGCGTTCTTGATGGCGACGCCCCGACTGATGGAGCCCTACCTGTTCGTGGAGGTGCAAGCGCCGGCTGACTGCGTGTCCGCAGTATACACAGTACTGGCTAAGAGGAGAGGTAATGTCTCAATTTCTATCTTATTACAATATCCTTGCCTAGGTTTTGAAGAGAAAATATAAACATATAAAATCAACAACACAAACAACATTCTGTTTTGTTTTCAAAATTTTATTGCAGTAAATGTTGAATGTTCAAAGTTACAACAGGCATCAGTCATATAACGCTCAGTCTTCACCACTGTCTAGTGTTTATGCTGGGAATATGTAGCGCCACAAACTCCACACCTTTAAAGTCGGGTATTCATTTGGCAGCATTTGTTTATAAACAGTGTTTCATCATCTCTTTAAAAGTTTATAAACAAGTGATGAAACATTGTTTCAGATACATGTTGCCAGAGCAAGGCGAAACATCTAGTTTCCTAACAAAAGTTGATAGGTGTGGACGTGTGCTGCGGGAGTTTATAAACATGGAAGTAGTTTGGGCAGAAGCACAGAGCAATTACTACATCCTGGCAATAACTGACAAAATGTGGATGACAAGAAAGTAAACTTGTTTGTAAACACGGCTGATTAAGTTTATAAACAAATGTTGCCTGATGAATACCCGGCTTTATATAGGACATTTGTACTGGACATTAGTTTCTATAAACTTCTGTGGTCGATTAATCTTAATAAGTGAAAAAAACACATTTATGAAACCCCACGTCACATGAGCAATATCGCTTATAAAGTATAGTTGCCTTTTTTGAGAATAAATCTCAATTAATAAGTAATTATATTCTCTTCTCAGGTCACGTAACACAAGACGCTCCCGTCCCGGGCTCTCCCCTCTACACGATCAAAGCGTTTGTACCCGCGATCGATTCGTTCGGCTTCGAGACGGATCTACGAACTCACACGCAGGGTCAGGCCTTTTGCCTGCAAGTGTTCCATCACTGGCAGATCGTGCCCGGCGACCCACTTGATAAGAGCATCATTATCAGGTAAGCATCTACTCAGCCTATAGCAATCTACTGTTAAGGGATAAGGTACACTCCTACCAACTTATCTGTGAAATGGCGAAAATTGGAACTACGGCCATCATGCTGAAATTTCATTCGATTGTGCCGACGCATGTCATTCGATTGTGTCGACGCATCGACGGTGGCGTCCTCTTTCAGTTCACAGATAAGTTGGTAGGACTACCAACATGAGCTATTGACTTGGTGCCAAAAAGCATATTGGCCAATGACATTTCCAAAATGGCTGCCTCGTTCGTCTATTGGTTGGAAGCGCAACTGCTAACCATGGGTTCCTGGATTCGATTCCCAGGTTGGGCTAGGTGCTATTGGGCTTTTCCATCAGGGAATTCTCAGTGGCAGACCAGTCTGGATTTTTCTGCCGATTGATTGCTAAAATCGACCCGCCCCCTATTACATGTGACTTCTTGGGTACAGCCCGGAATCTGGATGTGTGCCCTGTTGATGGCGATAGACTCGCCTCCTGTAACGTTCCTGTGATGTTATATAAACTAATGTGCCGACACTACATGATTTTATTAATTCTCCAGGCCACTGGAGCCCCAGCCCGCCACGCACTTAGCTCGAGAGTTCATGATCAAGACGCGACGCCGCAAGGGCCTCAGTGAAGACGTTTCCATCAACAAGTTCTTCGACGACCCCATGTTGTTGGAGCTCGCGCGGCAAGACGTGCAGTTGAATTAAATTAATTAAATATAGATTATGCAATACAAATATCGTGTTATTTTACTTTACTGAAAATTCCAAAATACCTAATGAGAAAAGTGTTCCAGTGTTACTTTATAAGAATAAATAAAAACTTTTTTTACTACTCTGACAACTTTTTTTTTTTTGTTGCTACCCCGCTTATGTGTTGCAATAGAACACGGCTAGTAATCTTAGAACAAAATATCCTGGCAGTAATAGACTTATTTTGTCTATGGTTGAAATCTTCAAAATGACAATCCGCCCTCCTCCCTTTCCCCTCTGTCGCCTATGCAATCGACGCCATATTTGTTTGTTGTAAGTCTACCCACAATAGAAACACTGATCGAATGCGCGTTGCTCCTGAGATTTTTTATACCGAGCTGTAAACTATTCGCTTACTCTACGCTTACTGGCGTTTTCAAGCTCTGACCTGTTGCTTTTATTGTTTAGAAAGAGCAACTACATAGCAAGGAATAATAACAGCTATAAATATAAATGGTCTGAGGTTCTTTAACTGTAGAACAGTAGAGAGAATCACAGAAGGAATCTATTGAAATTATTCAAGAGTATTCCGAGTATTGATCATCAATCTGCCTAGACTTTTGTTGCACTGACATGGCCACTATCAGGGATTTTAATTTTGATAACAAAAAAAATAGTCGCAATTTGCCGCTAAATATCAGAGTTTGTCGGTCACTGGTTCAAAGTTATATGGGTACATAGGTGGCCGATCTGGAGAGCGTCTCCATAGCTTGGCCACATTTATATCTCAAAAAAAAACTAGGCCACCTAGCGAAGATCTGTTTTCTCCCAGATTTAGTCGCAAGTTTTCGCCAAGTCAACAGATTTAGTCAGGTCTTAGAAACTCTTCGATCTAGCTCCTCGACTATACTTAAAAATTGAACTCATTATCTTTTAAATTTAAACTAAGACCCGACTAAATAAATCTGTGACTTGGTGAAAAATTGCGACTAAATCTGTGAGAAAACAGATCTTCGCTAGGTGGCCTAGTTTTTGAGATATAAATGTGGCCAAGCTGGGGAGACGCTCTCCAGATCGGCCACCAATGAACCCTTATAACTTTTGAACCAGTGGCCGAGAAATTCTGATATTTGGCGGCAAATTTCGACAAATATTTTGTTATCAAAATTAAAATCCCTGATGGTGGCCCATGCCAGTGTCAGTCCACTAGACTTTACTCAACTATGTTGGGGTCGCATCGCAACTGTCACTCTCATTCACAATAAGAGACAGGAATTCACGCCAAGTGCGAATAACCGCTTTTCACTGTCGAATAATTGGGAGACTAAATTATTGTAATGTATGTATGTATGATAAAATAAAAACAATCAACACATTTTAAAATAACGTTTATTATGTTTTTGCTTCATATTTACAACAGTTTGCTGCGCATTTCAGTAACATCAAATCGATAACTTATTACAAGCGAGAATTATATAGGTATTAAAAATTGTCAAGTTTGATGGAACGTTTGGTAAGCTAAATATTATACAGGGTCGACATAAACGGACTTGGCGATACTATACGGGTTCCTTGTTTTAATGCAAAACCCTAAATCTATACATATAATAAATCTCTAGACGAAGCGTTTCTGTACATTGCGAATATTTAAAAAAAAAAAAAATAGCTGGGGTGTTAAAGAATATACAACAGATGCCATTTCTACCATTTTTGTCCGTTTGTCTGTTTGTCTATGAGAGGTTTGGTTGTTCAAGTACCACGTAAAAAGTACAAAACCAAAATGGTTAAATTTTATACTCAAATATTGTGTGTAACTCAGTATTTAGTTTTTGTTTCATCGCAATCGTTTCACTCTATCAAAAGATATTAATCAATCTTTAATGTTCAACAAGAACTTTTCATTACACGTAATGTAGAAACACGTAACGACATCTATTGACCTGGAATGAAACTAACGTAAACTCATGTAGGTTTCGGAGATCGTTTGTTGTTTTAGTGTGGTTATTTTCAAACATAGTGAATAGAATATAACTCCCATTATTGCAATCAAAATTCCGAATGCGTTGTTTATTAGTATAGTACAGGGCCGGTAGTCTGGACATTCGTAGAGACCCCTGAACGACTGAAATCGCTCGCTGAGTCGTAATGGGGTCCCTAGATAGCCAAAATGGTTTGACAACCATGAAACAATCATTTTCAGTTTCAAAGCAGTTGTGACGAGACCCGTTTTGACGACTGGTTTTCGTTTTATGGAAAACTGCAGCGTTTCGTCGTCAAAATAATTGACTACGACCCACCACAAAAATCACGTGTAACAAAGTCCTTACGATCCGGATGTAATGGTATTTTCCGTTGCTATTAGTAGTCAATTGTTTTTCATAAGCGCTCAGTTGCGACGTCAGATTCTCCACTGTCCGATCCTTTTTTGTTATTGAAAGCCAAATTGACTTGAAAGCAAAATAATCTTATGGTAAAGTTCCAAGTATCTTACAAATCAGTAATATCTCAGGTATATTTGCTTCAATTTGGCTATTCAGCTCGTGTCAAATATTCTTCAACGCAGATACGTGCTTCCTTATGTCATGTTCAGAATCTTTTTTATAATCAAAGAATTTCAAACAGAGATCATAACTTTTGTCTTCGCTACTTCCACTGTATAGGCGTTCTAGTTCGTCCCATACCTCTTTTGGCTCTTTTGCGCTTTTGTAACGCATGACTTGCTCCAGTAACTCGTCTGTCATATTCGTGGTCATCAGAGTCAATACTATACAATCAATCTTTATAAATTGTTGTAAATCGTACTCATATTTTTCTTTAGCAGCAGCATCAGCAGTTTTTGCTAGTTCTCCGGGCTTGATTATTTTTCCTTCTAAAATTTTTTGAGCTCCGGGAATGGCTCTGCATACCGTTTCGATCCTATATCTCCAATGCTTGTACCTAGTTGTTTCCGGTTAGGTGCACTATTTGTACCTTTGAGGCTTCAGCTATAGCCTTATCCATTTTCGATGGATTTTTCTTGGTACACTTTCTGCTGGATTATTTTTTTTTCGTACTAGGAAAAAACAACTTTTGTAGTTAGCTTCCCTCGCAACTTTAAACGCAACCATGCTCTGCTACCATGTTAAAGTTGGGTGGTTATGATATAGGAAAACAATATTGTCTGTTTAAGAATAAGAATAATCCGAATTTTATATACAGGATGATTGGAAGATGGGTGCAAAGCTTTAAGGCGAAGATAGTATAGACAATTTAGAACCTTTTAAGCCATGGTTGTCTCAGACGAAGTCTTACCAATTTTTTTTAACCTAAGTTTTAAGTTTTTTTTTCGGAAATTCCCAAAATTTTATGTAAACTGCATAATTATGGCACAAATTGAATTATAAATGAATTTATTTTTTATTTATTTAATTAATGTGTAAGCAATCGAGTAAACCATGTTTTAGACTTCTGTGTCATTAGAAATTTTTTTTACAGACATTTAAAGTTCAAAAACAATTAAATTTGTATCAATACGTTTTTTAAACCTTAATTTAAAAATAAACGGAGGGAGCTTTTTCTGTTCAAACCGTTTTGAAGACATGCTTGATAATCGCTCTTTCTTTTGAGGTATCATTTATGCGGATATCTTACATATTATTGAAATTGGGACCTACAAACCAATTTGAGGGAGAAATTTACAATTTTAGGCAGACTAATTAAAACAACATTTGAATTAAAATTATTTATTTTTCATTTTCAAAATGACGCCCGTGATTCCTAATACAAGCACGGCCCCGTCTTCTTACTTCTTTAGTCGTTATTTTCAACATCATCTCCTGCTTCATTGTTTCAAACGCTGAATTAATTCTGTCTATCAATTCTTCTCTAGTGTTTATTTCTTCATTATTATACACCAGTTCCTTGGCCCGGCCCCACACGAAAAAGTCCAACGGGGTCAGATCTGGGGAGCGAGCGGGCCAAGGGATGGGTCCATCCCTGCCGATCCAGCTGTCAGGAAAACAATTGTTAAGATGTTCCCTTACATTTAACGTCCAATGCGCTGGACAGCCGTCTTGCTGAAAGATGACTGTTCGGTCTCTTTCGAAGATTGGGACACCTGATTCCTCTATCAGCAGTGGTATATCGATTTGCAGAAATTGCAAATAATTTTCGCCATTCAAAGGATCCGGCAAAAAGTGGGGCCCAATCAATGTCCTGCCAATTACTCCAGGCCATACATTCACAGAGAATTTCAACTGAAACGACACCTGCTTCTTAAAATGTGGATTGTTTTCTGCGTCGGCCCATTCAAGGATGTTGTGAAAGTTTGTAATACCCTCCCTTGAAAATTTGCTTTCATCCGTCCACAAGATTGATTTCAGGAACCACGCATCTTCGATGTCTCTGTTGAGGAGGAAACGTCAGAACTGTATTCTTCTTTGAGGATCTTGCTCTACTAGACCTTGCACACTCCTGCCATGGAACGGATACTTATCATTTTGGTGCATTGTATGCCACACCTTCCATTGAGAAATGTTAAAATTTTGAGCTACTGCTCTAGTACTGGTAGTAGGATCCGCTTGAAATGCTGGCAAAATGTCTTCTTCGAAGGCAGTTTCATGTCTGTCTGGTTGACTCCAGGTTCCACGCGGTGAAACCCATCTTGGGCAAGTCGACGAAACGTGTTGTAAAACACTCGGACATTCGGTAACCTGCGATTCGGATAGCGCTCTTGATACATCCGTCGCGCCAAAGATCCATTGCCGTCTGCTCTGCCGTACATAAATACGATATCCGCATATACTTGATTGGAAAAAGAAGCCATAGATACTTAACAATTAAGAAAAACGGCGTAGGAGCGCACTAAATGTCAACTCACCACAATTAAGTCAAAAATCAATATGTGCAGGAGCGTGAGGCTACGACTGGACACGGTGAAACAAAAATGTTCAAAACTCACGCAAACAACACGTGCAGGAACGCAAAGGGCTACAACTGAACACGGTAAATTGTGAATCAAAACGACAACGTCCACTCACAAGGGCAGTAGTTTGACTAATAAGTAAAAGATGTAAGGGCTTCAACACAGACCGACTAACCCTGACTAAAGAAACACGACTTTGTTGCCTCAGTAAGACCATTTTGCTTTAAAAACCAACTCTTATCGCTTTTTGCTATTCATTCGGCGTTCTACCTAGAAATGCCGTCGCACCGCGCGCGGTGGCCATTGTTTAGAGAATCCCCTCAATTGGTTCCTGCATGTGCAAAAAATTCTTAGAATTGAACTAAGTTATCACTTCGAACACATTAAGTATTCTTTTAAGCAAAAATTTTGTTTTTGCTAGACTGCCTCCCTCGAATTGGTTTGTAGGTCATAATTTCAATAATTTGTAAGAGATCCGCGTAAATGATACTTCAAAAGAAAGAGCGATTATCAAGTATGTCTTCAAAAAGGTTTGAACAGAAAAAGCACCCTCTGTTTATTTTTAAAATATGGTTTAAAAAACGTATTGATACAAATTTTAATTTTTTTTTTGAACTTTAAATGTCTGTAAAAAAAATGTCTAATGACACAGAAACCTAAAACATGGTTTACTTGATTGCTTACACATTAATTAAATAAATAAAAAATAAATTCATTTATAATTCAATTTGGCCATAATTATGCAGTTTACATAAAATTTTGGGAATTTCCAAAAAAAAACTTAAAACTTAGGTTAAAAAAAATTGGTAAGACTTCGTCTGAGACAACCATGGCTTAAATGGTTCTAAATTGTCTGTTCTATCTTCGTCTTAAAGCTTTGCACCCATCTTCCAATCATGTCATTCGGATCATAGACTAGTATACAGGATACTAGTCTATGATCCGAATGACGTTTTTGTCAACAATCAAGTATTGCTAGGCAACACAACCATAGAGTCTTAGCATAGAGTACTATAATAATAATGCTTCCTCAACATTTGCGGCTGTTATTACTTAGCCACGAGCTCCTCAACTCTAACATACCATGTGAAATAAACGTCAATTAATATCATTATACAATAATGTATTTATTGACGTAGTAACTATGTAAGCAAGTACTTGCTACTTGTACAATAACAATGACAATGTCACAACCATAGAGCCGGGTATATATCACCATGTCAATTAAATTATTTACGAACGCATCGCAAACTCAACATTTTTTTTTTTTTCGAATTCTGATGTTGCCTTTCCGTTCTTCTGTCTGACAAATTCTTTTCAATACAAAAATGGCTGCTGTGCAACCAAATTTATCAAAAATGATTTCGGCGCAGCTACGCAATAAAGCAAATGAGTTTTTGAATTCTAGGAAACATGCTAATAATCTTGCCGATATACTACAGATGTTCGAGGTAAGCGCAAGCCCGATAGCTTGGTAAAAAATGCGTTATTAAAACTGCGTCATAGGTTACGTTTTTTATTGTTGGTTATTTATTATATTTCAGGCTGAGACGGACAATTACACGCCTTTACTGCTTACAGTGGAAGTGATATTTACTGAACTGTTGCGACGAGGCGATTTGGTAGAAGGCATCGTCCCCCTAAAACCAGCAGGCAAGTGTCAAAGTGGTGTACCATGTTATAGATTATTTTTGTTGGAATATTATTGATTTTGCTTGTATCCTGGCACCGTAGTCGAGTATTTCTTACGGTTTTTGTCATGTATTTGAAGGGCTATTGTGCATTAAGGATGTCATGTGGGATGTGTCCTGTTTGGTCACATTTTGCGACATGTGACGTTATTTGCTTACATAAACGGTTGATTCGACCGCAGTGCTGCATTCTTGTGTAATAAATTGTTCTTGTTACGAGTTGCATTATGTACAGAGGCTTTATAAATAAGTTTTACGTAAAGTCACAGTTTGAACAATGTTGGCCTTTGGCTGTGATTTGTGGCTGCCAGCATTGTTCTGTGCTATTGGTCACTGTCTCAAGGTCATGCAAATGTAGCACTTGTGTACCTATTCACATGTTTCATTATAGGTTTGATACTAAATGTTTATATCTTTGTTTACTTGGAAAATGCTCTGTTACTTCCTACTGAAATGACAGCTTTATCACTATTTGTGATAAAAGTACATCAAAAACATCTGTATAGATATTACCTAACAAAAAATTTAATGATAATCCATATCTGGGTTAAAATAAATTGACAAGATGACAAGTTGTTGGAAAAACCATGCTGAATATTTGTATATTGTTAACATTATTTTATTAGATTTCATAGTCCCAACATTAACATGTTCCAGATTAAAGTCTCTAACATCCATTATACACTTCTGGACACATCTATTGGCCCACCTTAGAATTTAGGTTTCGATGGCCCACAGTGGAACGAATGTATGGGAGCGGTTGGACGTAGACATGTCCGAAAAAAAAGAGTAAAATTATGCCAAACTAATGATGCCATCTTATTCGATTACTTAATGCCTTCATAACTTGTGGTGATGAATTTCTTCATAACTCCCATATTTCGGGAGTAATTTGAGAAAATGTGAAATTTTACTATGAAAATGAGTGTATCGAGCTCTCTCCCTCCTGATTCCGGGCTTGTTTCAAGTAGCGGTCTCTAATATCATAATGCTAATACTAAGAGCTATATTTAATACTAAGACACATAGTGCGCCAAATGTGCACTTTCTGGGATAAAGAGTGATGTTTATTTTATAACACAATTTTTTTATTTTTTGTTTATTTTGTTGATTAAAACCGTTTTTCTAAAGGTTTACCTTATTACAATAACATTTCTGAGCAGCCAATTAGAGAAGATATAAGCTAATTAGGATATATAATTAGGGACTTAAGGTTTACATATAAAACTGATGCACTAATGATTACTGATAAGAACATTGCTATTATTTAATTACTAAATGGCTCTTAATACACTAATTTAGCATGCATCATTTACTAATTATCACAATAACTAATTACCTTGCAATATTTAACAAAGGATACCTGGGATACCTGGATTTTATATAAATAGGTCACTATTAGTAACTTTAAAATCAGTGTTGATTTACACCTCGTTGTATCCAAGCTAATCTCGCAATGTATTTTCCAAATTTTAATACAAATCTTGATATTCACGTTGCTTTATGCGCACGCGCACATAAAGATTTACGCGACTTTAACTATTTGTTCAGTGTTTTAAAAGATAACAGTTGTGTTCAGTTATGTGAAAGTGCTGAAACAAGTTTAAAAGACTGGTGTCGTCGATTTTGCTACCGCATTTATGCAAAATGGACACAGTCTGGAAGAAGCACAGATAAGTTTCGGAAGAAACATGAGATTTGGCTACAGGCTGCAATTCAATGGCCGGAATTACAGAATGAAAATATGGAACCTTCTACAGAAAATATAAGTGACGTCATCGAGCCCATAATTTCTCCTGCTAAATCTGATGCTTCAACTTGTACACATCCTAGTCCTCGTAAATCTTTTGAGGACCTTAGTAACCGGCAAAAAAGAAGACGCACTGAAGATAGTCTTTCATGCAGCAGTAGCAGCGCTGAAATTATGTTTTCGGCCGAAAGGGCGCTTCAAAAGGCAGGACAAAGCGATACAGCTTATGTTATGAAATACTTGACGGAGAATCCAGAAGAGGCCTCAAAAATCAAAGCCTTCATTGAAGGTAAATCAATTCAGGTACGGGAAATACCCCCTTTGAAGGCATTGGCTCTTTATGTATCGATGAACTTATCGAAATGGCGCTATAACACTCTTCGGGATTTCAACACTCAAGAAGGAGTTCTTCAATACCCGAGTTACTACATGTTGGTTAAAGAAAAAATTAAGTGCTATCCGGCCAAAGAAGATCTCACAGTTACAGAGAGCTCTGCAAAAATCAAATTACAAGCCTTGATGGATTTAACCTCAAGAAGACTTATTAGGTCGTTAGAAACCCCTGTTGATCCCAATCAACAGCTCGTATTGACCAGCAAATGGGGTTTTGACGGATCATCTAGCCAAAGCATTTATCATCAAAGGACGAGTGAAGATGAGCAAATCGATCTTGCTAGTAATTTTATGATTAGTCTTGTACCACTGCGGCTCGTCTCAAAAGGTGTAACAATTTGGGAAAACGAGCGACCATCTTCCACTTCATTTTGCCGGCCAATATTGTTTAAGTTTATAAAGGAAACCAAAGAAAATGTGCAGAGAGAGATGGCTGAAATCGAAGCAGAGATTGAAGCCTTAACTCCATCCACCATCACTGATGGAATTAGTGTCAAACACCAACTGCTGTTGACAATGATTGATGGTAAAATTCATTCCATTATATCCAATACAGCAGCTTCAGTGTGTGACATATGCAAGGCTTGTCCTAAAGAAATGAATAATTTAGAGTTAATCAAAGATAAACACGCAAACGAGGACATGTATAAATATAGCTTAAGCACCCTTCACGCTTGGATTCGCTCAATGGAATGCTTATTACACATTTCCTACAAATTAGACATAAAATCATGGCAAGTAAGGGGTGATATAGCAAAAAGGCAAGTTGATGACAGGAAGAAAAGAGTTCAAGAGGCTGTAAGAAGAGAAACGGGCTTACTTCTCGATGTTGTGAAACAAGGCAGTGGATCCACCAACAATGGCAACTCGGCAAGGAGATTTTTTGAAAACTACACTAAATCTGCTGAACTGACCGGAATAGATGCTATGCTTTTAAGAAAAATCTGTGTGATCTTGCAGTGTATTTCATCAGGAGAGAAGATCAACGTAACTAAATTCCGAGAGTTCTGCTTTGATACTGCTAAGCTTTACGTGGAGTTATACCCATGGTATTATATGCCTTCTTCACTTCATAAAATTTTAATGCATGGGCCAGACATAGTTCAGAACATGTCAATTGTGCCCATTGGTTTTCTATCCGAAGAGGCATCTGAGGCTAGAAATAAAGATTTTAGAAAATATAGAGAGGGGCATTCTCGAAAGCATAGCAGTATCTCATGCAATGAAGATATTATGCACAATCTTTTACTGTCTTCTGATCCACTTGTTACAAGTATCCGTCCAAAAGGAAATAAGTTTGTAAAAAAATCTTCTTTTAAGGAATTTTATGAGCTTACGGATTCTGAGAAAAGTGATATCGAATTTGTTAACATAAATGATTTAGCGGACATCGATTCTGAATTTGAATTAATTGATGATGATGATGATGACGAAGATAATTAAATGATGTTATTGTTTTAAAATGTGTAACTTAGTAAATTAGAGCTTACATCTTAATTATTTATTGTACTTTTAATGAAACTAGGTAATTTATTATCAACTTACTTAAAAGTCATACTCTCATCAGTTCTTGTGAATATTTTTGTTAATATATATTTCTGTATATATATAATATATTTATAGACCTCTTAATAAGTCTGTCTGCGGTTTAAAGTAAATACAAATGGGGAAAAAACGTTTTTTTTTTTAAATTTTCATTTCCTTTTATCCCAGAAAGTGCACATTTGGCGCACTATGTGTCTTAGTATTAAATATAGCTCTTAGTAATAGCATTACGATATTAGAGACCGCTACTTGAAACAAGCCCGGAATCAGGAGGGAGAGAGCTCGATACACTCATTTTCATAGTAAAATTTCACATTTTCTCAAATTACTCCCGAAATATGGGAGTTATGAAGAAATTCATCACCACAATTTATGAAGGCATTAAGTAATCGAATAAGATGGCATCATTAGTTTGTCATAATTTTACTCTTATTTTTCGGACATGTCTACGTCCAACCGCTCCCATACATTCGTTCCACTGTGTGGCCCCTACCGAAATATGATTGCTAGATCGAACAAAAACTGTTGATGCAGTTTTAAACCTGATACATTTTACCATCTTTTTCGATCGTATTGTTTTAAATTTGAATTCAGAATACCATACGACATGGAGCTACGCCTAACAAGTCGGATATGCGCCTTGTTAAAGGCAATTGATTTTTTAATAAAAAACATGTTTTATCAAATAAAGGTTTAATTTAATAACGCGTGTTGCCTCCATGGGCATCTACCACAGCTCTCATACGATTAGGCATAGAGTTTATCAACCGCTCTATGAAATTTTGAGGGATCATCTCCCATTCCTCTTCTATGGCAGTTTTCAACTCCTGCATCGTCTGGGCAACTGGCTGACGAGCCCTAACACGTCTTTTTAGCTCGTCCCACATGTGCTCAATGGGGTTCATGTCTGGGCTTCTGGCTGGCCAGTCCATAACTGTGATGTTCACATCCCGAAGATATTCCCTGACGATGCCGGCCGCATGGGCTCTTGCATTATCATGCATAAAAAGGAAATTTGGGCCCACATAGTCCGCGTATGGTATCACGTGAGGTTCTAAGCACTCACGAATGTACCTTTCAGCATTTAATGTTGGCAGCCGTGGTCCTGTAACAACCTCAAGTTGAGTTTTGCCGCTCGCGGATATACCGCCCCAGAGAGTTCATGAGCCACCGCCATAAGCAACCCTCTCTTCAAAGCAGCATTGTGCGAAACGCTCTCCCTTACGTCGGTAGACCTTCTTCCTTCCATCATTGCCATGTAACACAATTTTAGACTCATCAGGAAAGAGTACACGGCTCCAATCTTGCTGTGTCCAATTTAAATGACTGCGTGCGAAATGAAGGCGCGCTGTTCGGTGGGCTCGCGTTAGTTTGGGGCCATTAGTTGGCTTGTGTGGTACCATATCGCGTTCTTTTAACCTTCTCCGAACAGTTCGAGCGCTCACAGATACTCGCGAAGTTGGTTTTGTATCTCAATGGAGGTAAGGTGACGATTTCTCAAGCTGGTCGTCACGATGAATCGATCCTGCCTTTCAGTTGTGACCCGAGATCGTGGCCTTCCTTGGCGACGAACAAAGCCGCCAGTCTCTAGGTACCTCCGATAAACATTTCGGACCGCAGATCGACTTAAATTAAGTTGAGCACTCACGTTTCTTTGGCTGTGTCCGGCCTGAATAAGTGCCACAGCTTGGGCGGCGACTTCAGGTGAAGTATCCATAGATTATTGATAGAACCTCACCTTAATGTTAAGAATAAGTTATGTTTGTTGCAAAACCAAAGATATCAATCACTTTTTCAAGAATTAAATCCAAGTAAACCAATAAAACCAAGTTTTCTTAGTATTCGATTGTTTGATATCAACAAACAGGCTCCAAATTGTCTTTTGTTTCTTTAAATTTTGAATGTGCCAGGTTCAAAACTGCATAAAAACTTTTTGCTCGACCTAATATAAAATTTTAGCTAGGACCAAACGAAACTGAAAATACAAGGTGGGCCAAAAGATGTGTCCAGAAGTGTATAAATATTAATAACTTTCCAAACATAAAACCCAAGAAAATATTGATTCTCTAATATAACTCAACAATTTTTTTTCAAAATAGTGACAAGCACATTTGAGAACAGCAACACATTTTAAAACCATCTTTCAGACAACACATCATTGATATAAATAGAATATCAATTGCATCTGGAAGTGATCTTTACAAGGATTGACATTCTATTTCATCAAGGACACTGCACACAAACATGATACATTGATATGCATGTACTATCAGTAGCTTGCTCTGTTCCATGTAATTCTGATAGTTATAAAAGTACCAATCTTTAGTAAACATTTGTTACCCGACTACGGCGAAGCCCAAAAGGAGGGTTACGTGTTTGACCTGTATGTATGTGTGTATGTCCGTTTCTTTGTTCCCTCGTAACTTCTAAACAAATTAACGGATTTTGATAAATTATAGGTCTTTAAATTTGCCTTGGTATCGCGAGTGTCACTGGCTACATTAAAATCAAAAACAAAGTAAAATGGCGTATTTGGGGTGCCATATTGTGGAGATCGAAATTTTCTTTTCTTCTAATACCATCGAGTGGGATATCAAAATAAAGGGTTTTAAAAGGCGATTACAAAAATATATCTAACTTATATGGTAAAAAGTATTTCAAAGTGACAAATCTTAAAAAAAAGGCTTGGCTATTTTTGTGCACCTGATCCAAAAAATTACTCTCACAACCAAAACTCCTTGCAAGAACTAAATCATCTACGAAATCTTTCACATTTGTAAACTAAAAAGCTGGAAAGACTACGGTAAAAAACTTAAAAGCTAATAACAAGCCCATTTTAAATTAAATAAAAGTTGGAAGCAGGCGGGATCCTTTCCATTTTTATATTTTCTAACTCAAATGGGTCCCGCCTGCTTCCAACTTTTATTTAAAATGGGCTGCTTGCTTTTAGCTTTTCAGTTTTTTACCACAGTCGGGTTTTTTAGTTTTTTTAATAACTTTTTTTTATTTTAAAATTGATTTCCTTGTTCACTTTAGTTGGCATTCACATTGGAAATGTTTTTTCGATTCTGGTGATTGTCTGGTATTCCCTTTTTCAACAAAAGTGCGACATGCCAATAGATCCGTTATTTCTAATCACAAGTTCTAAAATCGGCTAAACACAAAAATTATGCTAAATTAATTTAAATGCAGATATCTGCATTATCAATTTATGAAAGTGCTCATACTTATCATCAAGTTTCGGATGACAAAATAACCATAGACAAACCACCTTCCATAACTTCTTTGGTAATGATATTGAACCTCCACAGACCAATCACCCGAGGCGGAGTATACTCGATGGCTGCGCGAGTGTTTCGAGGCGGCCCAGACCCGAGCCCTGGAGTGCATTCGCCGCGGTCGCACCAGCTCCCGACTGCAGGCACTGGTTACTGCCTGCAAGCTGATGCAGGCTGAGGGCAAGCATCCCTTGGAGGGCTCTACTGGATATTATTTCCCTTCACTCAGACTAAAGGTAAGTTATCTATGTTAGGGTATGAACTCTTTATGTCTTTTCAATATTGTCTTCAATAGTGAATGTGTGAAGATCTTTTTGACAAATTGATCTAGTCTGTGTCAAATCTTATGTTAGCTACTGTTTTTATCCATAATATCTATAGGAGGTCACAATATAAATTGACTATTGGCACACTAAAAGTAAGTCTATTTAACTCACTCTCTCTATTTTTCTCTTGGACTCATTCACTTACAAAAACAAAATGATGGCAGATCAATTTTATTTTCCTAGAAATAGTTGTGTGAAGAGTGCAATCTATGAAACTAGAATAAGTACCAATTCTAAGCCGATCTCAATGAACAATGTTGGCATTATTTTAATTAGATATTTTGTTCCAGAACATCTTCAGTGTTTTGTTGGACCCTGAGATGTCGATGTCAGCGCCCATAGCTCGCTTCCAGGAGTTCACAGAGTACAGGGATGTGCAGCAGTACGGACTCAAAGTGCTCTCCACACTTGCTTATCGCAAGTAAGAGACTTTTTAAGAAACTTAATATTTTTAGCTTCATTTACCAAACATCTGACCAAAAATTCTAAAATATTTCATTGAATTTAGGCTGAGAATTAGCAGTTTTTGCTTGTCTAAAGTTAACAAAAGACAGCCCTCAAAATGCATCCTGCGCCACTTCGTGTGCACATAGTTCATGCGTTTGAGTTATTATACATAATTTTCAGGTCTCCAACATCAATTTACATGCAGAACTACTTGGAGCTGCTGGACAAACTGCTGGTGTGTGAGATAACCACAGAGGCAAAGGGCAAAGGCAAGGAGAGGGACAACGAGGAAAAAGAGGAGAAACTGCTGTGTGGGACAGAGGGTGAGTCAATCTGCCTAGCCTTTTCCCAATGTTGGGGTCGGCTTCCAGTCTAACCAAATGCAGCTGAATGCCAATATTTTACATGGAGCGACTGCCTATCTGACCTCCACAATGCAGTAACTGGGTAATACTATTGTAAGGGGGTGGGGGATGTATTGTAAGGGTTATTACCCTTGGTAACACTGATTGCTAGACTTTCGGGCTTCTGATGACCCGTAATGACTGTCAAAGTTCCACGAATGACAGCTGGGACCAATGCCTTAAAACGTGCTGTCCGAGGCAAGGAGGAGTCTCGGTACGTAAAGATGGTGACCCAACCACGGACCAACCCCGGCAAGCGTAGCTTAACCTGATGGATCGACCCGTGCGGCTGTTATTACTTAGCCACAAGCTCCAGACCGAAGGTATACATAGGATATTTTTGATACAATGTAAAACTGCATTTTGATTTGGAGTACCTGATACTTTGTTGAAAGAAATGTTATAGTGAGAGATTCGCCTTCAAACTCTCACCAAATAATATGTGTTTTTTGCTCACGAAAATGCGACTTTGTTCACTTGTTATTAACATTTTTTTTTTTTTTTTTCAGACAAGGCCCCATTCCCCTACAACCCGGGCGTATGCCGCCGCTACGCTAATCGTTGCTGGGGCTTCGCGTGCCAGTGGCCGCTGTGTGAAGACTCGCGCACGCACCGCCGCGCGCTCCTGTTGCTGGTAGAGAGACTCATGCCTCTGCTCAGTCGTCCGCACCTCGCCACTGATATGCTCTGCGATAGTCTGGATGCCGGTGAGTGCACTAACTAACCACAGTAAATTTTGATGACTGTCTTTGATTTTGACCGAATTTTCGGTATCAGCACCCCCGAAAACCGGGAAAACAGCAGAGGGGCAATTCCCGTATTTTTAACAACTTTCGCAATCTCATCTTGGTCTCCCATCTGTCAAAAATTGTACAGCGTTTACGTACATTTTTGACATTTGATTGTCGCTGGCTTGGGATTGCGACTTGAATTTGAACGTTTTTAGGTACGAGAATTGGTCAATATAAAAGAACTGGCGAAACATCACAAATGTGATGGGTATTTTTTTTTCCCTTTTATAAAATAACACGACTAGTGATACTTTATACACATTACAATATAGCGTATTCGCTAATAAGTAATTTAAATATAACTGAAACTGCTAAGTAACTATAAAAATAGGAAATCGTCCAATAACATCGTTCTTATTCACTTCAAGTTGTAGTGATGGGTAATCAGCTGTACAGTAGCCCTTGACTCGATTGCTTTGCCAACACTAGAGTTGTTGAACTCTCGCAAATACTTTACTTACCATACAATCTCTAACCCCCAGGTGGCCCCATCAGCATGTTAGCGCTCCAAGGCGTCTTAGAACTAGTACGGCGCCACAACATCGACTACCCGGATATGTACGACCGCCTCTACGCCATGTTCGAGCCCGAGATGTTCGCTACGCGCTACAAGCGGCGGCTGATGCATCTCGCTGATATATTCCTTAGCTCCACGTGAGTAAAAAATGATGGCCCAGTGCATACCTGGACAATGACATATACAACCTCCATAACTCCATTACCATGTTATAGTGTTGGCTGCACTGTCTATACAATCGCCAAAGCTCGAAAGGTAAACAAAAAATCGGTCCTTTTATACCCATTAAGGGGGATGCGCTAAGGTAGCCCGCAAAATTCAAATTTTCTTACGTTTTTTGCAGGTCCGTATTGATTAAAATATGAGACGCGGCCGTAACTAATATGGCTTTACAAAATTATAATCATTACAATCAGCAATACAACTCCATAAGTTAGAATTGACGTCAAATCTGGCGATTTCATGAAATCATGAGGTTTGAGGTCAATTCTAACTTATGGAGTTGTATTGCTGATTCTAAGGATTATAATTCTGTAAAGCCATATTAGTTACGGCCGCGTCTCATATTTTAACCAACATAGAACCTGACACTGACATGCAAATTGCAAAAATAGTAAGAAAATTTGAATTTCGCGGGCTACCTTAGCGCATCCTCCTTAAACGGGTCAATGGCAAAATGGAACTTTCTTAAATTAAAATTGTATCTCTGAGTGTGTGTACATGCAAAGAATAAACTGTTACTAGTTCTTTTTATTATTTATTAGAATAATGTCTTTTTATGATTTAAATTTCCAGGAATGGATGTAATAATGAGGATGTCTTATCTTTCGCAGTCACTTGCCCGAAGGTCTGGTAGCTGCATTCGCGAAGCGCCTGTCCCGCCTGTCGCTGGTGGCGTCTCCTGATGACGCGGTGGGGCTGCTGCAGCTGGTCGCCAACCTGCTGCTGCGCCACCCCGCGCTCAAGCGCATGATCTGCCTAGAGGACTCGCCGCACATCAGTGAGTACCGACACTAGCACCAAAAGCGGACACTTTTTGTACAAATGTGACCTTTGTTGATGTTCTATTTCTCCCCCGTTAATCATTGTAATTTAAACCTTATATCAATGATATAATGTGAAATCACAAACTGCCATAATTTTCACCCCCAGTGTCAAACGACCCGTACGTGATGGAGGAGACGTGCGCGCGCACGTCTCGCGCGCTGGGCTCGTCGCTGTGGGAGGTGTGGGCGCTGCGACGTCACGCGGCGCCGGCGCTGGCGGGCGCGGCCGCGCGCGTGCTCGCGGCTGCCAACGAGCGCGCGCAGCCCGTCGCGCTCGCGCCGCCCGACGCTGCTGCGGTAACTATTGAAATTCGTTTTTCAAGGACGAAACATTTAGCAATAGCAATACTACATAATAACCTAATCACGATTGATTGTACTGGTATTCGGCTGCGTCCGGTTAGACTGGACGCTGAGCTCAACATAGTTGGTAAAGGCTAGACAGATTATAAAAATAACTTCTTGAGTACTCTTAATAAATTGAGAGTACTCAAGAAATCTTATTTCACCAAGATTCGTCAAATGATTGTCGGTTCATAAGATCTATGCTAAATGATTGGCGACGTCGCGCGTTGCTCAATAAAACTTCGCAGACGTAATATGTATCTGGAAGCAATACAACAAAAAGTCTCGCTAAAAACATTTGTTTGAACTACACTGTAACTTTCGAGTCTTCCATTTTCATCTCATTTTAAACCTTTCCTCCACAGTCATTCGACGCCGAACTAAAGAAGAGGTTCAAAACAATAGAGATGAATTTCGTGCGGCCACAAGGCATGACAACGCCATCTGGCGAGCGAGTGATGCAGTACTGGGAACTGATGGCCTGAACACACATACAGTAGTAAGAATAACAACACCCTGTTAAATCGCATTTACACCCTACATGTGAGAGAACCACGCCGAAAAACGGCACCGACCAAATCGGCCACGGTTTGGTCAGTACCCAAAGTCGGTCGGACCAAAGCCTGTCGCTTGTAGGGATAACACATTAATTTCCAGGTGCCATTCTTTTATCAGGTCAATATGTGTCAAGCAATTTTGTACCATGTGCGTATGTATTAACTGCCATCTTGACTTACCTGCAAAGTAGGGCCCCTGGTCGCTTGCGAATTTTGTTGATTTCAGAGTTGTAATGGTAGATTGTGATTAGATAATATTATTACATCTGGTTATTCGAAGTATTTTGTTGATATTGCATAAAGCATTGTTGCAACAGAGTTGAAAATTACATGGATGTGCCCAAGTTTGAGATGGTTGTAAACCCCCGTTCGCACGGGTGTAATAAAATCGCGGCAGGATTTTATAGCGCACTGGATTTTCAACGCTCTGCTTAGCGCCGAGAGTGCAAAATCCAACAGTGTGTTTTTTCGACGCGCTAGAATGTACTCTGTTATTGTTAAGTTGGATTCTCAACGCTCGGCTCAACAACGAGAGTTGAAAATCCAGTGCGCTATAAAATCCCGCCGCGATTTTTTTACGCCCGTGCGAACGGGGGTTAACTGTATGTATACAGGGTCAAATTAAATTAGCTAGCTAAACTCTGTAGACGTGATGAGTACGGATATCTAAACATGATAAAACAAATAATAAATAAATTTGATGATGTTATTTTTTTGGGTCATCATCATCAACCGCCTGTAGTGTTGTATCTTAAAATATCAGTTTTTTTTTTTGTGTAAACTTCACACGTGATGGGGTATCGATATCTCAACATGATAAAACAGATTTTATCAACTCGCACTTCAAGTAACAACACTACCAATGGTCCCAAAAAAAAAATCATCAAATCTTTGTCATTTTAAGATATTGATACCCATCACGTCTGCAGAGTTTCGCTAACTAATTTAATTTGACCCTGTATATTCTCCTGGACAGCCAATCATGTTGTTTCTTATCCTGTAAGGACAGTACTAGTCCTTCTATATTTAATCAGATAAAGTCTCTCTCAGTCTTCCTGCAACCGTCAAAATTGCATGATCGACACTTCCATTGATCATTCAATTTCGATACAAAAGTGATATGAAGCACACAGGTAGTGTCACCACAGTTTATAGCAGAATGTATGTCAGCGTAGGATACGGATGTAACCGTATTGAATATTAGGCCTAGCACTGTAGCCAATTTTTTTCCGCTTGACCTTTTTTTTAAAAAAAACAAGTAACTGTTGATGATTATGACTAAAATATAAGAACTTATGCTCTTAATACAGTTTGGCTGTTTTCACATGTCGGCTAGCCGGTGCAAATGTTTGGGTAAACTGGGAGAAATCTGCCCGTACATGTGAAAAAGCCTTTATTTATAGTTTATATAAAACAAGAATCCTATTTTGATTTGGTAGCGTTTTAAAAGTATTGACAGTGAAATAAATTCACTTCCTAAACTAAAGATTACACAAGATTATGATATAATAATATAAAGTCGATAGTTGTAAGGTTTTGAATAAATTTTGCACTCTAATGTTAAAGTTGTAACGTAGGTGGAGTTTGTTGTAGTTTGGTTATAATTTTATTTTTTTATGAACGACTTGAATGTCTGTGATCGTTAAGCCTGGAGTCGGTAGTGAGCTTTAAGTTTTACAACATTTATTTATTTTAACGTAAATGTAGTCAAATATTTAAATAAGTTAATATCCGTGAGGATATAGACCACCTACTCTTAGATGGAGGGGTTAGTAATGTGTAAACGCTACTACTAATATTAAAAGTAAGTAAATTATGTCTGATTTTCTTTGTATGTAAGTATTAAACTAACTTTTTGTATAGTGTAGCTGTACTAAAAGCTGACTACCGACATTTGGGTGCGTCTGCGCTGTGCGAGAGACTTGTTAACTCTTGTGCGGTACAGCGCATACTTTGTTATAGAATAGCTCGTGAATGACGCGTGTCGGGGTGAAAACACTCGCAGGTAACAAGCGACACGCCTGCGTTTCGCAAAGTTTTTATGACTTGACATAATATTGAGATTTCTTTCATTTTACTATGTGTAGAACCTGTGTAAGTCGCACTTGAAGGGATACGGCAAAAAAATTAAGTTATAGAGTGTTCGACTTAGGCGGCATTATCATTTCATAGAATTGGTAATCCTATTCATTGTATACTTATTGTCGGCAAATTCTTAAAGTCGGTAACTTATTTTTCTTCGAGCTTATAGAGGTAATTATTAGTTTCAAATGATCGAGTCGTAAAGATTTCAAAATCAAATATTGTTATGTTCGAGCTACGGAGGTCAAATTTGAGTCATGGAGGGAAAATGTGTACCGAAATGGTTAGTAGGGTCTCACTGATTATTTCGAATTATTGAGATTTAGAGTAATGGATGTTGTGGGGTTTAAAGGGAAGGGAACATAACTTTTTGTCGAGTTTTGAAGGTTTTCGACATATCAAGGTTCGAGAGGTTCTACAGGATACATAAATACCTTCTGGAATAAATTCTCGATATAATTGTGAACACCGCATCAAAATCCATCTGTAGTTTAGACGAACATGGTTTGCATTCGTCAGCAGGAATCTTGTAAGAGACACTTTGTAAATTTGAATATTCTCACTGTACCTTCCCTATACGTAATGGTGCTCCTAACACATTTTTCTAAATATGTACATCAATATGAGACTGAAGAGGAAAGAAAGCTTAGAGAGAACACGAGAAGAAAAGATTTTAAAAACACTAATATTCCTAAACTTAATATAGTCGAACACGGTACCTGCCACATGTCAGTGAAAATCTTCAATAAACTTCCCGTTGATATAAAATTATCACTTTACAAAAGGGACTTCAAAACTAAATTGAAGCGTTACCTACTGGAAGGCTGCTATTATTCTATTAATGACATTTAAATTGTAAACATACATATTATACTAGAAATTTACTATGATTATTATTTCTGTTATTATTAGTCTAAAAATCTTTTATTGTTCATTTACATTCACGACATTTATGTAAGTAATTGACTTTGGATATCTGACATTGCCTATATTTAATTATTTGTAGCATTATTATCCTACTTACTTAAATGACATTTATTTATTATTATTATTACTCTTCCTCATTGTAATTAAGTGGCATGTATTTTATTTTATTCTTTTTTTTTTTTTTTTTTGTTTTTGTATTTTTTTTTTAAGTTGTAAAATTGTTTCTAATATTCGACACAATGTAAAAATTGTTATGAATAAATAAATAAATAAATAAAAGAACTATGCGGTTGGTTACACAGACAGACTCGAAAAGCAACTTTTTTTAATACTATTCACCTATAGATTTATTTGCAAAATTGCAATCGCCATGACAAAAGACAATTATTCTGAGAATTTAAATCTTCAACGCAATTACCACTAATTAATAATTAATGTATTACCCCTAATATACAGTATTTTCATTTCACAAACCGACACGCGCTTTACTTGTGGTGACCAAGTGTACATACACGCTGCGAATGTGTGTGTAAGCGCAGGAGCTCTCGGTATCGTCCGAGACACTAGCGAAGTGGGAAGTGTGTGTGTTATGTGCTGGCGCTACTCGTCTTCACGCGCACATTCACAGCGTGTTGGTACACTTAGCAAGCACAAGTAAAGCGCGTGTAGCGTGAGATAAAAATACGCTACCTTGTTTCCTGACGCGCGCCATTCACTTGGTTCGAGTATGATGTAAGGTCCGTTAGTTAACTGTGTTACTGTACCCGCCCATAAATATGGCACTTCCGAGTTCTAGAGCAAGTTCGGGTCTCTGTAGAGCACTGTCTCTTTCTAAAGATCGATGGGGCCATATTTACTGTCGGGTACTTAAGCTAAGGTTTCTTAAGACTGCGGTGGCCGCTGCATAGCGTCCGCAATGTCCTTGAAATGTTATATTTGAAAGCAAGTTGGTGTGACCAGATTCTGGATTTATGCCCGGTTTGTACTAAAGGTAGAGATAAACTATTCTAAAAATGAACGCTTCTCCGCAGCGGTTACGCTCATATACAAAGAAGGTGTATAGACGCAATATACATAATTGGTCTTGGTCATTGGTTGCTCAGTCACCGGCCAGTACGGCCAACAACTACACTAAATAAATACCTTACAGACTGACATCAATAAAAATATACACAATAACACTGATTTCTTTTATGCAAACTATACCTACCCGACTTGCCCAAACGTTAAACAGCCGGATTTGTCGGCCAATTAGTGTATAAATGACACGAACGCGCGACAGAGCGAACGTGTCGTTCTATACAAAGCGCATGCTCCCCGCCGTACAATGTTGTTACCTGTACGGATCGCACGATTAGTTGACCTCTATGTGCTGCGACAAGTCCATGATGACAGTAAAGTCGCCGCACGCACACAAGGAAAGTGTTGCAATAAGTATTTCCTCCAACTCATTGAAATAATCACGTTTTGTGGAGGGGCGTTCATTTTTAGAATGGTTCATCTCTAGTAAGGTACGCCTCTATCTAACTCTTCAGTGCGGCCGCTATGTGGCGGGCACCGCTGTCGTAGAAGCTGTAGGTTTAACGGCGTTGTCGCCCGTCTTCCCACACTAACATACCTTGGTTAGTTTCATTCCAAGCGAATACTTTCTTCCTAGTTGTTGACTAAGGTTTCATGTAAATTAAGAATTTATTTTGTTATATTATGTAGGTTTTAAATGACAGCTCTCTATTCTCGATGTAGTGTAGCATGGTCAGTATTAATATTGATCGAGTTTTTGCTGAAAAAATATATATTCAGAGAAATCAGTGTATGAAAAACTTGTTATAAATATATCAAGATTTCGGAGTTACATAGATGTAATTAAAAATTAAAGTACACTCGCAAAGAAGTAGGTATGTTGGACAGTTTATATACCTTTTACGGTACTAGCCTGACGTTACATAAGGGCCCATGTTGGTTTATGTGACATAAAATATTTTGATTTTGAAAAATAAGAGAATGGTACAACTACCATGCTACGCTACAAGAGATGGGATGCTCACCAAATTGTCCTGTATCATGTTAGTACGATCAATGTGTGTATATTGTGACAAGCAACCGCCATATTTATTTAACTTTATTGTTATAATTAATTATTTGATGAAGCCTCGCAGAAATGGGCGCGGCTGGCCGTTGGAATATCAACGAAAGATAAAAATGTGTAAATGTTGTATACAGGTATATCAGATAGGTGTAGTCAAATTTAAGGGTGTGCTACAGACCATCAAACTGAACAACTTTCTCCATGGGATCAACATCATAATTGAGAAAAAATTATCAGCTGCATGCAACATTTGTACGGGACAGCTGATAATTTTTTCTCGATTACGATGTTGGTCCCATGGAGAAAGTTGTTCAGTTTGATGGTCTGTACCACAGCCTTAAATTTGACCACACCTTTCTGATACCCCCTGTACAAAGTAACGTGCATTTTATGTCGCCAATAGATAGTAGGTAGATAGTGCAAGAAATTATTAAGACTCGCATGTCTGATGGATTATCCTAATATTATAATTGCGAAATTGAGTTTGTTTGTTACGCTTTCACGCTAAAACGGCTGAACGGATTTGGATGAAATTTGGAACACGGGTAAACTATGACCTGAAACTCATGGTTTACCCGTGTAATACAACATAGGATACTTTTTATCCCGGTAGTATGTTCGGTGGATTAATTAAAGTCGGTTAAAAATTTAAGTTAAATGATCAATAAACAAACAGTAATAAACAAAATTAAGCTCAATTTCACTGACAAAAAGTCACGCAGTTTTTCAAACAAAAGTGAGTGATGAGAACGTCTGAAGAATCGAGTTGATATTGTCAAGAATATTGCTTTTATCAAATTATAGGGTATGTGTAAATAAACTTTATCTTACCTACCTTCACACAATATAAAACAATTAAAATATACATTAACATCTTTGAGCTATCAACTCTTAAATAGATAGCATGGGGTGGACTAATTTTTTTGCATGCAAGTGTATAAAGCAAAAAGATTTAATTGAAAATCTTTTAAATAATGTGCAAGTATTCTCTTGACCCTAAATTAAATATATTATGCCTAGAACTTTACCATAGTAAATGCGGTTTACCTAAGTTGTTTTTTTTTCGTTTTATCATTGTTTTAAATGCATAAATTCTTTCAGCATTAAGCCCTCTGTACTTCCCATTATTGTCAATAAGATTGACAAACACAATGACTGTTGTTTCTGTATCTACGATAACAGTAATACAGGCGTTAATATTGGCCAGTGATTATAAAAATAAGAATATACATAGTGCAATATTGTTCGAAATATTTTATACGTTTTATAAATAATATTCTAGTCTGGCTTATGTAAAAATAAGGAAAAAGCCGAAAAATGGCTGCGGATAATATAATGTGTTTTCCAATGACTTCAGAAAAGTTATTATATGATTATTTCTTGTTCTGTTTTTTGTCTGTTGAACAATGACCAATATTATTAAAGTCCATGAAAAATTATCGGGCAGTAAAAAGCTTAAAAATAAATAAAAAAGACACATTTTGCTTCCAAAAAATGTTAAAAGGCAGTACCTCCACAAAACATTAAAGTTCAAAACTTGTACCTCAATGTGAAACATGTTTCAACAGATTCTTTTTAAAACCGAACACATTATATTTATCTTTAAAATATTATGTAACACGTTATACCACGTTTTGTATATATTTTTTTATTGTGAATATCGCATGTGCGAGGAAAGCGTGACATTTCGGAAAAGGTGTTTTTTGTTGTTATTCGATAATTTAATATTCGACTGTAGAATCTTTTTGTGTATTTTTTAATAGTTTATTAGATCACTCATTTAACGTAAAAACACATTAATTAACTTGTCATAATTTTTTTAAAGTTAACATAGCGCTTCCTGTAAAATTTCATTTTTCGAGATAGCACGTTTTTCTCGAAAAGATGCGATATCGCGTATCTAATTATGTTTATTATAAGAATTCACACCATTATTGTAAGCTAAAGTTGAATCTTGTACACAATGGTCGGACACAAATTCAATTAAAAAGTAATGTAAGATCATCATTCCGTAAAGCGAACTTAAACCACTGTGTACATGACCCAATAAATTCTACATTATAAGCGAATCTAACCCCACCAGTGAATGTCTTAAAATATTAGAATCTCGCTATTATAGACCCTATTACAATGAGGATAGGGACGCCGCCGCGCCCGCGCCGCATCTATTGTGATTATGTTGAAACAAAAATGTTAGTTGTAAGTTAGGTTAAGCCATTATTTTAATGTCATTCATTTAATGTTCTATTATTATATTCATGATGATAAATAAAGTATTATAAAAAAAATAATTGGCTTTTAGATGGCAACACACAGCTTGAACTTACAAAGTTAGAATTTAGGAACACGAAAGGAGAATGGGAGGCTTGTGGCTAAGTAATAACAGCCGCACGGGTCGATCGATCAGGTTAAGCTACGCCTGCCGCGGTTGGACCGTCGATAGGTGGCCATCTTTACTTATCAAAACCCCTCCGTGCCTCGGAAAGCACGTTAATATTGCGCGTCCACCGGGTCGGAATCGGTCCGTACGGAGCGTCCGGATTTACAAAATGCTGATAGGGTGCATCCATTGCATTCGAATTTTGCATTGTGTGGCTGACACTGGCATGGCCACCATCAAGGATTTTAAATTTGATAACACAAAAAATTAGTCGAAATTTGCCGCCAAATATCAGAATCTGTCGGTCACTGGTTCAAAGTTATAAGGGTTCATTGGTGGCCGATCTGGAAAGCGTCTCCCCAGCTTGGCCACATTCATATCTCAAAAACTAGGCCACCTAGCGAAGATCTGTTTTCTCACAGATTTAGTCGCAAGTTTTCGCCAAGTCACAGATTTAGTCATGGTCTTAGTTAAGAAGATATAATGAGTTCAATTTTCAAGTGTAGTCCAAGAGCTAGATCAAAGATTTTATCGTAAACTCATCGATCTAGCTCTTGGACTATATTTAAAAATTTAACCCCGATTAAATCTGTGACTTGGCGAAAACTTGCGACTAAATCTGGGAGAAGGCAGATCTTTGCTAGGTGACCTAGACAACGAACTAAACAGGGCTTGCATCACCTTCTGGCAGTGCAGGAAAATGATAGGTAAGAAGTGGGGCTATTCCCTAAAATTATACTATGGCTGTACACCGCAGTGATCCGCCCCATGATCATCTACGGGGCTGTGGTCTGGTGGCCCCGCACCAAACTTGTTACAGCCTCTAATAAACTACAACATATGCAAAGACTAGCCTACACAGCGACTATGGATTGCATGAGGACTACTCCGACTGCAGCAGTCAAAGCAATGCTGGGTTTATCACCGCTCCACCTGTTCACACAGCTGGAAGCAACGATGGCGGCAGTACGTCTTAATGCACTAAATCTCTGGACCACTCTGGACACCGCGCTGCTTGAGGGAATAAACAAGGAGTTCCCTATTACGAAAGCCATAAATGACCGGGTACCCAAACAACTTATCTTTGATACAAAATACAACTTCACGAGGATCACTGATGCGAGGGGTTGTGCCCAGCAGAGCTGCGTATCTTCACGGATGGATCCAAAACAGGTAGTGGTGATGCTAGAATCTTCTCGGAGGACTTCAACATACACATAGCCACAGGGGCCATTGGGGGGGGGGGGGCTTTGGGAGTCTATAACACAGTGTTCCAGGTGAATGTCAGATTCGCGGGTGTATTTCTTAGAACTGGTTGAAACATAATAATATCTCATAATTTTGTACCTAATTACTACCAAATTGTACCACTTGTTAAATAATTAGTACTTCGTGGGATCACAACTTATTACAATACTTTCATACACCCGCTATTCTGACGTCAGCTTGGCAGGTGTATTTTTGTGTAGCCGAGATTACTGAGAAGCTAGATATAAAACATACATGGATATTTACTACCTAATTGGTACCTATCGAAACATACCTTAGGTCAGTGAAATCTAATCGGAATTACTAGACTATTTTTTTGTGTTATCAAAATTAAAATCCCTGATGGTGGCCATGCCAGTGTCAGCCACACAGTTGCATCGGCAATATCAACCAGTGTTTCCACTTTTAGAGACTTGTCCCTTTTTTAGGGTAAAATTACCAATATTATGCATAGCTTACTTAGGAATTTTGCGACAGATCGCGGAATAATAGCGATTAAGTGTTCTATTAAAAATTAAAAATAGTAAATAATGGTTAAATTTGGCCAAAATGTGAACCTAAATGTCCATGTCCATTAGTACTATTAACAATTGGTTGAGTTAACTACAGATCAAGAAAACCCTTAGAAGAAGAGAAGCCCTTAGTTATTCGTTTGAAAGTAGGTCATTTTAATTTAAAATATTTTTTGAGTTAACTACGGATCAAGAAAGCGGCCCTTAGTTATTCGTTTGAAAGTAGGTCATTTTAATTTAAAATGTTTTTGTTTGTTATTAATTCAATTTGCGCATCAATGTGAGCCGTTGGTTCCGGCTATCATTCGTGGATCTTGGAGTCGTTACGGGTCGTTATAAGCCCGAAATTATATATAACAACCAATCTTACCAAGGGACCCCTTGGTAAGATTGGTTGCGATACGATATATATTACGATACCCGTATCGTATTACCCAATAATTGGGTCGTAGACGTCATATAGGCAGTCGCGCCATGTAAACTACTGGTATTCAGCGGCATGCGGTTTGACTGGAAGCCGATTCCAACATAATTGGGAAAAGGCTAGGCAGATGGTGATGAAAGGCGAATGGGTAAAATTAATGAGGTTTTTCTTATATTCTCCAAAGCAGCGTAGGACAGAGGAAATAAAACGCATAAAAAATAAAATATTTCATCTATATTTATCCAACAACTACATTTCACAGGTGCCTCAATACTCAACTAGTCAACATAAACAAATTTGGCACAACGCAACTTATCATAAGGCACTTCGATTCACTAATATTGTCGCGTGGAGCAAAATTACGTATAAATTATAAATAAGGTACAGTCAACATTACATGACATCATATTATAAACATTGAACACACTTTGCGAAACAGATAAAAAAAAACCTCTAAATTAGTTTTTACACATCTGGGACTGTGAACAATTCGGTTTCAAAAATGAGCATTCCTTCATGTATAAAAGTACTAACGGCAAAATTAATGTACCTATGAATAATCTGCTTGTTAGAATGCAGATGTCGCTAGTTGTCTGCATGCAAAGTGTAAACAAACCCTGTTCAGCTAAATTCTTACGCAATCACTCGTTAAAGGGGATTAGTAATATATTGGTGCCGATTCTGTTGTGCACAAACTAAACTTAATTTAGGCTATTGCTAACTTTTTCTCTCTATTATGACAAGAAAGGGACGGAAGTAAATTAGAGCTGTCAAATTAGTTAGAACTAATTTTTCCATAGACATTTAGACGACACGTAAAAACATGTCGACTAAAAACACGGTGAAGCGCAAGGCGTGAACTAGTTTGACATCTCCAACTTAGTTCATAGCTATAGCCGTCCTTTTCTCGCGCTGCCTGTTAGTAAAAGATAGCGATTCTCTAATTTTAGTTTAGTGCGTTCACAAGAGAATCGGCACCATTAACCTGTATTTAGAAGACATATCTCACCAGTTTTAGTTAAATTCATAAATTGTAAATGAAAAATCATTGACGAAAATTAAGGTTATAAACTTAACCTCATTACTTCAATTAACAGGGAAAGCATGTATTTTTTTAAATATTTTTAGTCGATAGTTTACATCGCCATGTAATAGTAAAAACATATTCAACGCCAAAACAGCAATTGAAAGTACTTTAAAAAAAAGGTAATATAGCCAACCGACAACACGGGCACCTTAAACGTCCTTCATTTTGGCGCGCTTGGTGTGACGTCATAGGTGGTCATATTCTATGACAACAAACAAACAAGAAATCGCAAACACCTACAAAACACATTGACATTATTTTATTGATGTCATAGATTTTCACATTGACTCACATTCGCTCTGACCAATGTCGTCGCTTTTCAAATATTTGAAATTGAATTGCATTGATTCAAATAAGAGTCAAAGCCTATTGTCAAATGAAAGCACTCAATTTATAAGTGGCATTACAAATTAACATACACAAGTTTTTTGATCCATTTGTTTACAATTTACATTCTCATCAGATACTTTTGGAGTAGACCGTAGTACGCAGGCAACTAGCGACATCTGTATTTTATAGTGTGCGCAAGAGAGGTGTTCAATCGCGCCCTCACCCGTCTCACCGCTCACATACCTCAGGCGGTGACTAGCACTTGCGCGCACACTATAGCAAGCATGACGTGCTTATGTCGAAAAAATAGTCCTGTGAAGATCATCAATGTTTTTAGTTACTCGTCTTTCTTTTGTCGTGAGTAGGTACCTAATGTACTTATTGCAAAGAAGGAAAGTTGTCGCGTTTTAGCATGGCCATAGCGGTCATTTTTTAAATTAAAAACTGAAATTCCTGAATCAATATCATCTGTCGTGATCTTCAACATGTTCCAGTAATGAAAAACCGTACATAGTTTATTATTTGGATTCCTACGGAGAGATATTAGAAAAAGGGCAATGACCGTTATTGTCATGCTAAAACCCGCCAACTATAGCCACTGTCTAGTGGTGGATCGCCATTCCAATATTCTTCAAGACGACAAAGGTCACATGGGAGGCAAGGAAAAGTGTAAAAACTCGTTAATTTATTTAAAAATCCATTAAAATATGACAGAATTAGTTTATCACTTTATTGCAAACTAATAACATTTCACTGCTATTTGTCATTTCATTTCGAATTTTGTTACTTTTTGGAAGCCTCGTTATATTAAATTCGACGATCTAATAAGTATCGCCTACATGCGCGTTAGGCAGGTGCTGGTTTTCATAGAAAATCAAAAGATGGAATCTGCTAAGCGAACCCTGGGCTGTGAAGATAAAACTGATATTGGCGATTATGGTGACTGATCATATTGGTCCTACTTTAAAAAAAATGCGCTATCTGGACAGCCTCTAAGAATCGCCATCTTGTCAACGCGTAGTCTTTATATAAAATAGTGATATGCCAATACAAAAAACTTAAAATCGAACAAAAAAATAATAATTTCTGTACAAATAAAAAAAGTACTAAACGTTACTTGTCCATAATTTATTCGTTAAACCGTCCGTTAATTCGTTCGATTCGCTAAACTAAATGACGTCATGCTGCTTTGGATGCCTTTCGTAGTCAGAATCTTATGCTATTTTTATTACAGTCAGACATCAAGAATAGAAATAATGTATCACAGAATCGTAGTGTGTGGGCACGTTTGTCATTGCTTTTCACAAAACAATACATTTATATTCCTTCAACCAAATAACTATTAATACTCCAAAGATACATTGGAAGACTGAATTTCACTATCAGTGACAATACAATAACTTTTTAAGTCCTAAAATATACAAACCACAAACGCGCGCACACGAACACCCACAACAGCAGAACGCCTAATACAAGAGCCTCTAATATCACTTCTCTCTGTCACACGATAGTTTGTATCACTTGATGATCTGTTCCTGACTGTCACTCGGCGCGGACGCACTGTGACAGCACGTAATCTGAGGACTCTGTTCCCGGACTTCCTGCCGCTGTTCTTCAAGACCTTCATCCTGACAACAGCCTTGACTAGGCTCGTGGACTATCACAGTAGTCTCCTTTTTACAGCATTTCTCCTCAGGTGGCGGTTCTTGCTTCTTCTTGCAGCATCCCTGCCGTTCCGTCCGGAGTAGTTGAACATCTTCTACACTAGGACTGTCCTCTTTCTCACTTTCGTGGTGGCAGTGTGATGTGGAAGCTTGCATTTTTTTTGCTCTGGCAACTCTTGAAGGACACTTCTTCGCACCGTAGTAGCATGTGGCGTTTTGCTCGGTGGTGCTGCCGTCTTGCGAGGTCGCGGGGAAGTAGTGCGATGGCTGGATGCAGGTGCGAGTCTGACATATGAAGAAGTCCGACTCTGAACTCATTGAAGAGTCCAATAGAGGTGGTGTTGAGGTCTCGGCTGGAGAAGAGATAATTTTGTTTTGGTAAGTATATAATTGTTTTTTCTGTGTGTAATGGAACGGACTACAATGACCCGAAATGGGCATAAAAATTAAATATTGTGTGCGGTAATACTGTGTTGAGCTCATTTACTTCTTAAGGTGCATCCACACCGTAGTTACTTTTTCATCAACATGATAACTTTAGTTTATAAAATAACTTTTTGTTATCTATTGTTGCCCACTTACAAATATTGCTCCACAAAAATTTACTTCGGTAGTTCGGTGTGGATGCACCTTTAGTTACAACTAAGAAATAAATGAGTTCAAAGTGACGGGTGATGGAGGTAATAAAAAAATGTATTAATTGTGATTAAAAAAGTAAAATCAAAATAATTCTCATTCACATATTATACTCGTAGCAAGCCATGATTTTAACAGGTGACTTTCTCATGGTAATAGGACCTTGGCAGTATATTGGCAGTATATGTAAATTATTTTCAATAATAAATTAAAGCCAAATGGGAATTTTAGATGTATCTTAAACATAAAAAATCTAAACAATTATGTAACTACAGATCATTTTAAATTAGAAGACTACTGTACAACTCTAGATAAAAAAGGATGCATACTACATGTGTAGCATTGATGCAAATTATAATGTCACGTTGAATGAGATCAAAATAACAGTTAAAGAACATGTGGGAACAGTTAAAGAATACGTATTATGAAAGAGAGTTCCTTTACTTTTGCTATGCAAATAAAATTGGCTGAAATATTGCAAACAATGTAGACAATTAGCATTATTCTCTCAATGTTACATTATTTAAACATACCTACGTTTCTATACAGCTGAACAAACATTAAATGAAGCATAAAAAATAAATTTCGCATATATGTGGGTCATGTCAAACAAAGTCTAACAATTGTGTCAACTGCTTAAAAAAAATGTGTTGTTTTGTTGAGTTTATCTATTTCTCTCAGACCTGTTAACTGCAAGCATCGTTAAAAAAGCTGGGGCAATGGTAATACGGTACTGATTAGTTACTTACTAAAGCATGGATTAGTTAAAAATCAGGTTAGCTTCAAAGCGCCATCTACTAAACTCAATGACCGCCCCAGTCGTCGGATTAACACCACAAATGTTTTCCGTGCCGCCTCAGCCGTATTTATACGACGAGAACCTATGTTAATTTGTTGTTTTTTTTTTTTTGTCATTGCACGACCCTATTCGTCGCTATTTATTTGTCGATTTATGAGCTGGGCGCTGAGGGCACGGCAATTGATATAAAACCAATCGGTCAATAATAACAACTACACCTATAAGGGCTAGGATTTATGGCATAGGAACAGAGAAGCTGCAATGGAATGGGAGACACAGATGCAAGGAAACTAAAACATTTAGCATATTCTAACGAATCTATAAACAGTCGGTGCGTTTACGAGGACGAGAACTTTTTCGATACACCTTCTTCTACACTACACTGACCTGATTGTGAATGTCAAGCAATCAAATTCGTTTAATGAGTTTTGATGGAATCCTAATGTCCACAATCAGCAAGATATTAAAGATGACTGACCCGCGACGTGCGCGTGGAAATCGTAAGATAGACAATATACTAAAATAACAGCCACGTTTTAATAAAACTCCCTCGTCCTCCCCTATCCGCCACCCTAGATCATCCGCCCGCGCTACTTGTTCACTATTTCATGTTTTTTTTTTTGCGCGGATATCAATTCTTTTTCTAAAAAGTAGCTAAGTTACTCCTTATCCAGCTATAAGGCAGAGAAAGTCCCGTCAAAATCTGTGCAACCGTTTCGGAGATTAGCCGGAACAAACAGGCAGATTTTTTATTTATTTGTATAGCTAGCTAGGTGGATAGCAATGCTGTTGAACGGGTTTTGATGCATGAATCGAAAACTATGCCAACCACAATCTAAATTGCTCTAAAAAGCCAGAATCTACGCCTACACCAAAGATCTCGCTTAGAAGCTACCAATACCAATCATGTGCACACAGCAGCAGGTCAAGTTACTACAAACTGCCACATTTTCTCATTTGATTTTGAACTTAACCATCAACATTTTAAGGTTTAAAATCATTTGTAGAAATTTGACAGTTTGGTATAACCTGATGTGCTGTTGTCTGTACATAGTTAACAAGGATTATGTTACATCAATGTCTATGGTAGTCATCCTGCAGCAGCGTGTGGTCGGTCTGCTGCAGCTCCACGGCGTCCATCTCCTTGCACAGCTTGCCTTCGCACACCTCCCAGCTACACTTCTCCGTCTTGCAACGATCTTAGCAGGGATGGGTAAGGAAGGATGGAACATGTAGCTTTATGTTTGTTACAGCAAGATGGCGCTGTTGGTCGCGTTGGCGAACACGGTATAGGTTTGCTAATACTTCTTTTTAGGGACAGGTTGATTGATTTGACAGAATGTTTATAACAGTCACTATTTATTTATTTATTTATTTATGTTAATACGGTTTGTGGACCAATTACATTAACACATACAGTAAATATAACATAATCATAAAAAAGACAACAAAAAAAAAATAGAACAAAGATATTATAAACAAAACACAAGTTTTAAATTTATGTGCTCTCACAAAAGTGAAGACAAGCGCACAAAACAGTTTTGAGATCATCTGCAAATAGGTCACAGTTCGGGTTGGCTTCCATGACGTTATTAAGCGCAGTCAGGGCGCGAGGAACAGGGGATGAGGCGCGGGCCACTGTTCGAGTTGTGGGCACGGCTAGTAGACGGTGTTTTCTACCACGGAGATAGCTGCTTGGAACGTAAAGGCGAATCAGCTCATTATGGAGATCAGGAGCATCTGTTATCCCACGACATATTTTAAGCATAATGTACAACTGATCATAGGCTCTCCTAGTTTCATCATCTGCCTAAGAGCCTTTTCCCTAATGTGTTAGACTTGATTTCCAATCTAACCGGATACAGCTGAACACCCGAATTTTTTACATGAAGCGACTAATCTAACCTCCACAACTCAGTTACTGGGTAACACGAACGTGACGTAGCGGTCACTATGATTGATTCGTGTCATTTTCCAATACAAATCGCCAAGTGAATTATTAATTCACTGCCATCTGAATCACACGATCCTGAAATAGATATAAACAAAAGCCAAAGAGACGAGATAAATTTCATGCTTCGGGATTAAAAACTTTAACTGAATTGCGAATGGTTCAGTTTCCATTGCAACTAAAATTATTTTATGATGTTTATCAATACTTTTTTCATTCAAAAATCAATTTGGATTACTTACTTATTGAGTCTAAAGTTAATATTTATATAAGTTGTAATTTTATGTATTTATCTCGTATCGTTGACCTACAAGGACCTTTTGGCTCTCCTATGTCGTTGACAGGAGGGCAATGTTAGTACACATTCGTGTAAAATATTCAACGCCAACAAAGCAATAGAAAAAAGTTAAAAATAAAAATAGCCAATCGACACGGGCACCTTAAATGCCTTCCATTTTGGTGTGTTTGGTGTGACGTCATAGTCTATGACAACAAACAAACAAGAAATCACAAACACTCCTACAACACACATTGACATTTATTGATGTTATACTTTTTTTACATTCGCTCTGAACAATGGCGTCGCTTTTGAAATATTTTTTCTCAGTTTTTTTTTTAAATTATTTTCTTGCTCAAAAATAAATTATAATTAAAAATATTGATGCAGGCATAAATACTGAACAAATACAGTTTATAAAAAAAAATATTTGACCCTTATTTGAAACACAAGCCAAGACTGGCTAAATACACACAAATACAGTATAGTAAAAGCTGTTTAGCCATGTGTGTTCGTATATATAATAAAATTCCAAATGATTTAAAAACGTTAAATATTAGATTGTTTCAAAAAAAGCTACATATATGGTTAAAAACTAATAATTTTTATACCATAAGAGAATTTACTGACGGAAAACATTGTTTAACGTAACTTATAATATTTGCATGCTGTGATATATAAGCAAAACATGTCTTTAATACCTTTATACACCATGTTTTACGCAAATAAATATTATTTCTATTTCTATTTCACAAAAAAATAGTAAGGGTCAGATCACGGAGTAGAGAAAGAAGCGGAGATGCCACAAGGCAATTAGGTCGTGCGCCTTCAATTAGGTCAAGACGTCACAGGTGGGCGGGGACACAAATCTTAGTTACGAGTGAATCGTCATCGCGTTCGGATCCGTTGTATTTTAATGGTTTTTTATTTGTTATATTGTTTTTATAATGAAGTGCGCTGTTGTTGGATGCAAAAATTGTTCAGGATCAAAACTGAAACATATTGATGGCATAACATTTTACGTGTAAGTCCCTAAAATGTATATTTTCATTTTAAAACACATTGTCTCGTTTGCTAGTAGCTAGAGACTTCTGTCGTCGAAGAGATGCAATATAACCACTCTTGACAACTCCGTGTTTTTATCACAATTAAGCATAATACGATGATCAATTTTCGGCTAAAATAACTTGCTTAAGTTTATTTAGCTTGTTATAAGTTATTTTATAGATAAATTACATACCTTGATACATGAAACAAGAAGAATTTAAAATAAGAAAAGTGCGCCATCTAACGGTAAGCAGTCGGTCCTAACTGACAAATAAAAATGTGGGCCTCATACCAGCAAGACCCTATTTTATTTTTCAAATGTATTATCTTCATGTTATTTATTTGTTTTTTTTTTTTACAGAAAAAAGAAACTAAATTTTGGAAACAAACTAACGGATAGACATATCAACTTTCACCGGGAAAAGATGAAAGTTAAATTGGCAAGTCAGATTTTTAGTACAAGTGTTGCCAAAGCCTTAGAATCTTGCCGAGAAAGGCATAATTATTTCAAAGAAGCTTTTGGAACAATTTTATTTTTTAAATTAATCAACGACTTGTTTGACATACTAAATTCGAAAAATTTAAAACAATATGGAACCAAAAAAGCACTATTTGAAGGCAATTTTTCCAAAACGTTGTCATTTTTAATATTTTCTAAAAATTACATCTTGCATTTAACAACATGTTCTCAAAAAATTATTCAGTCAAGAAGAAAAACTGGTTTCATTGGCATCATTGTTAGTATAGACAGCGCAATAGGATTGTACAAAAGTTTTGTACAAGAAAAAAAGGAACTTATTTATTTGCCCTTGTATAAGTTTAGCCAGGATCACCTTGAATTATTCTTTGGCAATATTAGAGCACATGGAAGGACAAACAACAACCCTACGGCGCGACAGTTTCAGGCGGCGTACAAAAGAACTCTTATTAATACGGAGTAAAGGATTCCTTTAGAGGAAATTGCATTCCCCTTGAGCACATTGGAATCCTGTCTTGCTCTTCGCGTCTTAACGCTGTTAAATAAAACTGTGTTGTTTAGTGGCCTATAATAAGCATTGTCCAATAAAGATTGATTATGTTAACAATTTTTAATTTGACTACCTACCTACCTAAACAAACTTTAGTTTTTGTTTACCCTAAACCCGAAAAGGGGTCATTGTACTCATCATTTTGAACAATTTTTTTTATGGGACCAAGCTTGAAATCGCGAAAAAAAATCAGCTGTTCAGTACATTTTGAAGGTTTGATGTAGATAACTGTACTGAACAGCTGATTTTTTTTTCGCTATTTCAAGCTTGGTCCCTTAAAAAAAATTGTTCAAAATGATGAGTACCCCTTTTTGGGTTTAGGGTAAACAAAAACTAATGTTGTATACCCGATACTCCACATGATACTATATTTTTTTTAAATTTCAAACGGGGAACACATTACCCACCTTTTGGGCCTCACCCGCAGTTGGGTAATAAATAATGTGGTCCCGCCATATTAATACCCGTAGAATGTTCTAAAACAATGTGTCGTGATGTGTTACGCCATGGTGGCCAGTAGACGAACTAAAATAAAAATAGCTAGTTCAGTTTCACTGTAATAATTACTTTCACCGGTAGATGGCGTTACAAAGAATGGGCGGGATTTCCATCGTGGAGCGTAGCCATCGCCGTATCTCGTCCCCCTCTCACCCGCATTCAGGCGACGCTTGTTTCTAAAGAGATTAGGCCTTGCGGCATCTCCGCTTTATTCTTTTCTCCATGGGTCAGATATTTGAAATGTAAAATAAGATGGCGACTTTAGTGCTGGTTTTCGCCACGCGCCAAAAAATCTTTGTACATCTCCTCAGTGAGTGACTGTTTAAGAATTGTCAAATCTATCAAGCTATCTTGAAAGATAGTTATTGTAGTCGGGAAAACACGGCCTTAGAAACGTGTAGAATGAATCAAATGAATAATACGGAATTGTCAGTAAAAACAACTCGTGCTAACTATGTCCTGCCTATGGCAATATTGAATTACAAAATGCACGTAAGAGTTATACAATTAAAGACTACAATATAACGGCAAAACAGAAGTGTGAAGGCCGCAGCAATGATCATTGCTTGGTATTAAAATATGATTATGCGACTCGTTGCCTGCACACGTAAACAGTTTTATTCAACTGTTTGGTAAGACAAAATTGCCTTTTTGATTTGCAACTCTTAAGTCGCATGGCTCTCAAAACACAGATAGATTGATGGTCATATTATTAGATATTACGACAAATTACACACTGTTTCGTGTGTCAGTACAAAATCGCAAAGAAGTGCAATGTTAAGAGCACTATCCCGCGCGGGCTGGCAACGTCACATTTGCTAGAGATTGTTTTATTAAATTTAAATCAAAGTACTAATTTTTTCAGTCAAATAACTAGATCGTTGGTATTTATAAGCATGTATATATATATGCTAGTTTGTGACAGTTATTTTGTCAATTATGTTCTATTTGCAGTATTATAATTCAATATTTATATTTACTATACAGTAAATGTTAAAAATAATTATAAAATACAAAGATCTAGCTAATTGACAGAAACAAAATAGTACTTAGATTTAAATTTAATAAAATAATCATAAAAACCTAAAGAAATGCGACGTTGCCAGCCCGCACGGGATGAACGCTCTTAAGTCACAAAAGTGCAAAATAATCAACATTTAAGTAAAGGTAAACAGAACTATCCTCACCGGTATCGTCGCACTCTGGCGTGCAGATGACCGTTCGCTTTCTGCTGAAGCACTGCATCTGGAGACGAGTTAGCTTCGTGCCGAACAGGAAGTAGCCTGGCGACAAGAAAGTGACGTCAGACAATTGTTACATCATTACAGTACTCGGCGGTAAATATGGCACATTGAGATTAAAAAAACCGGTCAAGAGCGAGTCAGACTCGCGCACCGAGGGTCCCGTTCCGATTCCTGAAAAAGTGTGCTACTTAGACATTTTCGTTTTATTGTTCCTGTAATCTTTACATAAACTATCACATAGAATAATTCCAGATTTTTCTCTACGCAAACTTCGGAGATACGGGGGGAAGGAGCGGTACTTTTTTTTTACAGTTTTCATCAAAAGTCGAAAACAGACCGGCCTAAAAAAAAGAAAAAAAAAATTGGGAATGTGCAAACAGCGCTCATTCATATGATACCCCACATGCCCTAGTAGCCCCACTTCGAATTTTTAAGAACCCCTGTCAGTCCCTGTAGCAAAAAAAAAAAACAAATATTTCTTTCTTATTTGCAAAATAATTGAGCATACGTCATCTAAAACTGTTCCAAATTTCAAGTTGATAGCATTAGTAGTTCTTGAGATATCTAGCTGTGACAGACGGACAGACAGACAGACTGAGTCGCACCACAAGGGTTCCTTTTTACCATTTTGGTACGCAACCCTAAAAAGGTCGGCTTTGAGTAGCCTCCTCTCTGACCCGTATCTGTATGACAGTCTCGATGTGTCATATTTACCCCCACCCAGTAACATATAGTTTAAAAAATTGAGGGAGTAAGAATTAATTTGAGTTCGACCATTAGGGCGAAAATACACATGCTTGTAGCTGGTACAGTCAGCAACAAAAGGTTATTAACACTTTCAGTTTTTTAATCTTAATTATTAAGAGAAATATTTAATTCAAATCGGAACAGAAGTACTTACTTAAAATTTTAAGAACAATAACTCGTTAACAGTTAAACGAAAAAAAAAGCAGTTTATTGAATCATTTTATGTTTATAAATGATATCAAAAAGTATCAGTGTTAACCGACTTCTGTTGCTGACCGTAAAAAACTACTTATGCAAGTAGCTGTCATGCCGTGTGCCAACAGCTTCTCAATCAAATGTCAATGTCACAATGGCATGCCAGCTACTTGCACAGTTTTACAAAACTGTGCAAGTAGCTGGCACACCAGCTACAGGCATGTGTATTTTCGCCCTTATGAGCTTTGTAAAATCTTATGATAGATGTGAGGAAGAACATATAACTTTGTTACAGGCGAATGACGTTAAAAGCTTGCTGATTCAAATTTTACGATGACTGAAGGCCATAATTGTATAGAATTAAGAAATTGAATCACAACCCGTGCAATACTAAGGTATAATTCAGTAGTTCCGATGGCCATCTGTGGTCTTCATCATCAGTTCCACTTCACCAAATGGTGCTTTCCGAGAGATTTGCGCACGAATTACTATAAAAAAATACCCAAAACGCTATAGGTGTGCCTATAAAATTTAAGGGTTTCCCTCGATTTCTATGGGATCCCCGGGTCTCCCTTGTTTGACCAAAAGGAATTTGACAAATTTTCACATCCCAAAAAATTTTTCGCATAATTTCATTTGCCAAATTATTACTTAGCAAAAAATCTATTCACAAAAAGTTGTAACGCAAACCTAATGTTTGGCAAATGAACGTTTAAACTATAACTTGTTTACCAACTAGTACTTCTAACATTTTTTATTTAGTCAAATATTTCATTTGGAATAACAGTTTTTATGCAAAATCACATAAGCCAAATACTTATTTAGTATCGTTAGTTTTCAATTCACCTGAGTAATTAACCTGATCTAAATAATTCAGTTCCGGGTAACCTACTAAAAACAATCTCTTTTTTCTATTAATGCAAGTCGTTTCTGGCACTCGCCGGCCGCTGCCGCGGCACCGCTCGCTTCGCTCGCTCGGCTCGTGCGTAGGAGGTCACAGTTTTAACCTAACCTAACCTACCCATTTTTTTTAAAGAAGAAATTAACCAAATCTAAATTGTGGAGTTCCGGATAACCTACTCACAACAATATATTTTTTTCTATTAATGCAAGTCGTGTCTGGCACTCGCCGGCCGCTACCGCGGCACCACTCGCTTCGCTCGCTCGGCTCGTGCGTAGGAGGTCACAGTTTTAACCTAACCTAACCTAACCATTTTTTTTTAAATAATTAACCTACTCTAACTACTTCCATAAATAAACTAATATCAAGTAACCATAAATTTGACTTGTTTCAGACAAATTCAAGCACAAAAACTTACAAAGAAGTACGCAAAAGAGATCAAATTTAACCAGCAAGTCAAATGTCTAAAAATCTTATTTTTGCCTTAATATTTTTTGTCTTAACAAATCATTTCACCAAACGTTTATTGTCTGAAGATTGTTTGCTGTAATAAATCATTTGATTAAAGACCAAATTCCATAATGACATTATACTTAGTAATATTTTGCCAAGTAAAAATTTGACCAAATGAAAATATGCGTACTAAAATCATTCGAAACATTGCAATGGTATAAAAAAAGGTTGCTAAAATTTGTTTGGGTAATGAAATTTTGCCAAAATCTTTTTGGCAAAACGGCAGGCACCCGGGATCCCCTCATCAGATTCTGACTTTGGGCCACCTCGAGAGCATACCCTTTCAAACAAAAAAAGAATTTTCAAAATCGGTCAACAACTGACGGAGAAATCGCGTAAAAAAAAACAGTCGAATTGATAACCTCCTTCTTATGGAAGTCGGTTAAATATGCCATAGTATAGTAAGTTTACATACCGAGCATCATCCCGAAGACGACGGCGAGTAGCAGATGTACGTTGTACACCATGACAGCTAACATGAGCAGGTAGCCCACCACGTTATGTATCAAGAAGACCAGCGACTGATGTGTGTTCACCAACGCACTGTACGAATTAATACAACGAGATGTTAGAAGGTACTTTATTTTCTTCATGAAAATCTGTTATACATAATCTCGATCTCATTCGGATCTTATTTTTGTGACAATTCTTGTAAGATATGGAATCGACAAATCGACTAGGTACAGTCAACAAAAGAGATATCTAGGCAGAGCATATTAACATATTTGTATGTGAATTATTTCAATTTAAATTTTTTCAATTTCAACCAACACAAAATTGTATATTTTCACGAAATTGAACATGGAGCTATTCACATACAAATATGTTAGTATACCCTGCCTAGATATCTCTTTTGTTGACTGTACATAGGCATAGGTACTTTTCCCATAGGAAAAAACCGTCGTCTTTAGGGACCTTGCTCACTACGCGATCACGATTCACTACTGGTCATGGTCGTAAAACAGAACAGATAAAAGAGATACCTAGAACCGTACCCTGCACGTCTATCCACAATTCGTACAAAAACATTTTAAGAATGCAAAGCGTTTTATTTATTAAACATACTTTTGTTTAAAAAAGTAATTATTTGACTAGCCACTCGAATTGAATTTAATATATTATTGCAATCAATTTAGTTTATCAGTTAAATAAGTAATATGTGCGCATAACATAGTGCATGCTGTGCTATTCTTTAAGTAAATACAAATTGAGCAATCGTCTTCAACTTATTGTTGAAGAGCCAAATAAATACCTAAATGTAAAGTGATCAATAAAATTACTTTCTACCAACAACTACAATTTGGTAAGCCAAAACAAGGTAATTCATGAACCAGTAATTCACAAAGAGATAATTAATGCCAGAACCGTTTCTAGGTGATGATGAGGGGATAACTCACCGTATTCTAAGTGAGGCCCACCTGCTGACTTGCCCGGAGCTGGTGTTCCGGCTAGTGGTAGGCTCCATGCTGCCCTGCTCCCTGCAACCAACCACATCATCTATAAACCAATGGTGAGCCTGCTTGTAGATTGTCCTGGGGAGTTGCTATGCAACTTTATCTTCCCATCGCCTCAAACACTGGGAAAGTGGGAAGTGCTGAAGGGGAGGCGTCTATGCCATTAAAAAATTAGGTGCTAATTCTCTGCCTAATATTTGCCAACTATTCAGGGAGTATTTTTAAATTCAAATTCATTTTATTTGCATTAAAATATGGTATTACAGGTGTTACATTAAAATTAGTGCTTTCATGTTTAGCTAAAGATACAGAGCATGCTAACTTATCGGCATGCGTTACATCACATATATTAAGCTATTGTTAGAGCATAAGTATGTTTCTATGAATTCTATAATAGAATAAATTTTTTGTGTATTTAGCCATTTATATTATTTGTGCCTAAATGCTCTAGAAGTCAACGTTTTTAAATAACAGTTCATATTGTACACAATAGTTTGTCCAGCTAAAAAAAGTTTTTGTTTTTACATTAAATTATAAAACATTTGACATGTGTCCAAAAGGCCTCAATCAATCTGCCTAGTCTTTTCCCAACTATGTTGTGATCAGCTTCCAGTCTATCCGGATGCAGCCAAATACCAGTATTTTACATGGAGCGACTGACCTCCACAAACCAGTTACTGAGTAATACGATACCCCTTGGTAAGACTCGTTGTCAGAGTTTCGGTCTTCTGACGACCCGTAATGACTGTCAAAGATCCACAAACGACAGCCGGGACCAACGGCTTAACGTGCTTTCCGAAAAAAACTAGACAAAAAAAATCTTTTCCTAGGTATTACGAGTAAGTAGTACCTAACGTCTAAAGAAAATTATGGCCATATGTAACTGAAACCGATACAGAACAATTAATTTTAATTGACCGAGCAAGCGTAGCGAGCGAAGCGTGTCTGCTTCAAGTCGCGCAAAATTTGCTTTCGTCTGTCAGTTTGTTGCTACTCCTTTACAGGTCGTATTTTACAACCGATCTGGACGACACTTAGTATACAGGTTTTTAAGACTAGATTTTTTTTGTCGTCGGGGATTTTTGATTGGAGGGGTACTTCCTGCAAAAAAGGGGCTACTGGATATCTCCGCCTAATGAGATCCTAATTCGATGTTTTTTTTATTATTTGAAAAGTAGTTAAGCACTTTAAGTTGGTCTCATAAAAATTTGGTGAAGATCAGATAATAAAAAAAAACATGGTAAATATTCTGTTTTAGTGGTATAGGTATAAGGTACAATTTTAATTGTTGCAAAAAAGTTTGTGCTCGCGAGGTCTGCTATTCGCAGAACTACTAGTTAATAAAATAATGAAAATAACCATTTCATTTATTTATCATATCGATTGGTTATTTTCTTAGAAAATTGTTTTTACGACGCATAATGCGATTAATTGATAGGTATAGCTTGTATTTATGACGATTATCGTTTAGTCGATAGCTCGATAGTCATGCTCGATCAACTTTCACTTGTTTCTTGATTTTATTACATTAAGTACATCCTTGTTTGCTAATGTTATTAACTTGAGACTATACTGAGTTGGAAATAAGTTACAATATTGTGTAAGAGAATTATGTGAACTAATTTAGCGCACATGCGCTACTTACTGTGGAGTTAAAAGAACACATGTTCTTTTAACTCCACAGTAATTCTAATTATGCAATATTTTTAAACATTTGCGTTAGTAGTGATAGGTAACAATGCCTGTGTATGGTTTACTATTTAAAACTATTTTTAAATAGTAAATTATAACAGTGATTGAATTAATTATGAAGAGGAACACGTGTATCAAGTCCGCAATAGGGCCATGTTACTAAAACAAATTGCTCGATTAGTAGCATCACTACAAAACAGCCTCCACGAGCGTACGCCGACAGCAGAAAAGAGTAAGTACTACGTAAAGTTCAAGAGCGAGCGAAGCGCAGGAATACATGATCAAACAAACGTGCCCTAATTTGGAAACCAGGATAAACGACTTACTGTCCGGGACACCACGACAAAACGTTTTAAAACGGGCCATGTCCCGGTGTACCGGGACGTATTGGCAGCCCTAGAAGAACATTGTAATTTTATAACCATCTGTTTCTAAAAGCCTGATCAAGTTTCTAATTGAAAATTCTGATGAGATTTTGGAGTTGTTTTTGTTTCACTAATAAAGTTTTTTTTTTCACAATCGAGAGATAATGGTGCCGATTCTGTTGTGCACAAACTAAACTTAATTTAGGATATTGCTAACTTTTTCTCTCTATTATGACAAGAAAGGGACGGAAGTAAATTAGAGCTGTCAAATTAGTTAGAACTAATTTTTCCATAGACATTTAGACGACACGTAAAAACATGTCGACTAAAAAACACGGTGAAGCGCAAGGCGTGAACTAGTTTGACATCTCCAACTTAGTTCATAGCTATAGCCGTCCTTTTCTCGCGCTGCCTGTTAGTAAAAGATAGCGATTCTCTAATTTTAGTTTAGTGCGTTCACAAGAGAATCGGCACCAATGACTACCATAAATTATCAGCCTTGTAGTCAGAAACCCTAAAATACTAAAGCTAAAGGAAGATGACTAAAAATTTATTTTTTGTCCGTCATGTAGATTATTAAAAAATATTGGACACATATTTTTTTTTTTTTTTTTATGTATGTTCCCCGATTACTCGAAGATGGCTGGAATGATTTGGATTTTTTTTTTGTTTTGTTCGAGAGTGTATACATCACAGTTGGTCCCATACAAAATTGATTAACTTTGCTTTGGTAGTTTTTGAGTTAGCTTCAATAATACGTATTTTTTTCCCACTTTTATATGGATGATGTTCTAGTTTGTTTTGCAGGTAGTGGTATTTGAATTTGTGTGGGGTAGGTACGCAACTAAAAAGTGAAAAATAAAAACTTTTTTACAAAAAAATACAACCGACTTCCAAACACAACACTACAAAGTGAAAAATAACTTTAATTTCGGAAGCCGTTGGCAAAAAACGAAAATACATTTAACTAGACACCGACTTCCGAAATTAAAGTTAGTTTTCACTTTGTAGTGTTGTTTTTGGAAGTCGGTTGTATTTTTTTGTAAAAAAGTTTTTTTACGTATTCAAAAGATTACGGTGATACATTGAGTTAAATATTGCATGACGTCACGCCTAGCTAGATTTTATACGTAGAAGTGACGTAGCGAGCCTAATTTAATGCATGTTACGTGTCTAAGTAATTTTTTAGTAATATGAAAAGCAAAAAATACGGGTCTAAGTAATATTTTTTTATTATTTGACTGACAGACTAAATAGAATTTCTTTTTTTTCACCCAGGCATCATCTCTAATTATGCTGAATCCTATTGATAATCTAGTAAGACTACAAATCAAACCACACTAAGGAAAACGCTTAGAGGAAGATAGAAATTTTTATATTGACCTCAACAAGAATGCACACCCATTCAATGTGTTTGTCAAGACACGCGTGAGAAGCATAAATTAGCTGTCGTGAACTTTTCAAGGACGACTAGGTTAAAACACCGGCCAAGTGAATGTCGGACCACGCACAATGAAGGGTTCCTTAGTTGGGATCAACCTCACAGTCAATTCTCTAACTGCAAATGTAAGTTTGTACTCAAAAGAATATCATGTGATAAAACTACTACATATTTAACGATTTCCGGACTTTTGCCTTTATGTGCTGTGAGACCTTGCTTCTTGCCAAATTTCATGATTCTAGGAAAACAGTAAGTAAATAGTATTATTAACACAAACGGGATATTTACCATGTAACTGTTAGATTCGAGTTCCCGATATATCCCGTTTGTGTTAATAATAATGTTAGTGACCTTAACAGTTTCAAAACATGTAGCATAAATGGTAGTATTTTTTTATTGCGTTGACTTGGAAGCTTGATTTTTTTAGAGCCCCTTGGATCGTAGACCTACGTAGGTATTTGATATTAATTCCAACTGGATGCCTCCACGCGTTCTTGAGGAAAAGGGGCTTGACAGACAGACAGACGGACAACGAAGTGATCCTATAAGGGTTCAGTTTTTTCCTTTAGAGGTGCGTAACCCTAAAAACGGATAAGTAACTAAAGTAGGTACATTAGCGGTATACAGCTGATTGTTACATATTGTCAAGGCTGCGACACAGTTTCGCCTTTCACTAAACTAAAATTTATAATTACAGCCCGCTTTGTAAGGCAAGTAACTACCTAACCTATGTATGGTTTTGTAAAGGTTCTGGTTTAAGTAAAGGCCCTTACTAAGTTTCTTGCCGGCTCTTCTCCGTAGGAAACAACCAATTGGAACCGTGCACTTAGCTTCTGACGTTTCATATGATAAGTGCCCAATGTGAGATAAAATATTTTGATTCATTGTATTATTTACGTTGTCGAACAAACAAATTTTTCGAACATATAAAGTAATTGATTAACTTTGCTTCAAAATTATATAGATTCCGATCGATAGTGTGTTACGCAGTTAGGGTGATGGACGAGACTCGCAATGTACAGGGAAGCATGGCATCATAAATATAAGAAAGAGCCTCGGGGAGTATAAAAAATTAAATCGGACCGAACGAAAGCGGTACGATTTATCAAAAATTCAAATATTCGAATTGTGTTAACTATGTTAACAGTGCAGTTTTTTAAGTAAAGCCGACTCTTATATGCGGTGCGGTAACGAAACCATAGCGAGATCTAATTCGACGCCAACGCCATCTATCGAGCAGGGAGACAACTTTAATTTTCGACAGATTTCATTTGCACGAAGTTTTTGTTCGTTGTTTTTAACGAATGTCATATGGTAGGTAGTGAAATATTTTCACCCTAATTACGTAACACAATATCAATCGGAATCTGAATCATTTTGAAGCAAATTGCTAATCCATTGCTCCATATATTCGAAAAATTTGTCTGCTCGACAACGTAAATAATGCAATGACTGAATGAGTCGGTGTCTTTGGATCTGTATTTTAGCTTTTTGCCACTGACTTCCGAAATTTAAGTTATTTTTTAACCGACTTCAAAAAAAGGAGGTTTCTCAATTCGACCGTATATATATATATATATTTTTATGTGTGTTCGCGGATAACTTCGTCGTTTATGAACCGATTTTGATGATTCTTTTTTTGTTGAAAAGGTGATATCTATCAGGATCTGATGATGGCATCCCAGAGAAATCAAGGGGAACCTTCAAATTTTATAGGCACACCTATAGCGATTTGGGTATTTTTTATAGTAACTCGTGCATTTGCTCCCGGAAAGCACGATTTGATGAAGTGGAACTGATGAGGAAGACCACATATGGCCATCAGAACTACTCAATAATACGTATTTCACGGGTTGCGAATTGATTATTGCTAAGCAATCTCGTCACAAAACATATGTTGAAGAGGAGCTGATTGTGACTTCAGTTCATCAGTTCCAGTTCTTCTGGTTCCTTACTGGGAGAACTCCTCAACAATTAACGTCCTCGTATCAGGAAAAGCAATATTTTGTAAAACGTGGTGAGCAGTTGACATAAGGCTATTGTAACTTAGATAAATTACAGACTGACCCACTAAAAAGTGAAAAATAAAAAACTTTTTTACAAAAAAAAAAAAAAAACAACCGACTTCCAAAAAAATACTACAGAGTGAAAATTAACTTTAATTTCGGAAGTCGGTGGCAAAAACTAAAATACAGATTCAAAGACACCGACTTCCCAAATTAAAGTTATTTTTCACTTTGTAGTATTTTTTGGAAGTCGGTTGTTTTTTTTTTGTAAAAAAGTTTTACACTATGTAGTATTTTTTTGGAAGTCGGTTGTTTTTTTTTTTTTGTATAAAAGTTTTTTATTTTTCACTTTTTAGTGGGGCAGTCTGTAATTTATCTAAGTTACAATACCCTAATGTCAACTGGTCATCACCTTTTACAAAATATTGTTTTTTCCGATAAAAGGACGTTAATTGTTGAGGAGTTCTCCCAGTAAGGAACCAGGAGAACTGGAACTGATGGTGAAGTCACCATCCATCAGCTCCACTTCAACATATGTATTCTATGAGCATAAATTGCTTAGCAATAATCGAATCGCAACCCGTGAAATACGTATTATTGAGTAGTTCCGATGGCCATCTGTGGTCTTCCTCATCAGTTCCACTTCACCAAATGGTGCTGTACGGGAGCAAATGCACGAGTTACTATAAAAATACCCAAATCGCTATAGGTGTGCCTATAAAAATGTAAGGTTCCCCGTTAACTTGACTTTATAATTCATTGTATAACGTTGCTAAATTGAAGAGCACAACTATGGCGTAGTATGACGACTGAAGTGACAGGTATTCCGTTTAGTCGGTTAACCAGACACGTGTTTTTTTTGTTTACCTTTATTTATTTACCTAAACTGATGGAGTATACTCGTAGGTTTATTAAAATTATTTTTAGTGAAATCACAAGAGGTCATAAAAAGTAGGTAGACAAGACAGACCGACAGAGTACATTTTCAAATAAGATAATAGACGTAAACCCGAGCGATATATATATCTAGTCTATCCATGTCTGTATGCATAGCTTTTGCGATAACAGAGTACAATGTGCATTCATTTAGTATTTCTATACAACAAAGACCAAAACACAATTTATTGCAGAGCTCTTTGTTATTTAGAGAATCCATATTGTTAGGATTGTGAATCAGAAAACGATAACATATTTTAGTGATCTATCAACTTTTTAGATTGATTAGGTGGTGCTGGTGACGAGTTTGGTAAAAATTAGCAATGTGCATTGTAACACATTTATAGTAGGAATGGATTTAATTTTAACAGTTCAACTGCATTCATTGCGTTATTTACATTGTTGAATAGACAAATTTTTCAAACATATGAAGCAATGGATTGGCAAAAAGCTTCAAAATCTAACAGATTGTTATTGACAGTGTTACGCAATTAGGGTACTGCACCCTAATTGCGTAACACACTATCAATCGGAATCTGAATCATTTTGAAGCAAATCGCTAATCCATTGCTTCATAATTATGTTATGCTCGACAGCGTAAATGTAGCAATGAGTGTGATTGAACTGTCAAAATGAAATCGATTTCGATTATTAGTGTGTTACGCAATTAGGGTGCTGCACCCTAATTGCGCAACACATTATCGATCGGAGTTGGTTTCATTTTGAAACAAATTGCTAATCCATTGCTTCATATGTTGAAAAAATTTGTCTGCTCCACAACGTAAATAACGCAATGAATGTTGTTGACCTGTCAAAATGAAACCAACTCCGATTGATAATGTGTTACGCAATTAGGGTGCTGGTCTCCAAAAGTTCTAAAACAAATTCATATGCTTACTTCGCACTTTCGCTATGGTATTTAGTAAAGCCTCGCTGTAATTGACATTCATGATGTATTTTCTAAACTCTCTCCTCTTTCGTTAAAGCTTCGCTGTAATTGACATTCATGATTTATTTTTTATACTCTCTCCTCTTTCGTTAAAGCCTCGCTGTAATTGACATTAATGTTGTATTTTCTAAACTCTCTCCTCTTTCGTTAAAGCCTCGCTGTAATTGACATTAATGTTGTATTTTCTATACTCTCTCCTCTTTCGCTAACTACTTAGCTCAGTTCTCACAGCGAAATAAACTGTTCATACCATGATGTTTTCATCCTTTCAAGGCGCGTTTTTCCACTCACGTGCTGTCTTGTTCTTCTTTAATATTAATTACTTGGGGTGCTTGGAGCTAAGTACCTCTAGCTAAAATAACATTAAGCAGGGTACTCACTTAGAGGTGCAGCACGTAACTTGCCTCCTGAGATACAAGTATCTTTTTACTTAGTTCAGGGGGCCAACCACCACTTCTTAAAGCAGTATTATTTTAATGTTACTTCAGTGTGAGAAAGAGATGGAGCTATACAGGACGTCTAGCTCCATCTCTTTCCCACACTCATGTAAGATTAAAATAATACTGCTTTATGAGGTGGTGGTCTAGCTCCAGGAGCCAGCTGTTCAACCTGATCTTGACTACCATTTGTACTACCATGTTTAGTGTATCTGTTAATGTGTATCTCCTTGTACAATAATCTTATTATTTATTTTATTTAACTATCTGATACTGTATCAATCTACAAGTGTGTAGTGTGTGTACTCACTTGATACAGTATCAGATAGTTAAGTGCTACACCTCTAAGTCAGTACCCTGCTTAATGTCATAACATAATGTCACGCCTCACGCCAGTTTTCCCCGACAGTTTAGGCAGAGGTATACCTAATTAACAGTTCAGCCTTGTCAGTTATGTTTAAGTCCTAATTAAATGGGGGCGAGCCTGTTTCAACCGAGCGCAAATCCAGACTCCGGGCTGCTACTGAGAAATTCTTCCTGTTAGAAAAACCCAAACAAACTTTGCCCGAGCTGGGAATCGATCCCAGGATCTCATGCTGTACAGCTGCGACCTTGTGGTAATTTAACAAAATTGTTGTTGATAAAACTCACCTATCACACAATAGGTTCCGCCTTTCATCCGACCTGTACGGGTACAGCTTCTTATGGGCCGCGCGCTGCACCTTGGCCAAGTACACCTGCAATTACAATCATTGGTTGGAATTACTTAAATAATAACAACAAAGATCCCGCAGTTTCGTCGATATTAAAAACTTGAATGAGAATCATTCAAATCGTTTGTCTTGGTATGGGCATGTAATGAAGAGTGACGAAATGCATGTGACTAAAAGAGTGATGAATATACATGTTGATGGATGGATTGTGTGAGGAATGGGAATGGGAATGGTGGTTGTGGGAGGATGTAAAAGGGAGTGAATGATAGCGTGACGGTTGACAGGGGAGAATAGGAGAAGAAAACGTGTTGCGCCGACCCCAAGTAATATGGGATAAGGGCAGGAAGATGATGAATGAGAATCATTCTGCCTAGCCTTTTCCCAACTATGTTGTGATCGGATTCCAGTCTAACAGGATGCAGCTGAATACCAGTATTTTACATGGAGCGACTTCCTATCTGACCTCTACAACCCAGTAACTGGGTAATACGATACCCCTTGGTTGGCTGGTTGTCCGACTTTCGGGCTTCTTATGACCCGTAAAGTCTGTCAAAGATCCACGAATGACAGCCGGGAACAACGGCTTACCGTGCTTTCCGAGGCACGGAGGAGTCTCGGTATATAAAGATGGTCACCCGTCCACGGACCAACCCCCGGCGAGCGTAGCTTAAACTGATGGATCGACCCGTGCGGCTGTTATTACTTATCCACGAGCTCCTCTTGAATGAGAATGCAATATCAATATCAAATCAGACCTAATATTATGTCATTCATAGAGTCTACCTGTTACACCTAGGTATTTGTCATAACCATCATCTCTAAGTAGCTAAGTAGTTACCTCCACTCAATGATCATCAACCAAAAAAGTTACGAACTTCCATCATTATAAATAAACTTTCGTCCCCTATTTAACCGGTGGGATGAATTTTCAAAAATCCTTCGTGTTAGTGCTCATCTTCGTTATACAAAAGGAAAGGTTTAGGCTATGCGTTGTGTCAGTGAATGGAAGAATTTACGGCTTTATAAAACACCACCTTGTCATCATCTTTCGCTGTATGTATTAATATACCAGTGGTTGTGACTTATGAGATGTCTTCGACCAGCATTATAGTTAGTCTTCAACACACAGGATAGCGAAAGACATCTTTAACCTTTGAGATACCATAAATTAAGCTTGGATAAACCCCAGTTATCATAATAATCCTAAATTCCATAAACCCTTGATTATCTATGTTATGTTCATGATACATTATCATGTAATGAAAACAAACTCATTTTAATTAATCGATTTGCTCACGGGTCTGTTTGAAAATTCGTGTGTTTATCACTGCACACGAATTCCGTCCGGTGGATGCCTAATTTTAATTTATAAGAACGTGCGATCTTTCTGTGGGACGAGATAACACAAAATAGTTTAGTGGACGTTTTTGCGCACAGCTCTACGTCAGAGCCGATTGTGCGGATAGGAGCTAATTGATTTAATTGTGACGGCTTTATTTGACGAAAGGTGGATTATTTCATACAGGGCTTGAATTGAGATTCTAAAAATATAAGCCCAATACTACCGAAATCCGTAGTCGTTATTACAATTTGCCAGACCGAAGAATCGACAAATCCTCCCTCAATAACAATAGGGCATCCTCAATTATGTGCGTAGGGCATCTCTTTGATAACCTTTCTGCAAAGGCCTTTAAACGAATCAAATTTAACGTAGTTATTGCACACGGACATTGTTGTTAAGTTGAATGAGCGTGTTCAACGTGTGCATATTGTTTCGGGGTTAGATAAGTAACTTAACCCGTTTGTCGACTCTCCCGTTATTTGTGCTGGGTGCAAGTATTTCTGACGATAACCCGATTAACCAGCCAAGGATTGAAAATTAAACGAGTTGAATAAGTGAGACACAAAACAATTTTAATCGGTGGTTTCTGTGGTATTTGTGAGAAACCGACATGATAAAACTAGTAGTTCTGAGAAGACTAGACCTCGCGAGCTACTTAAAGTTATTTAAAACGGGATATTTTAGGGTTCCACCCAAATAGGGTAATAAGGAACCACTAATGCTATCAACTTGAAATTTGGACAGTTTTAGATGACGTTCGCCCAACTATTTTGCAAATAAGAAAGAAATAAAAGTAAATATTTTTTTTTGCAACAGGGACTGATATAAACATTCGAAGTGCTACTAGGGCATGGGGTATCATATAAAAGAGCTCTATTTGCAGATTCTCAAACATTTTTAGGGTTCCGTACCTCAAAAGGAAAAAACGAAACCCTTATAGGATCACTCGTGTGTCTGTCTGTCCGTCTGTCTGTCTGTCTGTCTGTCACAGCCAATTTGCTCCGAATCTAATGGACCGATTAAGTTGAAATTTGGTACACATATGAATTTCTGTGACCCAAATACGGATGGGTGAAGTAAATAAATGAATTTTGAATATAGATGTCACTTTTGGGGGACAAATAAGAAAATTAAAAAAAAAAAAAGTTTGGCATGTCAAATGAAAGGGTAATTTCTGTGACCCAAATACGGATGGGTGAAGTAAATAAATGAATTTTGAATATAGATGTCACTTTTGGGGGACAAATAAGAAAATTAAAAAAAAAAAAAGTTTGGCATGTCAAATGAAAGGGTACTATGAGGGTCTCAAACATATTTTTTTTATAATTTTAAAATAAATTGTTTTAAAGTTATTTAAGAAAATAGACGAAAATTGACCATTCCCCCCTTATCTCCGAAACTACTGAGCCTAAAATTTTGAAAAAAATACAGAAAATAGATCTTTACCTGTAGATTACAGGAAAACCTATAAGAAGTCTGTGGTCTTAAAATAACATGGTAAATCTATCAATATTGTGAGTACAAACTTACATTTACAGTTGGAATGTATGGGAGAACATGTTTTTCAACTACAATGTTAAGTTTGTTCTTAAGATAAATTCATCCCAACTACGGAACCCTTCATTGTGCGTGGTCCGACACGCACTTGGCCGGTTTTTTCTTCTATTTTTAGGCCGCATAGTTTTCGACTTTTGATGAAAAATGTAAAAAAAATACCGGTCCCCCCTTATCCCCGAAGTTTGCATAGAGAAAAATCTGAAATTATTCTAATAGTGATAGAAGTTCATGTAAAGATTACAGGAAAAATAAAACGATGTCTCTAATTAATAAATTACACACTTTTTCAGAAATCATCAACAAAAATTACATGTGATGTACGAAACCCCTCAGTGCGCGAGTCCGACTCGCTCTTGACCGGTTTTTTTTTCATCAGATCTTCACAAAAATTTTATGAGACCAACTTACAAGTCCAAAAACAAAAATGACCATTGAAATCGGATCTCTTATGGCGGAGATTTCCAGTAGCCCCCTTTTTGGCGGAAGTACCTCCCCTCCAATCAAAAATCCCCGACGACAAAAAGATTTTAACGTCGTAAAACCTGTATACCAAGTTTCGTCCAGATCTGTTGTAAAATACTACCTATAGAGGTCTACCAACAACCTGACAAAGGAAATCTCGGACAATTATAAGGTTGTCTTATTTCACCACAGAAACCGTAAAAATAAAAGATAATATCACTAGATACCATAAGGACATTGCAAAATTTAATAACTTCAACATTGCTTAAGACGATAGTATTACTTAAGTAGGCACCTACTAGTCTATTAACACCTATTGTGGACCAAATAGTTGTATAATAAATAAATATTATTTATTATTGCAAACGCCTAGGAATTCGGCAGTAATAAATTGTGCCCCCAAGTTATTTCGGCTATTACTACAAAAGGCATTTAATCTGTCACTCTAATCCGAAATTTTCTTTAATATGAAGTAGGTATTTAGTATAAGTACTTACTACAGTGTTGTGTATGGAGTTGTGCAAGGTAATTTATTTCTAGACTTGGCTTCGATTTATCTGTGGCGTCAACTGCGATCTATCTCTCAGCTTCTTTGTTTTTTTTTTATTGTAGATTCACCTAGCTTCAGTGTAGACTGTACCTGTAGCCATTTATTGTAAGTACCTGCATATTGTATGCACTTCAATATCAGTAAAACGATATCGTTTGTATGTTACTAGAACATTCTGTTTCTCGAACAAGCTACGTCAAAGCACTAAATTTAAATGGCCGAACATTAAGTATGTTCCGTAGTTTATTACCACACAACTTGAATTTAATGAATAGCAAACTATACATACAGGAAACCGGTACGTCCCAGAACCGAACATTGGAAGACATGACATCCACCAACCCGTGTTGGGTTACGGCCCACTCCTTCTCACAGAGGAGGCCTGTGTCCCAGTATCAGAACCTTAAAGACTGATTACGCTTTCAATGCTAAAGTATACAGAACAACTCGTGCTTCGCAAATAAAGGTAAGAACTACAGATGCTTAATACACACATTCGCATCCATGAAACATTCTTCACCCTGGCGGAGCCTTCAAAAGCAGTGTCACAAAAACATTACCATCGAAATGGTGGCGCAGGAGCTTCTCCGTCCCATTATTTTGGGATTACAAAAAAAAATAAAAATTAATTTAATTAAGTATGTTTTATTTGTTATACAAGTAAATTAAACAACTAGTGATTGGAGTCTCCTTTTAAGCAAAAAAACCTGTGTTAGGAGACTCCGCTCTTCCAAAACTTAAAATATTAACATAAAATTACTTGTTTCAAGTGTTATAAAAACGGGCGATTTAAAATAAAAAGAGAAAATTAAATCTAGACAAGAAGCATGCAAATGTGTGAGTGAGAGTAGGGGTGTGTGAATGTGAGTATGAGGGTGTGTGAATGTGACTATGACTATGAAGGTGTGAAAATGAGGGTGTGTGAGTGTGAATACTAAGGAGTGTTACTGTGAGTGTAAAGGTGTGTAAATGTGAATTTGAATGTTGAATGTGAGCATCTGTGTGTATGAAAGTTAAGTGATAGTGTGAGGGTTTGTTAAATTTAATGTAAAATACAGAGTGAGTGTAAGTGGCAATGAATGAATCAGACTGTATACGACAAGTACGAAAGATGAGAGCATTAAGTGTAAGGTTTTATTTTATTCCAGTAGCTTCTCCGTGTCATCATAAGTAAGTGGTTTTATCCAATTAGTTACTATTTTTTTTCTTAACAAAGAAAGAACAAGAAAAAGAAAGATGTACAACTCCCCACCTTTGAGCTCTCGAACAACAGCGCCACAACGAACAAGACAATCCATGTGATGGCGATGGAGGCCCACCTTCCTTCGCCATCACATGGATTGTCTTGTGCGGGCCGCGAGCCGATAATGGGGCCCGCGAACATGAACTCCCCGAGGTCGTAGCCGAACCTTATCTACTACTCCTATAAAGAGTAAGTTTAAAAACTAAAACCCGACTACTGAAAAATCACGCTCTAAAAAGTATGAAACAAGAAAATATTCTCATCTGAAATTAGGAAAAGACAGACAAATATTAGTTTTATAAACATCCGGAGTCACACGTAATCTGTTTGATTCATGTCCTAACATAACGTGTGACTCCGGATTTTTTATTTGTCTGTTTTTTTCTAATTTCAGTTGAGAATATTTTCTTGTTTCACACTTTTTAGAGCGTGATTTTTCAGTAGTCGGGTTTTAGTTTTTAAACTTACTCTTTATAGGAGTAGTAGATATTTCGTTTTATTTATATATATATATATATATATATAGTTATGTCCTATAGAGGGCGCCATATTGAATTTTATGTGACGTCGTATAGCCTATAACCAGCGGACGGCCAAGACGCTTCTAACAACATCACATTTATCAAATTATGATAAGTAGTTTACAAATTATGAGGAACAGATGAACATACATACATACATACCGGTCAAAATCATATCCCTTCTTTTTGCTTCGCCGTAGTCGGGTAAAAATTAGAGGTACATCTCCTCACCTTTGAGCCTTCGAAAAGCAGCGCCACAACGAACAAGACAATCCATGTGATGGCGAAGGCCCACCGTGATGCGATGGTGAGGCCCGCGAACATGAACTCGCCGAGGTCGTAGCCGAACCATAGCCACATGTGCATCATCTTGCCGGCGTCACACAACCTGCCGGAAAGGGTCAAAATTAGTAAACAGACATTTAGAAAATTATTGTCGAAATCCAAGATCTACTACGATTTGAGATTCCTATAGTAATCAGAAAATAGCTTGTTTTCACAGAGCCAGCCAAGAATATAAAATGCTCAGCTTGCTAGGTGTTTTGTATTATGGCCAAGGCGTGTCTTCGTATCTGCGTCAAACTTTTTCGGTAAGTGGTGGATAATGAGAGTCGAGACATAGTCCAGTTAATTTGGCAGAAGAAAGGAAGCAGGAATTAACATATGTAAGTACTTCGACTACCTATGCTATTTCGTAAATAAGATATATTAAGATAACAAAAAATGAGAAAAAAGCAAATAAAATAACAAATAAAAAAATAATAAAAATAAACATGTTGCCCCCTTGCCACTACGACACTATGTGCTAGAGACCGTTTTCATGGGCCCATTATTGAGTGTGCAAGTCATCCCCTGCCATTTTGTCTGTGTATTGTATACAAAACATTAGTCCGGCAGGGGCCATAGTGTTTCCATAGTTCTAGGTAACCAGTCCACAGCCACCCAAACCCATAGCCCAATATGTTTTGTTTCCATGTTCTGCAATAGTCCTGCACCAACCGGGGGTTGTCCTTGGGTGCACTTGCATAGTGCATACAGGGATAATCGTCGGTTGGTGCCTCCTCATAATATAAAATTGTCTAAGGGGCTTCTGCGAGTTGGCTTCGGCCTCTCGTACGCCTTCCAAAGGTCCGGGACCCCAGGGTCCCGAGATATGCCAAAGACATTTTAAAATAAAAAAAAATAATAAAATGCCAAACGCCAATGCAATGCCTAAGCTATTAATAATAATACATTAATAGCATAGGTCACACTACACAGTGACTGTAATTATTGTCCTAGTTTAGTCCAGCTTGAAGCACAAGTCTAAATTGTTTAGAAAGGAACTAATCGTGTCCAGTGGACGTCTTACGGCTGAAATTATGACTTGAGAAAAAACACAGTACATAAACTGGACACAACTTAAATATTGAGACAATTTCGTAAATGTTGTTCCACTTATTGGATAACAGAGAACTGCGAGCGTCATAAAATGATTTACATTCGCGCGTATGCGGTTGCGCAGGTGAAAGTAGGCGAAAAGTTGGCGATTTGAATTTAAAGGGCAGTGAGAATGTTAATTATAATTTATGAGGACACTGACGAAAGAAATAATCTGAATAACGAAAAGAAACATGCAAAAATCTGATTGGAGGTTTTCATTCAAATTTTTTCATGGTTTCTTTTAGTTCAGACGAGGAGCCTCGAGCTCGACCAGTTCCAAAGTGATGACTAATTCTAAAGAACTGTCAAGCTTAGAATTTCTGTATATTTTCAATGGGCTTTCTAACTTAATGTTTCAACAATCGAGGAAAACCTTTACTATCAACTGTTATTCATGAATTGTTCTATATGTCCAGTCCTCATTCTTAAACCAGTCGTTTTCAGTACTTCAGATATTGGACCCATAAAATGTTGGGTGTCTCTTAAACTAAAACGCTCAAGTACTAAAATAAATGGAGACTGATATCGATAAGAGAATGAAGTAACTCAGGATAGAAAGAGATTTAACCAGTTAGCACTCTGACATGTTCCTCACTTCCGAAAAACGATATCCTCAGCTTTTAACTCGATATTTTATAAACTTGTTTAGCAACACATTTTTTTTTACGTTTTTAAATCGGTAAGTACAAAATAAATAAGCCCATTAACTTTATCGTTATCAGCTGTGTCGAATTCGATATGTAACAGTCAATGAACTATAAAAGTGTGCGTATAGATTAATATCTGGACGATGTAATTGATGGACTAATTTAGCACGAAATTAATGTGATACTTGATTCAATCTATACAAGTATATACATTTATGTTCATTTGTAGAACTTTAGAATTTTCTGGGTAGGTAACATGTTTTTCGCATTTAGATAACCTTAATATTATCAATATTACTAAAAAATACAAGCGACTTCCAAAATGTATTTTCGTTTTTTGCCACCGACTTCCGAAATTAAAGTTATTTTTCACTTTGTAGTTGTTTTTGGAAGTCGATTGTATTTTTTTAACCGAGAAAAAAAAGAGGAGGTTCAAGTCGACACGTATATTTGTAAAAAAGTTTTTATTTTTCACTTTTTAGTTAGTTGTGGGACCTTCCCCACACAAATTCTAATAGCACTACTGCAAAAGAAATTAGAACATCATCCACATAAAAAGTGGGGAAAAAATACGTATTATTGAAGCTGACTCAAAAACTACCCAAGCAAAGTTAATAAATTTTATATGGGACCAACTTTGAGGTGTAAAAGGGGGGCAGGGGGGGTCCAGAATCATGTAAGTACCTACTGAATCCACGGTAACAGGTTGGGCATCGACGTCCCTGCCACCTTGTATGTATTCTTAAAGAGCTTATTTATTTTATTAGCATTATTATTATTATCTCCTAAGGATTCCTTCGTTCCAATGCCCTCTAAACCATCATAATAAGCCTAAAGAAGTCAACTTACTGATGGATACACCTAGCGTGAATTATTCTTTGCTATCTATGAATGAATCAAAATTTGTGATAATCTGCTCGTTGGAGAATTCATGACAAGTATTTCACATTCACTTGCATTAACCAGTATTACATGCATATTCATAACGACATGGTTGAACGAACTTTCTAAAGTACTTATCACGAATCATTTCTTTTTTCTTCATATTTTGTCACAAATCAAATCCATCCAAACAATGATATTATATGTAAAAAGACGTAGATAGGTTACCGACCCAACATTCGGTGTTCAAAAACGGCACAATTTCGTACGATTAGATGACATGTGGAAGTAGGACGGCATGTCTTAATTATCGGGAGCGAAAAAGAGACAAGACGACGAAAATGTGGCTAATTAGCCAGATTTTGACGTGCCACTTGGGGAGCGTGTGTAACCTATCTACCTCTTTCTACATATAATATCATTGCATCAAAATATAACATAAACATCACGGCTGTAATCCCCGAAGGATTAGGCAAAGGTGTTTCTAACGCCCACATTTCGTCAGTTATGTGTAAGTCCCATGTAACGGGGGGCGAGTCTATTGCCATCAATCGGGCACAAATCTAGACTCCGGCTACTGAGAAATTCTTGATAGGAAAACACTGCCCGACGTGGGAATCGAACTCAGGACCATGAGGTCCTCAGCAGCATGAGCATGAGCTCTGCAATACCGCTTGCGACCACTAGACCAACGAGGCAGTTAATATACAGGGTGTCTCAAACTTAGTGGTCCAAAGGAAAATGGGTTAAAGCGGAGGAATCTCCAGCCAGATTTGAACTCGCCACGACGAAAATTTTTTTCACAGAATCGAAAAATCCAAGTGAAAATGTTAAATTTCTTGAAAATTATTAAATTATCGAAATTTTCTGAACTGTTGAGAAAATCCCAACTTTTAAAAGCGGCATCGCCCGCGTGGTTGTCGGGAAATGTCCCTCGGGAACGTACTACCGAGAATTCCTTCCTTACTCCTTGTCTACATTATAAAGGGAACCTCTGTGCAAAATTTCAGCTTTCTAGGTCCAAGGGCTGGGCGTTGATGAGTCAGTCAGTCAGTCAGGACTTCTATTTTTATTTATAGATAGAAGATAGATAGATAGGTAGCCTCCTCCGCTTTACACCATTTGCTTTCGGACTACGTTTGATACAATTATTATGACAACCGTAAAAATGCTGCTTATTACCTGTCGCAAACATAATTTTTAAAACCGCAGAGATAATAACCTAGTTAAGATTACCTACCGTGATAATACCACTATACTGTAACTTAGGTATCCGCTACTTTCTAGCAGTAAGTATATAATTTTTAGCCGGGCTGGGCTAAATGTTAGCAAATTCTATTAAACGTAGAGAATATTTAGCTTTTTTTGTGTGAAAATCCTCATGTAGATGGTATACCCTCTGTTCAGGTTCAGGGTACACGAATGGTTTTGTCGGATTTTTACCGACTAAAACGGAGCCACACATGTTCCTCTGTGTACCCATGACCGAATGTGCGGAATTTACTCACTCAAGTAGTGTTCCTCCGCAGCTCCGGTAGGCCAAAATTTGCTGTAAGATCACCCATTCTGGGATAATTTTTTTGACGGCCATCATGAATAATTATTTTTATAGTACACATAGAACGCATTATTTTTCACTAAGGCGTCAAAGTCGAGAACAATTTGGGTTCGGAGATATACCTATATCAGCGGGGCAATTGCGTAAAGGCGTGTCCATACAAGCGCTCACGGTGGGCGGCAGCAACGCGCGGCAATCGCAGGACGCAATTTCTGCCGCGCTATGTCTAGAGTCTAGACGTAAGGAGAAATGTACGCAGGGCAGGCTGTGCGGCAAAACCGGGACATGCCGCGCGTTGGCTATCTCGTCCCAGAGATCTTTTCTTTTATTTTTATCAACATTATCACAACCGAAAGACCTCCACTGCTGGACACAGGCGTCCCCCAAGCACCGCCACTTCAACCGGTTCTGTGCTTCTCGCATCCAGCGGATTCCTGCGGCCTTCACAAGGTCATCGGTCCACCATGTGGGAGGGCTTCCAACGCTTTGTCTTCCGGTATGCGTCGCCACTCCAAAACCTCAATACTTTATTTGCATTCCTTTTTCAATTATTAATCTTTCGTCTCACGTCTCACCCCTCGCTGCAGAAGAATAGGTTTTGAGGTCATTGGTTATTTTCGTGGTAATCTTTTTGACGAGAATCCCACAAATCCTCATATAATCCATAATTTCCAATAAGCGATGATATTGTTCGTTGTCTATTTCAATATTACGTCCAGACTTGAACAATGACGAATGCTGACTGCGAATGCCGCGCGCGGTACTCTTCAAATCCCAGCGCGGCTAGCCGCGCGTGGCAGCCGCGCTCAAATGCCGCGCTGTACTTGGGCACACCACCTTTACAGCAGGAATCGGTATCATTGTGACAGTTCAACAACATTCATTGCGTTATTTACGTAGTTAAGCAGACAAACTTTTCGAACATATGAAGCAATGGATTAGCAATATGCTTCAAAATCATTTAGATTGTGATTGATATTGTGTTACACAATTAGGATTAGTTTTAGTTAAAATTAGAATGGATTGGATCGGATTGTTTTCTTCATATAATATACATATATATGTTCCACCACTAAACAAAATATAACTAATTCCTGGCCGCCAAATTTTTTTTAAATCCCAAAATTCCCAAATCGCCGAACAAAATGTGTGATCTCCTTTCTAGCACGTATTATATGAAGGTCATCATCACCCTAGTCATCATCATGTCTAGCTCATTCCCAACTAAGTCCAACTCCAATCTAACCGGATGCAGCTGAATAGATAAACATGAAGGTAATAATGTATTATCTCTACAGATTCACTCAGTCAGCGTTGTCCTAAGTTTATTGGTGTCATCTTCCAAACTAACCAACCAGATATAAAACCGATTTATTACATTCTGACTTCCGAACTTCGAATCTCAACCAGTAGATACCGGTTAACAAAGATAAGAGACGCAATCAATTAAAATATAATTGAAGTGGCAACCAGACGCTTATTTAAAATTTTAAGTAAAACAAACACCAAACTTACTGTATTATTGGGAACAAATCATCCAGATAGACACAACAGTCACACCACAATCATAACTGTCCCTATACTGACCTATGACTGGTATACAAGGGCTAGTGCCCAAAGTACGAGTGCCAGATACAGTTGATTGACTTCAGACTGTTAGGACGCTGTTATTGTAAACACTACAGAACAATGGTGCCAATTATAAAACATGTGTGCTCGAAATTATTTTTCGCCAAACCGCATTGTGATTAGGCGATCCGTAGTGGGACTATGATTGTTGTGGGTTTTATTCGGTTATTATCGGGCTTTGATACGGCTCATTAGACGACTTCAAGAATTCGATAAAGAATATTGCGCTAACAGGAAACTTATAGACTGTCCGTTGGAATTTCCTCATAGTAGTCATCCTTATGCCATCGCAAATAAAGAAATTATGTGTTCTAACGAGTTCCGCAACAGGCTGTGTCAGTGTGTCTGAATAGGAAATTGAAATGTCTCCTAAGTTCTCACACTTTTTTAGCTACATCCATTTTTAGGCCAATTTATTTAATTAGGAAATAATAATTTACTGGAAAAATGTATCCTAATAAATCCTAGTGGATTTTTCTAGTCAGCCCAGCGGGGCAAGTGCGTAACACACTATCAATCGGAATCGGTTTCATTTTGACAGTTCAACAACATTCAATGCGCTAGTTACGCTGTCGAGCAGACAAACTTTTCACATAGGAAGCAACATATGAAGCAATGGATTATCAATAAACTTCAAAATTATTCAGATTTCGATGATAGTGTGTTACGCAATTAGGGTGGTGCTTAGCGTTCCTTTATTGATGAGCTTTAGTTCTTGAAAATACTAATATCCTAAATGATCGTCACTCTACGTGAGTGACTCAATGATATTAGTGCACATAAATATAATAGGGCGCGTCGTTCGAATGTTTTGATAGGTAATCGATTAGATAATAGGTGCAGTCAGCAACAAAAGTTGATTAACACATGCAGTTTTGTAATCTTAATTATTAAACGAAATATCTAATTCAAATCGGTACAGAAGTACTTAAAATTTTAAGAACATTAACTCTTAACAGTTAAACAAAAAAAAGCAGTTTATCGAATCATTTTGACCATTCATATAACGCCCCCTTGTGGGCGCTGCAGCCCTAAAGGGGGGCAGTAAGAGATCCAGAAAAAATATGGGGGCGTTGTGTAGAGGCTTAGGGGCAGGTATAGCCCGTAAGAGTTAACTTGAGACCTGAGCGCCGTTGTGTACTACCTACTGCGCTCAGGTCTCAAGTTAGCTCTTGCGACTTATAGTAAAAGTCTCGTTTAGAATTAATGTTTAAAATTAATTGAATTTATTTATATTTATTTTTATTTTATTTTTACAATATTAGGAAAGCTTACAGACTAATACACGTAAATAGTAACAATAAATAACAACTGACAATCGCTAATTACAAGCTTCCACATTTAAAATACAGTGTTATAAAAAGAAGATCAAAGAAGAAAAAAAAAGAAGAGTTATGGAAATTAGGTAATTTGAAGATATAGTTGTTTATAAGTAGGTAAAAAAATGGGGGTACTAAAAATAATTTATTCTTAAAGTGGGCAGTAGACAAAATAAGTTTGGGAACCCCTGATTTAGATGATGTCAAAAAGTAGCAGTGTTAACCGACTTCTGTTGCTGACCGTACCGTTCGTTGTTATTTCCTATTGCTGTTACTCATTCGTTTCTATGTTTAATGCTGATGATATTATTATGGACGTCCAGTCTATCAATACGCTATCATTGAACCCTTCAGTAACAATATTTATAAAATCGCAACCCGAAAATTTGTATCAGCACCTGAAAATCTCCTAGTGTCTGTGTTTTGGCTAGTTGTAGTTAGTATTATAGTGGTTTCTAATTGTTTTTATTTTTCTAACACTATTTAATTATTATTTTTATTTAAAAAAACGAGCCAAGAATAGAGCCTTGTGGAACTCTCATAGTTAATAGTGATAACTAGCTATATTACCCTGGATCTGGAGGTCTCGTTAACTTCCACTTTCTAATCTTATTATTCAAATGAAAAATAAGTAAAAGAACAGTGTTTTTAACCCGACAATAATGCAATTACTTGACCAATGTATCACTGTAACCCAATCGTAAGCTTTTGTCAGACTCATGATGCCTTAGGCTAATCCTAAGGCATCACGAGTTATGTCTAAAATATGTTTTGAAATAGCCAACACCATTGAATTTTGTTAATGGAATATACTCGTATGGTGGCTATGGTAGTAAGAAAAAAAACTATAAAGTGTGACAAATTAGATTCTAGCGTATGGCACTCGTGGGTTGCAGCTGAAAATCAGCGTCAGGTGGTACACCTTGTGTTGTCATCTGACAATATGCTGAGCTGAGGCCCTTTTGGCATTACAATCTTTGTTTTATGTTTTTTTTATAATTTTAAGGTGTATTTATGTTTTTTATAATTTTAAGGTGTATTTATTTATTTATTTTTTTGCTGTAATGCCAATTAAACGCATTTTTCTTTCTTTCTTTCTTTCAAATTGTAAGTTACTTTCCTTGTTAACCTTGTAAAATATTGTCTTATGTGTTCCAAGTGTATGAACCACATGCTTCGACATATAAATTAAATAATGGAATGTCAATATGGTCAGGTGTCAGTGGTTATATCATTATCATCACTCATCGCTGTATCTTCAACTAAAGTTGTTTTATAAAACACTATCTTCTGCCCGCGACTTCGTTCACGTGCAACTCAACAATACCATAAAACATTCGGCATGACTGAAGATATCTATCATTTAAAAAAAAGTTAAATAATTTTTGTCATCGGATCAATAATTCTAGAGATTAGAACATTATTACAAAAAAAAAACCTATATTTAATATTAGTTTACATTTTAAAGACCTATTGGTATAAAATGCTAGACAGTATCGGTTTCGTTATAAAGAAAATGTGTTAGCTACACCATTTCATAGTAATACTGTAGTATTACCTATATCATCTGTGGTAATACAAAACCATCATTCTCCTGCGCTTATCCCAATTTATTTGGGGTCGACGCAACATGTATTTTTTTTCCATACTTCTCTATTACTCGTCATCTCGGTAGTCGCCCCTTTTCTAGCCATATCATCTTTCACACAGTCCATTCATCGTCTCTGTGGTCTTCTCCTACTTTTAAAGCCATCAATACAATTATCTGTCAATTGAAAGGGCATTGAATGCTCTAATATTTGTCTCACTGCAGTAATCAATGAGGTCCATTTAGATTACGGAAATGGCAACAGGTTAAACCAGCATTGTAATTGCCGTTATCCGTAGGTCCTGTCCATCCATCTAGTAATTCCTCATGCTCAGCAGTAGCGCTTGCGACCACTTGACCGATGAGGCAGAAATAAAGTGACTTCTCATTTACGCCAAAGTTAACAAAACACGACAGTACTTTTTGTTCGTTTTCAGTGATATTTCTTTTTTTTTAACAATCATCTAAGTAGGTAAGTACATGGTTTATCCTCAATCCTATTTTTTCACTGACTGGTGAAACTCTTCGAGTTATTAGCCAGACTTTTTTTTCGTGGCTACTACCTACTTTATGTTTTCTATATACTTAAACTTATGCGAAACCCATAACACGATTTCCTAGCCCTGTGTTGAACAGTACAACACTTCGATTCATTAACATGACGAATAACAATACCACAATACTTATTTGCATTTCCACTATGTAGATATGTATGAAGATAATGTTAACATATTTTATTGTTTTAACAGTGAATGCATTTTCACCTTCATAACAGTAAATTAACCAATAAACATATCAATAACAACTTAGCCAGTCAATGACATGACATTGACAAACGTGGTGATGTGAAACACCAATTTGTTATCATCATCTGCCTAGCCTTTTCCCAACTACGTTGTGGTCGACTTCCAGTCAAACCGGATGAAGCTGCATACCAGTATTTTACATGGAGCGACTAGCTATCTGACCTCCATAACCCAGTTACTGGGTAATACGATACCCCTTGGTAAGACTGGTTGTCAGACTTTCGGGCTTCTGACAACCCGCGGCTGTCAAAGAACCTCGTATGACAGCCGGGACCAAAGGCTTAACGTGCTTTCCGAGGCACGTAGAGGTCTTGGTATGTAAAGATGGTCACTCATCCACGGACGAACCGCGGCAAGAGTAGCTTAATCTGATCAACCGACCCGTGCGGCTATTATTGCTTAGCCATAAACCCCTGAAACACCAACTTGTATGGAAATCGTATTCTTTTTAAGCGAAATGGAGCTACGACTCGCTTATGTCACGAAGTGTTATGTAGGCATACTCAATCTATAATGGCCCCCTCTCTGTGAGAGGAAGTGGCCCGTAATCCACCACGCGGGCCCAGAGAAGGTTGGACTTGGAACTGGAAGATACACTTCTGGACACATCTATTGGCCCACCTTAGAGTTTAGGTTTCGATGGCCCCTACCGAAATATGATTGCTAGATTGAACAAAAACTGTTGATGCAGTTTTAAACCTGATACATTTTACCATCTTTTTCGACCGTATTGTTTTAAATTTGAATTCAGAATACCATACGACATGGAGCTACGCCTAACAAGTCGGATATGCGCCTTGTTAAAGGCAATTGATTTTTGAATAAAAAATATGTTTTATCAAATAAAGGTTTAATTTAATAACGCGTGTTGCCTCCATGGGCATCTACCACAGCTCTCATACGATTAGGCATAGAGTTTATCAACCGTTCTATGAAATTTTGAGGGATCATCTCCCATTCCTCTTCTATGGCAGTTTTCAACTCCTGCATCGTCTGGGAAACTGGCTGACGAGCCCTAACACGTCTTTTTAGCTCGTCCCACATGTGCTCAATGGGGTTCATGTCTGGGCTTCTGGCTGGCCAGTCCATAACTGTGATGTTCACATCCCGAAGATATTCCCTGACGATGCCGGCCGCATGGGCTCTTGCATTATCATGCATAAAAAGGAAATTTGGGCCCACATAGTCCGCGTATGGTATCACGTGAGGTTCTAAGCACTCACGAATGTACCTTTCAGCATTTAATGTTGGCAGCCGTGGTCCTGTAACAACCTCAAGTTGAGTTTTGCCGCTCGCGGATATACCGCCCCAGACAGTCCATGAGCCACCGCCATAAGTAACCCTCTCTTCAAAGCAGCATTGTGCGAAACGCTCTCCCTTACGTCGGTAGACCTTCTTCCTTCCATCATTGCCATGTAACACAATTTTAGACTCATCAGAAAAGAGTACACGGCTCCAATCTTGCTGTGTCCAATTTAAATAACTGCGTGCGAAATGAAGGCGCGCTGTTCGGTGGGCTCGCGTTAGTTTGGGGCCATTAGCTGGCTTGTGTGGTACCATATCGCGTTCTTTTAACCTTCTGCGAACAGTTCGAGCGCTCACAGATACTCCGTGGAAGTCGCGAAGTTGGTTTTGTATCTCAATGGAGGTAAGGTGACGATTTCTCAAGCTGGTCGTCACGATGAATCGATCCTGCCTTTCAGTTGTGACCCGAGATCGTGGCCTTCCTTGGCGACGAACAAAGCCGCCAGTCTCTAGGTACCTCCGATAAACATTTCGGACCGCAGATCGATTTAAATTAAGTTGAGCACTCACGTTTCTTTGGCTGTGTCCGGCCTGAATAAGTGCCACAGCTTGGGCGGCGACTTCAGGTGAAGTATCCATAGATTATTGATAGAACCTCACCTTAATGTTAAGAATAAGTAATGTTTGTTGCAAAACCAAAGATATCAATCACTTTTTCAAGAATTAAATCCAAGTAAACCAATAAAACCAAGTTTTCTTAGTATTCGATTGTTTGATATCAACAAACAGGCTCCAAATTGTCTTTTGTTTCTTTAAATTCTGTGTTCGAAATTCAAAAAAAGACTATTGAATGAAATTGTGAATGTGCCAGGTTCAAAACTGCATAAAAACTTTTTGCTCGACCTAATATAAAATTTTAGCTAGGATCAAACGAAACTGAAAATACAAGGTGGGCCAAAAGATGTGTCCAGAAGTGTAGGTATAAATTCGATTTTTTTTGGTTCTAGGTAGGACATGTCGGTTTCCTCACGATGTTTTCCTTCACCGGTTTGAAAGCAGTGGTGATGAAATTAAATTCACAAAGTATTAGTGCCTGTCTGGGTTCGAACCGACCTAAATCTTGTAAGTCGGGGCCGATACCACTGGGCCACCACTGCTCATTATTATGTAGGACTTACCAACTGGGTAGTGATTCATCTACTGCCACCCCATGTAAGCAGTACCCGCGAATTTTACAGTCGGTTGGTAACCCAACCCCAAGCATAGGATGCCCTGACCAATACACGTGTCGCGCGTACTGTGTATCGCGATTCGCAGGGATTTTACTCGCGGCGAGTAATTTATTCGAGTTGTAGGTTGCATTCGCATCAATTGTGTAGTGTATCACAGTATAGGTAATACGGGCTGGTATCCGCAACCCCACGACAATGCGCGTATTTTGCGTAAAGTATCACAGTATAAAAACATATGTATAGACTGTGGTAGAAGTACACGTAGGCAACAATAAGTACACTCCTACCAACTTATCTGTGAAATGGCGAAAATTGGAACTACGGCCGTCATGTTGAAATGTCATTCGATTGTGCCGACGCATGTCATTCGATTGTGCCGACGCATGTCATTCGATTGTGTCGACGCATCGACGGTGTCGTCCTCTTTCAGTTCACAGATAAGTTGGTAGGACTGTACTCTTGCACTAAACATTCACTGAATGTGGTTTCATTAATTGAAACCCTGACTATCTAATCAGACCAATTCTGATTGGCAATTAAATATTTTATTGAAATATTCGAAAATTACTTGTACGCACGGCTACAGATCAAGCTATACATTTCCAATATCAGCTGATCTCGCATTGTATAGGATTTCCTTATAATGAGAGGTCAGTGTAAACTGGAAATGTATAGCTGTATGTGTAGCCGTGTGTACATAAGAGATAGGGAGAACAATGATAAAAATATGGAAATCATTATGACAATTATCTTTTTATCAATGTTAATTATTCAAGTAGTAATTCAGAACGGTAGACATTGTTTGTTACTTACTAGGCGCTTTAACACGACCCAGTGAATCACATATTATTATGATATTTTTTATCCAAGTACAGACCAATGCAAGTCTATCTAATTAAATAATAAAAAAATTGATAACTTAAATTGACAACTTTGACATTGACAATATAGGTTCCGCGCCTCCGCGCAAACGGGCCACCGACCACAGCCACCTGTGGCGGTCGCGCGCCACGCCCTTTGGTACCGCGCAAACATTAAAGGTGGTCGGTGGCTGCCACTAGTACTCGGTGGTCGCTACAATTTGTAACACTCTTCTGACTCCTGTACAGTCTTTTTAAGTAGCGAGTGGCCGCCACCGGTGGCGGTGGCGTGTCGTGGACACTCAGTCGCGACTGGATGGACGCCACTCGCTAAACCTGTGCGGCAATTGCTTGTTGCTTGTCGCCAGCCACCGGTGGCTGCGGTCGGTGGCCCGTTTTCGCGGAGTCTTAGTTCGCGACACGTAAAAGACCGCTGGCCAGCGGACAACTGTAACTTTGTATAGATGGTGTCACGTAATAAGAGCGCTGGCCAACCACACAACCATACCATACCATACCATATTACCATATTTTTACGTAACGTGAACTAATACAACGTATGGTTTTGCGGTTGGCCAGCGCGCTTTTCACGTGACACGATCTATACGTTACAGCTGGTCACAGCTAGTTGTGCGGTTGGCTAGCGGTCTTTCTACGTGGCGAGAATTGTACCAGAGTGGTTTTTATTTTTACTTGGTGTACTTATTCTTGCAAATAAATATTTTTCTATTCTATACATAGTTCAATTCAAGTATTAGCACTGGCATGCGGTCGACTGGACATATAGTAGAGGGTTTGCCAGGATCGCCAAGCTTGACAGGTGGGTTGGTGATCGCAGTATGGGGAATCCGCTGGATGCGGGAAGCACGAAACCGGTTGAAGTGGCGGTGCTTGGGGGAGGCTTATGTTCAGCAGTGGATGTCTTTCGGCTGAAATGATGATGAATGTGACCTCCACAACCTGGGTATTGAGTAACACAATAGGTACCCTTTGGTAAGACTGGTTGTTAGATTCTTGAGCTTCATAAGTATTTACAAACAACTAGTGCATTAATAAATCAAGTACTAAGTAGTACATTTTATTACCTTCATCATATCTCATTATTTAATAAGGCTAATAAAGATGTCTTCTGATAACAAATGCACTTCAATTGTTTACAATAATTGATTGCAGTTTATATATCTTACTATGTTTTGCCTGCGGCTTCACCCGTGTGGATGTCGAAAATTATCCCACAGGGACCGGATATTTTTCCAGGATAAAAAGTAGCCTATGTGGTATTCCAGAATCTCTGTGCCAAATTTCATCCAGATCCGTTAAACCGTTCTGGAGTGATTGAGTAACAAACATCCATCCATCCTTTTGAATTTAATAGTAGTCAGACGAATACAGGGCAAGCATGTAGTGTATTTCAACCCTTATCTGCACAATGATGGGACAAATTGTGGTGACTAGGGCATGTACTGGTCCCAACGAATGTGCTTGACTTATTAACTTGTTAAAAATTTGTTGTCTACCTAGTCTACTTATTTTACAAAGATGATTGAAGTGCCTTTTAAAGCAAAATGTATTAAGACACTTTACTCTTCCAAAGCTTAAAATTTGGTTGAATAATTAATTGTATTATGCAAGGGCAGATACTTGGCAAAGGGCCATGGCCCTCCTCAGACGGTTCAATTAAAATGATTAACAATTACATAATTGTAAGCATTTTGACAAACATAATAGAAAAATAGTTTTTTCATTAGACCTTTATTGCTTACAAGTATTTTTTAAAGTTTTTTGTTTTTATTTATTCTTTATTAATAAGGGGTTTTAATCCACATTTTTTTATAGTTATTGTATGTCAATGATATAAATAATTAATGCAAAAGACATAGTGCAGTACTATGGGGTTCACTCCTAATTGTCTGGCGCTTGTGGGCTCCTCCCAGGAATAAATTGTGGATTCGCCCTAGCATATAGTTGCCAATGCCATTAACTAGATGAAATAAATGAATTATATTTAGATATTTTAAGTATAACAAGAGTTAAAGAAATAATATTTTTTTATAATATACTGACTAAGTACGGTATACAATTAAGGAGAACAATAATGTGTAGGTACAGTAAGGCTGATTAATTTTGGCAAGTCCGAACTACACGCAGAAGGCTGCACAGTAACATTTTTAGGGACCAAATGGTGACATGAGGCAAGTGTGAGTGAGGGAACATGCGCGAAAGTTCTTAGTGCCTATATTCAGACTTGCCAAGATATTTTAGCCGTAGTGTAAGTATTATTTTTATTTATATCTGGTTGACTGACCATTCTATAGAATAAAAAAGAAAGTATAACAAATAAATCAAACTAGAAATTAAATGTTACAAAAAATATGCAGATAATATCGATATATGCTAGGCAATTTTTTTTTTTCAGGGATAACATTGCACTTACCTTTATTACTTCTGGTTGCTTTCTAACTAGGTCTCTTTAAATCCGTATCATCCATGTATTTGTTTACTAACTGTCCTCAAGATATCACACTAAACGAACATTGTTAACACACATTTTATTGATAAATTAGAAAGTAAATAGAATACTTCAATCACACCTGATAACATTTAAAAACCACTTTATCTAAAAACTGTAAAGAGATTTAGGATAGCGGCCATTGGCTCACTAAATATAAATGTGTTTTTGTTTTGGTTGCATTAAAGAAAGTGAATAACATTCGCAAATTTTGCTCACACTTAAAATCATCAACTGATCAAATCAAAAAAATATCAATGATAGATAATGACAATTGTCACTGTCAATATAACTGTCAATTGCAACGATTATGTAATAGTTAGTCGATTTTTGTTAGATGAGTTAGTTAAAATATAATTCGACTAAATAATATCTAACTAATCTCAATCTACTGGCGTACTTGGCTGATCTCTGTTGAGATTGGCCACTGCGTCACGTCGTTGTGACCGTTTGGTCGGGAGAATAATAATATGTACTGCCTATAAGCCTACTCTTCATAATCAGCGATGATCATTAATCGTGTCCACACGATCATAGTGCGAGCATCCACATGTTCGAGGTTGATCGTCTGTAGTCATTTGTTGAGTGGCAAGCATACAATGTGGAAGTGGAGTCTATTGCTGCTGCTACCATTTATTTAATTTCGGTATACACATCAATTCTCTAAATCTCATTATTTGACAACCCAGTAGCCATTATTATTTTATTAAAACTAGCTCGAGACGGCGCGCGGCGCACGCATGTATTCGCGGCTTCGCTGTCCTCCGGAAGAGAATGAATGATCGGCAATCGTGTACGTGTGGCCACTTGCACGCAACTAGCCGAGCCGAAATTCCCTTTCCTTTCCTTTTTCCCTTTGAAAAACCGACAACTCAGTAATACACACATCAAAAGTGTCTAGGGATCAAGCATTTTTATGCGGATTTCTTGAGATTGAGATGTGGCTTTGTAATAAATTTATGATTTTATAAATTTATATGGATCCTTTTTGGTGCATTTCATAATTTGAATCAGGAACTGTGAATCAAATTCGAGTAAAAGATGAAAATCAGCTGTCAATATTTTCCCTATAAAAACATACAACGCATTGAAGACATTATTAGTGCTACTGTTTCCCTACTACTGATTAAAACCAACGTTATTATGGAGCGGCGACGTCATTTAAGCAGGGAAGAAATGCTCAGAGCCGTGGGAATGATAGAAGCTGGTTCCCGGCAACGTACTGTGGCTTTAGCTCTGAATACAAGTCAGAGTGTTATCAGTCGACTTTGGACACGTTACCGAAGCACTGGTACCGTGGCTGAGCGCCATGGAGGACGGTATCGCTGCACCACACGGAGACAAGACCGATACATTCAAATCTTAACTCGAAGAGCTCCAACTATAACCGCCATGATGTTAGCCGTGAGGCTTCATCACTCTTCAGGGAACTTAATTAGCGACCAAACAGTCAGAAACCGCTTGCATGAAGTGAACCTTCATTCCCGAAGACCGCTACGGGTACCACCTATAGCAATGCACAATCGTAGGATTCGATATCAATGGGCTCTTGAACACAGAAATTGGGCAGAAGAACAATGGCGTTTCGTGTGCTTTTCTGATGAGTCTCGTTTTGGTATGAGACCGGATACAAGACGTATACGACACTGGAGAACCCCTGGACGCCAACAGCGATTAAAATCCTGCCAGGAAGTCCATCCTTATAGTGGTGGAACCATCATGGTATGGGCGGGTATTTGGATCGGCGGAAGAACTGTGTTGATTTGGATCAGAGGCAACCTCAACGCTCAAATTTATGCTGAGACGATTGTATCAGACGTCATCGTTCCTCTACAAGTGCAAATCGGTCCCTTATTTCAGTTAATGCATGATAATGCACGACCGCACACCGCAAGAGTTGTAAGACAGACTCTCGCCGCAGCTAACATCAATGTCCTGCCCTGGCCTGCTCAGTCGCCAGACTTGAACCCGATTGAGCATGCATGGGATATGCTACAGAGAAGAGCTCTGCCGAATATGGAGGGTATCCAGTCGCAAGAAGACCTTTTTTTGTTGTTGCAACGAACATGGGCGGCCATTCCACAGCGTGATTTGGATGAACTCATTTTGAGTATGCCAAACCGATGTTCTTGTGTTGTTAGTGTTCGCGGTAGAAACACGGATTATTAATTGTTTAAGTTACCCAATAAAATTTTAAAGAAAACTGTTATTTCAGTCTTTTTTTCGAACTTTAATGTTAGTGGTTCAAATGTCAAAAATCCCTTTATTAGGAAAATGGCAAATTTCTTTATTAATGCAAAGGTGACTTGGTTTATCGTTACTGTGACAAACGAAAACACTTTATTTGATGAATCCTTAAAGAAAATTTTAATTAATATCAATCAGGAGAAAAGTTATTGCAAAAATATATGTTGATCCCTAGACACTTTTGATGTGTGTATTTAATGTCTTTGCCGACAACACACGGATTGTTTAGCCGCGACCTTATGGCGAGCATAGACGATGATCGGCGACTACAGAATGAGGAATGTTGCGTCAGTGCAAACCTAAGTGGGCATCCACACTGCCGGCCTAGCGCGGTGGCGATGACGGGCGCGAAATATCAAACATATGAAACCGCCGTTTGCGTCCATAGTGTAGTGACTAAGGCGGGCGCCTAGCGCGACGGGCCCGAGCGAGATAGCGCGCGTAGTTTTCAAACGTTCCTATGCGCGCGTTATGACCACACTACGGGCCTAGTCAGCAAGCGAGCTAATGCGCGGGTGGCGGACAGTGATGCCAACTTAGTGCTTTCGGTAGTACTAGATCTGATGCATTTTCTGTTAACTCAGTGCTTAAAAATAGATTACATTTACTATGAAACTTGAACGGACAGGTATGGCTTTTTATTATTCCCGTAACATAATATGATATGTATTTCAATAACATTTTGTTTTGTTGTAAGTAAGTTTATACTTATTTTTTGGAAGTTTCTAACTTCTCTGGTGCTTTTAGGTGGCATTTTATTCAGGATGTAGGTAGTCAAACGTTGATACGGGTTACGTAGTAATTTTTTTTTTTTCTTTACTAGATAGCCCTTAGTAGTACTTAGTAGTTAGCAACACCTGAATTACGTCATAAACGCTACAACAGCTCGCTCGTCACTGTGGCCACCGCACGCCCCCGCCGTCGCGCCCGCCTTAGACCCTAGTCACCGCGCATTCACTATGGACGCACACTTAAGGTGCAAACGCACAGAAATATAAAAACAGGAGCCCTTCACACAATCGTGGTCGCGGGTAATCGTCTATGATCGCCGATTGTGTAGAGGAGTCTTTGCCATGTGAACTTGTTTTTTACAGTGATACAAATAAAATTTATTTATTTATTTTCATTCCTATACACGCATTTTCCCCTTCTTCATTTATTTTCATTTTTCCAGAATGTTGACCTAGGTCTAAGGTAAAACGTACCTACACTCCTACCAACTTATCTGTGAAATGGTGAAAATTGGAACTACGGCCGTCATGTTGAAATGTCATTCGATTGTGTCGACGCATCGACGGTGGCGTCCTCTTTCAGATCACAGATAAGTTGGTAGGACTGTACCTACTACTTCCATGGCTGGGCTGGTAGTGGAGATGTCACACACATCGTAATGTCATGATGTCAATAATGACTCAATGTCAAAACAAGTCCTGGCAAGCTAAGCTTTCCGTCCACAAACTTCCCATAGTTCCCATTTATAGAACTTTTATGTATAGGATTTGGTCTGAGTGTCTATATGTAATTTCCTGTACAAAAATACGATAACATTTACAATATTTGTATGTGTCCATTTAGAATCATTTCATTCAAACTCAACTAATTCATCACAAATACATAAAACATGGAAGTAAGGAAACAAAAGCCTAAGAAGCCGACGAAAATCGAGGAGATGACTAAGGAGCAAATACGTCAAGCAATTGTGAAGAAGCGAGAGTGTAATACTAGGGCTCAACAAATCGTAGAGAGCCTCTTGGAACCGAGCGTTACTGAAGCATACTTACTCCAGTGCCTTCCAGACATCAACCAGGCGCATTTCGAAGATATTATAGAAGAAAGAGTTATAATCCATTTATGTGGCTACCCACTATGTGAGAAGGCTTTGTCGATGAAGGATATACCTAAACAGAAGTACAGAATATCAATGAAGACTAACAAAGTTTACGACATCACTGCTAGAAAGAACTTTTGCAGTAACTCATGTTATAATGCTGCAATGTATGTAAAGAAACAGATGTTGACTAGCCCCCTATGGTTCAGAGAGTATGAAAACATACCAACATTCCACCTCTTGAACCTTGATGCTGTTGGTACTATGGGTGAGGAAGTAGATGTAACGTTGATTGAAAGAGTTAAAATCTCAGAAACTAAAGCATTTACTTCAATCAATGATTTTGCCGAAGCAAGCCTTAATGAAATGTCTCCTAATGCTGAAGATGAAAATGATGAGAACAATGAACAATCAAATAACAGAAAAAAGGAATCAGAACAACATGGAACTGAAACTCAGAGTGATGTAGACAAAGCGCTTGAATCAATTAATGAACAAATAGCAAATATTAACTTAAACTGTGATGACAATACCTTCAGTAAACTGGATGCTCCTGTAGAATCTAAGGATGAAATAAAAGACAGTACTTCATTAACACCTCAACCAGATATTGAAAAACCTGTTAGCCCAAATACTCCTACAATGGAAACAGAAGTACCTGCTAAGAAAAATCTTAAACCAGCACCCAATCCATTTAACATTGTTGGTGACATCATAGAAAAACCAGAAAAGAAAATTGACCCAATACTAATGACGCCTGTTTCTACTGCTGACAAAGAAAGCAGAGAAACTAAATCAAAGAAAAAGTTGCCACAGAAAAAGCAACCTTTAGTAATGGCATTAACCATTGAAGTTGAAAAATGTCTGGCTGAATGGTTTACTTTGGACACCATTCTCTTTTTATTTGGTGAAGGGAAAGTTCGAGAAATGGTTGCAGACAAAGGAGAATATATAAAAGAATATCTGAATAATTTTGCTAAGGGAATATTCTACAGTTCCAATGTATATGATCAGTACCAAGCGTTATGCAAGAAACTTAATATGCTAGAGTTGGAAGACAGAAATTTTGATACTCAAACACTTAAACGGAAGACAAAACCATTGCCTAACTATACAATGCTACAGGAGGAAAGTAAAAAGATGCAATTACAAGTAAAAGCATTCTTTTCAGGGGAGACCGAAGTAACGGAACCAGTGACCGAAGAACTCGCACAGTCTCCGGAAATTGTAGAAGAGGAAAACCGAACAAACCTGCCTTTAGTAGACAAAAATTCCCAGAATGCTTTACGTAGAAGAATAGTCTGGCAACATTTAAACAAAGTATTACCTGACATTCTCCAATCTTTGGGTCTACTCAGTCTTTCAATAAGTTCGGACGTGCGTTTGTTGGTAAATACGTTTAAGTTAAAAGCAAATAATATCATGTTTAAACCAATACAGTGGATGTTGATAGCCATTATTTTTATAAAGCTTTTGTCTCTGCGAGACAAGAGACTTGCACATTTACTTGAACAACCAACTGCATACCAGCATATGCAGTTGTTACTTCTAAGTTATAAGCAAGATGGAGGGTACTTAGATAGACTGATAAGTTGGCTTACTGATGTAGATAGGCTATTAGATACTAGTGATACACAATTAACTGTAGAATAACTTGTACTTAATTATGATAATTATTTTTTAATTTATTATTAAACAATATATTTTTTTAATCTGCATCTTTTCTTTGTACTAGTAAAGCAAGGAGCGGAGTGAATTGATACAAAACTTTAAGAAAGGACTTCAACATTGAACAAAATTAAATATAATGTAGTTTACCAACAAGGTTTCTAAATTGTTTATTGAAAACCTAATGAACGTCAAGATGACGGGACCCCGCCAGGTTTTTCGAATATCATGTGAATAGGATTTAATACAATATTTCTACTATTTCATACTTTCATAATAAAATTCTACACATAAAATTTCAAAATATTCTACAAAAAAAGTGTTCTTGCTATTTTGATATCAAAATGACGGGACCACTATGAAAAAAGAAAAACACATGGCGTGATCTTAAACTGAACACACCAAAAATACGATTTAGTACAACTACGTTTGAATCGTTATTATACTTTTAAAACTTTAAATTCAATAAAAAAAAGTGTTTATTAAAGGACAATGCCGATTTTAGTATGGAAGGTGGCGTCTTTTTATTTTTCTCGCGGCCATCAAAAACTTTTTTTTCTAGTAGAGAATAGTGTAACAAATGAAACTTATTTGACTTGCATATCTCTAAACTCAGTTCGAAATGAGATATAAGAGTTAGAAGTTTGTATGTATTTATTAGCTTTGTAAGTAATTTTTGACTCCTAGGTGCAAGGTTAGTGTTAAGTTACCACAAAAAAATAGATAGCCGTATATTATAATGTACTCTGTGAGATAGCCGCTAAATGTTTTTAGACATTTGAATATTTGGTACATCCCCTCCCGTGCATTTCGCGCGCCCCCGAGCACGAACAGGCTTGTATTATATGGGTCTCCCACTTCCGCGCACGCAGGGGCTTGCTTCGTGCTGTGTGATTGTGCGATATTTTATTGGAATTTCTGTGCTTAAAACTACGACTCGGCTTTTCTGTTATGGACTTGATTGATAACGTACCTGTGCAAATATTCGGCGTTTGTTTTATGGACTCCGATTGCTTACCTGTTTTTGGACTATGGTGTAATAATTAGAAATACAAAGATGGATCGAAGACGTCCGTGCATTTCTTGTCGACAAAATCGTAAAGCAACAACCGTATTCTAAGGTCTACTGTTTTGACTGTAGAATATGTGGAAGAGCACCGATTCATAATGGATTATTTGGTGGAAGTCAGAAACATCAGACAGGTATTAAAAAAAAACAGCCTTACAATATATGGATATTCGTTAACTTCCGAGATGTAATCTTCTCAACTCAGAGCCCAAATAGTTGTAAAGTACCGTAAACTCACAGCATGTAGCACTATTTTCTATTCTGCTCATTTTAGTACCTCACTAGCCACTAGACGCGCTGTACAAGTTTCCATAGACACACTTAACCGTAGACGCTAGGTAGTACAGTTTGCAAAAGTTCCGCTGGCCATATTATAGATGTATACGGTCCGTACGACGCAACAACATCTGACGCTACTATTTTAAATGGAATGCATCGAAGACGTCAAGATCCATTACATTAGTTTTATAGGCCAAATTATGTTGTCATATTGGATCGGGGCTTCAGGGCTTCGGGGCTTATACCTTGGAAGAGCTTGAGTTGTTAGGTTACTTAGCGAAGGTGCCTATCTCAAGCGCCACAAGAAGAGCTCAGCTGAGTACTGAAGATGCCAACAAATCCAGAATGGTGACGATGTGTCGTTGGGTCGTTGAGACAATTAACGGCCTCCTGAAAAATCAATTCAAGTTACTGCGACACATTGCAAATAACAGAGCACTCACTTGGACACTTATTTAAAGAAATGAAAATAGCAGGGGCAATGCACAATTCTTTCGGACGTCCTCTCACTAATCATAGATTAGTTGCTGATATTTTAAAAAATCATCAGCGATCAAACACTGAAAACACCTTGGTAACTAACTACATAATCGCAAAAAATATGAACGCGAGAAGAGAAAGTTTTTTCTAAGTATGACAGGAGACGATCTTGGATGAAATGATTTTCCGCCACTCAATATGGATGAGCTAATTGTTCACGCTTTAGGGACATATCAGATAAAGCAGGCCCGTAGCTACTATGGGGAACATATATAAGAAAATGGGGCATACAGAATAGAGGTGTGTAGAGAAGTGGCTTTACATGATCTTGAACAGCACAATATTACAGCCACTAATTCGAGGCTATTGAGAGGGCGAATACAGTCTCGACATAGACAGTCCCGAATATACCTACTATACATATATTTTAGTACAAGGAGGCACGCAAGGCAGACAGGCAATAAATACACTCTCATCACTGTAGTTGCATTGTAGGTAAACGTACCTTGGGTTGCTGTTCCCACGTCATATGGTTAATATGGTATTTGGGATGGGGAAGTCATCAGGCAAACTTATCTCCTCCCGCTATGTTATTAGATGATATCATAATACGACATGACGTGGAAAACGAAGCTGAGGAGCCCAGCGATGAAGAATTGTAATAATTAATAAGTAGTGATTTGTTACATTTTAATAATATTGTAGTTTAATATAATATCAATTATTTTATAGTTTGATTGGTTTTTTTACGACTTAACGAAAATCAAAACTGAGAAAAATGTCATCATACTTCCTCCGACCTGACAATGTGTAATTGGTGAGGAGTGCTTAGCGTACGGGAGGGGATGTAACGAATATTCAAATGTCCAAAAACATTTAGCGGCTATCTATTTTGTGGTAACTGGTAACTTAACACTTACCTTGCACCTAGGAGTAAAAAATTGCCTACAAAGCTAATAAATACATACAAACTTCTAACTTTTGTATCTCATTTCCGACTGAGTTTAGAGATATGCATGTCAAATAAGTTTCGTTTGTTACACTATTCTGTGCTAGAAAAATAATATTTGGTTGATGGCCTAAATAATAAACACTTTTTTTTATTGGAATTACAGTTTTAAAAGTATAATAACGATTCAAACGTTGTAGTACTAAATCGCATTAAAATTTGGTGTGTTCAGTTTAAGATTACGCCATGTGTTTTTCATTAACCGAATAGTGGTCCCGTCATTTTGATATCAAAATAGCGGGACCATTTTTTTTATAGAATATTTTGAAATTTTATGAGCGTAGAATTTTACTATGAAAGTATGAAATAGTATAAATATTGTATTACATCCTATTTACATGATATTCGAATAATCTGGCGGGGTCCCGTCATCTTGACGTTAATAAAACCTAGGCAGCAAACAACACATTCAACATGAGAATCAGTTTGTTCCATTGGAAGGTAGAAAAAAAAGCCAAATTAACTTACAACAATAAACTTTAATCAAATTCACTCAAAAATCAACTACTTAAATTAGGATCTAATATCGACAATGCAGCACCAACCAAGTGCAATGACCCTGTGATTAAAACGGAAGATCTATCGACAATATTTTGTTTCTTCAAATTAACCAAGGCGTCTGCCACACAGCCAGCTACTGTCACATTCATACAACCTTCTTGGAAGTGTTGCCAAATCTCTGCGTGTTTTTCGCATCTGGCAATGAGTTCTTCTTGTTCTACTAAGGAGTAATTGTCATTGTTTTGGCCTACATTTTTGTGTGCAGTCGGGATTACGAAGTAAACTGATTTGAAGCCCACGTCTTTCAGTGGTTGGAGTAAGATTTCAGCGTTCCTGTCGCCAGTAGCACTGAATATCAGTACTTTGTCATGTAACCTGGAATAGAAATGGTTGATTTTATTAGCATAGGTACCTACTTGATGAATATTATTTATTTATTTGACATAAAAAGTACGCAGATACAGGTTGACACTTAACATTATAATTAGACACTCGGTTCCTGACTCCTGACAATTCAGTCATAGCTGTTACTGTTAACCCCCGTTCGCACGGGCGTAATAAAATCGCGGCGGGATTTTATAGCACACTGGATTTTCAACTCTCGTTATTGAGCCGAGCGTTGAGAATCCAACTTAACAATAACACACACTGTTGGATTTTGCACTCTCGGCGCTAAGCAGAGCGTTGAAAATCCAGTGCGCTATAAAATCCCGCCGCGATTTTATTACGCCCGTGCGAACGGGTGTTTACTAAGACTTTTTACAGCGGTTATGACCTAAATAGAGCACATTTCAGCTTGTATTCTCATTTTAAATCAATTTTCGCACACATACATAGGTACTACATACAATAGTAAATAAACTCATGCCTTCTTCCCACAGGGAGAGAAACTACAGAACGCCACCTGCACACATAGCATGACGACGTTTTATCGACGGAAGAATAGACAAAACTACACAGTGCCGTACTTAGACACGTAGAATGCGTACAAATATTTCTACTACCTGCCATTTTGTCTATTCTTCCGTCGACAAAACCCGTTTCTATGACGGTCATGCTAAGCGTGCTGCTATACTATCCTTACGTACTCCTTTTGCTTCGTTTACGTTCATACATCTGATGTGCTGTTAAATTGTATGTTAAGCTTTAACAACTTTAAACTCCTCACCTATTATGATTCTTAAACCACTGTGCGCAAATCTCCATAGACTCTTTAGTATGCGCTCCATCCAAATAAAACTTCGCATAATCAGAATCCACAACCTGGTACCTTCCCGGCCATTTGCAACAAGTCAACCCTGTCATAGTCTCCTTCGTCACACATTTCACTACTGTCTCTAATACTCGTTTGGTCATGCCATTTTGACTGTTAATGACGTGTTTAATAAGGCCGTTTTTCCTGTGTACTGGCTTGGTGATTCTCATCCAAGCATGGGCTAGCTGAATGGCCAGGGAAGCGTTCGTTTGGTATGCTTCTACGTCTATTGGTAAAATGGCTCGCTCTGTGGTGGGGAATGTGTAGGTTTTGTAGGCAGGAACTACTGTTAAGGGGCACTGAAATGAAAAAGAACATAAATAATTATAGTTACTTATTACAATTAACATTGAAAACACACTCACATTATTTAAGGGGATACAGCAATAATTTTGTGTTTTTAAAATTCCTATAAAACCAAATGTACCTATATATGGTTAAATCATTTGAATTTTCCATAATTATGTGTTATTTGACTATAATTATTGTCTACTGCTATACCTACTAAAACCGAAACATTATTACTTGAAATTTTTTTCGATAGAAAAAAAAATCCAAAGTAGCATCGTCTATTTTCTGTTTTATACGATTATACGTAAACAGTTCCTTACTGTGCAGTAAAATTTGCTTTAAATCGAAGGTATTTAAATATGTTAAGAACTTACTAATCTAAAAATTGATTTAAGTACTTAAAGCATTTTGTCATAAATAAACAAAGGGCGTTTAAATTACTGTGCGCGTGAGAGTATTCTATCTCTCGCGCGTCAAACTAGACAGCGATAACGCCATTTCACTTACACACCGAACTAAACCACGCTTCAATGTAGGGCCTTACTTAGAGAAAAATAACATAAAATCGTTGTTTGTAGATTGCATCCACGGTTTCTCGTGGTGAGAAAATCGTATTTGCTGGCACTACACTCTGCGTATTAGTAAACATACCTTCTCTTGTTACTTCGTTTAACATAATCAGCCTACAATGTTCCCACTGCTGGGACACAGGCCTCCTCTCTGTGAGAGGGAGTGGGCTGTATGTAATCTACGACGCGGGCCCAGTGCGTGGTGGTAGATGTCATACGAGTATGCCTTCGAATTTTTGGGGCTAGCGACATACCGGTTTCCTCACGATGTTTTTCTTCACCGTTTTGAGAGTATACGTACAATAAATTATATTTCAAGACAGAGAGTACATTTCATATTACCCTAAAATGTTTGGGCAATACGTGCCAGCTTCAGACGGAATTTTTAATATCCCAATTTCACTAGCATGTATATCGATTGCTGATGCTGTTGTGAGCAGTGATGGCAGTGGCCCCGAGGTAATGGCCCGGCCGACTTATGGTCGTAGGTTCAAACCCAGACAGGCGCTTTACTTTGTTTAAATAATCACATCACCACTGCTCTCAAAACGGTGATGGAAAACATAGTGAGGAAACCGGCATGTATGATGTACGGTCAGCAACAGAAGTCGGTTAAAACTGCTACCTTTTGACATCATCTAAATTAACACAAAATTATTCGATAAACTGCTTTTTTTCCGTTTGACTGTTAAAAGTTAACGTTCTTAAAATTTTCTAAAACTTCTGTTACGATTTGAATTAAATATTTCGCTTAATAATTAAGTTTACAAAACTGCAAACGCTAATCGACTTTTGTTGCTGACAAACTAAAACCAAAAATTCGAAGACATGTGACATCCACTAACCCACACTGCGCCCGCGTGGTGGATTACCGCCCACTCCCTCTCACCGTGAACATTATTGGCTGATTATGCTAATGCTATTTGTGAAGGGTACCTACCTACATACGAACCCTAGGCCTAATCTTCAATGCTGCTAAGCGACACAAAAGTTGATTCATCATCATCACTACTTCAGCCCGTAATCACCTACGACCCAGGCTGGATGGGTACGTATCAAAATCCCGAAAGTTCATAATACCCATGATTGAAATACCGACGTCCATAACACCGAAATTCAAAATACCGAAAGTTTTAAATGTCGATAGTCGTTATATCGAAACACGAAATCCCGAATGGATGAAATCCCGAATGGACGAAATACCGATGGATGAAATCCCCAAGAGCGGCGACGTAGTTCCCGCGATTACTCATAGATGGGCACCTGGAGGTTAGGTTTGGTTAGGTTACTTTAAACCCTTTATACAGAGCCCCGCAAAACGGGGCTTCGTCAACATAGGAGACAAGAGCGAGCGAAGAGCACCCCGAGGTTAGATTTGGTAAGGTTACTTTAAACCCTTTACACAGAATTTCAACAATTTGACAATTCAATTTTTTGACAATTTCGGGATTTTAATCTTTCGGGCAAATGAACTTTCGGGATTTTAAACTTTCGACCAAACAACCATTCGGCGTTTCAATTTTCGGGATTTCGTCCATTGGTATTTTAAAATTCGGGATTTTGATACGTACCCGGCTGGATATACCTAGCCTCCCTTTTCTGCTCCCATACTTCCAGTTCCGTGCGAACCTTAAAAGTAGATTACCTTAAAACTATTAGCAAAATTTCTCAGCACATCCATAGCTTCTGAGGGCTGTTCGACCGTGTAGGCTTCGCAACCGGACTTCATGACGCCTGCCTTAGCTGCCGCGATCTCAGGCAGTGTCGTGCCTAGAATTGACGTGTGGTCCAGCCCTAATGCTGTTATACCGACGACTGGGACTTTTCTGAGAAATAGAGATGTTTCTTTTGAAACATTGTTAGACACTAGCGATACTTAGGCTTTAGCTTATGGAGTGGAGTACGAGCACGGCTACTGATCAAGCTATAATTTCCAGTATAAACTGATTTCGCATTGTATAGGATTTCCTTACAATGAGAGGTCAGTGTAAACTGGAAATGTGTACCCGTGTGTACGAGCTTCTTGTCCGACACTCAAAGTTACGTCTAAAGGCAGTTTCTCTAAAGTCATAATTTCAAGTAGGTACAGGTATGTCGCTGGTCGCTGGTATAATCTTTCTAACCATTTATTTTACTTTAGCGTCCATGAAGTATTGCAATTTGTCGTCTATGATTTATTTATTTATTTATTTAACCTTTTCGCACATAAAACGTACAAAGGCGGACTTAATAATAATAATAATAATAATAATTCCTTTATTTTCAGGCTACTAGGGCCCATAGATAAAATACACAAATGATTGGTACAAAATTATAAACTAATACATATAAAAACATTTAACAAACTTAAAAACTACTGCACATGAAGTGACGGCGTCGTGTTACGCTGCGAGGTGTCGCGTAGCTGGCCGCGGAAACGCCGATACAACACACCTTTCGGCCAAAACTCTTCCTTGAGGAAGGTCAGCAAATGGTGAGTCGGAACGCGCACCACGAACGACTTGAAATTGGTGTTATGGCGCGCCTCCAACTTCTCCACCCTCAAGGTCCAATTGGTCTTCACCCGTATGTACTCTACGATGTCCTCAGGCTTTGTAGAGTGGTGCAACCGGGACACGTACAGCTGCGTCGTCGGTACTGCAGGACGTAGCAACATGTTAGAACCAGCCGGCGCCGTCCCACACTGGTTGCGATAAGTAGGCTTCTTCTTCTTTCTCTCCACCTTGATGAAGCCGTCCTCGTCGCATGTGTTCTTCGGTGGAACCTGCTGTTCGTGGTCCATCACAGCGCCTTTAGTCGCGCTAGATGCTAAGCGACTCTGCTTTCCCCCTTTTGGTTTTCCTGCGTGTCGTTTCGTTTGCGACACAGCAGTTTTCGTCTTGGCGACAGTTGTAGAATAAGTACGTACGGGGGTCGATGTATCTATCTCACGCGTCGCTTCCCCGGCAGGTACGACGCGATCAGCAGAACACGATGCAACGCTTGCATTCTTGGCAGTCGATGACGTAGATTCACTCGCCGACTGAAAACTGCAGACAGAAGCATTTTGTGCCCCGCGACATGAGTTTACATTGGAGCCTTCTGGTGACCCACTTGTCGGAATAGCGTTGCGCAACAACGCTACTTCGGCTCGCAATTCACCAATGGTGATATCCGATGACTCCAACTTGGACTTCATCTCAGCCTGGCTCACCTTCAGAGACGTGATGTCCTTCAGCAGCCTGGTGACGTCGACGTGGTCGAAAGTGACAGGAGGCAGCTTGTGCAGCTCCTTCGCCACAAAATCTGGCACGTCATCCGGATCGGTCCTCTTCAGCAGGTCGATGATGTCCTGCAGACTCTTCTGGCCTTAGGCATTCTCTACCAGTCAACCAAGGGTGGTGAAGAGATTAGATGGCAGGTGCTCAGTATGAGAGGAATAATTATATAAAGAACACTAAAAATATATCTTAATTAATTATAAATAGACTTTATACAAGCACATAAACAGGTTATAAACCAATAATACACATACATATGATTGTCTGTCAATAACTAAGGAACTTCATAGCGTCCATGAAGTATTGCATTTTTTCGTCTATGATTGCCTGCCAATAAATAAAGGAACTTCATAGGCGGGCTTACGTCAAAAGTAAAATAAATGGTTGGAAAGAGACAAAGACTATTATGTAGTGTAGTTACTTGAAATTATGAGTTTATAGAATCTTGTTTTCATTGCCATTAGATATCGATATTCATCATGTCTGTGAAGTTTTGCCAGCTAATTTAATTTCCTTAGCGGTGATTTAAATAGATCAGTCTTTAAGGCATGTTTGCATGGCACAAAATAAATACATAAACAATAATTGATGGAGAAGAAGTGTTTAACGAAAGCTTAATAGCTACTATTTACCGTAGCTTATCAAATACCAATCAAATTCCAACCAATCAACTTCGTACCAATCAAATTTAAACCTTATCCAATTGTAGTAAGAGTGATTATAGAAGAAAGCGTCTATTATTTCCTGAATTTATTGCCAATCTATTTTGAACCTTATTTGATTGCAATAAGGGTGATTATAGAATAACAAAAATCAGAATTTTCTACCTTAAAACATTAGTGTAGTCTACAATGCCGCCGATGCCCACCTCCACGATGGCTACGTCCACCTTCTCCTTCAGAAACACGTTGAAAGCCATCACGGTCAGGAACGCGAAGTACTTCGGCATGTCACCCTCGAATGCCTGGGAGGATGGTGTTTGTTTCACATTTTAATACAATAGCCATCACAAATATACGACTACCCACTGCTCGCGACTTCGTCCGCGTGCAATTTATTTTCTATATCCATAAGTTTGTTTTTTTGCAGTGGCGTGCACTCCATACATGCAAATAAGCTCTGCATACCCTGTAGTCTCATACATACATGCCCCTCGTAATGATAAATAACTTTAACGCAAGAAAAATCATGGTAATAACTATATTAATCTAACTTATTCGCTATCTCACTGTTTATAACGCGATTTACGCGCCATCTATTATTGTCATTTGAAACTAATTTCTTGAAGCGAGCGGCGACAACCGCGCAGGCAGCGCTCCCGGTGAGCATAAGCAGAACAACGCCGTGCTTATTTTTCAAACAACGCAACCCGTGATTACCCGTGTAGTACACAGCAATAGTGTGACCATAGAAATATAAAAAACAGGAGAAGTGGCATGGAGGCGTGTCTGTGTCCACGCGTTATGCGCACGCTGTGCCTTTACTCGCCAAATGGCCGTTTCCGCGAACTAGTACGCTTTCGACCGTGGTCACGATAAATTATAAAAATGCCGTGTTGTTCAGTGGTTTGCTGCAAAAACCGAAGTGATAATAAAAACTTCGTATCTCACGGAATCACTTACCATATGTAAGTAAAAGTATTTTACTGTATTTATCTTTAAAATCATAAAAAACAACAAATCGTAAAATATTTCTTTCTTTTACTACGTTATTTTTGTTTTCAAATATCGCAGCGGTTGTACTATTTTTGCAGCAAATACATTGCTCCTTAACCACTGTCTTAAGTATGTCGCTAAGCGACTGGACAAGCAATGTAAAAATAACAAAACGATACTTCATTTACGCGGAGCGTCGCATAGTACAGCCGCTGTGTCTTGCGGCGAGATAGTGATGAGGTTAAGATCCACTAAAGTAGGCTATCGATAATAATGTTGATTGCCCAACGAATATTATATTGCTATTATAGTTTATTTTTCAATTTGTCAACCGTTTTAGCCCGGTTGGAACACTTGAAAAGATGACGTTTAAGTACGGTTGGAAAACCTTTGAGAATGTAAAATAATCTTTTTTACTGTTTTTGATTATTTTACCTAGTTGAGAAATGCATAACCAACGGTCGTAAAGTAAGTTTATTTTTTTTTTTTTAGTTAGTTTAGTTTTTTGGAGTGTTTTTGGGTTTAAATTATCGCATCTTCGTGCTATTTCCTTACTTTTTTTTGGTTTTGGTATTTTACTTCCGCTAAAGTCTTTAACTATGCACCACAAGATTCGAATGCGTTGTAGTAATCGGTATGGTTCAGATAAAATATTAGTGATTTTTGCTTAAAATAAGTCAACATATTCATGCTATTTATTTGTTATGCATGAGTATGGCATGTGTTTGTTTTCATATATTTAACTATTTCTTAACTAAGGGTTTTTTTTTAATAACAAAAGCCTATTCGCCTGTTGCCTGCTACCTGCTTACTCATCGTGAGGTTAAGAAGTATAGACCGCGCGGAACTAGTTGACCGCGCCGGTATGTGAGCGGTGGGATGGAGGAGCGGGGGCGCATTACTCAGTACGTGCGTTGCGAACCGCCGCCTCACCCCTGTCTCAGCGGCCAACTAGTTCCTAGACTATAGACTATAGCTTAAGGTACTTATTATGTAAATGATAAATAAGTTCTTATAGTACCTTTTTAGCTTCCCAAAAGATACAAATACAAAAAAAGAATGAATTGATGCCACAGGAAGGCCACCTAACTGGTTCCCAACAAATTAGAGCACCATATGCTCAATTTACTTTAAGAAAACTCGAGCCTCTAAAGAAAACAGGCTTTTTGAATGGGCAATCCCAAAATTAAGAGTACCTACGTCAAGTACTGAACAAATACCTCCACTTTACAGGTCAGTCAGTAAACACATCATAACAGGGTTCAACAATTCCTATGGTTTCACAGCCTAAACCAACTTAACCGGATTGTTTTAATTTATCGATTCGTGTTTTTTTTTAATATACATTTTTTTTTAATTTAAAATATATAATACTTTCTGGACATATCATTTTTTATTTTATTTTCAGGACCCCAAATTTTTCTTGTACTAATAAATGGAAGTATCGATAACTTTCCGATTTAGTCAATCACTAGCGTATATGTAAAATAAATTGCTTTTTGCACAACACAATAATAGCGCCAGATGTTTTTGTGTGAGTAAGATGTACGGTGCATGGTAAATGCACGCTGTGTGTGACGAGTTAAGGTTTATAATTGATTGTGTAGTATGTTCTGATTTATGAATTGCAAGTGTGTGCGCGACTTTGTATCTATTGCTTTTAGTGAACTACATGTGTAGTAGTGGCGCGGTGGTGGGGCCAACCTAGCGACATCGGGTTCTGATACATTTTCAACTACCGGGCATATCTCCTTCTTTCATATATCTATGAGTGTGACAGTGTGCGTGAAAATGTATGCGTGTGTTTAATTTCTGGAAGCACTGCTTATTTTGCAACCCGTCCAAATTGAGAAGCCGTAAAAGCACCGCTTAGTTGTTGATTACAGAGGGTTGACTTTTTTAGTCGGATTGACCAAGATTAGTTCGTATTATTTTGTAATCGTAAAGTTTTTACACGCTTTTATTCAACTTGCAATGTTTGTTTTTTCGCCATATTGTTTTGATTTGATTGTTTTTCTTGGCGCTTGTGATTGACTGTATATTATTATGTAATTATTTTAATCATTTGTAAAAAATTGAACATTATACCTGTGAGACCTGTGCTGCCGAAGTGTGTTAAATAAATTAAAATCTGCCGCTTTTCGACGTTATATTTTGAGGAAAAAGTTAAATTCATTGTAAACGGAAGGTGTGAACCCGGGTTTTATTTAACTCAAAAAAAAAGGTAATAATGTCTCTCGTTATTTTCATAGAAAAGTTTTGTGATACCTAATTATTACCTACTGTCAAACATGTCGTGTATAACACAAACACATTGTATTTTATCCCTTGCTTTTTGTTTACAAATCAAGATAAAAATAATGTTTGGACCTTTATCGGATATTCAGATTAAAATATTTTAGATATTCGTTGTGGTCGCAAACAAACATCATGCGAAGCCAATGGCGCCGTGCGGTAAGAGTCAGTGTAATATTAGGGTTAGGGTAGGTGAGGTCGGGTAAAACAAACGGTCGGGAAAAAAAAACTTAGGTACTAGTTTCAGCTTGTTCAAGTTTTATTTTTTTATTGTAGACGTGCATACCCTGTCTGAAATCTCTGTGCACGCCACTGTTTTTTTGTATGTTTGAACGCGGTAATCTCTGGGACTGACAGTCAGATTTGAAAAATTATTTTTGCATTGATAGCCGAATTCTTAAGAAAGGCTATAGGTTATTTAACATCGCGCTAGGACCATAAGGAGCCGAGCTAAAAGAAAAAAAGTCAGAAAGAACGCTAAGCAAAAACGATGTGATTACTTCGTTTCCGTGACGGCGGCCGGGTCGGGGGAATTAGAAATTTCACGCGGATGAAGTTGCTGGCAGAAACTAGTTTTAACATAAAATATAGCATCGCATCGTCTACCCACGTTATTACCAGTCTATATTCATCATACAGTCGTCCGACGAGAGCCCAAACTGCTTACGTAGTTCGCCGAACTTCGTATGCAGCTCGGGCTTCGTCGGACGACTGTATGATGTACGAGTATAGGCCGTGCTATTACTATGCAGAATAGACAGTTTTTCTTTCATTAAGTTGACAGAGAACCAGCAACGTGTTGTGGAGGTCAGATATAACCAGTCGCTATATGTAAAATACTCGTATTCAGCTGCACCCAGTTAGACAAGGAGCCGACCCTAACATAGTTGGGAAAAAGCTAGGCAGATTGATTAATTTATTTTTGTAAGTTGACAGAGGACGTAGAGAAACATGAAAGGTTTGCGTGGACGGTACACCATCATAGCATTGATACCTACTTCCCAATATTTAGCTGATGTATAGACGAGGTCGAATAAACTGTCACCTTAGTCCCATCCAGCATATCATGGACCTGATGAAAATGTCTCGCGAACTGTTCCTCGGAGATTACGCGTCCGTCAAGACGGATGCGTTCGCGCACCGCCACGAGGTGCGGCGATGAGTAGAACCCTGTACGGAACCCGTGGTGACGGAGGATGGACTCGCACATCGCGCTTGTTGAACCCTGAAAATTGTGAAGAGGAGTTTTATTGAATGTAATGGGCCTTTTGTTAAAGTACAATCAAACATGAACCTTATTTTGTGAAACTTAAGATACATTATTTGCTTGAATGTTTTTGATACGAGGTAATTTGTTACACGCTACACACCGGCTTCTCTAGCATATTTGATTAGTTTTTTACGCTCGCTATTACCTACATACATATTATACAAGACCGTTATAAGGTTGTCATTTATTTAAATAACTGAAAACCTCTTAGCCGTTGTAGTACTCATTATTATGGACAACTTTTACTATGGGACCTGGACGAAACCTGAAATCGCAAAAAAAATATCTGCTGTTCCCTACTTTTTGACGAGTTAAGCGAACGTAAATGTAGGGAACAGCTTTTCTTAGCTTGCAACACAAATCACTATATTAGTTTAGCGGTAACCATTTTTTTAAAATAGTTCTGTCTTCAATTGATTATTACAAGTGGGCCTTAAGGACGCTGTTACAAATGGATAGTCAAATCATTACTTTTTTACACAAAAGCATGTTTATTAAATAAAAATGCTTTACAATTTGGCCAAAAAACATTTGAAGAATGTAAAGCATTTTATTTAATAAACATGCTTTTGTGTAAAAAAGTAATGATCGTGGTTTTTGTAAAAGACGACAGAAGGTTTTCTTTAGGACTGAGGAGGATAGGCAAAAGCGTCCCGTCTGCGATTGTCATTCATTAACCTTGGTTTTGAAGCCAATTTCAATTATGACTATTACTTTAATTGCAGAGGCCACTGGGTGGCCAATGGTCAGCAGTATCTAGTCATTAAAGGGTTCATTGATGGGATTGGGTTGGGTTGTTTTTTTTTTTTTATTCTCTACATGTATAAAACACTTTTCGTATTATGTGTGAACGCTTAGATCTTTTGCTCCACAATCTTATTAAACAACGCGTCGTTTCGCATCCTCGTCTTTAAGGATGTGGTGTAGACAATCAAACCGAACAACTTTTTCCATGGCACCAACATCGTAATCGCGAAAAAATAATCAGCCATCCCATACATTTACGTCAAGTACTTAGGTATTGAAGTTTTCTATGGCACAGTTGAAAATTTTTTCGCGATTACGATGTTGGTCCTATGGAGAAAGTTGTTCGGTTTGATGTTTTGTATCACACCCTGAAATATGACGAGGATGCAAAACGACACGTTACAGTTATAGTTAGCGTCAATAATATCGGGATAAACAGACTGTTCAAAATGACCTAAACAACTATGACAAACAACAATAACTCAATGACACAAGGAATGCTTCAGAATGAAGACAGTACACGACAACTGTCATTCTGACAAGAAATTTATCTAATTGTTTTCTTAGTTGTCGAGATCATTATGAATAGTCTGTTCGTCCCGATATTTTTGATTTTCTTTTTGTACTACATATAGGTACTTACTATACCTACTAATATTATAAATGCTAAAGATTGGATGGGTGTTTGTTACTCAATCAAGCCAGAACGGCTGAACAGATCTGGATGAAATTTGGCACAGAGATAGAATAAAGTCTGGAATAGCACATAGGCTACTTTTTTATCCCGGGAGTTTTCCCGGGATAAAAAAACGGTAGGTACGGTTCCCGTGGGATAATTTCAGACATCCACGCGGACGAAGCTGCTGGCAAAAGCTAGGGTAGGGTAGGGTAGAGGGGGTTATAATGCGGTTATCGTGCACCTTCATTTAATTAGAACATTTTTTCCGAACTATGCAGGGTCCGGGTGCTAATAACATTACAAAGAAACCAACTGTTGCCTATTGCCCGCGACTTCGTCTACGATCCAGGATGAAAAGTAGCCTATGTCCTCCTCCAGGTCATGGTCAACCCATGTTCGAAATTTCATTCAAATCCGTTCAGGCGTTTTAGCGTGAAAGCGTAACAAACAAACTCACTTTCGCATTTATATTATTACGTTAGGATTAGGATGTTAGTTAGGATTACCTTTCCTTTGGTCCCAGCTATGTGTATCACAGATAGTTCATCTAATTTTGTGAGGCTCACTCCAGTTCTCGACAAATAATATTCCATATCCACTAGGTTTGTGCATTTCTGAAATATTTGTTAGAAATTATGTTAATGACACAGCAGTACATAGTACTTATGTACCATGTACCAAGTATGATTGTAACGGTTTTATGGCGGAAGTGCAATAGGGATGATGACTAAAAATATTTTTTTGTCCGTCTTACACCTAGGTTATTAAAAAATATTGGACACGTATTTTTTAGTTTTTTAAGTACCTAATCAAAAGATTACAGCGATACATTTGAGTTAAAATATGGTATGACGTCACGCCTGGCTAGATTTTACACGTACAGTAGGCGCGCGATCTGAGTGCAGTCGGGGTATGAGGAGCGGGGCGGGTGCAACTCCCCCCGCCCGTCGACACCTCGCCGCGGCCGCCTGTAGTTTAATGCTGTGCTGACCTTGATGTGTCTCGCTCGCGCGCTTATCGATAGCGTTTTACTCAAAGGGATGGATTAATGGAAGATACCGTAGACCGATTTGTCATTGAGGTCGGCGATGCCAGTGATGATAGTTTACAATAATAAACTTGTTTGATTAAGAATTCCGGCTTTCCCACAGTTTTCTTAAAGTAGGGAATATATGCATGATATTTTCTTTTTTTTATACCATAGCTTGTAATAAAAATCTAGCGCAAATATAATAAATAAAATATGTTAAAATACTAACAGATACAAGCAGTTTGAACGTCCACTTTTTAGGTGTCAAAGAAAAATATCGAACTTTGTCACTGTCGCTAATTAGGTCACATCACTAGCGCATTCCTCAGAACTGCACTCAGATCGCGCGCCTACTGTAGAAGTGACGTAGCGAGCCCCCACTCCCCAACTTTATTGCGTGTTATCAAGGTAATTTTTTTAAAATAAGATTAAACAAAAAATACGTAAGTAAGTATCCAATATTTTTTTTATTATCTAGGTAACTGACGGACTAAATAGAACTTCTTTTTTTTTACCCAGGCATCATCCCTAATCTGATTTAAAGAAATGCACAATTTTTAGTCTTTTATTTTGGGAAGAGAAAAAACGCAAAATTAAATAAATGGACACTTGGTCGAAAAATTCTGAAAAAAATAAATAGGCAATCACTGGGGACCGCGCACTACGCACAGAAGTGAAAACTATGCATATCATGTCGCATTTCGGTGATGTATGTCGGCCCTACCAAAAATCGCTGAACGCGAATCAAAAACATTTTTTTTTATCAAATGCCATGCATTTCTTATGAAACATGATTATTTTGTCATGAGCTTGACAAGTTGCATCTCCCATACAGAAGTGAATTCACCGTAACAACATGCTGTAGGTAGGTATATATCGCCTCTATGCGGGAAAAGCGTGACATTTCGGAAAAGGTGTTTCTTTATTATTATTCGATAATTTAATATTCAATTGTAGAATATTTTGTTTATTTTAAAAGATTATTAGATAACTCATATAACGTAAAAACACATTAATTTACTTGTCATATTTTTTTTAAATTTTAATCGCGGCCTGTAAAATTGGATTTTTCGAGATAGCACATTTTTCTCGCAAAGATGCGATACCTACTTATCGTACTTTTCCATTTTGTGTATTGGATTGGTATATTGTTCAATGAATAGGTAATGATTTGAGTTTAAAAGAAACTATACAAACCATTCAGTTTCTTTTATTAAACTATAATTATGTTCTATTTAAAACAAAGTGCTTGAAAACGTTAATGTGAAATCTTGCTTATTCAATACAATAGCCTTCATGGGGTAATTAAAAATCTTGTATCATAATTATCGACTATCGTGTAGGTATATGAGTGGTATACTAAGTGCTGCTGATTCTTTTGAAGTAGCCTTATCAGATAGTAAGTAACCAAGTGGGCGTGAAGGGCCAATTTCGAAACTATGAGGAATATTGTAATGCTGAATGCAGTACAATCCTTGAGACGTCGATACCAGCTATGTATTGAAAACAATTAATGGTCACCATTTTGAACAATAGGTAGTTAACATAAGAAAAATAAAAAAAGTATTTTGTGAAAAATTGAGTTTGCCGGATGTCATTCAATCTGTCCAGCCTTTTCCTAACTATGTGGGGGTCGGCTAATCAGCTTCCAGTCTAACCGGATGCAGCTGAATAGGTACCAGAATTTACATGGAGTGACTGCCTGTCTGAACTCCACAACCCAGTAACTGAGTAATACGATACCCTTTGGTAAGACTGGTTGTCAGAGTTTCGGGCTTCGACGACCCGTAACGACTGTCAAAGACTGACAGCCGGGACCCTTTCCGAGGCACGGAGGAGTCTCGGTACCTATGTAAAGATGGTAACCCATCCACCGACCAACCCCGGCCTGATGTACCGACCCGTGCGGCTATTATTACTTAGCCACGAGGTCCCTCGTCATGTCATTACTTCCCAGAATTCGATCCTTCTTAGCGACACTATCGAATGGTGTAGATAATAATACAGTGTTTTTTTTTTTCAAAATCAACGGGTTCTAATCCTGGCTAGACATATTGATTTTTCAAAAATCCAATGATACAGTTTTAGTTTTCATCAAAATCGAGCCCGAGACTCCTTTGAGTATTTTTCGCTATTCCTCATAGTTTCGGATTTGGCCATCCACGCCCACTTGAAAAATTCACCCTGTATATCAACACATTTTTTATAGTAGGTACACATCGGTATACGTACAGGATCAAATTAAACTATATTCCATTTACAATAAGATAGACATGTGTGCATTACACACAGACACAAACCTTTTTTACAGTCCGTTCAACCGATGTAGACTTCTATTGCGTTGGTGGCATGAAATGGCAGCTGCAGTAAACAGTTGGTATTGTAACCGCTTTTTGCCTTTAATGCCATCCTTAAGCCTACGACATAGAAGTCCAAATTGGTTGAACGGACTGTAAAAAATGCTTGTTTATATGTCTAATCTTATTGTAAATGGAGGATAGTTAGCAAATCTCATCAGACGTATCAAAATCTAAACATGAGAATACAAAAAAAAAATTTTGATGACTTTTTTTTTGGGGTCAGCTGGTAGTTAGTGTCAGTTTTTTTTTGTTTGTTTTATCACACTTAGATGTCAATAGGTACCCATCATGTTGGAAGAGTTTCCCTAACTAATTTAATTTGACCCTGTTTAATGTAAAACAGGAGGAGTTTTACACAGTTTTATTTTGATACAGGTGATATATTTATTACCTAGTAGGTACATACAAGTGGTTTGATTTTTTATTTCTGTGTAAAAAATTGTTACCTACCTAACTGCAAAGATTAAAGACTGGTTGAATATGGAACATTGTTTTTTTTGACAACCCTAGCCTAAAACCCTCATTACCCCAGTTCTGAGTCTGTTCACCCCGAGCACGGGGTGAACCGGGTTTGACCAGTTTTTTACGATTTTCTCTGATTTTTGTTAATAAAACATTATACTTAACTATGTATTTTTTAATAAACTTTAGTCTCGGAACATTAAAAAAAAACCTTCAATCTTATTTTGTCAAGTTCTCATATATTAAAATTGTAAATAAAGTTCAAAAGTGACCCGCTTCACCCCATTTTACGGTACCTGTAGTAGAAAGTTGTATGTGCCTTTAAGATTATAGCATTCTAACAGCACCCAAGAAAAAGCACTGTCCTATACAGCGAACTCACATTTAATGCCAACTTACCTATCCTGTGTCACTAAGGGCCTGTTTCACGATGTCCAAATAAGCCGCTTCGTACCGAATAAATTCAAAAATGGAATAGAATTTGTATGAAATTATCTGCCAGGTAAGTAAGTTACTTAACACAATACTTAATACAACGATAAATTCTGTGATTTTAAAATTACTATAAAACCAAATGTTTATCTATATAAATAAAAAGAGAAATCCTGATCGACTAACTCATCAACGCTCAGCCCAAACCCTTGAACTTAGAAAGATGAAATTTTGCACAGAGGTTCTCTTTATAATGTAGACAAGGAATAAGGAAGGAATTCCCGTTAGTACGTTCCTGTGGGATATTTTCCGACATCCAAGCGGGCGAAGCCGCTGGCAACAGCTATTGGTTAAATCATTTGGATTTTCCGTATGTTTTATTTGACTATATTGTCTACTGCTGTACTAAAACCGAAACAAGTTTACCTGAAATTTCGATAGAAAAAAATTCCAAAGTAGCACCGTCTATTTTCTGTTTTATACGATTATACGTAAACAGTTCCTTACTATGCAGTCAAAGCTTTAAATCGAAGATATTTAAAGATGTCAAGAACTTTGAAGTTAAAAATTTATTTAAGTAGGTATAGGATTTTGTCATAAATCTACTTTTAAACGAAGCGTGTTTAGTTCCGCTGCGCGAGTTTTCTATCACGCGCGTCAAACTAGACAGCCATAACGCCATTTCACTCATATACAAATATAAATAATGATTCCACGCTTCGATGTACCTCTTAATAGGAACATAATTGTTGGTGGTGAAACAGGCCCTGAGAGTCAAAAAGTAAGTAACTATTTTTTTTATTATGTAATAAAAAAAATAATTAAATGTTCTCAAGAGCCAAAAGCCCAATTTTTTTTTTTGGATATGAAACTTAAATAATTCATGACATGCAGTGATGATGTAACCCACAGTGAAGTTAGGAGAACAGTGCAAGATATCACTAAAACATTTACCTTTGTAATCTGAGGTAGGGTGTTACTTACTTGTCCTGTTCTTATGTCTTTACGAATCTGTTCAATGGTGGCCTTATTTGATTGCAGCACATTTAACTTTCGGACAGCCTCCTGGAATACCATTATAATATTACATTATCTTAAATATTTAAGATAATATATAAATATACAGGGTGTGGCGTAAATAGTGGTCCAACGTGAAGGGGTCGATACACCGTATAATTAGCTATCACATACCACAATTTGAACCATTTTTCTCCAGTCTCAGAAGAAAATATTTTATATTATTATTTATTTATTTATTTAGGATCTCCAACAAAAGATGTACACAATACATGAAACATAAATAAAGGGAACATCAGGTATTAAGTAGGTGTACTCCTTATTTGAAAAATTTACACCTTGCTTTACTAATTTGGCTGTATTTTCTATAAATGACATTATTATTTAATTTTGTTTTTTGTTTATAACTGAGAAATGCATGTGATACCATATGCAAATGTAAAAAAAATTACTATTAAACAAGTTGTCAATAAAAAAAAAAATTGTATTCCGAGACCTAGGAAAAAATTTGGTGCAAATTGTGATATGTAATAGCTGAATATACGGTGTATCGATCCCTTAACGTTGGACCACTAATTACGCCACACCCTGTATATATCTCCTCGTTGGTCTAATGGTAGCAAGAGATACTGATGAGCATGAGGTCCTGGGTTCGATCCCAGATCGGGAAAAGTGTTTGAATATCCATCTGTCAAAGCGTCATTTTTTCGATAGCTAATTAATTAATCAATCCCAAACTAATAATAATAAAAAAAAAAAATTTTTTTTTAAGTCGGCGAGGCTGCTCTAGTCGCCCGGACATTCAAAGGGTTTAAGTTATACAAAATAGACTATGTTAGAAAAGTTTGTTTTGTGAGCAGCCTGTCGATATTTTATTAAGAAAATAATTAAAATATTGTCTATTCATATTCGTGACAAAAACAGCTCTGAAATTCTATTACTCTGTTAATTTTATGATTAAGTATATCCAATTATCTACATTAGGTAACCTTGCAGAATACAAATAAAATATGAATAGGTACAGACAGTAGTTATTATGATATTGTTACGAGTAATACAGTAATCAGAAACTTAAGCAGAATCACAAATGTTTCGCATTCCTAGCTGAACTGAACTACACCGCTGGCAACCCACTATTTACATGACGAGTGTAAGCTTCTAGAAAGTTCGAGGCCATAATTCGAGAACATTCTAGTACTTACAGGAATGATCAAGAATGCTGCAAAACTTAACCATCTAGAACATTCTGGAAGGGTTTAGAATGTTATAGAAAAATCTGTCACAAATCGACGTACCATGTAGTTCTGCTACTCGATAACAGATGGTATTAGCATCTACGTAACTATATTATATATAATTAAAATATACAGTCTTATTAAGGGGTATTGTTTTACCCAGTAACTGGGTTGTAAAGGTCAGATAGATAAAATACTGGTATTCAGCTGCATCCGGTTAGACTGGAAGCCGATCCCAACATGTTTGGAAAAGTCTAGGTCGATGATGATGATGAGATATTATCTGTAGGTACTATTTTTTGCATATTTATTAATTAGAATAACATAAGTAGGTACTTACTGACTTACTCAGTTTTAATAGATCAAGAACTACAACTAACTATCATCATTCTCCTGCTCTTATCCCAATTTATTTGGGGTTGGCGCAACATGTCTTTTCTTCCATACTTCTCTACTAGTCGTCATCTCAGTAGGCACTCCCTTTCTAGCCATATCTTCTTTCACGCAGTCCATCTATCGTTTATTTGGTCTTCCACTACTCGAATAGCCATCCATATTCATACACAAAACCTCACAACATATTCCTCATTCCTCCGCATCACATGCGCACACCATGACAAACGGATTTACAGAACTATGAATAAGCATAATATAAAATTGCAATGGTTTACCTTAATACTTATATCAAATTGATAAGTCATTTTATTATAAATATGTGGTTTAATAACATTTTAAAAAGAAAAGGTTGACCAGAAGAGTTAGAGATCAAATCAAATTAAAACTTATCTACAATTTTATTATTACTGTAGGTTTAATAAAGGATTCCTATTTTGCTCACACATGTATACACACACACAAGAATAAAAACGTGCATGCAGGATAACATTAAAAAAATACAGGTTCAGACATCTTTGCCACATAATAAGGAGAGCGAATATGAATAAATAAGATTGTTAATAATTTTGGTAGTCAAGTACAAATATAAAATGCTATCCACTACAGAAGTCAATGTTTACAGACCTTAGGCTAATTACAGATGGACAAACAAAATTATAGTCACAATCTTCCTGTAGGATTCGCATAGATAGGTACTTAAATATAATAGATACTTAATACTAAAGCCTATGAAATAACGTAAACTTGAGAAACTAATGTTCCAACCAGTTACTTTCTAAAATACAGTACCTATGATGTGGCAATACTTCCAATAACAGTTGAAAGTTTGTTACAACTATAAACAGAACCTATGCAATCAATGCACTATCAAACAAATTAATAAAATAAAAAAAAATACTGTCGCAACTCGTACCTCGTAACTTGTCTTTGTCGAACACATCCTTACAGCTAGACTACTGACTAAACAACTACGGAATATGTGGACGCTGTTCATCAGTGCGTCACCCGTCGAATTGACGGCTCAACAACGCAATTTTATTGGAAATAAATGAAGAAACCGTGACCTCGTCGCGATCGACGAGCGAGTAACATGGCGTTTCTTTAGGTCTGCTGTTATTTATCGATGAGGCATACGACATCTGACCCTCATACCGGCTATTTATTGTCATAACATCAAACCGAACACAGCCGGTAATTAGAGTTAATCGCTTCCTAGAACAAAACAAATATTATGTAAACATAACCTCACAAAAACATGTGGAATTGACAATTGACACATGACATATTGGAACGGCTGCATTCCTAATTAGAAATAATCGCTCACAGCGCTCACACTACGAATAAGATTCGTAGCGCTCGTTTCACATCAATATTTGGAGCTCAGAACGGTACAGCGAATTACTCTTCGCTGATGGTACGGTTCGCCGAAGTCACTCTTAGTCGACGGTTGGTTCCACGAATAAATCCATCGCCGATAGAACTATTCGCCGAAAACACCGTTCATCGATGGTCGCTTCAGCTACATCACCCTTTACCGTTGGAACGGGTCGCCGAAATGCTTCAAACACAAATAATTTCACATTAGCTTCCTGGTGTAGGTCTTATCATAACATTCAGTGATTTCCTCTTTAGGATATGCACAATATTAGTCATTTTGCGGTGTATGGTTGACATATGACAAAACAAAACATTTCGTGCATATAATTATCATTTAAGCATTGTTGAGCTAATAGTGGATAGATTTTCTTACCACCTAAATAAAAAAAATAAAGACAAATATTGTTGGAGGTATACAAGAAACAGTTCCAGTGTTTGTGGTGTAGGTAAGTGTTATAACTTTATTGCACCCTCATGGTCACACAATTGTCAGTCAGAATCACGATCATGCCATTCGGCATGCCGTTCATGGCAGACCATTATGATAAGACCTACATCAGGAAGCTAATGTGAAATTATTTGTGTTTGAAGTATTTCGGCGACCCGTTCCAACGGTAAAGGGTGTTGTAGCTAAAGCGACCATCGATGAACGGTGTTTTCGGCGAATAGTTCTATCGGCGATGGATTTATTCGTGGAACCAACCGTCGACTAAGAGTGACTTCGGCGAACCGTACCATCGGCGAAGAGTGATTCGCTATACCGTTCTGAGCTCCAATATTTGCCTTCCGATTCACGATTCACGATCACGATCACGATTCTGACAGCTGAGTGCTGTCAACAATTCGGAACGCTCATGAACGCGCTCACAGTGCTCGCTCAACGTCAAAACTAATGGCACCTCTTCGCAATCGGCGATCATATACGATTATCTGGAAAACCAAACCAAACCACTGAACGGATTTCAATAAAATTTGGCATGGAGATCTACAGATGGCATCCTGGGGAAGGACATAGGCTACTCTTTGTCTCAAAAATAGTCCTAAAGGGGATGAAAGTGAAGAGGCGCCATTAAACTCATGGTTGGATTTGGTTGGATTACAGACAGCATGATTACAGTATTTCTTTGGAATACTTTGGAACGTACCAAATGACAGTACACTCCTACCAACTTATCTGTGAAATGGCGAAAATTGGAACTACGGCCGTCATGTTGAAATTTCTTTCGATTGTGCCGACGCATGTCATTCGATTGTGTCGACGCATCGACGGTGCCGCCTCTTTTAGTTCACAGATAAGTTGGTAGGACTGTAACAATGAGCCACTGACGGCTATTAAATTACGCAATGAGCTCAGCTGAGCTGCTCATGTCAAAACGATCAGAAACGGAATCGATGATTTTTATGTTGTTTAATGACTTAATGTATGACTTCATTCATTTATGATATGAGCATCTGTAACTTTTGGTACCTTTGTATAAAGCGTAAATTCTGCTTCTTTTGATGAGAGTACGCACGGCTACAGATCAAGCCATACATTTCCAGTATAAGCTGATCTCGCATTGTAGGTATAGAATGTCCTTTCAATGAGCGGTCAGTGGAAAACTGGAAATGTATAGCTTGATGTGTAGCCGTGTGTACAGGCGATCAAAATGTTGTTGAAGAAAGAAGGGTTAAATTATAGGTAGGTAAGTACGAGACTAAACCAAGACCTAGACCCGCTCGAAATTTTTTTCGGCCCAATCCGGCTTCAGCGAGGCAATAGCAGAGAACCAATCCCAATATAGTTCTAGAGGGCTTTTTCAAAATTATTTCTCAGCAATATGTTAAAGAACTCCCCTTCCAGTAACTGTCAGGAAGATCTATGCAATTTGCTATTGAAAGGAAACAACTCACAGAAACATAGCAATCGAAGATCAACCAAATATACCTATGTACCCAGAGTCCTCAGTAATGGCAACACTAGCTGGACGGTCAGGGGCCGTACTATGACGTGAAAAACCATTGACTAACTTTTGAAATCATTGTGAAAAACATATTGAATCCATCATGGATCCGTTGAGAAAAAAGGATGGAGTTATTGGTCGTACATAGCTCCGTCTCTCTCTCACACTGGAACCGTTCAACTTCTGCCCTGCTATAAGAGCTCATAATAAGCCCCCAGGTCGACTACTGATTTGACCTGCCGACAGAAAATGCTGTCACTTACATAGCAGGATACTTTGTATTTATATTTTAAAAAGGCACGAGTATCCCGAACTTATCACGTATTTGAAAAATACCCCAGACATGACATTGACATACCTACAGAATTCCTGCATGTTCACCCCCCATACATGGACCTAATAATGTAATGGTTCACCCTGTTCACCACTTTAGAGCTTTTAATAAAAAAACGTCCGTCTACGGTCTTAAAGTGCCACCTGAAACCTTTTAAATACCTACTCAATTATTTTTGTCTATGTTTGATAAACTCCTTGGTGGATTGCAGTGCATTGTTTTTGATTGTAAGAAAAATAAGTTACTGTTGTCGATTTGACAGTCTTATCGTCTAATTGTGGTCTAATCTTTTCGTCTGTACTTTTCGTAAATAATTTTCAAAGAGTGTAAAACCACTGCAAACTATATTCATTGATTTGTATCACAAAGAGCATACTACTTACATAAAAATAATATCTTCTGACTTTACTTTTTACAAGAGTTTATAATAAACATTCCTCGTCAAATATGACTGAAACAGATGCCACAAAACGACCGCTGGAAATGCCCACACATTTTTTACCTCGGCTTGAGAGAGCGCGGGTCTATCTAATGATGAAGGTTTTATCTATACCTTTAAATAAAAAGAGAAGTCCTGACTTCTGACTGACTGGCTGACTGACTCATCAACGCCCAGCCCAAACCTTTGAACCTAGAAAGCTGAAATTGTGCACAGAGGTTCCCTTATAATGTAGACAAGGATGTCCCGGTACTACGTTCCCTTGGGATATTTTCTGGTATCCACGCGGGCGAAGCCGCGCGCGAAGTGCTAGTAGAAAAATTTAAAAATTCTACTAATGTATCAGAAATAAACTGTTAACAATAGTATTAACGGCGATAGTATATTTCTGTCTTTATAGTATCGCCCTACTATTATTTCTACTGTCTGTCTGTCTGTCTATTAACTTTTCACGCCTAAACCACTGAACCCATTGCTAGGGACTTTTAGAAGAACATAGGCTACTTTTACCCTGCATCGCAGTTGAAGTTGTGGGTACATAAAAAAAACAAAAGTCCGACGCCAAAACTAAAATTGTTTCCAGGATATGGTCAGGGATGTCGTCATACATCTGCCAAAAGATCATCTCAAACATATGAAGATTTTTGCGAACCGTCACCTGCGTACCGTTGAGGCTTCGCGATTTGTGTTGCTTGTTGAACCAGGACTCGATATAGGTAAACTTATTTTAGATCATCCTCACCTACCCTTTCCAGCTCAAAATACATACCTACCTATAGGTTAGGCCCTGCCCTGCAATGATGATAAATGATGATGATTATGTTTTCGAGAGCAGTGATGGCCCACTGGGAACTGCGAGTTGTAGGTACGAGTAGTTTCGAACCCTGACAGTCGCTTTATTATGTCTACCTAAATGATTTAACACCACCGCCACCACTGCTCACCACCACCACCACCACCACCACCACCACCGAGTAGCAGAACTACACGATACGTGCGTCGATTCGTGACAGATTTTTCTAGAACATTCTAAACGCTTCCAGAATGTTCTAGATGGTCAAGTGTCGTTTTGCAGCATTCTAGATCATTCCTGTAAGTATTAGTCTCGAATTGTGGCCTCGAAGTTTCGAGAAGCTTACACTCGTCATATAAATAGAGGGTTGCCAGCGGTGTATGGGAGTTCAGCTAGGAATGCGATACAGTGAACCAACAGTGAACTAACAGTGAGCTACAAGTGATTCTGCTTAAAGTTTCTGATTACTGTATTTGTGATTATTTAAATATAGTGTGTTTTTGGTGTAAATTGGTATAAATTTATTTATCCCGAACCCCAGCTCGTAACAATACCTTAACCAAAACACAGTGCATCAGGAAGCAAAAATCTGGGCAGAACGTTACAGAGAGCACGCCTACAGAATCATCCAAATCCTTTGGCGAAAGCACTTACAAAGCCGGATCATAAAAGGCGGCTGAAAAGGTTAGCTGTAATAGACCTTGCCAATGCTGACTAGGACACGCTGCCATGAAATAATATATAGCGAAAAATCTCGCTGAAGAAACCACTCTGCACTATCAAATCCAACAAAAATCTGCTCATAGTCCAGGGACTGATCGCAGCCGCAGCAGAAAAAAAAAACTTTTATTTATTACTTAGGCTGTTTTATGGGAATTTCTTGTGTTACGCAATTAGGGAGCAGGAGAATTCCCCTTTCCAATTTTACCCAAAGCACTATTAAGTAGGTAGGTACTGAAATTAAGTAGGTACCGGATTTAATTGACTTATGCCCGTTTTCACCAACCCAAGGTGAAAATCCAACAGTGCAATAATATTTAGGGATTCATGGTGTCACTTAGGATTGGTGAAAGCGGGCGTTACACTGCTGGTTTATCGTTTCTCTATGTCTTAGAGAGACGATAAACCAGCAGTTGTGCCCCTCCCACGACAGCTAACTCTAGAAGAGAGAAGCTCTTCAAATCAATTATTTTATCATTTCCAGTTAATATAATAAATGAATCATTTTCTTATTATTAGATATCAAATCTGTGGCGAAACTCCTAATGAAAGATTTCGGTTGCTATGCTATAACACGTCGCTGCGTGATGGATCGCTACGAAAAAGTAATGTCCGTTGCACAATTAATCGATAAGTAATGATTAAATGATATTGTGGTAATCGTATGAGTAATCGATTAGTAACACTTGAATGTCTTGCACAGCACGATAACTACGTTCCTGGTTGTGTGGACCCAGCTTTGATGTCAGAAATAACTAAATCGTTTACTCAGAGGGAACCCGTACCCCAAGTTGGATGGTTGATGTTTGGTAATCCTTTCCTACTCTTGTCATCATCACCATAATATCAACCTAATTACAAAGAGGCTTTTTTATAGGACCACGGTATTTAGCTCCATTCTAATCTAGGTTACCTTGAAAACAAGATTTTTGCCCATACTGTATTAGGTAATAAGTAGTAATTCGGCGGCATGATAGACCAGCCAGCCTTTGCTCTACAATAGGGTATAGCAGAAGACTTGGGAGGATCGTAAACAGAAACAATATTGTCTTCATCGCCTGACTCTAGATCACCCGTGCACATTGCGCGAGGCTCGTTGTCTTCAGCAAGATGCCATCCTGCCCACCGTGACTTTGGTGCTGATGAAGACGCCTCCGATTGCGGCTAAAGCCGTCAGCAACCACACTCCACCTCGGAACTTCTTCCAGCAAGACTTCGAGGGGCTCAAATATGCGTACAAAGCTACGGCAAAGGTTCCAGAATACTTACTTTTTTTTATATTATTAAGTCCCTTGGTGATAAGACTGTATTTTATAAAGTGTAGATAGAGGTACATATTGTACTTGAGTTAAGATTGTGGTTATACACCACTCGTTGTCAGTCTTTTGGGCTTCTGACGACCCGTAACGACATCAAAGATCCACAAATGACAGCCGGGACGTGCATTCCGAGGCACGGAGGGGCATGTACAGATGATCTGCATACATCCATGGACCAACCGTGGCAATTTTATTATGTTTCAATGCTTGGGATGCAAGGAAGGAAAAGGAAGAGAAGTAGCAAGTTTTTGACAATTATGGGCTCACCCTGGGACTTCGGGTAATAGGTAGTACCGACGTGAAGTTAAATGTTTCATGTGTTTTCTACAGGAAGTATATGTCACTCCTGCAGATAGCCTAGACTCTATAACGATGAAGTGCTTCAACGCAGTGCGCGCCTTCAACGAAGGGCACCAAGGCATCAAGCAGGGCTTCAATGCAACTGGGGCTCCAGCGGTGTACCGGGTGCTGCTTCTCGGTCCTCGGGGCTCCGGCCGCAGTACCCAAGCCATCGCCCTTGCTAAGCATTTTGGATTGGTTTTCGGTATGTAGAAGTTTGAGCTGATTGTAAAAACGGTATTGCGTAACCTCCGTGCCGTTGCGCATCGCTTTACAAAACAAAAAAGGCCAGTGCACGACCATTTTGAATTCATTTGGGAAAAAGTTTAGCCTTCGGGAAAGCAGTTAAGTTGGGACACTTATCAAGAAGGAAACTAGTGTAAACATATAAGGTATCATTTTTCGCTGCACCTTCGAGTAATCCCCAAAAAGCGAGACTGAGCCTGTCCCGCACGGGGTACTTTTAATTTTGGTCTAAAAATTGGCACGTTCCGCCGAAGTCGGGACGCCTGGCAACGCTGCCGCTGGTGCGAGGGAAAATATATGAAAGTGAAATTTTGCTATATGTTGCGCACCACACCGACTGTCCTCCAAATCGTTCCGCAGCCCACCGACTGTCCTCCAAGCAGTTTCTTCGGAAATAATAATATAGGCGTGATGCTTTCGATCAATAATAATGCTATTATTGATCAATACCTAATAGTACCTTCTATTATTGCTCGAAGCGTGATGCCATATTATGCTGTCCAGTTTTGCCTAGACTATTTTCCGTTCGCAGTACATTTCGACGAGATTTACAAAGAGGCTTCGGCTAAGGACGATGATATTGGAGAAAAGATCCGTAAGTATAAGACCAGCATCACGCTAAGGGGAGAGGTTGTCAAGAAACGACTGCAGAAGAAGGTATGCTGTTGTTTTTTGTAAGCATAATAATTAAGAAAGAAAATTGCGTTTATTAAATTGGCATAGTCGGTAATAATCGAGACAAATTTTGTCGCACTCTTCTCGCTAAGATAATCTTACGTTTTTCATTAGCTATGGATAATGTAATAGGGATGATGCATTGACTCTTGGGGGAAAAAAAAGAAATTGTATTTAGTAAAAAAATATTAAATACGTATTTTTTGCTTTATTATGATAACGCGAGATTTATTTGAGAAAAAAATCACAAGTCTGGAGATATGAAACATATGCTCACATTTTTAGTCAGATTAGACAGAATTTTTTGACCTCACCTGACCTAAGTACCTGTAGTAATAGACAAATTTTTCGAACACATGAACAAATGGATTAGCAATTTTCTTCAAAATGATTGATAATGATGATTCAGGTAGAATTTTTTGAACTCACCTAACCTAAGTAGGTAACCTCATCTGACTAAAAATGTGAGCATAGGAAATTTCAAAATGTTCCATATCTCCAGACTTATGATTTTTTAGAGTTCCGTACCTCAAAAGGAAAAAAAGAAACCCGGAACGGAATTCATTTATTTACTTTACCCGTCCGTGTTTGGGCCACAGAAATTCATATGTGTATGTACATACAGACGCCAGCAGGTCAAGCCACTCGAAACTGTCTTTTCCCAATCAAACTTGAACCTAATATTAGGTCTTTACCTATGAAATTGCCGTTCTGCAGTAGGTACTGGCCATTTCAAATCAAAATAATTTTTGTTTGGCTAAGAATTCTAATTTCAAATTAATTTTATTTTAAAAACATGGATTTTTTTTTCCAAAAGTAGTCATTTGTTTTTTGATTAGTGTTACATTTTCATCGCATTTCAATCTTTTCCGTCATCATGGATACGTTAAAAATTCGAGTAATTATGGAATATGAGTACCGTCGTGGCAGCAACGCGGCACAAGCGGCACGCAACATCAACGACGTTTACGGAGCTAACACTACAAACCAACGCACCACTTGTTATTGGTTTGCTCGCTTCCGTTCTGGAAATTTCGACCTGAAAAATTAACCTCGCGGTCGTCCGAAGGCTTTGGTCGACAATGACGAATTAAAGGCGATTGTGGAAGCTGATGATACACAATCTACGGCTGAATTAGCAGCAGCTTTCAACGTTAGCGTCAAAACAATATTGGTCCATTTGCGTCAAATTGGCAAGGTAAAAAAGCTTGACAAATGGGTGCCCCACGAACTCGAATGATCGCCAGCGCGAAGTACGCGTCGAGACGTGCCTTGCACTGCTCAACAGACACACAAATGAAGGAATTTTGAACCGCATTGTTACCTGCGATGAAAAATGGATTCCGTTTGAAAACCGCAAGCGCTCAGCAAGTTGGTTGGATCCTGGTTCAGCACCTAAACAATGCCCTAAACGAAAACTTACCCCTAGAAAAGTGATGGTCACTGTTTGGTGGTCTAGCGCCGGTGTGATTCATCACAGCTTCTTACCAAACGGAGTGAGCATTACTTCATATGTGTACTGTGAAGAATTGAACACAATGATGGAGAAGCTGGCACATCTCCAACCAGCATTGGTCAATCGCTCGTCTCCGCTGCTCCTGCACGATAACGCGCGACCTCATACTGCACAGCAGACGGTCTCCAAGTTGCAAGAACTGGGGTTGGAAGCTCTCCGTCATCCGCCCTACTCACCAGACCTTGCGCCTACAGACTACTACTTTTTCCAGAATTTGGATAACTTCTTGGCGGGAAAAAAATTCAATACCCGAGAGGCAGTACAAAATGCCTTTGAAGAATTTGTTGCCTCCCGTCCAGCTGATTTCTTTAAGAAGGGCATCAATAAACTGCCACTGCGTTGGCAAAGATGCATAGATTGCATGGGTGATTACTTCGATTAATACAAATAAAAACTGCATGAAAAAAATTCGTTTAAATTTTTTCATACAAAACGGCAATTTCATAGGTAAAGACCTATTACTTTAGGGATAAAGATGAAAATCTATTAAAGAAATTTGACAGATTGTAGTAGCTTGACTTGCTGGCGTCTGTACCAAATTTCAACTAAATCGGTCCCTTTAGATTCGGAGCAAATTGGCTGTGACAGACGGACAGACAGACACACGAGTGATCCTATAAGGGTTTCGTTTTTTTCTATTGAGGTACGGAACCCTAAAAAAGAAAAAAATACGTGTCCAATATTTTATTTATTTAAATCAGATCAGCCATACCTACTCAACCTTTTTTTTTGTTGGGCCATTTTCAGATTTTATCTGTATCCCGCGGGCCGCTACATAAATCACAACATGTTATTTAGGTGTTAATGAAAAAACCTATTATGTACGTTTAATAGTTTATTTAAATTTTTGTGAGAACGATGACTCAAAATGGAGGGACCAAATGGATACGCTGATCGGAGGAGTATCCTACCTATATAGGTAGTATTTCAATACCTTAATTCTACTTTAGAAATATGAAATTTGATTGTCCCTAACATGAATCTTTTGAGAAATATCAACCATAAACGTTTGTCCCTCCATCTTGACGATTCAACAATTTGGTCAAACATGTTAATGGATAGTTTTTTTTTTGTTTTTCGAAGTATTCATATTTAGTACGTATTTTCTACCTTTAGATTATGCAAACGTTTTACGTTAAAAATAAACTTAAAAAAGTAATAAATATTTTTTATACTTATTTGGAAACAAGGTGAAATTGACATATCTGTACCCAAATTATGAACAACATTCACAATGAAACCAACCCAAATAACGCGAATAAATAATCAGCTGTTTCAAACAAAAATTAAAGCCTAATATATCCTTTCAAACATCAAAAGAAATAAAAGCACCTTGTTTTCTAATTGCTAAATTGCTAAAGAGCCGGAAGTCATGGGCCTTTGCCAAGCAGTGGGATGATGCAGGGTTACAGTAACAGTAAACTTGTCAATGGTTACCTGAAAGACCTTTGGGAGATACAGGGTGTACTTAATTTAATTTATATATAATAATAACTGAAAGACCTTTTTTTTGTGGATGTGAGATATCATCAAATGACTTCTCCCGCTCTGGGCGGCGCGGGCGGGCATGTCAGACTTTCACTGACTAAAACCCACCCGTGTTCCTTCAGTTGCCTGTGCCAGGGCCACGGTATCTCTTTCGAACAACCAGCAACCCCGGCGATAACTGAAAGACCTGAGTCGCGAAGAAAATTAAGGAAAAAAATCGGAGGTTCCATATATATGTTTATACATGTCATGGACAGAATGTTTAGAACAGCTGATTTTTTTCCAGCGAATTCGAATTCAGTTATTTAAATTAGGTACACCCTGGTGTACCTAATTTAAATAACTGAAAGACCTAAATCGCGAAGAAAATTGGAGATACAGGTATCTCCCAAAGGTTGACCTGAAAGAAATTGCTGCTGAGCAGCAATTTGCACCATCCCACTGCTGGGCAAAGGCCCATGACTTCCGGCTCTTTAGCAGTTTAGCAATTAGAAAACAAGGTGCTTTTATTTCTTTTGATGTTTGAAACAGCTGATTATTAATTCGCGTTATTTGGGTTGGTTTCATTGTGAAAGTTGTTCATAATTTGGGTACAGATATTAGGTTTGGGAAAAAGTCTTTTCGCATTATAGTATGTATGAACTTAAAATAAAATCTCTTTGGCTATACTATTTGTATCTGGCTGGTTTTCCATTCCAAATTCAAATTAGGAAAATGTGTGATTTTTATTTGTTTTTCGTTCTGTCAAGATGAGTGAATCTAATGAAGAAATTAGATACATTTTAAAATTTTACTACAAAAAAGGTAAAAATGCAACGGAAGCCGCGAAAAAAATTTGCGATGTTTATGGCCCCAGTGCAGTGTCTGTGAGAGTAACACAAATTTGGTTTAAGCGTTTTCAATCCGGAAATTTTGATGTCAAAGATGCACGTCCCTCTGGTCGCCCTATTACGGATAAAATGGATGCATATGCAGATCGGCATATCAGTAGTTACGACGTAGCTGAAGAACTGGGAATTGACCACAAAACAGTTTTGGCGCATTTGAAAAAAACTGGGCACCTACACAAAAAAGCTCGATATTTGGGTACCTCACGAGCTCACTGAAAGAAACCTATTGAACCGTGTACTCATTTGTGATTCTTTATTACGACGTAATGAAACCGAACCATTTTTGAAGAATCTGATAACTGGTGATGAAAAGTGGATCACGTACGACAAGAACGTGAGAAAAAGGTCGTGGTCAAAGGCCGGTCAGGCTTCACAGACTGTGGCGAAACCCGGGTTAACTCGCAACAAGGTGATGCTGTGTGTGTGGTGGGATTGGAAGGGATTCATTGGATTCATTATGAGCTGTTACCACCAGGCAGGACCATCGATTCTGAACTCTACTGGTGGTTTTACATCATGATAACGCTAGACCTTACACATCTTTAGCCACTCAGCAAAAATTAAGAGAGTTTGGCTGGGAGGTGTTAATGCATCCGCCGTATAGTCCTGACCTTGCACCTTCAGATTTCCACCTGTTTCGGTCTCTTCAGAATTCTTTAGGCAGTGTCAGGTTAACATCACGAGAGGACTGCCAAAACCACTTGTCGCCGTATTTTGATCAGAAGTCCCAAAATTTCTATAGCAATGGGATCATGTCCCTACCTACAAGATGGCAAAAAGTTATCGAACAAAATGGTACCTATATACTTTAGATAAATTTAAATAATGTACCTATATTAAAAAATGTTTTGAATTTTCTTAAAAAATGCGAAGAAACTTTTTCCCCAACTATTATGTCAATTTCACCTTGTTTACAAATAAGTATAAAAAATATTTATTACTTTTTTTAAGTTTATTTTTAACATAAAACATTTGCATAATCTAAAGGTAGAAAATAGGTACTAAATATGAACACAAACAAAAAAAAACTATCCATTAACATGTTTGATCAAATTGTTGAATCGTCAAGATGGAGGGACCAACGTTTATGGTTGATATTTCTCAAACGATACATGTTAGGGACAATCAAATTTCATATTTCTAAAGTAGAATTGAGGTATTGAAATACTATATAGGTAGGATACTCCTCCGATCAGCGTATCCATTTGGTCCCTCCATCTTGATGTCAAGATGGAGGGACCAAGGATTTTATTAAATAACTACGTATACATTGAGGTAGCTAAAATTATTGCATAGGTAGCAAATAGTAGATTTATAATATTAAACTTTTATGTAGGCTGATTTGCGATCCAAGACTTGGTCCCTTCATCTTGACGCTCACGAATTTGAAGCTACAACGGGTGGGCCCTTCTTTCATATATCTATGGGTGGGCCACTTTCGAAAGCCTGGCGGGCCGCAGTTTGAGTATAGCTGATCTAGATGACGGACAAAAAGTATGTTTAGTCATCATTCATCATCCATAATGTAATTGTAAGACTTGTAACCAGGACTGCATTGATCATGGTTGGGTGATGGTCGGCTACCCAACGGGCGGAAACGACTTCGAATTGCTGGACGCAACGTCTACTCCCCCAAACCGGTGAGTGAAATGATTCATTTAGGTACCTACACAAGGAGAGATTCTCGCCTCAAACAAATGGTGATATCGAAAGAAGATAAAAAGTGATACAGTAGGTAGGTACAGGCAACCGCACATCAGTGATAACACTCGTACTATGAGAATTGCTCTTACTAATCTTAATGTCTTAGTATAAAAAAAAAAGTTCTGACTGACTGACTCATCAACGCCCAGCCCAAATCTGGACCTAGAAAGCTGAAATTTTGCCCAGAGGTTCCCTTTATAATGTAGACAAGGTGGAAGGATTTTTGTTCCCGTGGAATATTTTCCGACCATTCACGAGGGCGAAGCCGCGCGGGAAGTGCTAGTATGACATAAATGTGCTATCAATGTTACATTGTTATCAGTGATGCAGGGTTGTGCGATGCAGGGGGGAACTAGCGGTGCCGATGCCGCGCCGCTCGGTCCACGCCAGTCACATCTCTCGTGTCTCCGCTGCGCACCGCCGCCGCCGCCGCCGACCTCGCCAGCTTGTGAGGCACTGCTCACATCTCTGCTTTGCTCGCGCTAAGCAAATATGAAACATCTCCTCTCTTCTCTGGTCAACCGTATCCACGAAAGCTAAGCTAACATGTAAATAACGAAATCCTATTGGTTGTTTCCAACACATCTCTCCTCTCGTCTCGTCTCCGCTTTGGTGGAGTCCGGGCCTTAGGTATGTCGACAGGTAGCTTTTGTGTAAATGAGGCATAACTTGTTGCGACACAGTGACACAATTAAAACGTGATAAAAATGCACTTTTTACCCAATTTAATTTGCTGTCGACACCGAGCTAAATTATTTCGCTGTACTTGCATCCGTCAGACACTCAGACCAATAAGACGAGTACCTACCTACCTACAACTTGCATTTTCGTTTTGTTCACAGTTAGTCTTGCTCTAATTTAAATCACTTTCTAAATGAAAGTCGTGTAAATGTAATGTACCTAAAGTGACTCTGAGCTAGCCGATAGCGGTACTATTACACTACGTTTCCAGTGATACACTACGTTCAGAACATCGTGTGGGAGTTAGAATAGAATAAAATAGAATATAATGCATTTATTTGTCAGAATTTTGTACAAAGCTGTTATGTGTATTACGATCATAATATTCTGCCGTTTCCGGCGTACAAATATGGTTTGTCAAATTATGGGTCATCATTACATTAAAATTACATTATTATTCATTAGAATTAGAATTACAAATAATATAAATAAATTGAACAATAGTTGTAAAAGAGATTAATTATACATACGAGTCAAAATTGAATGATGTCAAGGAGATAAAGTCTGCTTAGTAGGCAATAATGAACAAATGTTTAAGTAAATTTTTCAGTCATAAAATCTTCAGTCGAGTAATAACATTTGCCTATAAGAAAGTTAAATAATTTACATTTAAATGTTCCGAGGCTGAGAGTTTTGAAGCAATTTAATTCTTCGCCTAGGAACTTTGCGGCTGGGTCTGGATACAACATCATTAAACAAGTCAAATTCATGTTTGTTTTGGTGTACATACCTACAAAGATACAAATTTCAAAAATGTATAGAGCTGGAAGTGGCAGTATATTAAGTTTTTTAAATAATGGAACACAACTATCTAGTGTGTGCGCTCCACAAATTGAGCGTACGCATTTGTTCTGAGCTCGAAACACTTTTAAGTTCAACTGAATTACCCCATATTATGATTCCATAGCGCAAAATTGAAGAGACATATCCATGGTATGCACATGTGCCGCGTTAACACTAGCCACACGTGTTAGTCTATATAAAACAAATACAAATCTATTTATCTTCTTACATAGATCATCAATATGAGATTTCCAGTAGCCTCGTCACAGCCACAGGCTTGTTCAACCCTCCTCCTTGTGTTGCACATTTCGTTGAATTGAATGTACTTAGCAATAAGAAGTTTTGTATGTGTCTTGGGCTACTTTTTTATTATGTATGTAGGTAGATAGGATGAAATTGAATTCATGGCATTGATAATTTATATTAGAAGATTCATGGGCATCCTTTTGAGGGGTCATTGTACTCATCATTATGAACAACTTTTACTATGGGACCAATCCAAAAATCAGGAAACAATAGTCAGCTGCAGTGCTATTCTGTACAAATCTCACCGTGAAAACTTAGGTGAAGTGAGCGTGGAGTGAGCTGTCAATAGTCAATCCAATCTAGCATTAGGTAGAATGACAACTCACTTCACCTAGGTTTTCACGGTGAGATTTGTACAGAATAGCACTGCTGTTCCCACATTTATGTTCGCATGGAACAGCAAATTTTTTTTCGCGATATCAGGTTTGGTACCATAGTAAAAGTTGTTCATACCTAATGATGAGTACAATGACCCCTTAAAAAGATGCCCATGTATTCAGTTTCAAATATGAAGTCTTCAAAATAACCAATTTAAAACGAAAGGTACTACTTATCCGTTTGCATTTAGGTTGTATTGTATAATTCCACGTTCTGGCTTCGGAAGCGTTCCCCTTCCACCCTGTATGCAGGTAGGTAGCTGCTGGGTACATAGGTGCTAGGCCTTTTTTTTTTTTGGATGGGAAATCATCAAATGACTTCTCCCGCTCTGGGCGGACTGGGAGCGCATGCCAGACTTTTACTGACTAAAACCACAAACCCACCCGTGTTCCTTCAGTTGCCTGTGCCAGGGGTATCTCTTTCGAACAACCGGCAACCTACTAGGTGCTAGGCTTGGCCTACCGAGCTACAATACGCGCCACGAAAGATGAGACTTGACACACCACGTAGTTTGACTTGCGCAGTAGACGATTTTAGGTCTCCGGTATGAGGTCTGAGCGCGGGAAGGGACCGGGCGTCATCGGGTCGGCGGAATGACCGCGGGAGGCGCGGTCAACGCTCATATTTCGTGGCGCGTACCTATTGTAACGTAGAGAATAATTTCGTTTCCACCAGCATAATATTCTTGAACATGGACGTGGAGAAGTGTCGCGAGCGGATTAGGAACGAAGGTTTCGACACGTGTACCGGCAAGTCAATGCCGATGGGTTCCGGGCCCCGGGTCGTAAAGCATCCGGACCACGATGAAGTTCGGAGGGAATATGAGGTTACTATCGACCTTTTTTTAAACTGATAGCAAAACTGGCTGCGGCTAGAATGTTCCCCGAAAGTAGACTATTATTTATTCTGTGGTAGTGTCGTTGGATTTTGTGGTATCTTTATGTACAGGCAACAAAAGAGATATCTAGGCAGGGTATACTAACATATTTTATGTGAATTACTTCATGTTCAATTTTATATATGTATATTACTTTGTTTTTGCAATACCTACTCCTACATTGTAACACACCAACACAAAATTGTACCAATATTTTCACGAAATTGAACATGAAGCAATTCACATACAAATATGTGAGTATACCTACCTCACAGAAAGATAAAGAGATCTCTTTATCTTTTCTGTAGTATACCCTGCCTAGATATCTCTTTTGTTGACTGTACATACCTACAACCATAGACGCAGGTATATGACAAAAACTTTTCCAGTAAAAGCTGACCTCTCATTGTTAGGAAATCCTATACAAATCGAGACTACCTTATACTGGAAATAGCTTGATATGTAGCCGTGTGTACTACAATACAAATTACACAATCATCTTCTCTATGGATCAACATTTGTATTGTGTTTGTGTTATCTAGAATGTGTAGCAGCCCCCTATTTAAATCTACCGGTCAAGGAACCTTCCAAACCGCATCTCCACCAATTTTTGGACCAACCACAGTCACTATAGGCGAATCAATCAACACTGGCCAGCTGGCCTACATAGATCGATGTCTTACGTACGCACGGCTACAGATCAAGCTATACATTTCCAGTATAAGCGGATCTCGCATTGTATAGGATTTCCTTACAATTAGAGGTCAGTGTAAACTGGAAATGTATAGCTTGATGTGTAGCCGTGTATACCAGTTACTTCGCATATTTAGCAAAAAAAATAATGCTAATATGGTTTGCATATTTGACAAGTCGTTGACTCGCAGCGACGCGGTACACGGTAGGCTTCGGTGGCTCCGATGATATCACAGTGATAGATAACTGTTACGAACCGTTACTACGCGTGATAAGAATTAAGAGTTCTGTTAGTTTTATTTTCGGGAATGTGATAATTACGGGTAATGTCCCGTTGCCGATTTTGATAGCTGTCTACTAGTAGGTACCTAATGAAAGTAAAATTTTGGTAGGTCTTGGATATACTTAATGAAAATCGGTTTGGACTTGGGTTTTGGATTATCCCATTTTCTAACGATGTTCTACTGTCCTACCAAGCTATGATCTTCTGACACTAACCTCGATCATTACGCCGCTGTGCCAAGACTTTGTAGACAATATAACGAATTTGCTAAAACTACGAATTTAGACATCTGCGAGTCTCTGTCTAAATATAAAAAATGTTTAATAGATATAATTTAGGTGTCTCTAAATGTTATATTTTAATTTCTTATGTTTTTTGTCTTTTAAAAATGTATTATTTTTTCTCCAAATTTTACTTATTATTAATATTTTAACTTTGTTAGCTTAGTTGTTAACATTTTTGTGCATGCTGTGGTCTCAGGAGTACACCTACTTAATACCTGATGTTCCCTTTATTTATGTTTCATGTAGGTATTGTGTACATCTTTTGTTGGAGATCCTAAATAAATAAACACAGGTACCTATACCTACCACGTACCTCAGGAGTTAGGGTTGCAATTGAAAATGTAACACCTAGGCTCTGTTTTATGACAATAACACATTTTATTTATATTTTTATCGCTTTACCGAATTACATCAGTAACGTTGTCGTGAAAACGTTACAAACAGGCAGATATAGTGTTGTGCCTAGATGAGTAGAGGTTAACTAATGTAACTATATCCCATTATATGCCTCGCTTTATAAACCAACAGTGGGACTTATTCTTCACGGAGCAATTAGCGGAACTGCGAGCATCGGCAGGGCTATCGGCTGTCGAGATTGATGCTTCGGCACCTTTCGGTACGTAGAGATTGACTTTACTGACTCCTAGCTTGCGATTACCCTTGAAACCCTAAAAAAAAAGTTAATATGGCCTCTAAAAACTACTATGTAGAGGGGGCTATAACCGGCAGAGTGTCCGAGTGTAGCCTCAGCTACTACTCTCATCCATCTAGGTATTACTATAGTGCCAATTACATTAACAGCTGTATATGTCTGGCTTATCTACTACGACGCTACTAATTTGGTTTATCAGCATAATGAATTTGCATGCTCTAAACAAGCAAAATATGGACTGTGCTTACACCACCAATTTTTACATCTGGAAAAACCTGTATTTTCTGCAAATAAATTATACTTATTCTTATTAATGTTACATTTATCAGCCTACCTAATGTTGCCGCTGCTGGGACACAGGCCTCTATCCGAGAGGGAGTGGGCTGTAATCTAGATACCACGCGGGCCCTGTGCGGGTTGGTAGATGTCACGTCTTCGAATTTTTAGTTCTAGGACTTCTTAGGTTTCGTCACGATGTTCTCCTTCATCATTTTAAGAGCAGTGGTGGTGAAATTATTTATTTACAAAAAGTAAAGCGCCTGCCTGGGTTCAAACCCACGACCTGACTGGTAGTCATGGCCATTACCACTGGGCCACCACTGCTTCATCTGGACCACCAGTGGACCACTACTTCAGTGCTCTCACCACTCACTGCTCATGTGACATTTACACGAGGCCACTTGACGAGCCATCCCACAAGCCAAGCCATTATTGGCGTTGTGTAAATAGAGACAATCCATAAACCCCCGTTCGCACGGGCGTAATAAAATCGCGGCGGGATTTTATAGCACACTGGATTTTCAACTCTCATTGTTGAGCCGAGCGTTGAGAATCATTCTAGCGCGTCCAAAAAACACTGTTGGATTTTGCACTCTCGGCGCTAAGAAGAGCGTTGAAAATTCAGTGCGCTATAAAATCCCGCCGCGATTTTATTACGCCCGTGCGAACGGGGGTTTACGATAATCGAACCATTTCTAATTGTTCGGTATAGCTTGGCTTCGCTTAATCGCTTACGTCGGATCCGACTAATATTTTCGTGTCCATTTCGCGAGGGTCGTATATTTACGACCACACCACAGCCACACGACCACAGCTCCTATATTCTGCTTTTTTTTTTATTTCATTACGCTGGCGTTGTATAATGTATCAAAAACATTTTTCAATTTACAATGCCGGGCGACTTGTTTTGTTATGATAGAGCTTGTACAAAACTGTTATAAAATTGACAACTTTTACGGCCCCTATTTCTTCATTTTTGAAGATAAAAAAAATAAAAAATATATTTGTACAGGACCTACTCTATTCGATGAGTTAGACACCCAATTTTATTTTAAAAATGAAAAGTTTATTGTATGGGGACCCCCTTTAATTTTATTATTTGTTGTTATACCCGTAATAGAAATACCTACTTACACAATCTGTGAAAATTTCAACTTTCTACCTATTACGGTTCATGAGATACCTACTGCCCTGTGACAGACAGACGGACGGACAGCGGAGGCTTAGTAATAGGGTTCCGTTTGAACCCTACAAAGTAGCTATGAATTGAACCACACATAAATTATGTAGCTATTAGGAAATCATCAGTAAGATACGTAGGTACTTATCACTAGCATATTGTCAATGTAAGTTTGTTCAAGATCAAGGGCAATGTTCGGAGCCATTTACTTTTTGAAGAGGATATAAGTAGGTATAATTGCCGGCACGAGTCGTGAGCACAAATTCAACCTTAACTTTAACTACCCTCATCAGCGTGCTCTTGTATTCTGATTTCTATCTGTATCTAAATATGCTTGTTAATATATTGATTTCATTGCTCCCGCCCGTGTGCAACCTGCCGTGATAGGAAACAAGATTCGTTCAACTATATCCACATAAGTGTGTCACGTTAGCGTGCGACTGTTAAATAACAAATTGAGTTCATTGTCCATCAGCATTAGGTTCTGAGACTTATTTGTGGACCATGACCTCGATAATTTTAATTATGATAGACACGTCATGTCGTTTTTTCTCGTGCGTGGCTTTACTCTCTAGATCGGAGTCTAGAGTGGACCTACGACACCGATTATTCCTAAGCCGATTTTTATATTCGCTAAGTTAAATTGCATAGTAACAAAGATTTTATCACGAGATTGTAGGTAGTTTCCTTCCATCGGATACGTGACAAAGTTACTAAAAAAATATCATGATTCATGTGTGTAGTCTGTTGCATTATCGGCGGTGTAGGTGTTATACCAAGGCGTGGAGGTTGCAGCACCAGTGGAGCTAAATTGTAATCACTTCCTCTTATCCTACGGAGTTGAAATTTTACATGTTGATTGTTTCTTTATTTCTCAGATGAAGTACAAGTGAAAGTTCAAGCAGCTATCATCGCAGCGCCGCACTTCGACATCGAGTGCTGCACTCAACTGCGCGCAGAAAAGGTCTTCGCCGATTAATTTATTTACTTACTTTGTTACTTTTATTTTAGGCATTTATATTTTGGGTTATCCGAAAATAAAAGATGATATCGTTAGAAAAATTGTTTATTTATGTACTCCTCCGTACTTCAATTGAAATTATTTAATTACTACATAATTATTTAATTATTCTGCTAATTATGAACTAACAATTCTGCAGTCTCAAAATAATTACATACATACAGTATAAGAACACTGAGGTAGTCTCTTAGATGTAATGAGACTCGGTATCGATTCGGCCGATGACAGAAATACGAATCGATTATGAGAAAGTCATGGAATCAGGCCTCTCGCAATTCACACGCGAACTATTACTTTCACTAAAAATAAAAATGCATCAATTTTTACAATTAAATTCACGCACCAGTCAAACGCGCATGCGCAGCGGCAGAAACTCGATCAGATCTCGGCTCTGTGGCAGGCCACCCGCCGCACATGCCACACTCTCGCAGACATACAATAAATATACACAACACGAGCTAAAACACTCCGCATCCGTGTTCGGTGCAGGCTATGCGGCGTGACGTCACATGTCACGGAGCACAGTCTGCAGCGATCGGAGATCACATTTGGCTATGATCACACGTTTTAAAGTCTGTTTGGTTACAACTCGTCCTTGAAATCTTCCTCGTCACCTCCCGCGCCGGGCGGGGGCACGCCTCCTTGTCCCTGGTATAACTTGGCGATGATGGGCTGGACAACGTCCTCGAGGGACTTCTTCTGCTTCTTGTACTCCTCAGAGTCAACATCCTGGTTATCTTCGAGCCACTTGATGGAGGCGTCAATTGCCTCTTCCATCTTTGTCTTCTCTTCATCACTCAACTTTGCACCAAGTTTCTCCTTGTCCTGCAGCTGGTTTTTGATGGAGTAAGCATAGCTCTCCAGCTCGTTCCTGGCCTCAACGCGCTCCTTGAGTCTCTTGTCCTCATCGGCGAACCTCTCGGCATCCTTGATCATCCTCTCAATGTCTTCAGGTGTTAGTCTGTTCTGGTCATTGGTGATCACAATCTTTTCGCGGTTTCCAGTACCCTTGTCCTCAGCAGACACTTGCAAGATACCGTTAGCGTCGATCTCGAAAGTAACTTCAATCTGAGGGATACCACGGGGCGCAGGAGGAATGCCAGTTAAGTCGAACTTTCCGAGCAAGTGGTTGTCCTTGGTCATGGGACGTTCACCCTCGTACACCTGGATGGTGACGGTGTGCTGGTTGTCGCTGGCGGTGGAGAAGATCTGGGACTTCTTTGTGGGGATGACGGTGTTACGGGGGATCAGCTTGGTCATGACACCTCCGACTGTCTCGATACCCATGGTAAGAGGGTTGACGTCAAGCAACACGATGGCGTCAGTGTCTTGTTCACCGCTGAGGACACCAGCCTGGACGGCGGCACCGTAAGCGACGGCCTCGTCGGGGTTGATGCCTCGGGAAGGCTCCTTGCCGTTGAAGAATTCCTTGACCAGTTGTTGAACCTTGGGGATACGGGTGGAACCACCGACGAGCACGATCTCGTCGACGTCCTTCTTGTTCATGTCAGCATCTTCCAATACCTTCTGCACAGGCTTGAGGGTAGACCTGAAGAGATCCATGTTCAATTCTTCGAACTTAGCCCTGGTGAGGGTTTCGGAGAAGTCTTCACCTTCGAAGAAGGATTCAATTTCAATCTTGACTTGGTGGCTGGAGGACAGAGCCCTCTTTGCCTTCTCAACTTCACGACGCAGTTTCTGGACGGCACGGTTGTCTTTCCTGATGTCCTTGCCCTTCTTCTTCTTGTACAGTTTGATGAAGTGCTCCATGACCCTCTGGTCGAAGTCCTCACCTCCCAAGTGAGTGTCACCATTGGTGGCTACTACTTCAAACACTCCATTGTCGATGGTAAGCAGGGACACGTCGAAGGTACCACCACCCAAATCGAATACCAGCACGTTCTTCTCGCCTTCCTTCTTGTCTAGACCGTAAGCGATAGCGGCGGCGGTGGGCTCGTTGATGATCCTCATAACCTGGAGACCGGCAATGGCACCGGCGTCCTTGGTGGCTTGACGCTGAGCGTCGTTGAAGTAGGCGGGGACCGTGACGACGGCGTGAGTCACCTTCTTACCGAGGTAAGCCTCAGCAGTTTCCTTCATCTTGGTGAGGACCATGGCAGAGATTTCTTCAGGGGCGAAGATCTTGTCGCCCTGGGAGGTCATGACGGAAACATGAGGTTTGCTGTTCTTCTCAACCACCTGGAAGGGGAAGAATTTGACATCGTGTTGAACAGTGGTGTCGCTCCATTCACGACCGATGAGTCGTTTGGCGTCAAACACAGTGTTCTCTGGGTTGGTGGTCAGCTGGTTCTTGGCGGCGTCACCAATGAGACGCTCGCCGTCAGCAGTGAATGCTACGTATGACGGGGTGATACGGTTACCCTGGTCATTAGCAATGATCTCCACACGCCCATTCTTGTACACACCCACACTGTGGACAAAGAAAAATATTCTTTAGAATTTAAATCTTGGACAAAGCATGTATTTTAATATCAATGACTGGGTATTGTGATGCATCTTTTTACTATTAATACAAATTAAATATTATGTAGTGGTGGTTAATCCCTGAGCATTGTTAATGTGAACAATCCAAAGGAATATTGAAATATGGCTGATTTTTAACAGGGATCACAAGGGCTGTTAAACTAAGTTTAAACAAAAGGTTGTATGGAAACTTGACAAGCACTGATATTACAACAAATTAATTATATTAAAATTTCACTTTGTAAATTAGTATTTATATTGAATTATTCTGAAGCAAACCAATTTTCTTTTTTATTTCCGAACTTGGATTTAAAATATTTTTTTAAAATGGTTAACTTTCAATATTGGAACCGAAGATACAGGCTTGCATAGTTTGGGGCCAATATAAAACCATTGCAATCTTTTTTTTACAATAGTCTTATTTTTATTCTATTATGTGAATTGAAGCAGTAGGTATTTACCTCTGGTAGCCTATGTGGAGATTCAACGAGAAGAAAATGATATTCATGAATCATCCTTTCATTCAATTTTCAAGTCCTCTCATCTCATTTAGCAAACACTTGAACATAATATTGAGTTCATTGACCCAAAATATGCTAATTATTTACGAGTTATGTTATTCCAAAAAGTCTATTATAACTTCATTTAAAAACTTGATTTCTATAAATAAATTGTTTCATTCTTATTGTTAAAAGTAAATAAGCAAATAAATATTGATCTGATTCCGATTACTATCATTATTCAGTGCCAATAGGTTATTATTTTGTAATGATTAAAGCTTTAATTTCATTATAATATCAATCACAATGTTGTAATATTTTTTCACTTAGATTGTGAACATTCATGGAAGTTACTGGAAGCTTTGATTAGCAACAAGTTACAAATTTAATAATTATTTGTACATTTTAAAATCGAACATTTGATATGATTGAGTTATGGGCAGGTTGAAGAGAATGATTATGATATCTCTCTCATGATGATACTAAATGATTTTGCTTAGGTTTGTAGAATTTTTCGACTATTTTGTACAAGTTGAAAAAGTGGGTGGATCAAAAAGGTTAAGATTCAGTAGATACTCACCAAGAGTAAGTGGTACCCAAGTCGATACCGATGACGGTGCCAATGTCCTTTTCTTTATCTTTCTTGTCGTCGGCGACTACAGCCGCGACCACGCAGGCCAACGCTAGAATACTCCACCGCATTTTCAGCATGCAATGTTATATTTCTGAAACAAATCAACGTAAAATAAGAGAATGAATTCTTCAAATATGCGTACGCGTTGATAAATAGACGTACCTACAATATTAAAGTTAAAATCTCTCAACATCTACCGGATGACAGTTCTTTGTAGAGACACGTAATCGTCATGGGGACACGTCACTATAGGGCGCCGGACCAAACGCTGCCGGCTAATGAATTATAGAAAAGGAAAGTACCCTGTCCCACCTATTATCGGCATGAGAGACCTAACGGTACCATAAAACGGCCACGGGAAATGTAGGACGCGCCACCGGCCCACACTGCTGCGTCGAGAAATTTCGCTGACGTTTCACGCAGTTATGCGGAATTTTAAATGAATCTTATAGTAATTAATTTACGGAGACACTAGATTTACAGTTTAAAAGCTAATTATTATATCCACTTGGCATAAAACTTAGTAATTATCCTAAATTATTGTCAGTTACCAAACCATGACGGGTGAGGTTAACGATTTCATGGCGATCCGCGGTTTAGTTAGAGAGAAAGATTAGACGAAAAGAAAAACATAATTACCGAGTACTACAGATGAATAAATTAGATTGAATCCCAATAGATATAATTCACAGCCACGATACAAGCACTTTGAATGGGACACTTAGTACGAATTCACAATTACGTTGTTCCTTCACCTTCGATTTTTCAAGAAGAACTGAAGTTTCACACGCGGCCGTCGCTATTATTTAGCGCTAGTATCCATCGTGGGCTAACGTGATTGGTCCACAAATCGATGACGTTTCAAATCTTTCTCTACGATTGATCCAAGTGTGCGTATTTGGCGCAACCTGATTGGCCCACGTTTATAACTGGCCCTGAATAGGACATTCCCCATACCGCCAACTTTGAAAATAGGTTATATTCATGTTGTAATGAGAAAGCGAGATTTTAATATTTCTCAATCTTGTGAAAGAGATCATTATATCTGTATGGTAGTGATGAATTAGAGATAAAGTAATGCATGAAGTATATTGCAAACAACAGCAACTATTTACCATTGTAAACAAATTGAATACGCCACATCTCCATAGAAAACGGATGGAAATATTCTAGAACATAACATCTTATCATGAAATAGTTCTGGAACTCGGTATCTTTATATAAAAAATGGGTAGCTTGTTAATAAGAGCGTATTTAGTCATGGATACATGCTCACTCACAGAGTAGGTACATTATTGCTCACTGCAGACTTTTGCAAACAAATAAATAAATGATGGTATCTTTTTCTATGCAAGGCAATGATGCAAGGTTTCGAAACATCTCGAAAAACATGGAATATTCCGATTTTGTCTTGATTTTTCGAAACCTTTTTTATCTAGAACCTTGTGATATGTATTCCCACCCTACAAAGATCTAGAACTTTACAACCCGGAGCGACAGTTTCGAACAGCACTAGGTACCTACTTTATAGTGGTTTATCGGCTCCGTAGACTACGCATGGCTGTCGTACAACCAGTTTTCCAGTGCTTTGATGTACGCAATCTTATTTGTATAGCTATTATACTGTCAATCACTATGCCCACGGCAAGATGAGCCAACTTATAACCTCAACCATTTCACCATGGGGTCATTTAGGGCAGTGCTCAATGGTAGAATCGAAATGACAGAAACTACTGCTGACACCTGCATTGCATTGGTTGGTGGTAATTGGTCATCATATAAACAGTAAAAGTACTTTGTGATATAAACATAACAGCATGCCTTTGTCGGACCCCAAACATGACCAAACTTCGCGTACCTATTTCTTAATATAGGTAATTGGGAAAACCTGTGGGAATTTGGGAACATCCAATTTAATTATCTGTTGTACTAGAACCTTCGACCCCGTGGACCGAGCCAATGGATCAAGCAAGAGGGACATGCATACGATGCCAACAATATTGGTAGTATACCTAACAAGTTTTTATCTCTTTTCGGCCGGCAGCGTTTCGGACCACCGTGATACCCTTTTGATAAAAATTGCATCATTCATAACATTCCCGAAGTCGATTTACTTTCTAAATAAATTACCAATAGGCCACGTCAGCTCAGATAACGAATAAATAATAACTATTTTGTCTGTGAAAAGTATTTTTAAATAATGAAGACTAATGACCATCTGTTTTAATAGTAACTAAACAGATGGCAAAGCACAATGGCATGGTAACAGGGTAACGGATTCCATAAATAAAAAGAAAAACTGAAATTACGTATTATTTTATTTGATACCTATTATTTTCTATAGTTCTATTTCTATCACATACATAATGATAAAGGCTTGACACATGTCATGTTAGCTTGTTTTAACACCTCGCTTGTACGCCATAAACGCATGGTACAGACAAGCTGTAACATATAAGTTACAGTCGGCAACAAAAGTCGATTAATACTTAAAGTATTTTAATCTTCATAATTAAGCGAAATATTTAATTCAAATCGCAACAGAAGTGCTTAAAATTTTAAGAACATTAACTCTTAAGAGTTAAACGAAAAAAAGCAGTTTATCGAATCCTTTTGTGTTAATTTAGAATTAGATGATGTCAAAAAGTAGCAGTGTTAACCGACTTCTGTTGCTGACCGTACGTTACAATTAAATACGGTCGAAAAACAACATATAAAAAATAACAACCACGCCCTACTATTTTATTTTGAACTTAAAAACTATAACAACAGTTTGTAGTCTCTGTACTTATGAAAAGCTTGAAATTAATTTGAGCAAAGTTTAAATGTCACAGCCAACTGATTTAATTAGCCATTTGGTTAACCGCCTAGCCTTTGGAAGTAGTGCTCGCCGACCGCTGCCGCAGCACCGCTCGCTCCAGCGTCATAGTTATAACCTAACCTAACCCATTTGGTGGGGGTGCCCTGGTTTAGTTACTGCGACCAATTCGGCTCGCGCGTGGTTGGTCACAGTTCCAACCTAACCTATAATTGAATATCATTCAGGCCGCCAGTTGAACAGCCGCTTTTTAGTTAAAAGACTAGGCGGTTAACTAAACGGCTAAATAAACCATTTGGCTGCGACTTACGACACTGCTACACGATCTATTGGCGCTTGAATGACGTTGACAGGGGGGCGCTGTTGGTGAACATTTCTGCAATTGTTTTGTGATAGGTATCGAAAAAACAAGATGACGGCGTTAGTTCCGATTTTTGCCGCGCGCCACATGAAACTTTTAGCGCTATAACAGTGGGATGATGCAGGCTGACCAGTAACCAGTTAAGTATAATATATCCAAAACCCCAGTCCCACAAATCATAACAACAATTTTGAAATAAAATAGTCAGTCAACATTTAATGTTTCTTTGATATCAATTCTAAAATCAATGGCGCGAAGTAAGTGATGATGCAATCGGCACCTGTAAAAGACAATAAATGTTAGCATAAACTGCCTATTCTGTTCCCACTGCTGGGACACAGGTCTCCTCTCTGCGAGAGGGTGCCGTAATCCACCACGCGGAACCAGTGCGGGTTGGTAGATGTCAAATTCTTTGAAATTTTGATTTTTGGTTTCCAGTTTCCTCACGATGTTTTTCTTCACAGTTTTGAGAGCAGTGGTGATGAAATAAATTGCTCAAAGGCACAGGTAGGCACCTGCGGGATAATAGGGAACCTTACTGCCAATTGCTCCCGCTGTAGGGCACCCTTGCAATAGCTTATAAAAAGGTTGTATTAAAAAGGTTCACTGCTCAAGCACGGGGTGGAGAACGGTTTCACCACTGCCAAAACCTTCAAGCACAGCTGGTGAACCCGTTCACCACCCGATCCACGAGGCTTAAACCTCTATTATTACCTACTGTTTTATGGACTAATATCCTGTGTGGGGCAGTTTTAGTCTGTGGCCTGAAGGAATCTCGTCGACTAATTAATTCAAAACCATAAATTCCCGTGCGGCTGTTATAAGTTAGCCATAAGCCCCTCTTATATTTAAACTTTCATGTGATGCCTTTTCGAACAGAACATAGTTCGACAATCCTTTTTTTCAATAGTAAGTGCTGTATTTACATACTGCTCATTTTAACAATAATAAAATACAAACCAGCTCTCCGGAAGCTCGTGAGCGTCTCCATTAAAATAGTTTCCACCTCCGAGCTGTCGCCAGTGCGGCAGATCATAGCGTATTCACCCGACACCTGACGAAAAACAATTCAAATATAAGATTAAAAATACAGGTAGCCCGCGAAATTCAAAGTTTGTAAGAATTGCCGTGGTTTGGTCCCGGGGTTGGTCAGTGGATAGGTGATCATCTTTACATACCGAGACTCCTCCGTGCCTCGGAAAGCACGTTAAGCCGTTGGTCCCGGCTGTCATTCGTGGATCTTTGACAGTCGTTACGGGTCGTGAGAAGCCCGAAAGTCTAACAACCAGTCTTACCAAGGGGTATCGTATTACCCAGTAACTGGGTTGTGGAGGTCAGATAGGCAGTCGCTCCATGTAAAATACTGGTATTCAGCTGCATCCGGTTAGACTGGAAGCCGACCCCAACATAGTCGGGAAAAGGCTAGGCAGATTGATTGGTCTGGTTTCCAAATCATGATTCTTGATTCTTGGAAATCAGACCAAACTACGTCAAATCATATGATGATTCATATTTCATAAGGTTATACATTTATAATTATGTAAATACATGTTTGTTATTGTCGCGAATCATATTTTGATCAAGATACAACCTTACAACCTGCAAATTGCAAAAAAACACATGAAAATTTGAATTTCGCGGGGTAACCACAGCGCAAACACCAAAGGGGTTCCCATACAAGAAACGTGTTTAAAAAATATGTAGTGTTAAATATTGTACTGTGGTACGGAACTCTTCGCGTGCCAGTCCAGACTCGCAATGTCGCACTGGCCGGTTTTTTAATTTTGCACTTTAATTTATATAGAGGCACCGCATTTTTCGGAGGCAATTCACAACTTCATTACCTGATTTACAAAATTTACTTAATTATTGAATTTAATAATTTTTCTAGCGTGACGAACTTAGACCATTATTGTAAAGATAACATATTAATTGTGTATTATTTAATTAACTTTGTGGATGATTACACGGTTTTCGACATATTCCGCTCGTAGGATTGAATAAAAAATCGCTAAATATATTTCGCGGACGTTCACGCCACGTGTATGAATTAAGGGTAGGCATATGAACATGGCATCATCAAGTACCTAGCCTTTTCTCAACTACAACGTGTAACGTTAAATGCGCAAAACCTCTTAAGGGGTCATTGTACTCATCATTATGACCAAACCTGAAATCGCGAAAAAAAAATCAGCTGTTCAGCACATTTGGACGAATTATGCGATTACTGAACACCTGATATTTTTTTCGCGATTTCAGGTTTGGTCCCATAGTAAAAGTTGTTCATAATGATGAGTACAATGCCCCCTTAAGAGGTTTTGCGCATTTAACATTACACGTTGTATATTGGAGTCGGCTTCCAGTCTAAAGGAAAGCTCCTGAATACCTTTATTTTAAATGGAGCGACTGCCTATCAGACCTCCACAACTCAGTACTGGGTAAGTAACACAATACCCCTTGGTAAGACTGTTTGTCAGACTTTCGGGCATCAGACGACACGTAACGACTATCAAAAAAAAAAAAAAAAAAAAAAAAAAAAAAAAAAAAAAAAAAAAATGTATATAAGTAGTTTATCAGCCATCTCGTTACCATAACACAAGCATTAGGTTGCTTAGCTTGGGGCTAGATGGCGTTGTGTGATATGTCCAAACATATTTATTTATTTATTTTATTTTATTTATCAAAGATCCACGAATGATATTATTGTTATTATTTTATTTTTATTTATTTGTTTTAAAGTACTTACGTCATAGTCTCATTTTTTTTTTCTTTTTATTTTTTCTTTGTATATGTACGTTTTTCTTTTCTTTTTTTGTTTTTTGTTTTCATTATTGGCATCTTGTTTTTATATTCATTTAATTAATTGTACTTTTGTGTTGTGCTATATCTTTTGCACCAAATAAATGTTTTATCTATCTACCTATTATGAGCCGGGACCAACGGCTTAACGTGCTTTCGGAGTTACGGAGGGGTCGCGGTTTGTATGGATGATCACCGCGGGAAGCGTACGCAAGTAAATTATAAAAACAGTTTATACCTGATACACGAACAAAGGATGGTACGGGTACTTGTCCTTGGTCTGCCTCACGATGTCCAAGTACGGCAGGCCTGGCTTCACCATCAGGAAATCTGCGCCCTCAGCTACGTCTCGAGCCTACAAATATGTGCAGAATGTAACGAGGCAAAAGGACTATGTAAGGATCGTAGCAGATGACGTTCTGTAGTTTCTTCCTACCCTCATGGAAAGAAGGCGTAAGTTTATATATGCATTTCCAAATTACAACATATTTATTTTGGAAGACATTTTAATTGTGATAAATACTAGAATTATTTCTTTGCAATAGGGATGATGACTAAAAATTAATTTTTTGTCCGTCATGCAGGTACTGTTGTATTAATATGATAAAGTAAAAAATACTTGTCTAATTTTTTTTATCTGACTGACTGACTAAATAGAATTTCTTTTTTTTTACCCAGGCATCATCCCTATTGGTGAAATCGAGTTATTCATGATCAAGCTCGTACAACGCTTGCACGTGGCGTTTAGCAGTACTGCTTACCTTCTACTGCTTATTTATTTTCCTATAATAAGTATAAAATTAAACATTACTATCTCCATTTACAAAGGCTCTCCACAATCTGCTCTAACAATGTGCTAGATTAAATGTGCACATCAAACAGTTGCAGACTAAACAATCGTAACAGATAGACAACAGTATCACTTTTAACACTTCTTCTTTTCTTAGCGATTGACTCCTACTCAAATTTTGTCCGACCAGTGTGTCCCCATAGTGTGACCTTTTTTTTTGCGTGGGGAAATCCTCATGGATGCCCTCCATCTGGGAACAACGGAGGGTTATGTCGGACTTCTACCGACTAAAACCCCACTGTTCCTTCTAGCACCATGAGTCGGGGGCCCGGGAGATACTTGTACATTCACCGCACTCCCGACTGGTATCAGCCCACCCTGCCTAGCCGGCCCCGTCACCAAGTGCGGCCGATCCCACGACCGTATCTGTGTCATTTACCTCATTCAGATCCTGTAAGGTGGTCGGGAATGATGGGCAGGAAAGGAGGTGGTAACACTTAAAGAGTATTGTCTATGACTTACAGCAGCCCTAGCAGCGAGCCCCGCACTGCCTGGCGGCAGCTGGTAGCACTTCCTGTCACCCTCCATGGGACTGCTGCTCATTGTATCGCGGAAAGGGCCGTACATTGCCGACGCGAACTTGCACGAGTATGACAGTAGTGACACCTGAAATATTTAAATTATATCAAGCTATAATATTAGCTGAATACTGGCGCAATATATAGCTGGTATTATAGGACTATTCTTGCTTGAAACGCTCGGCCGCTATAGTAACGCTTGCTAACAGATTGTGGTGATCGTGTGCACGGGATTTTTTTCACGATGTATAGATGTTGGTGTCTTCCATGGTACACTTCTGCCTAAGCCTTCATGAAAACAATCGTGATGTTGTGTGTGTGTATTTATTCAGCTTTTAACTTTCCCACCGTCGCGTCGTCGCCTCTCTGTGAGACGTCAAGCGTCTTCAAATTTTTTGGTCCAGAATATGGGGTTCAAACCAAAGTCATTCTTTGTCTTTTTAACCGACGAAAAAAAAGGAGTAAATTTTTTTTTTATTCTGCTGATGCATTAATACGTATGTCTCCAAGTAAATCATCTTTCTCCTGCCCTTATCCCAATTTATTTGTGGTTGGCGCAACATGTCTTTTTCAAAGTTGTCATCTCGGTAGTCACTCCCTTTCTAGCCATATCACCTTCCACTCAGTCCATCCATCGTTTCTTTCATACGCATGTCTCTAAATGCAGATATTACAAGCTTACCGTATTCTGCAGTTTGCAGGCCACAAAAGAATCTTTGATAGCCTTTATTCTGTTGTCCATCATGTCGGATGGGGCGATGATTTGTGCGCCTGTTCAGAGACAACCAACATTTTCATATTTTAGCATTTAAAAACTACCCTGAGAATACAAGGTATGTACATTTCAATGAAACTTAACAGCCGTAATGGGTCTTATCACAATTGAGGTGTGTAAATGCAAAAACCGCCTCTGTTCACTTTTTGCGATTTTGGCTAGAGACCGAAACGCTATACCTACTTTCTAATACAGATGCATATTACAACATCAAAATTTGCCAACTGAATAATGTTGTTTGTTTAAAAGTAAAATTTTGCGACACGTGGAACGTAAATTGGGTTGAGGCGGTTTTGAAATTCATCAATGGAATAGAGCCACTTCTGTCCCAGAAGCGCTTTTGAACGCAGTTTACGAAAACAATATCCGGACGCCATTAGATTCTCAACGTGAACAATATGCTAAGCTATCATTGGTCGAGCCGCGCTTTTGCATCCAATATCCAATGTTTTGAATAGAGTCGCAATTGTTTCAAAGGACTTTTTCTGTAGGATTGAGGCGACTTTGCTCATTTTTGTTTAAGCACAATGCAAAATGAAATAATAAAGAATGTTGCCACATAAAAACATAGCATGACGATAATTTACGACAGAGGCGGTTTTGCCTCTATACCCATCAATTGTAAAGTTTCCTACCTACATTTTGATATGTTCAAAATTGCAAAGTAATAAATTTTAATTATACTTTGCTGAATAGAACAGTGTCTAAACAGACCTTATCTTTTGTGTTATGCAAAGACAGTTCAAAGGCCAACTCAAAACTCACATTATTTTCAAAGCATGATGATTCTACCTTATTAATAAAAAATAAAAAAAATACCAGCTTTAGCATAAGCCAAGGCCACGTCAGCGATCCTCCTGACGGATGCAGCGTGGTCTATTGTTCCACCAGGTGTGAGAAGCCCGCAGTGCCCGTGAGATGTGTACGGACACAAGCAGACGTCACATGCTATGAGAAGATTCGGGAACTTAGCCCGTAGTTTAGGAACAGCCTTCACTACTGGATTCTCAGGACAATCAGCACTTGACCCATTGCTATCCTGTTGAAAGTTATTTGTAGTTTTAATTGATGAGACGAAGCAACGAAAAATAATATCTTCACTGGTTGCTTGTTTTGTTCATAACATCAGGAAACATTTAAGAGGGCTGTCACATTTTGTCACCTCTCTTGTTCACATGGGACCAAATTTTGAAGAATTTTAAATGAAAAGATGCTGTTTTGAAAATGTAATGAATTGGCAAACTCAATCTGCCTAGCCTTTTCCTAACGATGTTGGGGTCGGCTGCCAGTCTAACCGGATGCAGCTGAATATCAGTATTTTACATGGAGGGACTGCCTATCTGACCTCCGCAACCCAGTAACTAGGTAATACGACCTACCCCTTGGTAAGACTGGTTGTCAGACTTTCGGGCTTCTGACGACCCGTAACGACTGTCAAACATCCACGAATGACAGCCGGGCTTAACGGCTTAACGTGCTTTCCGAAGCACGGAGGAGTCTCGGTATGTAAAGATGGTCATCCATCCACGGACCAACCCCGACAAGCGTAGCTTAACCTGATGGATCGACCCGTGCGGCTGTTATTACTTAGCCACGAGCTCCTCTCCATCAATTGGCGAACTAATAAATAATATTAATTTAATAGGTAATTATTAAAAACACATTTTTATTGAGGCATTTATTTAACTCATATCAAAAATAGATTGTTATAATTATTGAGCTGAGTTTATTAGATAGCACAATAGAAATGTGTTTTTAATAAATACCTATTAAATTAATATTTTTTTTATTAGTTCGCCAATTGATTACATTTTTAAATAAATAAATAAATAAACATTTAATTGCAGAATCACTTCCATATTTGTTAGTAACAATGTAAACTTATAAACTAGTGTTAGTAACATTTATTCTTAAGCTGCGTGAGGCACTCCGATCCTGGGGAGTATCTACTTGACTGCGTGCAGTCGTATCCACCGCCCCAAGATCGGAGAGTCCCACCTATCAGCCAACGTTCTAAGAATGGTGTTGGGGCTGCCGCGCACACGGCGTAGTAGAGAAGCGCATCTCTTACGCATGATGGCCGAAAAACTATCCACATCCGCGTCGGCAAACATGCCGGACGCGCTACAAAAACGCGGCAGCCCCAGCAATACCCGGAACGTGTTGTTATATTGTATGCGCAGGCCACTGTATGCCCTGTGTGTAAAGTTCACCCACAGGCTGCACGTGTAAAAGGATTGGCAGTAGGCTTTGAAAAGCGTCACCTTAACCTGAGCCGTACCTACAAAGTGCAAACCTGTGGGCGAACATTGGGATGTTGGCCCACAGGTTAGCACGTTGCGCAGGTCACTGGCTGTTAGAGGTGGGCCTCTAACAGCCAGTGACCTGCGCTCCCGCTCTATATCAACATTATCCTTCAAATCGTCTGAGACCCAATGACCAAGATATTTAAAATTTGCAACCTTTTTCAGAGGTCTGCCGCACAGCATAACTGGTGGAGTTGTACTTTGCTGCCTGCTTTAAATACCATGTATTCACTCTTTGCTGCATTATATACGAGCCCATGGGTCCCAGCGTACGATTCACACACATTGATCAGTTTCCTCAATGCCCTAATCGATGGGCTCAGCAGAACCATATCATCCATCTGCATAACTTATATTATTAATACATACACCATCAATATGACAGCCGATTCCGGTTCTGCTAAGCTCTTCGATCCCATTATTCATGTACAGATTAAACAACGCGGGTGAGGACCGCCCCCCCTGCCTCACCCCACACTCAAGCCTGTACTCAGCTGAAAAGGAGTTTGCCCACCTGATACGGTTATGTTGATTAGTGTACCAAAATTTAAACAAATTTAATACTTCCCGGGGCACATCCGTTTCATGTTGCAGTTTACCCCATAGCACATTATATGATACAAGGTCAAATGCTTTTGATAAATCTAAGTAACACGCAAATACTGGTGTCTTTCTTGCTACATAGTACTGCACAGTCTGCTTAAGGCCAAGGATAGCAGCTTCTGTAGATAAACCAGGCTGAAACCCAAATTGAGCATCATTTATTTTGAGATGTTTCTCAAGCTGGCATACAAGCAGACTATCCAGCACCTTAGCAATTATTGTTGCTAAAGAAATAGGTCTATAATTTGATAGCACAGATGAATCACCCGTTTTATTCTTAATGATCGGGACAACAATTGTACGCATTAATTTTTCAGGTAAATAAGAATGGTCTAGACATAAATTTAAAAACATACATTAGACACGTGGCAAGTGGATCCCAGCATGCTGCCGGTGTTCGATGCTGAGACCGTCATGCCCGGGCGATTTACCTCTAACCATGTTCTTAATTGTAGAAAAAAAAAACATCTTTTCATTTAACATTCTTAAAAATTGAGTTCCGTGCGAGTGCAAGAGGTGACAAAATGCGACAGCCCTCTTAATAGAATATAATAATTTTATTATCTAGTCCATAGGGTTAGTAACAGTAGGTACTATAGTCAGATTAAGATACAATTAAAATTAAAATTCAGCATGCGTTAATAGGTGAAATAAAGCATAATATTTTATTCACTGCCAAAAAATGGATGAGGTTTTCAAGTTGATGCATATAATGTTTTTTTAGTGTTTGTTTTTTTTGTGTGTGATATAATATAATATAATATTAGGTGAACCTATGAAATTGCCGTTCTGCAGTACTGGCCATTTCAAATCAAAATATTTTTTGTTTGGCTAAGAATTCTAATTTCAAATTAATTTTATTTTAAAAACATGGTTTTTTTTTCAAAAGTAGTCATTTGTTTATTGATTAGTGTTACATTTTCATCGCATTTCAATCTTTTTCGTCATCATGGATACTTTAAAAATTCGAGTAAGTAATTATGGAATATGAGTACCGTCGTGGCAGCAACGCGGCACAAGCGGCACGCAACATCAACGACGTTTACGGAGCTAACACTACAAACCAACGCACCACTTGTTATTGGTTTGCTCGCTTCCGTTCTGGAAATTTCGACCTGAAAAATGAACCTCGCGGTCGTCCGAAGACTTTGGTCGACAATGACGAATTAAAGGCGATTGTGGAAGCTGATGATACACAATCTACGGCTGAATTAGCAGCAGCTTTCGACGTTAGCGTCAAAACAATATTGGTCCATTTGCGTCAAATTGGCAAGGTAAAAAAGCTTGACAAATGGGTGCCCCACGAACTCAATGATCGCCAGCGCGAAGTACGCGTCGAGACGTGCCTTGCACTGCTCAACAGACACACAAATGAAGGAATTTTGAACCGCATTGTTACCTGCGATGAAAAATGGATTCTGTTTGATAACCGCAAGCGCTCAGCAAGTTGGTTGGATCCTGGTTCAGCGCACCTAATCAATGCCCTAAACGAAAACTTACCCCTAGAAAAGTGATGGTCACTGTTTGGTGGTCTAGCGCCGGTGTGATTCATCACAGCTTCTTACCAAACGGGGTGAGCATTACTTCAGATGTGTACTGTGAAGAACTGAACACAATGATGGAGAAGCTGGCACATCTCCAACCAGCATTGGTCAATCGCTCGTCTCCGCTGCTCCTGCACGACAAAGCGCGACCTCATACTGCACAGCAGACGGTCTCCAAGTTGCATGAACTGGGGTTGGAAGCTCTCCGTCATCCGCCCTACTCACCAGACCTTGTGCCTACAGACTACTACTTTTTCCAGAATTTGGATAACTTCTTGGCGGGAAAAAAATTCAATACCCGAGAGGCAATACAAAATGCCTTTGAAGAATTTGTTGCCTCCCGTCCAGCTGATTTCTTTAAGAAGGGCATCAATAAACTGCCACTGCGTTGGCAAAGATGCATTGATTGCATGGGTGATTACTTCGATTAATACAAATAAAAAATGCATGAAAAAAATTTGTTTCAATTTTTTCATACAAAACGGCAATTTCATAGGTTGAAAGTAGCTAAGTTTTTAATTGCTTTTCATCATCATCCTCTTTTCATCTCATCCCAATATAGAGGGTCAAATTAAAGTAGCTAGCAAAACTCCACAGACGTGATGGCGTTTCTAAACATGCTAAAGCAAAAAAAATGTTAAATTGATGATTCGTTTTTGGGTCATGATCCGCATGGTAGTTGAAATACTTATCAGGATAAAAAAAAAGTTTTTTTTTGTAAATTTCACAGAAGAGATCATGCGGTTGGGTAAGTATCGATCTCTAAACACGATAAAACAAAAAAAAAAAAACTGATTATTCAACTCTTACTCATACATTACACACGGGCACATAAATGTATGACTTAACCTCCCTCGCGCTAAACACTCTGGCTGCAGCTATACCTACATGATAAACTGCCCTGTATGGCCTAACACTGTCTCCTAAGATACAGGACTACCTAGTTTAGGAGACAGGGTTACATGATCTGTGTATATTTCTGTAGATATCCGTGTTTTGTTGTTTTCTACATCTGCTCTTGTGTACCTATCATGAATCTTGTGTGTAATAAATATTATTCTTATACTTCAAGTAACATCACTACCAGCAAACGGTGACCGGGAAAAAAAAAAACATCAAATATTTTTTTCTTGTTTAGAATAGCTAATTTAATTTGACCCTGTATTTGAGGTCAACGCAGCAGGGTGATAAGAAAAAATAAAACATTATTTACTTTTTTTTTTTTTTTAATTGCTAGTTACCTTGGGCAGTGTGCGGACAATCCCGAAGATGAGTATGGACTTCAGTCCCTTTTCAACCAGATCTTCAAGCCTCGTGATCAACTGATTGATACCATATCTGCATACATTGGGCATGCTTGCCACTGGTTCAACTCGGTTGTCATCTTCCCTGTTTATAAATACAGAAAATTAAACAAGGCAGCACCAAGTTAAACTGATTTAATTTAAAGAAACATCTTGCAGGGTTGTCCAGAGGTGCAGGGTCTACCCGAGTAGGTACTTACAATAAGAACACGGGGTACATAATATTGTGCGCCTCAATACTTGTATTTGGTTCCTGTAGTTTCCGCAAAGTCGAGTGAAAGTACCCTCCTTGCAGGACAGATTCGGGAGTCAAAAATAATTGATTCATCTTGTCGTAACAGAGCCTAAGTCAAACGGTCGTTACAATGGTTTAAACGGCAATGTCTCAAGTCACGCTAAATTATTTTCTATCAGTAGGTACCAGTAATTAATTGATAGTAAAATATGCATGAAAGCTGGAATACACGTATGTCATTGTTATCAATGAATGTATTGAATAATAAATTTCACCCCTTAACAGTTACTGAGATGAATTTATGAGTACACAGTAAGAGTAAGCAAAACAACACGTAAATAATGCTAAAATGCGATAGGAAAATTTGTATTAATGGAATGCGTTTACAACAAAACAATATAAAAAATGTCAAAATCTTTCATCAAAATGACAACGTTAATTATCCGTCAAATGGTCAAAGACAAACCATTATTTGTTTTCTTTGGAAAATCTCGGTGAGAGGTTATTTTAGAAAAGGTTTAGTAATAGGTTTATTCTTCTTGTAGTAGTGTACCCTTGGACAAGAGTGTACCCATAGACTAAAGTAATATGAGTGTACCCCACTCTTAGGCTGGACTCACACATCCGGAATTCCTCTCTGAAATTAGCTGCCTCACACATCTTAAAAATTCAGTTAAATGTTAAATCAGTAGTCTCGTGTTTCTCAGCTCAGGTAAACGTCTTGGTTATGGAAGATGAATTACTACTCATCGCACTACTTTTAGCTTTAAGAAATAATAATTTTAAAAAATCGAATTAAAATTATACATATTTCCAAACACGCCATATATTTTTTTTCCCTGTCGTGATAATCCTCAATGGAAGTGTCCCATACATGACACACAAGGGCTTAATATTAACTTTCGTCGCTTAATATTAACTTTTCCCTGTCAGATATCACGCCAGATCACAATTTCACATGTCGCAATACGTCTAATCGTTACCGCTCCCGCTCGCAGTGTCAACTGAAATAATTCATAATCTGATTCCGGTGTGTGTGCTCACGTATTGAAATGTATAGAAAAACGTGCGTCATGAAATCATAATCTTAAATATTCCGATCCGGAATTTAGAACGCTCGTCAATTGTCATTCTTACAGATCGATCTAAGAAAATCATAATCTGAGACAATCAGAATGTGTGTGGAACATAATATAATTAAATTGTATGCCACAGATATAAGTCAATTCCGGCAAATGTATTGAGTATGTTCTGTCTGTTGTTCTGTTTCTGTGGTGGTCTGTCAGTGTCTGTAGTCTGTCTGTCTGTCATTCATTAGCAAAAAAAATATTTTCTTTTTTTACTTGAATAATTGAACTTGTTTCTGTAATTTCTAAGTTCATGCGTAAGTTTGAACTATAAAAAAGAAGTAAATCGTTTCATAGTTCGAATAAAATCATTTTTACAATAATGCCTGCGTGAAACTTGCTGAGAATCTTTAATAATTTTGTTGTTTACTATCATTATAGTTATGTGTTTCTCGTTTTATTTTATTTGTAAATGATCGACGTAGTTTTTAATATATTCTATAATCCTAAGTGTAAGTTTACGTTAGTGAAACAAAACAAAAAGTGAAAGAGACCCGGCCTTGAGGATTTGAGACAGCCTTGAAGACACCATGAATGCGGATGAAGACGCGCCTACCAAGAAAAAAGTCGATAAACAATCCGCTGAGAACCTAACAGTGACTGTAGACAAAATAGATGCAAAGAGATCTGAGACAGGCGACGAGGAGCCTAAACCGCGTATAGTTTTGACGTTTCGATCGGAGAAGAACAGTGCTAAGAGTAGCAATATGAAGATCGTGAGTACTGAGGAGAAGCACGAGGAGGCGCCGCGGCGGTCGAGCAGGACGCGCGGCAAGTGGGAGTGGATCTGCGACAGCGACACGTCGCCCAAGAAAGAGAAGTCTGGCACTCAGACAACATCAGAGAATGACGAGTCGGACAGCTCCCACACCCCGCCCAAGCGATCGACGCGGCGCCGCGACGACTCCGACAACGTCCTCGCCAATGCCATCGCCAGAAAAGAGAAGTCATATGAAACACAGCAAACTCCACAGAGACTATCTCGTAGAATAAAACCCACAGCCAAAGTACTTGCAAACGAAGAGCTACGTATGGGTTTTGAATCTCAGAACAATGCACGTCTTGGTATTCAAACTGATAAGTCTCCTGAGGAGGGAGTCAGGACGAGGCGGTCAGCTCGCCCGTCAGCAATGGAGGTGGACAAGAAGAAGGAAACAGAAGTGGATGAGGAGGTGGTGGAGATTTGCGAGGATGATGACAGCCAGAGTCAGAACACTGTGATGAAGCTGAAGCACCTGTGTGAGCTTGGTCTGAAGGCTATCAACCCTGATGAGGTGGATGAGGGTGAAAATGACAACAGGTAAATAATATACTTCATTAATAATAATTAGTTGTTACTTTTGGGCAAAACAGCTTCTGCGGTGCAGTTGCTAAAACAAAACCAAATGAATGCTTTTCATCTTACCTTTCTGGATTGCTTTTTGCAGACTCTGATATGCATCAACTTGTACGCTCACTTGCTAAGTAAATCATTTTCATAATTAGGGTAGGAGCCACATGACACTATTACTCCTAGCGGAGGTAGGAGCATAGTAAGAAACTCACATTATGTTTGACATAATAGTGACAGCAGTATACCTAAATAATGCAGAAATACCCACATAATAACAATCTTAAAGTATCTACAACTTATTTGAAATTATTATGAAAAGATTACAGTTTACTAATAGTTACTACACTCTTTTGTTACACAGAGAAGAAGTAGTAGAAGAAGAAGAGGATGAAGAAGTGGAAGCCGAGGAAATAGAAGAAGATGATGAAATGGATGATGATCCTGTAGTCATCAGCAAGCTATTGGAGACAGACGAGGATTCCAGTGAAGATTTCCAGTGTACTGTTGAAGTAGCTGCTAAGAATAGACCAAGGAGGTCAACTAGATTGTGCTCGTCATTCGGCATGAATGACAGTGATAGGTCTTCCCCTGTTGGTGAAGAAGAGCACAGGTAAGTTTTTAATTTTATCATAGTACACACCTACTGTGTTAGACTGTTTGTGTTATTGTAAAGCTCTGAAAAAGTAATCATTGCTTTTGTTGAGCACAAGCCAAATAAAATACACAGATTTGCCAAATTTTTGACCATCAACATGTGATCCAACAAAATCAAGTACATCATATTTTTGTAAGCAAATCTGACAGATCTTATTGATCGTCGTCAAAACACAGAATATCGAGCGACAATAACAATCTTCAAAAATGTGTAGGCACTTAAGTTTTTCCTGAATAAATCCCAATTGGAGTTTTTTCCGATATTTACTGAACTGATAAAATCATGGAGTAATGGTGAAGTAGAAGAAGAAGAAAAACTAACCTTAGAAACCTTTTAAAAATAGCTTATTTATTACAATAAAAGATAATGCTATATTCGTAAATGACGTAATAATTTGACGCCAGGTCACCGCGCCGATCGTCAAAGCGATCAGCCAGGCACAATTACGTGGAAGAGAGTGAAAGGTGAGACCATGTTCTTGCACCTTTATTATTTTTAGAATAAACCCTAATTTACTATTGTTTTATTTGTTACTCTCAGGAGCCATCGTAAACGAAGGAGGCACAGGTCTTCTGGTGGTGAAGAAGTACATTCGGAAGCTGAAATGGAGGAAACAAGGTAAGCTGAAAATACAAACTATCTTCATCAAAGTTTTATTTTATAATTCTATTGTGCAATTAGTGCAATGATAATTTAATAAGTGTGTTTATTGTTAACTGTCTGGATGAAGAAAATGAATGAAGAAAAACTAACACCAATTAATAAGGCTGAGTGATATTTATCTAATTTAGCTATGAAAGATAGCATTGCTTTTATATTTTATTCTGAAAAGTCCTACAAAGTAGGAGTCTATCCAATTAGGTATATGTTCCATTCAGTCAGGATATTCAGGCATCATTTTCTTACATTAAAAAGACCATCGACTCGAAAAAAAGAAGAGCATTGCAGAGCAGAGCATTAAGGGCACACGACGCGTGGCGGCGCCGGAACGGTGTCGCTGCGGCGTCCTACATACTAATATACAAGGTAGGCCACACGGTGCGTTCCGTACACCGCAGCACCGGAGCAGCACCGCTCAGTTTTTGTGCGGCAGAAGAAAGGGAAAGCAATCTTTGCGGTGCGGCGCCGCTGCGGCGTAACAATGTTACGGCGCTGCAACGCCCGTTTGACCGCATATGCGGCGAAATCTTTGCGGTGCAGCGCTGCAACGTATCGTGTTTATAGGTCCTAAGGTTCCAGGCCCAGCTTTGAAGTTTGGTCCAGCAGTATAATAAACTGAGTACTCCACAGTTATCCGCACATATGTCATTGTTTTACCAGCAACCCGGCGGGCGGTGACGAAGGCTCGGAGGCCGCGTGTCCCGTCGACGAGTCGACCATAGTCGCGACCTGCTTCTGTGACACGCCCAGCAACGTGTATGCGGCGCCTGAGGAACTTACTGGTAAATATTGGGCTTTATAATATATAGGGTCAGCTGCGCCTGGTTTGGGAGGTACAGAACTATTATAACCCCAAAAGGCGGTGTAGTTGAAAAATAATAATAAAAGTACTATTAGTCTAAAAGTACTGTCGATTTTTGCGTGAAAATTTGGAATAAATATTGCAAAATAAACTATGAAAGAAGATTCTATATTGTTGTTTTTGTAAAAATACAAAAAGCTGTTAATACAGCTATCTCGGATTTGAATCTGTATGTCTTTTGCTGGTGTAACTAGTTGATGAAGCTGTGTGTACATGATTTCTTAACAGTTTGCTTTCATGTTATCGTGATTGCCAAACCACAATATAATACCCCAAGACAAAAATCCATACTTTGTCCTCAGAGCCCGTATTCTGCCAAGCAATCGAGCTCGTTGACGGCGTACGAGTCGGGTGTTCCCACAGCGCGCGTCGAGAGCGCAACACTGGCCCTAGCAGTAACAACACTAGCGGCCTGGCGCCTTTAGTGAGAGCTGGACCAAGGGCGCCATACTTCCTGGCGTGTGCCTTGCATGCCGCGCAACTGGCTAAGCACATGTGCTGTCCTGCTTGTGGACTGTTTTGTACTCAGGTAAGAACAACTAGAAACTGGGATATACTAGCAAGTGGGACATACTCTGGTCAGGATCAGGACCACAGTACTTGCACTGGGTGAGGGAAAGGGACGGATTTAAGTCTCATAAGTTTTTACTCAGAATTCATGAACTTTTAGGAAATGTAACCTAAAAGTTCATGAAAGGTTTGCTGTTACAGTACCTTTTTAAATCAAACAATTTGATAAATTACAAAAAAACATGTCATCTGCTCTTTGTATGGCTATACAGGGTTACTGGTAATTCGACGTATATCCGTCAGGGGCTGATAAGGGGGCCAAAATGCAACAAATTGAACCCCCATATGTATGGCCGAAATTCAATGGTTTTCGAGATTGTCTCGTCACAAAAATTTCTATGACATTAATCGTAGAAATAACTAAAACAACTTGCCTATTCTGTAAGCTTTCCAAAAAGGTATAAAAGTCAATTTTAAAATACATAATTCGTGGCATGGCATGTGTGTGAACCGGCGCGGCGGCGCGCGGTGCGGGTAGAGAAATCATCTGTGTTTTTAGTTTATGATCCTCGCTAAAACAGTGCCTCGGAAAGCACGTTAAGCCGTTGGTCCCGGCTGTCATTCGTGGATCTTTGACAGTCGTTACGGGTCGTCAGAAGCCCGAAAGTCTGACAACCAGTCTTACCAAGGGGTATCGTATTACCCAGTTACTGGGTTGTGGAGGTCAGATAGGCAGTCGCTCCATGTAAAATAATGGTATTCAGCTGCATCCGGTTAGACTGGAAGCCGACCCCAACAAAGTTGGGAAAAGGCTAGGCAGATTGATCCTCGCTAAAACAACCGATTTTACTGGCGAAATTCTTCGTGATGGGGCGGGGTGTGCGGGCGGGGGAGTACACGGCGTCTGCTGCGCTCGCGTCACCTTCTTTAGTAAGTTTCGACTCTACGCCGCGCAAGCACGTCTGTTGTTATCTTGCTATTAACCAATCTCTCATCGCGTTAATTTGTTATCGATCATTATTGTTAATTCTTGTTTCTCTTGTTATTCTTTTTGTTATCATTATTATTTCGGATAACATGGCTTCGTATTCTAATAACGAATACGCAGACACAATGTTTTTTTATGGTTTTGCCGATGGAAACGCGGCTGCGGCTCGGCGACAATACCAACGCCGCTTTCCCGATCGTCGACTTCCCCACGTTACTGTTTTCGGGAGCACCTATCGACGATTGTCTGACACTGGCAGTGTTCAGAGAGCACAAGTCAACGCTGGCAGACCTCGACGGTACACAGCTGACGAAGAGGACACCATTCTTCAGTGTTTTATTGATGACCCAAACATCTCAACGAACATTGTTGCAAGACAGCTCGGTATGTCCCAATGGAAAGTGTGGTCGGTAGTACATCTATCAGGTAGACACCCATACTATTATCAACCTGTCCAAACATTGCACGAGGGAGATCCTGCCAGGCGACTCGAATTTTCTCGGTTTATGTTAAACGCTGACGCTGACCAGGAACATTTCCTAAGAAATATTTTGTGGACTGACGAGTCAACGTTTGACCGGGATGGTATAACGAATTACCATAACTTACATTTTTGGGCACCTAAAGTAGGCAGGAATCCAATAAAACTAAAAGAAACTGCGTCGCAAATGAGATTTTCCCTGAACGTATGGATGGGTGTCCTTGATAATTATTTGCTGGGCCCTCATTTCTTGCCCCAAAATTTGAGCGGTGAAAATTACGAGGAGTTTTTAAGAAACAACCTAGAAAGAAAGAAAGAAAGAAAATACGTTTATTTGCGGTAAAAATAACGCAAAGGACAACAAAATAAAATAAACAATGTAAAAAGCAAGCTTTGGGGAAAATATGCGTCACATCTACGCAAAACGGCTACCGCTCAGCATAATGCCGCGACCCCATGCGAAACGGAGCCCCAGCGCTGGTTTTCAGCGATAGCCGGCGTTGACGCGATGACGTCGACCGGTGCAGCATGTGATAAATAATATGCAATTAAAAAATAAATAAAATATAAAGTTAATTCTATAGGTATAGATAAAATATAAATAAAATGACAATATTCCCGCATTCCGCTCCGCGACAGCACCGACTCCCACGCCGATCTTCCCATCTCTAGACGATTTGTTGGTGGATGTTCCCGAAGAAATAAAAAACAACCTCATGTTTCAACATGATGGTTGCCCAGCACATTACCGGATCACTGTCCGACAGTGGCTAGACGAGAGATATCCAAACCGATGGATTGGGAGGGGAGGGCCATTTCCGTGGCCAGCACGAAGCCCTGATATCACACCACTTGATTTTTACGTTTGGGGTCATATGAAGGAATTAGTTTATGTGACCCCAATAAATTCAGTCGAAGAACTTAAACAGCGAATAATAAACGCGGCGCAACAGATGAGAACAGCGTTCTCATCAAGAGTGACGAAAACCGAAGTTAGGAAGAGAATTTGAACCTGCATTCGTAATTGAGGGGCTCATTTTAAACAAGATGTGTAAATTTTTTTATAAAATTTGACGTAAATTTTTTAATGCATTTTATTATGACTATTATGACTTTACTTCCTACATACCGGTGCCTGAAAATAGTTTGTACTTTCTGCATGTAAATATACGATCTATCACGAAAAACTTTGCTCAAATTGAGTACATATTGTTAAATAGTAAACATACAATTCACATTCTGTTATTAACTGAAGTAAACATTAAAAATGAATTGGTACAAACGTTTGAACTCCCCGACTATAACTTATATTCAGAATTAAGGACTAACAGAAGAGGTGGGGGTGTTCTATTGTATATTCATAAGTCTGCATCTTTTATGAGACATAGGAACTTGTGTACACAGGAGTTTGAATGTGTGGCCGGCGAGTTAAGTATAAATAGTCTCAAATTCGGATTATGTGCCGTGTACAGACCGCCCGACACATCTAAACTGCGATTTATTAATGAATTGTCGTCCTTATTAGTAAATTATCCTATAAAACAGGATTATGTAATAATGGGAGATATGAATATAGATCTAAAAGTATGTAACCCCGTGGTCAAACAATATTTATATTCACTGTGCACCCTGGGATTTATTAGTGGCGTTAATTGTTATACACGCATCGAAAAATACGGTGACAGAATTTCAAAGTCATGTATAGATCACGTCTTTATTCGCAATGCTAGTGCTTATAACATTTATACATCTGTTGTAAGCACTTCACCGGCCGACCACTGCATAACCGGGTGCGCGATAATGAGTGCGCTAAATAAGAATGACTCACACTCTTCTAGTCAATTAATAACTAAGATAGATAATCGCCGAGTGCAGAGTGAACTAAATAACATTGACTGGAGTATACCCCTTCAATACGGGTGCCCTAATGAAATAGTTAAGTACATACATACTAGCTTTAATAATGTATACGATAAATGTAAATTCACATTTCGTAAAAGCAGTTTCAGTAAACGTAGTACATGTCCTTGGGCCAATGAAAAACTTAAAAAGATGTGTATAAAGAGAGATTTATTATTTAATATCTGGCTAAAAGATGAAAATAACCCACAAAAAAGATTGTTATACAATAGATATAGAAATAAAACAAACAAATACACAAATTACATTAGAAATAAACAAATAATGACGGAAGTTTCTCAAAATTTCAAAAATAGTAAAAAGATTTGGAGCATTGTGAATAGTTTAACCGGCAAAATTATGCAATCTATTGAACACGTGTTACTTAAAGCTTTTCGAAAGGATCCATCAACATTGGCTAACACTTTCATGACTGAATTTAATTCTAATATCAAGAACCTAAGCAATTCTTGCGATGTACCTCTTTTAGATAAATGTACGTACGAGATAATTCCTGATAGGTCGATCAGAGTGCAACCTGCACGAGAAGATACGGTTGAACGAATCATCAAGCAAATAAACGACAGGAAAAGCCCGGGTTATGACGGAATACGTGCTAAAGATGTTAAGTATACTTCAGCTAAACTCATCCCAGTTATTACACATTTAATTAATTGCTGTTTACAGACTGGTACGTATCCCGACCTTTTAAAGATAGGGGTGATACGTCCAATACACAAAAAGGGCTCACGTGATGACGTCAATAATTATCGTCCTATCACTATTTTGTCTTGTATAGATAAAATCCTAGAACGTTACATAGGTAATGAAATAAATTATTTCCTGCAAGCGAACGGAATAATCAACAAAAAACAATATGGATTTCAGAAAAATAAGAGTACGACACAATTATTACGAGAATTTACGGATGAAGTCAATAAACACTTAAATGATAAAAAACATGTCTTGACACTTTTTATAGACTTTAGCAAAGCATTCGACATGCTCCGTTGTGACACACTTTTCGACAAGTTGTCACAAAGTGGAATACAGGGGCCACTATTAGAACTATTAAAAAACTATCACACCAACAGATATAACACGGTTAAAATACAAAACGAGTACAGTACAAAGCTTCCATCCACGCAAGGAACGGCCCAGGGTTCAATTATAGGCCCAACAGAATATTTACTTTATGTTAATGATATGAACAATACTATTCATTCAGGTTCTGTATACCAGTTCGCAGACGACACGTGTATATTGGTCTCTAATCAAAACATACATGACGCTGAGGCATCCCTCCAACGTAACTTCGACCAAATGTGTAAATGGGCTCATGACGTAGGATTAGTAATAAACGCAACAAAAACAAAAATTGTTCACATACATTCATCACACAACAAATGCTCCACTGTACCTAAAATTATAGCACACGAACACACTTGCCTCCATAACTCGCCAAAGACTTGCAAATGTCCGCTATTAGAAGTAGTCGATAAGCACATGTATGTTGGTATAATAGTTGATAGCCGATTCTGTTGGGGACCGCACAAAGATTACGTTTGCAACAAACTAAGGTCCATTCTAGGTAAGCTTATTATACTTAAATATAAATTGCCTTACAAAACGCTTAGAATGTTATATATGGCCCTAGCAGAATCGGTTATCAACTATGGACTAAGCAGTTATGGGAGAACTTATCATACATACCTGACAGATATCTATAAGCTACAACTACGAATATTAAAAGTAATTACACCAAAACATATAAACAAGAAATTCAAAAACAGTGACGACGACCTCTATAAATATTGTAATGTTATGAATGTGTTCAATAAAGTTGAATTTTTTACTCTTGCGGAAGTCAATAGACCTGAGCTGCTAACCGAAAAAACAAGACCTGACTTTTTGAGAACGATACCAATTAAAAGTAAATACATCCTACCAAAGTTCAATAACGTGTACGGCATGAGGATTGCAGAATATTTGGTACCATTTTTCCTTAATAAACTTCCAGAGGACTTGCAAATGTTGTACAGGATGGGTTCGAAAAGTTATAAGTACAAATCCAAACGTTTTTTTACACAAAATTTCTCTTAATGCACCAATAAATTGTTATCATCATTATATAAATATTTTATGTATCATTGCAGTAATAAACTTTTTTGTAAATTTAAATGAGCGGCTTGCCAGCACACAGATAAGCCCTGAGAGGTTTTCGTTGTGTGGCTAAAACCAATTGTACATAATTAATACGTGTATTGGAAATAAATAAATAAATAAATAAATAAATTTCATACAAATACAAATGACCCTTTCTCTCCCCGCGCCGATTCAAACACATGCCATGCCACGAATTATGTATTTCAAAATTGATTTTTATACCTTTTTGGAAAGCTTACAGAATAGGAAAGTTGTTTTAGTTATTTGTACGATTAATGTCATAGAAATTTTTGTGACGAGACAACATTTTTGAAGCGTAAAATGAAAATATTGGTAAGATATTATTCTTATATCGCTCATTATTTTAATTATTTTGTTAAATTAAGTAGTTTTAATTATGTCCATAGCTTAATTGAAGTGCCAGTTACAACATCATTTTTAATGGTACCCATTCAAATGTGTATTTTTTTTTTTATTTGGAATTAAATGTCAAATTTTGGGTAAATATCGAAAAACTCTTAATTCAAATATCTCGAAAACTATTGAATTTCGGCCATACATATGGGGGGTTCAATTTGTTGCATTTTGGCCCCCTTATCAGCCCCTGACGGATATACGTCGAATTCCCAGTAACCCTGTATAATACTAATATTTACAAACAGTTGTTATTTCGCTTTATTAGCGACTAACAGCGCCTCGCGGTTTCACCCGCGTCCCGTAGGAATAACGAGATAAATACTATCCCATGTGTTAATCCAGATTATAAACTATCTGTGTGCCAAATTTCATCAAGATCTGTTCAGTAGTTTTTGTGTGAAAGAGTAACAAACATCCATCCATCCTCACAAACTTTCGCGTTTGTAATATTAGTAGGATAGTAGGATAAAAGGTACTCATTCCTATCTCTCTTCCAGGGCACCTTCTACCAATGCTCCTCGGGCCACTTATTCCACTTAGACTGTGGCCTCCCCTACAACGACGCCAAGCTGCGGCCCGGCTGTCCACACTGCGGCGTGTACTCGTACCGCTGGCAACCCGCCAACACCGCGTGCGTGAAGGTCAAGGTCGAGATGAAGTGCAGTAACAAACGGATCTTCTTGCCTGACCAGAGGGAGCAGTGGTGAGTCCTGAACATACCCAGTATGGCCCATAGAGAATGAAACTCTAAAAAAATCAGACAGATTTTAGACTATTCTTTGTTCAAATCTAATTTCAAATCAATATTCATGCTTGAAATCACTATAATCTTCGTCTTTTCCAGCACACCAGCCTACCTCACATTCACGGCCCGAGAGCCGAAGCCAGAGCCAGGTCCTCTCATCCCCGAGGACTTACTCCCCTCTCCCCCTATAGACCTGAAGCAACTGTGCGAGCAGGCTGCGCAGGCGCCGAACAAGTCGCCACAGCAGCTTTGTGACGCCATACTGAAGGGAGATACCGTGGACATGCTTATACCGAAGATTGGTGAGTATTGTATTGTGTATTGTATTGTTATACATAACTACCTCTTTGATAAGTTTCGTGAAGGCCTCGCTGTAGAGAATACTGAGAAAACTTGTATGTCTGTTTTCTAATCTGCTGGACAAAACTTAAAAGGAATGCATATATACGTAGGTACATTTTTAAGTTCGCGGAATGGAGGGTGAGAAGTGAAAATAAAAATACTAAATTATTTTTCTTTTTCAACATATTCACCTGCTACCCTTATACATTTTTCAGATCTTTCAATTAGCTTATGTATACGAGTACCTGCATAAAAAAATGCTTTGTCTTTGTCCGAAAAATAAGCTGAAACCGCGTCCTTCACTTCTTCATCAGTTGAAAATTTCTTCCCACGAAGTTCTTTTTTCAGTTTTGGGAAGAGGTAATAATCACTGGGAGCCAGATCTGGGCTGTAGGGTGGATGGTCTAAAATATCGAAGCCCACCTTATGCAGGGCAGCCAACGCAACACGCCTCTTGTGAACAGGCGCGTTGTCGTGAAGAAGAAGGACACCTTTGGTCAATTTACCCCTCCTTTTTTCTTTAATGCTTTCTTTCAACCTCTCGAGGATAGAAGCATAGTATTCTCCGGTTATAGAAACGCCTTTATCTTTATAATCGGTCAACAGGATCCATGATTTTTTGCCATGATCCTGTTGCCATGATTTTTCCAGCCGATTGTGACACATTAAACTTCTTGGTTGGTGGTGTGCCTTTTTTGTGCCACTGCATAGAGTCTTGTTTCGACTTAAGTTCATAATGATGAACCCAAGTTTCATCTCCAGTAACAATTCGACTTAATAGTCCATCCTTATCTTCGTTACAGAGGTCCAAAAACGTGCGAGAACACTCCACGCGGTGTTGTTTTTGAGGCGGCGTGAGCATTCTTGGCACCCATCTTGCACTGACCTTTGTCATGCCAAGATGATCGTGTAGAATTTTGAAAATTGTCGTATCCGATACTCCAACAATTTCTGCAAGCTGTTTCTTCTTTAGTCTGGCATCTTCCAATATTATTTTTTCGACTTTTTTAATGATTTCCGGAGTAGTCACCTCGATCAACCGTCCGGGCCGTGGGTCGTCTTCAAGTGAGGTCCTGCCTTGTTTAAAAAGACTGTGCTACTTGTAAATCATGGTTTTACCCGCGCAAGAGTCCCCGTAAACGAATTCCATCTTTTCCAGTATGTTTTGAACGGACTTTCCTTGCTTGGTAAGGAACTTTATTACGGCACGGTACTCGATTTTTTCCATAATTCACACTTTCTTCCCAATTGAGTTGTTTGCTTGACGATAGTTCAAAGACCAAAGAGAGATCTAATTAAGATAAAACCTGGTATTTATACTAATATTGAGTGGCTGAAGTTATGGCCATCCCGATAATGACCTATTGTTATCCCCTCCCCCCCATTCCGCGAACTTAGAAACGCCCCCTCGTAGTTTACAGGTGAAAAAGTCAGTTAGTTTCATACTAACGAAAATGTGTTTTGCGAATTTGATCCTTATTACAACTAGAAATTGTCCAACTGATAGGTGTCAAAAAACGGTTACCGGACAATATAGGGGTCACCCTATATTGTCCGTTAACCGTTTGTTATTTACCAGTCATGGTCAATAGTGACCGATACTTAAACACATGATTATACTCAAGATAACAAACAACTTTACTGTAGGACCAAACCTGAAATCGCGAAAAAAAAAAATCAGCTGCTCCATACATTTTGACGAGTTATGCGAAGATGAATGTATGGGACAGCTGATTTTTTTCTTCGCGATTTCAGGTTTGGTCCTATAGTAAAAGTTGTTTGTTATCTTGAGTATAATCATGTGTTTAAATCAATCAATCAATCTGCCTTTTCCCAACTATGTTGGGGTCGGCTTCCAGTCTAACCGGATGCAGCTGAATACCAGTATTTTACATGGAGCTACTGCCTATCTGACCTCCACAACCCAGTAACTGGGTAATACGATACTCCTTGGTAAGACTGGTTGTCAGACTTTCGGGCTTCTGACGACCCGTAATGACTGTCAAAGATCCACGAATGACAGCCGGGATCAACGGCTTAACGTGCTTTCCGAGGCACGGAGGAGTCTCGGTATGTAAAGATGGTCACCCATCCACGGACCAACCCCGGCAAGCGTAGCTTAACCTGATGGATCGACCCCTGCGGCTGTTATTACTTAGCTACGACTCCTCCATGTGTTTAAGTATCGGTCACTAATTACCAGTCACCCTATATACATTATCTATGTTAAAAAAAGGAGCTACGTTTGCCAACAAACTGGTGTGCAGTTTGGCAGAGTTAATATTTGCTGTATAAAATTATTTCGGTGAATAGACACTTTCATTTTTATTTTGTAGAACGAAGTTTTGTAGATATAGGGTAGATACTTAGATTGATAAAGTTCTTGTTTGGTTCCAAAACATAAAAATTTACGATGCCGTTTAGACAAACAACAGTTAACAGTGGTTCTCCTGCCTTGGCAATAAATATGAATATCGTGCAAGCCTATGCTTGCGCGATATTGAAGTATCGTGTCGCGGCGATCGAGTCGTAGAAAGTTTAAAAAAATAATAATAATTCAGGAAAACCTATATTACATAAAATAACAATAAAATTTTACAATACTTGAACAGAAATAATTCAGAATAATGTCATGCAATTAAAATAAACTATTATGTAGATACTTATAAAGGTCACAGAATTAAGGTCAGGTTGTTCGGGCCTGTAGGCCTTTGAAACGCTACCTCCGCCTCCCCCAAATGCAGCGCGACGTGTTTATTTACGACCCACCGCCGACGATTTCGCAGAAAATCCATCCTACAGTGTAAAATATTTGCAGTTGATCAACTTACCTAATTAGTTTTTCTTAGGTCGATTTGTTTTTGATTCGATAGCGATAGGTACAATTATTACCGGCCCCATGATATTGGTGAATATCGATGACCATCGCGACTCGACAAACAAGCACACTACTAAGTGTCGATGTCTCGATGTCGGCAGTGCGAAAAAGTTTGCTCAAGTGAAAGAATGCCCGCTACTCTCACCCCGCACTGTCTTCGCCGGTAGATATCGCGCCGATATCGGTGTCGGTGTGTGTGGAAATCGGTTACAATGGTATGGACATGTGATGCGGAGAAAGAACAAAATGTCGTCTGGAATGTTTTGATTATGAATCTGGATGGCTACACGAGTAAGGGACGACCAAAGAAACGATGGATGATATGTGTGAAAGATGATATGGCTAGAAAGGGAGTGACTACCGTGATGACAACTAAGTAATAGTGAAGTATGGAAGATAAAAACAAGTTGTATCGACCCGAAAAAAATAGGATAAGGGCAGGAGAATGTAGATGATCGGTGTCTGTCGTTGTCTACGACGATATAGTGACAATATAACACAATGTAAAAGCGAATTATTCCATTACTTCACTGGGCGGAGTAGGAAACGAATATAGCAGATAGTTACAGATTTAACCTTTAAATGATTATCATCGCGCTAAACCTTTATGGAGTTAAGGCTTAATGGATGGAAGGCTGTCAATCGTGACATAATAATAACATAAGAACGGCTATTTTAGTCAACTTTCATCCAAGCAAATAGCTTAGTGGTTCGACGACTGCTTTGCAAACCTGTGGTTAAAAGTTCTATTCTCAACTATAGATATTTTTTCCGATTCTTTTTTTACATTTTGTTATACTTACTGTTATTTGATAGTTCGTAGAACGTACACAGAATCCATGAAGTTTATTTATTCCTTTTATGTCATCTACGGTTATAATAAAATAAATATCAATGGTTAGCTGACAGTATTAATGAGAAATCCCGTGTGTACAATCTACTGTTATATTTTTGAGCGACAGCCGGGTTCGTCAGGAATAATCTGTAAGAATCACTCAGTGTATCAGTGTTGTGCCATTATGTATTAAATGCAGGAACGGCACGAACAGGCGTTTACGAGTATTTATTCACTAAAAACGAAAAACCTCGCAAGCAATGGGAAATTGCTACTGAAGGCTGCGGGTTTCGACCTCAGGACGAGCTGCTTCTCAAACGGACGACTCTGTATATTTTGGCTGCTGAGACCACAACTACAAACGTACTGTACAGGAAAGTTTTATAAAATATGGCTGTTGTTTTAGTATATTGTGAACGAAGTCGCGGGCGGAAGCTAGTTAGAGATAAACATGATTTTGAGGTAGTAAAGTGAAAGTTTCAAATTGCAATGGGTATCAAAAAGTCACGCAAAAGTTAATGTTAATAGAAATTTAATTTCTTTCGATACAAAAAGATCTCTTTTGCAAAATTTCATGCTTTTAGCCCAGCGATTTAGGCTGTGGGTTGTCTGTCAGTGAATATAAGAATTTTATCAAGTAGACAAGCCGTGTGCCCAATGGTATTTCCCATCGATAAATGGTGAATTTTCATCCCCTATTTAACCCCTTTAGTGACTGAATAAAAAAAAAAAACAATATTTTTATTAAGTATGGGCTAAAAATGGTCGTACTGTTTTGCTTATGCTGTAACCGTATTCTTTTGTTTTTGATGTTGACCACTGCTCATGAAGATAAGTAAATATTGACAACTACATATGAAGGAACAATTGCCGTACTTTATTGTCAAGGGACGTACCTACTGCTACAGCTATAATTTATCTCTTCTAAGACATCAAAATTAATTTAATGTATTTTTTAACCGGCTCCGCTCATAACGGATTGCCATCCCTTAGGACTATTAGCCTAAAAAAAATGTAAGTATCAATATCTTAAAAGTTACAAACCAACAAACATACGATAGGTACGTCATCGACTAACTTGCACCAGGCTATGTTCACACGGCGCTATTTTTCAAGTGTATAGAATACGATATTTTATCGTATACAGTGACTTTTTGTATTCAAAACTGAAAGTTTGTTCACACAGCTAAAATGATACAAGAATATAATCTTTTCGATCGACGATTTTTATCGTGTTCATGCATTAGGTCATGTTAGTATAGCACTTTTATTTGAAACAGCTATTAGAACGAAATTCTCTGGTAGAAAATCGTCACGTAACGAAAAAAGGTTTAAATGTCCCCTCCATGCGACTTTCTCTCTTTGTCTCCTTCTATTATATCTTGAAAGAGACAAAGAGAGAGAGGACGAAAACGACGACAGACGAGGACGGAGAGGGGGAAAATTTTAGAATTTTACATCATGGGTGTCGTTTTCATGGTTTTCGAGGGAGCCAAAGCCGGTAGTGAAGTCAAAATGAAAATTCAAGATGGCGGCTGTGAAATTTTTGTGTTTGTGTTTTAAATCATACGTTAGAAGGAACTTCATTCCTGACGGTGGTCCCCGACTGCACATTTTTATTTTTTTCTAATTTTCATTGTTGTTGCCAGAGTGAAAGTTGATTATATTAGTATCCAACCGACAACCGGATACACAAACGGAATTAAAATTTAAATACAATGTCAAATTATAAGGGTCACAGAATTAAAATTAAAATTTCCTATAAAAACAAGTCTTTTAATACAGGTTTTGTTTATGTAAAGCTGTGTGCCGCTATATCACGTGCGCGCACTAAGCCCTTGATTGGATTGGTTTATTATTGCCATTTTTATTTTGACGGATACCGGTAGCTATAATCAATTTTAGTTTGTTGTATATTGACGTTCAAAAGTGTCTTTCAATGGCCTACTTGGAATAATTTGGATTCTCCAGGTCGGGCAAGTGTTATTGGGTTTAACTATCAGGAATTTCTCAGTAGCAGCCCGGAGTCTGGATTTGTGCCCGGTTGATGGCAATAGGCTCGCCCCCTATTACATGGGACTGAAACATGACTGGTCTAAAGAAGTCTTCTAATACCCGTCTGGTTTCACCCCCGTACAGTATCCAGCTCCAGCATCAACAAGGCGCTCCCCAGCCAGGCGGGCGGCACGTGCCTGCACGCGGCGGCCCGCACGGGCCACACGGGCGCCGTGTACTTGCTGCACTACGCCGGCGCCAACCTTGACGTCACCGACAACTACATGCGCACGCCGCTCGCAAGCGCTATACTAGGTACGTAGAGTTGGAATGGAAGAAATACCAAAATAAAACATGTATTTTGAGGCAAAGAAATGTCTAGCGTGGGACCTATTCCGATAGGCGTCAATCTGACAATTTTACAAGTCTATTAATACATTTTCCGCTTTATTAAAGTGCACCTCTATTGAATGTGTGTTAGTTATTTTTTTTTTTTTTAAATATGTTGAATTGTCAGTTGTCATGTGGTACAAGTCAGCGTCAGTAATATCGGGGCGAACACTGTTAAAAATGACTAAACAACTATGAAAATTAAATATACTGAAAATAAATATAACTGACTAGCTGACCCACAAACGTTGTCCTGTCCAAATTTCAAATAATTCATAGAAAATTCACTTTCAGTTTTCCCGATTTTCCAATTTTCCCGGAAACTTTTCCAATTTTTCTCATCATAAAAACCTTCTCCTGACAATAGTAAACACAACAAAAAAAGAATTAGCGAAATTGGTCCATCCGATCACGCGTGATGCGATGACCAAGGGAAATAGGGATTCATTTATAATATATTAGGTTGGGGAAAAAGTCGTTTCGCATTGTAGTATGTATGAACTTTAAATAAAATCTCTTTGGCTATACTATTTGTATCTGGCTGGTTTTGGTATCATTGAAAGTTTAAATTTTAAAGAACATAATTCCAAATTCAAATTAGGAAAATGTGTGATTTTCATTTGTTTTTCACACTGTCAAGATGAGTGAATCTAATGAAGAAATTCGATACATTTTAAAATTTTACTACAAAAAAGGTGCAACGCAAGCCGCGAAAAAAATTTGCGATGTTTATGGACCCAGTGCAGTGTCTGTGAGGGTAGCACAAATTTGGTTTAAGCGTTTTCAATCCGGAAATTTTGATGTCAAAGATGCACGTCGCTCTGGTCGCCCTATTACGGATAAAATGGATGCATATACAGATCGGCATATCAGTAGTTACGACGTAGCTGAAGAACTGGGAATTGACCACAAAACAGTTTTGGCGCATTTGAAAAAAACTGGGTACACAAAAAAGCTACCTAGCCTAGCTGCCTAGCTATTTGGGTACCTCACGAGCTCACTGAAAGAAACCTAATGAACCGTGTACTCATTTGTGATTATTTATTACGACGTAATGAAACCGAACCATTTTTGAAGAAGCTGATAACTGGTGATGAAAAGTGGATCACGTATGACAAGAACGTGCGAAAAACGTCGTGGTCAAAGGCCGGTCAGGCTTCACAGACTGTGGCGAAACCCGGGTTAACTCGCAACAAGGTGATGCTGTGTGTGTGGTGGGATTGGAAGGGCATTATTCATTATGAGCTGTCACCACCAGGCAGAACCATTGATAGTGAAGTCTACTGCAAACAACTGATGAGACTAAAGCAAGAAGTTGAGAGAAAGCAGCCGGAATTAGTCAACAGAAGGGGTGTGGTTTTTTATCATGATAACGCTCTACCTCACACATCTTTAGCCACTCAGCAAAAATTAAGAGAGTTTGGCTGGGAGGTGTTAATGCATCCGCCGTATGGTCCTGACCTTGCACCTTCAGATTTCCACCTGTTTCGGTCTCTTCAGAATTCTTTAGGCAGTGTCAGGTTAACATCACGAGAGGACTCCCAAAACCACTTGTCGCGGTATTTTGATCAGAAGTCCCAAAATTTCTATAGCAATGGGATCATGTCCCTATCTACAAGATGGCAAAAAGTTATCGAACAAAATGGTACCTACATACTTTAGATAAATGTAAATAATGTATATTAAAAATAAGTTTTGAATTTTCTTAAAAAATGCGAAGAAACTTTTTCCCCATCTTATTGTATAGATTGACACAAGGATTGCTTCAGAATGAAGACAGTGACACGACAACTGTCATACTGACAAGAACTTTATCTAATTGAGATAAAGTTTAATTATCAAAGGGCTGATTGTTCAATAGTTAGATAATTTTTATCAGACGAATAAATATGGCGGTTTGACAGCTTTTGTATAGAAAATATGTCAAACTGTCACATTTATTCTTCAGGTAAAAGTTATCAACCTATTGAACAATCAGCCCTTAGTTGTTGAGATCATTTTGAACAGTGTGTTCGTCATCAAATATAGGTCTCATGAAATATAGGCTGAAGATTCACAAACAGACAACCAACTAGCCAGCCATTTTGGAGCAGAAAGGACAATCATCCACCTAACCATGTGCCATTTTTGAGTAAAAGTAGCCCACCTGAAGGTGTTCAGCTCCTCCTGTAACTAACCCTAGCTGAGCATGGAGCCTTATCATCATCAGTCCATAATAAGCCACTGTTGGACATGGCAAAGCCATCGTAACTAACACGCCATTTAGATGGATTGTAAGCCACTCTTACCCATCTGCTAACAAGCTGGAAACACATTAAAAAAAAAAATAAGTTTATTGTACAAGGAGAAACACAAAAAAAAAAAATCACCCGCGCATATTGTACGTGTTGTTTAGACGGCGCCAGACCATTGTTGCTTCAATTTTATGGTACCTATGCCACAGGCAACAAACTTGCACCGTGTAAATGGGGTTTTATACTCAAATTCCTTACAGCACTTCTCGAAAAACCCGACAAGAAAAACAAAGACAAACTCAAAATTGTCAGTCCCAAAGACGAGGAACCAGCAGAGGACGCAGAAAAAGTAGAAATAAAGGAAGATGTAGACCAGAGTGGGGAGCAGATAGAAGTTGATGATGGTAGAAAGGCGAATGACGAGGATCTGATCAAGGTGATCCGGTATCTAGTGGCGGCTGGCTGTGATGTTAACTTTCCGGTAAGTTGGTTTAATAAATACTCATGTAAAGCCGGTTCCAGACTTTTTCCTACAATCATTGCTTGAATATTATCAAATTGGGGTTTAGGCTGTTTTTACACCAGAGATGTGCTATAGCTATGCTGCGAGGATGTGAAAGCTAAGCTAAGAAAGAAAAACCGTGACCGTTTCCACTAAAGCTAAGCTGTGTAGCGGAGCCAGTAAGATGTGCTATGAAGATGCGCCGCCGCGAGGTAGCTGTGCGAGGAAGATGCGCAGCTCAAGCTATGCGATGCGTTGACAATGCGACAGTGGAGAAGGCGCGGGGAGCGGCAGCTACACCACTCGCGCATTCATAGCTCCCATCCATAGCACGCATCACACACACGCGCACGCACATCTCTGGTGAAAAAGCACCCATAGACAGGTTGGCCCGTAAAACGACGTTCAAAGATAATTTTTAAAAGCATCTCTCCAAGGGCTTCCTGAAACACCCCCGTGTATGTTTAGCAGTGATTTTTTATACTATAGCTGAGTCCAGACGGTTTTTAATATGTTTTGGGAAATTCTCATTTGACTTCAGTTTTTTTTTTTTTATTATTATTAATTTTTAAATTATGGTCTATTGATAAAAAAAAACATATACCGGATGACTTTTTTTACCGTCTCGAAAAAATAGGGCATTTTTTTTATTTTTCAAGAACATACAAAGAAATTGATGTATCAATAAATATTACACGTTTGAAGTAAACTTTGAATACTAGAACAATAAAAACAGAAATCTAAAAAAAAATGAATAAATCGATGAAAAAATATTTAAAAAAAAAATACATGGAATCCCTTGATGAGAGGCCTTTAAAAAAAAACTTGAAAATAAAAAAAATCTTTAATGATACAAAAACCTTTGACATTACCTAAGACTAGGATACAAAACTTAGTTAACAAAGGTCAAACAGATAAGTTAAACCCTGACTCCTAAACTAGGTGACTGAGATACCAAAAACCTTATATGTTGTGTTCAATCATTACAAAAATAGACCTTGACATTGCAGGTTACAAAGTAGGTATTTATATTAAAATTAAAATGAACAACGAAGGAATATTATGGGTAACTTTTGACGTGTACGTGTGTGTGTGAAAAAGTGAAGGTGTGTTAGAATGAAGAGCATAAACCAGCATGGGCATTTATAAAACATCGGAAGCTAGGTGCACGGTTCCAATCGGTCGTTTTCTCTGGAGAAGATCCGGCAAGAAACTCCACGGTTTGGACGTCGTTTCACGGGCTGCCCTGTATGATTATAGTTATTTCATGAGAGCTTGATTAGATCATGGAGAAAATGTAGTCGTTCCGATTCTGTAGACTTACTATTTGTTACTATTGTTATTTTGCGTAGGGTCCAGAAGGTATGACAGCCCTGCACGTGGCCGCCCAGCACGGCGCCGCGCGCGCGGCTCGCGTGCTGGCGCCGCACGCGCAGCTGGACGCGCGTGATCTCGGCGGGTGGACGCCGCTCGTGTGGGCCGCGGAGAACGAGCACATAGACGTAGTGAAGTGAGGCACATATAATAATAATACAGTACGGCAGGACTCGAGAGGTGCCAATCATTTATTTTCGGAAAAATCGAACTTTGCCGAATTGATCACCACTATTGCCCAAGTCGAGTTGGCGAGTTCAGATTTAATTAACTATGTAATTTATTTTTGTTCCAGACTGTTACTCGAGGCAGGCGCGGACGCCATGACCTGCGACAGCGAGGGTAACGGCGTAGTTCACTGGTGCGCGCTGGCGGGCTCGGCCGGAGCCCTGCGGCTACTGCTCCATGCCGCGCCACAGCTGACAGCGGCTGTGAACGCGCATGCAGACACACCACTGTACGTATTGCAGCAACAACTCATTAATAACACAACACTATTAAAATCACTGGCGAAATTTGTTTGTACTGTAGGTACACCTCTGCAATAATCCTATGAGGATTACTGATGTGATGTTATGTTTTGTTAACTATTTTCGTGGTTCCTTCCTCAATAGAGAGTATGTCATGCTCACTCAAATGTCTCGCTGGTGGTGGCGTGTGTGTTGGATCATTAAGTTCCCTTCAAAATGGTTGAGCTAATTGGTGCTGATCCATGCGTCATGTTCGTGAACGGGCGCCGTCAGTTGGGACTGGTCGTCTCTTAGCTGCCATGGCTTATTTTTAATTTTAATATTTAATTTAGTTGTTTTAGTTTTTATCTTTTTATTACGGACGCTTTTTAACGTGCACGTCTTTCTACATTGTCCTCACATGTATATTTTCAACTTGAACGATGTAACCAATATTTTGTAAAAATATTATGATTTAAAAGAGTGTCCGTGGAGTTTCTTGCCCGTTCTTCTCCATAGGGATCTACTACGCTTTGGAATGGGCAACTAGCTTCATCTTTCTGACTGACCGACCCATTGACAATTCAAAAGTGCCTGTAATTGGTTTATTTGAAATAAATGCTTTGAGTTTGAGTTTGAATAGACCATTTCAGACAATATTCTGCATGGAGCTCAAATGAACTGACCAAGATTATGTCTGGACCTCAGACCAAATAAAAAACCAAAACATAGCGCTGTCAATAATGGCCAGAGGCCGGTTTCGTAAACATGTGTGCACTTAGTGAGTTGTAGTTTGGTTTGCAAGGGCTTGTACACAAAACTGCGATGTGACGTCGCATCGTCAAAATCATCGCAAAAACTTGCGAATAGATTCGCATCGCGCATTGCTTTTTTATTTTGTACTAGCTGCGCCCCGCGATTTCATCCGCGTAGACCGGGATAAAAAGTAGCCCCTGTGCTAATCCAGGGTATAAGCTATCTACATACCAAATCGGTCCAGCCGTTTGAGCGTGAAGAAGTAACAAACACATACTCACACACACTTTCGCCTTTATAATATTAGTGTGACGGGCCACAGATGCCTGAAATAAAGGAATAATAATAATAATTTAATGGTCATCCGAACCGTGGAAGGGAGACCCCTTGCCGCACGAAATCGCATTGCAGCAATTCGCGTCGCATATTTCTGCGTTGCGTATTCGCATCGCGCCGATTCGCAGATTTGTGTACATTTGTACAAGCCCTGAATGTGTGCCTGGGTGCGTAAGAGCGTGTGTGCACAGAGCGAGATGTAGTTTTGCGCATGCTTCACTGTATTGTTCGCAGCGCTATGTCTTGGAGTAGTCGGATAGGAAACACTAACTCATCCTGTTTTAATTATAGTGTAATTTATTATTAAACGTGTTGACAGCGGCTTCGCCCGCGTGGATGTCAGAAATTATCCCACGGGAACCGTACATTTTTCCGGGATAAAAATTAACCTATTTGCTATTCCAGACTATAATGTATCTCTGTGCCAAATTTCATCCAGATCCGTTCAGCCGTTCTGGCGTGATTGAGTTGCAAAACATCCGTCCATCCAAACTTTCGCATTTATAATAATAGTACGATAAATATAATTTATCAGAAAGAGACAAACTTTTACGGAGCACGGAACTCATGAATACAATCAAGATTTACAATGGGGCCAACTCGCGAGTCCATCACTGCAATTTAAACCTTATTACAATAACATAAATGTCAGAGGATGTGCACTCATTATTTGCAGGGAATTTATGTCTTATTGTCTTTTTCCGGCTGTCATTCGTGAATCTTTGACAGTCGTTACGGGTCGTCAGAAGTCTGACATTCAGTCTTACCAAGGAGTATCGTATTACCCAGTTACTGGGTTGTGGAGGTCAGATAGGCAGTCGCTCCATGTAAAATACTGGTGTTCAGCTGCATCCGGTTAGAGTGGAAGTCGACCCCAACATAGTTGGGAAAAGGCTGATACGTCTTATAATATTTTTTTCTTTGTTTCAGGCATGTAGCTGCGAGGCAGGGTCACTACCCCTGTGTGGTCATCTTACTGGCTCGCGGAGCACGGGTATGTACTCAAATCAACTTACTAAAAAGAAACCGCGATTTACTATTCAATAAGTAAAGTTTCGAAATTGAGGATCTCGTGGCCAAGTAATAACAGCCGCACGGGTCGATCCATCAGGTTAAGCTACGCTTGCCGGGGTCGTTTCGTGGATGGGTGACCATCTTTACATACCGAGACTCCTCCGCGCCTCGGAAAGCACGTTAAGCCGTTGGTCCCGGCTGTCATTCGTGGATCTTTGACAGTGTTTAGGGGTCGTCAGAAGCCCGAAAGACAACCAGTTTTATCAAGGTTTTATTACCCAGTTACTGAGTTGTGGAGGTCAGATAGGCAGTTGTTCCATGTAAAATACTGGTATTCAGCTGCATCCGTTTAGACTGGAAGCCGACCCCAACATAATTGGGATAAGACTAGGCAGATTGAAGTACTCGAAAAGTTCCGAAATTGACAGCTGAAAATGTAACTAGAAATCTAACAAAAAAAAAAACGTAATATTGCTGATCTTTGTTCTATGATTAACGATATATTTTTCTTATAAGTCATTTATGAGTGTATAGAGGTATGAGGAACAGGGTTTAAAGTTCACTTATCCTCCATAGAAACGGGAGGATCCTCCGACCAGACGGTATTGTGTCTGGTGGGCTACTACCCGACGAGTCTCGCGGTAAACTCTGCTTGCGCGATGCAGGATTTTGCGTGACGTCAGTGTGACGCGTAGTTCGCATGTGGCGATGTAGATGCCGCTACAAGTGATATCTTATACCCATGTTTGGGTGCTTGGCATGATTCCGTACAGGCCAGGCAGTAAAATTAAATGTATATTTGGCCGCATCATGCCGTCCTGAATTTGATTGTGTGCAGCACGTCTTAAGTGTCATTTTTGATGTGATTTGTATCAATTTTATGATTAAATTACTAGTCTGTGCACAGACGGATGTAGAGAACTCAGCTGGTGAGCTGGCAGTAGAAGTATGTACCGGACAGTGTCAAAGCGCCATCTCCCTGAACATGCAAATGACCATCGCAGTCAGAGACAACGTGTCGCGGTTCAAACTGCTCTCCAGGTAAGCATGTGACAATATATGTGGCATGACGTCACTCCTTGCTAGATTTTATATGTAGTTTCTTATAGTTGTGACATAGCGAGCCCCCACTCCCCAACTTTAATGCGTTTTAACTAAGTATTTTTATATTAATAATATATGATAAAGCAAAAAATACGTGTCTAATATTTTTTTATTATCTGACTAAATAGAACGAAACGCATGTGACTAGAGCGATGAATACACATGTTGATGGACGGAGAGGAAGAGGAAGGCCCAAGAAAAGATGGATGGATTTGTAAGGAATGATATGATAGAGAAGGGAATTAATGATAGCGTGACGGTTGACAGGGGAGAATGGAAGAAGAAAACGTGGTGCGCCGACCCCACGTAACATGGGATAAGGGCAGGAAGATGACAGACTAAATAGAATTTCTTTTTTTTTACCCAGGCATCATCGCTATTGTAATAACTGAAAACTTGAAAACGGGTAACTACTAACAACTTATGGGACCAAATCTGAAGTAGCGAAAAAGTCTGATGTTCCTTACATTTTGTCGAATAAAGTGCAGGTCACACTGGGAACGAAGCTACGTTCGTTTAGCTTCGCTCATGGAGCTACCGCGTCTTTACATACTTCGGTTCATAGGTCGCTGTGTGAACCGAAGTATGCAAACGCGCGGTAGCTACATGAGCGAAGCTAAACGAACGTAGCTTCGTTCCCAGTGTAGCCTGCGCTTAATGCAAAGATAAATATATGATGCAGGCGCAGCAACAGATTTTTTGTTTGCGATTTTGGGGTTGGTCCTATCGTAAAAGTTGTTGATGAGTACAATGACCTCTTTCAGATTTTCAGTTATTTTCAATAACACCTTATACAGGATGTAATTGAATTAATGAGTATCCTTTTAAGGGGTTATTGTAATCATCATTACTTTTAATATGGGACCAAACCGAAAAAGACAGCTGTTCCCTACATTTATGTTCGCTTAACTTGTCAAAATCTAGAGAATAGTTTTTTTTTTCGCGATTTCATGTTGGGTCCGTAGTAAAAGTTGTTCATAATGATGAGTACAATGATCCCTTAAAAGGATCCATCACTCATCCTGTAGACGTCATGTCATAAAAAATACAATATTAAAATATTGTTTTAATAATTCTTCACAAATTTAACTTACAACGCCATTATAAAAAACGACTATCCACAGTGACATCTCAAACGGCCGCGAGCCGTTTCCGATCCCGTGCGTCAACGAAGTGGACGACACTCCGTTACCAGAAGACTTCACCTACGTCACACGCCACGTTACACCGGTACACGTGAACGTTGATAACACTATCAATACTATGCAGGTTGGTTACCACAGGTTCTTTTATTATCCGACGAAAAAAAGGAGGCGGTTCTCAATTTGACGTTTTTTTTTTTTATGTATGACCACGCATAACTTTTTACAGTGGTCCGATTTGAAAAATTTTCGAGAGGGTATACATCAAAGTTATTAAAATATACATATAAAATTGATTAACTTTGCTTGGGTAGTTTTTGAGTTAGCTTCAATAATACGTATTTTTGCCCCACTTTTATATGGATGATGTTCTAGTTTATTTTGCAGGTAGTGGTATATTAACTTTAATTTCGGAAGTCGGTGGCAAAAAACGAAAATACATTTAACTAGACACCGACTTCCGAAATTAAAGTTATTTTTCACTTTGCAGTGTTGTTTTTGGAAGTCGGTTGTATTTTTTTGTAAAAAAGTTTTTATTTTTCACTTTTTAGTTGTGGTAGCTACCCCCACAGAAATTCTAATACCATAATACAATAATAAGTAATTCTTCAAATAAACCCACTTCCTCTCTCCTACTTTTCCTATGCCCGACAGGGTCCACAATTATCATATTTATTGTATCCTACCATCTAATTTCACATGTGGGAGCAATAAATATTTGAGTATTGAGTATATAAGCACCATCAAAATTGCGGTATGAGCCTAAACTTACAGATGCATAATAAGCCTCGAGGTATGGTCGCCTCTTTATGAAAAATTAGCTTCTGGCCGTGACTTCAGACATCAAGCGTGATGTCTGCGTCGAATTTTATACTTAAATCAATATTAATACAGTTACTTATTCAGTGACAATTAAAAAGTGCTCGAGGATCCGCGAGGATTTTGCCGTTAGGTGGAAAGTGGAAACTGACCTCTAGACTCCGTTCCACCTTTATGATTATTTTTCTTTACCACCAGGGTTGTGAGTGCAAGGAAGGTGACTGTACATCGGGCTCTTGCGCCTGCAGCGCCCTCGGTGTCCGCTGCTGGTACTCGCGCGGCCGGCTGCAGGGGAGCTTCCCTTACCACGAGCCGCCCATGCTGTTCGAGTGTAACCAGACTTGTGGATGCAATCTGGTAACAGTTTCAGTTTCAGTTATAATAATAACTAGCTGCGCCCCGCTGTTTTACCCGCGTAGACCGGGATAAAAAGTAGCCTATGTGTTAATCTACATACCAAATTTCATCCAAACAAACTTTCGCCTATAAAATATTAATGTGATTACTTTTGATTTAGCGTCGCTGCGGCAACAGCGTAGTCACCAAAGCCGCTGCCGCGGGCTCAGTATGCGTGCGCGCGCAAGTGTTCCGCTGCGGAGGCTCTCGCGGCTGGGGGCTCCGCGCGCGACAGAAGGTGCTCAAGGGAGCCCCCGTAGCGCTGTACTGCGGGGAGCTGCTGCCGCTGCCGCAGGCCGACACCCGGCCGGCAGACCATTACATGTTCGCGTTGGATGTTAAACCTGACTTACTTGAGGTAAGGGAAGAGCATATTCCCGATTACATTACCAAAATGGACTTGCCATGTATGTCGACTAATATTAAAAGCAGGTCTAGTGTGAATCTTTGGGTTCATCCGAGTAATAGAGTCTGGTACCAAACCACGCTGGGATCGATGCATTTCATTCATTCATTCATGTTGTAATTTCCCCAGCAATGTTCCGACAAGACGCAGCTATGCGTGGACGCGGCTCAGTTCGGCAGCGCGGCGCGGTTCATCAACCACAGCTGTCACCCCAACTTGGCTCCCGTCAGGGTGTTTACAAACACCAGGGATCTCAGACTACCCGCCGTCGCGCTGTTTGCTACCGCTGATATACAGCAGGACGAGGAGCTTACGTGAGTTTGAGGGCATAGAATGAAAAACCGGCCAAGTGCGTGTCGGACCGCACACAATGAAGGGTTCCGTAGTTGAAAAGAATTTATCCCAAAAACAAGCTTAACATTGTAGTTGAAAAACATGTTCTCCCATACATTGATATACGTCACGGTCAATTCTCCAACTGCAAATTTAAGTTTGTAATCTCAAAAAAAAATTTCTTTAAGTGATAGTATTACAAATTAACGATTTTTGGGCTTTTTCCTTTACTTGAGCTGTGAGACCTTGCTTCTTGCCAAATTTCATGATTCTAGGTCAACGGGAAGTACCCTATAGGTTTTGATTTACTTGCGAGTATCAAAATATGTCGCTTATACGGCTTATGATGGTGTAAGATTCGGCTGTTAGCTTTATAAAAGGAAATAAAAATAATGATGTGTTAGTTGATTGTTTAAGTTGCGGAAATAAATGCAATTAATGGAAACTGTTTTTCTCATGCGCAGGTTCGACTATGGTGATAAATTCTGGTCAGTGAAATCGAAATGGATGAAGTGTGAATGTGGGAGTGTTGACTGTAGATATCCTACTAAATCTGAAGAAACCGAATCGTCTTGAATACTATGTAAATAATATCGCCTTTACGATTATTTGTTGATAAATATTAATGTATTGAATCTGTAATGAAAATCGTGTACTGAATAATTATATAATGAACAATAATTACGAATTGTTGTTTTCATTTGTGAAACCTGTACTATTACACCAAGAGAACAACTACAACATGCATGATCCCTGGCGGAGTTAGGCGCTGATCAACCAATGCAGACACCGCAATACAATGCCGCTCATACACCCATGATACGGTTTCCCTACCCGGCCCGGGCTCGGCTAGATCTGAAAGCGGGGCGGGCGCGAACCACTGGTCGCCGTCAGGTAGCTGAGCAACGTCAGAGGCATGTTATTTGTGATTCAATTGTCACAAGTCGCGTGTAACTAGTGCAGCAGTCTAAGGTGGCTGCGGGCGACCCTACCCTGTGCGGCGACCTTGCCGACGTGCGTCCCCATTGTGTTCCGATGGTCGATAGTGACACAGGTTTTTGACCCGAGGCGACCATTCGACGTCCGCTCCTTGCAACTTCAAGGGTGGTCAGAGGCGTCGACCCGGTGACTAATCACCTGCATCTTACCCACGTTGACCGACAGCTGCCACTTCGCCAGCCACTCGAGGTCGAGGGTGCGCTGCATTTTACCGCCGTTTACTTCGCATTGAGCGCGATGGTGTACACGGCGACGTCGGCGTACAGCACGAGCCTTGAGTCGTGGGGATGTCGTTGGCATCGCGTGAGTAACACGCCGGCGACACGCAGCTACCCTGCGGCACACCGGGCAGCACCGGGCGCCCCGGGCGGGCGCTTGATAGCGCTCCGTCCACCACAACCCTGAAAGTCATGTGGGACAGAAAAGTAGAGACCGCCTTTTTACAACGCGACGGGGTACGTCTGACATGACCAGCTTGTATATCAGGCCATCGTGCCAGACAACGCCGAAGGCCTTCTCCTGTTAAGGAATACCTACTGCCACCGAGTACTCCTTCATCGCAGCTGCGAGATGGTGCAGTGCCCTCGACAGCAGTAGCGTCGTGCTATGTTCTGCCTGAAACCGAAATTGTTCTGGCCGTAGCGTGATGTGTGATTGGCGAAGACCTCCGCCCGGTCCTCCAATACATACTTAAGCGCCCCGTCGCTGTTAAGGCGAGTATAGCTGCTAACCGGCAGCGCCACTATTGAAAAATTAATAAGTCAGGAGTTATGGAACATTTTGAAATTTCTTTGGCACACCGAAAAACGGCTGTTTTTGGCCTCTCCTAGGTTCGAAGTTTGAGTGTTGATTTTTGTGATGTTTGATGTAATGGTATTTTAGGTATCAGTATTCTACACAAAAAAAAATAGCTAATAGTAGCTATTTTTTTGTGTAGAATGTGACAAAAGCGACGGATTTTTAATTACCCAGCATATTGAATATTATTGTATTTATAAATTGAAGGCTTTATTAATAGTCCATTTACTAAAACCTAAGACTGAAACAGGTATATTTAAATCGACTAAATTATTAATTTTTATTTTGTATAGTGGTAACCCTGCTCTCCAAACAATATTTTGCTGTCAAACAAATCCATAGAGGTTCAACTTTCATCTTTTTCCTTTGTCAAATCTGTCAAATGTTCAAAAGTTCAACGGCTTAACTAAACTATAACACGAGTTTAAAAGTGCGGAATTAATTGAAATAACTATTAAATTGTGCATAAAACTAAGTGACAACTATGTCGGAAGTGGTGACATAGTTTCAGGTTTTCATCAAATGTATTAAACACCACTAAACATGAGTGGTAACACGGAATCGACGTCGAACAGCATCAAGTTTGCTCCAATGCCGATGTCGGCATTGTTGGCTAACTTGATGCCTTTCAATAATGCAGCAGATAGCCCTGATGCCAGCTTTTCCTCAGTCGAAGACAGCGACAACTCCTTTGACGAGACCGTGACCAAAAAGCCTTCTCCTGCAAAGAAAATAAACAAAGACTTTTTCACGCCCACAGTCAAACCCAAACCGAAAGACATAAAAACGTTTGCATCAGAGAAGAAGTTTATCTCTAACGGACACGACAAAGAGAACAATTCACACGATAGTTGGGCCTCCCATCAAACATATCCTGCTAAAGAAAACCATAATATCATTCAAACTGCACATAAACATATTAGTTCGAATGTTTATCCAAATTCACAAGCTAAATTGAATGTTTATCCAAATTCAGAAACTAAAAAGTGGAGTGTATTGATGTCACAGAATAATAGTAACTCAAGATCACAAAATTCATGCAGTAAGAGGACTCCAGAGGTTGCTAGAGTCCCAAATAGTATTCAGAAGTTAAAATCAGCGACGCCTAATATAAAGTCGGGTATCAGAAGGTTTACTCCAGGATCTAAGCAAAGTCAGAAGAAGACTCCTCAGAAAGCTGTTGTACATAATAGGGATAGAGTAAGAGTTGAGTTATTTTCTCATAACCCTGCAAAAGATGAACCTCATTGCCCACCTCCTCGGGCAGAGCCGGCCCCTGTTCAAGTCCCAGTGCCTGAGACCCCGTTGAACAGGAAGGCAATGCCTGCATCTTATGTGGCTACACCTTCATACCCTCAGGGTGTGGGCAACAAGACTATCATTGGCTTCAAGACTTTCATGATAAAAGATAAGAAGTACATGTATATTAAAAAACTGGGTACTGGAGGCTCCAGTGAAGTTTACAAAGTAAGTATTAGTTATTTGTATTAAAAAATATTTTTTAACAAAATCTTTTTATGTTATCAGTGAGTCCATGACACACTTTTACATGATTCAAATATATTATTCAACTTAACAACAACAAAGCAAGTTGCAGAAATGTGCTTTTCAATACTTAAATTAGGGAGAATTTATATATTTCAAGTTACAACTTGTCCAATCCAAAGTTTCCAACAGGTTTCTTGTATACATTACATTTTGTTACGTTGAACTTATTGCTAATCTGTTGCTTACACACACACATTGACCCTTTTCAAGCATAGGATTCATTTGTGTATTGTATAATTTGTATACCTTGATATGAGCAAGATAAATGAAATTATTTTTGGATTAAAAAACAAACATTCTCCTTCTTAATATGTCCATGGCAAAAATAACTCGAAAAAAATATATATACCTAGACATTTAAATTTGTTTGGCCCAAAATTCAGCAACACAAGTACCGTTTGCAGGCACAGCCATTTGGTCCGTGCATGTGTAGGTGACCGGGCATGCTGTGTAAGATATCTATACATAACATAATAAAAGTGTAACTGATAACTGTAAAAGATATTTGAGTGAAACTATTATTTGGGGGTTTATGGTAATGCCGCTATAGTAAAAACCGCGTCACTGTTGTCAAGGTTGCGGGCGAGTGGCAACAGCATTCTTAAAACTGTGGTGGAGAGTATCGACTCTCCAATTATTATAAGTTTTGTGAGAAGGACAATCACTAAACATTAATTTGGGGATGTCCTTTCCACAACACTATTTATTCTGTTTTGTCTAGTTTTATTTTTTCTATAGTATTTTAACTACTAACACTAGTAATAAGTTATAATATTGTTTACTAACACGCTGGATCATTGTTGTCCGAAGAATATAATATAATAATATATATAATGCAATAGAAACCCAAAACAATGATTTTATTTTTTTTTTTTTTTTGTTTGTGCTCTTTGGGTGCGGTTTTCACTAATGTATTGTGAAAAGCATCACTTAAAAATTTAGTTTTTGTTTTATTCAATCAGTTTGTATAAAAGTTATGCCAGTTTGGAAAACAGGAAGAAAATCATGCTAAAAAATACCTAGCAAGAAATACCTCTGCACCCTAACAAAAAGTACTAGGATTCATTCATGCAATTCAAGATAGTATATCAATTCAAGACACAACGCGTTGTGCACAGTTTCTGATGCCGCGGCCACAATAACGTGATATGCCGTTGATTATCGCGTTGAAGGGTGTTAGCCGTAGGTGTAGCCACCACTTATCGCGATAATTTGACCGAATTTAAGTACCGCGATGTCTATGGCGTTTATGGGCATTGACGTTGACGTTTATGTGGCCCCGGCATAACAAAAAGTACTATGTTTGCATAAATTAATGATGATATTTGAATGGGATACTTTTTATTCCGGTAGTTTGTTTCCGTGGATTAATTTCCGACCTCCACACTGGCGAAGCCGCTGGCCAAAAGCTAGAAATGTAAAAATTTTATCAGTCTTCATTGCACTTTGTTTAAACCAAATTAATTCCAAAAATCTTCAGACTTCCAAATATCTCACTTCAGAATTTTTGTTTTCCCCCTAATGTTACTTATTGTTAACCCAACTTTCTACTTGCAGGCTGTAGAAGTAGGCACATCATGTGAGTATGCAGTTAAGTGCGTGCACCTGGGTGCTGACCAGGAGTTGGCCCAGGGGTACATCAATGAAGTGCGGCTGCTGAGAGAGCTGCAGAACTCCGATAGAGTCATCAGGCTCTTTGATTAGTGAGTCACTACATGCTAGTCATGTCTGTATACCAGGGCTATGAATTGGAAGCATTGGAACACTTTAGTCTGAAATTTAATTACTGCAAATGACTGCTATGCCACTTGCAAACCTCAGAGGTAACTGCAAGTATCATTCACACATTTTTTTCGGGTTTACCTGACAACTTTGAACTGAGTCCTTAATCATAAGATAGCCAAGCGGCGAGATCGCGAGATACACTTGTTCCAACTTTTAAGTTTGCGTCTACGATTGCGAACGCTCGAGAAAGAGGATTCTATACGCGCTTCGCCGACGACACTGTCATGGAGTGGGGTGTGCGGGCGTGTGGCGATCTCTTATAACGAAGCTCCCTGGTTGATCCTGCCAGTAGTTACAAGCTTGTGGGTGGACCGTGGACCCCATACTGTTAATGTGTGAGGCCATGTCTCAGTGCAAGCCGTATTAAGGCGATACCGCAAATGGCTCAATATAAATTGGTTCCTTATTTTGAAGTACTGTACCCGAAACCCTACCTACCCTTATAGGATAGGTTGAAATTTGGTACACATAATATGAATTTCTGTGACCCAAAAACTGACGTAGAACGTAAATAAATTAATTTTGAATATTGGGGTCACTTTTGGGTCAAATAAGAAAATTTTAAAAAAAGTTTTGCAAACTGTGCCGTGTGACATATCAAATGAAAGGGCTTACTGTGAGGGTCTAGAAACAATCTTCATTCATCTCTAAAAATAAAACAATAAACTGTCTTGTCACAGTGAGTTCGACCGCAGCAGTCAGTACCTGCTGTTGGTGCTGGAGGCGGGCGAGACGGACCTGTCCTCGTTCCTGAAGGCGCGCGGCTCTGGCTTGCCGCCCGCGCTCGTGTTACATTACTGGGAGGAGATGCTACATGCTGTCAATTATATTCATGAGCATGGTAAGGAATTAATTACTTTCCTGACTATAACTGCTGTTCCAATAATAAAATGTTAGTGAAAATCAGCAAGAAGAGAAGTGTGACTGACAGTAACACTGGCATGGCCACCGTCAGGGATTTTAATTTTGATAACACAAAAAATTAGTCGCTAATTAGTCGAAATTTATCGTCAAGTATCAGAATTTGTCGGTAACTGGTTCAAAAGTTATAAGGGTTCATATGTGGCCGAGCTGGAGAGCGTCTCCCCCTCACCCGCTTGTCCACATTTATATCTCAAAAACTAGGCCGCTAGGTGGCCTAGTTTTTATCATAAACTCATTGATCTAGGTCTTGGACTATACTTAAAAATTGAACTCATTATATCTTCTAAACTAAGACCCGGCTAAATCTGTAACTTGGCGAAAAATTTCGTCTAATTAGCGACTAATTTTTTTTGTTATCATAATTAAAATCCCTAATGGCGGCCATGCCAGTGTCAGTCACACAGAATAGGAATAGGACCTAATCGAGACCAGGTGGAGCTATGATTATCTTCGCGAGGTGGCTGGCATTGCACTGGATACATGCCTGAATATCGTGCTCAGTTTCATTCAATTAGAAATGCCTATGTCCAGCAGTAGGCTATAGGCAGATGTTGATAAAGTTATCCAAGATTAAGTACAGCATTTAAAAAAAAATCATAGGTCTATAATGTAATGTAAACTCTAAAGTCAATCTGCCTAGCCTTTTCCCAACTATGTTGGGGTCGGCTTCCAGTCTAACCGTACCAGTATTTTACATGGAGCGACTGCCTATCTGACTTCCACACACAACCCAGTTACTGGGTAATACGAAACTCCTTGGGACTGTCAAATATCCACGAATGACAGCCGGAAAACCAACGGCTTAACGTGCTTTCCGAGGCATGGAGGAGTCTCGGTATGTAAAGATGGTCACCCATCCACGAAACGACCCCGGCAAGCGCAGCTTAACCTGATAGATCGACCCGTGCGGCTGTTATTGCTTAGCCACGAGCTCCTTACACTCACTAAAGTAAAATTCTCAATTACTTATCCTCCATTTCTTCCGTCTCATCTCATCAGGGTAATTAATAACTTTACGAACCAAGGTCATGGGGTTTATGCTCATCATCTCGTTATGTGCCTGCAGGCGTAATCCACGCGGACCTAAAGCCCGCGAACTTCCTCCTAGTCTGCGGGCGGCTGAAGCTGATTGACTTCGGGATCGCCTCAGCTATAAGTAGCGACGCGACGTCCGTGGTACGCTCGCAGGCTACCGGGACTTACTCCTACATCAGCCCTGAGGCGCTCATGGGTGGTGCTGGAGGGTATGGCGGCGCTAATGGCGATGGCAGTGCCCCTATCAAGGTAACAACTAACCACCTTATTTATATGTGGCTACTTTATACACCTGTAGCAAATACCGCTGTGATTGACCTGAGACAACTGGCTCCAATAGAAATCAAATACTTCCTTTATGAGTAAATTATGTCACAATTGTGCTAAACAACAAAGGGAGACTTTAAAGAGTTTTGAAATCCCGTACTAGACAGCAGGGATGTTGCGGATATTCGCATGTCGCATCCACAATTGCGAAGCTTCCGCATTTATTTTAATAAAAAATAAAATAAATAAATAAATCATTTATTTTGATCAAAAACACAAAATTTTCACACCTGCCAAACTGCAAGACAGTTTATCGGCAGGATTAGAGCTCCTTTTACAAAACTTTTGGTCGGGTCTCCCTTGTTTGACCGAAAGGAATTTGACAAATTTTCACTTCCCAAAAAATTTTTCGCATAATTTCATTTGCCAAATTATTACTTAGCAAAAAATCTATTCACAAAAAGTTGTAACGCAAACCTAATGTTTGGCAAATGAACGTTTAAACTATAACTTGTTTACCAACTAGTACTTCTAACATTTTTTATTTAGTCAAATATTTTATTTGGAATAACAGTTTTTATGCAAAATCAAATAAGCCAAATACTTATTTAGTATCGTCAGTTTTCAATTCACCCTTTCCTATTCAATCAAACTTCAATGACAAAAATGTGAACTACTAAGTGGGTAGGAGGTGAATCATAAATGGCGCTCAATGTGTGCTCTTTTTTTTCTATATAATGTAGTCGTTCCTGGCACAGTAGGTAGTAGGTCACAGTTTTAACCTAACCTAACCATTTTTTTAAAATAAGTAATTAACCTAATCTAAATAATTCAGTTCCGGGTAACCTACTAAAAACAATCTCTTTTTTCTATTAATGCAAGTCGTTTCTGGCACTCGCCGGCCGCTGCCGCGGCACCGCTCGCTTCGCTCGCTCGGCTCGTGCGTAGGAGGTCACAGTTTTAACCTAACCTAACCTACCCATTTTTTTTAAAGAAGAAATTAAACTAATCTAAATTGTTGAGTTCCGGATAACCTACTAAAAACAATATACTTATTTTTTTCTATTAATGCAAGTCGTGTCTGGCACTTGCCGGCCGCTACCGCGCACCGCTCGCTTCGCTCGCTCGGTTCGTGCGTAGGAGGTCACAGTTTTAATCTAACCTAACCTAACCATTTTTTTTTTAAATAATTAACCTACTCTAACTACTTCCATAAATAAACTAATATCAAGTAACCATAAATTTGACTTGTTTCAGACAAATTCAAGCACAAAAACTTACAAAGAAGTACGCAAAAGACATCAAATTTAACCAGCAAGTCAAATGTTTAAAAATCTTATTTTTGCCTTAATATTTTTTGTCTTAACAAATCATTTCACCAAACGTTTATTGTCTGAAGATTGTTTGCTGTAATAAATCATTTGATTAAAGACCAAATTCCATAATGACATTATACTTAGTAATATTTTGCCAAGTAAAAATTTGACCAAATGAAAATATGCGTACTAAAATCATTCGAAATATTGCAATGGTATAAAAAAAGGTTGCTAAAATTTGTTTGGGTAATGAAGTTTTGTCAAAATCTTTTCGGCAAAACGGCAGGCACCCCTTTTGGTCATTGCATAGAAACAAACAAAAACCCTACTTATTACCTATTTAGACCTCCGCATCCGCATTAATTAATGCGCAGCTCATGCGGATGCAGATGTGGGTGGAAAAGGGTGAATATAAGTAAAATCATAATCTACAAAATGGAACCACTAACTCTCACTCACTCTCTCTCCTAACATGAAATCCCGAAAAAAAAATTATTTATTTATTTATCTTCTTACATGTACCATAACAGGACAACCCAATGCGGTACATGCGCTTATCCTAACTTAATCTATGCTAACATCTATAACTAATTATAAATAATGTATTCCTTGTGAATTCACTCAGAGAGCAGCAAATCAGCTGTTCAGTACAATTATCTACCTACACCTTCGATCAATAATAGCACTAGATACAGGATCAGGAACAAAAATAAGTCGCTGTAGTGGCCACGTTTACACACACATAAACATTTACATTTGTTACTACGAAATATAGAAAAAAGTTTTATAATATTTACAACTTCAATTCATTATAAACCTTAACAATCAAACATAAAGTTTAATTACGATTGCAAAATATTTATATTTAAGTCCTTCTATCATCGGAGAAAGGTAAAAGCAATAAATTAAAAATGTCGCTTGAAAATAATAATATATTTTTTAGGCCAAGGTTCGTTTTATATGGTAGCAAATATTTTTGACCGATTTTTAAAAGTAGAAGGAGTAAATTAGTACAATAGTTATTTTAATTTTGATTATTAATTTGATAATTAATTATTTTAATAAAAATATTAAAACAAATTGTTGAATTTTTACAAGGTTTATATATTTCTTCTCTTTCTTTCGTGACAATAGATACCCATTCTGCATTGCGAAATGGGTCACTAGGAAATCTACAAACAAAAACAACATATAAAGTAACAATACTACTCCATGCATTTCCCTGTTCCCGAACAGTCGATGTTTGAAATAAGACCACAAAAGAAAAAAAAGCGCGGGAAATTTCGTACTTGACGGACGCCTTTTTTTGAGATAATTTTTATAAATTTAAAAAACCATAAATATAAGATCAGTAGTCGTAGTTTTAGTGTTCCATTTTCTTTTACTTTTAGTTTAATTTTAGTGTAGAATATTTTCATCGGTAGTGGTAAGTGTTTTTTTAATTATTTAAACGAATAGGTATGAAAGACCCGCCGGATCCGGGGGATTTGATTCCCCCGGCTGGCAATTTTGTTACCATCATCTCTAATGAATCGGGCATGGATACCGATGGGTCGACTTCAGCTCGTCATTTAAAACGGAGTCGTGTGCATGTGTGCAAGCACTGCAATAAGCGTCGCCGTACCCGAAAAAACCACGGTTCCGCGTCTTCGGGTTGTGGTTGCATGGCAGAACTTACTGCATCAGAACCCAACTGCCCTGAAGTAATGGCCACTAACGAAATACCTTGTACTAGTAACAAAATGCCCGATATCCCTGCTCCATCAGTTGTTTCCACTCAGATAGGTCGGAAAACATACGACAAAACGGACAGCGCGCCTTTTGTCATTCATGTACAAAAAAATATTATTTCACCAGACGATGGATCGACACTGCACCCAATCACTTTTGGCAAGTTCCTAAAACACAATGCCTTCCAAAACATAATCAACGGGAGTGTCAAAAAAATCGGACGCAATAAAATTTCTTTATCGTTTTCGAATTTTCTGGACGCAAATTCCTTTATTACACATAATAGTCTTGAAACATATAATTACAAAGCTTTTATACCTACTTTTAATGTTACCAGAATGGGTTTAGTGCGTGGTGTTCCTGCGGAATGGTCTCCGGAGGAGGTTATTGATAACATAACAGTACCTATAGGTTGCGGGCCAATCTTAAAAGTCAGACGCCTCAATTTTAAAACCACTGTTGATGGTACAACAATTTGGAAACCATCCCAATCCATTGTTGTTACATTTGATGGGCAGGTTCTACCAAAGAGAATTTTTATGTGCTATAATGCATTACCTGTAGATTTATATATTTTCCCTACTGTACAGTGTTTTAATTGCTGTCGTTTTGGCCACACTAAAATTCAGTGTAGGTCCAAGGCTCGTTGTTATAAATGTGGCCAAGGCCACACTGGGGACAGTTGTGAAAGAGAACAAGAAAGTGCATCTTGTTGCCTTTGCTCTGGTTTTCACTATGCTACGAATAAGTCTTGCCCAGAATTTTCTAGGCAAAAATTAATTAAAACATACATGGCACAAAGTTCAGTATCTTATGCTGAAGCGGAAAAACTTTATCCACCAGTAACTAAATCATATGCTGATACACTTTTATCTTCTCCTTCCAAAAACTTTGCACATACCCCATCAATCTCTTCACCTAATAGAATGCCTGCTTCAAGTAGCTATAAAAAGACTGTCTTCCTCAAACCACGCTCCCCTCCCAAATCTGTATAAGGATATAATAAAGAGGCTCACAATGCCATTATTAAAGATTATGACATTCCCCAACCATCAAATGGTTGTGCTCTTTCTAATAATAATGAAAAAAACGACACAAATTTTTCCATAAATGATTTTCTTTCTGCATTACACAATCTTCTTTCTCAGTTCAACATTTCACCGTCCAACGTTGCCCCGCCTTTCAATGTATCTCAATCCATTCATAATGGACAACACATCCAAAATAATCCAGTGGAACTGCCGCAGTCTAGTAAACAAAAAGAGTGATGTTATATATCTTTTAAACAAATATGAGCCATTTGCCTTTGCCTTTGCAGAGACTTGGCTCAAATCTAATCATATTTTTAAAATCAACGGTTATTTAACCATTAGAGAGGATAGATCTGATGGGTATGGTGGAGTAGCTATACTCATCAAGAATTCTATACCTTTTTCTATCATTACATTACCTCCTCATAGTGAGGAAATCTCAATTGTAGCTATTAAAGTGCATCACACTTGTCTTGTTTCTATTTACATTCCTCACCCTTCCTCTTCTGTCCTTCAAGAGATGAATAATCTCTTTTCTTCTCTTCCAAAGCCTTTCTTATTATTGGGGGACTTTAATTGCCATCACCAATCATGGGGTTGTTCAACTTCTAATTGTTATGGCGATGAATTACTTGATATAATAGACTTACATAACTTATGCATCTTGAACTCGGGAGCTGCCACACGTCGCTCAGATCCCACTCAGAACCAAAGTGCAATTGACCTTTCTATCTGTTCTCCAAACTTAGCCTCTTCATTAACTTGGCATACTTTAACCTCTACTTATGGCAGTGATCATTTTCCAATAGTTATTTCTTATCCTCTTTCAAAACCAAATGCACCATTAAGGAGGTCAAACTTAAAACATAAACTACCTAATAGAAATAATAATGACTGGGACAAATTTAGGAACATTGTTGACAGTAAGCTTTGCTCTTTGCCTGTTATCTCTGATGGCAATGAAAATAGTTGTGCTGAAGCTTTAGCACTTATGTTAATCGCAGCGGCAGATGAAGTTTTTCCTGAAAAAAATAACAATATTAGTACAATTCCTTCGCCTCCATGGTGGGATTCAGAGTGCACTGAATTGGTTAAAAAACGTAAAGAGGCTGAATACAATTATAACCTTGATATGTCTGATATTAATTTTGAAATCGTCACCAACTTAATTAATGAAACTTGTAAACTTTTTAAGAAGAAAAAATTTGAGTCTTGGCGTAATTTTTGCTCATCAATTTCTCCAAATACTCACCCTACCACTGTCTGGCGCAATATTCGTAGATTTAGGTCCATTTATAACAACCCTTGTCCCATCCCTGATACTTTAGCCAGTGATTTTTTAGATAAATTAGCACCGCCATGGGTACCGGATGAGGTTATTAACCTTAGCCTGCCTCTCGTATCCAATATCCAAGATACTCATACGACACTAAATCTTCCATTCACTCTCACTGAATTAAAAGGTGTTATTCATAAAACTAAGGATTCTGCACCGGGCATTGATGGCATCCCGTATTCCTTTTTTGCTAATATAAATGATGACGTCCTCATTTATTATTTAATGCTTATTAATTCTATCATGAATTCAGGAAACATCCCTGTTGAATGGAAACGTCAAATGGTGTTGCCATTCCTTAAACCAAATAAAACCCCATCTGATGTTTCTTCATACCGTCCCATAGTCTTGTCATCAATCCTGATGAAATTAGCGGAGCACTTAGTTAAAAATCGCCTAGAATGGTATGTGGAAAGTAACAGTCTTTTGGCAGAATCACAATATGGTTTTAGAAAAGGTAAAAGTACAACTGATTGTTTAAGTATTTTAACATCGGATATTCGATTATCCTTCTCTAATAACCATTCCACCATTGCAGTTTTCCTTGATATTAATGCAGCTTATGATAATGTTGTATTATCAGTTTTACTAAATAAATTAAAAGCCTTGCAGGTTCCATTGATTTTGTCGAATTTTATTATTAATATCCTGACTGAACGCTCTGTTAACATGATAATAGGAGATCACGAGGTATCTCATCTGGTATGGAGGGGTCTGCCACAGGGTTCTGTGCTCAGTCCCCTTTTATACAATATTTACACTTTTGATCTAGACTCGTCTTTAATTACTAACCATGTTAAAGTTCTTCAATATGCCGATGACTTATTATTATATTCTTCAAGCCAATCTGTTGAACAAGCTCGCTGTGCCATCAATTCTGCTTTATCTAATTTGGAGTTATGGTTACATCTAAACGGTTTGGATTTATCCACGTCTAAAAGCGCGGCTGTTTTATTCACCCGGAAGAGAAATATTCCCTTAGTAAACCTCTTTTATAAGGATATACCTATTCCAGTTGTAGATAAATTCAGATATCTAGGTATAATACTTGATTGTAAATTAAGTAGTGTTCCTCATTGTGATTATATTGTCAACAAATGTGAAAATCACCTAAACATGCTTAGATGCCTCTCTGGTGTGTGGTGGGGTGCACATCCGTTTTCGTTGAAAATTATTTACAACGCAATTATCAGAAGCACTCTGGATTATGGATTGTTCGTTTTAGAACCTGGTAGTATCATGGCTTTTAAAAAATTGGATCGTATTCAGTCTAAAGCATTACGCATTATTTCGGGTGCCATGAAGTCTAGTCCTATTAATGCTCTCCAAGTTGAATGTGGGGAAGCTCCTTTACATCTTAGAAGACAATTCTTATCAGACAAATATTTGTTCCGGATTCTTCAGTTCTCAACTCATCCTCTCATTCCTAAACTAGACTCTTTAGTGTTGCAGATTGAATCTTCAGATTACTGGTCCCATAAACGTGCTCCTTGTTTAGTTATAAGCTATAAAAAATTCCTTTCACTTTCTTCTCCTATTCACCGTTCCAATAAACTTCCCATATTTAACTGTAGATATGAGAGTTTACAATTCAGCCCCATCATTAAATTTAACTGTGTACGTAGTAAATTAGATCCCGATTGTCCTAAAAGTTTTAACAATTTCCTTGCTGATCACTTAGAATATCACCATATATTTACGGATGCTGCCAAGCGTTCTCCGATGGGTTGTGTTGGGATAGGTACTTACCATTCTCAATACAACATCGTACAAAAAACAAAACTGCCTCCGGAGACTTCGGTTTTTACGGGGGAATGTTTCGGTATTTTAAAAGCCATCGAATATACTCGTGTTTTTAAGCTCAAAAAACTATAATTTTTACAGATTCCCAAAGTGCTCTTCTAGCCATCAACAAATCCCCTTTCGAACACAAATCGCAGTTGCCAATCATTTATTTAATAAGAGAATTTGCGTTCAGAACCATCTCTGAAGGTAATACTTTGGAATTTGCGTGGATTCCGGCTCATGCTGGAATCCATGGCAATGAAGTGGCTAATACACTCGCCGGTGATGCGGTGCAGTGTGGGGACTTAGCTCCTTATACAAATTTCAGCACTGATCTTATGATCCTACCAAAGACTTTTCTTTGGGACACCTGGAAGGTAGCTTGGGATATCGGAAGCAAGTCAAAGGGTCGTTATTTTTCATTAATTCAACCCGATGTTCCGGAAAAACCGTGGTTTGGCAGGGCAAAGTTTGGCAAGATGGAGACCTCTGTATTAATACGGATGAGACTGGGTCATGTTTGTTCTCCAGCCCATCTTGCCAAACTTCATATCATCGACGACCCCATGTGCTTGTGTGGCACAGACGTAGGCGACCTAAACCACATTTTTTTCTCCTGTCCTTTATATGACCGTTCTTCTTTTCTTAGTAACCTCTTGTCCCTCAGTACTCCTTTTCCTACCTCAATAATTTCTTTACTTTGTACAAATAGCTTCCCTGTATATAAATGTATAGTCTCATTCATTATTTTAAATAATATTAAGTTGTAAATTTTCGTCATTGTAATTTGATCATTATCATTATTCTATCACCTTTATTATACTGATCCTATATATCCATCCTATCCTAAATCCCGTTTGGAAATCATTATAATATTTTCGTTTCCCTACCTTGACCTGTGAACTAAACGTGACATTGGCGAATGCACAAACCGTGCGAAGCCAGAAAAAAAAAAAAAAAAAAAAAAGACCACAAAAGTATTTGTGTTTTTATTTTTCGGGCCGTTTTTGAAGCGCTTATCGGGAATCTAGTATTATTATTGATCGAAGACCTACACCAAACTCGTCAAAATGTAAGGAGCAGCTGATTTTTTTTTTTCGCGATTTCAGGTTTTAAAAGTTGTTCATGTTCATATTCATGGGTAGAACCCCTGTGAAAATTTGTCCATATATCTTAATTTGACCTTGTATATCACTGTCCGACTCGCACGTTTTACTGCCTCGGCTGCTACTGACCTAGTATAACCGATTTTTGTGTCTTATTTATCTTTGATGGTGTTTTGTAGATCTCGTTCCGCTCGGACGTGTGGTCTCTGGGCTGCATCCTGTACAGCATGGTGTACGGGCGCACCCCTTTCGGCCACATCCCCAACCTCGCCAAGTTAGCCGCCATACTCGACCCCAATCATCGCATCGACTATCCGCCCGTTGAGCGTAAGTATAATAAATTATGTTACGCTATCCTATAACGAATGGAAGCAAAAAATGTTGCGCCGACCACAAGTAACACGGCGCTTGTCGTGCCCTTGAGCAGAAAGATGAATGTTTTAGAAGGTTCTTACAGACTTGGCTCATTTTGAAACATGGGTTTTTTTTACCTAGCTTGTAATGGCATGTATGGTTCTATGTGGGTTCAATAATTTGATACCGGGTTACACGTGACATGAAGCCTAGCATTGTATTCCTAACTAATATTATAAATGCGAAAGTAAGTTTGTTTTTTGTTGTTACCTTTCACGCCTAAACCACTGAACCGATCATACTGAAATTTTGCATATTCGTCCTCAGGTGTACAGAAACGGACATAGCATACCTTTCATGCCGAAAAAAAGTACTGTTCCAGAGGAAAACAACAATAACGTTCTTATGATAATAGATGGCGCCACGTATCTTTCGAATCATGATCGAATTGTAGCATTACAAGCAGAGTACAACCCGAATTGATTGTCAAATTCTAAATTAACGCGAGCGAAGCCGCAGGAAAAAGCTAGTAGATTATAAGAAATATTTATTATATTTTTATATCACTCGTTACACTAGCCAATGCATTTTTGATGTGTGTCTGTTCATCATCACATCATTATTTTCCCCCACAGACCTCCCTCCATCACTGATTGGTGCACTGAAGTGGTGCCTCACATACAACGCCCGAGCGCGACCCTCCGTGCGCGAGCTGCTCACCATCCCGTACTTGCAGCCGGCTAAGGGCAATCTGCCGCAACAGCTGCTAGAGAAGCTGCAGCCGCACGTCACACAGCAAGAGTATAGGTTACTGCAGAGGGCGCAACTGTAGCACAGCACAAGTACCTTGTGAAAATGTCATTCTTTGTAGAAACTCCGGTTGTTGGATACGAAGCCTACTCTAATATTGTTAGAGGATGAGGATAACATTGGGGATGGGGATGATCAAAAACACTTCTGATCTGAGAAGTGCCTCTTCTAGAATTAAATCTCATGTATTTAGTTTTAGGAATCAATTATTCCAATTTGGATAATGTAGCGACTGGTGGGCGTGAATATATACATAAAAGAAAAAATTTAAATAATAGTGGCTTTGTTGGCCATGTATTACAAAATACGTCATTGTAAATATAATACATTGTCTGTTGTATGTTTGTGCAGTTGATGTGCGCCTAGACGGCGATATTAAAGTGTAATCTAGGACAACTCTGTAAATATGTAAAAATACTAATTTAATATATTATGTATTCAGTTTTACTTTGATACTCATATTTTTTACTTCACACCATTTTATACAGGGGGTATCAGAAATGTGTGGTCAAATTTAAGGGTTTGGTACAGACCATCAAACTGAACAACTTTTCTCCAGGGGACCAACGTCGTAATCAAGAAAAAAATATCAGCTGTCCCATACAAAGCTTCAATACCTACTGTCCCAAATGTATGGACCGGCTGATAATTTTTTCTCGATTACGACGTTGGTCCCATGGAGAAAGTTGTTCAGCTTCATAGCACGGCTACAGATCAAGCTATACAATTCCAGTATAAGCTGATCTCGCATTGTACAGCATTTCCTTACAATAACTTGATGTGTAGCAGTGTGTACCAAACCCTTAAATTTGAGCACACCTTTCTGATACATCCTGTATGTGTGTAACTTGCCTACGCGTATACGGAGACGCAAGCCGCACAGCTCAGTTTTTTTTTTGTATAAAACGCGATATCATAGAAGAGCGTATACAGCGACACGCGCGCGTGCCGCACAGATACGTGCCTGTGCAGACCTGCGTCGCGCAGTACTCGGGACACAGATTTCTGCGCGCAGTCAACACGTGCGCTTGTTTTATTTTGTTGTTAATTGACTTTATTATGGAGAAAATTCTCGCGTCACGTAGTACACATATTCACCATGTGTTTGTGTGACTGACACTGGCATGGCCACTATCAAGGATTTTAATAACACAAAAACTTATAGTCGCAAATTTGTCGGTCACTATTTCATAAGTTATAAGGGTTCATAAGTAGCCGATCTGGAGAACATCTCTCCAGCTTGGCCACGTTTCTATCTCAAAACCTAGGCCACCTAACGAAGATCTTTAGTCACAATTTTTCGCCAAGTCATCAATTTAGTCGGGTCTTAGAAGGCAACACATCTCATGGAAAACTTTTCAGTAAGGAACTTTATTGACAGTAGAATGAAAGTAACAAAACTTAGCGCCATCTACACGGAACTAAACAGTTTTCTTCCCCATTGATTAGCTATTGTGTCTCGCCCGATATCGCTACCTCGGAACACAAAGGGTTAATATATGCTGCCTTGTGCTGTGCTGCGCGGCCTCCTAATACGTTTAGGCTTATGATAGGAATAATATTAATTAATGTATTATTATATAAATAATGGACTGTCTGAAATGGACCACTGACTTTTATTGGAAAATAAACAATTTAATTTGGGAATAAATATTTATTGAAAAGATAATAATTGGAGAATACAAAAAAATAAATAGCATCTTAGCACAAATATTAATAAATGAATAATAAAATAAGATTTGTTAATCTTAGCTTACAACACTAGCAAATTATATTTTTTTTATGAAATGCAATAATGGTCAACGTTGAAAATTCAAAGAGAAAGTTGTGGATTATAAAACGATGTTATTAGATAGAAAATACTGACATCAACTCGTAGAGACCGGCAGCTTCGTATTTCTCTGCTCGCATCAGAGAAAAGGAATTCTCACCCTTACTACACATACCATAAGGTACAGAGCGACTACGCAAGTAGAGTCACCACATGCTACGTTATTCGTCCGGCGCGTGCTTGCTCGAACGACGAACACAAGCACAATCTTCCGAAACGACAACGCACCAACATCAGCTGATCATGATTATTTTACAAATTTTTAAAGTTACACAGACTCTAAGCTACCTTAATGAATTGATTGAAATGCTTTTTTTTTTCTTCAGTCTATATACTTTTGGAATAATGAGATATTGCAATAGTGCTACATAATAATGCAAGCTGATCGCGCGGCCGACCGCGCAGTACTCACGCGTGAGAGGTGGGAACACGGCACAAAATTAAAAAACAACATTTTCTTTTTGATTTTAATGCGTTATGTAAATAAAGCTAGGCAGTACTGCGCGTGCGGTCGTGCGCAGTGCGTGCTTAGTTCTGGAAGAGTGTGCGCGTGAAGTCGATGTAATCGAGCGCGTTGGGTATGGGGCGCTCGGTCTTGGCTTCGAGGAAGGGTTTCATGCGAGCGACGCAGTAGTCCGCCATCTCCTTGGTGAGGTTCTGTGAATAAGACAACAGGTTAGCTGTGTGCTGGGTTGACTAAGTTCCGCTATATAACTTGAAGCGTTACTCACGGCGTAGAGCTCGTCCTTGGTGACGTAGGCGCGGTCCTGGTGGGCGGTGATGGCTCGGAACGCATTCTCTATCTCCTCGGAGGAATGGACGTTCTCAGTTTCCTTACTGATCATGAACGCCATGTACTCTTGGAGGGATACTTGGCCGTCGCGGTTCGGGTCTACCACATCTGGAAAATTAAAAAAAAAAATATTTTAAATCATCTGGAGACTATAGATTTCTTAATTATGTCATTTAGCTGAAAAACGTCCAAAGGCCTCCCCCATCCTGCGAGTCATCCAACAGGTCGTCGGCCCACCTTGTGGCTTTCTCACTGCGTCTTCCAATACGCTAGTCGCCAACTCAAAGCATTTATTTCAATGAAACCATTAACAGGTACTTATGAATTGTCAAAAGTTAGGCAGAAAGCTGAATCTAGTTCCAAATCTCCAGTCTTTTCCCCATCAGCCGTCTGTTCTGTGTGCTGTGTGCCCCGTCCACTGGCACACAAGCTTGGCAATTATTCGGGCTACGACACTTGTCCTACGTATTTGTTGTAACTAAAACCAAATATTCTAAATACTCACTAAGTATAGCTTCAAACTCGGGGTCAGGCTGTCCCTCTTCAACCATGGGCAGGTCGTATCCCAGCGCGCGCAGGCACGACTTGAACTCGTGGTGGTTTAGACGGCCCGAGCGGTCCTTGTCGAAGTGCTTGAACATCATCGAGAACTCCTTCAGGGCGTCCTCGCTTACGCCTGGCAAAAAAATACGTAGTTGTTAGGACATACAATAATCCACCACGCGGGCCCAGTGCGGGTGGATGTCACGTCTTCGAATTTTTGGATCTAGGGCATGTCGGTTTCCTCATGTTTTCCTTCATCAAAATACATAAAGTAAAACGCCTGTCTGGGTTCGAACTCACGACCTACAACTCGTAAGTCGGGGCCTATACCACTGGGCCACCACTGCTCTGTTTCTAATCTAACTTAAATTTTTACTACAAAGAATACAATAAATATTTTAAAACTGGCTACCTTACAATCAATAGGCTAAATGGTTAAAAAATCCAGAAACATCATAGGATCGATGCCATTCCAGGCACCTGAAACTTCTCATGGAAATCAATTTTGGGTGTTGTATTTTTTCAATCTGCTCTGTGTAATAGAGGGAAAGTAACTACAATTCAATTATAATTGCTGTAACAAATGTTTATGTACCAGAGTGGTTCCTGGCCTGTATCTGCTGCTCCAGATTGTGCTGCATGCGCATGGACAGCTGGTCGAGCTGATCCCACTGCTGAGCAAGCCCCACCGTGCTGTGTTCAGTGTACCGGTTGTCCAAGATCAAGTGTTCCTCTAGTGCCGCGCCTGGTAATAATAAAAAACATCTATTAAATACTTTTTTTTTTTATATTATGGGCATGATGCGGAAGAATGAGAAACATGTCGTGATGAATGTGGATGGCTATAAGAGTAGGGAAAGACCTAAGAAACAATAGACTGATTGTGAAAGATATATGGCAAGAAAGCGACTAATAGAGAAGTATGGAAGAAAAAGGCGTTGCGTCGATCTCAAACAAAAACGGATAGTGGCAGAACGATGATGAGGTTAAAGCCAATTTACAGAGCTGTCGACCTGCTCAAAACATAACCTTGATACGGCTAATCGCACGTGAGTAGCAGCACTTGAATTGCGAAAACCGTTCTTACTACTACGCTAATAAAGACGCTTTAAGGCCGAAGTGTACTCATTGACGTGCAGTTGGCTGTACAAAACAAAGTTGTTAATAAAGACAATGATTCTCTTTGATTATTTTTTTATGTATGGCATCTCGTAGTTTACCATGAGAGGTTGAGATTACTTAACCGGACTATAACTCTCTGTGTGTGACTCACCTAATTCTTCAAGACGGCGCAGATCAGCCCTGCGCGCACGCACCTCCCCCGCGCGTTGACGTAGCGTTGCCAACTGCTGCTCCAGAGAACCGGTGCCCTCCATCATTGATGTACTGTTTGGATATAAATAATTATTGGTTAGTTTATAATTTATTATGAATCGGAAGGAGTTGAAGCTTCGTAATGGTAATCCTCAATACATTGGCAGAATGGTAGAAGGCAGGTAATAATAGGTCTTTACCTATGAAATTGCCGTTTTGTATGAAAAAATTTAAACAAATTTTTTTCATGCATTTTTTTATTTGTATTAATCGAAGTAATCACCCATGCAATCAATGCATCTTTGCCAACGCAGTGGCAGTTTATTGATGCCCTTCTTAAAGAAATCAGCTGGACGGGAGGCAACAAATTCTTCAAAGGCATTTTGTACTGCCTCTCGGGTATTGAATTTTTTTCCCGCCAAGAAGTTATCCAAATTCTAGAAAAAGTAGTAGTCTATAGGCGCAAGGTCTGGTGAGTAGGGCGGATGACGGAGAGCTTCCAACCCCAGTTCTTGCAACTTGGAGACCGCCTGCTGTGCAGTATGAGGTCGCGCGTTGTCGTGCAGGAGCAGCGGAGACGAGCGATTGACCAATGCTGGTTGGAGATGTGCCAGCTTCTCCATCATTGTGTTCAGTTCTTCACAGTACACATCTGCAGTAATGCTCACCCCGTTTGGTAAGAAGCTGTGATGAATCACACCGGCGCTAGACCACCAAACAGTGACCATCACTTTTCTAGGGGTAAGTTTTCGTTTAAGGCATTGTTTAGGTGCTGAACCAGGATCCAACCAACTTGCTGAGCGCTTGCGGTTATCAAACAGAATCCATTTTTCATCGCAGGTAACAATGCGGTTCAAAATTCCTTCATTTGTGTGTCTGTTGAGCAGTGCAAGGCACGTCTCGACGCGTACTTCGCGCTGGCGATCATTGAGTTCGTGGGGCACCCATTTGTCAAGCTTTATTACCTTGCCAATTTGACGCAAATGGACCAATATTGTTTTGACGCTAACGTCGAAAGCTGCTGCTAATTCAGCCGTAGATTGTGTATCATCAGCTTCCACAATCGCCTTTAATTCGTCATTGTCGACCAAAGTCTTCGGACGACCGCGAGGTTCATTTTTCAGGTCGAAATTTCCAGAACGGAAGCGAGCAAACCAATAACAAGTGGTGCGTTGGTTTGTAGTGTTAGCTCCGTAAACGTCGTTGATGTTGCGTGCCGCTTGTGCCGCGTTGCTGCCACGACGGTACTCATATTCCATAATTACTCGAATTTTTAACGTATCCATGATGACGAAAAAGATTGAAATGCGATGAAAATGTAACACTAATCAATAAACAAATGACTACTTCTGGAAAAAAAAATCCTTGTTTTTAAAGTAAAATTAATTTGAAATTAGAATTCTTAGCCAAACAAAAATTATTTTGATTTGAAATGGCCAGTACTGCAGAACGGCAATTTCATATGTAAAGACCTAATATATAATTTGAAAGAACTTGCACTGTCGTCGTGGTTATTGGTTGATTGGTTATTATTGAATTTTAGTTTTAAATGTAGGTACATTAAATAAGCTCGTATTTTATTTACTAAGTGGAACATCTAATAAATGTAGTTTTTTTAAAAGGTGTAAGGACTCGGCGCTCATCGCCTTTAGAGTTAACATTAAAAATAATTATTTTGACTACAACATCTATAAAATGTGTTTGTTATCTTTAATAGAAAGAAAATTAGTAAACTAAGAAGACATTCATATTGAGATTAGTAAGTAAACCTATGTATGTACAGGGTTTTATATCTAATTCATATAACAGAATACATTTAATTTTGAAGTAAGCCAATCATTAAGCTGAACAGTACAGACAGACATCGAGAACGTACGTCAGCATACAACGGTTATGTGGGCTTGACAAAAGTTATAACCCATATTGTTTGCCCAAAGCTCTTCCAGAAAGTATTTTCTTGATAAAAATGAACACTAGTCTGCTGATAAAACTTTGTCAAGCCGTTAAATCGTTTTCCAATTTAGTAGATATACAGGCGACATTCTGAATACGTTACCCGTCCCAGCCTAGCAGCTGTAACCTGTACACCAATGAATATGTCAACATCTCCAATTTTGAATGTAACACCAATTTATAGACATGTAGTGTATCACTGGTAGAGTGAGAAGTAAGTTCACAATTCAAGAGCTCAAAGTAACCATACCCTAGTAAGGTATAACTAAAATATCACTGTAAAGCTCCATCGGGTTACATAGTTAACTAAAGGTAAACAAAAAAAGTTGTACTCTTCAATTTAGCAACGATATACACGATTTATAACGTTGCTAAATTGAAGAATATAACTGTGTCGTGGCATGACAACTGAAGTAACTAACTAAGTGTGGCTGAGACACTGGCATGGCCACCATCAGGGATTTTAATTTTGATAACACAAAAAAATTGTCGCTAAATAGTCGACATTTGCCGCCGAATATCAGAATTTGTCGGTCGCTGGTTCAAAAGTTATAAGGGCTGATTGGTGGCCAAGCTGGGGAGCTTGGCCACATTTATATCACAAAAACTAGGCCTCCTAGCAAAGATCTGTTTTCTCCCAGATTTAGTCGCTAATTAGTCGGAAGTTTTCGCCAAGTCACAGATTTAGTCGGGTCTTAGGTTTTTGAGTTCAATATTTAAGTATAGTCCTAGAGCTAGATCAAAGATTTTATCGTAAACTCATCGATCTAGCTCTTGGACTATACTTAAAAATTGAACTCATTTAGGTTTTGGAAATAAATGTATGGCGGACGTACCGTGTCTCGGTGAGCCACTGGTGGAAGGCGTTGGCGTGTTTGGCGAACTCCTTGCGTAGCTTGTCGTTCTCCTCTTGGCGGTGCGCCTCCTTCGTCAGCTCCACGTCGCGCTCAGCTATACAAACAACGTTACATTAATATCGAAACCAGTGCCAAGCACTTGAAGTTCTTTTAAACCACGTTCTCATTTTTTGGTGGCAATGTCGGCCCACCGCTTGCGAGTGCTGGTACAGTCGAGTTCATTAATATATTGGCCCTTTCAGGCTTCAAAAATATATGACCGTCAAAAAAATAAATAATATTGTGACATCTATCAGTATCATTAAATTTTGGTCAAGATTTAGATTCATTAATATGTGACTGGTTTTTCTCAGTAACATGTATACAGCCAGAAGCACATTATTATATGAACAACATTAAGATCATATTATCTGAACATTGTAGGATTCACAATTAGTATGCACATATGAATACAATAATATCTAAACAAGTAAATGTAATTAAAATTCAACCTTATCACTTACTTCATAAAGATGATACTAGCAATCTTAAAATTGCATGGTCAAGGAGTTTGCAACATTATTTATCACTGGCTAGATTAACTTCAAATGACGTTATGTTTTCCTAATAAAATTATATCTGACGCACATGTCATTCAACGATTTAATTCTACGATTTACTATACAATATTTAATTCTATTGAAATATACCTACCCATTTAAAATAAAAATGTATAGAATTGATGAGCATACGAAACATAAAATCACACTAATATTATAAAGGCGAAAGTTTGTGAGTGTGTGTGTGTGTGTGTGTGTATGTTTGTTACTTCTTCACGCTCAAACGGCTGTACCGATTTGGATGAAATTCGGTACGTAGACAGCTTATACCCTGGATTAACACATAGGCTACTTTTTATACCGAAAAAATAGAGAAAGAAAGAAAGAAAGAAAAAGTACTTATTGTGACTAGCACAGGAAGATCACGAACTAAACTAAAATCGCAATAATAAAAGTTTGAAAACAAAAAAAACATGAATACTTTTCTCACCGATTAAATAATACACGTTTTAGTGTATCTCATAAACCACGGGTAACACCGCGGGGCGCAGCTAGTAGTTTATATGTGTGAGGAAGTTGTTTCTAAATCAGCCATTGCAGAAGAATTAGGCATATCGGTAAGCAAAGTAATTTTAGGTATTCGTCCATGTTTTTCTCTGATCTCTAATGTGGTAATTGAATAAAATCGTTCTTTAACAGAGAAATACTGTTACATTATGGTGGAAAAGGTGGCAAGAAGAAGGAAATCTTACAAAACATGTATCTTTTGGCCGACCTAGGAAAACAACTCATGATCAAGATATGCAACTGGTTGAAAGTGTTCGAAATGCAAGATTTATCAGAACATCTACATTTGCAGCTGATCTGGCTGTATCCAGCTTAACTATACGACGAAGACTTAATGAAGCGGGAATTCATCACCGAATTCCAGCTAAAAAAATGTTACTAACGGAAAGGCATAAAATGTTACGTATATTTAAATTATGATTTTGAACACGTCGCTTTCATGGACGAGAAAGTTTTTGTCTCTTCGGCGGACGGGCGGATCTCTTTGTATCGTGCAGCCAATACACGATATGATGAAGAGAATGTAGTGCCAAATAGACGCAGTGGACGCATTACGATCGGGTTTTGGGGGTGGATAAATTCCGGTGGACCCATAGAATTGTGCGAAATATCTGGCCGAATGAGGAGTGATACCTATTTAGATATTCTAAAAGACGTGTTTTTACCAAGTGCAAAAATTGTCTATCCTGATAATCATCGAATTATTTTTATACAGGATAATAGTTCCGTTCACAATGCCAGACAAGTTCAAAATTGGATAGCTGAGCAAGTAGACTTGGAATTAATAAAAATTCCACCGAAAAGCCCGGACCTTAACCCCATAGAGAATCTATGGGGGTTAATGGTACAGAATTGGGACTGTAATGAGGCTCGCACGGAAGAGAATTTAAAGGCTCATGCATATGACATCTGGAATAGTAGAAATTTGGCCGCCAATAATAGTTTATAACTAAGATTAATTTTAGTTTAAGATAAAATATTGTTTGTTTTTTTTTAACGTAAGTCATGTGCTATTTTGTTGCCTATTACTTTAATATTTTCTTAGATATACTTGTCAAATAATACAGTTTAAACTATAATGTAATGATATTCTTTTCTTTCCCGTGACGTGAAATTGAATTCACTGCAAACAACTTCGTTAGTCATAAAAAAGTTGTGGTGGCAAAGTAATCAAATTTAAGGTCGAATCGTATTGCTATATAAATGACAGGTGGCACATAATTTTTTTACAATTCTTAAATGGCCATGCTGTACGAAAAACATATGGCATTGAAAGACACTCATTTTAAAAACAAACGCAAACGCGAGGAAAACAATGGAAACTATTGTCATTTCTGTAACAATGTAAACTAGATCTTATTTGTTCGAGAAAATAATTGACTTTCCCATGCATGTAGAGATAATTAAGAAGCTTACCCTGCTCAGATATTATAAAAGCCAATACTATATTTTTGCAAAGGGTGATCACATATTATTGCCTAATGCACAGCATATTGTATTATTGAACCGTTCTTGATCACATATTATTGAACTATTCATGATCACATATTATTGCACAATGCACAGCATATATTATTGAACCGTTCACATGAGGACATATTTTTGATCTATTGGTTCTATAGAATTTATTGAGCTTTCCAACGCTCACAATATTTTGAATCCTTGACAGTGCCAATATATTAATGAACTCGACTGTACCACCAGGTTAAGGGGGATGCGCTGTGGTAGCCCGCGAAATTCATTTTTTTTTTTGGGTTTTTTGCAATTCTCAGGTCCGTGACAGGTTGTATCTTGATCAAAATATGATACGCGGGAATTTCGCGGGCTACCACAGCGCATGCCCCTTAAAAATTACCTTTAAGAGCGTTTATCCCGCGCGGGCTGGCAACGTCGCATTTTTTCAAGTTTTTCGTGATTATTTTAGTAAATTTAAATCAAATCAAATTACTATTTTATTGGGCCATGCACTAGATCGTTGGTATTTACAGTTATTTTGGATATTTACTCATAAAAATTAACATTACAGAATAATGTTCCAATAAATTACCTATGATCTTGCGCAGGTTGCGCCAGGTCTCCTCGAGAGCCTCCATGGTGAACCAGGTGTACGGGTTGGCGCCCACGTTGAACGACTTGATCTGCTCGTCCAGAGCTGCCAGGGCTTCGAAGTCGCTTTGTGCCGATGATAGGGAAGCCTGGTGATTGAAATATAAGAATAAGCTCGAATATTTTCGGTGGTCATGCTATAAAAAACTAGCATTGAGAAACGACGGATGGTCAACCCCTTTTTTTTTGTGGATGGGAAATCACGCTCTGGGCGGAGCGGGAGGGCGTGTCAGACTTTTACTGACTAAAACCCACCCGTGTTCCTTCAGTTGCCTGTGCCAGGGCCACTGTATCTCTTTCGAACAACCCGTGACCCTGGCAGACATCGGCCATCGGCCCTATCAGACCCTATCTCTGCTGACATTTCTGAGGCGCGCGTGGAACACAACGCGCCATCGACCCGGACCTGGTCCTTACCGGACAGCGAGCTACCCATTGCTCGCCGTCCGCAAGCCCGCGCCTACGGTGGCAGATGATCAACCCCTGGATTCTCCAAACGACTCTCAACTTGAAGTTCTTGGTTTAACTGGAAGTTTTTATGTGCTTACCTACACCTTAAAGTGACTTTTAGAATCAGACTACAAAGACAAATTAAAAATTAAATTGCCAAAAAACAACATGTTTGGCAATTCTGCCACTTTTTCTGTCTATCTAGATGAGAGTGTTCTCAACATCATCTATCTGACTACTTTTGAAAACGTAACTAAACAAAATCGATACATTTGTAAATAAGCTGGATACTCACTTGGAACTGCGCGTGCGCGTCCCTGAGCGCGCGGATCTCCTCGATGGAGTTGCAGCGAACGGGGTCAGTCAGATCTTCCTCCGCGTTCTCGAACCACGAGTTGAATGCGGACGCCTAGAGAACAAAGTAAATGTTAGTGGTTACTGAACATATGTGGGATGTAGCAATATAATAATAAGTAACGTAATAGATTTATACTTTTGACCGCTACACTAGTTGTTCGTATAAAACGTTAGCCAGTAATGATAAAATTCTTGTGAATACAGTCTACTCATAAGGAGACCATAATACATTTAATGGGCACTTTTATGTACTACTTTTATGTACTTTTATGTACTAGTTTTCTGTGTTTTAAAAAGAAAGAGAGGAAATACATTTATTTAGCATAGACTAGACATACAACAAATTCTGCAAAATAAAATAAAAAAGGAATTCCATTGTAATAAATTATGGAAATGTAACACTACAAAATTCTAACTAATCTCATTGAAGTCCAAACATATATTATATGCTGTTTCCACGTTACCTTCTTCGCAAATGTGAGGTACAACTCCTCAATCTGCCGGAACTGGTCCTGCAGCTGCAGCAGCCTCTGCTTGCGTGCAGCTGAGTCAGCTAACAGGCGCTGCCAGCGCGCGATGACGTCACCGTGACGCTTCACTATGGCTTTCGTTTGTTCGTGGTTTGCGGCGACCAGCTGTTCCTTTAGGGAGGTTATGTTCTGGATGCCTTCGTGCTCGAAGGCGGCTAGGCCTGTGAGGAAGAAAATATTCATATTTTAAACATAATTTTTGCAAGCAACACGTTAGAAAGGCTAAAGGGAACTTATTATCTACTAGCTTCTTGTACACTACTTTGAAACAAAATCAAGTTCAGTAGGTGTATGCAGGTACGGTCAGCAACAGAAGTCGGTTAACACTGCTACTTTTTGACATCATCTAAATTAACACAAAATGATTCGATAAACTGCTTTTTTTTCGTTTAACTGTTAAGAGTTACTGTTCTTAAAATTATAAGTACTTCTGTTCCGATTTGAATTAAATATTTCGCTTGATAATTAACATTAAAAAACTGCAAGTGTTAATCGACTTTTGTTGCTGACTGTACTATCAGACTTGCATGTCATACTACTGACCGGCATCGAAGGTGTCCTGCTTGGTGAGCAGAGTCTGCACAGTGGACAGGTCTCGTCCGAACTCGTCGGAGCGCACATGGGTCTCCTTGTCTGCGATCCAGGACTCCACCACATCGGCCTTCCAAAGCAGCTGCAGGTAGAGAGAGTTGTCTACCAGTGCTGCCTTGCGACGGGCTGCGAGGCCGGTCAGCTTCTCTAGTTTAGCCTGAGGGGGGGTAAGGGAAATGCTTAGTTGTGTTTTTCTTCGGAAATTTAAATAAATAGCATCTTTCAAAACAGGTTTTAAAATTTGTTAACGATTAACACTACATAATATATATTTTTTAAGTAAGTATCCTGTTGGTTTTATTGACTCTACAGCATGTTTGTATCAGAACATGTATTCGGCACAAAATTCGATGTGTAGAAAATCATCAATGATTTGGTTTGTGCTGTAGTATGGACATGTAAACTATATATATTTTTCGTAACTATCTTTTAATCTTTCGCGAATCCCCTGAATGCGAGAAGCACAGAGCCGGGCGATGTGGTGTAGTTTGCGGAATCCAATGGTTTAAGATTTATTTCAGCTGTTATAATCAGTATACCTGCAGAGCCCTAATGCGGTGCGACAGTGCATCAGCATGCAGGTTGCCTGCAGCCAACAGTCTCTCTCCATCAGCGGCGAGGTCACGCACGCGGTCTCCTCGCGCGGCCAGCTCGGCCTCTAGAGCCTCGTGCTTCTTCAGCAGACCCTGGACGGCAGCCATGCTGTCGCCGCATTCGCCAACGACTACGAGTTGTTGTTTCTCGCTGTGGAAGTTATATTTGTAAGTAAAGGAATAAGGTGGAGATATCTTTAGAAGTTTTCATGTTTAAAGCTTTTAGAAGAGTTCACGCCTCAGTTCAATCCGGCCTTTTAACTCTAAATTTACAAGTCTATCAAAAAGAAAAGAAGCAATTTGTATCATTACATTACACATAAACTTGAGCAACAGATTGACGAATTTCAATAAGGACTTCTCTAGGGACCTGCAGTAACCTGCAAGCTACTATTTGAAATATATTTTTTTTGTCAATCGAAATGATGGCTGTTCTCACCTGATCCATGCCTCCTCCTCATCCACCTTCGCCAAGAACTGCTGGTAAGCAAGCGACTGCTGCAATTTAGCTCCTCGCTCACCAGCCAGGGCCTGCAACTCATCCCAGGCCAACGACAATGCCTTGAGTCTCTGCTCGATCTCTGGCACTCCTAAGTTGGATACGTCCATGAGTTTCTCTCCAGCTTCCTGAACGGCTTGGATGGCAGGCTCGTGGCTGGCCAGTTCAGCTTCCAAGCGCTTGTGCTTTTTGAGCAGGTTTTGGACGCCGGTTAAGTCGCGGCCGTAGTCGTCTGAGGCAACTAGGAGTTTCTTCTCCCTGTGGAATGAAGTGAAGAGTGATTAGAATTTGCTAAAATTTCATAAAGTACTGCGTCCACTACCGGTACCGCCCGCATTTTCATTTCTTCATACAAACAAACCAAAATCTGTTGCGTGCCGTGCGTGTGTTGCGGCCGGTGCGGACCAGTGGACGATCAGCTATAAACACCCCACAAGGGGTGTTTCAGTATCATATACGACAACTGTCATTCTGTCAATAATTTTATCTAATTACATAGTTTATTTTTTTTTTAGCTATCCTGATAAAATTATGAAAAGTCAATATTCTTTGACCAATTAAAAATTTTTGATTAAAAGTAGGGTCAGCTAAATAAAATAAAAAAAAATCATACGCAAAAATCATGTAAAATAGACTAACTTGATCCAAGACTCTTCATCAGCGATATCCCTGAAGAACTGGTGTAGGGTATTAGCCTCGTGCAACCTCGCTCGTCTATGCGCGGCGAGGTTGCGCACGCGCTCGAAGCGCTCGTTGATGGCGGCGCGGCGAGAACCGATGCCTGCGCTGTCGAACTGGCCCGAGGAGACCAGCGCGTCGGCTTGGGCGTTCATGTCTAAAGAGACGGAGATAGATAGATTAGATTCAACGCGCGTTCGTGCAAAAATTGACGAAAAAATCCGACCAGTAATGAACAGAGACAAGGATAGACAAAGAGAGAGAGAGGGGGGGGGGCGAAGGCTGTGTTAAACTAAACATCTGAGAAATTTCTTTCTTTCTTTCTTGCGACATTTGATAGAAGATTAGAGTTCCAGAAAAAAAAAATAAATAAATATCACTTTTTATTGTTTTCAAATCACAATATCTAAAATGATTTAAATCTATGGTTGAATAGCTCACCATTGATCCTATCCTCGTGCGCCTGGATGTCGGCTTCGACGAGCTGATGCTTCTTCATAAGATTCTGTACGGACGCCAGGTCCTTGCCCGAGTCTTCAGAAGTCAACAAGCTTTCAACCTAAAATATTAAAATACCGGTAATAAACGAAATGTCGCAAATGAGGAATATTTTTGTTCACCGTCATAATAAAATATGGTATTCTCAAAACACTAATTACCTGCAAAGGTTGTTTCAAAATACCATTTGTTCCCAAAATAAAGCAAAATTTAAAAATTACTAGATATAAGTGTCACTTTGAAGCTAACATCAGCAGCTAATCCCAAAAATTTTTGAAATGTTTTTACAATAAATTAGTGAAGCCCAACAGAGCCCGCCAGACCTGTCAAAATTTCAATTTTTTTTTTTTTTCTATTTTCTTTTTCTTTATACCACCCCTGTGTATTAGAGCAAGCAAAACAAATAAAAAAAAAACAAAGATAATGTTCTTACCTCTCCGAGCCAGAAGTCGAGATCCTTGACAGCGGCGATGTAAGTACGTTGCTTATTGGCCTCCTTCAGTTTGAGGGACTTCTCCGTCGTCTTCTGAGTCAGGAACTCCCACTGGTCTGCGATGGATGCTAAGCGAGCCTGTAGGACACAAATAAATAGTAAACTTCCACTTCATACCGCCTATAAGCTGAAAGGTCAGCTACTGCAGAGATGTGGCGGTGTTCGTGACCTGGGCGTATATCATGACTCTAAACTTCAGTTTAATGTTCACGTTGAGCAAATAGTGGCTAAAGCATCCAAAGCATTAGGTTTTGTTATGAGACTAGCTGCGTGTTTTAAGAAAGTAAAAACTATTAAGATTTTGTATTGTTCATTTGTGAGAAGTCATTTAGAATATGCTTCTCAAATTTGGAACCCGCGTTATGGCGTGCACATTGATCGCATAGAGGGTGTACAAAAAAGATTTGTTCGGTTTCTGTGCTATCGTTTGCGCATACCATACCACAGTTGTGAATATTTGGATCTCTGCAGGAAATTTCACCTACAACCACTTACTGACCGTCGTCGATTGGCAGATTGTACATTTTTGCTCAAAATTGTATCAAATGAGGTGGACTGTCCGCAGCTTCTACGTAAGCTGTACTTTAATGTTCCCCAGCGAACTCTCAGATTTAATCCTCCTATAGCTATTCCGTTGTCTTCTTCCAACTACAGGCAAAACTCATATTTAGTGCGAGTGAGTAAAGACTTTAATGACCTATGCAAGCAGTTCTCTTTTGACTTGTTTTCAACCAAAGGCTCAAGCGTACGCAATAGGCTGAACCTGGAATTTTTCAAAATTAATTCTTAGTGTTAATAATAGTTCTGTTTCTTATTTTACTTAATTTTTTTGTAATCTATTCCTTATGTTTGGCGGTGCCGATTTGACGATTGGTGCTCATCTTTTCTTGATATCTTGTCGTGTGTAAGATCTCTTATTATAATTACTGTATTGCTAGCCGTGAAAACCTGTAATTGGCTTCATGTTTCTTATTTCAGTATATTTATTGTTTATAAGTTAAGCTGTTGGTTTTCCACATGTTAAATAAATAAATAAATAAATAAAATGTGGATTCATATTTAGATTTTGTAACACAATAAAACAAGTTTCTATCAATAATAATACTTCAGTGTGAGAAAGAGATGGAGCTATACGCCCTGTGTGCTATAAGAGGTGGGTAGTACAGTCACCGATGTACGTCTCGGGTAAACGCTAAACCGCTAGATGTGGGCAGCACAGGTATAGTAGCCACCAAACAAGTTGGCAAAACCGTGGGGATGCACAGTACAGAATCCTGTTGCGTGGCGAAGACTGTACGGTCGTTATAGCGATGCCAAGGGGAGGTATATCCAGCAGTAGACGTATTAAGGCTGAAGGAATGACTATTATAGAGTAAACGTATTAAATTAATTACCTGCACGGCGTCTTCGCTTCCACTGCACTGTCCACGCTGCACGAGGTTGCCTCCCATAGCCAGCACTGACTGGATACGTTCAGCATTGGCAGCCAGCTCAGCCTCGAAGGCTTGGTGCTTCTGGTGCTTGGATTGGATGTTTGCGGGGTCCTGGGTGAGAAACAATTTTTGAATACGATTGCTTAGGAAAGACATACAGGCAGACATATGCAAGCGCTCCATGTAAAATACTGGTATTCAGCTGCATCCGGTTAGACTGGAAGCTGACCCCAACATAGTTGGAAAAAGGTTAGGCAGATGAAGATGATGATAAACACAAATTTTGACTGGATGTCAATAATACAGCATGATAATGTTCAAAGGTTCATATTAATTTAGGTGGGAATATAAATACATATTTCGATTTAACGTCTTATTTATAAATAACAAGTAGAGCAAAATCTATCTTTATCAGAAAAAAAAAGTAAAAATCAACATATTCTTTCACTCCAGGTAACACGTAACATGAAATGAATGTAACACACGATGAAAGGGATTCGCCTAGTTGTTGTTTTACGTTTCATGTTGCATTGAATACTGCTATTCGATACCTGGGGCCGTACGACGTGAAAAAAGATCATGAATCCATGGTTCCAGTGTGAGAGAGAGAGGCGGAGCTATATAAGACCTATAGCACCATCCTTTTTTCTCAACGGAACCATGATGGATTCATGATCTTTTTTCACGTACGGCCCCAAAAGGCCAATTTTAGTACCTAAAAACGTTCAAATTCATGTTCAATCTCGTGCTAGCGACAATCAAATGTCAAAAATGTAGGTATACGCTAACAATTTCTGACAGATTGAGATAAGATTGCGAACGATGTTAAAAATACAGGAATTGCTCTCTGGGGTCCATTGCCACTCCCATTACAATCTCCTTGGACTAAAATAAATAAATTGTATCTTGTTATTGATAATTTTATTCCAATTCTATCTAATTTTATCCAATTATGTTTCATGTTTTATGTAATTTAACCTAATTTTATGATTGTATGACAAGTATAATTACTAGTATTGACTTTTAGGTGTGATGCAAACTGTAAATATAAGTTGGTTATTAATAAACAAATAGCATTAATTTGGACCCGGCCAATAGACACTATATAGAGAGTAGATAATATTTATGCGTCTACCCTGACTACGTCATTTTGGATCTACGGACAGTTGTACAGAAAAGTGTTACCTTGTAGCTCTCCTCAGTAGCGAGCTGCAATTTCTCAGCGATCCAGTTCTCCATCTCATCGGCGTCACGCGAGAACTGCTGTAGAGTCTGCTCGTCACCCAACCTGCACAACAGCGTTATTATGTCATTCGACATCATACTTTTCTAAGGTAGTATCAATTCCACTGATCTCTCCAGGCAATAAAATAAGTTCCAAAGGAAAACCATGGTGTTTATGATGTGCGTCTATAATTGTGCAGAATAAAAAAAGGGAGCAGTGGTGGCCCAGTGGTAACTGCCCCGACTTAAGAGATGTAGGTTGTGGGTTCGAACCCAGGCAGGCGTTTTATTTTGTGTAAATAATTTCATCACCACTGCTCTCAAAACGGTGAAAGAAAACATCATGAGGAAACTGGTATTTACCTAGAACCAAAAACAAACTGAAGATCTATGATATCTACCAACCCGCACTGAGCCCGCATGGTAGATACAGCCCACTCCCCCCCGAAGAGAGTAGGCCTGTGTCCCAGCAGTGGGAACACTATAGGCTGATTATTGTCGCGATTTAGACACCTTATAACGTATGATGAGGAACCCGTTCGCACTAATCTAAAAGTAAAACTCATTTATAGTACTTGGATCTCTTCTCAATAAGCGCCTCCTTGAGATGCCTCCACCGGTCGAGCACCTGTCGCCGCTTGCCGTCGATGTCGTCCGCAGCATAGTGTTCGGAAGCCATCAGCTGGTCGGCTAACGTCTGCAGTTGAGCGATCTTCTCCTCCTGTGTAGATATAACAGAAACATTGCGTAATGACATTAATAATTAGAGATAGATTGGAACTACTTGTCTACATATATAAATGCAATAATCAATTGCCTATAAAAAACTTGTGGCTTAATTGCGTAACACGCATAAAATCTACAAACTTTATGGAGTGCTTTAGGCGCCATGTCCACGGGCGAGAGAATCACGGCGATAGTGTCGCTGTGCCATCAAATTCTCGCCGCGATAATATCGCCGTGTGGAGATTGCTCCTTAGTTTCTATTGAATTTGATGTCATGGCGTGACTCTCGCCGCGATACTCTCGCCCGTGTAGATGGCGCCTTAAAAGTTTAACATCGAACTGAATAACTTTTACTAAGGGACTAACTTTGAAAATATCGCGAAAAAAAACAGCTACTGCCTACATTTATATGTTCGCATAAAATTTGTAGCATTGATAGCTTTATCGAAGTCCTCGTGTTTCTTATTCAACTGCTCCACATTACCCGGCTGTGCTACGTCGGCAGCAGCAGCAGCATCCGTTTGGTTCTTTGAGGAAGGCCTCGCGGGCACCCATCAAGCCTTCAACCTCAGTAGAACAGTCAAGGACACTTACATGAGCATTGATAGCTTTGTCGAAGTCTTCGTGTTTCTTGATCAGCTGCTCCACATTATCCGGCTGTGCTGCGTCGGCAGCTGCGTCAGCATCCGTCACGTCCTTAGCCGAGGGCGAGAGGAAGGCCTCGCGGGCTCCCATCCAGCCTTCGGCCTGTTCGCAGTCACGGTAGAAGAGTTGGAGCTCCAGGTTCTGGTCGAGCTTCATGCGGCGACCTACCCAGGCCCTGGAGAGTAAAATAGTGTTAGAAGAAAGTAATTGTGGGAGAAAGAAAGCAAATGTTTTAATTACTCGCTTTGGTTGGTTTGGTCACAGTCTACATCATACAGTCGTCCGACGAAGCCCGAGCTGCATACGAAGTTTGCCGAACTACGTAAGCAGCTCGGGCTCTCGTCGGACGACTGTGTGATACTTGATTTTGTCTATTTCTCGATTACTGTGAGATTGAAGAGGGAAATGCAAAACAACGTTATCTGATTTACACATTGACAAACGCGGCTTTGTTGACAGACTATAAACGAAGGTAGAACTGTCATGAAAATAGGTGAAAAATACAACTCTGCCATCACCAGCCTTGCTTAAAGTGCAGCCATTCATTTATTTTTTTTAACAGTTTATGTGCACACATAAACAAACTGAATGAAAAATGCTTCCGTTCATTATTAAAATATTAAGACTTAACTTCGAAAAAAAAAAAGAGACAAAGGTTAGCACTAGAGTGAAGTCGACAGGATTGGTGAGCGAGAGCTCTTGAATACGTTCCCAAAACTCTGCCTTATTGACTTTGAGGCGATAGAGCCAGGGTAGACCGCAAAATTAAAATTTTCTTACGTTTTTTGCGATTCAGTTCAGTATCAAGTTGTATGTTGATCTAAATAGATTGGCGACTGTAACAAATATATATTAATAAAATTATAATCAATAAAATCATCAATACAACTATCTAAATTCATATTACCCTATTGAATTACTAATTAAAGAATCATAACATTTGAGGGCAATTCAGTTGTATTGCTGATTCTAATGATTGCTACTGGTATTCAGCTGCATCCGGTTAGACTGGAAGCCGATCCCAACATAGTTGGGAAAAGGCTAGGCAGATTGATTGATTGCTGATTCTAATGATAATGATTCTATAAATACATATTTGTTACGGTCGCGAATCATAACATAGCATTACTTCACCCTGTATTCTTTAAAAGGTTTGGCAGAAGTGTACTTATAGTACACCCAATCATAATTTAATCAAAATACACACTTGAAATTTGCAAAAAAACGTAAGAAAATTCGAATTTCGCGGGCACGCGGCATCCCCTTAATGCACTCGTAATATAAGCAGTTTTAGCTTAGTAGGACAGGGTATCAAGACTCCAGGAAAACGCAATCAGAATCTCTAGGTATCGTAAAAAATAAAGGATTTACTTACTTCTCAAGATCCTGGCGAGCATCGCTCATGTTGTTAAGTTTCTCCTGGATATCAACGCTGGCGTAGTGACCTCCTTGCAACAGCTGCTGACCGAACAGTTCCAGAGCTTGGAACGTGCCGGCGCGGGCGTCCATTTCAGTGCGATGTTCCTATATAGTACAGAACAGTTTAGCATAGGGTCGAAATTATCTTAACATCAATGTTTAAAGCAAAGACTATTCTTGATAACCTGTGATGTTCTATCAAGTTTAGTGCTGTGAAAAAGGAATTGCCTGAATTTTGGAAATTGCTTGAGCGGTAGCTTTATTAATTGGTACCAGTGTTAAGAACGTTGACAACAACATTTTGTTTTAACATTGTGTTTAAAATTAATAATCTCAATGATGTTTCCATATACAGGATGTGGCGTAAATAGTGGTCCAACGTGAAGGGGTCGATACACCGTATATTCAGCTATCACATACCACAATTTGAACCATTTTTTTCCTTGGTCTCAGAATATTTTTTTTTTAATTGACAAATTTGGTATAGTACTTTTTTTTTACATTTGCACATGCATTTCACAGTTATAAACAAAAATTAAAAAATAATTTCATAGAAAATACAGCCAAATTAGTAAAGCAAGGTGTAAATTTTTCAAAATAATAATATAAAAATATTTTATTCTGAGACTGGAACAAAATGGTTCAAATTATGGTATGTGATAGCTGAATAAACAGTGTATCGACTTCTTAAAGTTGGACCACTATTTACGTCACACCCTGTGTGAAGAACACGCCATGGGCCGTTACTAAATCAAACATTCAACTTTGCTTTTTGTTTTTAAAAAATAAAGCTGTACAACACACACCAAGAATGAAATAATCGTGGACAGTTCGAGAACAGAATAAATAAAATAATGGAAGATACATATTGTACAGAAACTAAAGTCACACACACTAAAACATTTAGGACAAACTGAAGACACCTTGAAAACACACGAAAAACTAGTACAGTCAACTTGAAAAGTGTATCAACTCGGAACATTATTCAAAAATAGAAAACGAAGAGCAACAAATGATGATTAACTTTTATTTAATCGCAAATCAATTCAAAGTTTACCAACCAAAATAGTCAAAATGTTTGATACATTTTTAAGTTACAGAGTATACTTTTGTAGTTGACTGTACTTTATCACAACATAGAAAAAAAAATCTAAAATAAAGTATAAAACAATTAAAACTGTTAATAGAGTTGCCGTGTCTTTGCCTGTTAAGTTTTTTATAGTTAAACTGTTAGGGTAACTACCCGCTGCCACTAAATACATTAATTTAAATTAAATTAGATTGTAAACAGCAGCACATCGAGTGTAGTGTATATTATTGCATACACGGGTGTATATTATAGAGTTCTTGCAAGTCACACATTATATTTTGTAGGAGCTGTGTTCGAATACAAGAGATCCGTCAAAGCTTGATTATGACGAGGCGACAACGAACAACTGCCTTTATTTTTACCCGACTGCAGCGAAGCCAAAACAGCCTATGGGTTTTAGCGTGTTGATAAAATATAGCCTATAGCCTTGCTTAATTGGGCTATCAAATGCAAAAAAAAAAAATCAAATCGGACTAATAGTTCCAGAGATTAGCGCGTTCAAACAAACAAAACAACAAACCCTTCAGCTTCATTATTAGTACCTAAAGATATCGATTTAAGATTCACTACATTCACTAGCTTTGATTTGGCGAACAGGGTCCTGTTTAATAAACGTTACAAATTGTAAATTGTAATTGTATTTAACAAGTTAGAAATCTACAAGTTTCTGTTTAATAAAGAATACAACTTACAAATTTACTATGGTGGAAAACTGACAAAATTGTAAAATTGTACCTACAATTCTACATATTCCTGTTTAATAAACATTTTCTCTTTACAGGTGACAATTTACTTATTTGTAAGGAAAACTGTTATATTGAACGCATAATTGTGATTACAAATTTATATATTAGGTCTTTACCTATGAAATTGCCGTTCTGCAGTACTGGCCATTTCAAATCAAAATAATTTTTGTTTGGCTAAGAATTCTAATTTCAAATTAATTTTATTTTAAAAACATGGATTTTATTTTCCAAAAGTAGTCATTTGTTTATTGATTAGTGTTACATTTTCATCGCATTTCAATCTTTTTCGTCATCATGGATACGTTAAAAATTCGAGTAATTATGGAATATGAGTACCGTCGTGGCAGCAACGCGGCACAAGCGGCACGCAACATCAACGACGTTTACGGAGCTAATACTACAAACCAACGCACCACTTGTTATTGGTTTGCTCGCTTCCGTTCTGGAAATTTCGACCTGAAAAATGAACCTCGCGGTCGTCCGAAGACTTTGGTCGACAATGACGAATTAAAGGCGATTGTGGAAGCTGATGATACACAATCTACGGCTGAATTAGCAGCAGCTTTCGACGTTAGCGTCAAAACAATATTGGTCCATTTGCGTCAAATTGGCAAGGTAAAAAAGCTTGACAAATGGGTGCCCCACGAACTCAATGATCGCCAGCGCGAAGTACGCGTCGAGACGTGCCTTGCACTGCTCAACAGACACACAAATGAAGGAATTTTGAACCGCATTGTTACCTGCGATGAAAAATGGATTCTGTTTGACAACCGCAAGCGCTCAGCAAGTTGGTTGGATCCTGGTTCAGCACCTAAACAATGCCCTAAACGAAAACTTACCCCTAGAAAAGTGATGGTCACTGTTTGGTGGTCTAGCGCCGGTGTGATTCATCACAGATTCTTACCAAACGGGGTGAGCATTACTTCAGATGTGTACTGTGAAGAACTGAACACAATGATGGAGAAGCTGGCACATCTCCAACCAGCATTGGTTAATCGCTCGTCTCCGCTGCTCCTGCACGACAACGCGCGACCTCATACTGCACAGCAGACGGTCTCCAAGTTGCAAGAACTGGGGTTGGAAGCTCTCCGTCATCCGCCCTACTCACCAGACCTTGCGCCTACAGACTACTACTTTTTCCAGAATTTGGATAACTTCTTGGCGGGAAAAAAATTCAATACCCGAGAGGCAGTACAAAATGCCTTTGAAGAATTTGTTGCCTCCCGTCCAGCTGATTTCTTTAAGAAGGGCATCAATAAACTGCCACTGCGTTGGCAAAGATGCATTGATTGCATGGGTGATTACTTCGATTAATACAAATAAAAAATGCATGAAAAAAATTCGTTTAAATTTTTTCATACAAAACGGCAATTTCATAGGTAAAGACCTATTATTTTGTAAATTGTAGAACAATTCCGACAGGTGGACTCGCCTTGTGTCAGATCTTAACAATTTTGTACCTCAATTTAATAAGTGAAGAAATTTAATTATTATACATTAAAAATGGTTCTAACAACACTACTAGTAGTGGAAGTAGTGACACTAGTGATGATGAATATTATGAGTGAACGGCAACGGCGAGTTTTTCGAAAAAGGATAAGCTTTACTTTTGATGCGACAGATTTTAAGTTCAATGAAAATAAGACATGATCTTAAATACGATTCTAAGAGAAATGCAGCCGTTACACTCACTCAGAAAATTTTGTGTGCATTGCACAGGATGGGCTGTGGCTCACCATACCATGTTATAGCAGATGCACACGGTGTAACTAAAGGAACGGTACATAACTGTATAAAAAAATAAGTCTTGTTTAGTTTTTCACTAAACCAACCGAAAAAACATGTTTATTCTCATATGCTGTTATGATAAATAAACAATTTGATTTTGATTTGATATTAGTTATTGTTCTCCATGACTTTCGTTATGAATCAAACAAATAGAAAAGTACTCTGTAAACCAAATGCTAAAACCACATTCTAAATATTTTAAAATACTAAGATTTTTGAAATCTACCCTCGATTTAAGAATCTTCAACAAAAACTTACATTTTATGTAATTTGTAACTTACAATTACAAATTTGTAGATACAATATTGTCATTAAAATCTACAGGAGTTTTCTGCACATGTAAAAGTTTATTAAACAGCATTTGTAATGGTAATATTTGTAATGTTTTTACTTGTAAAATCCCTACATAATTGTAGGGTTTATTAAACAGCACTTGTCATACTACTTTACAAATATGTCACTTATTTACAAAATTGTCTGATTGTAATGTTTATTAAACAGGGCCCTGCTTATTACAAAAATTATCTTTAAATTATAACTTATTCGTATTTCCATTAAAATTAATATTAGATTATTATCACCAATTTGGACATCTTTCTGTTGAAATGATGATGGTAAAAAAAATCCTATTGTACAAGCTATCTTATCCGTATCTGAACACAAATCCGAAAAAATATAACACCGCGACTTGCAAGAATGGTAGTAAGGCTGGGCACACATGCGTGCAATGCATCTGACCTGCGGCATTATGCCGTACCGCGCGTCTATCTCCAAACGCTGGCTCTAGAAACACAGTTACCATGTGATATTTGTTCACCAATACCCAATAGCCGCCAATTTTCTATCCAAATAAACATTTTTGCTCCTATATTTAGTTCCCAATTTTTGGAATTTTACATGACTTCATCACAGAGTTGTCCCATTTTTGATGTGTAACATCTTTCCTCCCACTTTCCTGCAATCTGCGGGAGTAATTTCGTGAAAATATTTTTCTACAAGTTTTGAGTGACGGATTGAAATATCGGTTGTTTGGTATGGAACTAGAAAGAAAGTACTTTTAGGTGAGATGTCAGATGTTACACATCATAATTATGCTGTAAGGCTCGCTCGTTTTTTTTAACCAATCATGTAGGTAATTTACCAATTTCGAAACGCCAAAATATCTAGTAATTTCTCGCAATTTTGACGTCAACAACCAATATAACCTACATGAACGATTACAAAACCTTGAATAAGACTGCAGTTTTGAATGTAATGGAACTAATGTAATCATCAAACTTTATACATTCAAATATTATTAATGAGATGACGTCACTCCATTAGTCACGTGTGGACCAAACGGGAATAATATACAATTAACACATCTATATGTAATACTATTATTTGCACATAAAACGCAATATTTAAATTGTATCATGTAAAAATGGTGAACGAAAACCGATATGTCCTAGAAACAAAAATTCGATGACTTGTGACATCCACCACCTGGGCCTGCGTGGTGGATTACGGTCTATCACAGAAGATCTGAACTCCAGTAGTGGGAATATTATAGGCTGATTACGTATGTTTTTTTTCGAGCCTTTCATATTTCGGAACTGTTCATCAATAAAAACGGTATGTTTCCCGTTTTATGTGCTAATAACAGTGTTAGTGACCATATAATATCAGTCATATTTATAATGGTATTACTTATTATAAACATGGGACATACCTGGTGTCTTTCAAGCAATGCTTCAGCGCCGGTGACGTCATTGGCGAGCTCGTCCGAGCTTACCAAAGCCATCATGGAGTTGATCCATGCCATCAGGTCGCGGTAGTCGGATAGGAACCTGTTGAGGTAGTGTTGATATGATTTTTGAATTGCATAATCAAATTGTAAGATGAATGAGATAAGAATTGTGTTTTTTAAGTTGAATAAAGATATTATATTTTGAAGTAATTTTCAAAAGGAATACGGAATCTATGGAGTCTCTTGCGCCTTTACTACATAGGAAACTACACTTTGGAGCACAGTTCTCGATTTTCAAACCCAAACTCAAACCATTTGTTTCAATTAAACCATTTACAGCCGCTTTTGAATTGTCAAGACAATGGTCAGTTAGTCACAAAGTTGAAACTAGTTGTCCGTTCGAAAACGTAGATCTGTAAGGGTGAATTCAACCAAAATTTTATACCCAGTATGAGTTTTAATCTTCAAATAAATTTTAAATTTTTGACAGTTCCTCCATACAAAAACTGTCAGTCGTCTATTTTATTCCACGGATAAAAGATATCAGAATTTGGTCAAATTAGCCCATAAGAGAAGAACGGACAAGAAAGTTTTTCTGAAGTTTGGCATCAATTGAAATTTTTGATGATTTGAATTGAAAGAAGTTTAACGTGAAATGTTGCCATCAACTGCAGTTTCATAAGCTGTCTTGGTTACGTTACCTCTGCAGATCATAAGAGTCCAGCAGCTTCTCCTTCCTGGCGTTAGCTCTAGCCTGCAGCTGTTGCCAGGCCTCGTTGATCTCGCGCTGCTTACTGTACGTGGCGTCGGCAGAGTCGCCGTGTGTGGACATGAGGCGGTTGGCTGTGTCGTCCAGTTGGCGGATTTTGTCGCCTAAGGCTGCGAGGTCGCGCTCTAGGCCTTCGTGTTTGCCTGTGGAGAGAATTTATTAAGAGTACTGAACAATTTAAAAATCAATAAATATTTACATGCTTATTAGTGGTACTAGTTATTTAAATTGGTGGGGCTCGTGGCTATGTTACGGCCTTACGGGTCTATCGATGAAGGTTAAGCAACACTAGCCGCAGTCCGTGGATATCCACTCCATACCGTGCCTCAGAAAGCACGTTAAGAGCGTTAACCGCGCGCGCGCTGGCAACGTCGCCTTTCTAAAGGTTTTTCGTGATTATTTAATAAATTTATATCAAAGGACAATTTCCTCGAAATTCCAAATCGTCCTTTGATTTAAATTTATTATTATTTATTTATTAAAATAACCACGAAAAACCTTTAGAAATGCGACGTTGCCAGCGCGCGCTCTTAAGTCGATTGTCACGACTGTCATTCGTAGATCATTGACAACCGTATCGGGTAGTCAGAAGCCCGCAAGTCTGATAACTAATCTTACAAAGAGGTATAGTGTTACTCAGTACCTAGGTTGTGGTGGTCAAATATGCAGCCGCTCCATGTAAAATTCTAGTATTCAGCTGCATCTGGTTAGACTGGAAGCCGACCCCCACCTAGTTGGGGAAAGGATAGGTACGCGACGTATATTAATTGGTGGTTATACTCACGTTGCAAAGTCTGCACAGATCTCAAGTCCTTGCCCAGGTCATCAGTAGCCAGCGCGGCCTCCTTCTCAGCGATCCAGTCCTTGGTCTCGTCCACGTCGCGGTGGAACCGTTGCACTTCGTGCGCTGAGCCGAGTTGAGCGGCGCGCTCGGCTGTCAGTTGTTGTAGGGAGGTCCATTTGGAGTTCAGTTCCTGTTGAGGTTGTTTTTGATTAGACGGACTTTTGGAAGGATTTTGAAGGAAGAGGCGTTTCAATGTAGACAAAGTTTAGAGTCTATATAGCAATGTCTTTAATGCTCTTTAAGCTATTTTTTCATATTCATAGTTTTAAAATCTACAAATTAGATGAACTACCTTCTAGGGGCCGTATTATGACGTGAATAAAGATCATGGATCCATCATGGTTCCAGTGTGAGAAAGACGGAGCTATTATACGACCTATTGTACCATCCTTTTTTCTCAACGGAATCATGTTAGCCTCATGATCTTTTTTAACCGACTTCAAAAAGGAGGAGGTTCTCAATTCGTCGGAACCTTTATTTAAATATGGTTTGATTGGCAGGTCGTAATCCAGCTCATAATTGAAACCAGCAAGCGTTTTTAGCAGATTTGTACACCAGCGCGATCTATGTTCTGTTGCTGTCAATTAGGGCGTAAGCGACAGAGCGTAAAAAGGCTTTCTAAATTTATTGTAAGCCTATTGGCGCCGGTAGCTTCTCCAACTGCATACGACATATTTTGCATCTCTATCATTTTATCGCTCTAAAGTCGAACGACTAATCCATAAAGTGGATTTACGTATCAAATACCTGTTTACATACTGACAGCACTTTAAGTTAAGTGCATGCACTTTGTACGGCTTAATTCCACGTGTTTATCTTATCTTACACGAGGGCTTTTCTCTGACAACGCAATGCGTACGTAATAGGTAAATGTTCCTGTTATAACTTTATACCACGATTTAAGCTAAATATTTGTGATGTAAATATTTGTTGAATAATATGACTATAATCTGAGTTAGATCGTTGTGTACGTGACATGTTATGCGTCGTATACACCTACTACAAGTCGTATACTTCGATTTACAACTTAAGATTTCAAGACGCTAACTACACAATAACTTATCAACTATGAAAAATCAATTAATTTATTTATCCAAAAAGGACCCTCTTTCTTATTCAGTTTCAAACATCAACAAAATGATCCGTTGGCTTGAACTTTTGTACTTTTTGCTGCTTGCATTAGCTTGAATATCAAGCAAAATAGTAATTATTGTCATTGCCAATTTTGTATAGAAATTGTTACAGCAGAAATGGCTAACAAAAATATTTAACTTTACTTGGCTCCATAAGCACGAGCTTATGGAGTAAAGCCGCTAAAACGATATAACTACCCCTAAAACGATTGAGGGACTCTGACTGGTCTCTGTTACAAGGCTAAAATTAAAAAAAAAAACTTCCGAGACAAAAACAACCAATCTAACCTGCATCTGCGTCTTGATCTTGAGCGCAGCCTCCGTCTGCCCCACAGTCATGAGCTGCACGGCGATCTCGTTCATCTCGGCGAGCCGCACCTCGTTGGCGCGCAGGTCGTTCTGGAAGTCGTCGAACTTCTTCTGCATGACCTCCACTTGTTCCAGGTCTTCGCCCACGTCTTGGACTTGGGCGTGCATTTCCTGTGAAAACGTACAACAATGTTAGATGACCTAATTTTTCTATTTATACTCATTTTTTTTTAATTTTTTTTATTAGCCTACATTGTGTCTCATTGCTGGGCAAAGGCCTCCTCTTTTTCCTTCCAAACCTCCCTGTCTTGTGCGGTCTCTGGCCATGGCCATTTTATTTTACCAATTTATCTTACTTATGGAGTGACAAAAAGAGTAAAAAGTATACTTAACTAAAATATTGAAATCTGAAAAACCTCGGTTGGTAAAGTTCTCCCGTAAATTTTGATCAACTCGTCATTACCCCTTTTTGACATAAAAGCATTTTTTTAGGATGTAAGTTCTCTTGAAGTTTCTCTTCATGAAAATAGAAGATAGAGGACCAAATAAATATATTGTTGTTTTCAAACTTAAACTCAAAACTCAAACTCAAAGCATTTATTTCAATTAAACCAATTACAGGCACTTTTGAATTGTCAGGAGTCGGTCAGTCAAAAAGATGAAGCTAGGCGCCCATTCCAAAGCATAGTAGGTACCTATGGAGAAGAACGGGCAAGAAACTCCACGGACACTCTTTTAAATCAAGATATGGTTACAAAATAATGGTTACATCATTCATGTTGAAATTTTACATGTGAGAACGATGCAGAACGTTAAAAGCGTCCTTAAAAAAAAAACAATTCAAATATTTAAATTAAATTAAAATAAGCCGTGGCCGCTAAGGTATGATCAGCCTTCACTGACAGTTTAGTGTGAGTTATTGAAATGGTTTCTTCTACAGTTTTTGACTGAAGCTTTACTGTGCTCTTATGTAACCGAGTTTTTCAGGCATAGTTCTCATAGATGCAAGTGACGAAGAAATAAACAAAATACCTTATCCTTGATCCATGTGGCGAGCTCAGCGGCCTCGCGCACAAGCACGTAAGCCTTGACGGTCTCATTGAGCTTGTTCTGCCGCTCGCGAGCCAAGCCCAGCAGGTTGTCGTATTGACCCTCGATCTGAGAATAAACGGTTTCTGTTAGGTTTATGTCACGGTGATATTTTTAAAGCATAGATGGCAGGTCACTTTGAAAAAGGGCCTCAGCGGTTAGCAGCAAAGTATAATCAATACATCATTCTTAAATTCTATATTTACTGTCGTGCCTCGGAAAGCACGTTAAGCCGATGGTCCAGGCTGTCATTCGTGGATCTTTGACAGTCGTTGCTGGTCGCCAGAAGCCCGACAGTCTGACAACCAGTCTTACCAAGGGGTATCGTATCCAGTAACTGGGGTGTGGAGGTCAGATAGGCATTCGCTCAATGTAAAATACTGGTATTCAGCTGCATCTGGTTAGACTGGAAGCCAAACCCAATATGCTAGGCCGATGATGATGATGATTTATTGTTTCAATGAGGGATACTTTACCTGGTTCTGCCTAGCCGCGATGGAGCTGGAGTCGGCGAGGTTCTGCTGCGAGGAGGACAGGCCGGCGTCGATCTTCTTAACGTAGGCGGCCGGGACGAAGCCCTGTCGGTCATTCACCTCCACCTTCCACCAGTCCTGCAAATGTAAGAGAGTTAATATGGCGCTTCCTTTTAGCTCGCTACCTAATTAGTGACGGTCGGAATATGAAATCCGTGACCATACTTAGAACCTTGTCATATACAAGGTGTAATTCAATTACTGAAAACATTATACTCCTTTTTTGGGCAGTCGTGTAAAAACATGAAAAGGGGTCTATTGTCGAGCTAATTCAGTGTGAGCTGCGGCGCACAGGCCGGGGCGCACGTTAGTTCGATACACACTCACGCGCCGCGTCGTAAAAGAACACAACCCTAACGAGTCAGAAGGTAAAAGAGTTACGCGATAGAAAGAGAGGCAACTTCTAGGTGAATATAACTGTAGGTAATTAACGCTGTGCGACCTGAATTGCACTTTTATGTGTCGTTGCAGGAGTTGCTATTTATTTAAATGATTTTGCGGAGAGAATCTTCTATACTTGTACAATTATTTATATTCTGTGGTAATACGTAGTTGTTTTTAAATAGTGGCGGCCCATTTTCCCTGAACAATATTGAACCGAATTAATTATACTAGTAAGTAATTAGTTTGGTTACCACACGGAAGCATCGATAATGGGCAAACGTCTCTTTTCATACAGAGAAAGCATGAGAATTGATCACCACGCTTGCTCAAGGCGATTTCAGGCTTATATAAACAAAATTAAAGTCACGCCTTCTTCCCATGGGGGTAGGCAGAAACTACAGAACGCCTTTTTTTTTTTTTTTTGAATGGCATCTCGTAGTGTGACCATGAGAGGTCTCGACTACTTAACCGGACTTTCCTGTGGGTGCCTTTAAGCGAGCTCAAAAGCCTCCAGCCAGGGGCATAAAATACTAACTAAATTATAAACTAAACGACTGCGCACTAAGAGCACCCCCTGTGGGGTACGGACCTCGGTTTAGGGAGTCGTTGTCATTGACCAATGATAAACAAGGCAAAGCAATAGGCTGGATCAAGTTAGGAGAATTATTATTATCAGGGGAGTTTAAAGCTACAGGCTCAGCTACGCCACCAGCTGGCTCGATTAAACCGATCAAGGGACATGAATTTACATTTACGTTAGATGGTCTTAAACGCGATGGGCCTCGGCGGCGAGGCCGGAATGTAGATCTGTGTTTGTGTTTGTGGACGGTGCTACAGAACGCCACCTGCTGCGATCCTTATATACTCCTTTTGCCTCGTTTACGTTCATACATCTGTGGCCTTAGTGCGAGTTTTAATACTTACTTTGGTCATCCACGCAGGCCAGTTTCGAGTACTACGCACCTGACCTGCCTGAGTTTATACATCCTAACTAATATTATAAACGCGAATGTAAGTTTTTTGTTACCTTTTCACGCCTTAAACCCGGTCCGGACCGGTTATCCGGATATTTTGCATAAACGTTGTCAGGTGTACAGAAACGGACATAGGGTAACTTTCATCCCGAAAAAAACTGTTCGCGAGGAAAACAACAATAACGTTCTAATGATAATAGATGGCGCCACGTGTCTTTCGAATCATGATTGAATTATATTATTACAAGCAGAGTACAACCTGAATTGATTGTCAAATTCTAAATTGACGCGAGCAAGCCGCGGGCAAAAGGTAGTAAAATTACAAGTCCAGGTTTCCTCAAGATACGAGGACGAGGACGTTACGAATTACGATAATAAGCAAAAATACCCGCTTCAACATTCAGACGCTGAAATCTGTTTAATACATGGAACAATACAATTCAAGACTTCCTGTTATAATTCGTTCGACCTTGCTTCTATTCAAGCTGTAAGCGAAACAATATGGCAACTATCAATCAAGCCAAACCCATACGATTTGAAAACATTGTAATGACAAAACAACGTTAAAGCTCTGGACAAATTGAGGCGAATTTCCGCGCATGTCGACTAACCTGTATGGGGGTGTTCAAACTGGCGCTAATAGTCGCGTGAAATTTTAGCCGACTTCGAAAAAGGAGGAGGTTACATGTTCGTCTGTATTTTTTTTTATGTATGATCATCGATATTTTCTTCAATTGTTGACCAATTTTGATTTTTTTTTTTACAATTGGTAGAGGAAGCTTGCGCGGTGGTCCCATATAAATTGTGTAATTATTAACTTTCGGTTTAGTTAGTTAGTTAGTGAGTTAGCTTCGATAATACGTATTTATGTATCTTGATGATGCTATAATACTTCCTGACACTGTTGTTTACATAGCATATTGGATTGGTGTGGAGTACCACAACTACAAAGTGAAAAATAACTATCTTCGGAAGTCGGTAGCAAAATACTAAAATACGGATCCAAAGACACCCGACTCCCGAAATTAAAGATATTTTTCACTTTGTAGTGTTTATTTTAGTCATTAAAACAATAGACACGCGCGTGTAGCCACGGCCAGCTTCCCGGGCGTTGTTCGCCTCAGTGTAGCCAGACCTTAACTCGTACATACTTCACGATCGAGAAACAATAACATTCATATATCAACTAAATCTACCTTTGTGTAATCAGTACAATGACGTAATAACATTAATCCGTACGCTCGCTATTATTCATGAATCTTTCGACACACGTTTGGTACAGTGACTGTGAAACGGGCTTCTGCGTTGCCGGCCACGGGTTCGATATACGCAATATTGATCTCCAGATAATGTTTCGGGATCTATAATAGGTGTTTGTATTCATAATTTAGATTTCCGGCTATAAAAATGTGGTTTAAATTGGTATTATATCCGGTTACACACGCTCGTCCCCTACTAACTCATGCCATGGGCTATCTACATAGCAAATAGTGTATTTTATACTAAAGTCTATTCAAATCCTTGTTTCCAATTGATGTTATTTAAACGAATATCACTTTATACTAGTGTAAATTAAGTTGATTTCAGAATGACTAGCACTAATGAAAATATTTATGTGTGGGTTTTAAAGTTGTTATTCCAAAAACACATATTTTTGTTTACATGTTTGAAAACTAAATAGCGAATGTAGTAAATGTGGTATGTGTTTATTTTGGGTAGATAGATAGATAAAACATTTATTTGGTGCAAAAGATATAGCACAACACACAAAAGTACAATTAATTAAATGAATATAAAAACAAGATGCCAATAATGAAAACAAAAAAAGAAAAGAAAAACGTACATATACAAAAAAAAAATAAAAAGAAAAAAAAATTGAGACTATAACGTAAGTACTTTAAAACAAATTGACATCGAATTTACACAGTGCGGTGTGCGTCTCAAGGTTGCACCAAATGGGAGTCCAGCTCAGCATGTGTCAGACAATATACCTGACGCTGATATTCTGCTGGATCCCTGCAGTGACATACGGACGTCGAGCAGACGAGATTAATTGCTGTTGCAATAAAGAGTTATGCGCGGAGTAAAATTGTGTAAGTACCCGACATTTTAATTATGTAAACATTTGCAGTAGCTTCGCATTGGGAAACATTGTTGTTCGTAGGTGTGTTGATTGTGTTTAGACTTAAGATATAGAATTTTATTAATTTATACACATATATATAGTTTTATGTAGGTTAATGTGTAAATGAATAATATTATAATTATAGTGGCGCAGGTGCGAATAAAATATAACGATTTGGTTAAACCAAAATTAAATGTAATTAAAATAAAAATAAAATAAAGGTAAATGGCATAGTGTGTGTGTTAGGTATAATTATTTCCAACAAAATACAATAAATTCATAATTTCATTAGTTTTCCTTCTCACACTGATTTGAGAGCGACATGATCACTTAACACGTATTATCGCTTATCAATGCGAAACTCATTCACTTCCAGAGCCATTCACGACGAGGAAAACGTTATATTTTGCTATTATTGATTTCATAATATATTATCTTCATTCATCGTCATAATTTCAGCCCGGAATCACCCACTGCTGGGTCTTCCCTTTTTTCTTCCATGCTTCCCGGTTCTATGCGTCCCTCATCCAGGTGTTTCCCACGACTTTGACGATATCATCAACCCAACGACTTTTGGAAGGCCCTGGTTCTATAACCTAACCTTGGCCGCCATTCGGTCACAGGTTTACGCCATCGACCATCTCCGCGTCTAACTATCTAGTTAGACGCGGAGATGGTCGATGGCGTTGATGTTGTGGTGATGGTTGGAGTTGGGTAGGACATCGGATCACCCTGTCTCCGACGTCATAGACTTTCGACCGACGCCGTATTTCGGTGTTACGCACTTGGTCGCAATCATTATGGCAGTTTTATTCATAACATCAATGTATTTTTGGGTTAGTATTACAATAAACGTGAAATGTTGTTTGTATGAAAACCCGGTAGCATTGCAGTCTTCTACATACGTTTTATATGGACACAAGAAATCCTTCATATATTTAAAGTATTTTGTTTTTACATATTGTCTTTGTAAAATTATTTATTATATTTTTTTCTTATTTAATTCTCTACAATTTTAATTGTATAACACCGAACTTTGTACATTCAATGAATGATGTTTACATGTATGAAAGAATGCAGTGCGTATTGAATTTATCGCGCAATTTTATAACAAGAATGTCTAGAACGTTATTAGTAACTGCATGAATACCGAGTTCTATAAGTTTGTAAGAATAAGCAGGTCAACTAAATAGGTTGTAACTTAATAGTGACAGGCAGAGGCATGAAACTTCTATACATATTTCGAACTCCAAAAAAACTTGACAAAGGCGCCCTCTTGTGCTGGTGGAAGTCAATTTCCCCCAAAATTTACAAAATTAGTCGCTAGATGGCAGCTGTAGAAGAACATAGGTAACATACTAATTAAATTCTACAAATAGAAATAATAAATGTGATGAATATACTACAAATTTATGATATTTTGTTAATTATTAGTTGTGTCGATTTGTGTTGTGTCGAAAGTAGTATAGCCTACTTAAGAGTGCCATCTATCGGATTCGTATGGAAGCTAGCATGCTCCTTAACGCCATCTCTGGGACGTGGGGAGAAATTAGTATCGTCCTTGGACGCAGAGTGGCATATCTATACCATTATTATACTGTATAATCTATGGTGACAGGTTACAAACAAGATGCGCACGAGCAGCTATTGCAATAGTTGTAATAAAGACATTCTGAAGATGATTCCACCTACAACTTGCCTTTTTCCCATCAAAACATTATTGTACTTTTATTATTGTGTTTTAGTTTAGTTGGTGATCGTCCTGTGCGAGTCACAATAAATACTTTTTCTTTCTTTCTATAACGGGCTGGTCTCTTCAACTTCACGTCCAAGCGCGTATTTCAAAAGCCTATCTTTACTGTGATTAGCTGTAGTTATTTTGAACAACCAATCACACAGCTAAAATGACATTCTGTCGGTAAATCTACCTATTGGAGACTACGAGTCAGAAATAAGGTAAAAAACTCACATGTTCTAACTTCTTATCATTCTTTCTGTTGTGTACAAACAGACGGTCCACCAACATAACTGCTAACCAACTTAACACTATCATTTTAATACTAGTATCACAGAGAGATTCACTGGCCACATATAAAAACAACTACATTTTTATTTTTCTTTATAAAAAAAAATCAAGTAAGTTCCATTTCCTCGTCTCATTAAAAAAATGTTATCAATACTTTTTTTAATTACACAGGGTCAGATCTATAGTTCGGCACTGGCACATAATTTTATGTTTCTTTTTTTATAAAAACGCTCTATGATATAAGTGCGTTCGTCCTCTTTCGTGGTTCATCGTTTACTGTTCACGTGCGCCGTTTAGCGCGAGTTACATAAACACGGTCGGTTAGAGCCAGATAACAATGGGTCTCGATCTCTGATACTTTACAAGTGAATATTGAGTAGTGTTGAATATTTTGTCCATTTACTAGGTAACACAGCCTGGTATCCGCAACTCCACGACGATGCGCGTATTTTGCATATTATGCGTATGTCCATTTACTATTATTAATTTGGATTGCGTATTGTTCAAGTCGGTTTTTGTGTAACATGTAAAACAATTATAACATAACATCACGCCATTATTCACCGAAGGTTAGGCAGAGGTGCACCTATAAGGCCTCGGCCTCGAATTTTGCGGGCAGCGGGGCGGCAGCGGCGGCGGCGCGGGAGCGGCAGGATTTTATACGTAAAAACAAATGGACCGAACCTCGAAAACAGCGGCGCGCAAGCGGGGCGGGACAATGCGAGACGCGCCGCCGCCGCCGCCGCCCCGCTGCCCGCAAAATTCGAGGCTGAGGCCTTATACACACACATTTCACAAGTCACGAAGGTCTGTGAAATGGCGATACGCGGCGCGAATAGGTATTTTCAAAAATGCTATCATACCGCTTGCTCTGCCTCCCACGGTTCCACCGGGCGTGATAGAGAGAGTTGCAACTCTTGGAGGACCTACATTTCCTTTTTGAAATATCGTTTCGAGTGATAACGTTTTCACCCCCCTAAACCTTAACGAAATGAGACAATTTCGGTCTCATTAGATTCAGTGCACCTTAATCTAAGTCTGTACGTTTTTTTAGTAATTTAGTTTAGTTAATTTAAAAAAAAAAAAAAAACGCTCGAGGATGTTTTTAAGTCAAAAATATAGATATTTAGATGCTAACGATATAAGTTATATATCGTACGCAATATTTCTTTATAATAAAAACTTACGGACCTAGTTTTTCACTATCATCATCTACAACATTTCCAAAAATTATGAAAATTAGACTATGACTTTATGGAAGGAAAATTTACAGCTTCACAATCCTCTTAACACAAAAACAATTATTATCTGTATTATAATTGTTACTTCTTTCTGTAAACCGTAATTTATTTGGCTAACTATAAGGCTCAAATTACATTGCCACGGAACGGCATGGAAGCGAATTTTCGTAACGATTTTGTATATAGCAAAATGAACTTGTATGACAATTATGTAACATACAAACTAGATACGAGCTTGCAACTGCGGGAATTACCGAGAATTCTCCAGAAAACGCGCGACCTGTTACTTGGCTCGTACCTAGTTTGTACGTTACACAATTGACAAAGTGTATTATGCTTTGTATAAAAAAATTCGCTTCCATTCTGTTTCGCGGCAAAGTAAATTGAGCCTAACGTGAGTGTGACAGGAAAGCTAAGCCACATCATTCACAAGTTACATGTGACATGCTCCTTTATGTACAAGGTGAATTTTTCAAGTGGGCGTGGATGGCCAAATTCGAAACTATGACGAATAGCGAAGTACTCAAAGGCGTCACGGGCACGATTTTCTAACTAAACTAAACTAAAACTGCATCATCATTTTGAACAATTAATCAGTTAAGGTTTAATAGGTAGGTAACATAAGAAAAATAAAAAAAAGTATTTTGTTAAAAATGAGCTCTTTCCTTTAGTTTGCCGTATGTCATTACTTCCCAGAATTCGATTCTTATTAGCGACACTATCGAATGGTGTGTACTATCGACTACAGTGTTTTTTTTTTTCAAAATTAATGGGTTCGATATCTGGCTAGAAATATTTATTTTTTCAAAAATTCTGGTTTTAGTTTTCATCAAAATCGGGCCCGAGACTCCTTTGAGTACTTTTCGCTATTCCTCATAGTTTCTGATTTGGCCACCCATGCCCACTTGAAAAATTATCACATAATATCATGTAAAACTAAATACAGAAGAACCTCCATACGGACACAGTTCAAATTTTTTGATAAACATTTGATAACACAACTGATATTGATATAAGAATTATCTATTAGTATTACAGAAATTAATTACAAGGACGTTGATCCAAATATTTTTATATCGATTATTATTATCTGTTTTGCGTAATATTATATGTATGACGTTATTCATCAGATCGCAGTTTTGTAAGCATATAAATAAAAGTATATTTATAGTGGTCTAGTGATACACTTAAATTCTATAATACATAGACCTATGTGGACCATCGTCTTAGTAATTACACAAGTATTTTTATTTGAAAGGTATTGTAATTTGTTGGACTGCCTCGTTGGTCTAGTAGTCACAAGCGCTACTGCTAAGCATGAGGTCCTGGGTTCGTTTCCCAGGTCGGGCAATTTGTTGGACTGCCTCGTTGGTCTAGTAGTCACAAGCGCTACTGCATAGCATGAGGTCCTGGGTTCGTTTCCCAGGTCGGGCAATTTGTTGGACTGCCTCGTTGGTCTAGTAGTCACAAGCGCTACTGCTAAGCATGAGGTCCTGGGTTCGTTTCCCAGGTCGGGCAATTTGTTGGACTGCCTCGTTGGTCTAGTAGTCACAAGCGCTATTGGGTTTTCCTATCTGGGATTTCTCAGTAGCAGCCCGGTGTCTGGATTTGTTGCTCGATTGATGGCAACATGGGGTTAAACAAAACTGACGAAATGTGGGTGTACTATAGGTTCACCTCTGCACAACCCTTCGGGGAAACAAGGCGTTATGTTATGTATTGTAATAAGTCGCGTTATGTCTTGTTTGTTGCTGGCCATCATTTCAGTACAATTTGGTGAGCACATCCTCAGTGTAACGTCTATTGCAGATATTGCGCTGTTATGGCTGTCGTATCTACTTTGCATCACAATGTCACAATAATCTATTAGTAATAATAGATGTATTGTTATCTTCCTAGCTGGGTGAAGGTGACATATTATGAGTAATACAACAGTCTGTATCACACTTCACACACGTCTGTGTATACAAGTCTACATGTAACAAGTTTTCTCGCCAAGTCTTATTATAGACTCACCTTGTTGTTAGAGTTGAGCAGCGTGAGCACGTCGCCCCTCTTCATGGACACTTCGCGCGGCGACTTCTCGGCGTAGTCATACAGGGCTACCACGCACTCCTTGCCCGATACGTCCACCACGGGGGATTCTTGTTGCTGTACGGGAAATAATATGCTTATAATATGAAGGTTTGGGTACTTAGAAACAATAATACTGAGCTAAGGTGTTATACAAGTGATTTCAAAATATTGATTCAGCATTTGTTTTTAAAAAAAGAGTGCTAAATCCTAAAGATTTCTTCAGAGTTTGTTCACAATGCATGATATTCGAATTTTGCCATTAAAAAAAAATGTTTATTTGATCAGCTTATGTAAATTACATTATTAAGTTTAGAGGCACCTTTTAAGCAAAGATTTGCTTGTATTAGGTGGTCCAGTTCATAGGTCTAATTGATCTTAATTTTAGCAGTCATATTAGGAAATAAAGATCCTCCACGACTTTTTGTCCAGTGCATTCTGGCATACCAACACAAGAGACGACGGTCTCTTGTGTCCTCTACATTATTATTAGTATTTAATTGTAAACTGACCCTGCATCCATCAGCCTGTTCCCTCAGACTCTTGATAGTATTGCCGAAAGCCTCGAGATCGGACAACAGCGCCTCATGTTTCTTCAGCAGCGCCTCGGAGGAGTCCTCGTCTTTGCCATAGTCGTGTGTGTTGGCCATCGGTTCTTTCTCCCGGATCCAGGATTCAGCCTCGTTGGCGTCCGCGAAGTACTGCTGAGCTTGGAGGGAATCTTCAAGATCTTGTTTGCGCTTTGGGTAGAAAAGTAATGTTTAATAAATGATGTTCTGTTTTTGGGAGATTGAATTAAGAAATAAATATCTGAACATCATGTGGTCTTAAGTGGGCCCTTTCCGGTCCGTCTTTCGTCAACGCGAGCATAAAGCTTGTTGTTTCATCTAACGCAAGTAATAACTAACAAGCAAGTGAGAACAAGATAACAATGAACGAAAAATAGTGTGCGGAAATTTCATATAAGTTGTTTCAAGAAATACGTGTTCTTGAGTAAGCCTTACAAGTTTGTGAAATAAATGCTTGTCATTTAAAATCACCATTACAAAAATTCTGATTCGAAGCCGCACTGGGCCCGCGTAGTGGACTACAGCCCACTTCCTCTCAAAGAGTGGATTATGAAGCATATTCTGAGGGAGACCTTTGCCAGCAGAGGGACAGAAAAGGCTCGAAAAACAAATTCAATAGCAGTCGATGTTAGTGTCGCCTGATGGAGACCAATCTCATCGGTGATGAAGACACGTGTTATCAACCTTGAATGTTTCATGACAGTGTATTTATCTGACGGGCATGACATACCTGCAGCGCTTTCTCCTGAAGCTGCGTCCACTGCTGGTGCAGATGCTGCAGCCTCTGCGCGATGTCATCGGCCGCGAAGTGCCCCGCGTCCCGCAGCGCCGCGCCCGCAGCCCGCACGGCGTCAACGCGCGCCTCGTGCTGGGCCATCTCACCCATCACAGCCTGGTGCTTCTTCATTAAGTTCTGGACGCCGATTAGGTCGCGACCTGAACATATGTCACGAGATGTTAGAAGAACATTACATATTAATTTTTCCAAAAGATGGACCCAATCTCAGCACAAGCTTCCGACAAAGGCCCAATGGTTTCCATATCGAAATGTTGGGTATATTTGGCAACGTTATAAATCTAATAACAGATTCTGGCTGATAAACCACCTCTGTAATTATTCTGCTTTACAATGAAGCCTAGTAACCATAGAATAGACTGACAGGCTTGCCAAGTGGCATAAAAGAGTAGTCCAGAAGACCAATTCTCGTACTTCTAAAACATATAAATTCAAGTCGCAGTCTCATCTCAGTGACAATCAATGTCACAAAAGCAGAGAAATTAGATGCTTTTTTGACAGATTGTGACTGAGATTAGAATGCGAACGTTCTTAACATTATGAGAACTACGATAACGCAGGTCATTTATACACAGTCTAGAACATATAAATAAATAAAAAATTCTGTATGCCCTGTTTGCTTTGGTATGTAAATAAAGGTGAACAAACTAGAAATATTTAATGTTAAATCTGCAATAGACCATCCTTCATACCTCTGTTGGTAGATGCAATGATCGGTTCCTTCTCTCGGATCCAGGCGGCTTCGTCATCTAAGTCCCTGAACAGTTGTTGAGCTTGCAGAGAGTCTAACAGGCGACGCTTGCGGATAGCCATGGGCTTGTCGAGGGCTGTGTAGCGACCGACGAGACCATCCTGATGGAACAAAATATTTAGAAAAATAAATTAAATAATTCCATTACAGGTTTCGTAAGTTGAAATGTTTCGCTGTTTCGCGGTCACGTTGCTCTAATTCAACCTTTGCTACAGTGGTGTCAGTTTTGGCTTATTGTGTTAACTAGTCAAAGCAAAAGGCACACTCGTAATGGTGCAACTAGCAAACATGGCAGATGTCCGAGGTGTTTCGACTGGTTCGTCTGACATGACAGTCGAAATATCAAACTTTGCGTCTCTAGGACTTCGTCTGTTATTGTGTAAATTATAAAAAGCTGGGAATTCCGGCCTGGAATCCTGTTACAAGTTAATACTGACCCGCTTAGTCTTGATGTTGTCAGCATCGAAGTGTCCCCTCTCAATGAACTGTTCTGCTTGAGTGCGGATGGCATCGATTCTCTCGGCGTGTGAGCTCACGTCTGCTTCCAAAAGAGCATGCTTCTTCTGAAGGTTCTGTACGCTGGTCAGGTCCTGGATGGAAGAAAAACAATTATTTGTTTAGTTTCCTTTTTTTTTTTTAAACAAAAATGTTTTTTGCGATTTTTCTTTTATTATGAATCCAATGGCTGGCTTTTTTTTCATTGTAAATCTAATGCCTAGCTTAGTAACATGAATTATCTAATAAGGCGCAACAAATTGATGCACAAGAGTAATAAGTTGAGATTGGATAATCAGATCTATATTTACCTATAGTTAATTTTTGGCTAAGAAATTATGGAAGCGGCTTCTTATTATTTTTTATTTTTTTAATATAAATCCCGGGATTCCATAAAATCCGGGAATACACAACTAATCGGATACATGGTATGGAAACGACTTTTTAAATATGTGGTTTTATTTATTTTATAAAACGCCGTATACCTGGGATCACATAACTATTTGTATGCTTGTTTACTTGACATTAATTTGTAACATTACTTATCCTCACGTCTGCTATGCCAGATGGGCAACATGCTTTACAACATTAGCTAGCATTCGATTCTATAATCAAATAGTACTAAATTGATTAATTCCGAAATTGCGAGATTTTTACGATCGATACAAAAGTACATTCCATATAGCCAACACCTAAATGATAAACATTCGATTTTAGAATCAGAACTAAATTAGTCGATCCCAAAATTCTGGGATTTTTCCGATAAACGCATCACAGATTGACAGCAGAAATAGGTAGGTATGGTGGTAGCAAGCGCAGGTACGCACGGGAGACTTGTTCGCGCACTGGATTTTCAACGCTCTGCTTAGCAGCGAGAGTTGTGGGTTTTTTCAACGCGCTGGGATTCGCTCTATTAGATTATCAATGCTGCGCGCTAAAATCCCGCCGCTATATTTTTACGTCCTTGCGAACGTGGGCTAATTCCAAAGATGAGCACTTGCAGAAAGACCTGTACTACTAAAGTCATCTCATAAATGCCGTGTATGATGTTACCTTGCCATAGTCCTCGCTAAGCAGCTGCCCCTCCACCTCAGACAGCCACAGCTCAATGTCCTCAACAGCTCGGTTGTACTGCTGCTGAGCGGCCGCCTCTTGTAACTTGCTGCCCTTCAGCTCTGAGGCAGCTGACAGCTTCTCCCAGATGCCACCCAATTCGCCGACACGGGACTCTATTTGAGCTGTATATGGGAATATGGAGATTAGATTACGTGGAGGAAACAGTTACCTTAAAATGATGCGATAAGTAACTGTTTTGGGTATAATCTGTTTGGCAATAAGTACAGAATATTTTAAGGACGCACGTTTTATTTTATGCCTAAGTGCCATCAAAATATTGCCCGCATTGGTTCGCCTTTTATATGTGATCTGAATTAAAACAAGTTGACGAAAATAAATATCTTTTGTATATTAATATCAAAAGCCCTGGATAACATAATCACTATAAAAAAAAATTTTTTTTTTTTGTAAATCTCTTTTATTTCTCACTTCTTGTTTGTTATTGTATTTGGGTAACTGTTTGTTTTCCCGAAATTAATAAATAAATTAAATATTTCATCATTTCAGCCGAAAGACGTCGACGACGCGTCAAAACCACAGCTATGTTTCACAAACTCTAGATGAGTTGAAAAGTGTACTTCAGTTGAGCTGCACAATTACTGACAAATGCTTGCACTGACTGGACAGATCCACTCTGTGTGGTTCTTTCCTCAAACAACCATTTCAGATTTAGATCTACATGGTCCTCACATGATCTGAGCAAGGTTATGTCTGGACTTTAAAAGAGACTGACCCCCAGAGTTTGTTTCGCCATTTCATCTTCATAGTCAGATAGGAAATGTCGACTCCATCTAGCTTGTTTTTTAAATATGTCGTGTAAAAGTGATTCCGATATCCTATTTACAGAATAAACAACTTCATTTCTTCTTTGCCAGATAATATACATTAGAAGATAGTTCTCATCCATACTCTGGAACAGACCCATTATTTTGTGTACCATTTATAGACTTTTGATGTGTACATGTCAATATTAAGCACGTCCAAGGACTGGAAGACGAGATGTCGGTCGTCCGGAGGCAAGATGGGTGTACGACATTGTTGCCATCGTGGGCAAAACCTGGATGAGGCTGGCACAGGAGCGTGGTGATTGGCACAAGAAAAGAAAGGTTATGTTCAGCAGTGGGTGATGATGATGTCAATATAATGTTCTACATACGTTTAGCGAAGTGCTCTTGGTCGAGCAGCCTGGCACCGGTGACGTGGATCTCATCAATGCGCGGCTTGTTGGCCTGCAGCTCCTGTTCGAAGTTCTGATGCTTCTGAACCTTGCCATTGAGGTTGGTGGGGTCCAGGTATGAATCGTCTGTCGCGAACTTCAGCTTTTCGTTGATCCAGCCTGCGAGTAAATAGTTTTGTTAGAACATCGTAGGAAATTTTGGAAGATTGAAAAAGAATAGCCCTACAGCAAACAGTAAAGTTTACGTAATTTTTATCTGACCCGCCAGACGTTGTCCTGTCAAAATTTCAATTTCTTTTTTTTTTTCAATTCACCCCTGTATTAGAGCAAAAAAAACAAGAAAAAATATTCAAATTAGTCAAGCCGTTTTTGCGTGACTAACGAACAACAATTGATTTTTATATATAAGAAGAAGATATAGATAGATAGATAAAAATAGACTAGTTGTAAATTACAAAACTAAAGAAAATACAGTCTACAAACAGAAGAAGTTTTTGAAGCACATTCAAACTGCATTAGAATGTTTTTGATATGATTTTATTAGGATAAAATGTTTTATGTTTTCTAATAAACGGAACCTCCTCTTTATAAGTAAACAATATATGTTTTTAGACACAATATTGCAAAGTTGCTATAAATAGATTAAAATCAACAATTTCACGTACCCTTGGTCTCGTCACAGTCGCGCTCAAACTGCTGGTACTTGTAAGCATCCTCCAGCAGGGCACGACGTTGACTAGATTTCTCCAGAAGGGCGGCGCGGCGCTCCAACAACTGTCACAAAATAAAATTATTAATGGTTAAATCTGCAGAATACGTAAGAATAAGTGGCCTTTACAACGCGACGTCTTGAATTTTGATATTTATTTAACCGTAATCAGTTTTTACACAATCGAAACTCTTCCTTATTCTAGCGCGCGCGTTAACAAATTCGCGATGGGACTGTGCAGGATTAAATTCTTATTCCGGCAGGTTTACGACAGTGTTGGAGGAAAATACTACTTAACAACTACGGCATCTAATTATTTAATAAAAACGCAATAAAATAGTATACGTACCATCTCCCTCCTCTGCGCGACGTCGTCAGCAGCATAATGCTGTCCCTCGATGAGTTTGGACGCGAACTCGTCCAGAGCCTTGATCTTCTCCTCCTGCGCCACCAGAGACTTCTCAAAGTCCTCGTGTTTCTTGAGGAGGGCTTCCACTGAATCTAAGGAGTCACCCACGTCTTCGTTAGCGAGGAAAGCCTGTGAACGAATACAGGATTAAAATGAGCAAATAGAAGTTTCCGGAAAGCAGAACATTATATTTTCGACTATTTTATTATTATTTTAATAGTAAGGTTTAAATAAACTAAGCTTTGATAACATTAGAGTAGTCATTTATAACGTTGGTATAATATTGACACGTTAAAATAACTTTTGAAAAGAATCGGATTTTTTTTTCGAATTAATAGAAAAGCAACCTAGATATTTCAGTCATGTGAATGATTGTGCAGGCAGGACGCCCTAGGAACTTTATTGTTGATGTTCTTCAGAAATGTCGGGTGTGTAGTACTCGCAACCGGCGTACATGAATGACCAGATGTATGAACGTAAACGAGGCAAAAGGAGTATGTAAGGATCATAGCAGGTGGCGTTCTGTAGTTTCTGCCTACCCCCATGGGAAGAAGGCGTGAGTTTATGTATGTTTTGTGAATGAATCTAGTAGTAAAAGTAAGTGTTGTGTTTTGTTATAAGTCTTGCGAGGGAGACTTATTTCACAATAAGATCTCTATTTGGCTATTTATGAGTTAATAAAATAAATATATAATACCCGCCTATTATAGTCCCACTGCAGAGCAAAGGCCTCTTCTCATACAGAGAAGGCTCGAGCATTGATCACCACACTTGCTCAAGACGGGTTGGCGATTTCAGACTTATATTAACATTAATAATAAGACCAAGTTTCCTCACGATGTTTTTCTTCACCAATGTCAGTAATGCCCAAGATAAACTCGGAAGTACATATGAATTGAAAAAGTCACATTGGTACTTGCACGGATTTGAACCCACAACCTCGAGAGAGGCGCGAGTGAGGCGCATGAGAGGCGAGGCCTTAACCGCTGGGCCATCATCACATTAGTTATTAGCCATAATAGCCATTTTATCAGTTACAACTCAGACAAATGGTTATAAAAACATCGAATATTCATCATATCTTACCTCCTGTTTATGCATCCAAGCATCAGCCTGTTCAGTATCCCTGTAAAATAGCTGAAGATCCATGCACTGCAGATACAGCACACGTCTCTGCTCCCACAGCTGATGCAGCGCTGAGCTCTCGCGTTCAAGGTTCTCAAGCGCTGATGACACTTCGGATGAGGCGCGGTGACCACTTTCTACCAGCGCTTGACCCGCTGCAGCGCACGCGTGGATCACGTCTGAACGTGCGTCCATCTCGCCCTGGAATTAGATTTGAATTAGTACCTATGTCATAGAAAAAAATTAAGTGGATGTAAAGCAGAAATACAGATAAGTGAATCCTATCATAGAGATGGGTTATACCCAAGAGATGGGTTATAGGTACCCAAGAGATAGGTTATACCCAACTGTTCACATAACCCTCGGGTCAAGTAAACTATTGGGTATATCCACTCACCTGTTCCATACAAGGTAGCTATTTGAGTATCTTCACGATATCACAGGTCTTCGGAACTCTTGTAGACACTTAGGCACCCTAAGATTACTTTGGCTTATTTTATTATGATTTAAAGTTTCATCTTTATTTTTGTGGTCATGGATGTGAAAAATCATTTCATTTTAACTTAAATGACTCTACATCCTCTATTCTGCACCCCAATAATTACATAAAATACTTTCCATCAAAGCCGCAAGCCGCAGGATTTTGATGTACATTCATAATCCATTGCTTCGTAAGATTGAAAAATGTGTCAATGTGTCCGCTCGAAAACGTAAAAGGCGCAATGAGTGTTGTTAAAATGTCAAAATCATTAGAATTGTGAGTTATGTAGTCGTATCATGATGGGGCTGACATGGTTATGTATGTATGACCAAAAGCCTCTAAAATTCAATAAAGATAAAAAAATGACTGAGTGCATTACACAATTACCCCGCTGGACAACATTTTTATGTGACAAAGTAATCTACAACCCGCCAAGAACTAATACTCGGAGTTCCAACAACAGTTGGATCGCACAATCTACTAATATTTGTGTCTACAAGAACTCACACAGGTCACTAAACTCTGTGACGTTGAGACAAGCTGAAAACTTTGTCCCCCGATTAGGGTATTTTTTGATGATCATTTTATTACTTTGGCCTTTAAGTATCAATCTATAAAGTTGTCTTTAATTTTTGTTGTCTTCGGAACACAAAAACTTTTTTTTTGTATTTACTACGGTCTTCTTCCATTCCTCATTTGTCGTCGTACAAGAATATGATCTCACCTTGTGCTCCTGATGCTTCTCCAGCAGCGCCTCAGCGCCGGGCACGTCCTTAGCGAGGTCGTCGGCCGCGATGAGCGCGCGGATGTCGCTCACCCACGACATCAGGTCGCGGTAGTCAGCCAGGAAGCGGTGTAGCGCGTGGGACGATTCTAACTCGGAGCGACGTTCCTGTTAAATGGAGAATAGTTAGCGATTGCTACCCGTCAAACGTCATTTAAAAACATAAGAACCCCATAGTTTCACAACTACTGTAAGCCCGCGGTCGCCATCGGATGATGGTATTTTACGTTTATATACATATTACAATAAAATTTTCTCTTAAGTACACATTCGACGTTTGAGAAGTTAAAGATTGTGGTTTAAAAAACTCTTTAATGCCGTTAGTTTCCTGATACACGAACGAGCAAAACAGTTGTTCTTCAGACTGTATCGTCGATACACCAAGGCAATAAGATCGCAGTAGTGTTCGCTGTGGATCAGCTTCATTTAACGAAGTTTTTTCATAATGCGTCTTGAAATGATGCAAATGCCCAAAACTAACAATGAAATCAATCTGCCTAGCCTTTTCCCAACTATGTTGGGCTCGGCTTCCAGTCTAACCGGATGCAGCTGAATACCAGTATTTTACATGGAGCAAGTGCCTATCTGACCTCCACAACCCATTAACTGGGTAATACGATACCCCTTGGTAAGACTGGTTGTCAGACTTTCGGGCTTCTGACGACCCGTAACGACTGTCAAAGATCCACGAACGACAGCCGGGACCAACGGCTTAACGTGCTTTCCGAGGCACGGAGGAGGCTCGGTATCTAAAGATGGTCACCCATCCACGGACCGACTCCGGCGAGCGTAGCTTAACCTGATGCATCGACCCGTGCGGCTGTTATTACTTAGCCACGAGCTCCTCAAATGCCCAAAACTAACAAAAAGTGAAATAAATAAAATACAAGAAGTTATGCGTCACTTTTGCCATCCATTGGTCATCTAGCTATGGCATGCATAGATAGTTCGATTTCAAACGCAAAGAAAAGAGCATTAATGAATAAACACAAACTCAATTACAGGCACTTTTGAATTGTCAAGGAGTCGGTCAGTGAGAAAGATGAAGCTAGTTGCTCATTCCAAAGCGTAGTAGAAGAATCTATGGAGAAGAACAGGCAAGAAACTCCATGAACACATAGATCTTCTTACCTTAGCCTTCTGCACAAGCTTCTGCCACGCAAGCGTGATCTCATCACGCTTGGAGTGGATAGCAGGGGCGTGGTCTCCGTGAATGGCTGCCAGTCTTGCCGCCTCACCGTCCAGGGTCGATACCTTGTCTTCTAGAGCGGCCAGGTCACGTTCAACGCCCTCATGTTTACGCTAAACATGACAAAATGTTACAAGTTAGTTTATAAATTATACTAAATCTACAAAAAAAAAAGTTACGAAAAAGGTAATTTTTAGAAAATTACATATTTTACATTATTTAAAAAAGCAAACCTGTTTTAACAACTTTTTATCGAACTGTAAGTCAAAAGAAAAACGATTCTTCACAAAATTAAACCTTACAAGCTTTTATTATATTTGAATTTTACTTGTCATTCTTGTCAATGGAACATTCCATCATTTTCATGAGTAAAAGATTTCGTAGCTTACCTGCAGCGTCTGCACAGTAGCGAGGTCCCTGCCGTAGTCATCGGAGCCCAGCACCACGTCCTTCTCCGAGATCCACGCGATGGTCTCGTCAGCGTCGCGGTTGAAGCGCTGAATTTCATGTGCTCCGAAAAGACGCTCCTGACGCATCAGCGCCATCTGGCGGAGGCGTTGCCAGGCCTCGTTCAGTTCCTACGAAGAAAGAAATATTGGAAGGTTAATAGATCATTCGGATACCGATAGTTTCCATGCCTTTAGCTGCAAAATCAACAGACAGAATAAAGAATTTTCCAAATCGATCCAGCCGTCTTCGAGTAAGCGGGGAACATACATAAAAAAACCCGACGAACTGAGAACCTCCTCCGTTTTTTTGAAGTCGGTTAAAAATGCTCATAAAACTCTTTTAGCATTCTTCTAAAACCAACATCAATAACTGTTTACCACTTTCCTTAAATTTAATAATGATTGTTATATATTTCTTCAAGGGACATTTTCAATTCATATGTTTGGAATTTAGACCACTATTAATAGTTGTACTATTTTGATGTATGTTGTGTTATTAAATGCTGCCTTTCGGTTACCAATAAAGAACATCTATCTAGATCTACTTTTAGTTCAAAAAAATACTACAATTCAACTTACATCTTTCCTCTTAACAATAGTCTCTCTCTCCGGGTGGCCTTCCAGCACCAATCTCTCAGCCAGCTGGTTGACCTCAGTAACACGGTACTCCTGCGCGGCCATGTCCTTCTGGAACTCGTCGAACTTGCGCTGCAGAACTTCCACATGTTCGAGGTCTGAGCCGAACTCGTCCGCGCAGACGAATGTTTCCTGTGAAGACAAAAAAGAGATTAGAATGTGTTAGTCAGTTTGTGTCAGTGTCAGTTTTCACTGTCGTGACGGCAGATGGTCGTCCTATCCAAAGTGATTTGGCTTCGACTGTCGTATATGATAATTTAACAGTAATTTTTCTTGAAAGAAGTAATAAAACACACACAGCTCAGCAGCTCAGCTCAGCTCAGCTGTTTTTGTGTTTCACATTTTGTGAAACACAAAATATAAGTAATTAATAAAAAAATGAAAATAATGTTTTAACAACAATAGTGTGTGCCTCACGGCTGCGCCAAAAAGGTCAATTTCAGCATTAACGCCAGACAGGTACACGTCCAAGTAGCTAGACGGTATACCACCAACCAACGGTGGCCGAGCGGGGCGATGGCGACGGTATCGCCCCGCTCGGTCACCGCTGGTTTCGTGCCTGCAGCCTTAAAATATTTTTTTTTTTTTTTTCAGAAAAAACATTACGGTTCACAAAAACAATTTTCCAAGTAAAAATAGAATATTCCAGAAAGTGTATCGTTGTTATCTGTACTAATGAAAAAATCATTGTATCACAATCACAAGCGCCTTCCAAACTAGGTTACATTAAAAACAAACAAAAAACATTCAAACGTGATACGTGGTGAACTTGTTAAAAATGAAAATACTTAAATAAAAATAAAAAGTAGAATTTAAAAACAATTAAAACAAAATCTATAAATTAAGCTACTGATTTGCTTTGCTTTACTTAGTGCTGGTTTTATTAGTCTTATAATCCTTTCAAATGCCGTAATTACATATACAATTAAAAAGCCATTGTGTCTGAGCCAGTGGGGTTCATACGACATTTGTGAAGTTAAGAATGAGACAGGTAGTGAGTGATTAGAAACTAGATACGAAAAATATTCAAAAGGAATGTCTGTCTATTCAATAATTATAGTGATGATATAGTGACTTTCAATTACCAATTTAGATGAATTTAAAAAAAATTAGGATCATGTTGCTCAGTAACATAAATAAGTTTTATATCAGCCCTACTCAAGATACTATATTCATAAATCAATCAATAACACTACTAGAATTAAGTCCTCAATGATGAGTTGATGACTTCATCATCACACTTATTCATATCAGTATTCTAAACAATACATCACATCTTAAGTACTTACGTCATTTTCCTATATTCAGAAAAATTCTGCCTTTTGGTAAATTAGAATCTTTTATATACTTACTCTTTAGTTAACATGACCCATATCGTCGGCGATACGAGTCCACGCCCAAGATTGCACTAATGTAGGCTACGCCCACGTTCAACATTTCATTTTATATTAACCATATAATGTGGTATGTTACACAATTCTTTTTCTACTTATGGGAGTTTATGCGTAGATAGAAACTTCTTTACTTAATCACACTAATATTATAAAGGCGAAAGTTTGTATGTTTGTTACTTCTTCACACTCCAACGGCTAGACCAATTTTGATCAAATTTTGTATGGAGGTAGCTGACACCCCAGATTTACACATAGACTACTTTTTATCCCAGTCTACGTGGGTGAAACTGCGGAACGCAGCTAGTTTTATTCTAAAAACTAGCTGTTGCTAGTTGCTACGTGGATGTCTCGTATTACCCTTTTGAATCGGATTTTGTTCACAATTTCATATCTTTTATTTTTTTTTTGCACAGAACCCTAATTTTAAAAAGTAGCCTAAGTTACTCCGTATAACATCAGCTACCTGCCAGTGTAAATCGGTCCAGCCGTTTCGAAGATTAGCCGGAACAAACAGACAGACAAAAATTTATTTTTTGTTTTTATGTACCATACTTATATACTTTCATGTGCATTTAGTAAAAAGCTGTTATATTGACATTACAAACACACTCTTCAATTTTATTTATTTGTATAGATAATAACAGTTCTAAATTCATATAACTGTTAGTAATCTGAACTTTTTAGAGTGGTGCAGTATTACTTGCATATTTTCAATCATCATATATCAAGGGAGATTAAAGAATTCTGCTTCTTCATGAAGTCAAGGCATAGATAGTTTCAAACGACTAATGTTGAAAGAAGATATAATTATTTTATTGTTGACATTTTATGAGTAAACCAATTTTGACTAAATGGTTGGATATAAACTTGCCGTATTTGCTTAAAAAACATCATCTGTTGCTCACCTTATCATGAATCCAGAACATAACTTCATCACAGTGCCTCAAGAACTGCACCAGCACTAAAGCCTGCTGCAGCTTCATCCCCTTCTCCGCCAAACGGGACAGCAGTAACTCCCACAGACGGTGCAACTCATCCAGACGACGGCGGATGGTCTCTGAAGCGAAGTGACCGGCAGATATCATCTCACTGCCGGTGTTGTCAAGAACTACAATGGCGTTCGAGTGGGCTGCCACTTCAGCCTCGAAGGCTTGGTGCTTTTGGATCTTGGCCTGTTAGGAAAAGATGGTGTTAGTGCGAAAACAGACCAGAGATAAGATGAAATGCCACGCGACGTCAATGAAGCGCGCTCATCAGCCATTTTTAATCTCGTTTAACCACGGGTCGCCATTTGACCAATGAAAACGGTGTGGGGTAACGTCGGGTGAACATTCTGTGTTGCTGCCTTTAAAGAATTTTGACGTAGATATTTGAGTTTCAGCAGAGAGCTAACTATAAACTGGATTAGGCATTATTTTTAAATGATACTTTGATTACTGCTATCAATTTTTAGAAGGTTGCTCTCTAATATTTGTATTCCAACTTATATTATTTTATTCGTTCTTACATAAAAATGTAAGGTCCATGTTCTACACTTCTACTACTTACTTCATAATATAATATTTCATAAACATTTGTGCAAATTGCTTAAAATCCAAAGTATACCTGAAGGTTAGTAGGATCTTTGTAGCTCTCATCGCTAGCGGCCTGCAGCTTCTCCTGGATCCAGGACTCCAGCTCGTCAGCGTCACGCTTGAAGTACTGGAACCTGCGAGAGTCCTCCAGCTTCTCGCGTTTGGCGCGGGCCTCTTGCTTGAAGTCTTCATAGCGGTTCAGGACCTGTTGGAAAGGTGAAATGATTAAGCATATTTACATCCAGAATTATTATACTGTCTAGCTAGGAGAAATGCACTGTGGTATAGTATGTAACCATGTTATTGTAAGGGTGTGTGTGTGTGTTAATATTGTCAATGAATGGACCAAATATACGCAGTGTCTAACCAGCATTCAAGATGTTACATTGTGTTTAAATCCCTTCCTTATATGGCGACCCTGCCATTCGAGCGGGGAATCGAATCATGTACCCATAACCGTAATGTATGTAACTGTATAAAGTATTTGATGCCCTTCCACCAAATTTAGAATATCTTTGATGATACCTTTTGATATGTCTGACTCCTAAGTCACAGGTATTCCTAGTTTAGGAATCAGGGTTTCAACTTTTGTGCGCCCTTAATTATTTGACAATATACACAGAAAAAAAACCCAAATCCGTATGGATTTGGGTTTTTGACTTTTTAGCTAAATATTAAGCATATTGTAAGGATTTGTATCAATAAAGTATATTATATTAAAGTGGCGTTCTTTCTATATTCGTCAATTTTGTTTCTTAGCTCATTAAATCGTACTTTCTAGCCCTTTAAATTCTTTCTAACAATAAAATCTACAGCATAAAATAAACTATATTTCAGGTCACGTCAGGGATGTAGACTCAAATAGTCAATCAAAACCGTTCCCTACAGACTTTCGTCGCTCTGTACGTGAACAGCGTCTCGTAGACTCCTACAGTCGTACGTCATTCACGTATCTAAGCAATGATAGTCGCGTTTATTTTCGTCTAGATGTTGCTATCTTATCTTATTGTATATCATTTGATTAATTGATTTTTATAGTTATCTCCAATTAATTGCGGGACAGACAAACGAGAAAACAAACGTTATTCAATCTATTGCAGGAACTTTCTCGTCTTTCGACTACGCTTAAAGTAGACGGGATTTCTTCAACATGTTTTCAAACATTAAGAGACCATACTACCTCAGGTTTTTATCTCACTCGCACGATACTGCTGGCGGACTGAGTGAGAACGATGGTGAAAATATTAGTAAATTGAAAAAAAAAAATAAAAAACAAGACCCGCATTATAGTTCAGTTAGTATGCAAATATTCATGATCTAATTTAAAGTATTTTTTTAATACCAGCGATTTATTGTTCGGTTTGGTGGTAACTTTGGTTTTTTTTTTTGTATGGAGAAAATTTTATGGAATCGTGTTTTCGTCAAACATAATACTTAACATTAATCATTAACTTTACTATATATTTATTCCAAAATTAGTGCTGCAGTGTTTTCGACATAACGGAGGATCATGCTAAGCCATTTGAGGTAGTATGCTACCTATCAGCTGTGTTCTACATTAGTCCAACACTTATCACTATCGTAATTAATTAATTGAAGTCACGTGACAACAGACATTTAGGGCGTTGACTAGCTAGCAAAATGTCGCAGGTTCTGTTATACTACTACAAAAAGCCAGGAGGCAAGTAACTGTATTATGTTGAAGTTTTGTATCGATAGAGTATTGACGGTTACACGGGATGACGGCACTGCATAGCAGCTGAAGGTCAATTAACAAAATTGTTGAACAGTACCACCAATGTTAAACGGATGACAATATCATTTACCGTTTATATTCGGCACTACAAATGTACCCATAGCGCACAACGGCAGGCATGAGTGATTGCTTTCCGCTTTTACAGCGGCTGCATCGTAACTGGGTCGGCTCTGTGTATATGTTACGGGTACTAGAAGATTGTGTAAATCTAGGTTTACCCGGGTTTACTTACCCAAGCTTCTTGGGTAAAGTCCAAAAAACAATTGAAATAAATTTTGAATCGGTATTTACCCGTACACACCTAGGTAAATACATTATTTTGTGCCTAAACAGACCCTGGCACTCGCCGGCCGCTGCCGCGGCACCGCTCGCTTCGCTCGTGCGTTATATGGTCACAATTCTAACCTACCTTGTAGCCTACATTCTATCATTACCCAGCCAGCATTGGATAGACCTAGGTGAGTATGGGTAAATCGGAAATAAAAATTAATTAATATTTATTTTAAATATTATTCGGACATTACTCAAACTCCTTGAGTGATTCTAAGTAAACCCGGATAAACCTAGGTTTACTCAATCTTCTAGCATTGCCCGTGACATGTAGGCGAAGGGAAGCAGTCAGCACCTGCATACTTTTCGTGAGCACATTTCGAATTTGCGATTTCTTATGTAAAAGCTCTGCATGTGTATATTATGAATTCTTTAGATAAGTAATATACTCGTACATGACTTGTGATTTGGACTAAGGACCTATTAGAAAGTATAAGACAACTAGAATAGAATTTCTTTGACCTTAGAGAAACATGGCATTCGCGTACGTTGACTGTCGGCCATTGGACAATACATAATCAGCCTACAATATTACTACTGCTGGGACCTGCTACACAGGTCTCCTCTCTGTGAGAGGTATTGCCCTGTAATCTATAAGTGCAGGTTTTGTTTGCAGTTCAGGTGCGTTTTCTGAAGAACATAGTTACCTGTTCACGACGCTCCTGAATATCCTCGGCAGTCTCGAGGATCTTCACCTCTTTGGGTGGTGGAATCTGTTCCATGATGGAAGCGTCAAATTAACTGTAACAATAGAGATGATAAAGTTAATAACAATACTTTCGTCAACATCCAAAATATTGTGTTACTTACATTACTAAACACTTGTAGCAATCCGGCTCGAAGGACCAACTAATGTAATGGATGTGGACGTGTACAGTTAAAAACAGATTTTTCGAAAGGGTGAAGGGTGGGGAGACTCAATGACAATACGTCTGTGCGCGGTCATAGGTAAAAAACACTGGCCCTGTCTTACTATCGCAGCGGAGCGCTGCTAAGAGCGCGCCGAGACCTAATGACTAATGTTTTAAATCATTGCCTGTAGGATAAAGACAAATTAGGTGTGTTCATGATGAGCTAAATGAAAAGTTTCAGCAGACGCTTTTGCACTTGTGTTCAGAGTATAATAAAACTGATGTGCTCTGTTCCAGAACGAAAGTTTAGTCATTAATCTCGATACGAGTTGAAAAAAATAGTCAATGAGTTTTATAAGGCATTAAAAAAAAAAAATGGGCCAGCACCCACCTCGATCTCGCCATGGAAAGCGATGGATGAGGTCTATGTTGGAACGATAGTGCCCAGAAGATGCCTGTTCAATCTTGCTTTGAAGGGTGACGGTTTATAGGTAGAAGGGAATACAGATGCTGGCAGAGAGTTCCACACTTTGGCTGTGCGCATAATCACACTAATATTATAAAGGCGAAAGTTTGTGTGTGTTTGTATGTTTGTTACTACTTCACGCTCAAACGGCTGAACCAATTTTGATAAAATTTGGTATGGAAGTAGCTGACACCCTGGATTTACACATAGGCTACTTTTTATCCCGATATTCCTACGGGTTCCAGACTTACGCGGGTAAAACCGCGGGGCACTGCTAGTGAATGGATAAATAATGAACTATGTATTTGGAATTAACTAGAATACAGGCCTTAGTGATCATATTGATCATGTTTAATACTGAAAGTGCATATTAAGCGCCAAGTACCAACTGATAAAACACCTCAAGTATCACCTGACTTGTTACCAACATTACTGAGAAATACCAATGAATAAGAGAAAGGCATTCCTCAAATAAACGTAAATCTTGTATCTTTATCAGTGACGCGTCAGCTATTCTTCTATCCCCCTGATCTCATCAAACACTATACTCATTAACTCAGAAGGTCAAGGTACACTTGACTGAATCACTCACAGAAGGAAAATTAACAGAAGTTCAACTTCACACTAAAACTGGCTAGAAAAATAGTCCGTTTCGTTCTCAGTTGCAGATTGCAGAGGCGAAATTAAAATTATTATTAGAATAGGACATAACATGGAAGTAAACACATATCATCAACAGCAACATTCATACCTGTATTTTAAATGGTGTGCATAATAAAGAGTATTCTATCTAAGGATGGGGGGCTGGGGCTAATTTGAATAATATGCACATGTCATATTGAGGCGCGTTATGACGTATTGAGAAATATTTGTTCTCCTTGTATAGGCGGAGACTGACTTGTACCGTTTGTTTGCAATGTATCGAGTTGCTGTAACGCGTACAGTAGTCAGAGAGCCGAGCTGCTCGATGCGCTCGCATCGAGCAGCTCGGCATGCTCGGAATGCTCATTCCGTGAAGCACACACAACTTCTACGTGCGCCATTCTGAATAGAAATGCATTAGCCGCGTCTTGTGTATCGCCGTTACTTTTTTACAACAAAAAACAACCGACTTCCAAAAACAACACTACAAAGTGAAAAATAACTTTAATTTCTGAAGTCGGTGTCGGTGTTAAATGTATTTTCGTTTTCTGCCACCGACTTCCGAAATTAAAGTTATTTTTCACTTTGTACTGTTGTTTTTGGAAGTCGGTTGTATTTTTATGTAAAAAAGTTTTTATTTTTCACTTTTTAGTTATGTACCTACCCCACACAAATTCTAATACCACTATCTGCAAAACAAACTAGAACATCATCCATATAAAAGTGGGGAAAAAATACGTATTATTGAAGCTAACTCAAAAAGTACCAAAGCAAAGTTAATCAATTTTATATAGGACCAACTATGATGTATACCCTCTCGAATAAAACAAAAAAAATTCAAATCGGTCCAGCCATCTTCGAGTAATCGGGGAACATACATATATAAAAAAAAAGGTTGCGCGAATTGAGAACCTCCTCCTTTTTGAAGTCGGTTAACCAAACCCCTCGCCTCGCCTCGAATGATAAATTACAAACAAACGTTGCAAATCAATCTCTGCCTTATGAATGGAGCTAATTTGAATAATATGCTCATGTCATATTCAGGCGCGTTATGACGTATGCGTATTGAGAAAGATTTGTTCTCCTTGTAATGTATTATGAACATGAAGTTTATTCAAATGGAAGTATTTAGGTTTACCATTTTATTCTAAAGCAATAATGTAGTTTGACAACAATCGTTATTCAGTTGTATTCATAGCAGTTTCATCACATTAGCTTACAAGCCCGCCTATATATCGACAAGGACGACTGTTCAGCGTATTTTACGAGCAATCAATGCTTATTGGATAACACTAAACTTGGAGTAATTTTTGCCGAATGCTATAAATTATTTGATGGCGACATTTTCTCACATTGTGTTATTTTTATTTCGGTAACATTTAATCAAAGTGTACTTTATGAAGATATATTGAAAGTAAGGTATTATTATCAAAAAAAATAAAACTAAAAGCAGGTCAACATGAAAAATGCCCAAAACAAATGACATAAAAAAACAACATTAACAAGTGAGACTACTGCAAACTGTCTGCACTGTGGCATTTGCCAGACAAGGCTTACATCACGCGGCCTTGTGAGTCACCCCAATGTAACGTATTATAAACCTGATGATAACATTGTTTTTTATACTCCTTACTTCTTTAAGCAATGCACTTAGCAACTTACTTCTGCACTTAGCAACTTACTTCTCACATTTTTTTCTTGGAATTTTCTTTAGGCAAATGATAATGTTGTTTTAAAGAATTCAAGTGTTTTTATCAGTATTAATATTGAACATTGGTTCTTATCAGTACTTATGAGCCTAGGTACATTCTCATTATTAAAAGATAAGTGATTTTACAATATTCTCTTGTGGAAAAAGAAGAATTGTAACAAGTTCGGTAGGATGTAGGATATTTGCACAGGAACTAGGAGTAGGTGTGTATCCAGGGGCTCAGCAGTCAGTAATAATAGGCTGTAGAAGTGTAGATAATGGCTTCAGAAAATATTATAAAGATATACTTACTTAATGTCTAAAACATGAATGGATCATTATCATCTGCCCAGTCTTTTCCCAACTATTGGGGTCGGTTCCCAGTCTAACCAGATACAGCTGAATACCAGTATTTTACATGTAGCGACTGCCTATCTGACCTCCACAACCCATTTACTGGGTAACACAAATCCCCTTGGATAGACTGTTTTAGATTTTCGGGCTTCTGATGACCCATGACAACTGTCAAAGATCCACAAATGATAGCCAGAACCAACAGCTTAACGTCCTTTCCAAGGCACGGAAACAATAACTGGATAGATATTAAGAATAGATTAGAATCTATCATTACAAAAAAGTTACTAGAAAATCTTCTGGAAACTTATTGTTAGGCTTCTATACTCCATTTACAATAAGATTAGACATTTAAACAAACCTTTTTTTACAATCCGTTCAACCGATTTTGACTTCTATTGCGTTGGTGGCATGACAAATGCAGCTGGAGTAAACAGTTGATATTGTAACCACTTTTTTTGCCTATAATGCCATCCTTAAGCCTACTGAATACAAGTCAAAATCGGTTGAACAGACTGTAAAAAAGGTTTGTTTAAATGTCTAATCTTATTGTAAATGGAGTATATCCAATATCAAATCAGACACACTCAAAGTTTAATCATTTATTTAAAATAGGCACATAAAAGGCACCTTGGAATGTCAAAATTTAGTCACTAAAGTCAGATTTTCAACGGAAATGTGTCATTTAATTATAATAATGACTATTGTCCTACATGTGAATGTGACAGTTGGGTGCACACATCACCTAGAGGCTAGGTAATCAATACCAATGCAACTTGATCAGGTACTTTGCAATCACACACACATGCACAGACAGACAGTCAGATGTGTGTCATACTATGGGTGGGGTCACTTAGATGTAGTGCAGATATTTTTTTATTTACTGGGTTCTGTTTGACTGAATGATTGAAAAACATAAAGATGTTATTTGCTTTCCCGTGATAAGTATACTACAAACTTAAGAATATTACACATCATAAAAGAGGGGGTCACATTGAGGATTATAATAAATGTTGATTGGTTTGGAAAGGTTTTCGAAATATTAAAAAAAATACCACATGATTTTTGTAAACTAAAAGTTTTTTTTCATAAATTATTGTGAAAGCTAATTTTGGTATGCCACATTCTGAAAATTCTATAAACTTAACTAAAAGTAAAAAAAATATTCAAACAACTAAAGAACCTAGAAAACTCACACGTTTAGAGAAAAAAAACCACAAGATATACTAGCCAAATAATGTTTTTGTTTATATTTAACTCTTAAAATGTCGATTGTACACCATGTGTACAGATAACAATAGAATTTCAATTGTGTCTGCTAATTAGCGCGCGACGGGTTAAACAACAACCCACTCAATTACCTCAAAAAACATAAAACGTGCCAAAAAAAATCAATACACAGCACTGCAGAGGTAACAACACTATAGGTATTCTGATCACAAAGTCTAGATTATCTACTGACGTAGAAAACTAGAAAGTACTGGCGACAGACGCGGCGACGCACTGCTCCAGATTCAATGCCCTGCCCGACACGCACCACCGACACTATACCGCAATAAAACTGCCGCCGCCGGCGGCGTAACCGGCATATCCACAGCTACATATCGACCCCACATACTTCCCTCTTATGCACAATGACGTAATGCTCCAAAATAAACCTAATAAGGATTATGGCCGGAGCCAATTTTGGACTTCCGCAGGAATCACTGGAATGAAGAATGTTACTGGGTGGTCTCTAAATGGGTTTCCATTTTGAATATTCCTATTCATGAATCTGATTTCTTTCGGAAAGTTGGAGATTCGTAAGGAATTCACCGATACATGGGTGTGTCATAGATAAGATTTGGGCACTTTAAAAGGTTCATTTTCAATTTTAACATTGCATAGGGTAGCATTTATCATAAAACTCACCTTTGACTTAAAAATAACACAGATTTTACACGTTTTATACACTTTTTCTATGGATTTTCATGAAATATCGTTCGTTCGACGTGCAGTCGCGTCACTCCACCTACAACCAATGTTGCCAGAAGATATATTTAATTGACATCACAGCTGTTGATTGATAGACCTCATTCGAAAATATTGTATGGTTTTAGCAAATATTAACTAATAAATAAATAAAAAATTCGTTTCCTATAGATATATGTATCCTGTTGATGTATGAAAAGTAAAACTAGCAATTTCACGTAACGACTAGACTCTGGCAAATGAAAATAGAGGCCGGATTATTTTTTTTTTATATGGCAACTATTACCAAATGCCAAGATGCAACAACCCGCGAAATTCAATTTGTGTTCATTTTTCTCTGTACGTTTACATAACCTATCGAATATCTTTACCAATAATGAAGCAAAGACCTCATAGCATTGAATAGTAGACCCTCCCATAGGGAAGTAGCTATTACAGGTAAAATTAGCATTCGAATCTATTTATGTGCCCAGTTTTGAGATTTGTTTTGTTTATAGGAACCGAGCATTAATTCAGCCTATCCCCCCGTTATTATTATTATACTCTTTGAGCCTATCGCAATCCACTGTTAGACATAGAGAGATCCAAAATTGCAACACAACATCCGATTCTCTGCCCTCCACATCAGTCTGTCCCAGCCTTAGAATAATAACAAAGCAGTCCCAGATCAAATCAATGCCCAGCCTACCATACATACCATACTACTTACATATGTATACCATACTATCCATACAGCTTTTTAAGTAACCCAGTTTTGCTGCTCGGTTTAGCTCTTAGACTAAAGAATGTTTCCTATTCTAAGGTTTAGCTCTTAGAGTATTAGCTTGTTTCCATACTCTAAGGTGTAGCTACACTTGTGGATAGTCGATATGTCATTGGGATATCAACAAGTCTCCTTTCGAACAAGGATCCATACCATACTGCAACCAAGTTCCAACCTAGTGTTGATATTGGCTTCTATTTTTTTTTTTGTACTATTTTTCAGGTGAGGGGGAGAGGGGGAGGGAATGTGTGAGGGATTGAGAGGGGGAGGGGGAGCGCGGCAATGAGCGGGGAGAGAGGGGGGTGGACCAACCGGTCAGACCCACCGCATTAAATGTTTCATATTGGACTAGCTGTTCCCCGCGGCTTCGCCCGCGTGGATTTCGGAAAATATCCCATGGGAAAAATCAAATCAAAATCCTTCCTTATTATTCCTTGTCTACATTATAAAGGAAACCTCTGTGCAAAATTTCAGCTTTCTAGGTCCAAGGGTTTGGGCTGTGCGTTGATGAGTCAGTCAATCAGTCAGGACATTTCTTTTTATATAATGAGATAGCTTCTACCCGCGACTTCGTATGTGTGAAATTTCTTGTTCGCCCAACCCACCCCGTCGCATTGCATTGCCTGCCCGCGCTATTACTTCGTTTTCGCTTAGGCATTCTTTTTTTATTGCTGGGCACCTAAGAGTCCTAGAGTGATGTTAAATACGAGTATGCCTTAGCCTTCCCTATGAATTGGGCTATCAAAGTGCAAAAAGAATTTTTAAAGTCCGACTGGTAGAGGTCCAGAGAGTACCGCGTTCGAACAAACAAACAAAAAGGGTGTATGTCAGCTCCGATGCTCGACTGGAGTTTATTCCTGTTTTTTGTGTCATTCAGACTTCTTATTTTTCAGTCATTTTTGTCGGGCTGGGCTTTTTCAATGAATCAGTGCTATACAAAAAGCAACTTTAAGGTGTAAAGGCACTCGTCCTCCCCTCTCACCCCATCTCCTCTCCTTCTGAACCCCCTCTCCCTCTAAACCCTCTCTTACCCCACCTCTCACCCCTCTCCTGTTCCTCTAACCCCCTCTCACCCCACACCCTTACCCTCTAACCCCCTCACCTTCACCCTTCCCGTGCTCAACCCCCTCCCCTTCTCACCTCCTCACTACTCCCCCTCCCCCTCTCACACCGCCTTCACCGCTTCCCCCTCCAACTCTCCCCCTCGCCAACTCCTCCCCTCCCCTCTTCACCTCCCCCCTCTCCCCCCTCACCAACCCCTGCCTCTCTCCTCCTCCCTCCCTCACCCTTCTCACCACTCCTCCCCTCCTGCACCCTCCCCTCCTTCAACCCCTCACCCACGCTCTCAAAACACCCTGCCTTTCCCCTTTCCCTCATCACTACTCCATCTCCTTCCCCCCTCGCCCTCTACCCTTCCTGTCGGGGTAGAACTATTAATGACAAACTTTATTACTTACTTTGGAAATATTTGTGCCAAGTTTCAAGTTAATTAACCAAATGAATAAGAATTTTTACACCAACAATATTTTCCTTGTTTTCACCCTCACAGGGGTGGTTTTAAAAAATCGCTTGGGATATTTCCATAACTTGACTGAAAGATTATTTACACCAATTTTCGACTTAATCACGCCCCGCAGTAATATCCTGCCCTGTAAAATTGACTACCCCTTTTCACCCCCTTAGGGGTAGATTTTCGAAAAACTGTGATTTGCGTTATTCTTCAGTTTTGGTCTCAAGTATAAATGCTGAGTTTCGAGTTATTGGACCGCGCGTTAAAATTCCTCCATACAAACTTTGAGACCCCCCAATTCCTCCTTAGGGGGTAGTCTATGGGCGATCTCTCGCGTCCAAACCTGGTCCAGGCCATGGTGCGGAGCGAGAGTGCATGGGAGGCCGTCACCTCCTTCTGCGAAGCAGTAATGCTCGCGAAGGAGGAAGCGGAACGCGTGAGGGAGAGGCAACAGCCGCGCCCTCGCGCCCCTAGCCGCCGTAGGAGACGCCCTGGGCGGCGGGAATCGGTCGCCGATTCCCGGCCACCGTAGGCGCGGGCTTGCGGACGACGAGTAATGGGCAGCTCGCCGTTCGGTAAGGACCAGGCCCGGGTCGACGGCGCGTTGTGTTCCACGCGCGCCTCAAAGAGATGTCAGCAGTGACGGGGTCAATTGGGCCGATGCCGCCGGGGTCGCGGGTAGTTCGAAAGAGATACCGTGGCCCTGACACGGGCAACTGAAGGAACATGGGTGGGTTTTAGTCAGTAAAAGTCTGACACGCCCTCCCGCTCTGCCCAGAGCGGGAGAAGTCACTTGATGATTTCCCATCCACAAAAAAAAAAAAAAAAAGGGGGTAGTCTAAGAAAACTAAAAATTACAAACTTTATAATTTACTTAGATAAGTATTCGTGTTAAGTTTCAAGTTTATTAACTCAAGGAATAAGATTTTTCATACAAACTTTCATACCTATTTGAACCCCTTAGGGATAGAATTTCCAAAAATCCTTCCTTATCCCTCGTCTACGTTATAAAGGGAACCACTATGCAAAATTTCAGCTTTCTAGGTCCAAGGGTTTGGGCTGGGCGTTGATGAGTCAGTCAATCAGTCAGTCAAGACTTCTCTTTTTATTTATATAAAGAGATAGAAGATAGATTAGAAACAATTACATGTAAACATACCCACACATCTACACATACATGCTTTCAGTAATAAAAGAGATAGGTACGTTTATTTACCCTTTGCCAATTGCATATTCAAAGACAATCGTACTTAAAGAGTAAACTCCAGTCATGTGTCGGAGCTGACACACACACATTTTTTAGGGTTCCGTGCCTCAATAGGAAAAAACGGAATCCTTATAGGATCACTTCGTTGTCCGTCTGTCTGTCTGTCTGTCAAGACGCTTTTTCTCAGGAACGAGTGGAGGTATAAAGTTGAAATTAATATCAAATACGTGGGACTATGGTCGCTTGGAGTCCTAAAAAAATCAAGCTGCTAAGTCAAGGCAGTAAAAAATTACAGCCATTTATGCGACTTATTTTGATACCTACTCGCAAGTAAATCAAAACCTATGAGGTACAGTCCTACCAACTTATCTGTGAACTGAAAGAGGACGGCACCGTCGATGCGTCGACACAATCGAATGACATGCGTCGGCACAATCGAATGAGATTTCAACATGACGGCCGTAGTTCCAATTTTCGCCATTTCACAGATAAGTTGGTCCCTACTACTTCCCGTTGACCTAGAATCATGAAATTTGGCAAGAAGCAAGGTCTCACAGCACAAGTAAAGGAAAAAGTCTGAAAATTGTTAATTTGTAATTTTATCACATAAAAAAAAATATTCTGAAGTATGTTCGGTCTGTCAAGACCCTTTTTCTCTGGAACGCGTAGAGGTACAAGTTAAAATTAATATCTAATACCTAGGTCTATGGTCCCATATAGTTCTAAAAACATCGAGCTCCTATGTCAAGGCAATAATAAAAATACGGTCATTTATGCGACATATTTTGATACTCGCAAGTAAATCAAAACCTATAGGGTATTTCCCATGGACCTAGAACCATGAAATTTGGCAAGAAGCAAGGTGTCACAGCGTAAAAAAAAGTCCAAAAATTGTTTAATTCTAATTTTATCATATAAAATTATTATTTTTTTGGGATTAGGTACTATGTTAACTGTTTCCCTTTTCAACTACGGAATCCTTCTTTGTACGTGGTCCGACACGCACTTGACCGGTTTTTTTTCTCTTTGTTAGTTTTATCATGGTCTGGCAGTTTGAGTAATTTATGCGGTGTACCCAAATGTCCTTTCTTTGGTATTGTTCATTGAATCGTTAAGTACCAAGTTGAGCTGCACGATTACTGACAAAAGTGACAAATGCGTGTTTTGACTATATCTAGTCAAACCACGCACCACGCACGCACGCGCCTATCGGTCCACTCTATCTGTTTGTTTCCTAAAAAGACCATTTCACAACCAATCTATTCTACATGGTTTTCAACATGATCTGACCATGATTATGTCTGGATGAGACTGTGACCACTGATTTTGTTTCGGACTTTCTTCTCAGAGGCCGACCGATCTAGTTTTTAAAAATATGATTGACGTGTAAAAGTGTTTGTATAAACCTCAAACCTACTTACAGAAATGAAATAATTTATCAATTATCCAACTTCCAAGAATATGTCGATGCAGTAAATATCTTAAGCAATTAATAAAATTATTTTTTCTTGCCGTACACACTGATTATTTTCAAGATAAAAATCTAATCTGTGTACGGGTTTATTTTATCGATATAGCAACTCTTGCCTTCAGTTGTCAAAAAGTCTTGTTCTCGCTTGGTTCGTCCTGTGTTTGTTGTATCAATTTGTATGTCAATTATCAATTAACCCTCGTTTAATGATGGCCTGTTGATTATTAAAAAGCAGTGCTCGGTACTGATACTATCGATGTGCACTTGGAAGTTTGTGTAAATCATGGCTGCTGGCGGCGAGGATCTGTGGCGCGAGTGCGCGTCCTGGCTGACGAGATGTGGCTTGCTACGTCCCGACCATAAGGCGAACTGGGAAACGAGTTCAATCCACGACCTGGCGTATACCCTGCGCGATGGCGTGCTGCTGTGTAACCTGCTGAATGTGCTGCACCCGGGCTGCATCGACATGAAGGACGTCAACCAGCGGCCTCAGATGGCGCAGGTAATTGGGCCCCGCCGCCGCGACCTTCGCTCTAATTACTATAAAACCATTAAATTTGGCACATAATAGCTGCACGCGTGTTATGTGGAACTAATTCCTAGGTCGTACATTCGTAGTTTTGAAATTTGATACAAGGTTTACATATTTGCATGTGAATTCGTGTTTTTGTGTTTACGAACTATATTTTGGTAATTTTAAATGAACCGTTCGTGTATAACGCACAGCAGGACTTCCTCGTATTCAAATGTGTATTTAGCATTACATTAAAAGTTATAATGTGTTAGTGTAGTTAATTATGCATGCAATCATGAATGGGGCTCTGCTATTGATATGTGCGTATTCAACAGCTATTGAATATGTTCCGGCGTTATCTGCATCGTAAACTTGCTGTGAATGAACAGACGGTGCTTACTACTGACTGACAATTCATATTAAATGTTCATGTCTCTACATTATTGCATGCTAGATGAAAAATATGAAAAATAATACTAATAATAATACAGAAGAATTCTACTAAGTTCAATGACCATATGGGATGAAATTTCTATCAGTTTTTTTTTTATTAGTAATCTTTAGTATTATTTACCTAATATTTCCTCATTATAGTGAGTAGACGGCTAACACTAGACTCCTGAATTCCAAACTAGATTAAAACCTGTGTCTTGGAAATCAGTGCTCTTCCGTGGTAATTTAGGTGTAAACTTACAAAACAAACTGACAACTGCAATAATATTATGACTTAAACTATGAAAGGAGGTAGGAAATCTCGACATAGTAGGTAAAGAATTTTGTAGGCATTAATTGTTATAAAATAATACATAATACATTACCTCTTTCCTGTTACAAAATAAACTAATTAGGTCATGATCATGGTTAATTTAAAATCTGCTATAGGAATTCTTAATTGCATAATGATTGTGGTTTCAATTCAATTGTTGTACATTCCAATTGAGACCTTGTTGTGTTGTATGTGTCCTCTATTTTTATTGCACTGTGCTATAAGTACAAGGTTTTGTTAAACTTGTCAATGTAAAGCCATGAAGGCTTTAGAACTAGAATAGTGCTAAATGTTCTAATGTAAGGAAATGTTTGTTTGTTTTCCATGTCAGAGTATCACATAGTACATGTGTTCTTTGGTATATATTGTTGATAGCAGTAAGCCTTTTGTTTTCCTCAAAGGTAAACATAGAAAAATGTGACAGAACACCTCCGCTAATGATATTTCTACTGATTTCCTTGTCATAATGTCAGGTCAGAGCCACACAAAGGAGGCAACTAACTAAAAAAACTAATAGGCCCTTGTCTAGGTTCTAGTAAGTGTCTTCATAAACCACTAGTAGATTTAGTCACAAGCACTGTTAATTAACGTTTAAATTTATTACTGTTGATCAAGCTCCTAGAGGTTGGTAACAATAGAAATTTAATTGTCTCATAGCATAACAGTTGAAGGTTTAAACTTCTCACACACAAATAAGGTACAAAGACGGACTTAATGCCTTACGCATTCTCTACCAGTCAACCAAGGATGGTGATGAGATAAGAAGGCAGGTGATCTGTTTGAGAGGAATAATGTAATAATAGAATTAAAAAAGCCGGCCAAGTGAGTATCGGATCATGCACAATGAAGGGTTCTGTAGTTGAAAAACATGTTCTCCCATACATTCGTATAAGTACATCACAGTCTCTAAGTTTTTAATTCCATATTTTTTTATGTGTTAAAATTACCAATTAACGATTTTCGGACTTTTTCCTTAACATGTGCTGTGAGAAATTCCTTCTTGCCAAATTTTATGATTCTCAATCAACAGGAAGTACGGTACTCAAAATAGTAACACACCCGGTACGGAACCCGAAAAAAAGATATTAAATCAAAATATTAACTTTTTACTAAACCATAGGATCAAGCTAGAAGCAGTGGTAGCCCAACTGCCGTGACTTACGACTCGTAGGTCGTAGGATCGAACCCAGACAGGCGCTTTACTTTGTGTAAATTACTTCATCACCACTGCTCTCAAAACTGTGAAGGAAAACATCGTGAGGAATGTCCTAGAACCAAAAATTCGAAGACATGTGATTTCTACCAACTCGCACAGGGATTGTGTGGTGGATTACGGCCCACTCCCGTTCACCGAGAGGAGGCCTGTGGCCCAGCAGTGAAAACAATATAGGCTGATTATGTATCAAGCTAGACACTTTACCATTCTAGTAGCTAGAACTATCCACAGCTACTTAAATTTTATCCTTATCTATAAGGTTCATTTTTGTTTAGCAGTGTCTATTGTACTATTTAACTATTCCAGTCTCTATTGTTATCGAGGATGTCTGTTTTATGACTAGTCCATATTGTGAAAACTACTGCCCATTAAACTAGTCACCCTATGTTTATGTGCACTGTCATAAAATTTATGCTATGGCTTGTTTATAGTCCTGTTGCTAACTACATAGATAGATATATGTATAAAATACTCTTTATTGTGTATTGTGTACACCATAAATATTAAAGATATAATTCTAGTTACTGACTAGAGGAACTAGTTCTTTCTTCCTAGCTTCATCTATTTGTAATTTTTTAACCGACTTCAATAAGGAGGAGGTTCTCAATTCGTCGGAACCCTTTTTTTTTTTTAATTTTTTTTTTATTATATGTATGTTCCCCGATTACTCGAAGATGGCTGGACCGATTTGGATTTTTTTTTGTTTTATTCGAGAGGGTATACATCACAGTTGGTCCCATATAAAATTGATTAACTTTGCTTCGGTAGTTTTTGAGTTAGCTTCAATAATACGTATTTTTTTCCCTACTTTTATATGGATGATGTTCTAGTTTGTTTTGCAGGTAGTGGTATTAGGATTTGTGTGGGATAGCTACTACAACTAAAAAGTGAAAAATAAAAACTTTTTTACAAAAAAATACAACCGACTTCCAAAAACAACACTGCAAAGTGAAAAATAACTTTAATTTCGGAAGTCGGTGGCATAAAACGAAAATACGTTTAACTAGACACCGACTTCCGAAATTAAAAGTTATTTTTCACTTTGCAGTGTTGTTTTTGGAAGTCGGTTGTATTTTTTTGTAAAAAAGTTTTTTAATTTATCAATCTGCCTAGCCTTTTTCCAACTATGTTGGATTCGGCTTCCAGTCTAACCAGATGCAGCTGAATACCAGTATTTTACATGGAGCGACTGCCTATCTGACCTCAACAACCCAGTAACTGGGTAATACGAAACCCCTTGGTAAGACTGGTTGTCAGACTTTCGGGCTTCTGACGACCCGTAACGACTGTCAAGGATCCACGAATGACAGCCGGGACCAACGGCTTAACGTGCTTTCCGAGGCATGGAGGAGACCCGGTATGTAAAGATGGTCACCCATCTACGGACCAACCCCGGCAAGCGTAGCTTAACCTTATGGATCGACCCGTGCGGCTGTTATTACTTAGCCACGAGCTCTACGATTTTTTTTCATTTATCTAGGAGGAAAATGACTTAAGACACTTTTCTATGTTATATTTACTTACTTATATACATTATATTTCTGGTGACAATCTATTTCTCTGGCAAGTTCATAAAAATCAGTTTGGATGGTTTGCTGTAAAAATGTGGCCGTCACTGTTTCTTTTCCTCATAGCTTCATATGCTTGTAAATTTTTTCATATATACAAGGTGTAAATGCAATAAACCTCTTAAGGTGTCATTGTACTCATCATTATGAACAACTTTTACTATGGGACCAAACATGAAATCGCGAAAAAAAAATCTGATGTTTCCAACAAATTAAGAATGAATGTTTGGTCCCATAGTAAAAGTTGTTCATAATGATGAGTACAATAATCCCTTAAGAGGTTTTGCTTTAATTAAGGGACATATTGTATAGGTAACAAGCAATTTCTCTCCGAATTTCATAAAAATTAGGTAGATTTGCTGAAAACGCTGAAAAAATGTGGCTGTCACTGTCTCTTTTCCTCATAGCTCCACTTATTTTTATTTTTTTTTTCCTTTATCTAGTAGGAAAAATACAGAATATACTTCCTTAGGTAACAAGCTACCTCTCTGCCTTTCATCTTCCTAAATAAGTTTGGTAGAAAAGCTATGAATACATAACAACTTTCCAGCCTGAGTTTCTCATTCATAATATTAGTGTTAATGACAAGAAATGGCTCCAATGCCATATCAATTATATTAATAACGTAACAAGCTAAGCTAGTATCATTGAACTAAATACTTAATGAAAAGGCATATTATTATAGGTGAACACCCAGTGCTCCTTTCATTATCGGCTGCAATACATGCTTATTATGAGCTGTAATATGTGTAGGTATACTAAGATTGGCAAGTAATGGTATATTTTAAAGAGGAGCTCGTGGCTAAGTAATAACAGCCGTACGAGTCGATCCATCAGGTTAAGCTACGCTTGCCGGGGTTGGTCCGTGGATGGGTGACCATCTTTACATACCGAGACTCCTCCATGCCTCGGGAAGCACGTTAAGCCGTTGGTTCCAGCAGCTGTCATTCGTGGATCTTTGACAGTCGTTGCGGGTCGTCAGAAGTTCGCGAAAGTCTGCCAACCAAGGGGTATCATATTACCCAGTAATTGGGTTGTGGTCAGATAGGCAGTCGCTCCATATAAAATACTGGTATTCAGCTGCATCCGGTTAGACTGGAAGCCGAACCCAATATAGTTGGGAAAAGGCTAGGCAGATTGATTGGTATATTTTAAAGACCTTTACAAGCGAATTTTATGTGAAGTCATAACTAGGTGAAGTAATTGAGTTGACGTGCTAAGTTGAGCACATAATATGGCGTTTACATAGTCATTATTTCAAACTAGTACAAATTATATGTAGGGAGATAATGGCCTGGCCATATGTTACTTAAAGTTTGATCATTAAGGCGCTCAGAGACGTCTAAAATACGTGAGGCGCGACGACGCTGACGGCGACGGCTGCAGTAACATTTGTCACAAATGAATGAACCCTGATAAGGGGTGGATTACTGGATGCATAGTCAGCATGCCATGTAATAGTTCAGCTATTTGTCCGGAACTAGGTACAGATTGCAGTAAAAAAGGGATTAAAAAAAAGTACCTATAATCCATGTCTGAACTACAGTTCATCCTTAAGCTAACAAAACTAGTTGCATGACCATATTGGTCCATCAAATAGTGGTCACTAAAACTGTAAGTAGTTATCAAACCTCTTACATCGTAAAGAGCAGTTAAATAACGACTCTCGTAATAGTAACTACAGATAATATTGTTATTAATAAAAGATCAGGAGGCAATTACAAACGGTCTCGCGGCCCTCTTTAGAGTGCAAAAGTATAAACGATCTTTGACATTTCTGTCGTCTAATTCGTCTCGTTTAATTGATTGTTAATTTAATTTAATATTATGGTGAAACGTACGAAATATCAAGGGCCAAATGGAACTCATTCTCAATTGCTTAAATTCTACTGTCCCCTCCGAGTATGCAACAAATAGAGTGACATAGTGTTAGGGCGATCATTTGAGCTCAATATGCAATTTAGGTCTGAATAGAATTCCAACGTTGCAGAAGAACGGGAAAATTTTAGTAACGTTGCATGATTGCAACACCCAGCGACCGTATTTTCCCTAGCCAGTAAAAAATATTGCATAGAAAAAATATTTTACGCAATATCAGGGCGTCCCACGACTTTGCCACATGGACGGAAAGTACCTGAAATACTGTAATAAAGAAATTATTGAATGAAGCCTTCATTTTTATTTTAAAAACAATACGAACTGCATTTTGCAAAGAATTTTATATAATCGCCTGTCTGAACCGGGAATCGAAACCGAAATGTGGAAAAAAGACCTATAATTTTACTGTACCAACCGAAAGGCTCAATTATATACATTTGCTTCTTCTAAATACCATAGCATATAAAATAAAAGAAAGACCATGAAATGTAACATTTATTTAAAATCATAAGGTATGTTTAACTGCAACTTACAATCATAAAAATATAAATAAATCAAAGGGAAGCGAAATTATTAAAAGAGTTACAATTTTTATAGAAGAGGAAGGGACACATTTTGAGCAATTAATAAATTAAATTGATTCAGAGGGCCAGACAGAGAGATGGAAATCTTTGGAGGAGGCCTTTGTCGAAGGACAAGCTGTTTAAAGAAAAAAAAGTGCACCGAACGTCGATATTTAAGAAAATTTTAGTAGATATAATATAGAAAATAATGTAGAAAACATGTAGAACCTGTTAGAATTTACTCAAAGGAGATCATACAGACTTGTACAACCTATATTGTCTGTGCCTACATCCTCCTTCTCTGTGTCTCTTCCTACGTCTCGTCAAAAGGTAATGTAACTTAAAATGTATTAAATAAAAGGAATATAGAAATATCCACTGCGATCTTATTACTCCTCGACCCAATACAATAATAATCTTAATAGAACCAGCATTAAAGGCTTATTATATTTTTATTTTATAAACACAACACCACTACATTTTTTGTATATTCTGTGTTCACCCCTAATTTTCTAAAGGGTCCCCGAAACGATTAATTGCAATTGTCAATTTTTATGTGATCGATACACACTGATGCGCAAATTGATCCTGTACCAAATGCAATTGAAGCGAATGACAATATTACGCCAATAGAAATTGACTGCGATTGATCGTTTCGGGGATACTTTATTACCCACATACCCAACTCATATCATATTTATCTCTTGTACCCAGTTCCTCTGCATGCGAAACATCAAAGTGTTCCTCCGGACATGCCACGAGGTCTTCGAGCTGCGGGAGACGGATCTCTTCGACCCTTCGATGCTGTTCGACCTGTCCAACTTCCATCGTGTACTGTGCGCGTTGGCCAAGCTCAGCCAGTGTCCCAAAGCGCTGGCCAAGAATATCAAGTGAGTCAGTTTTATTGTAGAGATGTAATAATGATAAAATGATAAGTAATTTTTGTGAATGGTAGATTAGTAGATTTGAGATACGTTGTGTGATTCACAGTCTAATTCATTGTTCTTTTTCTATACTACTTAATTTGTTACGTGTTTTTGGGATAAGATTAATTCGCGAAATGATAAATGATACGACTTCTGTTGCGTCTGCATGATTTCTTTCCCTGAAACGATCAATTGTAATTGTAGTAATACTGTCAATCGCTTCAATTGCATTTGGTAGATGATCAATGTGTAACAATCATAGAACAGATAAATCACCTAATTGACAAATGCAACTGATAGTTTCGGGGACCCTTTACCACAGAACACGTACAAGTACAGAAGATTCACTCCGCAAAATCATTTAAATAAATAGCGACTTTTGCTGCGACACAATAAAGTACAATTCAGGTCGCACGGCGTTAATACAGTTACAGTTATATTCACCTAGAAGTTGCCTTTCTTTCTATCGCGTAACTCTTTTACGACGCGGCGCGTGCGTGAGTATTGAAATAACGTGCGAGCCGCACTGAATTAGCTCGACAAGTCGAGCTCGCTGCGTACTTGTACCTAAAATGCGGAGTGCTCTGCCTTTACGCAGTAACAAAATATCTATAAAAAAAAAAACTGATAAAAAATTAAGTAGGTACCTAACTAATAAGGAAAACTAACAATTCTTTCCTCATACTCCCAATTTTATTCCAGACCATTCTCCGCTCTCAGAACACAGTCAGAAGAGGACATATACAAAGATCTGCAATCTGTGTAAGTATTAAACTACTTTGGAAACTAACATTCTAACTTTCAAAGACGAAGTAATTTAACACCCCTTGTAGTAGCGCGTGCGCGACGATGGCGCCCCCACCATACTCCAGCGTGATAGAGGAGTGTCCCGGGCACCCCGCAACCACGGAAGTCCCCTGGGTGCAGTTCACCATACCCTCCGCGACCTGTGAGGACCGCGTGGAGGAGATTTACGAGGACCTCTGTTATGTCAAGTTAAACTCGACAGCGCCAGAGGTGGCTGATTTTGTTAGTCTCTTTTTTTTTCGGGTGTTTGTTTTAGATGCGGTCAGATATGGCGATAGTTCTCATCACATAAATATGTCATGACTCGTAAAGAGTCTTTCGATTATTGGTCATGCACAAGCTCAGAAGGCCAATTCCCGTAAACGTGCACAATCTACAGATCGTTCAGTTATTTTACCTCTGATCATGCATCATTGTCAAAATCAAAGTGATCTTTATTTTCATTACTATAAGGTTGCTGTTGGGTTGATGCCACTGACAAGTCTGTCAAAACCAAAGTGATCCTTATCTTTTTTACAATAAGGTTGCTATTGGATTGCTGCTGTGAGAGGAAAAATAACTGAAAAGTCTGTAGTCGCAATTTCATCTCAGCGACAATCAATGTCAAATACTTATCAAAAATGGGGCAAATTAGGTCTTTTAACAGATTGAGACTGAGATTATATAGCGAACGTTCTTAAAAATACGGGAATAACCCTCAGCACACTGATCTAAGGGGTCCCCGAAACGATCAATTGCAATTTTCAATTTTTACGTGAGTGTGTGTATATATTGATGCGCAAATTGATCGTCTACCAAATACAATTGAAGCGATTGACAATATTACTACAATAGAAATTGATGGCAATTAATCTTTTCGGGGACCCCTAAGCTTGTATAATACGATCTCTAGTTTCTCGCAAGTAAGCTCACAGTCAGCCGCAAAATGTCAGCCATATCTGACCGTCTCAAATGAATATTCGTTCACTTCGGTTAGTCGGTTAACATCACGCTTGGTACATTCTAATACGATTTACTTTCATCTGACTGGTTAATATTCAAATCATGTTCCCTGGTCGCTACGTTATCACTTATCAATTGTCATCTAACAACAATAGTATGTAATCTCTTTTTATTTATAACTAAAAGTTTCAGACCAGCTTAGTTTCAATTTTAGAGACTGTTGAATGTGCTCCAGAATAAAGGCTCCCACCATAGAAATATAAAAAACGGCTTATATCTATGGCTCCCACAGACAGGCGCGACGTGACTACGCGACTTGTAGAACAATTACAAAAATTTTGAAGTTTCGTAGAAATTGTTCTACATGGTCGGACTTTTAATTCGCTGCAGTAAAATGACACTTTTACTGTCATTTCGATATCAAATGGAAACATTTTTTAACGAAATTACAGTTAAGAAGTGTCATTTTACTGCAGTTAGAAGTCCAAACATAGTAGAACATACGAAAACTTCATGGAAACTAATGGGAACTACCTACCATTAAGGCGCGACGCGACTCTCATAAACATTATCATTCACCAGCCCTTATCCCAATCTATTTGGGATCGGCGTAACATGTCCTTTTTTAAAATTAAAAGTCTGACCATGACACGACGCGACTCTATGGACAGACTTTTATTAGCTGCAGTAAAATGACACTTCTTAACTATCATTTTGATAAAAAATGTTCCCATTTGATAGCGAAATGACAGTAGAAGTGTCATTTTACTGCAGCTAAATGAAAGTCTGACCATAGGGTCGCGTCGCGCCCGTCTGCGGGAGCCATAGATATATTTTATATTTCTATGACAGGAGCCTGAATGGTAGGTAGTCGTGACTGCAAAAGTATCACGCTCAGTCTTCGGTCGTTACGTTTTTTCTCGAATTCTAAAGATATAGTTTCGCTTTTTACGCTTAAAACCACGACTTCTATGTAACGTTCATAAACAACACTGATTTTTTTGCTAATTTAAGGCGAAAGCTCCGGGGTAGCCCGCGAATTTAAATTTTTCTTATGTGTTTGCAATTTGCAGGCCAGTATCAGGTGTATATTGACCAAAATATGGTTCGCGACCACAAATATGTATTTACAGAATTATAATACAAAATTAAAATCATCAATAAGTACTTACTACTCTTTAAATTAGAATTGACCTCAAATACCTAAGTATGATGCTTTTATGAAATAGTTATTCAACAGGGTAATTTGAACTTAGAGATTTGTATTTATGATTTTAATGATTGTAATTTTGTAAATTAACTAGCTTTTGCCAGCGGCTTCGCCCGCGTAGATATCGGAAAATATCCCATGGGAACGGACTACCAGGAATTTCTTCCTTATTCCTTGTCTACATTATAAAAGGAACCTCTGTGCAAAATGTCAGCTTTCTAGGTCCAAGGGATAGGGCTGGGCGTTGATGAGTCAGTCAGTCAGCAGGACTTCTCTTTTTATTTATATATATCTATGTTACGGTCTCGAGGAGCTCGTGGCTAAGTAATAACAGCCGCACGGGTCGATCCATCAGGTTAAGCTACGCTTGCCGGGGTCGGTCCGTGGATGGGTGACTGGGTGACCATCTTTACATACCGAGACTCCTCCGTGCCTCGGAAAGCACGTTAAGCCGTTGGTCCCGGCTGTCATTCGTGGATCTTTTTCAGTCGTTACGGGTCGTCAGAAGCCCGAAAGTCTGACAACCAGTCTTACCAAGGGGTATTGTATTACCCAGTTAATGGGTTGTGGAGGTCAGATAGGCAGTCGCTCCATGTAAAATCCTGGTATTTAGCTGCATCTGGTTAGACTGGAAGCCGACCCCAACATAGTTGGGAAAAGGCTAGGCAGATTGAGATCTATGTTACGGTCGCGAATCTTATTTTGATCAATATAGGTACAACCTGACACTGACTTGCAAATTGCAAAAAACGTCAGAAAATTTGAATATCGCGGGCTACTTCAGCGAATCCCCCTTAAACACACAGTGACACAATACCTACTTACTTATGATTTTTGTACTGCGTGGAAAGGGATCAATGTCTTCGCCAGAATCTGCGAACTGGCTTGAATGTTGATTTTAGGGTTTATGTTTCGAACCTAAATAGATAACTCCAATACGAAAAAAAAACAAAACGCTACCCTCCTGGGGCAGTCCGGTAATTGTAGCAGTTCATTGAACGCTAATATTTCAGTATCGCGCATAGAAAGAAAGAAAGAAAAATATTTTATTTGGGACACGCACAGGAAATACAGTTAAAAAGGAGCATATAAAAGTAACAAAATAAACATTAAAAAACAAAAAAAAAAAGAAATTAAATTAAATAAAAATTCAGACTAAAAAAAAGAGACCTGTGCGAGGCCAAAAAGGCTCCCATCTCAGCATAAAGCTGCGATATTTAAAAAATAAATACCGCAACGCTGGTATTCTGATAGGGCCTGTGTGATGCCACGGACATACCCACGACATAGACATGGGACATAGCAGCAAAGCTTCTCCAATTAATCTGAACAACACAGTTACACGATATTACACAACTCTCGCCGCCATCAACTGTTACTTATCTATTTTGAATGCTCATCAATGAATACGCTTTGCTGATCATTGTGTTGTGTGCAACCCACAATTGTGTCCATAATTGACCAGGCAACTGTTCAAGTACGGTATTTTCAACCTTACCACAATACAAATAAGGTTGAAAATACTATTGTGATTTTCAATGGAAGACTAGCTCTCTCCCGCGGCACTGCGCGCGTTTTAATGCGCACATTCTTTGTTTTATGTCTTGACGTTATCTAAATAAAACATCGTGCTTCGTTTCCCATACGTTTTGTAATAAACAATGTAGTACTAACATATATTTCTTAGAAGCAACGTAACTTCGGAGTGTTTTTCTACATACCTTAACAGAAAATACATGGGAAGCTGACCAAGTGACCTTGTTGTTACTGGTTGAAGAAGTTTCCTTAGGGCTTCTGGATTATTAGCGCTCATAAAACAATAACAGCCCTGACTACCGAAATTACAGCTACCCAAGCCAGAGTTTAAAAGAGCAGTAGTGGCCCAGTGGTATCGGCTGCGACTTACGAGTTGTAAGTCGTGAGTTCGAATCCAGGCAGGCAGGCAAACGGTGAGGGAAAACATCGTGAGGAAACCGCCATGTCCTAGAACCAAAAATTCGAAGACGTGACACCTACCAACTCGCACTGGGCCCGCGTGGCCGTTTATGGCCCACTCCCTCTGACAGAGAGGAGGCCTGTGTCCCAGTAGTGGGGGGAACATTATAGGCTGGTTATGCTAAAACCAGAGTTACCCAATTTTACTACGGTTGTCCAACCTGGCCCTTTTAACCCAAGGCCCAGAGATAATGCACCCCACTTCCAATAATTCAACACAAACTAAAGGACATTTAATTTATTATGACACTCAATTATTTACTTGACCTAGTTTGCATGTAAACAACCTTTAAAACAAAGATGGATGACCCAACCTTTGTCCCATGTACCTACCCACCTACCCAGCATCCTCGTAATGTGGTCAAAGTTTTAATTTAATTAAACGTACTAAGCGTGGGAGGTCGTACAACTTTCTAGTTTATTGTCTTGATAAATACGTGGAATCTGCGAGTCCTTAGCGGATTACGTAGTTTCAACACCTACACGAATTGTCAGTACCTACGTGTAGTTATGAACTGTTTGTATAGTCCTACTTGCATCATTCATTTTAGCCGTAAGACGTATACACTACACGGCTGGACATAGGCCTCCCCCAAGCTGGAACTACATGAAAAGATTTTACCAGCCTATAATGGTGGCCTCATCTCTGCGAGAGGGTATGGGCCATATACCACCACGCGGGCCCAGTGCGGGTTGGTTATAAATAATAAAAGCGCACACCGGTGTTAGATCTTGTGTCAATCAATCAATTAAGGCAGTCTATCGCAGTCCATTGCAGGAGATAGGCTTCACCCAAGTTGTGATAGGCTATCAAGTTAACACCTACCAGTAAGTCTATTACACCAACTTCAGTAGATAAGTTTCGGTTAAAATATCTAGCAAATATTTTCATACAATTCGTTATTGATTAAATTGCTAGAAAGTGCTTATCTAGATAAACACTCCTTTCTCCTCCTTCCTGGTCCTGGTGGTCCTTTTTGAAATATCCTTATTGTTATCATCTCATAGCATGGTGACAATATAGGGGCTCGCTCGTGGCTAAACTGTTGGTCCCGGCTTTCATTTGTAGATCTTCGACAGTCGTTACGGGTCTTCAGCCCGAAAGTCTAACAACCAGTCTTACTAAGGAGTATCGTATTACCCAGTAAAGTAACTGGGCTGTGGAGGTCAGATAGGCAGTCGTTCCATGTAAAATACTGGTATTCAGCTGCCTCCGGTTAGACTGGAAGCCAACCCCAACATCTTGGGAACAGGTTAGGCAGAGGTTGATAAGCATGGTGACGATATTTCAGTTCAGTCTCTGCATTCTGCAGTTCAGGGATATGTTAAATCCACTACCCAATTACTGTTACGTAATGAGTTAATGACGTAATTCGTGGTCACGGTGACATAATTGAATACGTAGTGTATTTCGGTTCACAACACAACTGAGCCCGTAGGCCAAGTATGTACATTATTTCCATGCTTCACGTTTCCCACATGAAAGGTCACCGAACCAATTTAGTAAATCGTGAACGTGATTTAGTTACAAGTTTCCAATAGCTACCTATTGAAAATTGATTCTGAAGCTTTGGTACTTTGGTATATTTTGAAAGAAGAAAGCTCCATATTTTCTTGAACCTTTCACAGAATAATAACTACATAGCTGTAAAAATATGTAAAATTTAATTAAAAGCATACGAGGTCAAAAAAACTACTTACGAACACATTACTGCGATATGCAGCGTAGAAAAAATGTTGTTGCTCATGTTTAAAATTTCGCATAGCTTTCGTAATACTTACATACTTTTAGGTACTTACTTAATTAAAATTATTTCTTTTACAAATTTTATCTACATTAGGTCTGTCAATGAAAGATAATGAAAAAGAGATATTATTATAAAGCGGCAGATACTTACGACACAACTTAGATGTAGCATTGGATAAAATCGTAAAACTGATCACCATCCGAACCGAGTGCGCCTTCAAAATTACCAATCTTTAATACTGCTTTAGGCGAAAATGATCTTTACGCAAATGCAATAACTTGTAAAGTCAATCAATCAATCTGCCTAGCCTTTTCCCAACAATGTTGGGCTCGGCTTCCAGTCTAACCGGATGCAGCTGAATACATATGCATATTTTACATGGAGCGACTGCCTACCTGACCTCCACAACCCATTAACTGGGTAATACGAAACCCCTTGGTAAGACTGGTTGTCAGACTTTCGGGCTTCTGACGACCCGTAACGACTGTTAAAGATACACGAATGATAGCCGGGACCAACGGCCTAGCGTGCCGAGGCACGGAGGAGTCTCGGTTTGTAAAGATGGTCACCCAGTCACCCATCCACGGACCGACCCCGGCAAGCGTAGCTTAACCTGATGGACGTAGCGTAGCTTAGCCACGAGCTCCTCGTACTTGTAAAATCATAATAACCAAATACATTCGTAAAATTTAAATAAATGAATGCAGATTTTCGTGCTACATCTAAATTTTGTCGTACTGTACCTAGTTACAAATCTAGTCTCTAAACTAGGTTCAACAATAGCGAGCTAGCAAGCAAAAGTTATCTAGATATCTGTTCAGTTTCAGCCTACATTCATCCTCTGTTAAAATAGGTCTGTGCGCTATCTTTTCCTGTCTGGAAAAGTCAGCATTTCTTTAAAATATATCTCTATTCGTGGATCTTTGACAGTCGTTACGGGACGTCAGAAGCCCGAAAGTCTGACAACCAGTCTTATTAAGTGGTATCGTATTACCCAGTTAATGGGTTGTGGAGGTCAGGTAGGCAGTCGCTCCATGTAAAATATGCATAATAATTCAGCTGCATCCGGTTAGACTGGAAGCCGACCCTAACATAGTTGGGAAAAGGCTAGGAAGATTGGTACCTATATCTCTATTAATATTTGAGTATGTTTTCGTAGGTATATTTATGGTTAGAACAGATATTTTTCTATTTCATTGAACAAAGCCACCGCGAAAAAACTTTGTTTATGTATTACGTTTCGATGTAGTTTTCTGTATTAAAAATGTGTATTTTTCATGCCAGTCTGTTAGTTATGAATATATTTTGTAGTAGGGTGAACTCATCTAATTTCGTGATAAAAACAAAATATGTAATAAAACTTCGATACTTTAATAAAATCTTCTTTTTTATTTCAATTAGGAACATAAAGCAGTCTTTCTTTTAAAATAAATAATTAGGATAGTAAACTTACTTAAGACTACTATTTTAGGACTTATAGCTAGTAATCGAAACCTTTGTTAAAACTTAACGAAACGGACTATCACGAAATTAGGAATATCACTTATTTGCGTGAGTTTTCTATACAAAAGTAACCATGATAAAATACATCACACAAAATCTTCGGGCACAAACTGAATAACAGTCTTAAATTATTGCAACAGCTTTTTACAATATCGATAAAATCTAACGAGCAGACAATGAATTATGCAATTAATTAATTTACATATTTTTCGCATTCAAATCATTTACCTAACTTATTGACTTGAAATGCACCGCTAGAAAGTGTTGAAATTAACAAATTTTAATTCGCAGCGAATTGACCATTATAACAGAAGTAATTCAAATAAAACCGTGCAATGACGTAATGCGAATTCTTAGTTTCTTACGACAGTTACGACGATGTCAATTGAACGCTGTGCGCCGGCGACGTCAACGTATACCGTTTTCGCGAATCCGATAACACAACACAAGATAAGCTCGGTACTTCTCAGAAAGTTTTAGTCATGCTTTATCTGTCTTTTGAGTACTTTTATCTAACCGTTATCCTTTAAAGAGGAGATTGTCAAACAGTATTATTGTTGCTCTCATTCGATGTCCATAGACCACACATGAACGCATTCCTAATATAATTACTTCATTGCTGCTAACGAGACTTGTGAAAAAGTCCTTTCGCTCTAATGCTGGGTCCCACAGCCCGCTTTCTTATAGGCCAGATCGCGCCAGGCCAGGTTGACAGGCCGTGGGAACAGTCGCATCCGACGAGGCCTGCGGTGGCCGGTCGCCGCCCGTCCGATCAATAGATAGATAGAAACTCTTCCAAACGCAACATTTATTTATTGCATTCATGTTGTAAAAGATGTTATGTGTTGTTTATGTTTCAAACATCTCATCATCATCTTTTCATCATCTGTTCTCTTTATTATGCACACCGTAAAAATTACAGATATAAATGTTGATATTTTACTTAGGGTGACACAATGGGCAGGCTGATCGATGGATGGGATGATCCTTAGGAATGCTCGACACGGGCCGCAGCAGGCCTCGACGGGCCGTGGGACCGCGGCATTACATTTGCTTGGCTATTAATACGACCAATGTATTAAAAGGCTTCCTCCCACGCTTACTAACGCACGATATTTGTTCATAGACATATTTTGGGCTTATTTATCTTCTACCAATATTTCAGCGGCCAACAAACACCCATATGAAAAGATATGTATACACTAGCCAGTATTTCCGTTAGCCGATAATTATGTCAATTTGTTTGCTACGCTGACCGCCAAGTATTCAACGCAATGATTGGCACGCAAGGTAATATTAGCATTACGATATTTTACTTAATAATTTCAAGGAAATGGACCTTGAAATTGTATGCAATTCTAGAGAACTCATTCACTTGATAGCGTACAGGAAAGAGCACTCTTTTGTTTCATGGTAAAATCAATAGAATTCCGCTGTTGGTTTTGATTCGATCAATCAATTTATTTGACGTCTTCAATAGAGCGACGGTCACTGTAGTGATTAACCTGTAAGTTATCATATCCCTACCCCCCACCCCACCCCCCACCCCTACCCTACCCTACCCTACCCTCCCTACCTATAAGTTATATAGTTGGCGTTATCATACTGACGATTTGCCAGCGTGTTTGCAACGAGGCAATTTGTTAACGTGCTCTCTACGGGTGCGAAGCAAGCTAGCCGCGACCACGCGACGTGTTCTCCACGTTTTTCACAATATTGTACACATGAGTGTACTCATGTCAACCGCTCTTCCGCAAACGTGGCGAGCACGATACGCACACGTGGCGTGCTCGCTACGGACACGCAGCGAGCGCGTTGAACAATCGCCTGCCTCATTGGATAAACGCCGCAAATCGCCAGTGTGGTAAGGCCCTAACATAATCACTGTTAGGTAATAGTGACTCGCATGATTCGGGAACAAATCTAGACTATAAAACATTCAATGTTAATCAATCAAAAACCATCGTGCCAAAAAAACTCGTCGTGGTTTTTGTCTTCAAAATCTTCCGTACATTCCAGCATCATTGTTTCTCGTTCGCCGACGAAACAATAACAAAGGCAGTAAGATATCCAGCCAAGTTTCCGACACACTCATGTTTACACGTCTGCCTTACATTCTGTAGATAAACAACTTTTAATCATAACTAGGTGCTTATTTCCACGTGCCATCGCTTTGTGTAAAGTAAACGAGAAATACTGGAACTAATAAATAGAATAGAATACTCTTTATTATGCACACCATTCAAATTAAGGTATCAATATTGAAATAAATAATAGGGATGATGACTAAAAGCATTTTTTTTTCCGTTAAGTAGATTATTAAAAATATTGGATACGTATTTTTTCTTTTTGTCCGTAATCAAAAGGTTACAGCGATATATTGAGTTAAAATATGGCATGACGTCACATCTAGCTAGATTTTATACGTAGAAGTGACGTAGCGAGCGCCACTCCCCAACTTTAATGAGTGTTACCTATCTTAGTATTGTTTTATTAATATGATAAAACAATAAATACGTTAATAATATTTTTTTATTGACTGACTGACGGACTAAATAGATTTTTTTTTTTTTTACCTAGGCATCCATATTATCGTGTTGTCGGAAATAGGTGAATTAATGAAGAAAGAGTGCAGAAAATAGGGTAGCCAGAAAGGGTTCTGCATGGGAGATAACAGTCTCCCATGCAGAACCCTTTCTGGCTTCACTTCTTCTTTCTTGCCTTCCTTGCGCCACAGCATACCTACACAAATGATAGTTAGAAACTGATCCCAGAGGGAAAGGGTGGATGTCATAAAGCGACTATAGAGGCAAAGTTAGTCTGAAACAGCGCAGCGGTTGGCTTAGAACACGAATTATCCAGCAATAATATTTACAATCTAACTATAACAAGTTTTACATCGTTTTCGCTAAATGCATGCCAGCACTTGCAGTGAAAACTGAACCTCTTTCGTCACAAAATCGTGCATTCCTTTCGCAGGAATTTGTTTATTATTGCTATTCATATGCACACAAACAACTACGTCTATAAATCCGACCGTTAGTTTATTATAATTATTGTAGATTTGTACCAAGCGTGATGTTCACAGTTAAAATATTTAGAGGTGGTCGCTGTTCAGCTTGCGGCTAATAACTCAATGTGTAGATAATTATGCTTCGTAGGGGGATAGTCGTGTGTACTGATTTGTAACAGATAAAACAAAGTGATTTTACACTCCCGGACTCAAAAATTTTATAATAATATTGAGTAATAAAAATAATACCAGCCTATTATAGTCCCACTGCAGGGCAAAGGCTTCTTCTCATACAGAGAAGGCACGAGCATTGATCTCCACGCTTGCTCAAGACGGATTGGCGATTTCAGACTTATATTAACTATAAGTCTAGGTTTCCTCCCGAAGTTTTCCTTCACCGATGTCAGTAATGTTCAAGATATTCTTAGTATGTCATGATGGCCCAGGCAGCGGTTAAGGCTGCGTTTCCACCAGAGATGTGCGAGGATGCATAGCGAGGGATGTGTTTGTAAAGAACCAATAGGATCGCTTCATTTACCTTGCCTCGGTCAGCACAGCTCTGGTGGAAACGGCTCAGCGGAGCTAGATTTTTGCGCATACAAAACAAGCGCGGGATGTGTGCGAGGGATGTGTGCGAGGGATGTGTACGAGGGAAGTGTGCGAGGAATGTGTGTTGAGAAAGATGTGTTGCGAGGTTTGCGCATACTGTACCAGCCAGTCCATAGACGGAGTTTGTTGGAAGTAGAAGTGCGCAAAATAGATAATAATATGGATAATTGGAAAAAGAAAATACTTTTATATTTAACAATTTGTGATGAAGAAATGGAAGCAGAAGATACGGAGTTTATTAGTTCTATAATTTTGAGCAATAGAAGAACACACAGGTTTTGGATACGTAACCATATTAAATATCATCGATTACATGGAGAATTCTTTACCTTTTTTTATACGGCTGATGATGAAATATTCGAAAATTCTTATCGAGTATCTAGAAGTAACTTTTATGAGTTACACAATTTGATTGAGAACATTATCAAGAAAGAAGACACTCACTACAGAGAATGCATCAGCACCAAGGAAAAATTGGCGGTATGTTTAAAGTAAGTAAAATAGTTTGAATCAATTTTGTCTTTATTAAACATATTAATTGAAAAGTACAACATAATCTGCAAAATAAGTAGACAACAAGTTCCTCTTTTTCATGGTAAATTAGGCTCTGTTCCTACTTTGTTTGAAGTATTTGGCGTTTGTAGGTCTGAATGTTGTGTTCCCGGAGATGCTGGTTGTACAGCTTCCAGTTGGAAAGATGAATCCATCTGGCCCACTGTTTTATTTGTATTCCTACCAGAGCTTGAAGAATAACCAAGTTGTTCAGGATCCAGCTGAGGCGGCAAATCCATCTGGCCTGCTATATTACTACCTACTGCTATACTGCTACCAGAGCTTGAAGAATAACCAATATTTTGATTATACCACGACAGCACGTAAGATTCTTCGGCTTCGCTAATCATATTAAAAAGTTTCCTTTTTAAAGGAACTTGCATGTAATCTGGTAATTTTTTAAATGTTTTCGCCATTGAAAGAAAAAAATGATCAGTATCATCGCAGTCCGTTGGTTTTAAAAGTTCTCTTAATTCTTGCCTTTCTTTTCGAAAATCTTCTTGATTTTTCATATGTTTTTGTATTAAAATTGATAATTCATCGCCTTTTTTCTTCTTTGATGATGACGGGGTGACCGAATCTGTTGAAATGCCTGAAGTTGAGGCTATTTCGTAAAGATTGTTGGGATTGTCAGCTTGATTTGGTGTATGTTCAGTGCTCTGCGAAGAGTCATCTTGGTTTAATGAATATTGAGCGCTCTGCGAAGAGTCATCTTGGTTTAATGAATAGTCATCTTTATTATTTGGTGACGAAATATCCTCTTTATAACTTGACTCTCTATCTCTGTTGGCCATGTACGGTAAAAGAAATTCCATCAATTTTTGGTATTTCCATTCACGTGTTTTGGTTGTAGCCTGTCCGCTTTTTTTAGATTTCTGCCTCTTTAGCGCGTCCCGATGGCTATCCCGTAGTTGTTTCCAACGATACTTTGCGCTTTTCACTGAAATAATAGAAAATTATGATTAGGAATATAACATTTTTATTCCTTTTTTTGCAGGTATTTATCCACGGGCTCGTCGTTCACACGATTGGCAGAAAATTTTAGGATTGGAGTAGCAAGTGTGTCGAGAATTGTGGCAGAAGTTTGTAATGCTCTTTGGCTTGTTTTACAACCTCTTGTTATTCCAAAACCTACCAAAGACGACTGGAAGCGAATAGCAAAGGATTTTCAAGAGCTATGGCAGTTTAAAAATTGTTTGGGGGCTCTAGACGGTAAACATGTTTATATAATGTGTCCTGCAAACACTGGGTCCTCTTTTTTTAATTACAAACAAAGATTTTCTATAGTGCTTATGTGCTTAGCTGACGCTAGGAGAAAGATTATAATGGTTGATGTGGGATCCATGGGAAGATTTAGTGATGCTGGAATATTTGATGATAGTGTTTTTGGAAAATATTTGAAAGAAAAAAGATTGAATCTTCCAGAACCTGAACCATTATATGAAGGAGGTGAACCAGTACCATTTGTATTCATTGGAGATGAGGCTTTTCCTTTGATGGAAAATTTCATGCGCCCATATCCGCGGGACCAGTTAGACCAACAGAAACGTATATTTAACTATAGACTTTCGAGGGCACGTCGCATTGTAGAAGCTACATTCGGTGTATTGGCACGAAAGTGGTATGTGTATCGTAAAGACTTTGAATGCAGAGTGGAAACGGTTGACAAAATCGTAAAAGCCACATGTGTAATGCATAATTTTTTAATTGAAAGACAAACTAATTATTTGGATTGCATTGATAACACAAATACAAGTACTCTTGTATCCGTTCCTAGCATTTCCGTCGTCGTGTCAAGTGATGGTTATGAAGTAAGAGAGAAATACTGCTCTTATTTCAATAATCAAGGAAAAGTGTCATGGCAAGATACTCGTATTTCGTCACGAATTCATCGCACACAATAAATACCCAAATATTGTAACTTGTATTTTAATATACCTGATTTTAATACATGATTATTACTTACCATCTTTATATTTTATTTCTTTGACTATTTCCTCCCACGCAGCGTCCTTAGTTTCATTACATTTGTAAAATGACAAAGAAGTGTTCCACAAACACGGAAACTTTTTAACGGCATCAATTAATTTTTCGTCCATTATGCCACGCAACCGTACGACATGCGTACGACTACAAGCGCTTACGACAGCAAAGTGAGACGTGAGCGCAGCGCGGTGAGCGGCAGGCAGGCGTTCGCGTTACTCCGCTCCCACTACACCGCACCCCCGTCGACACATTTCACAGCTTCGCAACGCATCCTCGCGCCACACATAAATGCGCATTTTCACAGCTCCGCTACACATCCTCGTAGGCACATTATCATCGCACAGCTTTGGTGGAAACACCCACACATTTTCACAGCACAGCTAGACATCCTCGCACGACACATTTCCATCGCACATCTCTGGTGGAAACGCAGCCTAAGGCTTCGCCTCTCATGCACGAGGTTGTGGGTTCAAATCCAAGCAAGTACCAATGTGTGACTTTTTCAAAAATTTTATAACTTTTTAAAAATAGTTTAAATTAAAATTTGGAACAATGATGACACCAAAATGATGCAAAACTACTTCAAAACTTTCATTGACTCTTCAATATTTTGATGGCCTATTTCCACCTAACATGGAAATGCGTAGAGGCTCGATTGAGGAGTCTGGGAGTGTAGTTATACTTCCTTTCATTTTCTATGAATTACTGAAGACCCAATTAAAACTAGAACAGCTTTTGCACTCCAACTTGAAAGTTATACGAGTACATATAATATGCGATATGCATCGTCATAATTATGTCTTTGAAACTTCTGAAAACTAGCGGCACGGTCTCGAAACAGTGGCCCCGTTTCTGGTGCTCACCGTCGTAGTTAAACTTTAGCTGTCCTTAACTTGTCGATTAAAGATGAAAGAGATGGTATAAAATTAGAGTTGTCATATGAACTTCCTCAAAATGTACTGTAGCATTTAAACTACTTTAGCAGCTATAAATGTTTCCTTCTCAGTGTCTTAATGAGTAAATAAAGGCTATATTTTAATCCTGGAAGGGTAAGCTGTGTATTCGAAGCAACAGATCCATAGCTTGTGACTTTTCTGGTGATGATGTTGTCGGCTCCATAACAGGGCTATCCTGTGGGATGCCTTATGAATAAGGCCTCCAACGAGGGCATAGACTAGCTTCCCTAATGTGATATTTGCCACAGTTATTCATTATTTCTAATGCAATAGTTAAAATTATCTAGTTTTACTTATCAGTACACACCTAGAAACTATTGTATTTAGGTGTGGTCAGTTATGTAGGTTCTGTGAATAATTTGAGGATAAGTCAGCTGTTTTAATATTGCTTCTTGTAAAATTGTTCGTGTTTAAAAATTGTATAATTTTGGATGTTTGAATACGCTTCCATAGTTAGTAAATTACATTTATTTGAGAGATTTCTTCTAATGAATTTGAATTGACTATCATTTTTGGCTCCATAAAAAAATAAACAATAAACTCTATTTTTTTTTTAGCAATGGCATTCTTTGAAGTCAAAGATTGCTATTGCGTTGCCTATTGTCTCAAAGTAGCCAGTTTGGGTACTTCCCCAAACTAAATACTAAAGTAGCCAATTTGGTGATGGGTTCGGGGTCTTTCCCAAACTATGTATTCAATTGGCTACTTATAATTCTAATGACATTAGTAAGTTGTGTGCCCATCTCTGGAAGCGCCATTATCATTTTTAACCCATAATTGTTTGTTATCATGGAGCGATGTTAAACTATGCTAGCGTATCCTGTTAGTTTATCTTCGTGTATTTCGGTAGCTAGTATTTTTTGACATCTATAATATAACTCCATTTACAATGTGATCTTATTGTAAATAAGATCACATTGTAAAGTATAGTTGTTTAGCTGGTCACATTCTTATTATTTTTTTTAATTTTCATGCTGTTTAGTAAATAATTAATTCATACACAGGCACAATTTTTATTGAGTACCTACTTCATCATTGTAATTTTAAAACAGATTCTGTTCATATTTTTTGTACATTTTATTTTTAATTGGATATAAGCACGTTGATGTTTTAAATGTCAAAAAATGAATGTCGAATTGATCCAAAAAAAAAATATTTCTTCAACATTAGGTAATCTATTGTAAAAGCTTTAAAATGTCAACGTGTACATCACTAGACGTCAATATTATTTTCGTATTCGCTTTTGTATCATTAGCTTTCCCAACATCAAATCCTAATATGCGAACATTCGAAATTAATTTTGTTTTTGCACTGCGACTGAGCGCCTTGCCAACATTACGGTACTTACAGGAAGTTCTGTTAGCCTGTCATAATGGCATGTTGAGTTGTAGAAAAATTTCTGCTTTGTAGAACGTCGCCTCTGTCACTGAAGTAGACCATATATGCTACGGTCTTCCGTATGGTCTACCTGTGCAGGTTTTCCTGCGCAGATCTACCGTCGTGTTGTATGTTCCAAGAACTGCACGGCGCTGTCTCGACATAGATAGCGATCGCTTTATGATCCAATTCGGTCGCCAAGTCCTAATGATCAAAGCCTAGAAGATCAAAATTGCTTGACAAACACGTGATTTTTTTCGTTCTTGTCAAGCAATTTTGACCGTCTGCCGAAGTGAACACTATCTATGTCCAGACTGCAGCCCCTGGTCTGTTACAAGTTCCAATACACGCTCCGGTTTCCTGCATGAGCAGGCCCACCAGCATAGGTAAACCTCTCCAGTAGAACGTAGCGAGTATAGCTCTCAGTACACGCGTCGAAATATCTTTCTATTTATTAAAATACCGTGTCACATTAAAACATTCGGTGAGCCTATAAGTAGTGTAGCACAACTGCGCAGAGTAAACGTAGATAACGAAAATTCGAATTATTTTAAAATTGAAAATACTCGTTTCGTATACGTAATTATTTACTTAGTTATAAGACTTTATTCATATGTACGAGTAAAGCGCAGGCCACACCGGAAACAAAGCTAAGTACGTGTGACTTTCTTCCGCGCCTTTTCGTACTTCGGTTCACACCGCGTACTATGCGAAACGAAAACGGGAGTATGAAACGACGCTGAGGAAAGCTAAACGAACTTAGCTTCGTTCGCTTCGTTCTCAGTGTTGCCAGCGCTTGATACTAATTGGACTTGTCGCAAAATTTAAAACCAAAATTCTATAGAATATTTTGGATTAAAAGATCTTTCGAATTTACTTTACGTTTACGTTGCGCATTCGTGTCAGGGACTCTGGTACTGTATAAATTGGTAAGGCAGCTCACTAGCCTTTATTAGTCAACAAGGCATAGAAGCAAACCCCTAAAGCTAGCAATCCAAAAGCGATACGTAAGCTTATGCATGTAAAGTAAATGGTGGGTCGCAAACGCAGCGGCGGCGCCAGCGCTCCCGCGGCCGACGTGGGTGAGTACGCCAGCTACTGCGCGCGCATCCACGACGAGGAGATCTACCACGACCTGTGCGCCGTCAAGAACAGCGTCCGCGACCTACCGCCAGTGCAGCCGCCTGCTTTCAACACAGTAGGGTTCCCCCCCTTTTTTGGTTTATTTTTTTGTTTGTTTTGCTTTCGGTGGTGGGAGTGGCAGTGCTGATCTGCTTGAACACGCTGGTATAATTTAAGATGGTTTAGAAGAAAACTTTGTTTAGTCGATCTCGTGATTGCTTTACAAAAACTCCCAGTAAGTCGTAATTTCACAAGGTTGAAACTGTGTAACTGAATAGGTCTGTGGCCCTGGACAAGTGATGTGGCGGCATCTACAACGCCACATGCGAACTACGCATCGACTTGACGGCACACAAATCCTGCATCGCGGGGATTTTTCCGTTTGGTGGAAAGAGACCAGTGTACACACGGCTACACATCAAGCTATACATTTCCAGTTTACACTGACCTCTCATTGCAAGGAAATCCTATACAATGCGAGATCAGCTTATACTGGAATTGTATAGCTTGATCTGTAGCCGTGCGTACAACACACGTTTATTTACAGATCTTAAAGCTTAAAATAAACTGACGGGCAAGTGATATTCAACCTTAGTGGTAAGGCAAATACGAAAGTGAATATCAAAAGAAAATTAGCTCACACACACGTGATCAACATAACATGCATGGATGTTTCATAACAGTGTAACTTCCCCCAACTAATAATGGAGGAACAATAACAAATATTGCACCATAGGTAATGGCCGAGCCTTCTATGTTGGTTAATAAATTAGATGTGGCTGATCAATAAGTGTCGGTTCTGGTTTTGTCTATACACATAAAACATTTACTAGGTAGGTCAGTAATTCATTTTTAATGACGTAGTAAATTGTTTTGTGATAGTAGTACAAAGCAATTTACTGTTAGGTAAAATATTACACTTTTGACATACATATTTTATGTACAGGCAACAAAAGAGATATCTAGGCAGGGTATACTAACATATTTGTATGTGAATTGCTTCATGTTCAATTTCGTGAAAATATACAATTTTGTGTTGGTGTGTTACAATGTTGGAGTATTGCAAAAACAAAGTAATATATATAAAATTGAACATGAAGCAATTCATGCCTAGTATCTCTTTTGTTGACTGTACCTATAAACTAGACATGTACAAAACACGTTTCTGCTTAAAACTAAACTAAACTAACTAAACTTAAAGGTATCTCTTTTGTTGCTGAGGAGTTAGTTGCGCCACTTCTTCCCAGCACCTAAAGCACTAGGAAGTGATGAAGGGCGGGGGCTTTGGGGGACAGTCTTATGTAATTTTGACGTCCAAAAAGTGCTGATTCGCACACCCACTTCCCTAATTTGTATAAATGACTTTTGATTTTGATCTAGACATTATTTTCACCTATACAGGGTGGTCAAAAAGTCGACGAAACGAAATAGGGTGATAAAGGAGGTCATTTGCAACAAAAAATCTTTCTACAGCATGGCCATAATTCAATTGCCCTAAAAATTAATTGCTCTTGAAATTTGGTACCCAGAGCCGCAATCTGACTAATTAAAAAAAGAGTGATATAAAACAATAAATCAAACGGTGCTGTATTATTACTAAATAATGTATCAGCACTATAAAAGTTCAATTGCGGCTCTGGGTACTTACCAAATTTCAAGAGCAATTAATTTTTAGGGCAATTGAATTATGGCCATGTTGTAGAAAGATTTTTTGTTGCAAATGACCTCCTTTATCTCCCTATTTCGTTTGATCCACGACTTTTTGACCATCCTGTATACATATAAACAGTAAATTTCTTTTCGTTGATACTAAAAAGATACCACAGTTACAATCTAGCGCCACGAAACCGGCAAACTTAGTACAAACTACAATGTTTCAAATAAAAAACCGTTCACGGATGACGGACGTATTAAATTCCAACCGGACAAGTAAAAGTTTAGCAAATCGTTCCGTACGACGATTGAATTATGCATGGCTTGGCGCTGCTCCTCCAATCACGATGTTTTACAACGCTGCTATTAGTTATGCTATCACTCTTTTTACAAACACCTAGTTTCTATAGCGTTGCGTTCCTGATGATAAAAATAAGTGGATATCGCAATGTAAGTGGTTAAAAATAAGTTGTTATTTATAACGCGGTGCGGATGTGCCGGAAGACGGTTTTTTTTTGGGTGCTCTAGATTGTACATATGGCGTTGTGCGATGCTGTGCGGTAATGTCGCGTTCCGTCGTACCGTACCGCATTGCTGTCGCAAAATATATGCACATTTTCTTAGGCCAACTTCCATCACAAATCACTAAACGTATTTAAAACATCTTTTTGTCTCTATCATCTTCAAATGATTGGCAGAAATAGAACGATGTTTTAAATAGGTTTTGGTGGAAGCAAGCCTTAGTTTTTGGTCTTTTATGGCTAGGTATTTGCTTCTATTGTATGGGGAACTGGGCGTTATGGAAACAAATAAATGTAAATTGTAGATAGTGGATGGTAATAGACGGGTTACGGGTTAAATCTACGCTTTCGCTTTCATTGTAGTACAAAGCGGGACGAATTTAGAGTTTCAACTTATTAAGAGTGAATTTATGAGTGGGTAGTCAAATAATGTTACTTTTTAAAACAAAAGTATGTTTATTTAAGTCAGAGAAACTGGACCTATCTAGAATTATGATTATAGTTAAGAATCGTACCTTGTACATCTACCTACAATTCGTACAAAAAACTTTTTATGAATATGACTCATTTTATTTAATAAATATACTTTTGTTTTAAAAAGTAATTATTTGACTACCCACTCGTAAATGCACTCTTAAGAATACTATTAACTTTGAATTTGTTTTTTCCGCTCTGAATTCGTCCTGCGTTCCTTTTTTTTTTTGTTCTAAATTCAAAATAATCATTTTCTTTTTAATAATTTTCAGTTAGCGACATCGTCACATAGTTTAGAAAAGAGGGATTACGTTATACGAGAGCTGGTGGATACAGAAAACAACTATGTGGATGTTTTGAGCAAAATTATCAAATACTTCCTGAGGCCACTGATGCCATACCTCAAACCTCAGGATATGCAAGTCATATTCTTTGGGATTAAGGTGAGATTAAACTTATTTTATATCTTTTTTATTCGTTATTTATTTCATACTGGAGGAGCTCGTGGCTAAGTAATAACAGCCGCAAGGGTCGATCCATCAGGTTAGCTGGAGCTGGTCCGTTGATGGGTGACCATCTCTACATACTGAGACTCCACGTGCCTCGGAAAGCACGTTAAGCTGTACTTGTGTAACAGGGTAATTTGAACTTAGAGATTTGTATTAATGATTTTAATGATTGTAATTTTGTAAATTCACTAGCTTTTGCCAGCGGCTTCGCCCGCGTAGATATCGGAAAATATCCCACGGGAACGGACTACCAGGAATTTCTTCCTTATTCCTTGTCTACATTATAAAGGGCATCTCTGTGCAAAATTTTAGCTTTCTAGGTTCAAGGGATTGGGCTGGGCGTTGATGAGTCAGTCAGTCAGTCAGGACTTCTCTTTTTATTTATATAGATCTATGTTACGGTCTCGAGGAGCTCGTGGCTAAGTAATAACAGCCGCACGGGTCGATCCATCAGGTTAAGCTACGCTTGCCGGGGTCGGTCCGTGGATGGGTGACTGGGTGACCATCTTTACATACCGAGACTCCTTCGTGCCTCGGAAAGCACGCTAAGCCGTTGGTCCCGCTTGTCATTCGTGGATCTTTGACAGTCGTTTCGGGTCGTCAGAAGCCCAAAAGTCTGAAAACCAGTCTTACCAAGGGGTATCGTATTACCCAGTTACTGCTTAGGCAGTCGCTCCTTGTAAAATACTGGTATTCAGCTGGATCCGGTCCGACTGGAAGCCGACACCAACATAGCTGGGAAAAGGTTGGCAGATTGATTTGTATTTCATAAAGCTCGCTTGTGCAGTGGTCGCAAGCGCCGACTGCCGAGCATGAGGTCCTGGGTTCAATTCCCAGGTCGGGGTTATTCAGTTTTTCTATTAGAAATTTCTCAGCAGCAGCCCAGTGTGCCCGGTTGATGTTTATAGGCTCGCTCCCTGGGGCTGAAACATAACTGGCGTAATGTGGGTGTAAGACATAGGTACTATGGCAAAACTTAAGCATGCTCACTTAAGAAAATATTCCTGTGAGAGCGCAGCTAGTGACAAACGAACATTGTGTGATCGAGTCGTGAGCCGTGCATGCGATTATCGCCTTTGAGGTGATCATGCGGATCTTTGGCCCATAGTACACCTCTGCTTAACCCTTCGGAGAATATAGGAGTTATGTTGTGTTATTTATTTCATAGTTGGTAAAGAACTAAGAAAAAATCGTAAGTCCGAGTAAAAAAGTGTCCGACTTTTTTTACCTCTCAAAAAATGTTTTGGACTCTAATTTATAAGAGGGTCAAACATGTGCCTTGTTATCACCTGTCAATCTGTCCCAGGACATCTTTTTAAGATCCTTAATCATTGCATAATACAGTAGCCGCTTAACAAGTTAGTTGTCTAATTTTCGGCAAGGACACAAGTCTGCGCAGGTAAGCGACCAATCACGCAACAGAATACCGATAAATCGATTACTGTAAAAGTGGGGCGTCTCATGTGCTATTGACCAGCTCTTTTTTTTTCTGTATTTCTCAGGAGCTCCACGAAACCCACACAGGCCTACTCCGCCAACTAAAACTAGCAACAGAGGCATGCGTCCCCGGCAGCGGAGCGCCACGTCTCGCAGACGTGTTCCTAGCGTGGCGGGAGCGACTGCTTCTGTACGGAGACTACTGCTCCAACCTCACTAACGCACAGGAAACGCTCAAGACGCTCGACGCGAGAGATTCTACCTTCAATAAACAATTAGCGGTAACTTACTCCCATCAGCTGATTTATCATCTTCATCAGTCTATAACATGAAGCATGGCACAAAAGGGAGGAAGCACATACTCAGAAATGGTGGCCCAGTGGTAACGGCCGCGGCTTACGGGTTCTAGGTCGTAGGTTCGGACCCTGACAGGCGCTTTATTTTGTGTAAATTATTTCATCACCACTGCTCTCAAAACGGTGAAGGAAAACATCGTGAGGAAACCGGCATTTCCTAGAACCAAAAGTTCGATGACATGTGACATCTACCAAAGCGCGCTGGGCCCGCTTGGTGGATTACGGCCCACTCCCTCTACCGAGAGGAGGCCTGTGTTCCAGCAGTGGGAACATTGTAGGCTGATTATGGATGGAACAAGACTGCCAATGATGAAGATGGTGATGATCAGTCTATAGCAGTCCAGTGCTGGACATAGGCGTCTGCCACATGACATAACTTTAACTTGATGTTTGGTCACTCACCCAGCAGTTACCAGCTAATGCCACTCGTTAGCTATTGCTTGTCGATACAATTCGTTTCTTCGACGACTTTCTCCAAGAGAAAAAGAAACGCAAGAAGATGCCTCTATATTATGTGTACAGGGTCAAATTAAATTAGCTAGCGAAACTCCGCAGACGTGATGGGTATCAAATCAAATCATTTATTTGCTTGGGTAGGTGGTGATACATAAGTACAACAGAAGTTCTTTAAACCATATCCTACCTTAATAGGTGTGCAAATATTTTTTATAATAAAAAATAAAAATAATATAATAAATCGCGAACTGAGGAGGAACCTGTTACCAAATATTAGTCTCCACAATGGTGGAATCAATTTGATTCTGAACCAGCCAATGACTGAAGAAGCCCAGAGTATTTACAAGTACTTAAAACGGTGTATAAAAGAGAGAAAGGATAGAGAGGGGCAGAGAATATAGGTCAGGAACTATATTTGAAGATGTGAGTGAGGGATAGAGTAGGGTAATGGGTAGCTTGCAGTCTGCTATCGCAGCATGCAAGATGCCCATTATGCTACTATAGGAATGATCCCATGAGGCTGGCATAGTCACCTAGAGTGCACTGAAGCCTCTAAATATTAGATTAAAAAAAAAAATAATAATAAAAAATATACACATACTCAACAACTTCTTCCCACACACAAAAATCATCAAATCTTTTTAATTTTTTTTTAAAAAGGTTTGATGGTTTTGTTAGGTCAGCGACCGCTCGCTAGTAGTGGTTATGTTATTACGTGAAGAATGTGTTGAGAAATGCTTTTTGTTCTTTTATCGTGGTTACATATTAATACTACTACGATTACATAACGTCTGTGAAGATTTTATAAACTGATACTACACTACAATTCACTCATGCGGTCGGGGACCCCAAAAAAAACGCATTAAATTAATTTATTTTTGCTTTATTGTGTACCGATATCCGTGACGTCTGCGGAGTTTCGCTAGCTAATTCAATTTGACCCTGTATAACCTAAGTCAAACTATGAGCTACATACGTCTTGTCGAAATATTATCTAAATATCCGTCATATTTTCCCTGCAAATCGGCAAAGGACGCTGTTACAAATGGGTAGTCAAATCATTACTTTTTTACACAAAAGTGTGTTTATTAAATAAAATGCTTTGTATTCTTAAAATGTTTTTTGGCCGAACTGTTGATAGATGTGCATGGTACGATTCTGAACTATAAATATAATTTTAGATAGGTATATTTTGTCAATAATTGTACCAAAGTAAAAATTTTCACTCTGGTACATTTATTGAGAAATTGTTTTTTTAAAAAAATTATATTTATAGTTCATAATCGTACCTTGCACTTTTTTTTTACAATTCGGCCAAAAAACATTTTAAGAATGCAAAGCATTTTATCTAATAAACATACTTTTGTGTAAAAAAGTAATGATTTGACTACCCATTTGTAACAGCGTCCTTAATGTATACTCGTATCTGTATTTTTTTTATGGTGTGCATAATAAAGAGAGTATTCTATCTATTATATCTATCAATGATTTTTTAGAGCCATGTTGAAACTTATCTTCCACAACATAAAATCTTACTTTGCTTACCTGTGTCAACAGAAATGTCAGAAAGAACACAGCGACGGTCGGATACAGCTGCGCGATATCCTGTCGGTGCCGATGCAGAGGGTGCTCAAGTATCATCTATTGTTAGACAAACTGGTGCACGAAACACAACCAGTAAGTCACAGTCAATTTATTTTAAGCAGGCCATTAACATTTACGTCATTTATTTATCTTCATATTTGTAATTATTCTACATGTACGTATGTTTGTCACCTAACTCCTCCAGTACGGCTGGACCGATTTGGATGATATTTTGTGTGTATATTTCAATGGGTTCCTGCACCCTAATTGCGTAAAACATTATCGATCGGAGTTGGTTTCATTTTGAAACAACTTGCTAATCCATTGCTTCTTATGTTCGAAAAATTTGTCTGCTCGACAACGTAAATGACGCAATGAATGTTGTTGAACTGTCAAAATGAAACCAACTACTATAGATCATTATCTATAGTAGTTGGTTTGGTTTTGTGTGTAACGCTATTAGGGTGCTGGATGGTTTGACAACTCAAATGGACCCGGTAGGTAGTGCTGCTGTCGGTATGTCGCCAAATATGATTGGCTGAACAATTGACAACATTACATAATTTTGACCGGTACTTTTTATTGCCTAGCTATAAAGAATAGAAAATTATAAGTTAACCGTATTTTTTTTATTTTCATGAAAGACTCCATTTTCCGTGCATTAAAAAATGTAAATGTTACATTTAAAATATCATATGTAATGTGGCGCTGCTTTTCCGGGCAGGATGACGTCTGCCGGGTCCGCTAGTATTTTTATATAATTTTGATTTTTATATTTTTATGATTGTGTTTAGTCTAGTTTAGTTGGTGATCTTCCTGTGCGAGTCACAATAAATACTTTTTCTTTCTTCTTACTAGAAAATAGAATTTATTCTAGTTGTAATTAAAACACAATTTAAATCAACTTACTATTTCAGTTTATTTGCTATGATAAAATATACCTTTATTTCGCGTTTTTATGGCCTACTTGATTGATTGCACAGTAGAATGATTTTCTTGAGCGCCAAATGTCTTGTTGTGTCCTGGCGAAGGATACGCTAAAGCCTCCACTGCGAACTCAAAGTGATCAAGTCCCCATCATAATTCCAAAACAAGGAAGATTGGCACAATTGCCTTGTGAAATATCTCTTTTAAAAATGAATTTTGATTTCTTACTATATGCTATATATCCTTTTGATTTCTTTATTTCTTTCTTATCAGGCTGTTAGCAAAAATGTTCAATGTAAGGGTCAGTCCAGACAACGGAAAAATAAAGTATAAAATTGTATGAAAATCAACACAGTCAGCTCGGTGGATATTAAAACAATTTTATACTTTAGGCTGTGGTAATACGGTCCTATTTTCAATGGAGTCAATAAATTGCGCGAGGATTTTTTCGTTCTGTCTGAACTGATCCTAAGCTGTTTGTGGACAGAATCATGAGGAGTTCCGAGGGTTGGAGCGAGCGAAGGAAGCGATGGTGGACGTAGCACAATACATCAACGAAGTAAAAAGAGATAGCGAAGTGCTTTCACTACTCGCTAAAGTTCAGGTAAAAATGATATGAAATAATAATACAGGGTATAATTTTAATCACCGTTATCCTTTTAAGGGAAAGGGCGGCACCTCCCGTGTTATGTTCGCATAACTCATCAAAATGTAGGGAACAGCTGTTTTTTTTTTCGTGATTTTAGGGTTGGTCCCATAGTAAAAGTTTTTCATAATGATGAGTACAATAGTAACACACAAACACAACAGTAGTACAAATTGTAACAGTAATTTAAATGGTGTGCATAATAAAGAGTATTCTATTCTATTCTATTCTATTCTACAATGACCCCTTAATAGGATAACAGTGATTAAAATTACACCCTGTACAAATATTTAAATGATTCGAATATCTTCTTTAAAACCATTAATTTTAACCAAATAAATGTATAAATTAACCTCGTGAACACTGAATGCCATCTTGATTGCATTTCTGGTCCTTCGGTACATTCTGTTCAAAATTACACTATATGCACTCAAAACCTACCTACGGTTCATTTGCATTTCGCCAATTATGTTTGAGTCCAATAAAGAGCTATGGCGAGAATAAATAAATCATTATTATTCAGTGAATTATATTAGTGAGTAATAGTAGTATAGAGCGTTGACGAATGAGCGGCGGGATGCCGTGACTGGCTTCCCCCCCCCCCCCCCCCCCCCCCCGTCTCGCCGCGCACATACCTATGATGCGGCTCAGTGGTATCGGTCAAACTAAAATAACACTAACGTAGCATATAGCATTGGTGTAAGCACAATCTGTTCCTAATTCACTAACAACTGATTCATACTTACTTGTATTCTTCTCCAGGAGAGTATAATAGACTGGGAGGGCGGTGCCCTAGGCGCAGGGGGCGCAGGCCTGGCCGCTTACGGCAGGTTACTGCTGGACGGAGAACTGAAGGTCAAGGCACACGAGGACCAGAAACTGAGGTCGCGATACGTGTTCGTGTTTGATAAGCTTATGCTGCTCTGCAAACCTGTGAAGGTAAGTTGGTTTAAGTACCTGTACCTCTCACACGCAACGCTGCTTATCCCTTGCCGTAATTAACTTAGACGAGCTTTTATAGACCAGCAGAAATATACACGAAAAGTTTATAGGCAGTGCGTAAATATTCAAAGGATTTTCTATTCTTGAATATGAACTTTCCCAATTTTCTCTAAGGGATCCACTGTGAAATCACGAAAAAAAAATCTGCGGTTTCATACAAAAGTTCAATAAGTACCTACTCGACCAAAATGTATGAACAACTGTTTTTTTTTTCGTGATTTCAGAGTTGGTCCCATAGTGAAAGTTGTTCATATTCAAGGGTACAACATCCTGTGAAAATTTGCGCACTGCTTAACTCTTAAAATGTCGATTGCACACCATGTGTACAGATAACAATAGAATTTCAAAGTCAAAGTATTTTATTTGTTGAACATAGGTAATATGGTACATGGTATAAAATTTGCGTTGTGTCACTATGTTCTGCCTTGCAAGGCGTACAAATTAGGCGTAAAAAAAAAAAAAACTACAAACTAAATAAAACTGTTTCAAACAAGTAACGTCGTAAACAAGATAGAAAAACAAGTAGATCGGACTTTTTTTTTTTTTTTTTTTTTATTTAATGCTTCTATCATCTAAAAACTCATTGATAGAGTAGTAAGCCTTTTCAATCAATAATTTTTTAAGTTGCGATCTAAAATGGTTTATATTGGTCATGCTTTTTAAAGTTTTTGGTACTTTATTATAAATCTTTGGACCCATGCCGACACAACTCTTTGAGAAAAGCGCAGTATTGTGTATTTTTGATTTTAGTGTGCTTTGGTGACGTTTAGTATTAAGTTTTTCAAATTTAGACAGATTCTCCCTAACAAATATTATAATTTCATAAATATAGAGAGATGGAAGCGTAAGTATTTTTAAACTAACGAAACACAATTTCAATTGTGTCTGCTAATTAGCGCGCGACGGGTTAAAAACTTTCGATTTGGTTCTTAAAAAAATATTTTGTCGTGTTTGTCCCGACTGTGGCGGAGCCCAACAGCTCCAAAGGTGTAAATGTTTATTTTTATACCTAGTCAGTTTTAAGACTCGATATTTATCGCTCTACGAAATTACGGTGCTACTAATTCCCATAACTGGTGTCACTCGGAAAGCTGCCACGCTTAAATGGAATTGCGCTGGACACATCAGCCGCATGTCAGACGATCAATGGGCCAAACTTACGAGCCAGTGGGTCCCGCTTAATGGCAAACGACATCGCGGCAGGCCCCACACGGAGCTGGCGAGATGAGCTGGACTGCTTTAATAATGAATGGTCCTTGTCAGCTCTGCACAGAGAGAGGTGGAATGAGAGTAGGGAGGCCTTTGCCCAGCAGTGGGACATATGGCTAGTAAAAAAAAAAAAAAAAAAATCCCATACACATCTTTGTCATATTGATTCTTTGACCGCTCAAACCTTTATTTTGGTACAGCAGTGCTATTCTGTACAAATCTCACCGTGAAAACTTGGGTGAAGTGAGCGTGGAGTGAGCTATAATATGGTGACGATCCCTAGGATCAGGCAGAATGACAACTCACTTCACCTAGGTTTTCACGGTGAGATTTGTACAGAATAGCAGTGCAGGAACACGTCTTTGTTAATTAACTACACACGTCAGAAACGAGACAATTTTATGCCAAAGAATAATCATTGCTCCATGAATGCTTGCTTGCTTGCTTCAAGAATCATTGCTTTTTTCCTTTTGATATTGAAAAGCACATACTAACTAATTTTTCCTTTCTTTGACGCCACCCCAGCTCCTTTCTTCCCAGGACAATCAGTACTCGTACCGTGTAGGGGTGCGGCTTGCGGAGTACCGCGTGGAAGAAGGATGTGGCAGGCGCGCACTACGAGGGGACGCGCGCTGGGCGTCGCACTTCTACCTCGTGCGACGCACAAAGGACGCTACGTTCACGTTGTACGCACGCACCGATGACGCTAAGCGCAAGTGGGTGAAGGCGATCAAGGATGCTATGTGAGTTATTTGCCAAAACTGCGCCATAGAATAATAAACCTACAGTAGTTTATCTGGGTATACCGCCGTTTACCCGAATTTTATTTGCCCTAATATCATTTGCCATAATAGTCAACAGCCATAATATCATACGACATAATACTCATTTGCCCTACTCTCATTAGCCATATTAGTCACGTGCCAGAATCATTGTTTCCCATAAAGTCACTTACCATAACATCATTTGTCATAATCATTGTAAGCCCTAATTATCACATGCCATAATTATGATATGCCATAACATAATTTGCCATCGACATCGGGTGTGTAACGGTTGTTTATATCAAGAGAAATTGGATGCAATTGGGACTTTAGGGCACCCCGACTCGGACAGGTTAGGTTAGAAGGGGATGGCGGGGTCGTGTGAGCGAGCGAAGCGAGCGAACAGACCCCGCCATCCCCTTCGTGGTTATTTTTTTATAAACCACACAGAAGTAGGAGCCCCGCGATGCGGGGCTCCGTCGACCTAGCCCACCATCAACCATGCACAGAATAAATAAGTTTATTCTTATTATACCAAACATTGCGCACCCATCGACATCGACAGCCAGAAAGCTAATAAGTAGGTAAGTATTAGAATTAAAAACAAGATTAATAATCAAACTATATAATTATATTAAATATTTGTCTAATACTTGTTATGCCATTTAAATATTATGCCATTTAAATATTATGTCTAATAATTATTATGGCACATAAAAATAAGGCAAACAATACTTATGGCATTCGTATCTTATGGTATCTAAAATTCGGGCAATTAAAAGTATGTCATATGTCTTTTAGGGCAAATGAAACATTCGGGCAAATGAAATTCGGGTAAATGAAATTCGGGAAAATGATGATTATGGCATATAATCTTCGGGCAAACAATAGACAACCGTTTATCTGGGTAGAGACCTTTAATTAATTACCTACGGCCGCCTCCGTCCCTGCGTAACTGCCGCGCACTCGAACTGTTGCCTATTGGTATATACTGAGATTTCGAAGCGCGTCGTTTCGGCCGTTTTCTATGAAGATAAACTACTGTAACATTATTATACTGTGACTACGCTTAAGTACCTAGTAGCTATGATCACAGTAAAACAATGTATTTTTTTTTTTTTTATAAGACACCACTGATCATAATTAACGCTATAGCAATGCATACAATGCAAAGGCATTGTATGCATTGCTATAGCGTTGCGTAGCGTGTTACGTCTTTGGAGATTTCATTTGTATTGGGAAAAGTCCCGATACAAATGAAATCTCCAAACACGTAAAAAGCATCAATCTCCTCCATATTGGAATATTTTTATCATTTTCATCTACCCCAGTAATGTATTTAGATAAAAATCAATTGCTTAATGTATGAGCGCGCATTACTTCAGAACGGTTGCACCTATTTGGCTAATTATTTTTCTGTTGTGTTTGTAATTGTCAAGACAAGGTTTGTATGAAAGAAAACGTTTGAAAATTGTACGTAAAAGCGAAAAATTTTGGTTAAGGAGGATGCGCTGTAGTAACCCGCGAAATTCAAATTTTCTTGCGTTTTATGCAATTTGCAGGTCCGTGTCAGGTTGTATCTTGATCAAAATATAATTCGCGGGAATAAAGCATACGCATTTACATAATTTTAACCATAAAAATCTTCAATACATCTTTCTAATTTAGATTTCGTGCAGATTCGTCGAACGAACGAAATCTAACGAAGCAGCACGAAATCTAACTGAAGAAAGATGTATTGATGATTTTTATGGTTAAAATTATGTAAATGCATATGTTTTATTGTCGCGTATCATATTTCGATCAAGATACAACTTGACACGGACCTGCAAATTGCAAAAAACAAAAAAAAAATGAATTTGGCGGGCTACCCACAGCGCTCTCACAGGGCTCTTTAAACAATCTCTACATAAGTGTGTGAGTCAGAAGACCCTACTGGAGATCTTTAAAAATGTTGACAGAATTGACGTTTAGTTGTTCAGTTTCTTACATTGTTTTATCTGTATATCAAAAAAAAAAAAAACAATCGTTTTGGCTGTTTTGTGAAAAAAGCAGGTGAAATTGGAAAATTCGAGAAAACTGAAAGTGCATTTTCTATAAGAATTTTGAATGAATTATTGAAATTTGGACAGGACGTCTGTCGGGTCAGCTAGTCATGCATAAAATTATTCGAAAATACTTAAATTCCTTTCTTGATCTATTGCATGTTACGTTCTAGTGACAACCCGGGTTTATTTGTTCACAGTGACAACCTGGAGCCCCCTGGTTGTCGAAGTACGAACCACAAGTTCGTATTACACACGTTCGAAAAGCCCGCCACGTGTCACCACTGTTCCAAGTTCCTGAAGGGTAGAATATTTCAGGTATGCTTATTATTTTAATTTTTAAGACGAAAGTTGAATAAAGTATAGATTAAACATGTTTCAGGCACAAACTTGCTAATTCGCGTTTGATGTTGATGTTAAATCCTCGACAGATTCAAGTTCTAATATCTTCATTATTATTATAACACCTTATACATAACATATATAAATACTTCTTTAGTAAACATGAAATTCCACAAATGTTTAGATTTTTTATCGCCTGTACAAATTGACATAAAAAGTTAAATGATATTTATTTTTACTAGGGCTACCTCTGCACTGTGTGCAATGCATGCGCACACAAAGAATGTATCGCGCTTTCGGGGCGCTGCGGCGGAGGCCTGGCGCCCGCGCCTCCGCTACCGCCCCACCAACATCAACCGGACCAGGCGCTGCACTATTACATGTGGTAAGTCGCTCAACTATATCATTATCTCACTATCTCACACTCACTAATATTATAAAAGTGAAAGTTTGTGTGTGTGTGTGTTTGTATGTTTGCTACTTCTTCACGCTTAAACGGCTGGACCGATTTGGATGAAATTAGGTATGTAGATAGCTTATACCCTGGATTAACGAATATACTACTTTTTATCCTGGTCTACGCGGGTGAAACCGCGGGGCGCAGCTAGTTATTCATATTTGTATTACTATTTTCCCAAACTGTTAAAAAGTAATCTTGAGTGAGGATCTTTTTATTAAAATCAAATAATATGGTCTGGAAAACTGCTATCGTTTATTTGAGATGCACACACGGTAAAAAATAAGGAAGTGTCTTCCTTCACCACTGACTTATAAACCCATGGACCTACAAGAATAGCGTGCATACCTATAAAAATCGGGTACTTAACATGGCCGCCTTTCGTAGGGTTGTTACTGCGATTGCAACCGTTTGACAGGACATCTACCAATCATCTTCCACAACAATCGGATCTCAACATGGCGACCGATCACGCATAGACATAATTTTGAAGACACACAAAAGTGTTGCCAAATTTAGTCGTTGACAAACATTTAGATGTCTCTCTTTTCATAAGCAGCTCTTGATTAGTTAAAAAGAGGCAAAACGCTTTTTGACATGTGTGTGTCAATATGATAGATATTTGTATAACTATATTCTTAAAGTAGAATATGCCATCTCCATAGGTTTATATCTCAATGCCCTTCACCGATAGCACCGATCACTGTCGTTGTTCATCATCATCACCGCACTGCTTTCTTATTTACCTCCGCTCGTGTGTAACAACGTTTTTTTTTTTGGTGGACGCCCACAAAAAATAAACATTGTAGTTATTTGCTATTTCATTATGTTCGAAAGCTGGGTTTGCTCGACAACATAATTAATCTGATTTATAGTGTCACGGAATTCAGGCAAGCCAACTCACATATATATAAACACAGCTCACACACACACATACACATACAACACACACACACAACACGCACACACAACACACACACACACACACACATCACACGCACACAGCACACACACTCAGATACTCTCGCGCACAAAAATACAAATATACCCTCGCGCAAAATTAGAAATTAGAATCGTTATTATGTATCATAAAACCTTGTGCGCTTTTTTTATTACGGGAGGACCACTGGCTCCTGCAACACAGTTTTAACTAGTGCAGGAGTCAGAGAATTCCATATCTGGTGTACCATCTGTTTTATGACAATAAATAATTTTTATTTTTTTTTTTTTAATTTCAGTAATATAATCCACTAAAATAATCGTTATTTTACGTAGGTACGTGGGCGAGATGGGACGCGAAACGGCCACAGCGCGGCTAGAGCGCCGCGTAGACGGCACGTTCCTGCTGCGAGTGCGCCCGCACCCCCCGCACCCCCCGCACACGCCGCACCATCCACACGCTCCCACCGACACCAACCTAGCGCTATCACTCAAGTAAGTATTCGTACTAACTAACACGCTGTTCATATAGAGAAATACATAATCAGCCTATAATATTCCCACTGCTGGCACACAGGCCTACTCTCTGTGAGAGGGAGTGGGTGCACGCGGGCCCAGTGCGGGTTGGTAGATGTCACATGTCTTCGAATTTTTGGTTCTAGGACATGTTTCCTCACAATGTTTTCCTTCACCGTTTTTGAGAGCAGTGGTGATGAAATAATTTACACAAAGTAAAGCGCCCGTCTTGGTTCGAAACTACGACCTACAAATCGTAAGTCGTGGCCGTTACCACTGGGCCACCACTGCTCTCATAGAGTAATAATAACAATGTTATTGCAACCAACTAATCTGAGTAATTCACATGAGATATGACAGCGTGTTAGTTGAATTTATCAGGTTTTTTTTTTAAACCGGGTGTCAGTTAGCTACAGCCCGAAACAGAACAGTCAAGCTACTGTTTCACGACACGACAATAGTTCAATAATGTAAACCCGACTTTAGCCAGCAAGTCTTTAAAAAAGTCAGATTTTGAAGTCAAAACCACAACTACATAACCACAATGTGAATAAGTGGCTAATACTAATACGCTTCGTGTTCCCATAGTCTACATTCACATATTAGAGGAGCTCGTGGCTAAGTAATAACAGCCGCACCGGTCGATCCATCAGGTTAAGCTACGCTTGCCGGGGTTGATCCGTGGATGGGTGACCATCATTGCATACCGAGACTCATCCATGCCTCGGAAAGCACGTTAAGCCGTTGGTCCCGGCTGTCATTCGTGGATCTTTGACAGTCGTTACGGGTCGTCAGAAGCCTGAAAGTCAGACAACCAGTCTTACTAATCACATAGGCAGTCGCTCCATGTTAAATACAGGTATTCAGCTGCATCCGGTTAGACTGGAAGCCCACACCAACATATTTGGGAAAAGGCAGATGGATTGATTGACAAATACACATATTGTCCCCTACTACCAAACAATTTCGGTTTTCCCCCCACAGAACAGACAACACCGTGAAACACATGAGGGTCTGCCGCAAGCCGATAGACCAGGTGCCGCACTATTACCTGTCCGAGTCGCGCTTCTTCCGCAGCGTCGTCGAACTCATCACCTACTACGAGAAGACCAGCCTCTCCGAGAACTTTGAGGGGTGAGAGTTTGGCCTTGTTTGATTCGTCTTGACAAGGACTCTGGTCCTAGATGATATACAGAATAATTTTAAAGTTAGCTTAAAAAAAATAATTTTAATAAAACACTTCTTTCTATTTCTCTTGATTTTTAGCTAATGCGAAACAATCCTGGCTCTAAGCTCGTCTAACTATCTTCGCCAAGTTATCACAAAAAAGAAAAAAAATGCATTAATTGAAAATGCGGTTTTAGATTCCGTTTCCACTAAGCGAAAATTGTATAACGGATTTTCGAAGACCAGTAAAATATTGGCTCTGTAATCATTTCAACATTCTATTCGAGCAAAATATCTTTGTAACTAATCGCTAAATGTCAATAACTGTTTCTCTTCCCACAGCCTAAACTCAAATCTCCGCTGGCCGTTCCGACGCGTGGTAGCTACAGTGCTCCACGACTTCCGGCCGCTGGAGAGCTCGCAACTGGCGCTGAGACCCGGCGCCAAGGTGCTGGTACTCAGCAAGGAAGGAGACGGCCGGGGCTGGTGGAAAGGACGCACCCTCGACAAGGTATGATAATAGTACTTTCCAAAATTAAATTTTATAACATAATCAGCTTAAAATGGAGGACCTAAGTAATAACAGCCGCACGGGACGATCCATGAGGCTAATCTACGCTTGCCTGGGTTGGTCCGTGGATGGGTGACTATCTTTACATACCGAGACTCCTCCGTGTCTCGGAAAGTACGTTAAGCCGTTGGTCCTGGCTGTCATTCGTGGATCTTTGACAGTCGTTACCTGACAACCAGTCTTACCAAGGGGTATCGTGTTACCCAGTAACTGGGTTGTGGAGGTCAGATAGGCAGTCGCTCCATCTAAAATACTGGTATTCAGCTGTATCTGGTAAGATTGGAAGCCGACCCCAACATAGTTGGGAAAAGGCTAGGCAGATGATGAATCAGTTTAAAATGTTCCCACTGTTGCGCAGGCGCAGGGTTGGTGGATGTTACATGCCTAAAAAAGTTGTTAGAATTTCTTTAATTTTGCAATTTGATTGTTTTTTAAAAGCCTTTACTTATATTATTAAATTTAATCTGTTCACTTATAATGAATGGCTTTTCGTATTGTCGCCATTCAATTAAAATTATCTTTGGTGTTCCTCACCTTCCACCCAGCACACTTCTCAAGGTCTTAGCCACTTTTTACAGCATCTATAAGGTGTTTCAAAATTAACCTAACAAACTATCGAACTAAATAACTTTTACTATGGGACCACCTATGAACAAAAAAAAAAAAATAGCTGTCCCATACAGTTTAGAACGTATTAAACTGTATTATGGAACAGCAGATTTTATTTCGCGATTTCAAAGTTGGTCCCATAGTAAAAGTTATTCAGTTCGATGGTCTAAAGCACTCGTTAAAGTTTATCGGATTAATTTTGAAACACCTTGTACGTAACTTAATCTACATTTGAAACAATCTTCCGTCTCCAGGGCGACAACCGCTCAGGCTACTTCCCCAAGGAGTGCGTGCGCGAGGAACCAGAGTGTATCGGAGCACTTGACTGATGTCAGCTTTGCCTCGCCGAGCGCGAGCTGCATTTCTCGTCGCCGAGACCGCCCGCCCTCGACGATGATCAAGACGACAATGATTCTGCTGATCTTGTGTAAACATGAGCTTTTTGATCATGTTACAAGGTAATACCGTGTGAAAACTTGGGCCTTTTGACCAAGGAGAAAATTACCGAGAGGAGGTAACAAAATTGTCGTTAGAAATGATCCTTATTTACTAAAAAAAAACGGATCGGAACGGATTGGATGGGAGAAAATGGTCCTTTGTGGCGTACTTCGGACATACATAGATATGTTTAGAGGTGTATTATTCCTTCTGAATGTTAAATGTCAGTGTACGAGGAAGGATTAGCCGTAGAATTTTTAAGTTTGACTTCTAGATCTTGAAGTATGAATATTTCTTAAGAAAATGACGTATAAAGCGAGGATGAAGGACGCAATTATATTTTCATATTGGTTTTAAAAGTTCGACAAAGTATAGCAAATAAGGTTGTATAAACTAGCAACGAATTCCCGGGAATGAGAACCTCGGGGATTGTAAAAATAGTGAGTAAAAATGCATGTGAATAGAAGATAGTGTAAATATTATATAAGGTGTGTCACGATGACGTAAGCAATGTTTGTTTGTTTGTCAATAATACAATAATTAAATGTTTAAAAGAGTATCTTACATGTTATGTGCATCTATATATTTTAAAAGAAAGAGTTGATATTCTTTTTTAGTCAAATAGGTTATTGTTTTGAAGGAGACCACATATTTGGCTCTTACAAGTAAATGATTAATATACTAGCGAAATTTTAAAAAGAATCCTTTCCGAATAAATATATGGAAAGATACATTACAATAGATAGTCTTTAAATCATATTTATATAAGTTTCAAGAAATATTTGTTGTTGGCAATTAAAAATATATTAGCCACTATAAATACGGATACATTATGTAAACAGAAGCACATTCACTTTTGAGATCATTATTTAGATTGACAAGTAATTAAGGCAGCCGATTTACACGACACTTATGGGAGAATATGTCGCGATGATTAATTTGTGATAATAATCGAAGATATAATACGGGCGATGAATTGTGACCGGTCTGAACTTTGCGCAGAAGGCTGCGCAGTAACATTTTTTAGGAACCAAAATGGTGACATGAGACGAGTGTGAGTGAGTGTACATGCGCGAAAGTTCAGAAAGCCTATGTTCAGACCGGCCGTATTGTACGAAGGAGGAAGATACGATGCTCATTTAATTCGATTTCTTTCACAAAAATAAGATATTCTATGCAGGCAACAAATGTAAAAAAAACTTATACATACGTTATGTAAGCGTATATAGATTATCGCATCGACTTCTAAATTATTTCTTGAAATAATTGAAAATTTAGTACGAGACAAAATCTCTAGTCGTGTGAATGGGGCTTCACGAAGCAATCTCACTTCGGTGTTAATATAATGTGTAAAATACATGTGCATATATGTAATCGTGTATAAAATTATATCTTGGTGAAATTATAACCGTGACTTTACTGAGAAAATACTGTTAGGCTACTTATGGACTGATCGCATCGACCAGTCCAATTTAACATAAGATAGAGACTATATTAAATGTTTTAATAAGATACTAGCCGACCAAGGTATAGACAACTGTCAGTAGTGACGTCATCCGCCTATATTTGTCCGGATTGGAACGGTACTTAGAATAACGAACTAAGTGGGAGGGTGGGTCACAGCAGGTCAATACTATACAAAAAGTGTCGAGCAATTTTGTACTTTGTCAATCAATCGACGCAGCCTATCGCAGTCCACTGCTGGACATAGGTCTGTTCCTGCCACCTTCTTAAGAAGGCTGTCGCATTTTGTCACCTCTCTCGCTCAAACAGGACCAAATTTTAAGATTGTTAAATGATAAGATGCTTTTTTAAAAAATGTAATCAATTAGCGAACTAGTAAATAACATTAATTTAATAGGTACCTAATTATTAAAAACACATTTCTATTGTGTTATCTAATAAACTCAGCTCAAATTGTATTATCTGTTTTTGAGATGTGGTTAAATAAATTCCACAATAAAAATGTGTTTTTAATAATAACCTATTACATTAATATTATTAAATAGTTCGCTAATTTATTATAATTATTTGTACGACCTACAAGTATTTGTTCCGAGTCTGGGTGTTTTTCTATCTATAATATGTATGTATTTACAAAAAAAAAAATGTATATAAGTAGTTTATCAGCCATCTCGTTACCATAACACAAGCATTAGGTTGCTTAGCTTGGGGCTAGATGGCGTTGTGTGATATGTCCAAACATATTTATTTATTTATTTATTTATTTATATAAAAAAAAAAAAAAAAAAAAAAAAAAAATTGATAACATTTTTCAAAAAAGCATACATTTAACATTTTTTTAAATTATTCTCTTGTGAGCGAGAGAGGTGACAAAATGCGACAGCCCTCTTAAGATCGTCGGTCCATCTAGCTGGGGGGTTCCCCACACTACGCTTACCGACACGCGGTCTCCACTCCAGGACTCGTCTGCTCCATTGGCCATCGCTCCTTCGAAAAACATGACCAGCCCACTGCCACTTCACTTTGCTTACTCTGCAAGCTATGTCTGTTACTCCGGTTCTTTCTAAAGAAACTCCGAGCATATCCTGCTGCATAGCGCGCTGAGCGACCTTAAATTTGTGGACCAGCCCCACTGTCCACGTTTCCGTATATCATGACGGGCGGGACGTACCTTGTGCGGTGTAATTGTTAGCTGTCACCTTTACTGGTCATGCAAATGATTATGGAAAGACCTCAGTTGACTTGGTCGTCTAGTAAAAAACTGGATGAGCACTAAAGCCATAGAATAACAAAGCTACAGTAGTTTATCTAGGCAGTGACCTGGAATTAATTACCTAGGGCCGCTGCCGCGCGCTCGTACTGTTGCCTACTGGTATATACTAAGATTTCGGCCGTTTTCTATGACGATACGAAGATATTACAGTTACGAAGGTACTACTGTAACATTATTATTCTGTGCTAAAGCTGTTTGCGACCGGTCGCGCCATCCAGTTAGATATATTTATAGATCATAGGTGTAATAAAATAAGCTATGTTTCAACAGCATTTTGTCAGTAGTCTTCTGAAATAATGAGCTCTCTTCTCTGTTGGCACTCGGCAATGTTTGATGGTGCGTATCGATGCTTTAATGTAGGTATATTGTAGGACGTGTGCCACAGGTGCATGCTATGTTGGTTTGAGTGTGCGTTTTAATGTGTTGAGTTGGTAACAAATTTTGTGACACATTATGTTACAAATGCTGGCGTAAGATCTCAGGGAATCGATAATCGATGGCCGATTTTTTGTTGGCCAAAATGTATGTTGATTGTAGGTAGGAAAATTAAATATTTGGATAGAGAATCTAAAAGTGAATCTCTTAGTAACACGCATTAAAACGTACACTCTGGATAGTTGTTATAGTTTATGTCATAGTATCATACATGTCGTTTAGTCGTGGAATTACTTCTTATTAATTGTTATGTCAGACCGTCTGATTTCATGACTCGAAAGTATAAGGCCCCGTGTAAAAAGATAAATGAGCGCAGAGTAGAGTTTTTTGTGATGACATCGAATAGTTAACTTTATAATAGGTGTCTTAAGGGTTCATTTACGAGTGGGTAGTCAAATTATAACTTTTTTTTTAATAAAAGTGTGTTTATTAAATAAAATGCTTTGTATTCTTAAAATGTTTTTTCTACGAATTGTAGGTTGATGTGCAAGGTATGATTCTGATCTATAAATATAATGTTAGATAGGTCCAGTTTCTCAATAAATGAACTAAATAAAAAAAAATCACTTCGGTTCATTTATTGAAATCCCGGAAATATGTACACCCTTGCACGAATATCAAACATCTCCTAGAGGCGTCGCAATGTCTTGCTTGCACTTTTAAGACACTGAAAATAAGGTTGATTTTTCAATGTCAAACACTCCTCTGCTCTGTATTTCTTTTCATATCTGTGACGTTCTAGATGTCGTAATGTTCTTCTCTGTCGTCTTGAATGTGCACTACCCACCACGACGGCCAGTAATGCTCATCTTGTATATTAATATTCTCTATATTACTGTTGGACTTTAAAGTGTTCGAACATAAGACTTATATTTGAATTACTGTCTCCTCAATCAAGTCATAATTTAATAATATGTGCAATAAATAGCAATTTTATTAATAACTTTATCGTCTAGGTACTGAGTACCTATGGCTTCACAAATTAGGCGAACGGTCAAAAGTGCTCTAACTCCATTAATATTCCATTTAAAAGTAATGAAACGGTTACACCACTTCTCTGCTTGCTCTTTGATGAAACTTCAAATTAAGATATTATTTATTTAATTATAATGGACAATTCGTTATAGTTCTTACTGCCATAGCTGATACGACACTTTTAGCATCGGCAATCAGTGATTTGGCGACTGCGACGGGTTTGGCATCAACGTGGCCACCACTGGACTCAAACAATACAAAAGCAAAGTACCATAGACACGAAAACAAGAAGATCGCGTTTGGCGACTCGCTGCGTTCGGCTTTTTGTCAGTCGCTAAAAGTATCGTTTCTGCTATTGCCCTTAATGCTCTCAATATCGGTCAAGACTTAATTTCTCTAAGAGTGAGATAAAGTGCCAAACTTTGTCATTTAATAATGTAACTAGATTCTTTTTTGTTAAAATACAGCGTTATTTTACTTAATACCGTTATGCCAAAACGCTAACAACATTGCATACCTCATTATCGCCGTTCTGTCTACATTCCAACGCATAGTATTATTATTCTTTACTCTAAACAATAAAATTCTTTCACGAAGTTTCAGGTCACAAATTAGTCATTTTTTAACTACTACACTCCTGTTAATTAATTACCTCTGACTCCAATTATACTAGTAATTTTGCAATATTTTAACTAGTGTCACGGGCACAATTTTATTTTCCTTTATTAATTTTGTCTTCCTACCAATACCAAATGAACTCGTATTGAGTTAATTTCTTATTTTATGGAGCTCCTCGTCGGCGACTCGAACTCGTTAGTGGTTACTTTATTTATTTAGTTTTTATGTATTTAGACGACGACAGACGATAGACGATGATTTAAAACGAAAACGAGCGCATACAATTCCATGAACATACCTTTGTGCGTTTTGATATTATGAAAAAACTACTGGATGTATGTATTTAAAGTAAAGTTATTTGAATTCTTCAATAAATTATCTAGCAATTTTGCCATTTTCATGCTCCGGGAGCAATTTATTTACGCCAAAAGATGCGTTAAAATGAGTGTTGAAATAGGTATGGAAGTTTCGACGCTCATAACTTCCAAACCAATATTTTTTTCCGATTCTACTTCCATACAGGGCTAGATAATGACGAAAAAAATTGAAATAATTTTTAGTTTTGACCGTACACCGTAAAACAGACGAGTAATCACCAAACTACGTTTGTATGGAAGAATGAGCGACTAGTGCGCCCTTAAAGTTAAACTTATTTTATTCCCTACATAAATTCCTTAGCCAGGATGCATTTTGATGCGTCTGCTGGAAATTTCTTAAGAAATAAACAGTACTTTTGTACTACAAATTTTAATTATGTTGTTTCTCTACATATTTTACTGTGTGTACATAAATAATAAAGAAATAAACAATTTATGAATGAACGTAAAATGCTCAAAGAAAGCTTCTCAAAAATTTATACAGTTATTTTGGCTCAGATCTTGCATCACTGTCAAAATCACAGTGATCCTTATTTTCATTACAATAAGGTCGCTGTTGGATTGCTGGCATTGACAAATCTGTCAAAATCAAAGTGATCTTTATTCTTATTACAATAAGGTTGCTTATGGATTGCTGCTGACAGAGGTAAAATAACTGTATCTGTAGACTGCTACACGATCTATTGGCGCTCGAATGACGTTGACAGGGGGGGGGGGGGGCTGTTGGTAAACATTTGTGCAATATTGTTTTGTGAAATGTTAATTGAAATGTATTTAAAGAACCGGCCAAGTGCGAGTTGGACTTGCAGACGAAGGGTTCCGTACGACCGTACAATATTTAATACTACATATTTTTTTGAAATTCTTCAGTTTAAAAAAAAACACCTTTCTTTGATGGGGAGGGGACCCCCTTTAATTTTTAACATTATTTTATTTTTATTATTTTGTTGTTATAGCCGTAATAAAAATACACAATCTGTGAAAATTTCAACTGTCTACCTATTACGGTTCATGAGATACAGACAGACGGACAGCGGAGTCTTGGTGCCAAGCGGAACCACGTTTGGCACTCTTAGGGTACGGAACACTAAAAATCAAGATGGCGGCGTCAGTTCCAATTTCGGCCACGCGACCACGCCAAACTAACCTTATAGCGTACTATAGCTCAGGGTAAGTTATGAGTAGTTTTTACGTAGCTCGGCGTATAGTGTAGCGATATTTGATTTTCTTTTATTATGTGTACTTTGATTACGGTTCAGATCGCTCAGTCACCTCCTTGATTTTAGCCCGAAAGATCACCGATCTAGTTCAATCTACGATGCTTCCAATCAGTCATCCACATATCACGAACAACAAATAAGTTACAAAATAATTCGAGCTTTACTTTTTAAACAAAATTACAAAAAAAAAAACATACAAATTTATGAATGAAATAAAAATAATAATTAAAAATAAAGTAAAATTATTGTCCTCGTTATCTAAATATTTAATATTAATAGGTGAAACTCAAATATTACTCTTTTCTATAAAATTCATCTTATTCAAGTAGGCAGGTTTGTGCGCTCTTTGCCATGTTCCATCTTCTACCCTAATATTAATAAAGGATACTCCCCATTTATGACGGTTCTTCATGTCTTGACACATTTCTCTCTTCCTAAAGCTACGGTTTCCTAAAAGAGCGGTGGCCGCCACCTAGCGGCCGCAGTGACGGCTGTCAGGAAAATGATGGCAGCGGGGTTTGACTTTACGATGACAAAAAACGCTCTCTAGGAAAAGGAAAACACATTAACTTACTTCCATAAATAACGTTTCAGTGACGTCATACGACGGTAAATGGCGGACGCTATATGGCGGCTGCCGCAGTCTTAGGAAACCTTGGCTTAACTTCACTAGAAAGACTGTATAAGTTCTCAAAGATACTATAATATTGATCCCTTCATAGATTTCGTACGATTTCAATGTAAATAATTGTTAATTTATTGTATCAAATAAATGTAATAGTAGATTCAATTAACTCAACGTGCACAATGATGATGAATGTGATGAATGTCCTTCCACGTTGTGTAAGTAGTCCTAAGTACATGTGAAATAAACACTGATGATTTAAAGCGTGGAAGTGGCAATATATTTTATCCTAGTGTAAATTATAATACTGTCTCGTTTTATTTTTAATTTGAAACTGCAAACTATTTGGGCTATCAGCTTTATAATTTTAAGCTACGGACGTTCTCATTTTATTTACACGTATTGTAATAGTAACTTTAGTTTCTTTTATAATAGGATGACAATGTAATGTTTAACACTAATTAATTTGCTTATAAAAAAATATCTTTACATTTATTCATAAAACGACACTTGTAAATAAACTCATAAATTGTCATATTAATATTTGTGAGCCACTTCCATCTCGTCATAATAAATTATATAAATGTAAATTTTAAATGGATTTAAATGTTACTTATAAACACTAGTGCCACTAAATTAAATAAAATTTTAAAATATTATGCTTTAATATAATCTGCTTAACTGACATGTAAACACTGCTTATAAAGATTATGCTTGTGGAGACAAAAATATATCTATTGATTAAAAAAAAATAATTTATCTTGTCCATGGCGACAGGGTGCCGTTGTTATGTAAAAAAAAATAAAAATATTATAAAAGATATATAAAATATATGAAACATAGTAAAGATATGGTTGTTGTAAAGTAATAGATATATATTTTTTCTATTTAGTTGGCGAGCCCGGGGCGGCGTGACGGGCGGGTCACGGCAGCAGTGTGATAGGTAGATCAATATAGATTATATTATTTCGCATTTTAATTCTCTAAATATATTGGGAGATAGTAGGGAGTCATTAAAACTGTTCACAGTTCACGCGAAACTGATAAATCCGCTATTAAAAAATATAGAGGTTCTGTATAAATTATATTTACGCAATTATTGTAAGTCACAGTTAGTTCCTACTGCTCCCACTCAGTCTCTAATTTTATGATTCGTGCCAAAATATTTTAAATTATTATGAGCAAGCATAAAATGATCTCTGTAATATTAACGCAGTTTATCGACATTACATACAATATCTACGTACGTTGTTGTCTACACTAGAATATATTCATTTACCATTTAAATATACGGAAATACATTATATTAGTTTTGACACATCCTTTTGGGTGGTAAAGCAACTGTTTTATTAGTGAAGTTTTCTTGTTCTTGACAAATAAAAAATCGAAAATAGTTTAGCTATTTGCAATTTTATTCTTAGTACAAAATATTCGCTTTTACCTTGGTTGTATAAAAAGCAATATGGTCGCAAATTGAAGCACTTTTATGATAAAACTTGTTTAGCACTGTGTATCGAATTTTATGGTAAACGCAATGACTATATTTTCGTTTCAATGTCAAATGGTAATCCTTTGATACGCTGCCATTTTAAGAATATATTTAAATATTATTGAGAATGTCATATTATTTTAAAAAGTCTGTGGGAACATTGAAAATGCTCTAGTAAATCATGTTATAAGAAAAGTATTATAATAATCATTACTTTTGATATGATTGTCTTGGTATTGGTACCATTGTTCAACTTGTCTTTGTAAAAAGGTAGGTATGTAAATATTTACAGCGTCCATAAGGATTATCATTGTACTTCCCTTGTAATCATTTGTAAACCTTATAATTTATTAAGTATAGCATATAATAGCAAATTTTGTGTTAAATGTCTGCATGCATGGAATGTTGGTGCTAACAAATTGATTTTGTGTTCATTTATCATTACGTTCTGTGCATATGTGCTTCGAGCGAGGCGCCGCTGCGTTAGTAATAAATTGTATTTTGATATTATTTATGTTCATGTTTGTAAATATACAGAAGCGGCATATCCATTGTTCTGTAGTTAGGTAAGCCACTCCACAAATAAATACACTGTTGGAGAAATTCACTTGTTTTATTTTGAGTGTCAAAATATTTCACAATTAACATTACAAATGCGAGCTTAACTCATATTTAGCTCGTTTACAACAAAACCATACATCAATTTACTGTAAAATAATCTAATGTGTATAAAGAAAAAGAATAAAATTCCTAATAAATCTACAATAGAACTAATATTATAAATATATTTTGTATAAGATTAAGTTTTACGCCTGACTAACAGCGTAAAGTACAGTCGACCACATTTCGGTGATAACACCTTGAGCTGGCCTAGCGTAGTACAGTACGAAAACGTTCAAAGGTACCATCGTATATCTTCGAAAAGCCGAACTTTACTGAATTAAATGTGACTGGTCCAATAAGGGGCTTATTCCCGAAATCCCCTTTGACAAACTCCTTCAATGGGGTTTTATGAACGTTTGTCCACAAATCCCCATTGATATCTTGATTAAAATATGATTCGCAACAATAATAAATATGTATTTTCATAATTAAGTATAACAATAAGAAACCTCTCTAGATTTGCCACGGATTCATCTGATTTCCGAAATCAGACCGATCCGGGGGAAATCTAACTTAGATGTTGATGATTTCTGTGATTAAAATTATATAAACACATATTTCTTATTGTCGCGAATCATATATTGATTTATATATCAATGGGGATTAGTGGACAAAAAGTTCATAAACGCCATTGAAGGGGATTTCGGAAATAAGCCTAATAAGGGAGTGACGGAATTAGTGCGTCAATCTATAGATAATCTAGGTGGGAATATAAATCAATTTCTGTTGGTCGATAGTCACATTATTCGCTATGTTTCGGTTTTCCGAAGATAAACGATATAACCTTTGAACGTTGTTGTACTGCAGTACTATTCTGTACAAATCTCACCGTGAAAACTTAGGTGAAGTGAGCTGTCAATAGTGTCAATCCCTAGCATCAGGTGGAATGACAACTCACTTCACCTAGGTTCTCACGGTGAGATTTGTACAGAATAGCACTGCTGTACGGAGAGTTCTGTTGCCACTGCCATGCGGCCTACTGTACTAAACTTATATAAACTTGAAAAAATCAAAACATTGTTCCGAGTGAGTGTTGAAAAGAAATATAAACCTAAAAATGCAAATATGTTGTCAAAAATGACCCAAACCAGATTATCCACCTAGATAGATCTACGATCGGATACATTTTTTTAATTGATAGCATCCGTTGCAGGAAATCATTATAAATTCTTATCTTACAGCTGTACAAATAATTATGGTTCTAACCTTAATATCAAATACAAACATATAATAACATTCTTGACATAGATTACATCAAACCGCGTTAAAAACTTTCCTTCCGTTTTAACTGACCACAATTTTATAAGTCTGACTTCAAAGATCACTGACATTACAATAAATTAAAAATGTAAGAGTAGCATGGAGGAGAGTATGTAAGGATCGTAGCAGGTGGCATTCTGTCTATAGTTCTGCCAACCCCCATGGGAAGGCGTGATTTTATGCAAGTATTAGCTGGGCTCCGCGACTTCATTCGCGTGGAAGTCGTCAGATACACAATATCCTACTAATATTATACACTTCTGGACACATCTATTGGCCCACCTTAGAGTTTAGGTTTCGATGGCCCCTACCGAAATATGATTGCTAGATTGAACAAAAACTGTTGATGCAGTTTTAAACCTGATACATTTTACCATCTTTTTCGATCGTATTGTTTTAAATTTGAATTCAGAATACCATACGACATGGAGCTACGCCTAACAAGTCGGATATGCGCCTTGTTAAAGGCAATTGATTTTTGAATAAAAAACATGTTTTATCAAATAAAGGTTTAATTTAATAACGCGTGTTGCCTCCATGGGCATCTACCACAGCTCTCATACGATTAGGCATAGAGTTTATCAACCGCTCTATGAAATTTTGAGGGATCATCTCCCATTCCTCTTCTGTGGCAGTTTTCAACTCCTGCATCGTCTGGGCAACTGGCTGACGAGCCCTAACACGTCTTTTTAGCTCGTCCCACATGTGCTCAATGGGGTTCATGTCTGGGCTTCTGGCTGGCCAGTCCATAACTGAGATGTTCACATCCCGAAGATATTCCCTGACGATGCCGGCCGCATGGGCTCTTGCATTATCATGCATAAAAAGGAAATTTGGGCCCACATAGTCCGCGTATGGTATCACGTGAGGTTCTAAGCACTCACGAATGTACCTTTCAGCATTTAATGTTGGCAGCCGTGGTCCTGTAACAACCTCAAGTTGAGTTTTGCCGCTCGCGGATATACCGCCCCAGACAGTCCATGAGCCACCGCCATAAGCAACCCTCTCTTCAAAGCAGCATTGTGCGAAACGCTCTCCCTTACGTCGGTAGACCTTCTTCCTTCCATCATTGCCATGTAACACAATTTTAGACTCATCAGAAAAGAGTACACGGCTCCAATCTTGCTGTGTCCAATTTAAATGACTGCGTGCGAAATGAAGGCGCGCTGTTCGGTGGGCTCGCGTTAGTTTGGGGCCATTAGCTGGCTTGTGTGGTACCATATCGCGTTCTTTTAACCTTCTCCGAACAGTTCCAGCGCTCACAGATACTCCGTGGAAGTCGCGAAGTTGGTTTTGTATCTCAATGGAGGTAAGGTGACGATTTCTCAAGGTGGTCGTCACGATGAATCGATCCTGCCTTTCAGTTGTGACCCGAGATCGTAGCCTACCTTGGCGACGAACAAAGCCGCCAGTCTCTAGGTACCTCCGATAAACATTTCGGACCGCAGATTGACTTAAATTAAGTTGAGCACTCACGTTTCTTTGGCTGTGTCCGGCTTGAATAAGTGCCACAGCTTGGGCGGCGACTTCAGGTGAAGTATCCATAGATTATTGATAGAACCTCACCTTAATGTTAAGAATAAGTAATGTTTGTTGCAAAACCAAAGATATCAATCAAGTTTTTCAAGAATTAAATCCAAGTAAACCAATAAACCAAGTTTTCTTAGTATTCGATTGTTTGATATCAACAAACAGGCTCCAAATTGTCTTTTGTTTCTTTAAATTCTGTGTTCGAAATTCAAAAAAAGACTATTGAATGAAATTGTGAATGTGCCAGGTTCAAAACTGCATAAAAACTTTTTGCTCGACCTAATATAAAATTTTAGCTAGGACCAAACGAAACTGAAAATACAAGGTGGGCCAAAAGATGTGTCCAGAAGTGTAGATGTGAAAGTTTGTATGTTTGGATGTTTGTTACTCAATCACGCAAAAACGGCTGAACGGATTTGGATGAAATTTGGTATACAGATAGTCTATAACCTGGATTAAGACACAGGATACCTACTTTCATCCCGGTAGAAGGTTCCCGTGGCATAATTTCCGACATACACGCGGGCGAAGCCGCTGGCAAAAGCTAGTACTAAAATAAAAGCCACGTTTAAAAAAAATCCCGCGATCCGCCGCGTTGCATCGCCCGTCCGAGCTATCACATCACACTAATATTATAAAGGCGAAAGTTTGTGACTGTGTGTGTGTTTGTTACTTCTTCACACTCAAACGGCTGGTCCAATTTTGATAAAAATTGGTATGGAGGAAGCTGACACCTGGATAGGCTACTTTTTATTCCGGTCTACGCGGGTGAAACCGCGGGGCGTAGCTAGTTTGTTCATAATTTCATCGGTTTTAATTTTTTGCGTGAAACCATAATTCTTTTTCTAAAAGAATTGTATCATAAGTTACTCCTTATAACATCAGTTATCTGCAAGTCACTTCAAAATTGATCCAGCCGTTTCGGAGATTATATAAGCGGTACAAACAGACGTACATTTTTTTTTAAATTGTCTTGTTGTTATATGTACCGTTTACACACTACCAAGGGGTATCGTATTACCCAGTCACTGGGTTGTGTATGTCAGATAGGCAGTCGCTCCATGTAAAATACTGGTATTCAGCTGCATCCGGTTAGACTGTAAGCCGACCCCAACATAGTTGGGAAAAGGCTAGGCAGATTGATTTACCGTTTACACTTTCGTATAATACCTATGCATTTAGTAAAAAGCTATTATTTGACATTACAAACAGACACTTCAATTTTATTTAGGTATTTATATTATATGATAGAAGATGTATAGATGTAGCAATTTGCACCATAATACGGCCTGATTTCTTATAACATGCGGCACTCGTCGGGGTTAAGTATCTAGCACTTATTGTGGTGGACTTTGGTTACATTCACCGTCTCCACCCAAAAATAATAATAATAAATATATGGTTTATGGTTTGGTTATATATGTGGTAATATGCAGGTTTCGCCCTGGTTCGAACGGGCGATTTTTTTTACGCAAATATTATTTTTGATCGAACTCGGGATTTTCCAACTCTCGGTGTTGAGCCAAGCATTGACAATCCAACAGAGCGTATTCCAGCTTCCAGCGCCTCGAAAAACAACACACTGTTGGATTTTCAACTCTCGGAGCCAAGCAGTAGTGCGTTGAAAATACAATGTCGATAAAAAAAACCCCCTGTGTATACGAGGGCTTTAGACCCACTGGCACCACAAATCACTAAACGCGTTTACATATTTAAAACATCATTTGGTCTCTGTCATTTTCAAACGACTGATAGAAACAGAATGATGTTTCAGAGATATAATAAAACTAGCTGCGCCCCGCGGTGTTACCCGCGGTTTATGAGATATACTAAAACGTGTAATATTTAATCGGTGAGAAAAGTATTCACAAAAAAATTGCTCATCCCACGGGAACACTACATTTTTTCAGGATGTAAAGTAGCCTATGTGTGCTATGTGAATACAGGATGTCTGCTACTTCCACACCTAATTTTATCAAAATCGGTCGAGTCGTTTGAGTTTGAAAGAGTAGCAAATATATTTGAATTTCTTGCTCATCCCACGGGAGCACTACATTTTTCCGGGATAAAAAGTAGCCTATGTGTTAATCCAGGTTATAAGCTGTCTACATACCGAATTTCATCCAAATCGGTCTGGCCATTTGAGCGTGAAGAAGTAACAAACATACACACACACACACACACACACACTCACAAACTTACGCCTTTATAATATTAATGTGATGTGATGTGATTATTTATTTTTGTTTTTTTGTTTTCAAACTTTTATTATTGTGTTTTTTGTTAAGTTAGTGATCTTCCTGTGCTAGTCACAATAAATACTTTTTCTTTCTTTCTCTATTTTTTCGGGATAAAAAGTAGCCTATGTGTTTATCCAGAGTGTCAGCTACTTCCACACCAAATTTCATCAAAATCGTTAGAGGCGTTTGAGCTTGAAAGAGTAGCAAATAAATTTGAATTTATTGCTCATCCCACGGAAGCATTACATTTTTCCGGGATAAAAAGTAGCCTATGTGTTAATCCAGGTTATAAGCTGTCTACATACCGAATTTCATCCAAATCGGTCTGGGCGTTTGAGCGTGAAGAAGTAACAAACATACACACACACACACACACACACACTCACAAACTTTCGCCTTTATAATATTAGTGTGATGTGATGTGATTATTTATTTTTGTTTTTTTGTTTTCAAACTTTTATTATTGTGTTTTTTGTTAAGTTAGTGATCTTGCTGTGCTAGTCACAATAAATACTTTTTCTTTCTTTTTCTATTTTTTCGGGATAAAAAGTAGCCTATGTGTTTATCCAGAGTGTCAGCTACTTCCACACCAAATTAACATCAAAATCGGTCGAGGCGTTTGAGTTTGAAAGAGTAGCAAATATATTTGAATTAATTGCTCATCCCACGGGAGCACTACATTTTTCCGGGATAAAAAGTAGCCTATGTGTTAATCCAGGTTATAAGCTGTCTACATACCGAATTTCATCCAAATCGGTTTGGCCGTTTGAGCGTGAAGAAGTAACAAACATACACACACACACACACACACACACACACAAACTTTCGCCTTTATAATATTAGTGTGATGTGATGTAATTATTTATTTTTGTTTTTTTGTTTTCAAACTATTATTATTGTGTTTTTTGTTAAGTTAGTGATCTTCCTGTGCTAGTCACAATAAATACTTTTTCTTTCTTTCTCTATTTTTTCGGGATAAAAAGTAGCCTATGTGTTTATCCAGAGTGTCAGCTACTTCCACACCAAATTTCATCAAAATCGTTAGAGGCGTTTGAGTTTGAAAGAGTAGCAAATAAATTTGAATTTATTGCTCATCCCACGGGAGCATTACATTTTTCCGGGATAAAAAGTAGCCTATGTGTTAATCCAGGTTATAAGCTGTCTACATACCGAATTTCATCCCAATCGGTCGGGCCGTTTGAGCGTGAAGAAGTAACAAACATACACACACACACACACACACACACACACACACAAACTTTCGCCTTTATAATATTAGTGTGATGTGATGTAATTATTTATTTTTGTTTTTTTGTTTTCAAACTATTATTATTGTGTTTTTTGTTAAGTTAGTGATCTTCCTGTGCTAGTCACAATAAATACTTTTTCTTTCTTTCTCTATTTTTTCGGAATAAAAAGTAGCCTATGTGTTTATCCAGAGTGTCAGCTACTTCCACACCAAATTTCATCAAAATCGTTAGAGGCGTTTGAGTTTGAAAGAGTAGCAAATAAATTTGAATTTATTGCTCATCCCACGGGAGCATTACATTTTTCCGGGATAAAAAGTAGCCTATGTGTTAATCCAGGTTATAAGCTGTCTACATACCGAATTTCATCCCAATCGGTCGGGCCGTTTGAGCGTGAAGAAGTAACAAACATACACACACACACACACACACACTCACAAACTTTCGCCTTTATAATATTAGTGTGATTGCCTTGGTAGGTATCTTTGAGTCAGTCTTACCGAACGTCTTTTCTACGTCAGCCATCACTACTTCGCTGGTAGCCAGCCCAACATCAATGATCAAATTAATTATTATTTAAACATTTTACTTCAAATCAGGAGTACTGCTACCCAAGTACGTTCTCAAGTCAGTGACGGTAGACCTGATCAGTTTGCCGGGGATGGTCGGCCGGTTGAGTCGTTTGTACGCGGCGTAGCGGTGGCAGCCGCCGAAGCTGTAGTAGTAGTCGCCGCCTTCTGAACCTTTGATCCAGAGGATGTCTATGGGAGGGACGTTGCCTGCTTCGTCTTCTTTCTGAAAAATGTTTAAAATCTTTGATAAGTTAAGTGGCAGTTAGCAACTAAGGTGCCTAATTTTCCACTGCGCTCGTGGATACTAACTACCATGATAAATTCAAAAGCCTGGCTATCATTATAATGCGGAGGCCTACCTAAGTAATCGAAACATTATAAATGCGAAACGGATTTCGATTGATTTGGCACACGGTAGACCTGGGCCTACCTTTGTTTTTTTAGTCGGGTTGGAAATCCTCATGGATGTCCTCCGCCCGGGGTAGGCAGAGGGGGTCTTTCAGACTCTTACTGACTAAAACCACCCCGATGTTTCCTCGTACACCAGCTTCGGGGACTGCGAATGCGGATGTGACTTCCGCTGGCCCGGACTGCGTCCCTTAAGGGAAGTGAGGTGTTGAACTCTCCCCGTTACGTCTTAGAGAGGGGAGGTTAGGCTTACATAACCCAGGTCTACCGTGTGCCATATTTAATTGCCAATTAATAAAAATGTAGCCAAAATAGGTATCGTATGTTCTAATAAACTTTGGCTACTTTTTAACCAACTTCAAATGAAGGAGGAGGTTCTCATTATCCCTGTAGTAGGTACCTACCTACATTCCTGTGAGATAACTTTCAACCTCCACGAGGGCAAAAGCTAGAATAGTTAGTTATTGACACAGGTACCTATACCGAATTGCGCTCGACTTACCTAGGAACCTACAATAAACGCAGTTCCATTTGTATACAGTACGGAACCGACACCATGTGCAATGAATTAAACTACTTGTAATACAAGTCTACAGAAGTATAGCAAAATTAAATGTTATATTAAAAACCGTAAATTAAAAAAGTTCAAAATAAATTCAGTAAAAGTAATCACTCTGTTTAGAAACCGAACTGGCCACCTGCGGTACCTACACCATAGTGCCCGATCCATTGTTCGCCGAACATAGTTTTTTTTTTTTTGCACACATGTTCGAGGAGTCAAGTTCATTGACTCATTGACCTAGTGATCCAATTCTACAGAATGTTCAAATTTACTCAAAATTAAAACTTTACTTTTTGACCTAATTACTGGACCGATTTCGTTAATTTTTTAACCGACTTTTTTGTATATCGTCAGCAAAGGCGATATCAAGTATATGGTTCGATTTGTTGCATAGATGTGAGTTCCATAGGTACCGTATAACTACAGATAGTGCAATCCACGAAGACGCGCCCCACTATTCCTTCAAACTGTTCATAGATGTGTGCAAGCTTTTGCCAATGTTTGAGTGTTATCGGTACACACTATAGTTAGTACCTACACGGTAATTAGTGTGTACCGATAACACTCAAAAAATGTGCGGAAGCTTGCACACATATACTATAAACGGTTAGGAGGAGTAGTGTGGCGCGTCTTCGTGGATTGCACTATGTGTAATAATATTGCTGTTGCAGATCCGGTATCAAGGTACAATATTTGCTAACATCTAAAGTTACATAATTAGCATTGTCTCGGGTCATTTCCCGCGAGAAGTTTTTAAAATAAAGTATGAATTAATAATATTTTTATCGGTCTCAGCTGACTCGTTCACCTTCAGATAACAAAATTACATCGATCTCTTAACCCTTCGACAAAGCTTAGTAAAAAAACAAAAGAATTTTGTTTACTTATCTTTTTCTTGCCAAAAATCAACATTTATTAGGTAGGTAAGTGGATCGTTAAAAATGATTAGGTAGGTAGTACTTTTATAAATTTAGCTACCTACTGATAAAAATGGAGATAGGATTTGCTTCTTTATTTCATTATATTGGAATAGGTAGATATTTTGGGAGAGGAGCTCGTGGCTAAGTAATAACAGCCGCACGGGTCGATCCATCAGGTTATGCTACGCTAGCCGGGGTTGGTCCGTGGATGGGTGACCATCTTTAATTATATACCGAGACTCCTCCGTGCCTCGGAAAGCACGTTAAGCTGTTGGTCCCGCCTGTCATTCGTGGATCTTTGACAGTCGTTACGGGTCGTCAGAAGCCCGAAATTCTGACAACCAGTCTTACCAACGGGTATCATATTACCCAGTAATTGGGTTGTGGAAGACAGATTGGCAGTCGCTCCATATAAAATACTGGTATTCAGCTGCATCCGGTTACACTGGAAGCCGACCTCAACATAGTTGGGAAAAGGCTAGGCAGATTGATTGAGGTAGAAATTTTGGTTGAGAGCGTTGGCTCCGTACGGCATTTGATACAAACTTTCCAAGTCCTTTTTATCGAAATGAATGAACAGGTGGTAATGAAACTTCATACGCATAAGCAGGATACATAGGTCTAAAAAGTTAATTAAGAACGTTTTCGAAATGTCTTATTTAAAAAAAAGATAATTGGAAATCTGTTTCTGTGGAATATTTAAAATCGGTCGAATTTAGCTGAAACACTATTTTTAGAAAATGTTCGTAACTAACTTTTTAGACCTATCCTATCCTGCTTATGCGTATGCAGTTTCATTAAAACCGGTTCATTCATTTCGATAAAAAAGGACTTGAAAGTTTGTATCAAATGCTGTACGGAGCCAACGCTCTTAAGAAACAGTAAGGGACATAGTATGCCTCCTTGTGACACGCCATACAAACAAGATATTTACTTATATAGAAAGTTGCTTGGCTTGTTGTTGATAAAGTCCTTAGCAAATGGGGTTAAGTGCAATCCATGTTGAATAATGGATAACTGGTTAATATCTAGGTTACCTGGCCGGCTGCAAGTACCTGGGTATTGTTGGCCGTGACCGCTTCTGTCGCTGGGATTAGCACAAAGATATCCAGTGAATAATGAACATGGATTAAGGGGGTACGTGCATCGACAATTTTGTGTTGTTAATGTTTTTAAAATTCCTATAAAACCAACTTAAATAAATAAATCTTTATTTTATTTCTCTCATCACAAAGGCACACTTAGTTTTTTTTTATAAATAGAGACAAGTATTATTACTTTATTACAAAACCTGAAATATGATCCAGGATACCCTGTGTGACAGAACACCAGGCTCTCACCCCGAATTTAATCTATTAACAATAGTAAATTATTTTAAAAAAATGTATAGTGTGCGTATGTGTAGTGTGTGTTCTAAAAAAAAAACTAAAAAAAAATTCAAAAAATTTAATAATTACATTATAAAATATATTATTATATTTTTTTCTTTTTTTTTTAATTTTTTTTTGTGAATTCATTTGGATTTTCCATGTTTGCTGTACTAAAACCGAATCATAATAATTACTTTAAATTTTTTCGGTAGAAAAAATTCCAAAGTAGCTCTAGCTTCTGTTTTATACGATTATACGTAAACAGCTCCTTAATGTGCAGTAAAATTTGCTTTAAATCGAAGGTATTTAAATATGTTAAGAACTTACTAAGCTAAAAATTTATTTAAGTTAGCATTTTATCATACATCTACATTTAAACGAAGTGCGTTTAAATTCCAGTGCCCGTGAGAGTCTTCTATCTCGCACGTCAAACTAGACAGCCATAACGCCATTTCACTTACCTACACACTGTGTTAAACCACGCTTCGTTTTAGAGCCTTAATGTAAGGAACGATCTCTTTTGTTTTAAATTCAGATACAAAGCATGGGAGAGAATAGTAAGATGAGATTTCTACAGAAACCTACTTTACGCCAAAGGTTTCAAATTAGGATAGCTACAATAGGTAAGCGAAGCAATTAGATAAGTAGTATCAAACACTCAGTTAAACGGCTTAGTAACGCGGAAAAGTTGCCTACTATCACGCTCTCCAACTCATGTTTGACAACAGCCAATCAAATACTTTTTACAAAAGGCTTTCATACACCGCCACCGAGGGAAATTCATCCAGAATGAAATGAAGGGCAGTAAGTTCTTGCCTTTCTTTCTTTCTATTTTTAGGGATCAAAAAGACCAAAAAATACCGAGAACAGTTCGCGAACGCACGTAGGTAATAAGTGTACTTTGCGTATCAGGAAATCTAATAAGCTAATGTTCAATTAGTGAAAGTGGGCTTAAGTAATAGCGGCCCACAGCGCAACCAAACTTATTAGAAAGAGGCAACTTCAGTATATCTAAGTATAGATTAACCCCCATAATCATAAAAAACTAAAACGCTCTTTAAGCCTAATTTAGTTACCTATAGTACGTAGTATCTGTTCTGGGGTACGTAGTATTCATATTATCTGTGCATAAAGAAGTGTTTTGTGAATTACTTTCGCAATAAGATTTGAGTTTTAAAGAAAAAGAACGAATGTACTTACGAATGTACCTAACTAAAATAGAATTATGGAGCGAGTTTTAATTTTTAGGGTTCCGTACCAAAATGGTAAAAAGTAACCTTATAGTGCGATTCAGCCTGTTTACTGTCACAGCTGGATGTCTCAAGAACTACTAATGCTATCAACTTGACATTTGGAACAATTTTAGATAACGTTTGCCCAACTATTTTGCAATTATGAAAGAAATATTTTTTTTTTTTCAACAGTGACTGTTAGGGGGTCTTAAATATTCGAAGTGGGACTACTAGGGCATGTGTGGTATCATATGAAAGAGCTCTGTTTGCACATTCTCAAACATTTTTTTTCTTTTTTTAGGCCGCATCGTTTTCGACTTTTGATGAAAACTGTAAAAAAAAAATATCGTTCCCCCCCTTACTTATCTCCTATTAAAGTTTGCATAGAGAAAAATCTGAAATTATTCTGTGATAGAAGTTTGTTTAAAGATTACAGGAAAAATAAAACGATGTCTCTAAATAGCACACTTTTTCAGTAATCATCAACAAAAATTACATACCTAGGTACGGAACCCTCGGTGCGCGAGTCCGACTCCCTCTGAGTAGTTAGTATATACCTACTACTATACTACTACTAATTATATCCGTTAGCGTAAACATGACGGTCGCAAGTGTCAAAACAAGAGACCTCAAAACAAATGAAAAAAAAAACGCCTAGACCTTCCCCAAAAGCCGTCATAAAAACTGGTCTTGTGCTTTCCGCATCCAGAGGAGCGGATAGTTAGACCATTGGTCTGAGAGCGGATTTCTACAACCTGGAGCACGATCCAACTTATGGGGGTGCTGGGCCTACCCAGAAAAACAGTAAATATCCAATTTTCCTTACCTGTATCGTCTCCATGAGTGATACAACCTTATCCTCGGTCAGCTCCGGGATGAAAGGCCTGATGATCACCGACATGGGCACGTCGTGGACCTCGTCTTTGTAAGCACTGTGCACACTCGTCATCCTCGATGCTATAACCGATAACAACAACATTGACCTATATATATGTATACATACATTTCAATTAAGCAATTGCAAATTAATTTAGTAACTGCTGTAGACGTGTCAAGTCTGACAACCAGTCTTACCAAGGGGTATCGTATTACCCAGTTACTGGGTTGTGGAGGTCAGATAGGCAGTCGCTCCATGTAAAATACTGGAATTCAGCTGCATCCGGTAAGACTGGAAGCCGACCCCAACATAGTTGGGAAAAGGCTAGGCAGATGATGATGAACTGGCTGTAGACTTGTAATACGGAAAATGTACTAATTAAGTATCAGTATTTTTATCAGATTACAATTCTACATTTACAGTGAGTTAGTTAGATTTGTCAAGATTTTTGCCTCCTAACTCTTCAACTTCTATTCACTATGACACCTTCATCTTCTTAAATGACTGCCGTGATGGCGTAGTATATGGATTAGTGTAAATCACTAGATAGTGCTTGTTTCGTGCATGGCCTACAGGCAAATACCTACTTGAGTGCTACTAGTTCATCATTAGAGTGAGACAGAACTCGACCTGTTTCCCTCTAGGGAGAAAAATAATGACCAAACTAAATCCTAATAGCTATCTATAGCTATTAGGATTTAGTTTGGTCATTATTTTTGTAAGCTGTAATAAAGGCCATTCATTGTGAAATTCGCATGTCACGATCAAGGATAAACTCAAGTTTTTCAACATGCTGAGCTGACCAAATATCTTTAATTTATCTTTGCTTTTAACAGACAATAATCGAGTAGTTGTCTATTAAATATTTATAAGAAGTAAAAGTACTTACAATTTCTGGCGGACACAGATGCAGTTAAGTTAACAAACGATTTTAACATTTAAAAGCTGTGTTTGTCGAGCGACTCGGGCGACTGACAGCGCGATACTAACTCTAATCATGACGCTACGATCCACCTGATTCATACACATACGCCAAGGTCAGCCATGCCCTGATAAAAATAAACACAAACAAAATAACTTACTATTTACTCTAATGACAACGTTAACCTAGTGTTATCAATTGACAAAGAACTGTAGATCTATGGTCAGTGATAACCGGTGTACCTGCGATCGATTGCTACATAGTTATCTTAGTTCCTGTGCAGGGGTCGTTCAACTGCAATATTATTCTGCATTACTAACAACACATTTGCCAACAACCACTACAACGTAGGTACGTATCTAATGGTTTTGTACATACCTATCTACTCTCTTTGTTTACTATCTACGCCTTCCTAATCAGGCAGAAGCTTTCCTTTGTCGGACAAGTAAAAGTTCGATTGACCTGCCCCTATAGTACGGTCAGCAACAGATTTTTTGACATCATCTAAATTAACACAAAATGATTCGTTAAACTGCTTTTTTTCGTTTAAATGTTAAGAGTTAATGTTCTTAAAATTTTAAGTACTTCTGTTGCGATTTGAATTAAGTAATAACGGCCGCACGGGTCGATCCATCAGGTTAAGCTACGATTACCGGGGTTGGTCCGTGGATGGGTGACCATCTTTACATACCGAGACTCCTCCGTGCCTCGGAAAGCACGTTAAGCCGTTGGTCCCGGCTGTCATTCGTGGATCTTTGACAGTCGTTACGGGTCGTCAGAGGCCCGAAAGTCTGACAATCAGTCTTACCAAGGGGTATTGTATTACCCAGTTAATGGGTTGTGGAGGTCAGATAGGCAGTCGCTCCATGTAAAATAATGGTATTCAGCTGCATGCGGTTAGACTGGAAGCAGACCCCAACATAGTTGGGAAAAGGCTAGGCAGATTGATTTGGTGCAAGTGTTAATCGATTTTTGTTGCTGACTGTACTTAAAAAAAACAAAAAGAGTGCGGCCGCGGGACCCCCGTATGGGACGAAGTTCTTTCTCACGTATGATTTAAAACAAAATGATTGCAGCCGCCTTTTGGATTTTCATTTTGATCAATTTCACACCTCTCTCTCTGTAATACAAAGAGAGAAAGTCGCATGGAGGGGGCAGAACGCTCTTTTGTTACGTGGCGATTTCTACCAGTCAATTCCTACCGCAAACCGCGTTAAAGAACTTCGTTCCAAAAATAATAGGTTGGGCAAAAAGTTTCTTCGCATTTTTTAAGAAAATGCAAAACGTTTTTTAATATACATTATTTACATTTATCTAAACTATGTAGGTACCATTTTGTTCGATAACTTTTTGCCATCTTGTAGGTAGGGATATGATCCCATTGCTATAGAAATTTTGGGACTTCTGATCAAAATACCGCGACAAGTGGTTTTGGCAGTCCTCTCGTGATGTTAACCTGACACTGCCTAAAGAATTCTGAAGAGACCGAAACAGGTGAAATCTGAAGGTGCAAGGTCAGGACTATACGGCGGATGCATTGACACCTCCCAGCCAAACTCTCTTAATTTTTGCTGAGTGGCTAAAGATGTGTGAGGTCTAGCGTTATCATGATGAAAAACCGCACCCCTTCTGTTGATTAATTCCGGCCGCTTTCTCTCAACTTCTTGCTTTAATCTCATCAGTTGTTCGCAGTAGAGTTCAGAATCGATGGTCCTGCCTGATGGTAACAGCTTATAATGAATAATGCCCTTCCAATCCCACCACACACACAGCATCACCTTGTTACGAGTTAACCCGGGTTTCGCCACAGTCTGTGAAGCCTGACCGGCCTTTGACCACGACCTTTTTAGCACGTTCTTGTCGTACGTGATCCACTTTTCATCATCAGTTATCAGCTTCTTCAAAAATGGTTCGGTTTAATTACGTCGTAATAAAGAATCACAAATGAGTACACGGTTTATTAAGTTTCTTTCAGTGAGCTCGTGAGGTACCCAAATATCGAGCTTTTTTGTGTACCCAGTTTTTTTCAAATGCACCAAAACTGTTTTGTGGTCAATTCCCAGTTCTTCAGCTGCGTCGTAACTACTGATATGCCGATCTTGCTCCACTATTTCAAAAATGGTATCCATTTTATCCGTAATAGGGCGACCAGAGCGACGTGTATCTTTGACATCAAAATTTCCGGATTGAAAACGCTTAAACCAAATTTGTGCTACTCTCACAGACACTGCACTGGATCCATAAACATCGCAAATTTTTTTCGCGGCTTGAGTTGCATTTTTACCTTTGTTGTAGTAAAATTTTAAAATGTATCGAATTTCTTCATTAGATTCACTCATCTTGACAGTACGAAAACCAAATGAAAATCTCACATTTTCCTAATTTGAATTTGGAATTATGTTCTTTAAAAATTAAACTTTCAATGATACCAAAACCAGCCAGCTAAAAATAGTATAGCCAAAGAGATTTTATTTTAAGTTCATACATACTACACTTCTGGACACATCTATTGGCCCACCTTAGAGTTTAGGTTTCGATGGCCCCTACCGAAATATGATTGCTAGATTGAACAAAAACTGTTGATGCAGTTTTAAACCTGATACATTTTACCACCTTTTTCGATCGTATTGTTTTAAATTTGAATTCAGAATACCATACGACATGGAGCTACGCCTAACAAGTCGGATATGCGCCTTGTTAAAGGCAATTGATTTTTGAATAAAAAACATGTTTTATCAAATAAAGGTTTAATTTAATAACGCGTGTTGCCTCCATGGGCATCTACCACAGCTCTCATACGATTAGGCATAGAGTTTATCAACCGCTCTATGAAATTTTGAGGGATCATCTCCCATTCCTCTTCTATGGCAGTTTTCAACTCCTGCATCGTCTGGGCAAGTGGCTGACGAGCCCTAACACGTCTTTTTAGCTCGTTCCACATGTGCTCAATGGGATTCATGTCTGGGCTTCTGGCTGGCCAGTCCATAACTGTGATGATCACATCCCGAAGATATTCCCTGACGATGCCGGCCGCATGGGCTCTTGCATTATCATGCATAAAAAGGAAATTTGGGCCCACATAGTCCGCGTATGGTATCACGTGAGGTTCTAAGCACTCACGAATGTACCTTTCAGCATTTAATGTTGGCAGCCGTGGTCCTGTAACAACCTCAAGTTGAGTTTTGCCGCTCGCGGATATACCGCCCCAGACAGTCCATGAGCCACCGCCATAAGCAACCCTCTCTTCAAAGCAGCATTGTGCGAAACGCTCTCCCTTACGTCGGTAGACCTTCTTCCTTCCATCATTGCCATGTAACACAATTTTAGACTCATCAGAAAAGAGTCACGGCTCCAATCTTGCTGTGTCCAATTTACATGACTGCGTGCGAAATGAAGGCGCGCTGTTCGGTGGGCTCGCGTTAGTTTGGGGCCATTAGCTGGCTTGTGTGGTACCATATCGCGTTCTTTTAACCTTCTCCGAACAGTTCGAGCGCTCACAGATACTCCGTGGAAGTCGCGAAGTTGGTTTTGTATCTCAATGGAGGTAAGGTGACGATTTCTCAAGCTGGTCGTCACGATGAATCGATCCTGCCTTTCAGTTGTGACCCGAGATCGTGGCCTTCCTTGGCGACGAACAAAGCCGCCAGTCTCTAGGTACCTCCGATAAACATTTCGGACCGCAGATCGACTTAAATTAAGTTGAGCACTCACGTTTCTTTGGCTGTGTCCGGCCTGAATAAGTGCCACAGCTTGGGCGGCGACTTCAGGTGAAGTATCCATAGATTATTGATAGAACCTCACCTTAATGTTAAGAATAAGTAATGTTTGTTGCAAAACCAAAGATATCAATCACTTTTTCAAGAATTAAATCCAAGTAAACCAATAAAACCAAGTTTTCTTAGTATTCGATTGTTTGATATCAACAAACAGGCTCCAAATTGTCTTTTGTTTCTTTAAATTCTGTGTTCGAAATTCAAAAAAAGACTATGGAATGAAATTGTGAATGTGCCAGGTTCAAAACTGCATAAAAACTTTTTGCTCGACCTAATATAAAATTTTAGCTAGGACCAAACGAAACTGAAAATACAAGGTGGGCCAAAAGATGTGTCCAGAAGTGTATAATGCGAAAAGACTTTTTCCCCAACCTAATATGTTACTTTACATAACATACATAAAGTCGCGCCTTCTTCCCATAGGGGCAGGCAGAAACTACATAATTTATACTACTATGTTAATTTACTTACTTCACATGACGATCAGTGTCCCCTTGTTTGCAAGTTCATTCAAGTGCCCATTAGGTACGCACGATCCTCGATCACGTACAAAACAATATAGGCCACACACAAATACTTGCCCCAAGAGGGAATCAAACCTGCGAGCGCAACTCAGACATCGAACCGCGAATTTTATTTGTGTGCCGAGTTACCTATGCACTAAATAGCGACTTTAGCCCCATTTACACGATGCAATTTTCTTGCCTGTGGCATGCAATAAAATTGAAGGAACGCATTACTTACTTTTATTGTTGCTTCAACTTAGGGCCTACACACACGATACGTTGCGGGGGTGCGGCGGCGCGGCGCCGGAACGTTGTCGCTGCGGCATCCTACATACAAATATCCATGGTATGCCACACGGTGCGTTCCGGCGTCGCACCGCACGTACAGACGCTAGCACATCAAGCTACTAAGTACAATCTGTCAAATTTCTTTAATAGATTTTCATCTTTATCGCTAAAGCATTAGGTTCAAAATTGATGTGGAAAAATTGAGTTTCGGGTGGCTTGATGTGCTGTCGTCTGTACACCGGACTTGCAACCCGCGGACGAGGGGAGGGGGTACGCGTTGCGATGCGAAGCAACACCGCTCAGTTGTTTGTGCGGCAGAATAAAGGGAAGAAATCTTTGCGGTGCAGCGCCGCTGCGGCGTAACAATGCTTGAGCGCTGCAACACCCGTGTGACCGCCCCAGTGCGGCGAAATACTTGCGGTGCGGCACTGCAACGCATCGTGTGCATAGGCCCTTATAGTTAGTATACCACAGGCAATTAAATACAGTGTAAGCCGACGTACACATGGACGTGAAAATATTGCGGCGATTTTTTTTCGCGCACTGGATTTTCAACGCACTGCTTAGCGCCGAGAGTTGAAAATCCAACAGTGTATTTTTTCGACGCGCTAGAATGCTCTCTGTTGTTGCTCAATGCTCGGCTCAACACCAAGAGTTGAAAATCCAGTGCGCGATAAAATCCCGCTGCGATATTTTTACGTCCGTGCGAACGCCGGCTAAATCAGACTTAAATCTAGGAGCAATCAGAATTAACATCCATGAGAGTGGTGATGCCAAACAAAAGGTGTCGCTTATGTCGTTGAGCCTCATTTCCTCATGTAACCTTTCTTGCAAGATGCACCAACCTCAACCGCCACTACTTCCGCTAAGCAGTCCATCCAGTTATGTTTTTAATAGGTAGGGTCATGTGTTCACCAATGAAACACTAAAAATTCAAAGTCTCATACACCTTTTGTTTTTACAGATAGAAGTCCAATTTTTTACAGTCATATAGGAAATTTTATTGGGTATCGGTTGGCATTTATAGTTTTTTAAATTAATGTGTAATTAATCAGCAAACAATTAAAAACCAAAAATGGGAAATGTTTCATTGTGTCCACAGTGGTGTACACAATGAAACACGACAAATTCAACAATTAAACATAATAGTTAATAGTGTCTGTCTCATATATGTGTAATATTTAGGGAGTAGGCGAATGACAAAAAATGCTTGAGTTCATTCAAAAAAGGTTTTATTCTTAATCATAAGTAGCGCAGTATAAAAAGGTGCATTGCACTCTTGTGCAGCTTTTCTCAAGCTCTTTCCTTGTCTGTGCATTAGAATAGCTCGAAGCATAGTTTCCACAAAATGATCGCCTTTCTTTCTTTTTAGAATTTTAGTACGCGCCATCCTAAAAGAAAAACAAATTATCTTATGAAATGTTACGATTAATTTCTAGTTACAAAAATTATTAATTTCCATGGAAAATACATGAATCATGAACACAACGAAAGTGTTTCATTGTGTCCATTGTGCATCTGTTTCATCGTTGACTACCTAAGGTTTAATTTATTAACCTTGAAAAAAATCCACTAAATTGTAACATTTTAACATAATATCTATTCCACGTTAATCTAAGAAATATGCCAGGATTATGCCAGGTCGAGGAACAACGGACGCCACTTTTGCACTCCGCCAATTGTGCGAGAAGTACAGACGTGCACACAAGAACTTGCACATGGTGTTCATTGATCTGGAGAAAGCGTATGATAGGGTACCTCGGGATGTGTTGTGGTGGGCCTTGAAAGAGAAAGGTTTGCCCGGGAAGTATGTAGAGTTAATTCGTGCTATGTACAGTCAATCTCGTACCTACGTCCGGTCGGCTGCTGGGAATACCAACGAGTTCAATGTGCCAGTTGGCTTGCACCAAGGGTCGGCTTTAAGTCCTCTTCCTGTTGATTATGGATGCTCTGACGTCGAATCTACAGGAAGAGGCACTCTGGTGCATGCTGTTTGCCGATGACATTGTTCTTGTTGGTGAAGATTTACCTGAGATTCGGAGCAGATTGGAGAAATGGCAACAGAAACTGGAGAATGTTGGCTTGAAAATCAGCAGAACCAAAACTGAATATATGTTCTGCGATTTCGGCGGTATCTCCAGTTCTGGAGGCATAGCGCTTGATGGCGCGCTTCTCCCAGTCTGCTCCGACTTTCGGTATCTCGGTTCACTCGTGCAAAGCGATGGCGAAGTAGATCGGACGGTTAAGCATAGGATTAACACTGGATGGATGAAATGGCGGCAGGTCACGGGGACAATCTGCGACTCCCGCATTCCCCTTAAACTTAAGGGGAAGATATATAAAACAATGGTTAGACCTGCTGTCTTGTATGGATCAGAATGTTGGGCCACAAAAGGGATAAATGAAAAGCAGTTGCATGCAGCTGAGATGAGAATGCTAAGAGGGATGTGTGGTGTTACACGAATGGATAGAATAAGAAATGAGTACATAAGAGGAAGTCTAAAAGTGGCACCGGTGACTGAAAAGTTGTGCGGAAATCGGCTGTCATGGTATGGGCATGTGATGCGGAGGAGTGAAGAAAATGTCGTGAGGAAAGTTTTGAGTATGAATGTCGATGGCTATAAGAGTAGGGGAAGACCAAAGAAACGATGGATGGATTGTGTGAAAGATGGCATGGCTAGAAAGGGGGTGACTACCGAGATGACGAATAATAGAGAAGTATGGAAAAAAAGGGACATGTTGCGCCGACCCCAAATAGATTGGGATAAGGGCAGGAGAATGATGTTAATCTAAGAAATATGTTTAATGCTAGGTAATCATAAAAAATATGACAATTTCTACCATAATTTAAAAAAAAAATCTAAAAAGAATGCTGAAAATACCTACTTACATTTTTGTGGAAAAAATTAAAAATGCTCCGCAAACAGTCTTCTCTTACGCGGCGCCGATGCAAACTGGGATAGGCCGGGGGGTTCACGAGAGTGTCCTTACGCGATATAATGCACGATCTGGCAATGCAGCAGTTTAGAAATATCTCAGTGTTTTATTGTGTACCATTGTTTCATTGTTAGACATCTGACCCTACCTAATTTAAAAAATGCACTTGTTGTATTGTATGGTGACTTCAATTTTTTTTTATTTAGTGCCCTGCTCACGATCCTCTCTTCTTTCTTTGTAAAATTATACAGTCCCACTCAGAGATATATAAATCGATGGTTGGTCCCACAATGACGTATGACAAAACGGTGACGGCGGCGGGCGGTGCTGTCCTGTCTGAGGTCTATACAAATCTAAATGTACTCTGTGGCGCAGTCGATAAACAAAATAAATATACACTCCCACCAACTTATCTGTGAAATGGCGAAAATTGGAACTACGGCCGTCATGTTGAAATGTCTTCGATTGTGCCGACGCATGTCATTCGATTGTGTCGACTGTCGACGCATCGACGGTGCCGTCCTCTTTCAGTTCACAGATAAGTTGGTAGGACTGTACAATACTGTCACTTTTCATAGTCAATTTCACTTTCAGCACAGAATAAATATAATAGTACACACGGCTACACATCAAGCCATAAATTTCTTGTTTACACGGACCTCTCATTGTAAGAAAATCCTATACAATGCGAGATCAGCTTATATTGGAAATGTATAGCTTTACCTGTAGCCGTGCGTACTAAACGCTTTCAGCCACACGGTCGACCCGGTCCTTTATAGAAACCTATGGAGAGAACATACCTATGAAATACGTGTGTATACCTATATTGTCCTACTCTAAGTCCCGGTCAGTTAAGTTTGTGGCACCTATAATGATATAAAACTACCATAAAACAAAGTGAATCATTACGAGAGCCGGTTCTCATTGATAGCTATTACTACAATACTAATAATAGTTCATACGGGCTGGTATCCGCAACTCCACGTCAATGCGCGTATTTTTCGTACGAGTGGGAAAATGGATTATTTGATCCACCCCAGCTCTTCAAAGAAGGCCAACAACGCTTTGATGTTACTGACAACCGTACGTAGGGTACCTACCGGGGCTACCGAAGTACTTTGTACTTTTTTACTACTATACCAAGATCAATCCCTATTACCCACCTCATAACACATTCGTTACGCTCTCCACCCCGAATGAATAATTTATGCCCATACTAGATGAAAAAAAATGCTTTGCACGGTTTACCAATTATTAAAATCAGTATTTTTTATACAGAGTGTTTGGAAGCTGGGTGCAAAAGCCATAAGGGGTGATAGTCGACTTCATTTAGAGCATTTTGTGCCCTGCATGTCATAAAAGTACCTACGTTTTTTTATTGTTAACTGCAAACTTTTAGTTTTTTTTTAGATAAGTAACCCTATTTCTGTATTTTCTTTAAAAGTTTTCTGCGACCTCAAGAGTCCAGATCTTAAGTACCAACTTTAACTGGGGCACTGTTTGGCAATTAACTATAAGAAATTGGGTTATTAAAAAAAAAAACAAACTAAAAAAAGCAGTTAAAAATAAAATAAAAAACCTACTTCGTCTAAGACATGAATGGAAAATGCTCTAAAATTCTAAATGGTGTCAACTATCACCCCCTTAAAGCTCTGCACCCAGCAAAAAGGACTCCGCGCCACGCGTATCGAAAGTGAAGCGCCGGCCGTACCGATCTGAGTGCGTGATTTGACAAAGACGCCGTCGGCGCCGTGTCACTAATGGAGGCCGGTCTGTATACTATGATGTAAATGTGTGCGTGAGGCGTGTTTGTACAAACCAGGTACAAACGGTCCCGGCATACTTACTGTGCTTCACTTTCGATATGCACGTTTTTCGTAAAATACTTTGTACCTACTATGTGCGTTAATTGTAAGTACCTAATCATAAAAAAGTAGGTAGTGTATAATAAGACAGTTGTATGATAATGAGAGAGGTTGTAGATAACCCGTAGTTATACAAATTTAAATGAGCTTAGTTTACAAAACAACGTGTAATTACGATAATTGTAACTAAACAAAGAGATAACTTTTGCATTAAACGTCCAAATGTCATCAATGTTATAATTTTTATTACCTCACTAACGTAGGTACTTATTACATATTATAAGAATAGGTAGGTAAAACCACAGTATAATTGTCGGCCGAAACTACGCGCTTCGAAATCTCAAAGTCCTGACTGACTCACTGACTGATTGATATAATAGGTCTTTACCTATGAAATTGCCGTTTTGTATGAAAAAATTTAAACGAATTTTTTTCATGCATTTTTTATTTGTATTAATCGAAGTAATCACCCATGCAATTAAAGCATCTTTGCCAACGCAGTGGCAGTTTATTGATGCCCTTCTTAAAGAAATCAGCTGGACGGGAGGCAACAAATTCTTCAAAGGCATTTTGTACTGCCTCTCGGGTATTGAATTTTTTTCCCGCCAAGAACTTATCCAAATTCTGGAAAAAGTAGTAGTCTGTAGGCGCAAGGTCTGGTGAGTAGGGCGGATGACGGAGAGCTTCCAACCCCAGTTCTTGCAACTTGGAGACCGTCTGCTGTGCAGTATGAGGTCGCGCGTTGTCGTGCAGGAGCAGCGGAGACGAGCGATTGACCAATGCTGGTTGGAGATGTGCCAGCTTCTCCATCATTGTGTTCAGTTCTTCACAGTACACATCTGAAGTAATGCTCACCCCGTTTGGTAAGAAGCTGTGATGAATCACACCGGCGCTAAACCACCAAACAGTGACCATCACTTTTCTAGGGGTAAGTTTTCGTTTATGGCATTGTTTAGGTGCTGAACCAGGATCCAACCAACTTGCTGAGCGCTTGCGGTTATCAAACAGAATCCATTTTTCATCGCAGGTAACAATGCGGTTCAAAATTCCTTCATTTTTGTGTGTCTGTTGAGCAGTGCAAGGCGCGTCTCGACGCGTACTTCGCGCTGGCGATCATTGAGTTCGTGGGGCACCCATTTGTCAAGCTTTTTTACCTTGCCAATTTGACGCAAATGGACCAATATTGTTTTGACGCTAACGTCGAAAGCTGCTGCTAATTCAGCCGTAGATTGTGTATCATCAGCTTCCACAATCGCCTTTAATTCGTCATTGTCGACCAGTCTTCGGACGACCGCAAGGTTTATTTTTCTGGTCGAAATTTCCAGAACGGAAGCGAGCAAACCAATAACAAGTGGTGCGTTGGTTTGTAGTGTTAGCTCCGTAAACGTCGTTGATGTTGCGTGCCGCTTGTGCCGCGTTGCTGCCACGACGGTACTCATATTCCATAATTACTCGAATTTTTAACGTATCCATGATGACGAAAAAGATTGAAATGCGATGAAAATGTACCACTAATCAATAAACAAATGACTACTTTTGGAAAAAAAAATCCATGTTTTTAAAATAAAATTAATTTGAAATTAGAATTCTTAGCCAAACAAAAATTATTTTGATTTGAAATGGCCAGTACTGCGGAACGGCAATTTCATAGGTAAAGACCTAATATGTCATGCCGTTTAGAGATACAGCAATTTGCTCAACGTTACCCCAGCGGCATCTTGAATAACTCCGAAACCTCAAGACGCACAAATTATATTTTTTGGGCACAATTAGGCACAAATTATATCTTTCTAAGTAGCTAGTTTGTATTCAGCTACGACCACTGGTAAAAAAACATGCCGCTGCAGTAACGTTACTACAACGGAATCTGTTTTTCGTGAATATCTTTGGATCGGCTGGACGCACAAATTATAAATTTCGGGCACAATTACACGAGATGAGGCACTAATTTCTGTCAAACCGAAATCCTGAAAAGCGACAACATTCCGCTGGCGTAACGCACACCTAAGGGGGGATTGGGGTGTCAAAGTTTTTGTGCCGAGAGGTGGGTGAGAGTTGGTTAGAGAGGGAGGGGGAGGGGGGGGGGGGGGGACGAGCGCCTTTACACCTTAAAGTTGCTTTTTGTTGTAGCACTGATTTATTGAAGAAACCCTGCCCGACATTAATGACCGGAAAATTGAGTCGGAACTGCACAAAAAACAGGAAACTCCAGCCGAGCGTCCGAGCTGACACAAACTTTTTTTTGTTTGTTGAACGCGCTAATCTCTGGAACCCGTCTGATTTGAATAAATATTTTTGCATTTGATAGCCTATAGGCATAAGAAAGGCTATAGGCATTTAAGGCATTAATTATTTTTATCACGCTAGGACCTTTAGGTGCTAATCAATAATATCATTGGTGCTGATCAAAAAGAACGCTAAGCGAAAAACAAGTATTAGCGCGGCCAGGCCATGCGACGCGAAGGGGCGAGTCAAGGAACAAGAAATTTCTAAGAAACTATCTATATATAATTATATCCATACAAATACATACAAATAAATTACATTTGAAGTGTCTGTTTGTAATGTCAAAATAACAGCTTTTTACTAATAAATGAAAGTATAAGGGCCTGTTTCACCACCTACAGTTAAGTTCCTATTACCTTTACTAGGCAGATAATTTGATACAAATTCTGTTCCATTTTTGAATTTATTCGGTAAGTAGTATCTATTCGGATATTGTGAAATATTTATAGTACAAAACAACAATTTTCAAATTTTTTGTCTGTCTGTCTGTTTGTTCCGGCTAATCTCCGAAACGGCTGAACCGATTTTGACGGCATATTCACTGGCAGATAGCTGATGTTATAAGGAGTAACTTAGGCTACTTTTATTTTAGAAAAATTATTTGGGTTCCGCGCAATAACATTAAAACCCAGGAAATCCGACATCAACGCGGGCAAATGCGTCTCAGTATATACCAGTACGCACGAGTGTGCGGCAGTTACGCACGGACGGACGCTTATTTATCTACCGAACGGCCGTACGCAGGTAATTAATTCAATGTCACTGTCCAGATAAACTACTGTAGCTTTATTATTCTGTGGCTTAACATAGTAATGTTCCTGTGTTGGCGTAGTTGGTTTCATATATGGTTTGAACCAACAGTAAGATAATGAGTCAACTGCAAAGCTAGGTTTTAAATAAATAAAACAACTTGATAACTACACAAAAATGTATTTTAGTCAATCTGATGGTCGCAATAACATTGAACTCGTCGTCGTATACATGTGTGTCCGCGCCGCCGCGCCCGACTTGCGGTACTAACATTATAATCATTATAATAAATAATTTATCGTGAACGAGTAAGAAAGATGCGATCCGTGGCGGCACGTGAATTACAATGTTCCACAGCGTTAAAACATCAATTAAATTTTCGTTTTTTATCTCGTATACTGTTTCAGATATTTTGTTTTAGAACACATTAACTTAATTCTAGCAATATTTTTTTCATATCCAAACTATCACTAAGTGGAACTAATTTTAAGTTACAATCGTAAAGATCTTGTTATGCTTCGATGAAAATGTACGACGAAATAAAATAACATTCAACTTATGTCTAACAAGTAAAATAAAATTGTGCTACCAACATTTTAGCACCACGATAAGTAAAACATTTTGTTCTGATATTCACAACTCCTGGTTTACCGTGTCACCAAAGCAGAGTTTAGTTTCTACAGGCCAAGACAGAAGTCGTCTTTAGCGGTTCATCAGTTCACTTAACACCTATGGGCCTTATAAGGTCAGCCCTGTATTGACAAAACAATATTTATAAATGATTAAAATTGACTGGTATTTTAAAACGACTCCACTTTTAGATCAGTTGGGCCAAGATGCGTGTGCGCGATACTAACACAACCATTGCTAATAAAATATTAAAATTGCACAAAAGTCTATGCGTCCACGCATATAAATAAACTTTGAATCTACACTACTTATCGACATTTTGTTTAAATAAATATAATTTTAAAGCTCGTTCAATAAATATTTCGGCAACAATAAATTGTATATAAAAATATGATAATATTTGATTGCGTATACATAAGTTTAAGTGCAGTTATCGTGCTCTTATGCTAATTATTATTATAACACTATCTGTTCTATGGGCCAAAGTTCCGCATGATCACCTCAAAGGCGATAATCGCATGCACGGCTCACGACTCGATCGCACAATGTTCGTTTGTCACTAGCTGCGCTCTCACAGGAATATTTTTTTTAAGTCAGCATGCTTAAGTTTTGACCATAGTTCATAGACGTAATAATATTATAATAATTATAAAACGTTTGTATATATTATTATTGTTGGAGCAGAATGAGCGAAAGAAGACGATCCTGTTTTTACTTCTACGGATTATAGCGTATACATAATATCGTATGCAATAGTTTTATGTATCGTATGTTTTTATTAGGGTTCCGTACTTAAGTGGTAAACAGGAACACTTATGGTGTGACTCAGTCCGTCTGTCTGTCTGTCACAGCGGGATATCTCAAGAACTACTAATGCTATCAACTTGAAATTTGTAACTGTTTTATATGACGTTTACCCAACTATTTTGCAAATAAGAAAGAAATAAAAAATATACATGTTTTTTTTGCAACAGGGACTGAAAGGGCGTCTTAAAACATCGAAGTGGAGCTACTATTACATGTGGGGTATCATAAATGAAAGAGCGCTGTTTGCACATTCTCAAACATTTTTTTTCTTTTTTGTAGGCAGCATAGTTTTCGACTGTTGATGAAAAATGTTAAAAAAAAATGTGATAGAATTTTCAGTATAAATTACAGGAAAAATAAAACGATGTCTCTAAATACCACAGTTTTTCAGAAATCATCAACAAAAATTACATATAAATGATGGTACGGAACCCCTCCGTGCGCGAGTCCGACTCGCTCTTGACCGGTTTTTTTTTATCTCTTTGATTCTTACAATAAAAATGTTCTTAATTTTTTTAAGTTAATCGTCAACATCATTTATTATTTCGTGTTCTATTTGGACTTATTCCACTGTCGATAAATAATATAAATTTAAAGTAGTACATAACACGGACGCACTCCATACAGGACACTAGTCAGCACAAAATATCTGAATACTTACAATTAATAATATTACACTAATTTCATCTTACATCTATCGTATAATTATAACCACCGTAGAGTAAAAGATTATTAGAACGAATAGAAACTCGAGATCCCCGCCATATCGATGTGATGATTTACTTTTGTATATAAATTACTAATACTGTCCAAATAATTACTTTTCGAAAAAAAAAAAAAATAAACAAAAAAGATTTAAAACAACGCCACTGGTTAAAACAATAATACTATAAAATAGTTGCCGTTGAAAATTCATTCATAATAAAATGACTAAGTATAAATAATATAATAATAAAAATAAACTTGTATAATATAAATTGTTTAAACAAATACTGGGTGCCAGTCGTATAGAGTTCGTAATACAAATAAAAATACGTTTCATTACATTTCCTTCCAAAAATATCGCTAATAATATGTAGTCTAAGGTATATTGTGTAGTATACAATGTCCTATGTCCTAAGGCTAGGCGTCTGCCGGCGTCAGCCGGTGTCGCGCCGACGTAAGCAACCGGTCGTAAGTAGTAGTACCTGACATACTTAACATACTAATAGTAAATGTAAATGGCAATTCTGTGGAAGCTGCACAATTATGTGTCATACCCGTAACCTGAAACAATACAGTTTGACGTTAGTTATCTTGAGAGGTTCGACAGGTTCTGTGTGACAAGAACATGACATGACATGACAGCCAAACCACACGTAAAGAAAACTAGATAAAGGACAGTCCGAAAATGGTTTTTTATTATTCAATCATTCTAACATGGATAAGTTAAATATATTTGGATAGACATCCCAAAAACTAGTGGTTCATTAATTTTTAAAGGTCTCCAATTTTGAGAAAAAATAATTTTTAATCTTAATAAACCGTGAGGACCAGATAGGGCGGATAGAGCCTGCGGGCGGCGAAACTGGGCCTGTATCGTCGCTCGGACAGTCAGGCCCAAAGAAGTGGCACGCAGTGTTCCATGCGCGCCTTTTGTTAGTTCCAATTTTGAGCACGCGCCAAAAGAACCTTGTAGCGTTATAAATATGTTTAGCTAAACGCATTTAGTGATTTATGATAGTGGGCCTTACTAACACAAAAAGCTAACACAAATATTTACCTGAGGTACGGGCTCGCCTGCGCGCCTACGGCGACAAATCCTGATGCATGGGGTCGTAGCCCATAGAGCCGTCATAGCTGGGCTGCGGCTGGTCGTAGCCGGGTGCCGGCAGCGAGTAGCCCATGGAGTCCTGCGTGGGCGCCGGCGACATCATGGGCGTGGCGGTGCCCGACGCGGCGCCCATCGAGTACGGCGAAGCGCCTGCGGCTGCGCACGGGCATCTCTCATGTATACGTGTAAGACTAGCGGGTGGGGGGTAGTGCAGTGTGTGGGGATCTTTCAACCGGACTTAAGTGTAGAAACTGGGGAATCATTTTAATGTATACGGGTAGTTTTTTTTTTTACATAAGGCCTTAATATGGATCGTTTAAAAGGGACCATGACGAATTTGATATGACTGCCACCAATCATATAATGGATATTTAATTTAAAACATGCCTTTTTCAAAACTTGAGAACGTACGAAAATGAATGGTATTAAATCGTTTCTTAACAAACAACACAATGTTAGTTGATGAAAGATGCCCACAACACAATGAACTGATAGAGATCATTCAATCGAATAGAGATATCGTTATTTGACAGCGCTGTGCGCTTGTATAACAAAGGTACGCGGTGTGTAAGGCTACGCACGCACTGAGAGGCTTACTACGCGTCTAGAGCCTAATGTGGCACTTGGCTATTCAGAATAAGGGTCAGTTTTCAGCAAACGGAAAAATCCTCGCAGATGCTCGAGCACTTTTGAAATTTTGCTGAATGTAGTAACAGTATCAATATTGACTATAAGTTTAAAATTCGACTCAGACATCAAGCGTGATGTCTGAGTCGAATTTTATACATTCAGTGTTATTTATGAAGTGCTTGAGCATCCGTGAGGAATTTTTCCATTTAGTGGTAACGGACCCAAAAGAATACTAGAATTATTACAACAAAAAAACAATTTAATTCGCGACTAGCATGTAAATCATTTGTTGCACGAACAGCCAAAGGTGACATCAGGTTAAACACGCTAAAGCCCTTGTCACACTTTCGTTCGTCATTCGTATAGATAACTGCACGTCAATTGCAACATTTTGAACTTAAAAAAGTAATTTTGTAGTAGTAAGACAGATAAGATAGCTTTTATTTACTGTACACCTTAATACGTCAAATTAAGTTAGTTAGGGAAACTCCGCAGACATGATGAGTACCTATCGACATCTAAACACGGAAAAATAAACATTAAAAAGATTTGATAATATTATTTTGGGGTTAAGGACCGCTGCGCTGGTAGTGTTGTTACTTGAATGTGAGTTGACAAAATCTGTTTTATCTTGCTGTGATATATCGATACCCATCACGTCTGTGAAATTTACACAAAATGATATTTTATGTCGCTACACAACCAGCGGCGGCGGTTGATGACCCCAAAAAAAAACATCAAATTAATTTATTTTTTATTTTATCATGATTAGATATCGATATCCATTACATCTGCGGAGTTTACATAAAGAAAATATATTTTAAGTCACTACATTACCAGCGGCGGCGGTTGATGACCCCAAAAAAAAACATCAAATTAATTTATTTTTTATTTTTATCATGATTAGATATCGATATCCATCACGTCTGTGAAGTTTACACAAAACGATATTTTAAGTCGCTACACTACCAGCAGCGGCGGTTGATGACCCCAAAAAAAAACATCAAATTAATTTATTTTTTATTTTATCATGATTAGATATCGATATCCATCACGTCTGCGGAGTTTACACAAAATAAATGATATTTTAAGTCGCTACACTACCAGCGGCGGCGGTTGATGACCCCAAAAAAAAACATCAAATTAATTTATTTTTTATTTTATCATGATTAGATATCGATATCCATCACGTCTGCGGAGTTTACACAAAATAAATGATATTTTAAGTCGCTACACTACCAGCGGCGGCGGTAGATGACCCCAAAAAAAAACATCAAATTAATTTATTTTTTATTTTATCATGATTAGATATCGATATCCATCACGTCTGCGGAGTTTACACAAAATAAATGATATTTCCAGCAGCGGCGGTAGATGACCCCAAAAAAAAACATCAAATTAATTTATTTTTTATTTTTATCATGATTAGATATCGATATCCATCACGTCTGTGAAGTTTACACAAAACGATATTTTAAGTCGCTACACTACCAGCGGCGGCGGTTGATGACCCCAAAAAAAAACATCAAATTAATTTATTTTTTATTTTATATTGTTTAGATATCGATATCCATTACATCTGCGGAGTTTACACAAAGAAAATATATTTTAAGTCACTACACTACCAGCGGCGGCGGTTGATGACCCCAAAAAAAAACATCAAATTAATTTATTTTTTATTTTATATTGTTTAGATATCGATATCCATTACATCTGCGGAGTTTACACAAAGAAAATATATTTTAAGTCACTACACTACCAGCGGCGGCGGTTGATGACCCCAAAAAAAACATCATCAAATTAATTTATTTTTTATTTTATCATGTTTAGATATCGATATCCATTACATCTGCGGAGTTTACACAAAGAAAATATATTTTAAGTCACTACACTACCAGCGGCGGCGGTTGATGACCCCAAAAAAAAAACATCATCAAATTAATTTATTTTTTATTTTATCTTGTATAGATATCGATATCCATCACATCTGCGGAGTTTACACAAAGAAAATATATTTTAAGTCACTACACTACCAGCGGCGGCGGTTGATGACCCCAAAAAAAAAACATCATCAAATTAATTTATTTTTTATTTTATCTTGTATAGATATATCGATATCCATCACATCTGCGGAGTTTACACAAAGAAAATATATTTTAAGTCACTACACTACCAGCGGCGGCGGTTGATGACCCCAAAAAAAAAACATCATCAAATTAATTTATTTTTTATTTTATCTTGTATAGATATCGATATCCATCACATCTGCGGAGTTTACACAAAGAAAATATATTTTAAGTCACTACACTACCAGCGGCGGCGGTTGATGACCCCAAAAAAAACATCATCAAATTAATTTATTTTTTATTTTATCATGTTTAGATATCGATACCCATCACGTCTGCGGAGTTTCGCTAGCTAAATTAATTTGTCCCTGTATATTACAATTTTATTGAACTTTGCAGTTACATAGGGTGTTACGGACGGTCTTTTCGGTTCTCTTACAGACAACCTTTGGATGTCAATTTTTGTTTTTCATAATTAAAGTTTTACTACTGAAGTGCAGTTCCCTGTACGTGTCAAACGCGTATGTAACAAGGACCCCAGTGAGCCATCAATCAGTGCGAATTAGCCTAGTTCTAGTTAGTGTCTATAGTTTACTGTAATATGCCGAAGCTCTTGCAGGCGGTGAGCTAGCATCACGCCCCGCGCCAACCCAAGGCAGGTCTGTGTGCGGAAACGTATCTCTATGTAACGCACTGGCTTTCACCCAATTTTATAGAACTATAGATATATGCGGGATGATAGGGTAACATGTGGTATGATTTTTGTTAGGTTGGGAATAGAAAACTTTAGTATTGGAAGGTACATTCATGGGAATTAGAAGAGGTCTTTAAAATTCATACATATTTTTGCTGTTTGCATTTTGTAGTAATAACAAATTACTTAATTTTAGCATAATCAGCCTATAATGTTCCCACTGCTGGGACACAGGCCTCCTCTCTGTGAGAGGGAGTGGGCTGTAATCCACCACACGGGACCCAGTGCGGGTTGGTAGACGACACATCTTCGAATTTTTGGTTCTAAGACATGCCGGTTTCCTTTACTGTTTTGAGAGCAATGGTGATGAAATTTAATACAAAAAGTAAAGTGCCTGCCTGGATTCGAACTCACGACCAAATGGCAGTCAAGGCCGAAACCACTAGGCCACCACTTCTCTCTTCATTTTAACTATGATGATAATGATTCAAAATTATATTATAGTTTTCCTCTCAATGATAACACAACTCAGTTGTCTCTTACGTTTTGACTTTGAGAGATACAGAAAACAATATGCTATTGTCATTTAGAATTGCTGAAATAATTGCGCTCTTATGGTCGTTAGTGTGCAAGTAATAATAAAAATAATAGACAAGTACTGGTGTTATGCGAGATAGGTTTCGAAACAGAATAGAAACACCATTTGACAATAATGATTTGTCTTATAGGAAGCCACTTGGAACAGTATACATACCGGCAGCCTTCTTGGCGGCATACAAGTTGGCCTCTTCTTGAGCTTTGCCAATGTTCTTCTTGTAGCGAATGCGCTTGTTGCCGAACCAATTGGACACCTAATGAGAAAATGTTGCTGTGACATTATTTAGCAAATAATAACTTGAGACATAAGTAAGATAGCAGTTTAGTTTCGTGGTTGTAATGTTCGGTAAAACACCTCATTAAGGCGAAAGCGCCAGGGTAGCCCGCCAAATTAAAATTTTCTTAAGTTTTTTGCAATTTGCAAGTCAGTATTAGGTTGTATGTTGATCTAAATATGATTCGCGGCCGTATCAAATATTTATTTATTACCCTCTTGAATGACTATTTCATGAAATCATGGGATTTGACGCCAATTCTAACTTATGGAGTTGTATTGCTAATTCTATTGATTATAATTCTGTAAAGCCATATTAGTTACGGCCGCGAATCATATTTTAATCAACATACAACCTTACAAATAACCCCAATAATACCCGCAAACTGCAAAAATCGTAAGGAAATTTAAATTTCGCGGGCTACCTTAGCGCATCACCCTTATCGGGGAAAATTACTTGCTGGATACAAAACGCGGCGAAGAACTTCATTGACCCAAAGCCAAAGCAATATCAACTTCTTCAGGACAACTCATGTCTCGTTCGATCGATAATTTATTATTAAGGATTTTTCATTGATTTGGTTAGTTTTCGAATCAAAGTGTTCTTTACAAGTACTAGCGAGCTATACAAAACAGTAATCCTCAACAAAACTACAGTTGCCTTTCATTGTTACACCTAAATACACGAACTGACATAAAGATTTACTGTGGTATTGTTAAGTTGAAACTTTGTTTAATAAGATTAATGTTCCTATTTCAAGTTGGAGTTAAAAATTACCTAACTGTCCCGGTTTCCAGACAATAGGGCTGTCACGCGTGTTGAGTCGGCAGCTAGCCGTGTCGTGTAACTATAGGGTTGCCATGCCAATTCTATTTGAATTTACTTGATAGGTATGTAATTGTAGTCTGTTTTATTAGCACAAAACCGTCTTCTTTGGTGAATTAATTTTATATAGGCTTTAAAATCTGTTGACACAAAAGCCTGTGGACACAAAAGCCGACAAAACATACCTTCAGTTTGAACTCATTTGATTGTCTTTGATTTCAAATGGAGTCGTCATAGAGGTGCGACTATTTTTGTACTTGTTTATAATTTCGTATCCAGACTTGGCAACCCTGCAGTACCTGCGATACAGTAATGCCACAGTTCCTGGCGAGCTCCTCCTTCGCGTCCTCACTGGGGTAGGGGTTCGCGAGGTGCGAATAGAAGTACTCATTCAACAGCGCCAGCGCTTGCTTCGTGAAGTTGCGTCGCTTTCTCCGCGAGTCGAGGAAACTGAAAGTGGAAGTGACGTCACGGTACCTGAGACACGGTAATGCCGCACTTCCGGGCCAGCTCCTCTTTCGCCTCCTCGCTGGGGTAAGGGTTGGACAGGTGCGAGTAGAAATATTCGTTGAGGATCTCCGACGCTTGCTTGCTGAAGTTGCGGCGTTTGCGACGCGCGTCCAGGAAACTGCAAGCGGGAATTCCCAGGTTTTTGTTGTTTTAGAGGCCAAAGTTGAGCTGGTTAGAGCGACATGTTTTGCTGGACATTTTGTTACTTTATTATTTGGAAGTGTTTTTTTTTTATGTAATGTATTTAAGGCTATAGGTTAGTACATAGAAAGTAGCAGTAAGATTACACAGCAATAAGCAAACAGAGTGCTTACTTCGTAAGAAATGTATTAGTGGCCAACTGTGACTGAGTAGAGGAGCTTGTGGCTAAGTAATAACAGCCGCACCGGTCGATCCATCAGGTTAAGCTACGCTTGCCGGAGTCGGTCCGTGGGCGGGTGACCATATTTACCTACCGAGACTCCTCCGTGCCTCGGAAAGCACGTTAAGCCGTTGGTCCCGGCTGTCATTCGTGGATCTTTGACAGTCGTTACGGGTCGTCAGAAGCCCGAAAGTCTGACAACCAGTCTTACCAAGGGGTATTGTATTACCCAGTTAATGGGTTGTGGAGGTCAGATAAGCAGTCGCTCCATTTAAATACTGGTATTCAGCTGCATCCGGTTAGACTCCCAACATAGTTGGGAAAAGGCTAGGCAGATTGATTGTGACTGAGTAGATGAAGATGATGTATTGTCTTGATATCTTCTGATTGCACTTGATTGCTTTACCTATGACTTGGTGAACATATTCTATTCTAAAGTTTACAATACAATAGCTACATGGTATAGCAACTGACCGTGAGCGCAATATCATGACGGCCTCACATGTGGACTGCTTCAGCTGCATCTGGATGGAGCTGAACTTCTTGTGGATGATCTGCACCATGCGCTCGATTTCCTGTTAGCATATACAGAACTTATGTTTGCTGCCACTTTAAATTGTGGCAATCATTTTTATGGGCTGGTCAGTTAAGTGATACTGAAATTGTTTGTTGTATACAGCACAGAAAGGCACTACAATTTTCACAGATTTTAACAGTAGATGTAGCTTGGTTGTCTCGTTACGTTTTCTGACGTCCAAATTGAAAAAAGCAGGGGTTAGTTATAATATCGAGTAACGTGCGAGCTTCCAAATGATTACATAAAAGTTAAATGGAAAATTTCAAGTTAAAACAGCTTCACTTTGACATATCTCAGGACCCTGGGGCCCAGACCTTTGGAAGGCGTACGAGAGGCCGAAGCCCCTCGCCCCCATAGACAATTTTAAATGACGAGGAGGCAGCAGCCCACGATTATCCCTGTTTGTACTATGCAAGTGCACCCAAGGGCAACCCCCGGTTGGTGCAGGACTATTGCAAAACATGGAATCAAAACATTTTGGGCTATCGGCAGCTTTACTATTATTATTTCAATTGTTCTAGAGGAGCTCGAGGATTGTGAGGAGCTCGTGGCTAAGGAGGAGCTCGTGGCTAAGTAATAACAGCCGCACGGGTCGATCCATCAGGTTAAGCTACGCTTGCCGGGGTTGGTCCGTGGATGGGTGACCATCTTTACATACCGAGACTCCTCCGTGCCTCGGAAAGCACGTTAAGCCGTTGGTCCCGGCTGTCATTCGTGGATCTTTGACAGTCGTTACGGCTCGTCAGAAGCCCGAAAGTCTGACAACCAGTCTTACCAAGGAGTATCGTATTACCCAGTTAATGGGTTGTGGAGGTCAGATAGGCAGTCGCTCCATGTAAAATACTGGTATTCAGCTGCATCCGGTTAGACTGGAAGCCGACCCCAACATAGTTGGGAAAAGGCTAGGCGGATTGATTTCAATTGTTCTAGAGTAAACGAGAATTAACTTTAGTCTACATTAAATTCACGCACGCGACGCATAAATGCAAAATTTTTATTTATTTTTATCTTGTCTCTAAATTAAATAATGAACTTACCTTAGGAGTAATAGGTCTGGTGCGGCTCTGCTCACGGAGCAAGTTCATGACGTGGGTTGTGAACTCGTTGCAGGCGTTCTCATACTTGTCCAGCTCCTGGTGGTAGATCTGGCGGATCTGCGCCAGCTTCGCCCGGTAGTCCGAGTGCTCGATCGCGTTATCTGTTTAGAGAACACAGTATTATAATTCTGCTGCAAGTAAAAGGGGTGCATGTAAGGAAACGGAACGGGGAAAAATAAGCCTTACTAAATTTGGCTATCTTGTATAATAAGGCTTATTTTTCTTTACATTTTTTCTGCAGATGCGCCCTTTTTGCTTCCGGCGGCCTATTGAGACAGGTTGAAAATATTGTTCTATGTTTTAGTCCTATTTCTTTAGTATAGGATGACTGGTAATTAGTGACCAATACTTAAACAAATGATTATACTCATGATAATAAACAACTTTTACTATGGGACCAAATCTGAATTCGCGAAAAAAAAGACAGCTGCTCCCTACATTTTGACGAGTTATGCGAACATAAATGTAGGGGACAGCTCATTTTTTTTTCGCAATTGCAGGTTTGGTCCCATAGTAAAAGTTGTTTGTTATTATGAGTACAATCATGTGTGTGCTCATGATAACAAACAACTTTTACTATGGGACCAAACCTGAAAACGCGAAAAAAAAATTCAGCTGTTCCCTACATAGCTCGTCAAAATGTGTCGTGGAGCAGCTGATTTATTTTTAAACACATGATTGTACTCATGATAACAAACAACTTTCCTAAAGGAACAATTTTTTTAATTTACTAAGGGCGGATTCGACCAAACTCTAATTTATACTCGAATAACTATACCAGGAATAATCTATTCCATGATTTTATTCTCGAGTAAACCAACAGTCGTTTTTCCATGCAATCTAACGTATAGCTATACTTGGATTAGCTATGCGCGAGTAGCAGAGTGAAATATGAACGAATGTAATACCCGGCAAAAAATGTTGTTCTACAAATGGGACGGTGCAGAAGCTTAACTCATCTCAACTCTCATTTGTCGTATTATAGCGCGCCAAAATAGCAGCAATAGCGGCACTGACTCTGTGGATATTGCTGTGGATTATGTTATTGGCAGTAGGAGTACTCCAACCACAGATGTCACCAATAAGCATTTGAGTGGAATTTGTTGCATAAAATCTCAAGGTGGGTCCCAGCAACTGGTTTATCGGTGAGATGGACAAGTTACTGAAAAATAATAAATTAATTAGGTAAGCAGATATTCTAAAGACAGCAACACCACCATCATCATCTATAGAATATTGCTGTGCTAGACAGGCAGGTACCTACCTATAATAGCCACGTAAAATAACTTAGGTAGGAATACATGCAGGCTAATTAGGTAGGTAGGTACCTAGATAAGTAGATAGGTAGGTATAGTAGGAGTTAGGTACTAATCCACACTTACCGGTCGGAAATGTATTCCAATTTATGTTCAATTCTCGTCAGCAAAAACAAAGTTGCTTCTTTGCTCAAACGAAACCTTATCGCGAAATCTCGATCATCATACAATTCAAATAAATCTACTCTCTCTTTTAGCCACCTTGCACGTCTAGGTATAACTTCCTCATCACTATCACTATCTTGGATCAAATTGTTTAAACGTTGCATTTTAAGTTTTGGAAACAAATTTGTTGTGTTGTGCTGAGTTGAAATGACAGCAGCAAAAAAACAATAGGACGCCCTTTTGCTATTCTTGGAAAAGGTCCGTATTCCATGCTTGTCGGCGGTATAGTGACTATTCCCGAATAGACTCACTATTCCTCGAATTGTAGTTGGTTAAACGTGAAATTAGTTTACTCTCGAGTAAGGCGCCCTTTATTCCGAGAGTAAAATTTATTCCTGTTTGGTCGAAACCGCCCTAAGGGCATTAGCCCTTTCATTCCAATAAGATATTGAGTATCTAACAAGAATACGCGCTATAACAGCTGTTAGTCGCTTGACCCCGTTATTCTGATTTCTGTCTCATGTTACATGAAGGTGTGATTCCGTAGACAGTGTTTTTGTCATTTCGTTAATTATTAGTTAAAACTGCTACTACTAACCGGTACTAGAATTAATCATGTGTGTGTACAGGTGCGTAGTGCTAGTGATACAGAAAGTGCCGTGCGTGCCTACGTTTACAGGGATCGGGCTTAGATACGTTACATCTTAAAAGTGGAGTACTGTTAAACTCAGCGTTTTTGTAAGTTTATTTTTTTGTTATCTTAGCAACAACCTTACATGGATGTAAAGTGTGTGGGTGCTCTGCCTTATGTACCCACTGTTACAATGTACGGTGGTACCTTCCTGTAACTTGAGACAGAACAACGGGGTCAAGCGATTAACAGCTGATAGCGCGTCGCGCGTTTTCTTGTTAGGTTCTCAATATCTTATTGGAATGATTGTCATAGTAAATTAAAAAAAACGTTTCTTTGGGAAAATTGTTTGTTATCATGAGTACAATCATGTGTTTAAAAATAAATCAGCTGCTCCACGACACATTTTGACGAGTTATGTAGGGAACAGCGAATTTTTTTGTTTCGCGATTTCAGATTTGGTCCCATAGTAAAAGTTGTTTGTTATCATGAGCACAATCATGTATTGAAGTATCGGTCACTAATTACCAGTCACCCTATATATGAGCCTTTCAAATCTATTAGTTTGTGAATCTGTAATCAAAACAATGTACAATGTATTGGGTTTCAAAGCTAAATGATACTGGTATTTCAGTGGTAGTCTATGTATCTATGGATACTGGTTTTCCCATCCCCAGAGAATCTGTATTCTTATAAAGCCCACTTTAAAATACTTACGACTAGTAGGTGTATTTATAGCAAAAAACATGTATGTTTTACATACAAAAGTCAGAATATTTTTACATTCATGAGATTTATGACCCATTGATGTAATTTATTAGCTTGTTTACAGTTGTAGTGGATTCTCTCATTTGTAACTGAACTGAAGGTATGGTTTATTTTTAATATTGTTAAATTACAAACATTTGGTTCCCTACTATCTTCTATTTCAAGAAAAATAATTGAACTAAAATGGAAAACCTGATGCCTAAGTTATGTTTGAAAGCATCTAAAAGAAACCAATACAATTTTAAAGGCAAATATCTTTTATTATCAAGTCTACTACAGTCAGTGTGCAGGTAAGGTGATGATGCCGATAAAAATATATATGTTTTAGAAACTTCAAAGCAATTACCCCATTCACCAGCTGCGGCAGAGGCCGAGGCGGCGGCGCCAGCGCCTCCACCCTTCTCTGGGCCAGCCACGCCCTCAGCTATCAACATGTTGTCCAGACGCATCAGTTGAGGATCTGGAGGCTCTTCCTCTTGTGTGTTGCGCAGGGACAGCACTGTTTGAAAATTAAGTATCTTTATAAACTCTGTGTTATGTCACACCTGAGACATCTTTCATGACGAGTGGAAGATACTCATACTGCCTGGAGTATAGTAAGATGTGGTTTTTACAGCTGTTCTGTCATGAATGCAATACAGCAGAACATTTATCTAGACCGAAAGTTCTTCATCAGTTTGAAGGAAGGTTTTAAACTTTGTGAATGGAGTTTTATATGGTGTTCAAATACTCTTCTTATAGTGAAACTAACAATTTTCATTCTTAGAATTGCACAAATTGAGCTGAAACCCACTCTTATAAACCTTCTGTGAATCAAGATAACAGATGTATAACTGTCACTAGGTTTGATATTCAACATAAAGTTAGTCCCAAGATGACCCTCTGATCATAACGTTGCCATATTGCTGGAGTAAACTGTGCATCAGCAATCAAAATTGAATTTGACCACACAAGTAAACAATGATTTACATTGTTGTTTTATGTTTGTGGAAAACACTGTCTTTAACAACATTTCCATGCATTTCATTCAAGTTATCCACTGAATAATTATTCCTAGATAGTGCAAGCAGGATTCAAGGCACGCTCAAGGCATTGCTTTTGTATTTTGAGTACATGTATGTAGATATAGATTTAATAAGCTTGCCTTTAATGGGTGCGAATAAAACAAACTCAATTCTTAAAGGAAATTGAAACAGTCACGAAACAAAGCCAGAGAGAAACTAGACTACGACTCGTAATTAAATGCATAACACAAATTCTTCAACCACCGTAAATTCAGTAGCCACCGATATAAATACGTCAGCTCTCTTACCTGTTTTCTCTTTGATTTCACACAACACTGAAAATAGGGCAGGCTTCATTCTGTGACAGTTAAGCGTATGTTTTCTCGCTTGCGCTTCATCAAGACTCTGATCTGTGATATTCATGATCTGCTGCAATATTTCCCCAATGTCCTGCTTGCGTGCTTCGCCCTCACCCGCGGTCGGGGCTCCCTCGCCGCCAGGTAGTCCGTAGCCCTGCGGGCCCATGAGCCCGCCGCTGTGCGCCATCATCCTATTCGGATCGTCCATTGCTCTTCAAAGTCTAGTCAATACATAAATACCTAAGACCTAAGCTTACACTAAATACGTATACTGTTTTGTACGTTGTTAAAACGGATATTTAGAAAAATAACTCAATAAAAATACAACAATGCTACACTGGGCGACAAGCCACAGCTTCACCCCCCGTTGACCAACCAGCAATAAAATGGCCGACTCCTTTGTGCTGTCAAACCTGAAATTATTCGAAAAAGAAAACAAATAATTAAAACTATTCCTATCACGCTTCATCTCGCAATCATTTACGCAGTGATCTAAAGTTAGAAAGAGATGGTAAATCACAGTGCTGCCAGTATTCAAGGAAGTATCATGAGTTTTTTTTCTTTTATTGGATGATAGCCAGATATCAATAACTTTTCTATCGATTTATATTCTTTATTGGTTCATTATGATCAAATTGAATATTTAACAGGAGAACTGTCCTGCTCACCACAGTACTGATTGATAGGGAACCACTTTCCTTTTATGGAAAAGGTATATTTTACCTACAAAAATTAATAATCCTCATTGGAATGAACGCAGAATTTATGTGCCATATCATTTGTCATAATGACATTTCCTTTCACGTTCTTTAACCACTGTCAAAATTCAATGCCGTTTCGTACCAAGAACGAATGTGAAGCATTTGTTTAGTATCGTACTCTGTTTCACTCGCAATAACTGTATTTATCCATCTTGCTCTTATGCTAAATTTTATCACATTTAAACATACGAAAAAGTGATTGTCAATTTCTTGAAATCTATCGTGGTTTCGTCATTCCACGCGATCAGAAAGCCAATAATTACCGGCTGCCAGATGGATTAATATTAACAGAAAGATAATTTGCGCTTAGTTAAATGAGAAACGTTTTAGCATTAGTTTATAAGTGTAGAGTATTTAGTAAACAACTACCAATCATCTGCAGTCAAATCCGACTATCTCATAATCATTGGGGCAGCAATAAGCTTCACAGGAAGATCAAAATACCGAATCCTCAGAGAGAAATAATCATGGCTGATCCTAAAATTGAAGAAATCCTTGCGCCGCTGCGGGCCCTCGTCAAAGAACAGGGTGATTTGGTCAGGAAACTCAAAGAAGAAAAAGCCCCTGAAATTGACGTAAAGAAAGCTGTTGCTGAACTTAAAGCCAGGAAGAAAGTTCTGGAGGATAAAGAACTCAGCCTCGCCCCATCAGAAGAACTTTTCGATCGCGCGAAAATGGAGGACCTTATCAAAAGAAGATTCTTCTATGACCAGTCCTTTGCTATCTATGGTGGTATTACGGGCCAGTTTGATTTTGGCCCTATGGGGTGTGCTCTCAAAAGCAATATGATCCAACTGTGGAGGAAATACTTTATTCTACAAGAACAGATGTTGGAGGTGGACTGCTCAATTCTGACACCCGAACCTGTACTTAAAGCTTCTGGGCATGTGGAGCGGTTTGCTGACCTTATGACTAAAGATGTGAAGTCTGGAGAATGCTTCCGTTTAGATCACTTGATCAAAGCTCATCTTGAGAAAATAAAGAGTGAGAAAAACACAACTGCTGATCTTAAAGCTGAAATTGAAGACATTCTTGTAAAGCTTGATGGTATGACTGCTGATCAGATGTCAGCTTTGATGCAGAGGTTCCAGATGAAGTCACCCATCAGCGGCAATGACCTTACTCCTCCAATAGAATTCAATCTCATGTTCAACACCCAGATTGGTCCCAGTGGGTTAGTGAAAGGTTTCCTCAGACCTGAGACTGCTCAGGGCATCTTTGTCAACTTCAAACGCCTTCTAGAATTCAACCAAGGCCGCTTACCATTTGCTGCTGCTCAAATTGGTAACTCGTTCAGAAATGAAATCTCACCTCGCTCTGGTCTGCTCAGAGTCAGAGAATTCACAATGTGTGAAATTGAACACTTCTGTGACACAAAGGACCATCCCAAGTTTGAATCTGTGAAGGACACCCAGATGCTGTTCTACTCAGCTGATAGCCAAGAACAAGGAAGACCTGCTGAGATCATGACTATTGGTGATGCTGTCTCTAAGGGTATTGTAAACAATGAGACCCTGGGTTACTTCATGGCCAGAATCCATTTATACATGTTAGCTGTTGGCATTGAGCCTAAGAAGCTGAGGTTTAGACAACATATGGGTAATGAGATGGCTCACTATGCCTGTGACTGCTGGGATGCTGAATGCCTAACCAGCTACGGCTGGGTAGAATGTGTTGGCTGTGCTGACAGGTCAGCTTATGACTTAACCCAGCACACCAAAGCAACTGGCATCAGATTAGCGGCTGAGAAGAAACTACCAGCTCCCAAACAGATTGAGGTGGTTGAACCTGTGCCTAACAAAGCAGCCATTGGCAAGGAGTTCAAGAAAGATGCCAAACTCATAAATGACGGACTAGCAGCAATGGACTCTGCAGCTTTGGATGATCTGCAATCCAAGTTAGATGCTGATGGAGAATACACCCTCTCCACACCTGGTGGTGAATTCAAACTCACACCAAAACTTGTCAGTGTGAAGAAGACTCAGAAAACAGTCCACGTTGAGGAAATTATCCCCAGTGTCATTGAGCCTTCATTTGGTATTGGCAGGATCCTCTATTCTATCTTGGAACATAACTTTAAAATGAGGGAAGGTGATGAACAGAGAACCTACTTCTCATTACCAGCAACAGTCGCGCCGATGAAGTGCGCCGTCTTGCCACTTAGCGGCAACGCCGAGTTCCAACCATTTGTTAGAGACCTGTCCCAGGGATTAATAGACGTGGATGTTTCTCACAAAGTCGACGACTCTTCTGGATCAATTGGTCGCCGATACGCTAGAACTGACGAGCTGGGTGTGCCTTACGCCATTACAGTCGATTTCGACACTATCAAAGAGCCCCATTCTGTGACATTGAGGGAAAGGGACAGCATGGGACAAGTTAGATTGCCATTGACTGATGTACCAACTGTTGTTAGAGATTTATCTAACAGCAAGATCTCTTGGACTAATGTGGAGCAGAAATACCCCAAGTTTGAACAGCAGGAGGCCGCGAAAGGCGCTGCAGCATAGGCAACTGTATAGATCTAAATAATTTTCCATTGAATGTGTATTTATTGTTAGCTATAAGCTTGCCTATTGTTCCCGATCATTCAAATACCTGGCTTTGCTTTTCAAGCAGTTTTATTTTTACAGTGCAATAAAAAACTTAATATTTAAATAATAGTTGTTCTTCTTATCCTATTACTCAATATGCACTCATGATACCTATCAGATATGATTATCGAACTTATGTAATTTTTCGAGTACATAATGTAATGACCATTGCTTTTTGTTTCGTAATACAGAGACAGCAACATATGAATCAACAATAAATTGTATAGAATCCCTAATGACGTGAATGAAAAATAGAACAACATAAAATACGTCATTTAACACTTAAAAATCTGTAATCAACAATTTTATCTGCTAAGTAGGATGGATTTCAACAATATTTATTTGTCTGATATGAACAGTGCATTGGAGTCTAGTCCGAGTCGGTGCATTCACTTGTTCATACAACCCAAATCGCTAAGCTGTTTTCTAAATTCCTGCAACGGTAACTGCTTTAATATAGGTGCAAACAGAAACAGTAGGTAAAGAACATCCGACCTTGTTGGCATACCTACATTTTGAAAAAAACTACATCATAGACTCTTATAACTACATACCAGCCGGCCAGCGGCATATATACAAATGTACTCTGTATACTAGTCCTATGTCTGTGGCCAGCGGCGGCGGCGGCCATGAATGAAACATGTCAATCATAGACAACTTATAAATAAAAATATCCAGTGATGAATCTTTCCAAAGAGTACATTTACATTATCTTTCTGAGATATTAGAGTTCAAAAATGTTAAAATAAAACATGAATGAATATTTTTTTATGAATTTAGTGGATACTATATGTATGCTCCATGGTCGATTTTAATTATAAACGGTAGGTACTTATTTGAAATAAAATCAAATAAGTTACAGGCTTCGAGTATAGAAACCTTTAGAAATGTTTCCTTATTTTAAGGTTACAGTAACACCCCGCTTTACGCGAGCCCGTTTAGGAGCGGTTTCGGTTTTACGCGAATTTCAAATATTGCGCTAAAATACCTCGTTTTACGCGGGTTAGCCACATCTCAGCTGCATGTATGCAACTCTGCTTTGGTCACGGGAATTCCGCTGACAGACTGCGGAGACTTAGTAATAGGGTTCCGTTTGTCACCCCTCGGGTACGGAACCCTAAAAATAACATCTGTATCACCTGTGCTAATTTCAATTGCTGTGCTGTGTTGATTAATTCTTTAATTTAATTGAACCATTGTTTACATCTTTTTATTGTCTGATGTTAAGAGGGCTATTACAAAATCGAAGTGCTCAGTTTTAGGTACATTTGCCGGCGCGTGGCGAAAGACGCGCACGTGTGCGTCTAGTGAAGTACGCTACGCAAACATGCACACCGCTATGCGCCGGACGCGAGGAACAAACCAACATGAGCCTTGGCCACTTTTCTTTCGAAATAAATGAAATTAATTACTGTTATTATAGTTCGTGAAATATTATTTGAACCAATGAATGTTATCACCGAACGGCTTATCTAGTGAGTTATAGGGTCATAAAAATTTAGGTAGGTAAGTACTTGAAATTTTTATTTATATATTTTAGACCACTAAATCGGCATATTTTGCAAGCGGCTTGCGGCTCGCCCGATGGTAAGCAATTACCGCAACCTACAGACGCTTGCAATGCCTGAACCACCACTTGCTCGTTGCCAGCCTTTAGAAAAGGAATCGCACTGCTACTAATAAAAATACTTTATATAAATTTGTTTTATTGTAGCAGAAACGATGTGTTAAAAAAAGTTAGTAGTTAGGTATATAAAATATGCGCATTTAAATACTTCATCGGTATTTACAGTAATGCATTGTGTATGGTTTTTATGGATGGGTACAACTGGTAAATAAAAAGCAAAGACTGAATAAAAAAAATATAATAAATTGTAAAAATAAATTAAAATAATATTTTCCGAAGTGGCATAGACCGCGCTTTCCTCGAATCTATGATTTCGGGAAGAACGCATTCCTCATAAAACTTTACTAATTTTGGCAACATTTTCTGGTTCCAGAAATCATGATCTTTGTAAACTTTTACAACTTTTAGTGGATATTCAGTACCAGTCCACACTGCAAATAAACAAACATTTTTATTTGCAACGTGGAGTTGGCCTTGTATTTGATAATACCAATCGTGATTTTTATTAAAAATTACTTCGCTGTTTTGATCGATTTTGAAGCATTTTAATTTTTTTTCTAGAATAGCTGTATCAGGATCCATCTCAAAAGCAGATATGGGGCACTTAACTTCAATAATACCGTCTTCAAACAGTCCATCAGGTGTAGCTCCTAAAAAAAAATGCTCTGAACTTATAAATAGGCCACACTTTTCTATTTGTACGTCCATTTGGCAGCTAAGTTGAGCTAAAGCTTTCGCCTCGTTTTCTTTTCCATGTTTGATGGAAGGCACATGATCTAAATTGTAAGAGTACAGTAAAGTTTTGACCAAAGGCGCAGAGTCCGTATTAGGGCGCCTCTTGCATATTTTGCTAAAAATTGATGCAGTGAGAATGCATCTGCGCAGTTCCAGCCATAAAGCACTTTCTGCTTGTAGAACAGTACTGCGTTCAATTTCTTGGCGATTCAATGTTTGCTGTTGCAAATTGGACAAAAACATTGTCTTAGCGTTCTTGTAATCATCGCAGTTCATATCGGGACGTTGGCATTGACTACCATATTGGCCATCTGCGCTACCAAATTGCAGTTGCCTGCGACAACGCTTAGAGCCTGTCTCATTTCTTTTGCTGTTGGCCAAATGTCGTTTACGTTCCAAAGTTTTTAAAAATTGCCCGGGAGACTTTTTTAAAATGGATTTATACAAATTATATTGAGGTAGGCCAGTATTAAAAATCACAACAGCTGCGTAACAGCGTGCTGCATAGGAGTCTTTTAATGAAAAATTTATTCGTTTTCCTCCAACTACTTTCGCTACAACGCTGTTAAATTGTTCAGCTCTGTTGTTGGTATAGCAGAACATGAGACTTCTCGAGTGAAATGCTAGTTGGGAAGCATTTTTTTGTAATTTGATCATCAGAGTCGCAATCAATGGAACTAAATTTTTTTCTTTTTTTCTTTCATCGGTGCAATAATAACTATCACACGAGGTGTGATCTCCAAAAATATGCCGGGGACTATTTAAAATATCTGTTTGCAAATTCAGTATTTGAGTTGACGTTGAAGTACTTTGTGCTTTCCTAAATTTAATTGCTGAGCGAATAGCCGTACGTAATCTTGTTAAGCGATCCCCGGTCAAAAATTTACGCTCGCTAAGGGGAACCGCTGTATCCTTTTGCAATGCCAAATTTTTACCATTGTAATTGCGTAACAAATGGTTCGTACATTCAATTTTTTGTATAGGAACGTCGGGATAAGGCCTACTTTCTAAAATATTTTTGTACGTGCTGGAGTCACCGTCAGCAATAAGTGTGCTATATATTAAATTTCTTTCTACTATCGACACCTTGAAGCCTTCAACTAATATAGATTGCTCCATGCTAGTTGATGATCCTGAGTGATTTTTGTGGCAGTCGTGGACTCGTGGCGCTAATCCTTTTTTGTTTGCGCGAGCACATATAACGCAGTATTTATTTCTAACCCCGATATGAAGTACTTTTCCAGTATGCTCCCCAATTATTGCGGCCACTCCTGATAAAGCCGAATAATTTGTTTTGTATGACCGTTTACTCCAGCATGCATCAGCTTCTACTGGTATCATTGCAATACCCCCATTGTTGACGTCACCTCGTGATACTGCAGCTTCTATTTCTTTTGTGGCAGCTTCTTGCATAGTTTCTTCTGCAGTGATACGCCACATTTCAGCCACATCTGCATGGATTGAGCTATACAAGCGGATTGGCATGGTTGGCAATTCCATAGATGCAGTGAGCTCATTTAGATTGGAAAGACCAATTCCTACCATTAATGCTCCTGACACTACGCCTGTATTGAGATTTAAATTTAAATTATCTTCGTTGCATGTTTCTAATTTAAAAAGCGACCCACACATACAACATTTTAAATCGAATTTTGAAATGAGTCCCTTTTGTATTTCCTTTACAACTTTTAAACTATTCAATCGGCAACCAAATTTTTCGCCATGATTGTCAATGAAAACTAATTGATTCATAAAATAATTAAAATCTATAATTCGTCTTCCATCTATATCTTGAAATTCCTGAAACAATGAAAACCAGGAATGTAGATACTAGTTTAAAAAGTCAAATATTTAACTATGTTACGTAATGTACCTGTTACGAGTAACAAGAAAACACTCACCATGTTATTTGTACTTGTATCAGATTGGTTCTGATAATCTATTGTTAAATTAAATATGCTTTCATCATCCTGTAAGAAATAAAGAAGTCCATTAATTATGCGCTAGCTAAGATCAATTAAGTCTGCAGAAAAGAATATAGCCATTAAAAATAATTAAACATACTACATAATATTCAAACGTAATTTATCTATTTATTACAAATTATAAGAAATAAATTATGATTACCATGCTATTTGTATTTCTGTCAGAATGCACTGTAAATACTGTCGTTGGGTCAAATGTGCTTTCATTCTCCTGAAAAATTATATAGTCCGATAAATGTACGCATACAATTTGTGGTAGCAGTAATATTAATAGCGCATGAAATAAATGATGTAGGTAAAGTTGGGCAATATTTACCTCTGTTAAATTAGAATCAATATTTTTATTTGGCGAATTTACTTGCCCCTGCTGCATTTCAGCTATTTTTTGCCTATAAATAGGAAACATGTTTTTTAGATGGAATGGAATAAACAAACGGACGTAATATACATTAACATGTAAGCAATAAGCTTGCTTGCTTGTATGCATGTAAAATACATGTTTGCATACAAGTAACCAAGAAACATAACAATCCTTTTTTGAGCAGTCGTGTAAAAATATAACAAAACAAATTATTTAAAAAAAAACGAAACCTGAAAAGAGAAAAACAGCATATTATTATATATAGAGTTTTGGGTGTAACTGATACTGGCATGGCCACCATCAGGGATTTTAATTTTGATAAAACAAAAAATTAGTCGCTAATTAGTCGAAATTTCCCGCCAAATATCAGAATTTGTCGGTCACTGGTACAAAAGATATAAGGATTCATAGGTGGCCGATCTGGAGGGTCTAACCAGCTTGGCCACATTTATATCTTATAGAAGAGTTTACGATGAAATATTTGATCTAGCTATTGGTATATTTAAGAATTGAACTCATCATCATTCTTCTAAACTAAGACCCTACTAAATCAGTGACTCGGCGGAAAATTGCAACTAATTAGCGACTAAATTTGGGAGAAAACTGATCTTCGATAGGCAGCCTAGTTTTTGAGATATAAATGTTACCAAGCTGGGTAGATGCTCTCCAGTTTGGCCATTATAACTTTTGAACCAGTGACCAACAAATTCTGATATTTGGCGGCAAATATCGACAATTTTTTTGTGTTATCAAAATTAAAATCACTGATTGTGGCCATGCCAGTGCTGACACTGGCATGGCCACAATCAGTACCAAGTTTTGTGTGACTGATCACACAAAATTTGGTAGTGCAGACCGACAACAAAAGTTACACCATTTTCAGGTTATTGGTTTGTCCTCGTCTGCAATACCAAAACTCTATAGATTGTAATGCTTTCTTTTTCTCTTTTCAGTTATGTTGTTGCAGTCGGTTTTTTTTTTTTTTTTAAATAATTTGTTTAGTTTCAAGCTTTTTAGTTGTCTAAACTAATATTATAAAGAGGAAAGATTTTTTGTTTGTTTGTTTGTTTCTGTGTACCAAATAAGATCCGAAAGTACCGGATCAATTTTAACCATTTTTTCACCAGTAGAAAGCTAAATTATCAGGAAGTAACATGGAAAAAGCTTATTTTCAAAAAAAATAGAGATCCTTAAGAAAATTGCAATAATGTAACCCAAAGTAGCAAAAATGTTGACTATAAAAATCATATTATATTATTATATATCACTCATAGTTAAGACAAATTTATCGACACATTATTACGTTAAAATCCATCAAACCATTTAGGCTACAGGAGGTCACAATGGAACGAACATACATACATAAATGCGCGCGAAAACCATTACGGAGGGTTCTGGGTCAGTCGGGTAAAAACAAGATACTCCTCGACATCGAGAAGTTTCTACCGCGAAATAGTGAATACATTGGTGTGTGACATTTAAAATATTATAAACAAAATTCTTACCGATAAGCTTCTCTTGCGCGTTTCAAACTATCGGCCAAAACCTTTTTTTTATTTTGGCAGCACCGAAAATTTTATTTTTTTCTCTTTTACCCATTATTAATAACAATGTCTGAAAATAATTAATTGAATTTAAGTTAGAGATTACATTAAATAAACAGTTCAGAAAAAGAAGAAACAAACAACTATATTTACGTGTATGTTCTTTTTCTATAATATATTCGCATTAGAATATCATAATGTATTTACATTACAATCAAATCATAACTAATTTAAAAAAAAATACTCACTTGTATCAAGAAGTGATAGTTGCGCTATAGACTTAGCGAATTGGCGAGATTACGTGGCGCACCGAGTGGCAACAACGAGCTATACGTCCTCCCTCCGTAAGCGCTTGGCGCGGACTAAAGCTAAACACCGCGTGTCCCGAGATTTATATTGATTTTAGCACTGCATACAATAATTAATTAAACATATTATTTTACTTTTAAATAGACTAATTTTTTTTATCAAGCAAGGTAACATAGTAACCTTATTTATTAAATACATTTTGTATGAATTTGGATTATACATTCGTAGATAAAAAATATAATTTCAGACGAAAAATTGTCAGTAACTCTCTGGTTTACGGAATTATTTTTGGTGTATTACTGTATGAAACATAAAAAACTGAATTGAGCACTCCAAAGTTGAAGATACAGTTGTTCCAAGGACATTTTTTTAAATGATTAAATTATTATATCTTCGATGTAAAAAAGCATCAAAACATGTCCAAAAGTAAAATTTTATGAAACATCCTTTGCAGAGACAAGGTTTTTACTGATTTTTGTAAACAAATTGAAATATTTATTTAGAACACTCCCAAGAGAAATAATCAAGCTTTCTTGGGCATATTTTTTTTTTAATTTTGTGGCTCTAACAAAACCACAATCACATATCAAAACTCGAGTCAAACGCTCAAATACAAGAGAAATTGTGATAGCGCTCTTAAACAGAAATCTTAACTACATTCCACACTTGGAAATGCAAACCAATGCTTGTTATTTATCAGGAAAAAAGGTCAACAAAACAACAACATCCCGAACATCATTATTATTAATTCGTAAAGACACAATATTGTAACCATCTATGTTTTGCTAAACATTATCTAAAGCGGCGGTCTCTGGACCGCGATCGGTGGCGTTGTCGGTCGCGAGACCGCGACTTCTCACGATGGCGATCAGGGCGGTCACGGTCAGGGCGGTCACGGTCAGGGCGGTCACGATCGCGTCGGTCCCGATCGCGACGGTCTCGGTCTCGGTCACCGCGGTCACCTCGCTCCCGGTCTCTGTCGCGGTCGCGATCTTTGACCTCCCGCTCGTCACGTCTCGTTCTGTCTTTTGAGTACCTGAAATTAATATAAAGATGGTAAATTAATTCATGATCTGGCAAAAATATCGATCATCAAAATAATCATTTCTTTTTGTGACATTTGCAGAGTAGGGAAAACGTAAATTGTCTACCTGTCAACCTCGCCGTAATCACGTCTATCTCTGTCGTCGTGCTCTCTCCGGTCAGCGTCCATTCTGCCGGGGTTGTACGCGTTGGCGCCGGGCCCAGCAGCCGCTCCAGGCCCGCCACCTCCGCCGGCGCCACCGGGCGCGCTGTTTCCACCATTGCTGCTGCCTCCGCCGCCGCGGAAACTTGCCGCCGGCTTTGTAGCTGCCGTCTGCCTGTTATGCTCTCCTAGCCTAGTATTTTCAAGTTCTTTAGTAAGATTAGATAGTAATACAATAGTCATCAAGTTATATCGAACCTTACGTTTGTAAAAATATTCTCGACCAAAATTGCGATCAGCGATAATAACGAACTTATTTATTCATGTAACAGTGTAAATTCGTAACAAGTTCCTGTAAATCCACACAGCAATAAGGCGGGATTGTCGACTGTAGACCGCACAGGCTTGCTAGAATCATTACAGTGAAATATTATGATGACATTCACAAAGCAAAAACAGCAATCAATGTTAAATAAATGTAAGATTCAAAAAAACCAAATCTATAACAATGAGTAAAAATGCATGACACAATTTTTGAGGATGACATATTTCTTCATTGAATGTTTTAGAACAAAAATTTCACTATGTCAATTAAATAAATCAATAGGTTTTAGCCATTATAAAAATAATTCTAAGATTACTTTATTCTATACAATACGGCCGAAATATCTTGGCGAGTCCGAACTTCGCATTTCATTTTGCCAGTAATTTTTTTTTAAGAACTAAATGGTGACATGAGGTGAGTGTGAGTGAGGGAACATGTGAGAAAGTTCGTCGTAGTGCCTATGTTCAGTCTCGCCAAGATATTTCGGCCGTAGTGTACAATAAACTTTTGCTTTTTCTAAAAACAATATTCTAAGAAAAATGATCTGTATTGTATAAAGAGTAACAAGTTACCTACTTCTGTTCAATCAGCTTTTGTATAGGCACCGGTATTCTGGGGAAGAGTGTGCTGAACCAGTCCAGTTTGATGAGCATCTGTCTCACCAGGGCGCCGATGGTTGTGGAGCCTCCACCCCCTGCACGAGGGTCTACTTCCTCCTCGTCGTCTAAGTAGTCTGCGTACCAGTCGAAGAGGTCTGCTGGGGGCTGTGTGTAGCGGATGTACATGAATCCTGGGGATATAGGACACAGAATATTATAGTTTCTCCAGGAACCAACTAATGTCTAATGATAGAAGCTGAATGAATTTTGACATGAAAATTATACTATTATATTAGAATAAATTTGAACAGTTACAATGTTTTTGTTTCCATTCAGTAAGTCGGATAATAATTTTTTGCCAGTTTGATAAAGTGATAATGAGTCAACATTCAACTAAATAATCTAGAAAGAAGATCTACTCATACAATACCAATTTTCCTAGAAATATCTAGTAAAAATGTTGTACTTCATACCTACCAAGTGATCTGATGTAAGGCGAGTCAGAATGCTGCAGGAGGCCATTGACCTGCTTGCGTGTGAGCCGCAGAGTATACAGTTTGTACAGCAGGCAGAATGCTGTGGACACGATGCCGCCGGCGCCTACGCCGCGCACCTAGAGACAAACAATTGCTTTGTTTCATGTCATGAAGAATTAATACATAATGCTATGAATGATAAATGAAATAATTTGTTGTGATGTTTACATAATTAAACAATTACTGCATGCTATTTAATTATTCTTAAATAGTTCATGTTTTCCTATCAGGACAACATGATACAACTCACTTTAGCTAGATGAATATAATTTATTTTATCCATGAATGGCTCAACTTCACAATGACTTCTATTCACTGTAGAGTAGTAATAGTCTCTTGTGTGAGAATTCATGGCTGTTATAATTCCATGGTTACACACCCCAATCAATACAATATAACAAACAGGTATACAAAGTTGCACTTGAACATACTCACGCCGCCACACATGCCCGTCTGGCCAGCAGTCTTGCGGCTCCCTCTCTCCCAGGGCTCCAGGTGTTTGACCTGGTAGTAGATCTCATCAACCACCTCATGGTATGTCTTCAGCTTGAATAGGTGCACTGCAGATAATGGTAATCAATGAGTTGTGGGGAAAAGCAGAGTTTATGATTTTCATTTGCCTTTGTGTTGTTACTGTTTCTGTAATTTTTTTTTATGTAGTAAAATAACGCTTTAGCAGTTACTAGGTATTTGCATTCCAGATAAAACTTTATCAGTATTATGTTTATTAGCCGGCAGGTAACAATACAATTTAGATTAGTTTCAGTCGCATCTAAGTTGCTTGAATTTCTTTGTAATTAAAAACAGCGGGAAATAGTATGTCAGCCTCTCGCAAGTGTTACAAGACGAGCGATTTAAGGCTTGTGAGGCAGAAACAGTAACAGAAAATAACGGTAACAAATGAAAGTAAAATAAAGTGGAACAAACGAAGTCCAAGCTCCTGTGCGTTGGTATGTTTGCTTACCTACCTTTGAAGTAGCTAGAGCCCTGTATATTTGCTAAGATTAGTGGGTTCAGGTTCATAGTCTGTTCATTACCCCATATTGGTAATATGTTATGTTGCTTGCCCGTCTTTGCAGGCTTTTGCTGGTTGAACTCTGAAAATCAACAAACATTAGTGGTCCAGTCCAAAAGTTAATCACTCGAATATTGGCACGATACACACCTTCAACTTCTGACATTATACTACATATAACACTATACTTATCATGTAAATAATTATTTATAATGTTAATAGCACCGTCTTCATACAAGGAAAATATAGGAAGCTTAGTTTATTCACTAAAATTGATTTATTTTAGGATTTAGTTTTTTCTGAATTTGACAAAACAAAGTAAACCACAATGGCCGCCAATGAATGAACGATAATGAATGGTGATTGATGATGAAGCTTGATGAACGAACGAAAAATAAATAAAGCGGAAATACTGAATGAAATTTACGAGTCCATTATGTTATATTCTTGCCATTTTATAAAAATATGCAAAAAAAATAAGAGCCACCCGTAGTATCCCCTAAGTAGTCTGTGGAGCTACCTATATAAATATTTACTATAAAACTACTTTGAAAGAAATAAAAAAAAAACAATAATAGTTACAACAGTTGGGTTTCTAATGTAATTATATTTTCAAAACAATATGTACCTAATAAATAAATTTAAAATACAGTATCGACCCTGAATATTCAGATTGTCTAAAACTGTCTAGGACTCCACAAGACAGGCTTGACCTAGTGTGGAGTCCACAAGTTAATTTATTAAAATTATGTTTCCTTAATTCCTAACTTTATTTTAAGGAGTAGTTTATTTTTGTATTACTTTTAAGGAAATGTAAAACATTATTTGGTTAATAAACGATTATTATATTATAATAACAGGCAATATTGAAAAAGTTTTTTGAAATCCGGATCCAGAGGGGAGGGGAGGCAGGCGCCAACTTCAGGAGGCAGCAAATTCACAGGGTACTTTTTTAAATAGGCAAATTCAAGCCATATTCAAGCCTTGCAGACAAGTGCACCACCCAGTTCGCCACAACTTAGCGATAAATGAGGTGTGCAGCACTTATCACGCTTAACGGTGTGAGCAGGTTGCGGGGGGTGCAGTCGGCTTCTGTCAGGAACTGCGTTTTTACAGCACAGCTCCACTTTTATTTGGCCGGCCGCCGGGCGTCCCGACTCCTGCCCTTTTCAACGCCTGTACTACCCGTTCGAGAATGCCCCTATTATAAGTCAATAGTTGTTGTTTTGTTTTACATGAAAAGAGTATCGAAATTGATTTGCCTTATTACTTTTAATCTATCGTCGAAAGTTAGAACGTTCAAAGTATGGATACTGCACCCATTGATACCTACATCTCTGTCTGCACCTGAAATAGCTGCGCAAGCTGTGGCACTTCTTCAGTCTGGGCTTACACAACCACAATGTTCCTCCCGTTACCTTCGACCACGTCGATGTAACGAGCCTTATAGGACATTGTCTTTCTGAAGGCCAGTCTCGCGGATGTGCTAACGAAATTAGATGCATCCCAAAACACTACCGCCGATTTGAGCAAAGAAGTTAGCGAGTTGCAAAACAGTGTGACGGTAAATAAGTCGCCTGTCGATGCGTCTAATGTAAGCACTTGTCGTGGAGCCGGCCTCGATATTTCATCGTCGGATTACGCGTCAGCAGTTTCGTCGCCAGTGCATCCGTCGATTGCTGAACCTGCAGGCACCGCGGCTCCTCCGCGCAGCGCCGCCCAAGTTCCACGCCGCATCCCGCTTCCATTGTCTGCAGCCCTAGCGAAACCCCTACAAAAGGATTTCGCTAGCGTTACCGCGATTGCCCCTGGCGCTCCAAGGACGAAGCCTATGCCTGAAAAGGCGCCGAAAGGGCTGATATTAATGAAGGTTTCGTGACGGTGCACAGGAGGAAGCGCCGCGCCGATCGCGAGAACCGCTGCGGCAAACTCGTACGAAGCCCGAAGTGAGCTTGCGTGCCGCAAAGCCGAACACACCGGTGTACCATCTCCTGCCTACACTACACCACTAAGGCGGAGGACATCGTAGAGTACCTACGTACACCAGAAGACGAGGTACACACGGCTACGCATTAAACTATACAGTTCCAGTTTACACTGACCTCTCATTGTAAGGAAATCCTATATAATGCGAGATCAGCTAATACTGGAAAGTTATAGCTTGATCTGTAGCCGCGGGTATACGTCGAGGGTGCAGTTACTGGAGTCACGCCAAAACGTCAACTTCAAGGCGTTCATGGTGCGTGTACCGAACTGTTATCTGGCTCTCGTCATGGAAGAAAACTTTTGGCCGCAGGACGTGGTGTTCCGTCGCTTCCGCGGACAAGTACCTAGGTACCACAGGACAGCACAAAGTCAAGCTAGTGCAAACTGAAGCGCTACTGATATAGTCTTAAGCCTTATTTATTAACGTGTGACTGACACTGGCATGGCCACCATCGGGGATTTAAATTTTGATAACAATTAGCCGTTAATTAGTCGAAATTTGTGGCCAAATATCAGAATTTGTCGGTCACTAGTTCAAAAGTGGCCGATCTGGGTAGCATCTGCCCAGCTTGGCCACATTTATATCTCTAAAACTAGACCACCTAGCGAAGATCTGTTTTCTCCCAAATTTTGTTGCTTAGTCGCAATTTTTCGCCAAGTCACCGATTTAGTCGGGTCTTAGTTTAGTAAATATAACGAGTTCAATTTTTAAGTATCGTCCAAGAGCTAGATCGAAGAGTTTACGATAACGACTAATTTTAGCGTCAAATTTTTTGTGTCGTCAAAATTAAAATCCCTGATGGTGGCCATGCCAGTGTCAGTCACACAGAGACTCGAAAGAACGTGGCCTACAAGAGCCAATGGTCCCAAACTGACATGAGCTGACAGAATGGCGCGCCGAACATTTGCGTTGCACTCAACTCAATGGAGCCAGGTTTTTTTTACGGATGAAACCAAGATTATGCTGTATGGCGATGATGGACGTAGGAAAGTCTATCGAAAACAGGGAGAGCGTTTTCAGCAATGTTCCATTAAGAGAAGGTGAGTTATGGCGGTGGCTCATGGACAGTCTGAAGCGGAATTTCCATCGAAGGAAAACTGGCGTTGAGGTTGTGAAGAGACCGCGGTTGCCACCACTAACTAGCGACTGATACATTCGTCAATGAAACCCTAGAGGCTCGTGTGATGGTCAGTGGATACGAAACGGGGCACTATGAAAAAAAGACTTGAAAAATTTCACCAAAAACCATCGCCTAATCAAGCCCTCGGGACCCGGTGGGATGTGGGAGTAATAGGGTGGGGGAACACCATGACACCTCAAGGTCAAAATTTCGAAAGTAAAGGTCAGCTATTCTCCCAAGGTACTGACCTTGACCTTAAAGTCATTGACCTTGAGATCAAGGTCAAATTCAGAAAGTCAAGATCCGTGATTCTTCTAAGGTCACTAACCATGACCTCAGGGTCATTGACCTTGAGCACAGTCAAAATTCCTAAAGTAATGATCCGCGATTCTCCCAAGGTCCCTGACCTTGACCTCAGGGTCATTGATCTTGAGGTAAAGGTCAAAATTCCAAAAGTCAAGATCCTCGATTCTCAGGAGCAGTAACAGGTATTCATGGTTAGTAACCTTGAGGTCAAGGTCAAAATTTCGAAAGTCAAAATCCGCAATTCTCCTTAGTTCATTGACCTTGAACTCGGGTTCATGATTTTTACTTTCGGAACTTTGACCTTGACCTCAAGGTCAATACCCTTAGGAGTCCCATGATGTTCCCCCACCCTATTACTCCCATATCCCACCGGATCTCGAAAGCTTGATTAAGCGATGATTTTTGGTGAAATTTTTCTGTCTTTTTTTTCATAGTGGCCCGTTACGTACACCCCAACACTGCAAGAATTGTTCGAGAATACCTGCATGACGTTAGTCTCGCAGTAATGGAATGGCCAGCAAGAAAACCTGATTTAAACAATATTTCAATCCAATAGAACACAATTATGGGATGAGCTGAAGAGGCGTGTTTCGAACTAACCGACCATGCCTAGAAACTTTGCAGGAGCTGAAAACTGCCATCTTGGAAGCATGGGAGAAGATTCCACAGTACGTCTGACGTCATGGTGACACTAATTACCTAATTGCATGCCGTTCCGCGTGACGGCCGTCGTAGGTAAATGCTCTCATGTTGCTGAATAAACATTTTCTCTGTGAAAACGGAAAACCATTGTTTTCTTAATACAGAAATCCATGCTAATTTTGACCCTGAGAAACGCAAAAAGACGACTTATTGCAATAAAACTTAAGACTTGTTTTTTTTTAGGATTTAAAATTTAGAACAATGACATACGGAAATGATAGTGACTGGCTTCAAAATCACATTGTTTTGTCTTTTTTACTACCCTTATTTAAAAATATGGAGGGGTGGCTTGATTCAGGTGTTGGGCACCCTAATTGTGTAACACAAATCATAAATATTAACATTATAACATTTGATGTTTTTATTTAAATAATTATAAATCTTCACTAGCTGATCATATCAACTTCATAATATACTTACTTCATATCGATCATATTCAAAAAAATAAATAAAAACATCAAGATTCTCTCTTAAATTAGTTTACTTATATATATCAAAGTACATAGTAAAATTAACATTATTATTTAATTGTGTCAGACTCCATTATCAGCTCCTATTGGTAATACAGTTCCAGGTTCATACCATCGTGGATTTCATCTGTGTGAAGGTTAAGGAAAAAGGTTTTTTGTTTTGACACAATTTCTGGTAAATGAGATCCTACATAGATCTATTATATGATGAACCACATGAAACCATGATCAAGGGATGCATAAACAACGGCAGAATTTGTGTATAGGTAGGTACACCTATGGTAGAAAGGTAGTTATCATTCATCAATTTAGTTCTAGTATCTCGCGTCAGTAATCAGCGTAATCACCCATCTTAATATATATAATTCTTCTGTATGTGTGTTTGTCACCTAACTCCTCCTAAACGGCTGGACCGATTTGGATGAAATTTTATGTTTATATTTCAATGGGTTCCTGGGTGATTTGAAAACACAATTGAACCCGGTAGGTGGAGCTGCTGTCGGTGGCTGAACAATTGACAACATTAATCATTTTGACCAGTACTATTTATTGCCTGGCTAGAAAGAATAGAAAATCATAAGTTACCTGTATTTTTTTTATTTTCATGAGACTCCATTTTCCATGCAATAAAAATGTAAGTAAATGTTATATTGGTCAGTGGGTCGTCTTAGGAAATTTATATTTAATGTGGCGCTGCTCTTCCGGGCAGAACGACGTTGGCCGGGTCCGCTAGTAAGAGTATATTATTCATTACTGTCTTCTGTATGCACACAAGAAAAGAGCAGACTAGATTTCGACAAGGTCATGATTATAATGGATTAACCTGGAAGAACAAGATATTATTAAAAAAGGATACAGTCAGATAATTTGATGTGGTCCTTGAACACTGTGTACCACTTCTTTAGGACAATCTTGTCGTATCGTGTGCCAGTTTGTGCTGCTATTAATTTTTTGAGGTCTCCAACTGTGTCATCAGGGTTGCATTTAACTCTCACTTTCTTCCCAAGACGGTCATTACATGTGACTTCCAGCATCTTCTGAAAAATAGGTTATCGAGCAGGAAGATTATTATTTTAACAGTTACTAATATTCAGTGCTAAATTTTTCGTTATAGTACCCAAAAAAACGCCCACTTACTCTTTTATTTTTTATTGAAGTTACAAATAAATAATTCACAAAATAATATTTAGAAACGGAGATCGAAACAACTCTCGATAACATAAATAATAATGTCAATAATGTCAAATCATTTCCGTCTGTCATGGTCCTCTGTCATCTTTTCTGTCATAGACTAATTTATTTATTTCTGTGAAATATTCTCTCATCTGATTTGTTAGTATTTTTAGTATCATTTCTTAACGCACTAAAGATTTTTTGTTGAATATGTGTGGCTGTGTCTGTAACCTTATAAATGTTTGATTATAGTTTGATATGAATAAGAACTTCAGAAATCAAATGAAAATATTATGTATAAACATTGAACAGTAAACAAAAAATATTTGGTAGAAGATACAAAACGTTCTAATCACTTTGACGTTTATCGCACAGCAAGCAAGCTTCCAAACAAAAACATCCGGGTCGTTGTCTTTTCCTTATATTTAAAACCACTTAAAATTGTCAGTTACTTTTCCGAAATATTAGCTAAAATATATTAAAAATTAATTTTATAGTAACTAATTTAATTAATTTCAGTAAACATGAGATAATAAGCCCGAAGTTAATTGGTTGAACAGGAAGTGTATTCCAACTGTCCACACGTCATTTGACGGCGAAGGACTGACGTGACGGTCACGGAGTACATTGTGACGGTTCCGACGGGCAGTGAAATTTCATTTTTTAGTGAATGTGCTTGTGAAACGGCTTTGAAAAATGCAAATTCCAAGCGAATATGTGTCTACTGCCGAGGACGTAGCAGATCAGGTGGGTGTCGTATTTATATTTGCCGTATGAAAGCTGATAAATTAGTTTGAATTAGGTAAATTGAAAACGTACTTTGGATGGGATTGTCACGTCACCGAACTTATTTTCTTGTTGGCGCTTCTTGAATGAGTTGAAATACATATGTAAGTTATTATAAATAGTATTGCGATGAAGCTGCGTGGCTGCCAAGTTGAGAAAAAATATCGTGTCAATATGCGTTAGTAATGTTCAGTGACAAATCTGCAACAGCATTGTTTGTAGTCCTACAGATGTCTCAGCCTGTAACCAACTTATCTTTTGATTTCATGAGTTAAATTCATTTTTTTAAATACCAGCAGATAGTTATTCTAATTGATAATCTGAGCATTGTTACTATAAAGCCTAGTTGGGGCAACTTTTATCCTAAAAAAGGTACTCTAAAACTTAAAGAGAAAACACAATGTAAACAGCCCTAACTCATTAAACCCGCAATTCATGTAATTACCTAACTATTAAGAGAATGCTAATAATTGTATTTGTTTTAACTTAATTCATTTGACTAAAAGTAATCTCCAATAAAACACAGATAACATAAATCTGTTACAATATAATTTTATGTTATGGGGCATGGAAAATGTGTTATAACATTATTGCAAAACATACTTTATCTTCTCAAACAGCCCATAACCGTAATATTTTTTCAATTGAAACTTCACTGAATTGTATTTCTTTTTCTGGGAAAGATCTACTATTATCTTAATAGTTGTAAGTTTGTTATCATCACCAGATGGGTATTTTAATTCACTCCATTACCTAACTGGCATTGTTGGTAAGTAAGGTGATGATACTAAAGGAGGTGCTGTATTCTGTGACAGATACATACCTCATTAGATTTTCACATACATACATACATAAACTCGCACCTTAACCATGGTGGTAGGCAGCTGAAACTACAAAACACCGCCTGCTAAAATCCTTACATACTCCTATTGCTTTGATTACATACAACATTAGATTTTTTTTACAATTATAAATATCTTCTGTAACATTGTGTTCTAACAACATAATATAATATATTAAATTTTGTACTACCAGAGCCCACAGACTTTAATATCACTTTTACTTTTAGCACCTTTCACTTGCTTCATGTGTATTTTAGTCTATTATTTCCTGTTCTCATAAAATGTATCTATGATCTTTCATCTATTATTTGTAATTTGTTTGTAAATATAATTTTAAATATGTACATTTTCTCAATAAATGTACCAAAGTAAAAATTTTCAGTTCGGTAATTAAATTTATAGTTCAGGATCGTACCATGCACATCTATCAACAATTTGGTCAAAAACATTTTAAGAATGTAAAGCATTCTATTTAGTAAACATGCTTTTGTGTAAAAAAGTAATGATTTGACTACCCATTTGTAACAGCGTCCTTAACCATACTTTAAGCTAAGCTTATAAACTTAAATGTATAATTACCTATGTAAGAAAGTATTCCAGGTTTATATCACTTCAAAGTGATGAAACTTTGGTATTTTCTTTACCCATGCACATTGATCTTGTCAAACCATAACATCAAGCCTGCATTCCCCAAAAAGTTAGGCAGACATGCACCACCCATATTTTGCTAAACTCCATTTACAATAACCTTTTTTACAGTCCGTTCATCCAATTTTGACTTCTATGTGTGGTTACCAAATACCAACTGTTTACTGCAGCTGCCATTTGTCATGCCACCAACACAATATAAGTCAAAATCGGTTGACTGGACTGTAAAAAATGTTTGTTTAAATGTCTAATTTTATTTTAAATGGAGTATAGTTATGTTTAAGTCTCATGTAAAAAGAGGTGATTTAAAATGCGGCAGGCAGCCTATTGCCATCAACCAGGCAAAAATCCAGACTCCAGGCTGCTATTGAGATATATACCAGAATGTAAAGCCCAATAACACTACCCAACCAGGGAATCAAACCTAGAAACTCATGTTATCTTGTCATAACATCCAGGTATTTCTTGGTCTATCCCTCTTGATAGTGAAAGTTAGTTTGATGATGAAATTGATAAGTTAAATTTACACATTAGATGTTGTACCTATTACAAAAATTATGTAAAGCTAATGTGCTGTATCTTATCTTACTTATCACAGTAATTTTCATCAGAGATGGTGTAATATAAAAAAACTTATAAAATTATTACATTATGTATTGATTAGCAAAGTATTTTTATCTGTAAGAAAATGTTACTGTTTTTCAAAATCAAGTTTATAGATGTAGATATTAATGGCTAGTGATTATTTAACCCTTCAGTTGTTGTTGTTGACACAATAGGAGCGCGTGAATTTCGTTCCGCATCTCGCGCGGGATGCGCTTCGGTTTGGCCAGATCTTAAAGTCTGAGGTGTATGGACATTGCCCCCATTGTATTTTGAATAGATAGGGCAACTGATATTACAATACTTCTTCTTAACGTGATTACGTAGTAGTAGCCAGCGAAATTCTAATTTTCTTCCGTATTTTCCAATTTGCCGGTCAGTATCAGGTTTTATGTTGATAATCTGTATAATAATTATGACTTTTAAAAATTTAATGTATGACTATTTTCACTTAAATAATTTGCACGCTTGCTTGCAGGCAGGATACAATGACCTAAGGCTGTAAGATCTTCCCTTGTAAACATGTATTTCTTGCAAATAAACGATTGGAATTTGAATTTGATAAAAATATGATTCACGGCTATAACAAATATGTAGGTACTAACATAATTATAACCATAAGAAACATCAATTCATCTCTCTAAGTTAGCTTGGTCCTCTTTATCTTTGATTTCGGAAATCATGACATTTTGGAACAAATCTGACTTAGAAAGATGTATTGATGATTCTTACGGTTAAAAAAAAGTAAGTTTAAAAACAAAACCCGACTACTGAAAAATCACGCTCTAAAAACTATGAAAAAAAAATATTCTCATTTGAAATTAGAAAAAGACAGAAAAATTAAAAATCCGGAGTCACACCGCAGCCGATAATGGCTGCATGCAAGCAAAGCCGCGAGCAATAATAGCTAACAATATATATATTTTTGAAATGTGCTAATTATGCCCTTTCATTTGACAACCAACAAGGCATCATTAAAAAAAATAGTTTTTAGTTCATGACATTGTCCTTTAGAGGGCGCACTATTCAATTTAATGTGACGTCACATAGCCTATTACCAGCGGACGATCAAGACGCTTCTAACGGCACCTCATTTGTCAAATTATAATAAGCAGTTTAGAAGTTAGTAAGTTTTAGTACATACATCAATCTGCCTAGCCTTTTCCTAACTATGTTAGGGTAGGCTTCCAGTTTAACCGGATGCAGCTGAATACCAGTATTTTACATGGAGCGACTGCCTGTCTGTCCTCCACAACCCATATAATACGATACCCCTTTGTATAAGACTGGTTGTCAGACTTTCGGGCTTCTGACGACCCGTAACGACTGTCAAAGATCCACGAATGACAGCCGGGACCAACGGCTTAACGTGCTTCCCGAGGCACGGAGGAGTCTCGGTATGTAAAGATGGTTACCCATCCACGGACCGACCCCGGCAAGCGTAGCTTAACCTGATGGATCGACTCGTGCGACTGTTAATACTTAGCCACGAGCTGCTCATAACATACATTCAAACATGGTCAAAATCATAAAAAAGGGAGGGTCCCATTTTACTTCGCCGTAGTCGGCTAATTATGTCATCATTTTCCTGCCCTTATCCCATATTACTTGGGGTCGGGTACAGTCGGGTAATTATGTAAATACATATTTTTATTGTCGCTAATCATTTTTAATCAAGATACAACCTGACTGCTAAAAAAGCAAGAAAATTTGAATTTCGCGGGCCCCTTAAATAATTGGCGGATTTGGCGGCAGGCGAAGCTTCACACAGTTATAGCATAGGTATTTGTTATACATGTTTTTATAATAATGACGAAGGCATTATGATAAGAACTAGTTGTTAGTCGCGATAGAAAAGAGAAAGTTAGTTCAACGGGTCGTTACTTCATCATTCATGTGAACACTTTTGCTTTCAAAGGCTTTGCCTAAGTTTAGGATACTGACCTACTTAGTATGTAGTTTTATTTATCCTAACTAATAATGCGAAAGTGAGTTTGTTTGCTACGCTTTCACGCTAGAACGGCTGAACGGATTTGGAAGAAATTTAGCACATCGGTAGACCATGACAATGACATTATGATACTTTTTATTCCGGTTTTACGTTCCCGTGGGATCTTTTCCGACCTCCACGCGGGCGAAACCGCGGGAAAAAGCTAGTTAAGTACTAATAAAACTAAGTTACTATCCTATTAGCTGTTGCCCGCGGCTTCGCTCGCGTGTATGTCAACACTTCATTCCCTATTTGAATCTGATTTTGTTCACAATTACATGGAGTTTATTTTTTTGCGCGGATCCCTAATTCTCTTTCTGAAATGAAAGTAGCCTAAGTTACTCATTATAACATCAGCTATCTGCTAGTGAAAGTCCCGTCTAATTCGGCCCAGCCGTTTCGGAGAATAGCCGAAACAAACAAACAGACAGACAAACATTTGAAAAAAAAAATGTTTTTTTATTTGTTTTTTAGGTACTCACGGCTACAGTTCAAGCTATAAATTTCCAGTATAAGCTGATCTCGCATTGTATAGGATTTCCTTACTATGATAGGTCAGTGTAAACTGGAAATGTATAGCTTGATGTGTAACCGTGTGTACACGCAATAATAAAAATAAAAAGGTGTTAGTAATTTGTTAGTAGGTAAACAACACAAGAAATAATAAGTTAGGTACACAATAAATACTAAAGTCAATTTCCTATTTCTGTGCAGGTGTACACATGCCCAATACACAATAAAAGCACTGCCGATTTTGCACGCTAACGTTCTGAGGACAGTGTTGGTACGGTCAGCAACAGAAGTCGGTTAACACTGCTACTTTTTGACATCTAAACTAACACAAAATGATTTGATAAACTGCTTTTTTTTCGTTTAACTGTTAAGAGTGATGTTCTTAAAATTTTAAGTACCTACCTACTTCTGTTCCGATTTGAATTAAATATTTCGCTTAATAATTAAGATTAAAAAACTGCAAGTGTTAATCGACTTTTGGTGCTGACTGTACTACCACGGACCCTGCTCATTATCGATGCAATTCTTTTCCTAATGACGGCAAAGAAAAGAAAAATCAAAGAAATCATCGATGGAAGCATCCGCAAACATTGCGGAAGCACTGGGGACTGCAGTACCGGCACAGATATCTATATCTGTGAGTACCGGGGTTTTCTCAACACTGTCCTCCGAGCGTCGTTGTACACACGGCTACACATCAAGCTATACATTTCCAGTTTACACTGACCTCTCATTGTAAGGAAATCCTATATAATGCGAGATCAGCTTATACTGGAATCGAATAGCTTGACCTGTAGCCGTGCGTACTGAACAAGCAGAGCGATGTAAGCCCTCCGCGTAAAGTTGATCCACAGACTGCACGTGCAAAAACTGTTTAGAGCCTTCTGTCAGTCTTTTTGACTGACAGAAGGCTCTAAACAGTTTTTAACCGCCGATAAAAAAGAAGGAGATTCTCAATTCGAATACAAAGTGAAAAATAACTTTAATTTCGGAAGGCGGTGGTAAAAAATGAAAATACATTTAACCAGACACCGATTTCCGAAATTAAAGTTATTTTTCACTTTGTAGTTTTGTTTTTGGAAGTCGGTTGTATTTTTTAACCGACGAAACAAAAGGAGGAGGTTCTCAATTCGACACGTATGTTTTTTTTTTTTTTTTGTAAAAAAGAGTTTTACATTATAAGTACCGTATATTGTTGTCCTAACCCACTAGGGCAAAGGCCTTCCTCTTCCTTTTCCCACTCAACTGGATAGACCATAATTGTATACCAGCCCAGAATGCCCTGAGAGAAGAATATATTATGTGAAAAAGAATATTTGAAATCAACTTTTTACGTATTGTCGGCCCCCAGTAAAGCTGGCTATATATTAGGTCTTTACCTATGAAATTTGCCGTTCTGCAGTACTGGCCATTTCAAATCAAAATAATTTTTGTTTGGCTAAGAATTCTAATTTCAAATTAATTTTATTTTAAAAACATGGATTTTTTTTCCAAAAGTAGTAATTTGTTTATTGATTAGTGTTACATTTTCATCGCATTTCAATCTTTTTCGTCATCATGGATACGTTAAAAATTCGAGTAATTATGGAATATGAGTACCGTCGTGGCAGCAACGCGGCACAAGCGGCACGCAACATCAACGACGTTTACGGAGCTAACACTACAAACCAACGCTCCACTTGTTATTGGTTTGCTCGCTTCCGTTCTGGAAATTTCGACCTGAAAAATGAACCTCGCGGTCGTCCGAAGACTTTGGTCGACAATGACGAATTAAAGGCGATTGTGGAAACTGATGATACACAATCTACGGCTGAATTAGCAGCAGCTTTCGACGTTAGCGTCAAAACAATATTGGTCCATTTGCGTCAAATTGGCAAGGTAAAAAAGCTTGACAAATGGGTGCCCCACGAACTCAATGATCGCCACCGCGAAGTACGCGTCGAGACGTGCCTTGCACTGCTCAACAGATACACAAATGAAGGAATTTTGAAACGCATGTTACCTGCGATGAAAAATGGATTCTGTTTGATAACCGCAAGCGCTCAGCAAGTTGGTTGGATCCTGGTTCAGCACCTAAACAATGCCCTAAACGAAAACTTACCCCTAGAAAAGTGATGGTCACTGTTTGGTGGTCTAGCGCCGGTGTGATTCATCACAGCTTCTTACCAAACGGGGTGAGCATTACTTCAGATGTGTACTGTGAAGAACTGAACACAATGATGGAGAAGCTGGCACATCTCCAACCAGCATTGGTCAATCGCTCGTCTCCGCTGCTCCTGCACGACAACGCGCGACCTCATACTGCTCAGCAGACGGTCTCCAAGTTGCAAGAACTGGGGTTGGAAGCTCTCCGTCATCCGCCCTACTCACCAGACCTTGCGCCTACAGACTACTACTTTTTCCAGAATTTGGATAACTTCTTGGCGGGAAAAAATTCAATACCCGAGAGGCAGTACAAAATGCCTTTGAAGAATTTGTTGCCTCCTGTCCAGCTGATTTCTTTAAGAAGGGCATCAATAAACTGCCAATGCGTTGGCAAAGATGCATTGATTGCATGGGTGATTACTTCGATTAATACAAATAAAAAATGCATGAAAAAAATTCGTTTAAATTTTTTCATACAAAACGGCAATTTTATAGGTAAAGACCTATTATTTGTTTTCCTATTTTTTCTTTTTCTTTTTATTATATTATATTATATTATATTTCCTTTCTAAATGTGTGTTAGTTATGCTTTTAAAATATTAAGGAAACCTATTAGATCCAACGGTATTTTCAGTTTCGATTGCTAAAGTGATACACATTTTATTGTTTTTTCATCGTCCTGTAAACTATGGAAACTATGGAGTTGGCAGGTTAACAAATTAGGCCGACGATATATTCTTTCCACTGCATTGATTGTAATTCCAAAGATAGTGGCATCCTGTCACGATTCGCTCTTTCGAATGGGCGATAATTAGTATGCCATTTATTCGAATTAATAATGAGTAGAGTTATAACATTGTAAAATCTTCTGTAGTCGCGTGTCGGTGACGAATTCTTGCACTAACTGTAATGAAAGCTAGTAATTCGCTAATACATGCTTCTAAAGTACGAACAAATTAGCTGGCTAGTAACTAATAAGACGTTGCAAATATTTGGCTTCTTTCATTTTTATTTTTAGCATGAATTATAACTTTACGTCAACAAAAGAGATATCGATAGACGTAAAGTAAAATTGTATACCATACCCTGCCTAGGCAGGGTATGGTATACAATTATTATGGTATACTACAATTATTGTGGTATATTATTATGGTATACTAACATATTTGTATGTGAATTGCTTCATGTTCTTTTTTTCGAGAAAATATACAATTTTGTGTTTGTGTGTTACAATGTAGGAGTATTGCAAAAAGAAAGTAATATAAATATATAAAATTTAACATGAAGCAATTCATATAAAATATGTTAGTATACCCTGCCTAGATATCTCTTTTGTTGACTGTACACACACACAACAGCAGGTCAAGTTACTACAAACTGTCAAATTTTCTCAATCGATTTTGAACTCCGTCAAACATTTTTAACCCACTTCAAAAGAGGAGGTTCTGTATTCGACCCGTATGTATGTTTGTTTGTCCGCGATTCTCTCAAAAAATAATGAACCAATTTTGATGATTCTTTCACTATCGTGATCTACATACTTTCAGAAAGGTTTTAGTATATAATACCTTAGGTAATTTTTTTTTTATGTACGAATTTAAATGCATAAATATACTGTATCTCCGGCATTTCTAAGCCGATTTTGATGATTCTTCTTTTCGTTCGTCTTGTAATTGTATATTCAACTAAAAATGGAAAAATAAATTTACTTTAAAAAAGTGAAAACCGACTTCAAACCCAAAAACGAATAAAATAACTTTCATAAAACACTTAACAGCTTCTGAAGTCAGTCTCAAGCTAAAGTGCATTGAAGAAGTGAAGACACCGACTTCAGAAGCTGTTAAGTGTTTTATGAAAGTTATTTTATTCGTTTTTGGTTTTGAAGTCGGTTTTTACTTTTTTAAAGTAAATTTATAAGATTTAAAATCATTGCAGAAATTTGACAGTACAGTAGTACTTACTCTAGTTGACAGATAATAATGACCATCGTAATTAATTTATTACACGTGGATGCGAAGTATATTTTTATCTGACGTGCGTGACATATGTGTCGTTAATTTATGTGACTAAGGGCTGATTGTTCAATAGGTTGATAACTTTTACCTGAAGAATAGATGTGACAGTTTGACATATTTCCTATACAAAAGCTGTCAAACTACCATATTTATTCCTCTGATAAAAATTATCCGACTATTGAACAATCAGCCCTTAGAGTGAAGCTTTCTTTATCGAGAGTTATGGACAAGTGACATCACTCACTCGTTTAGATTTTATACCCAAAATGGTGAATTGAAAAAGCCCAAAAAAGGATAGTTTTGTTTTCAGGGTTCATGTCTATTGTGTTGGTGTGAGTTCTTTATCATTTGCACTTTACTAGCAATTCAGCAAGTCATTACATCTATCATTCTTGGCTCTCTGCCCTTAAAACAATTAGGACGAAAGTCAACGTCTGTTCATTATACCCGACACGACTTACCGATGTCACAAATTAATGAGGATGGGCAGAAGCATACGCCATTGTGATGTGCCAATCACCTATACGATTGTAAATTGTAACTACTTAGGTCTATGCTCATGAGCAGTAGAACGGAAATTTGAGTTTTAAGGATCGATAATTTTGTGATTTTAAAATTGATATAAAACCAAGTATATGGTTAAATCATTTGTATCGTACATATGTGTTATTTGACTATATTGTCTACTGCTGTACTAAAACATAATTACATGATTTTTTTTCGGTAGAAAAAAAATTCCAAAGTAGCACCGTCTATTTTCTGTTTTATACGATTATACGTAAACAGTTCCTTATTGTGCAGTAAAATTGACTTTAAATAGAAGGTATTTAAATATGTTAAGAACTTACTAAACTAAACATTTATTTAAGTATAGCATTTTGTCATAAACCTACATTTAAACGAAGCGCGTTTAAATTCCGGTGCGCGTGAGTCTTCTATCTCGTGCGTCAAACTAGACAGCCATAACGCCATTTCACTTATACACCAAACTAAACCATGCTTCTATATAACTTCATAATTTTTAGAATACTCTGCACTCTAGGTCTCTGCCACTTCTTCTACACCTGAGCTCTTCGACAACGCCCTCCCGCATTTTTTCGATAAAGAATTGTTGATCGGTATTTTTTATATTTCTACGTCGGTAACTAGATTAGGTACTTGGTGCTGATACAAAACAAGACGATTGACCCTTGATCTCTCCCACAGGTGATCCGCAAAGGCAAGAATGTGCTACCCACGGTGGCACGTCTGTGCCTCATCTCCACATTCCTTGAAGACGGTCTCCGCATGTGGTTCCAGTGGTCCGAGCAGCGCGACTACATGGACATGTCATGGGGCTGCGGGAAGTTCCTCGCCACAATGTTTGTTGTGAGTATACATACATATACACTTCTGGACACATCTTTTGGCCCACCTTGTATTTTCAGTTTCGTTTGCTCCTAGCTAAAATTTTATATTAGGTCGAGCAAAAAGTTTTTATGCAGTTTTGAACCTGGCACATTCACAATTTCATTCAATAGTCTTTTTTTGAATTTCGAACACAGAATTTAAAGAAACAAAAGACAATTTGGAGCCTGTTTGTTGATATCAAACAATCGAATACTAAGAAAACTTGGTTTTATTGGTTTACTTGGATTTAATTCTTGAAAAAGTGATTGATATCTTTGGTTTTGCAACAAACATTACTTATTCTTAACATTAAGGTGAGGTTCTATCAATAATCTATGGATACTTCACCTGAAGTCGCCGCCCAAGCTGTGGCACTTATTCAGGCCGGACACAGCCAAAGAAACGTGAGTGCTCAACTTAATTTAAGTCGATCTGCGGTCTGAAATGTTTATCGGAGGTACCTAGAGACTGGCGGCTTTGTTCGTCGCCAAGGAAGGCCACGATCTCGGGTCACAACTGAAAGACAGGATCGATTCATCGTGACGACCAGCTTGAGAAATCGTCACCTTACCTCCATTGAGATACAAAACCAACTTCACGACTTCCACGGAGTATCTGTGAGCGCTCGAACTGTTCGAAGAAGGTTAAAAGAACGCGATATGGTACCACACAAGCCAGCTAATGGCCCCAAACTAACGCGAGCCCACCGAACAGCGCGCCTTCATTTCGCACGCAGTCATTTAAATTGGACACAGCAAGATTGGAGCCGTGTACTCTTTTCTGATGAGTCTAAAATTGTGTTACATGGCAATGATGGAAGGAAGAAGGTCTACCGATGTAAGGGAGAGCGTTTCGCACAATGCTGCTTTGATGAGAGGGTTGCTTATGGCGGTGGCTCATGGACTGTCTGGGGCGGTATATCCGCGAGCGGCAAAACTCAACTTGAGGTTGTTACAGGACCACGGCTGCCAACATTAAATGCTGAAAGGTACATTCGTGAGTGCTTAGAACCTCACGTGATACTGCGTGATACCATACGCGGACTATGTGGGCCCAAATTTCCTTTTTATGCATGATAATGCAAGAGCCCATGCGGCCGGCATCGTCAGGGAATATCTTCGGGATGTCAACATCACAGTTATGGACTGGCCAGCCAGAAGCCCAGACATGAACCCTATTGAGCACATGTGGGACGAGCTAAAAAGACGTGTTAGGGCTCGTCAGCCAGTTGCCCAGACGATGCAGGAGTTGAAAACTGCCATAGAAGAGGAATGGGAGATGATCCCTCAAAATTTCATAGAGCGGTTGACAAACTCTATGCCTAATCGTATGAGAGCTGTGGTAGATGCCCATGGAGGCAACACGCGTTATTAAATTAAACCTTTATTTGATAAAACATGTTTTTTATTCAAAAATCAATTGCCTTTAACAAGGCGCATATCCGACTTGTTAGGCGTAGCTCCATGTCGTATGGTATTCTGAATTCAAATTTAAAACAATACGATCGAAAAAGATGGTAAAATGTATCAGGTTTAAAACTGCATCAACAGTTTTTGTTCAATCTAGCAATCATATTTCGGTAGGGGCCATCGAAACCTAAACTCTAAGGTGGGCCAATAGATGTGTCCAGAAGTGTATTTCCCAATAGGTTGGGCAGAGGCAACCACATTTTGTCATTTATGGTTTTAGCCCCATGGGGCGAGCCTATTGCCATCAACCGGGTACAAATCCATACTATGATCACCTACCCAATAACATTTTGCCCAAACCGGGAATAGATCCCAGGACGCAACGCTCAGCAGTCGCGCTAGCGACCACTAGATCAATGAGACAGTCAGTATATGATAGCCAGAATTTAACAGGTGTCGTGAGTATAATTATGACGGCTATTGTTTAAATAAGCTATCAAGACTTGGCAGTCGTTACGGGCAATCGGAAGCCTAAAAGTCTGACAATCAGTCTTGCCAAAGAGTACCGAGTACAGTGGAGGTCAGATAGGCAGTCGCTCCATGTAAAATACTGGTATTTAGCTGCATCCGCGATTAGACTGGAAAATCCGACTCTATCATAGTCGGGAAAAGCCTAGGCATTTGATGAAACCTCGACTGGTGAAACTCTTTTACTGTCCATTGTTAAAAGTCTCCGGATCTTGGAAGGTTAGGCTATGAACACATCTTTCGGGCCGATCGCTCCGAAAGGAATATTCATTCTAATTTACGTATTGGCTATCGTGTTAGCATAAATCCTCGCAGAAGCCCGGTATGTGTCCGACAAATTAGTGTTAATTATTCGTCTTTAACTCTTAAAATGTCGATTGCACACCATGTGTACAGATAACAATAGAATTTCAATTGTGTCTGCTAATTAGCGCGCGACGGGTTAATAAGCGGATTTAATTTCCCAATGTCACATTCATTACTATTTGGACCATAGATAATAAGAAATAATTCAATGATTTGGACGTTCACCTTCTGAACTTCATCCAATTCTGAAAGCATGATTAAGTACCAAGAATTCAGAAAGTCCAAATACAAACAAATGTACACATTACTAAACAAGTCACTGGGAAATCCCTAAAAATCTGGTAAATCTAGTTCCGTATCAAATTAATTATCATTGCTTATCAGTTGTTTCAAATTTAGGTAATTATTACTTACTTATTGCTTATCAGTTGTTTCAAATTTAGGTAATTATTACTTACTTATTGCTTATTAGTTGTTTCAAATTTAGGTAATTATCATTGCTTATCAGTTGTTTCAAATTTAGGTAATTATCATTGCTTATCAGTTGGTTTCAAATTTAGGTAATTATTACTTACTTATTGCTTATTAGTTGTTTCAAATTTAGGTAATTATCATTGCTTATCAGTTGTTTCAAATTTAGGTAATTATTACTTACTTATTGCTTATTAGTTGTTTCAATTTTAGGTAATTATCATTGCTTATCAGTTGTTTCAAATTTAGGTAATTATTACTTACTTATTGCTTATTAGTTGTTTCAATTTTAGGTAATTATCATTGCTTATTTATTTATTTATTTATTTAACATGTGGAAAACCAACAGCTTAACTTATAAACAATAAATATACTGAAATAAGAAACATGAAGCCAATTACAGGTTTTCACGGCTAGCAATACAGTAATTATAATAAGAGATCTTACACACGACAAGATATCAAGAAAAGATGAGCACCAATCGTCAAATCGGCACCGCCAAACATAAGGAATAGATTACAAAAAAATTAAATAAAATAAGAAACAGAACTATTATTAACACTAAGAATTAATTTTCTAAAAATTCCAGGTTCAGCCTATTGCGTACGCTTGAGCCTTTGGTTGAAAACAAGTCAAAAGAGAACTGCTTGCATAGGTCATTAAAGTCTTTACTCACTCGCACTAAATATGAGTTTTGCCTGTAGTTGGAAGAAGACAACGGAATAGCTATAGGAGGATTAAATCTGAGAGTTCGCTGGGGAACATATCAGTTGTTTCAAATTTAGGTAATTATTGCTTATTACCTAAATTTGAAATAACTGATAAGCAATGATTTGATTTGTGCTTTAGTAGAAAAAAATTTCAACATCAACATCTTAATTTTTTTTCTTCTACTAAAGCACAAATTATTTGTTTCTGCAGATACTATCTATTCTACCTAAACTGTTTGTTATTATATTATTACTTCACTCTCTCAATGTATGGTACATATCATTACATTTGGTAATCATTTACACGTGAACCAAATAAGTACATCTTTTAGTTACAGTTTGAATCGTCATCGAAATTTAAAGTATTTGCACTTAAGGTGTGCACGTTAGCTAAGTAATGCACTATGACCGTTTTAATGAATGCGTTTTAAAAGAAAACATGCATTCCGAGTTTTCGAATGTGTTGCGGAATGGGGAAGAAAACTGTCAAATTAGTTCCGCGTAGATGGCGTCTTGTGTGTGCCACATACGAATTACGCGTCACACTGACGTCACGCAATCCTGCATCGCGCAATCAGAGTTTACCGCGCGACTAGCATATACAACATCCCGACATCAACCGTCGGGCAGTTGCCCACCAGACACTACACCCGTCTGGTCGGAGGATCCTCCCTTTTCAATAGAGGATGAGTGACACCCTGTTCCTCATGCCTCTATATCACTTTCAGTCAGCTGTACCTTGTAAAAAGTGTTTTTTCTTGTTATATTAACGATCAGGTTAAAAGGTTAGTCAGGTTAGGTTAGATTGTACAAGAACAGATAGGATGGTGTCTAGTTTGGGGGTCACTGTTCAATCTGTTCTTGTACAACTTGATTGTTAATAAATAAATTTGAAATTTGAATTTGTCGCCGATTGGTCGCTTTGTCTATATGAGCTCGTGGCTAAGTAATAACAGCCGCACGGGTCGATCCATCAGGTTAAGCTACGCTTGCCGGGGTTGGTCCGTGGATGGGTGACCATCTTTACATACCGAGACTCCTCCGTGCCTCGGAAAGCACAGTAAGCCGTTGGTCCCGGCTGTCATTCGTGGATCTTTGACAGTCGTTATGGGTCGTCAGAAGCCTGAAAGTCTTACCAAGGGGTAGGTATCGTATTACCCAGTTAATGGGTTGTGGAGGTCAGATAGGCAGTCGCTCCATGTAAAATAATGGTATTCAGCTGCATCCGGTTAGACTGGAAGCCGACCCCAACATAGTTGGGAAAAGGCTAGGCAGATTGATTGGTCGCTTTGTCTATATGAAGACTGACAAGTGACAAACACACAGCGCTCTCGTGCGGAGAAGCTTCCGGGAAACAACCCTAGTGAGGTGCAGCTCTTTACAAGAATTGCCCGCAGAATCACGGAATAAAAATACGCAATTAGTGCTCTCACTGTAAACTGAACATAATAAAAGACAGCTAATTAAAATGTAAGTTTATAATTGCAGCAAGCGTTAGTAAGTAGAGCAATATTAAATTAATTGTTTCGTTGGCACCGCACCTGCTGCCTGCTCTGTTCGCACCGCGTCATGTGTTTGTATGCACGGCATGTAAATAATTAGTTCTTGATATAATATTTACGTATAATTACTGTATTGTTATGAGTGCTAAAATAACTTTAGCTTCTGTTTTGCATTGTTAATGACGCTCGAATTCTTTTTTGCATGTTATGACAGTTGACACTTTGAATCAGGGACCGTACAACCTCAGTTAAGAGTTAAGTCTTTCGAAGGGGCCGTTTATGAGGTTAGCTTTATGAGTGAATGGGTTTTAGGATTAAAACCCAGTAAAAGGTTTATCCCTTCAATATGGATAACCCATTGAATGGGTTCTATACATGAAACCCTAGCCCCCCCTTGAACCCTTTCACCAAAGGTTTACCTCTTCATTAAGATAACCTACTTATATAATATAAGGGTTTTGTTCGGGTTACCATCTTAGCAACAGCATTTGATAGCAATTTGCAACGTAAGCCCATCATCGAGAGATCATATTACATTGCTCCGAGTCGGAATGTTACGCTGTTATCGTTTTTAAGAGAGTTGAAGTGTAACGGCTTAAATTAAGCCGTTCAAAAGGGTTACCCACATCGTATGGGTTTTTGTTTAGCTTCTTAGAAAAACTCATGCAGAATAATGAAGACGAAGAATAATTCTCCATCAGTCTGTATTCAGTTCATGTCTCAGAAATGTGTCTCTGTTAATTAAATCCTTAAGTACTTACCTACTGACAAACATAATTAGGTATCTTCATCGTTATCAGTTGGCCGCAGACTGTTGTTGTAATGACCGCTCCCATCTCCAGAGACAGGTCGTTACAGCTGCCTGAAAGTTAATAGTCACTATTAGCAGATTGATTCAATAAAACGGTATTAATTTACCGCTATTCTCGTGGAGCTCGTGGCTAAGTAATAACAGCCGCACGGGTCGATCCATCAGGTTAAGCTACGCTTTCCGGGGTCGGTCCGTGGATGGGTGACCATCTTTACATACGGAAACTCCTCGGTGCCTCGGAAAGCACGTTAAGCCGTTGGTCCCGGCTGTCATTCGTGGATCTTTGACAGTCGTTACGGGTCGTCAGAAGCCCGAAAGTCTGGCAGCCAGCCTTACCAAGGGGTATCGTATTACCCAGTTAATGGGTTGTGGAGGTCAGATAGTCACTCCATGTAAAATACTGGTATTCAGCTGCATCTGGTAAGACTGGAAGCCGACCCGAACATAATTGGGAAAGGCTAGGCAGATTGATTTTTTAGTTTACCACTATTCGCATAAAATTACTTGCCCTAAATTCGAGGGAAACGGTGGAAATTAAATAAAACTGAACTATTTTGTTCGTTCAGCTAGCTTGGTTTATTTATTGTGCAACACAGAACAGAAAATTAATAACTGCACGTGATTAAATCATCACCTACTCAAAAACTACCAAAGCAATGTTAATAAATTTTATATGGGACCAACTTTGAGGTATAAACTCTCGAATAAAACAATAATTTTTCAAATCGGACTTCTCTGTAAAATGTTATGCGTGGTCATACATAAAAAAAAAAAAAAATATACGTGTCGACTTGAGAACCTCCTCCTTTTTTTTTTCATCGGTTAATAGCAGTTCGGGCAATTAAAATTGTCCAAACTGTTCAAAGTAATATTTTCGTTTAGCTCCTAAAACACACGTGTTTTACTCCATAAATAAGTAAACTGTTGCGCTGAGGTAGCCAGCCAAATTCAAATTTTCTTGCGTTTGCAATTTGCAGGCCAGTGTCAGGTTGTATCTTGATCATCGCGACAATAAGAAATATAAAGAAATATATATAAAAATCAGCAATACATAGATTAGACAGATTATTACAAAGGTTAGATTTGCTCCGAATTGGTCGGTTTTCAGAAATACATATTTCTATTGTCGCGATTCATATTTTGATCAAGTAACAACCTGACCTGCAAATTGCAAAAAACGCAAGAAAATTTGAATTTTACGCCATCGTATACATAATGAATTTACTTATTCCTTTTCCTTATTTCTCAATCAGACTCATTGTAAGAACTTATTGTTGCGACTATTGGGTTCAATTACTTCACAGTAGTGGCAATCGAATAACAATAAATACAACTAAATATCTAGGCGTTTTATATGGGAGCATTGTATTAGGATTACATATTAGCTACTTGCTTTTGCCCGCGGCTTCGTCCGCGTGGAGCTCGGAGATTATCCCACGGGAATGTGCTACCGGGATAAAAAGTACGTCCTAACCTAACCCAGGTCTCTACCTGTGTGCCAAATTTCATCTTCACTCGTCTGTCTTTTACCGTGAAAAGGTAAAAGTCAGACAGAGTTACTTTTCTTCATTACTGACCATTCCTAGTCTTCCCTAAAGACAGATATCTAGAGAAGCACAAGGGATTCACTTGGCGTGACTCACTCACATTTGTGTCTCGGGCAATAAGATTGTGTAGGCCACATCTTCATACCGAAAAAAACCAGGCATTTATTCAATATCCAAGCAGGGACACGAGTATGTGCATAAATCATGCTTATTGACTTCATGACCTCGGCCAGTAATAGTACTGAAGAAATGCCTCGACAAACACTCTTATCGGCTTTAAGTTTTCAAAAACATTTTGTGGTCGTTTTATTATAAGTAGTGCATTCACTGCCACAGCCCGAGAATATTGGAATATGAAAAGATAACAAAATCGTGCCTCGGAAAGCACGATAAGCCGTTGGTCCCGGCTGTCATTCATAGATCTTTAACAGTCGTTACGGGTAGTCAGGAGCCCAAAATTCTGGACTGGTTATTTTGATAAGTGTAGGGGGGTGCTACCCAGTCACTGGGTTGTGGAAGTCAGATAGGCAGTCGCTTCATGTAAAATACTGGTATTCAGCTGCATCCTGTTAAGAGAGGAAGCCGACCCCAACATAGTTGGGAAAAGGCTACGCAGATTGATATTGAATGAATAACGAAATCTGTACCGGTGTAATTCTCGCTCGTTTCCATTTTCGGTCTTTGAGCCTAACATACATTCATAATTTCACGCCGTTTTGGCACACCACTTTCGCATCTTCCACTTTCGTGCGTAGCTTTTTAATTGATGCGTCGTTTCTATGCGCTGGACCATTTTGAAGGCTATCAGAAAACTTTTTAATCACTGTACAGTTTCATTTGGACACGAACTACAGTGGCCAATCTGGATATCTCTGAACCGGTAGACCGCCGCCGGTTGGCCGCTGCAGAAATAATCTGGCCAACTGGGGTATAGGTTTAAAGAACTTAGATAACAGTTAACTTAAAATGAGCTAGAGAGTACTTACATCTAATAACTATAATTAAAAACGAAGCCAATAATAGAGCTGTCCATGTGGCTACATACATACATTCTGGTTCGGTTCACGTTTGAGTCTGACATGTACTTTTAATGATTTTAAACTGAAGATCAAGTCTGTAAACGAGTAGTGTAAACGTCTTATATCGAATGTATTTCACATGGTACTGGGTAATACGATACCCCTTGGTAAGACTGGTGACTTCGGCCTTCTGACGATCCGTAACGACTGTCAAAGATCCACGAATGACAGCCGGGACCAACGGCTTAACGTGCTTTCTGAGGAACGGAGGGATCTCGGTATGTAAAGATGGTCACTCATCCACGGACCGACCCCGGCAAATGTAGCTTAACCTGATCGATCGACCCGTGCGGCTGTTATTACTTAGCTACGAGTCCTAAAGCTCGGAGTGCTATAATAAAGGCCGAGTATTGCATGTCCTTTTATAGCTCATACGTGTTCTTTCTACCCACATTTGCACGATAATAACCCAAATGGGGGAGCAGAATACCCAGCGGGACGCTTTTATCTGGCCATTATTTAAATAAGATAAGAGAAGTTTTTATTACGTTCCAAATACATTAGTAAATTGAAATTGATCAGATTCTATAGCACCAGGACCAGGATGATATTCTCGTACAGACTTGACGGTTCCGAGCTGACATAATGATTGAAATGTTATGATGCAGTGAGAAATGTTTAGAAAATATAGGAACCATTATTCTTGCGAGTTTTGAAATCTTTTTTGTTTTTATTCTCTCAGTGATTTCATATTCGCCCTTGTAAGCTATAGGAACTCTTGGCCCCTTTGTTTATAAACGCGGAGTACAGAGTTTCATTTAATTTCATCTAATTTTGTCTAGTTTTATTTTATGTAAGTAATTAAACCTAATTTTATTATTTATGTGTAACTAGCTGATCCGACAGACGTTGCGCTGTCCAAATTTCATGTTTGAGGTAATGAATTTTCTTCATAATTGTTTTCTATGTTTTAATAGTTATTCTGCTATTCGGGGCGGAGAAAAAATCAACAAATTAAACATCGTAAAAATCGGTCCAGCCGTTCTTCTATATACTCGTAAATTAAACAGAGAAGTCCTGACTGACTCATCAATCATCAACGCCCATCCCAAACCCTTGGATCTAGAAAGCTGAAATTTTGCACAGCGGTTCCCTTTATAATGTAGACAAGGAATAAGAAAAGAATTCCAGGAAGTACGTTCCCGTGGGATATTTTCCGACATCCTCGCGGTCGAAGCCGCTGGCAAAAGCTAGTGAGTTATAAATGGTGTAAATAACCCGACTTTGTTTTATATTTCTAAGCATTGACCGATAACTTGTGTGGTGCTTACTGTAAACACAAATATTTTTCGAGGTGTGCTTGGCACCGTACTTTCATTAATTAAGGGGGTTGAAGTGTAGAATTCCAGTTAAATTTGAGGTGAATACGCGACAAGCGAAATCAAAATCATTCCAAGTGCCACGCAAAAATAACTTTTATGGCAGGCGTACCGCTTCTTTTCTAATACCCAGTTTACTGAACCAAATACCTGTAGACATTAGAAACTCAATGAATATTAAAAATATAAAGCGTAAGCTTAAAGAACATTGCATCGACTCGATTATAACTTAACTAGTTGAGTTGTAGTCGAGTTGATGTAGTGCTGTTAAACAGCTGTTAATAGCGCGTTGATCAATCTCAGGCCATGGCACGCTAGGACAGACCCCAGAGGTCTAATTGTGTGCTTTGCTATTACACCTAGTTAAGGAACTTGTAATTTATAAAATAAAATAAAATAAATAAATAAATAATTGTTTCATAATCTATTACGACTAAAGTAACATACTGACGCTGTTCTGTTTCAAATATTTGAATGTCGATTGTATTGTTTACAGATAATAAACTTAGTTGGACAACTGGGCGGCTGTGTGATGGTGTTGGGCAGGCTCAAGGTTGACATCGCGTGCGGAGTACTCTTCTTTATTGTTGTACTACAGGTAAGGGACCCAAACACTTATAATCTTTTACTTACTTCAACATTCCCTGCGATGTAACTGATGCAGGATGCTGACCATCAAGGAGGTCTGAAGAAAAGAAAAAGAAGATAACCATAAGAGAAAAAGAGAAAGAAGAGGTTCTAAAGAAGTTAAGACTTGGGGTTTCCGAATGGTAGGCCGCATGTTAGTACTAGTAATAACAGAATCGGTCTAAGGCCTCTTTAAAATCCGTACTGCGCAAGGCTGGCTCAAGTTCAAAGTGTTAACATTGACGTTCGGCCTGCTGTACAAGTGAACCATAGATAATACCAGCTGTTTTAATAAGGTTTCTACAATTATATTATACACAAGAAAAATATGTTACGTTCATAGTAACCGACGTTCAAAATCTGGTGACACGTGACTACACAGCGTTTATAGCTCGTCGCCCTTCTTGATGCATGGTCCTTGGACTAAAGGAAAGGACGTTTTCGAGTCCTCAACATATCTGCCTCTTTTTGTATACAAGGTGTAACTTAAATAACGCACAACCACTTAAACGGTCATTGTAATCATCATTATGAACAACTTCTACTATGCGACCAAACCTGAAATCGCGACAAAAGAAACAGCTGTTCCCTACATTTTGACGAGTTATGCTAACATAAATGTAGGGAATGCCAATTGCAATTTTTTTTTCGCGATGTCAGGTTTGGTCGCATAGTAAAAGTTGTTCATAATGATGAGTTGATTTTTACAATGACGCCTTAAGAGGTTGTGCGTTATTTAAATTTCACCTTGTATAATTATCATTGGGTTTCTATCCGACACAGACACAGACCTTTGTACGCCTGTACGCGTAGCATGACGACGTTTTGTCGACGGAAGAATAGACAAAATGACACATTGCCATGCTTAGACACGTAGAATTCGTACAAATATTTCTACTACCTGCCATTTTGTCTATTCTTCCGTCGACAAAACCCGTTTCTATGGCGGTCATGCTAAGCGTGCAGTAATAATAGGTGAAGTTTAAAAATAGAAGCTGAATTTGTCCCAATATGTATCAGTCAATCAGATTCTATGTGACGTGCACAATCTACTCCGATGCTATTTCAATTACATACAAGTAACTCCGTCAAAATATATCATCTATGTATTTACGTTTTTTTGTAATCTGTAGTAGTGCCGCGTCACGGTCACTTCCCTTCAGGGTTATTATCCCATTAAGAAACAATGACCAACATTATTTTTAGTTCCCATTTTAACCCAACGGTTTGACCATTTATTTATTTTACGTCGCTTTTCCTGTTATCGAAGTTTTTGTATAAATTCAAAAAAAGTATTTTCTGAAGGCCTTCTCATTGTGAGGTTGCATTATTTTTTTTGTAACCGTTTAATTCTAACCCTTGTGTCCTTGAATGCATACTCGTCAGATAATAACATAACGTTAAATTGCCATTTAATTATTTGGGAATGACATCGGTAGTCATGATTTAGAATTGGAATGATAAAATGACGATGTTTCCCTCAACGATTTAGCAACGTGGCAAACGAGTAGTCACACGTAAAGGTGGGTTTTAGACTTAGACCTAACGAACATAGTAGAACCAAAACAGGAGCATTCTTTTTTTTAATTCCTTGACCTTTTAGTATGATCCAATAGAGTATGACCAACGAAAGAATGCTCTATCCCTGTTTATAACACAAAACGAATTTGATAGAAAATGGGGATGGAAAGGGGGAGTGCATTCGTTTGGTATATACCGACCTTAATATTTCTCCCTGTTCAGATCGAGTAAGTAGATACTTTGTAGTTTTAAAACCGATTTCAACAAATCTAAAGGAAGACATTATTTTTTTTTTATCTCGTAAATGCCTTCCTTTGTTTACCCCCGTTGGAAAAAGAAGGGCGTTATATGTTTAACGTGTGTATCTGGCTGCAGCATCGTAGCTCCCAAACGGCTGAACTGATTTTGTTTTTTAATAACAACATTTTCTTTCAGACCTTCGCCTACAGTATATTATGGGACATGCAGTTCTTGCTGCGTAATCTGGCGCTCATTGGAGCTCTACTGCTGGTGGTAGCGGAGGCTCGAGCCGAGGGGCGAAGCCTCTTCGCTGGCGTGCCGTCGCTTGGCGAGAATAAACCCAAGACATACCTGCAGCTCGCTGGCAGAATACTCCTGGCTTTCATGTTCATCACACTGCTGAGATTCGAATACTCCTTCTTGCAGGTTAGTAGAAATAGGTTTAATAAACTACCATTTCTACCACTACTACTATTATTTCTACCACAACTACTATTATTTCTACTATTTATGGGCAAGATTCACAGATCGCGTCTTGACTTTACTTTTCTAAGTAAGCATTGCATACGAATGTGAACCTTATTCTTATATTATTGTCACGTAATGTTCATATTCGTATAGGTAAGTGAAGCAAGCATTTTATGTTATGACTATAATTTTATTATGTCTACTTGTTTCTCGCTGGTCATGTTAAGGTTTATTTATAACAATTTATTATTAAAATACAGAAACATTAAAAGTAATCATATGCAAGTAAACTATTTTTGAGTCTTCTGCAACTGAAGCATTGCTCAAATTGCCAATACAAAAAAACTATTTTACAAAAAAATACAACAGACTTTAACAATACAAAGTGAAAAATAACTTTACTTTCGGAAGTCAGTGTCTGGTTAAATGTATTTTCGTTTTTTTCAACCGACCTCCGAAATTAAAGTTATTTTTCACTTTGTAGTGTTGAAGTCGGTTATATTTTTTTGTAAAAAAGTTTTTATTTTTCACTTTTTAGCTGCAAAAGTAACTACAACATAATCCACATAATGGGGAAAAAATACGTATTATTGAAGCTAACTCAAAAACTACCCAAGCAAAGTTAATCAATTTTATTATGGGACCAACTTTGAGGTCAGAAACAACAAACAAACAACGACAACAACAACCAAACAATTTTTTTTTATGAAATCTGACTACTCTGTAAAAAGTTATGCGTGGTCGTACTTATGGGTATATAAAAAAAAACGTCGAATCAAAAACCTCCTTCTTTTTTATCGTCGGTTAAAAATAGAAAAACCCGTACTATAAGGAGCAAAAACATGTGGATCATAGTCAAAGAGAATTAAACCACTTGAGAGCTGATAGACCGATTTCGTCTAGGTACACGACTCACCACTGCGGGTCGGGGGACAAAGAAAATCCAGCGGTTGTGATTGGCCGATGCAACAATGTCAGGACGAATGTTCCAAAAATAGTGATGCACAAGTCAGTTTTGCTACAATACCTAATATCGATAAAATCGAACATAACGATGTCTATTAATTCTACATTTTTTTTTTAAACTATACTGATTGGGAGTTAACTGGGTGCAAATAAAACACTTACGTAACACTATAAATTTTACTTTATTCAAATCAATGCTATAAGTAAATCAAGGTTAAATAATCGTAAAAAAAAAACGAAAAAAATCCACAGAAAATTTTAATTTTGCTCCTAGGTTGGACGATTATCGAGACAATTATTGGTTTTTCCCTCAACGAGACAATTACTGGTTTTTAAAATGAATCAATTTAGTATAAGTTTTCCGGATAAAAGATTTGGGGTCTTTATTATTTTTTGTAAAAAATGACAAGCGTGCATCAACGTATTTTTTTATAACGCATCTTGTTAAATCAATTAAATGGTTTGTGCTGTCTATTTCGAATTGATGGAAATCTATTTCGGGGAATAAATTGTAGCCTATAAAAGATTTAAGAACTAGTCGAATAAAGTAGTCGGTATTAAATTTTGGTGGTAGTATTTTGGACCCATTTTCTTTGATCGTTTTTTTAATACATATTTCACTACGGCGGCAAATTTCTATTACGGTGGTGGATGCATGAAGTAACTTGTTTTTATAAATATCTTTTTTATATTGCAAGCTATTTACGTTCACCTCACCAATCAAAGCTCCAATACATGTTTGACATTTTAAGACTTTTATCAAAGCATGGACGATATAACCGGACATGTATTCAACGACTTTCTCACTAAACTCTGAAATGTCTTCCAGTTCAGGAAATTCAAAGGTTTCGTTACTATTGGACTCATTATCGATTGTGTTTTGATTCATGTGTCTTGTAGTCACGTTAATGCGCTCCACTGCAGATGTACACTGTAATATAGATATTTGGTCCAACGCGGAGCAATTACCGCTTCCACTATTTTTGATTTGAGCGTAAGTCAGGAGCTTTTTATAAATGCTCTCGAACAGCCTAGCACTAGGATTATTGTTAGACCCGCCATGACACCTTATGCTGCCAAAGAAATGTTCTAAATGGTCTTGGCTTATTTTATGTAGGGGAAGGTATTTCATTGCACAGTCTCTATTTAAAATTACGTCCTGGATGAGGAATATTGCACTTTCTATGCATACACAAAATCCTAAAAATCCGGTATATCTAGGCGATTTCACTAATAGAACCGTTTGTGTTTGTGTAGAATCTCGTAACTTAATTTCTGTTGACATGTTTAACAGATAATCTTTCGCCGCTTTAAGTTTTGTTAAAACTTGTGCAGCATTTTCTTCATTGACCGCTCTTTTTAAGCCATACCCATGGGTGTGCGAGTCTAACATATCAAATAAATCATTCATCGTGACTAAAAAACGTGATGTAGGTGTGACTTCCTCAAATTCGCGTAAATTCAGGTTTTCTTTGCAGAATGTAAGTGCATCTGACACACTTTTGCTAAAAATTTGGGTAGCTAAGCTAACTTTCATTATTTTACTTTTAAAGAAAATGTGAGCAGGTCTCAACCGATTAGCCAAGTGAAAATTTTCCGCTATCTGTAGATTGTTTAAGTTAACAAGATGTTGCCATGAAATATTTTCACCACATTTGTCTTGCAAAATTGTATAAAACTCGAAGGCATTTCGCACAAGTTTTATCATGTGGGCCGGATCTAAAAAAACAGCAACTTTTGAGTTGTTGCAAGGATTTTTGAAAGTGGAATTTATATTATCAATATCGAAACTACAGCCTAACTTTTTGGCCATGTTAATATTTGCTGGGCAGCCGTCAAACGTAATGGCTTTGATATGTACACCGGCATCTTCTACTAAATGGATGGCTTGAGTCAAAAGAGCAACCTTTTGTTCCGCATTGATGCTATTTATCAAAAAATATCCAATTGGAATTTTCCAGCTAGCATTTAATGGTACCAACAAAAACACAAGTGCCTCTTTGGCTTCATCTTGACAATCCGTTTTCAAGCTGGTACCAAAACTTACGTGCCCATAGTATCTTCTTCCTTGAGGATGATATTCAACACCACTTCTGATAGCCATTTCATCAAATATAATAGTGGCGTAAATTTTCTTATCAGATTCTTTTGCTTTGCTTTTGATTGTATCTAGTGCTTCCTTTGTGAATCCTGGTTTTCCATCAACGGACTGGTACCAAGATCTTAGCGTGCATATAGCAGGTAAACAGGTACTGAAAGTTTTTCTGACGAAATTGTATGCCTTCGGCGAATAAAAGTGCAGAGTTAAAGCGAACGCTCGCAGTTCCGGTGAATATTTAATTTTTGGTATATGACCTGTTAAAGATTTTAGAATTTGGCGTTTAACTATTTCTCTATTTTGAACACCTATGCTGTTTAAAATATCTTCGTTCTCGGAAGTGATAAAAGATTTATTTGTTAACGTATTTAATATTTCTTGTAGATTTGCCACTTTTTTGGTAAGCACTCTATTTCTGTCTTGAAGCCTCTTCACATTTTTCTTGTTTTTATTAAGTGAAAATATTAAATGGTCTATATGGCGCTTCATTTTGCGTTTTCGTGGAGTCAAGTCCTCAACTTGTTGCTCGACTTTTACGGTAGGTGAATTCTGTAAAGCATAAAAATCTGACTTATGATAGGAGCGCTATTGATATAACAGTGAAATAAACGAATGAAAATTAACTTACGACGGGGACATTATCAAAGGAAGTTCCAGGTACGTTATGATAATCAAATTTGCATTTCTGGGAGGTTATTTGATCGTAAGTTTGTCCTATTGATACTAAATCCTGTAATTATACATCAGGCATTAAATATTGTAACAATGCGGCCTATGATCACGAATCACGTCGTTAGAATAAATTAACTTACTTGTGAGATAGTTAGATGGGAAGGCCCAGGTAAATTAGAACCATGCATATATAGATCAGCTGTATTATTTGGTAAAGCCTGTAAATTATAAAGTTTTTATTTTACATGTATTTCTTAATTTTTTCTAAAAATTTAAAAATTGATCTGAAATAATTATGTAATAATAAAACATACCAAAACAGGCAAAAACAGAGTCGGTGTTGCTGAACTAAATAAACGGCGTCGGTTCTTTAAGGTTTCAAAGCAATCTGCCGTGAAATGCCTTGAACAAACAACGCTATATTTTTTTGGAAACCAATTTTCCCTGTTAGCAGCATTAATCCATTTTTCTTTCACTTCTGGAATATATGGAAATCTAAAATGTAAACATTAAGTAATGTTACTTTTTTACAGTTAGGGAACATCGTAATTTTTATCGAAAATATTATTTATACTTTGTTTTGAAGTTGTCACAACACTACAGCAGTATTGCTGTCCCTTTCTACCTATACCTACAGATGGAAAGGGACAGACTTATTGACAATACCTAGTGAGAGAAAGGGACTTTTCAAAAAGACATCAACGCGGTATACTTTTTATGTGCCTTAAACGTAAACAACCAGTTTAGCTTGAGCCCTGCAATTATTCATAATATTATTAAATTATAAATATATTTTACTTACCGATGAAAAGTTATGCCATCTTTTTTATAGCTGGATGTTCTAGACGATTTCCCACACCATTTAATTGAACAAGAACTCATAATTAATTTGATATAAGCAGAAATGTTTAAAAAAGTTATCAAAATAATCACGTGCGGAGAGATCCAATAACTGGTCAAAACTAAAATGGTCACTCATAGTTTCATCTAATATAAGTGCAATTTCATTTATGTGTCGTGAGCCCGAGTCGCCCGTATAAGCAGTCAAGAGGTTTTATAGTCATTGATCATAGTACAGTGGCCTTAGTGCGAGTTTTTATACTTACTCGATCGCGTTTACGTTAACGTTAACTTACGAGAATTTGTATGGAATAATTGTGTTTTCCATTATAGTCATCAGGTGGCGCTTATTCAGTTTCAATACAAATTGAAGTTTACGTTAACGTGATCGAGTAAGTGTCAAAACTCGCACTAAGGCCTCAGTTTTCACTGACATTTAAACTAATACCTATCACTTTCCTACGCGTCAGTCAGCAGATTATAATCAAACCGATTATTTTCGACCTTAACATTTTATCCCTGGTCGCTAGCGCTACTGCTGAGCATGAGCATGAGGTCCTGGGTTCGATTCCCAGGTCGGGCAGTGTTATTCAGTAAGTAAGTGTTATCAGGATTTTCTCAGCGGCAGACTGGAGTCTGAATTTGTGTCCGGTTAGTAGAAAAAGGCTTAGAAAAAACATAACTGGGGAAATGTGGGTGTACTATAGGCACACTTCTGCGTAACGCTTCCGGGATTAACAACCCCATATCGAACTCATTGAACACTTCAGATCACATCATCAAGCGATGCTAAATTATGACGTCACACAATCACCTACCGACGTTGCGGTAATTTATAAATAGTTGACCGATTAACATAAAGGTGGTATTCTATTTGCATATTCGATTCACTCTCGATTTTGACCAACTGGTTTTTTTTTACTGGAATTTTCGTAAGTCAAGGCTGAAAGCCAGACTGCTTATTAAGTAGGCTTGTATGTATGAAAAAATTGCCACTGTGATGCTAGAAAAAGGTGAAGGCCAATGCTTTGCGAGTTATTGGGATGCTGAACATCATCTATGCTAATATTATGAAGAGGTAAAATTTGTTTGTAAGTTTGTATGTACGGGGTAATCTTCGGTGTCATAGGATATATTTTATTTATAAATTTCACGCGGACGAAGTCGCGGGCTGTAACTAGATGGAAATGTATTCTTAGATCTGTCTGCATCGTGTATAACTCAACTAGGGCAACACGACAGCCTTTTGAAGTCTTATGTAGATTCAGTTCTCAAGCTGTACGAATGTGGCACTTTTGAATACTCGTAGATATTAGGATATTTTATTTCGTTAGTCTAACTCTATCGGTGGCTTGTGGCTAAGTAATAACAGCCGCACGGGTCGATCGATCAGGTTAAGCTACGCTTGCCACGGTTGGTCCATGGATGGGTTACCATTTTTACATACTATGACCCCGGAATGCCTCGGAAAGCACGTTAAGCCGTTGGTCCCGGCTGTCATTCGTGGATCTTTGATTGTCGTTACGGGTCGTCAGAAGGCCGCAAGTTTGACAAACCTTACCAGTTCTACCGAAGGGTATCTTATTGCCCAGTTACTGGGTTGTGGAGGTCAGATAGGCAATCGCTCCATGTAAAATACTGCATCCGGTTAGACTGGAAACCGACCCTAAGATCATTGGGAAAAGGCTAGACAGATGAGTCTAACTCTATCGACACATCTACGGCACATACGCGGCGGAAATTCGGCTTGTTTACGCCTGCCATAATTTTTAAACTTACGTCATGTCAAGCCGAATTATCGGTACGAAATCACGGCTGGTGTGTTACTCACAAACTTTGCATTTGTTTCAACCAATTAGAGACAGTTTTGAATTTACAAGGAGTCGGTCAGTCAGACAGATGAAGCTAGTTGCCTATTCCAAAGCGTAGTAGTTTCCTATGGAGAAGAACGGGCAAGGCAGTACACTTAGCCAATAACAACGAATGGTACAATCACCTCAATGTCGTACTTGCAGATCGTGCAAGACCTGCTGGGCAGCATCCTGATGATCCTAGTGACGGTGGGCTACCGCACTAAGCTGTCGGCGCTGATGCTGGTGGTGGTGCTGTCAGTCCTCAACCTGTACCACAACGCGTGGTGGGCTGTGCCTTCCTACAAGCCTCTCAGGGATTTCCTCAAATATGACTTCTTCCAGGTAAAGATTTTAACTTTATGCACAATAGGGATGATACCTGGGTAAAAAAAAAGAAATTCTATTTAGTCCTCAGTCAGATAATAAAAAAATATTAGACACGTATTTTTTGCTTTATCATATAAATAAAAAATTACATAAGTAAAACGCATTACAGTTGGGGAGTGGGGGTTCGCTACGTCACTTCTACGAATAAAATCTTGGGCGTGACGTCATGCCATATTTTAAATCAATGTATCGCCGTAATGTTTTCATTACGTAAAAAAATAAAAAATATGTGTCCAATATTGTTTAATATTGTAAATGACGGAGAAAACAAAATTTATTCATCATCCCTATTTTGTGGACCGCAACGCATAGCAAAAATCCTCGTACGGTTAGCAACAGAAGTCGGTTAACACTGCTACTTTTTGACATCATCTAAATTAACATAAAATGATTTGATAAACTGCTTTTGTTTCGTTTAACTGTTAAGAGTTAATGTTCTTAAAAATTTGAATACTTCTGTTCCGATTTGAATTAAATATTTCGCTTAAGATTAAAAAAAAACCGGCCAAGTGCGTGTCGGACCACGCACAATGAAGGGTTCCGTAGTTGGGATGAATTTATCTTAAGAACAAACTTAACATTGTAGTTGAAAAACATGTTCTCCCATACATTCCAACTGTAAATGTAAGTTTGTACTTACAATATTGATAGATTTACCATGTTATTTTAAGACCACAGACTTCTTATAGGTTTTCCTGTAATCTACAGGTAAAGGTCTATTTTCTGTATTTTTTTTTCAAAATTTTAGGCTCAGTAGTTTCAGAAATAAGGGGGGGGAATGGTATTTTTTTGTCTATTTTCTTAAATAACTTAAAAACAATTTATTTTAAAATTTAAAAAAATATATATTTGAGACCCTCATAGCAAGCCCTTTCATTTGACATGCCACATGGTGTAGTTTGCAAAGCTTTTTTTTTTAAATTTTCTTATATGCCCCCCAAAAGTGACCTCTACATTCAAAATTCATTTATTTACTTTACTCGTCCGTGTTTGGGTCACAGAAATTCATATGTGTACCAAATTTCAACTTAATCTGTCCATTAGATTCGGAGCAAATTGGCTGTGACAGACGGACAGATAGACACACGAGTGATCCTATAAGCGTTCCGTTTTTCCTTTTGAAGTACGGAACCCTAAAAACTGCAAGTGTTAATCGTCTTTTATTTTATTTATTTATTTATTAAAACTTTATGCACAAGTAAAAAAATACTGTACAAAGGCGGACTTAATGCCTGAGGCATTTTCTACCAGTCAACCTTAGGGTGATGCAGAGAGAAAACATGGCAGGTGCAGCATAAGGGACTTACTTTTGTTGCTGACTGTACATATCTATCGTAGACTTTGTATGGATCATAACAAACTACAGACAGGCACCGATTGTTAGGGTTCCGTACCTCAAAAGGAAAAAACGGAACCCTTATAGGGTCACTCGTGTGTCTGTCTGTCTGTCCGTCTGTCACAGCCAGTTTGCTCCGAATCTAATGGACCGATTAAGTTGAAATTTGGTACACGTATGAATTTCTGTGACCCAAACACGGTCGGGTAAAGTAAATAAATTAAATCTGACAATAAAAGTCACTTTTAGGGGCAAATAAGAAAAAAAAAAAAAAGTTTTGCAAACTACACCATGTGGCATATCAAATGAAAGGGCTTACTATGAGGGTCTCAAATATATTTTTTTTATAATTTTAAAATAAAGAGTTTTAAAGTTATTTAAGAATATAGACGAAAATTGACCATTGTCCCCCTTATCGCTGAAACTACTGAGCCTAAAATTTTGAAAAAAAATACAGAAAATAGATCTTTACCTGTAGATTACAGGAAAACCTATAAGAAGTCTGTGGTCTTAAAATAACATGGTAAATATATCAATATTGTGAGTACAAACTTACATTTACAGTTGGAATGTATGGGAGAACATGTTTTTCAACTACAATGTTAAGTTTGTTCTTAAGATAAATTCATCCCAACTACGGAACCCTTCATTGTGCGTGGTCCGAGATGCACTTGTTTTGTACAGTCCGGCCGTCGTCGATAGTATGCGTTTCTGACTCATATGGCGAATCATATTTAGATCAACATACAACCTAATACCACAGTCTTATACAGTCGTCCGACGAAGCCCGAGCTGCATACGAAGTTCGGCGAACTACGTAAGCAGCTCAGGCCCTCGTCGGACGACTGAGTGATGTATAGACTGTGCTAATACTGACTTGCAAAAAACTTAAGAAATTTTGAATTTCGCGGGCTACACTGGCGCTTTCGCCTTCAATACATATATTTTATTTGCATTCCACTCGTCTGTGTTCTATTAAAAGTACCTAAATGCTACAAGTTGGTTGAAAAGCAAAACCATCTAGCATCTAGTGATTCTTGTTTTTATCCACAGTTGAAGCTCTGAGACATTAATTATTACTATTCACTAAACGATTATAAAAAAGTCAAAACCGACTTCAAAAACCAAAAATGAATAAAATAACTTTCATTACAAACTCAACAGTGAATTGAATAATTGAAGACATCTACTTCAGAAGCTGTTTTTTATGAAAGTTATTTTATTTGTTTTAGGTTTTTGAAGTGTGTTTTTACTTTCTTAAAGTAAATTCATCAAAATTAGTTCATTAGTTTTTGAGAAAGTCGCGGACATACAAACATACATACAGGTCGAATACAGAACCTTCTTTTTTGAAGTCGGTTAAAAAAGTATATACGTCAAGTGAAAACCTACATTATTATTCTCCCTTTCCAGACCTTATCTGTGATCGGCGGTCTTCTAATGATCGTGTACTTGGGACCGGGCGGAGTCAGTATGGACGAACACAAGAAGAAGTGGTAGAACCCACCCAGTGTGTACAATGTACGCACAGTGAGAGACATTTGATATTTTAATCATAAGATGTTATGGTGCGAAAGGAAAGAATTTTTTTTTTTTTCATACAATTTTGTGTTTTTATGTGACAATCTGACTAGTCGGCAATTGTGAACGTTGAGCTTACTTCCATATCCTGTAGTGTCCTGTTCGTGTTGTGGGCAGTTTGCTTTATATCTCGATTAATATGAACTCAGTTTTGTGGAATGTAAGGAGTCTGCTATGAAATGTGCAAATACTATGTTGTTAACTGATGAGTTGGATATAAAAGTCATTTAACGTAATTTGTTGTAGATTTTTTTACAATCCACGTCGCAAAATTAAACAATAAGGATTCTAGTCCTACAAAATGGTGTATTTGAAGTTTGTTAACAATTTTTAAAATATGCAAATTGCCCATAACGCTAAACAATCGGTGTCATACACAAAATTTTATATAAAAGTGCACGTATTTGATCGATCATAAATTTTGATAAATAAAATAATCGATCAGGTCACTGACCCTAGCTGAGTTTTGATAGAAAAACCGATATAAACATGGTCCCAATTTCTATTTTGTCAATTTTTATATTAGATAGTATATACCTGTGTTGTGAATTACGAAGCTTACTGCAAGGATGCAGCATTGCTTGGTAAGACACTAGACTGCTCAAAACAACATTAATATAATAATAAAGATAAAAAGTAAATCTCCTAACATATTTAGTTTACATGATGGCACATACAGGGTGTCCAGTAAATAGCACGACATACTGCAGGAGGTGATAGCTTGGGTCAATACCTACCGAGACAACACAATATATGTTCAGCAAAATCTTATGGAATTTTTTTCACCACTGTAGGTTAAAGTTATGCGAAAAGAAAATCGTTATGTGAAAATTTAAACAAAAAATACTATTTCTTGAAAACATTCTTGTTTTTGGTAGAAAAAAGACTTATCAATGAGTAAAGTAACTATTCACGAATAATTTGATGTAAAAAAAATAATAGAAAAGGAATGTTTCATTACGAAATGCTTAAAAATCTGTTTCAAGGTAGAGATTTTTCGATATTTCGGAAAATTTTGTAAAACTAAATCCGTAAGATTTTGCTGAACATATATTGTGTTGTCTCGGTAGGTATTGACCCAAGCTATTACCCCCTGCAGTATGTCGTGCTATTTACTGGACACCCTGTATAATGCGGCTATAGCTGAAACTTTTTTTTAATAAATAATTAGTGTCGCATTTACTAAGCATGATGTTAGCTAAATATGTAACCGAGTTGCATCGACAAGCGCAGAATATTTGTAAAAGTTATTGTAGTAAGTCTTCATAGAAAACTGTCGAAACGACGCGCTTCGAAATCTCAGTGTATACCAGTAGGCAACAGTTCGAAGTGCGCGATAAGTACGCACGGACAGACGCGGATTTTTCTATCGAGCGGAGGTCACTGCCCAGACGTACTGCTGTCACTTTATTATTCTGTGACTTCAGTAAAAATAAGTTCCAACTCAAAGCATCACAATGACTCACTACATTGACTTTTGCTTACAACAGCGCGTTTTGACGACGTAAAACAAAAATTAAGTGCGCGTATCGAGTGCATGTTTGTAGCTCGAGCAATGCTGCGTTCACGCGTGCCAAAATAGTAAACCATCTTCCTGCCCGCAAAGAAGTGATATGTTCTCCGCGGGGCTCCTTCTCGTGTAAGTGTATTTAATCAGACTGAACGTACTCCCGCTTTCATTTGCTAAACCGTACATTTTTCATTCCGTTTTATTTTTTCTAATTATTGTTGTGATTCAATGTAATGTAAATATTTATATAAAAATATATCTATTTTGTACTTACTGACTGAACAGACGACAGATCTTTGAATGTAAAAGCAAATGCTCTTTTTATGAATTTTAATATTCCAGTAGCCATAAGTGAAACTTTGGTATCACAATTCGAAGATTTGTGCTTCATCTTCCATATAATAAAATGTAGTCATAAAAACATAAATAATTATTTGATTTATCAAAAGTATTTAAAAGACACATATTTTTGTATTACTTATTATTTTTTTATTTATTTTTCTTAAGTTTCAGTTTGGCCATAGATAATGAAGATTCCTGAAAAGATTGTTCCGAATAAATTTTTATATAATAAAAATGTTTTATTTTTTTAACTGTTTATTTATAATAACCTTAATCAACTACGAAATTTAATTTGTAACTAACTACTCTATTAATTCTTTCGCATCGTTTAATTTGTATGTTATAACAAGCCTAAAGTCTGAGAAAAGGACACAAACATACTTTTATAAAACATTTATTTGTATAATATCAATTAATTAACTCAACAACTACTGTAACACATCACAGGGTATTATTGTGCGTCTACTCTTTCGCCTTCGCCTGTTCATTGTCCTTATCCCTATTTTCTATATATTTGAACACTTTGTTTGCTAGCTGCCTGTATTTCTCTGCGTGTGTGCTGTCGGGCAGTGCGTAGATGGCCGGCTTCCCGCTATTTATGCATTCGGACATGTTATGGTCGACTTCGAAGCTCTCAATGATCTCAAGCCCCATTTGATCAGCGGTCTGCTTCGTTTCGTTACCGAACACGTAGTTCTTCGTGCCACATTTGTAACAGATGGCGTGCGACATGTTCTCCACCATGCCTACAATAGGAACTTTTAGCTTCTCGAACATGTTGACTCCTCGTTTCGTGACTTGGAGCGCTGCTGATTGGGGTGTGGTCACTACTAATGCTCCTGTGAAGAAATAGAAAAAAAATATTTCATTTGACGAAAACAGATGGGTGACCACATGAAATTAATCAAACAAGTGGCTTTTTATAGGTAATTTGTTACACAACTAAAGTTCCATTGTCCACGCGGAATTGAGCCGGTCAGAAAGAGCTATAAGTCCATGCATGCCATGCAATAAAAGCGAAAAAGAAGTCATTCGCCTGTTTTCAGTTCGGACGACGCAACTCGACACCGATCGGAAACGAATTTGCATCGTGCCGAATTTCCGATCGCCGAAGAGATCGAAGTGTGGCGAATTGTGATCGGCTCAAGCCAATTCCCCGTCGATAAGTGTGACCATTAGGAGACCTCGGTTGTTTTTGTGCTGCTTTAACTTCGAAAAACAAAAACCAATCACTCACCATCTATAGGCAAGTTCTGTGCGAGCGACAAATGCGTGTCTCCTGTGCCAGGCGGCGTGTCTACTATGAGGCAGTCCAACGGTCCCCACGCCACGTGCCTCGTCAGCCTCTCTAGTGCCTGCATTACCATCAGACCGCGCCATACGACGGCGTTTTCACCTGATACCAGCAGGCCCATTGACATGCTGGAATGTTGTGAAGTAAAATGATGTACTCATTATGACTATCAAAGAGTATTTAACAGCTATAATCATGGCCTTATTATTCATGGGTCAGAGGGGTGCTTTTCCCACTGATAGTGAAAGTCGAGGATGCAATAAACCTAAGTACGTTTGGTGTGATGTCGTCCTGATAAGGACTCGAGACTTGTATATAGACAAACTCTAATCCAACTTATGCACTTTATGTACTCATTACTGATAAAGTAATTATTTTTGGAAGTGATAACAATATTATTATGTAAGCTATGCAATACCTAACAATAAAATATGTAAAATACAAGGTAGGTTAATAAAGTTAGTTTAAAATTACCTAATTATCCAGTCAATAGCAGATTTACTGATGAGAACCTAATATCAAACACTTTTTAGTCCCTCACCATTTAACCCCATAGTTCAGCAGTGGCTCAATGAGGTGCTCATCATTCAGCATGGGCTCCCCATTGATGTTCATCATGAGGGGCACGGATGGACCAAAGACATCCGCATCCAGCAGACCGATCTCCTTGTCAGGTTCTATCACTTTCATAGCACATGCGAGATTCACTGCAATTATAGAACAGGATGTTATGTTTATTTAAGCAAATGATAGTGTGATGGTTGATGGGGGAGAATGAAGAAGAAAACATGTTGCGTTAGAAAACTGTGTATTTTTATTTAAAATTGAACTTTAAGTAGTAAGTAAATTCATTGCTCCAAAATATAAAATATTATTACATTATGTTGAGTTGGACCAATGAATAAATAATTACACAATAGTGTATGATAAAAGTAAGGCAAAACCATCCCAAAAATTGGAAATTGATACTGAGAACATAGGAATTCTTTAGCTGAGTAATGTAGGTAGCTTAACTGTAGAAATTGGGTGTGACCATATGACAACCCTTGATTTTGTTGATTTCATTTTCATAATATTATGTAAGAGCTCAAAAACTTCTCAGATACTTTCCGACTCATACAGAGTCTAAGAAGTCTACTCAAAGAATAATATATTCTAAAGAGCATTAAAATTTATAAGATGATCAGAAAATATTTGGTAAATCAGAGTTTAAAGCAGATGATGTATAATACAAACCAGCAGTAGTAGTCTTCCCCACCCCTCCCTTTCCTGAGGCAACAAGTATTATGCTCTTGACTCCAGGCAGAGGCTTCCTCTCTGGCAAACCTTTAGCCATCACTTTGGCTCTGTGTGCATCTGCTTCCTCCTTTGTATGCTTTAGGCGGACTGAGTAAAAGCATGGTGCTGACTAAAAATAGAAAGTATGTGATTAGTTTAGGTGAGAATAAAAGAAACCGCTATTAAATGTAGGTTATAAAAGTAGAATTATACCAAATGCAAAAGCAGAAACAGGGCTCAGTTACAACTATTTTATTTGTGGATTTACGACCGTTTTCTTTGATTCAAGTCTCCAGACATCTTATTTAGGGTCTTGGTATATCGTGAGAGCTAGCCAGTATCAAATAACAACTATAAATCATCAAAATACTCTTAATTTTTAAAACAAATAATATGACGAAATCTTGCATACGTACATTTCTCACATTGGTGTTCAATAAAACGCCGTACACTCGCTGAAATGGTCTTTGAAGGTTCATATCTGGCCGCACTTTTTGTCGATAAATGGAATAAATGAGAAACCAGCTTCGATATTTTGTAATAAAGCAATTTTTTTTCAAAATTCGCGAGTTGCAACGCAAATTATTCGTTCAGAAATTAAATTGTCAGTCAATCGAATCGATCACAATCACAAAATAGTTGTCAATCATTTGACATTTTGCTCATTTTTGACATTTCTAATGGGAACCACAGACCACAGAACAGATGATATTTTTATTTTTAACCGCTCAAGCATTTACATTGATTTACTATTTTGGAAGTAAAGAAAAAAACAATCCAGTGATATCCCTATAATAATATTCATTTGTTATGCTTGTTTAGTCTTATTTTACCAAAAATAAAATTCATTTCACAATAATTTTAATGAAAGCCGAATCAATCAAGTTGGTGCTAAAACAGATGTTCGAAAATTAAAAATAAACACAACTGTCAATCTCTTTGCGCTATGTCGGGACTTTTCTACGACATATTTTCGAAAAAAATCGGAATTTTCTACAATTCGTAGTGATTACCGTACTGTAGTAAAATGTCTATTTCTTTACGTACGTTTTCTCAAAGAATATTGCCTATAAACGGCATCGTTTCTACCAAAAGTCACTCGAGCCGCTTGTGTAGAAAAATCCCTTTGCGGACACAATTTCTGGAAGAAGTGAGTATTATGCATAGTTTTCTGTGCTTTTAAATATTTTTCTAGTGTCCTTTAGTACGGGAATATAGAAACTAGTTACGTAATATTTGAAAAATACATAAATAATTTTATCGCCAACTGTATTTTCCTCCTCGACATTGAGCTAATTAGAGTATGCGGAATAGAACTTACAGATTCACGTGGTGCTGACATAGGCTTTCTGACATAAATAATATTTTCCATGCACGATCTCATACTCCCTACTACAAAAATCCTGACTTTCCCATGTAAATTATCATGTTTCCATACAATAAAATGTCCCATTTTATTTGCAAAACACTGCAAAATTATTTGCATGATCGGGTTGATATTATTTGTTTACAAACTGGGATTGCACCCATCTTGGCATCTTACCAGCTACAATAGTGTTGTTGATTCATACAATATAATTAAAAATAAAAGGTATTTTAGGTTAGGACAGGAAGTGCTGTTGTTTGTTATCTGTACACTTACGGGTGCAAAGCATTTATTAACATTATATTACCATGTATGATGCTACTATCTGATCTTAGATTATGTTATTCAATGAAAATGATAAGTAGCAGTAACAATTAAATATAATAGTACTCCACGAAAGAAAGTCTGCACTTTTTGTTCCAATAAAATCTTGTATATTTTATAAAAGACCAACTCTTGCAAAGTAAATATATCAGCAAATCCTATTACAATTTAATGAAAACTATGCTGTTAAACAACAAGCACACATTACAGCTGCAACTTCGCACCAGTAGTTGGTAGTGTGGGTTGGTTTATTGAAAATGTATGAAAGTGATGAAGGCAGACTTTCGCTAATCCCCCTTTTTGAATGACTGTTCAGCTTTTGCCTAATTTCCAATGCCTTACTGACAATATAAAAAGTCCCATGGATATTTTGAATGAGGGAGTCGTCATCATTCTCCTGCTCTTATCCCAATTTATTTGGGGTCAGCGCAACATGTCTTTTTCTTCCATACTTCTCTTTAAGTCATCATCTCAATAGTCACTCCCTTTCTAGCCATATCATCTTTCACACAGTCCATCCATTGTTTCTTTGGTCTGCCCCTACTCGTATAGCCATCCACATACATACTGAGAGAGTTATTTAGCAAAAACATTACTTTCCCAGTTCCTAAATCGACACATATCCAGTTGTCAACCAGCACCAAAATGTACTACAGAGAGCAACATCGACGATATTTATATCCACGAGGAGGCAGTGAATGGCCGTCTCTCACAACCAAAAGCCGATTTCAACTACTATAAACCAAACTGCAGAACCAACAGTAATGAAAATGATTATGGTGACAATGTGGAGTTGAAGACCCTGAGAATAACGTCAGATGATTATATAGAGAGGCGAATGCCTCCATTCACATTTGACGTTCCGTACACCAGTATCAGTGATATAGATTTAACTAAATATAGTAATGTGAGTATGTTTTTTTTTTATATTTTAGCATAGGCTGATAGTGGATGCAACTTGTTTGCTGAATAAATACCTACTACTTATCCAAACAAAAACTGTTACTTGTTGAATAAAAAAAATCTTACGAAGTATATTTTAGCCAAAGTATAGTTTTAGCAGTCAGGTTATTTAGTTTTTCTATATTATTTATATTGAAACTTTTAATGAGTTATATTTTATTTTTGGAATTGTCTCCTCAAGCCCTTTATTTTGATACCCTACAATTTTTTAATTTATTTTATACTAGCTTCTGCCCGCTACTTCGCCCGCGTGAAATTTCTTGATCCCGCGACCCACGCGCTTATTACTTCGTTTTCGCTTAGCGTTCTATTTAACTTTTGTTTCTTTTTGCTGGGCTCCTAAGGATCCTAGCGTGATGATGGGCTATCAATAGCAAAAATATTTTTTTAAATCTGAGTGGGTAGTTCTAGAGATTAGTGCGTTCAAACAGAAAAACAAACTCTTCAGCTTTAATATTAGTAAGTATAGATTCAACCTTACAGTGAGTTATATTTTTAGAATTGTCTCTTCAAGCCCTTTACATTTAATATTTTGATACCCTACTTTTATGATACTACAATTTTTCTTTTCAAGTCATTGGTCCTCCTTCAAGTGTACCAATGTCTGGGAAAGAAAAATTAAGTTTTATAAATTACTAAGTGCGGAAACCAAACCTTCTAACATAGAACAATATAACCCAGTGTAAGTTGTTGGTTAAAAAGCCTATATTTCCCTTTCAGGACATAGAACCCACCTGCCTCTCCGAGTTCGAACGCGACGCGATCGCGTTCTGCCGTGGTACAGTATCGTCGACTAACCCTTTGAGTGCACCAGTGGTCGAGGCTAGCCGCGATGGCAAGCCCAACGAGGAACAACTCATGAAAGTGTTCCACACACTGTCGGCTACGGTCAGTATACAACAACAAAATTATTGTTAGCAGATCCCTAGCTACATTTTACCTAGGAATATTGTTTTACCTATACTCCATCGGTTTAGGTAATTAAATATAGGTAAACAAAAAAAAAACCACGGGGTGGGTAACCAACTCTTTCTTCAATTTAGCAACGTCATACAACAAATTATAAAGTTGCTAAATTGTTGAGTACAACTGTGTCGTAGCATGACTACTGAAGTGTCAGTTTCATTACGTTTAGTTGGTTAACCAGACACATGGTTTTTTTTCTGTACCTTTATTTATTTACCTAAACCGATGGAGTATAGTAACTGGGTTGCGAAAGTCAGATACTGAAGAACTTTAACTGAACAGACAGCGGTGCTGGTGCCGAGTTTGTTGCGCCACTTCTACTTCCTAGTAAAGCACTATGAAGTGGTGAAAGGCGGCTGTTTTTGGGGGACTGTGTTATCATCTTATGTAATTTTGTTTTTCCGAAAAGTATGATTTTCAGCCTAGTTTGAATAAATGACTTTTGATTTTGAGATAGGCAGTTGCATCCGGTTAGACTGGAAACCGACCCCAACATAATTGGGAAAGGGCTAAGCAAATAGATCCCTAGTATAAGACGACAATGATAGGGTCAGTAAATTAAAAAAAAATAAGTAGCGAATTTGTCCATGGAGCCGAGCGTAATTAAGTAGGTACTTATTGCACCCCAACAAATGCAAATAATGCTGAATTTATTGTACGTCTATCGTACAATAAATTCAGCATTATATGCATTTTTAACAACACAATTTCAGTTTCCTCGCTTCAGACAAAGCGGAATGTCAAAACATGGCATATAAATTTTTTTACCTACCAAAAAATAACTAAGTACTAAGTTACGCTATTATTTATTTATTTATTTATTTATTTATTTAACATGTGGAAAACCAACAGCTTAACTTATAAACAATAAATATACTGAAATAAGAAACATGAAGCCAATTACAGGTTTTCACGGCTAGCAATACAGTAATTATAATAAGAGATCGACTTTTTGGCGGGAAGTCAAACGAGGCGGTAATTTTGATTTCGCAAAAAGTTTATTAAATATAAAATTATACGGAAATACCACATAAATAACTTCTGACAAGACCTCGAACCACCATGAGTGTCACCAGTGGCGGTGAGGAGCCGCCAGAGCCAGGGGAAAAGAAGAAAAGAAAAATTACCGGTACTCGAAATTCTGACTCTATAAATAAATACAATATTTTTACTAAACCAAACTATAAAAGATTGTTTATAGAAAATACGAGTTCAGAATATATAGTATACGTCGAGTCGACAGAACAGGAGAAGGTAGGGAATAAAAATCCTATCACACTCACCAACCTAATATCAGACAATGTTAAAGGAGTCCTAGGTGTACATAGAGTAAATGCGCATAAAATAGGAGTAACATTTAGAAAAGCGACTGCGGCCAATAATTTTCTAAAAATGGAAGAGTTCCTGTGGAGGAATAAATTTAAAGCATTCATACCATCCTATCTGACAGAAAGGATTGGTGTATTGAGGATTGTGCCCAAAGAACTTTCCAATGAAGATATATATAAAAATATAGTGTGTGACTCTGAAGTAATATCAATTAAGAGATTCATGCGTAAGGTAGAAGGAAAATTAGTGCCTCTGAATACAGTTGCTGTCACCTTTGCATCAACATCTTTACCGCAATACGCCTACATACAACTATTTAGATACGAGGTGAAAACATACATACCACCACTATTGCAATGTTATAAGTGTCTTAAATTTAACCACTCTGCTAAGACTTGCAGAGGCGAGCAAAACTGCTCTTCTTGTGCTGGTCGTCACTCCTACAAAGAATGCGATGTCGAAGAGATCACATGCATCAACTGCGCAGGTAATCATCTTGCCATTTCACGAGACTGTCCCATTAAAAAACAAAAAATTGAAGAGAAAAAGGCAAAATTTCTGCAGCAATCGTATGCCACTGTTGTGAAACCAACCCCTACATTTAATGAGAAATCTTTCCCTGTTTTACCCAAGGTTACTGATAAGGCTAAAACTAATGAAACTTTAGATATTAAACAAGTAGCAAATAATGATATTATAATTAACGCAATTGTTAAATCGTTGGTTGCATTAGGAAACAAGAGTGACTCTGATGGACCACTCACACATAAGAAAATAAAAGAAATATTTTTATCAAATTTAATTTAAACATGGATAATTATCTAAATATTTTACAGTATAATATACAAAGTTTACAGAGTAAAAGAAGCCTATTACAAAATTTATTAATTGAAAAAAATATAGATATCTGTCTTCTTAATGAGACTTGGTTCAAATCTAATTCTATAATTCCACACTTTCCCACATATAATTTAATCCACAAAAATTCCATAAATTCTCACAATGGAGTAGCCATTTTGGTGAATCATCGTTTAAAGTACAAAGTAGTTAATACACACTTCTCAGAATCGATTCAAAACTTATGTATCACTATAGAAACACAATTTGGAGCAATGGCAATACTTTGTGTGTACAGCCCTCCAAGTATCAGGTTTGACTCGGCAAAGTTAAAGGACATAATCAATAACATACCCAAACCTTGTATAGTTATGGGTGATTTTAACGCTCATAACATAGCCTTTGGATGCCATAGTGATAATAATAGAGGTAGATGTTTATATAATATAATTGATGAATTTGACTTATGTATTTTGAATGATGGATCACCAACAACTGTTCCATATCCTAATAGACAAGCTTCAGCGATAGATCTTGCCCTTGTTAGCTCTTCAATAGCTCATTTATGTAACTGGTATGTTCATGACGATCCCATTGGTAGCTATCATCTTCCAACCTTACTTGAGATCAACATTCAGCCATCTATGTATGACACATCACCTCCTGTGGATCAAGAGAAATATATTTATAGCAAGGCAGATTGGGACGAATATTATAGCCTATCAGAAACTTGTTTTTCCCACTTGGACTTAATAAATGATTCCCCTTGCAATGCATATAACCATTTTATAGAAACATTAAATGATTTAAGGAATAAAACAATTCCAAAACGAAAATTAGGTGCAAACACAGCAATTAAAAAACCAGTACCATGGTGGAATACAAAATGTAGTGACGCTGTCGCAAAATCAAAAGATGCATTAAAGTATTATTTTTCTCAACCCAACATTGAAAACTGGATAAGGTATAAAAAACTAGATGCAAAAAAGAAAATAATTCTGAAGGAAGAAAGTTCTTCTTCTTGGCAAAATTTATGTAGCAGCTTCAATAGGTTAACTCCAGTTTCTAGGATATGGGGATACATTAAAAAATTTAAAAAAATTGGAACAAATCGAAACAAAAACATCAATGATGAGTGGGTTCCAAGTTTTTTAGATAACTTAGCAGATTCTACTGAAATAGATGATAATAGGTGTGAGTATTTGTTCGAAAATGCTACAGAAAATGATGTAAATGTATTTCTCAAGAACAATTTCACTATAGAAGAGTTCAAAACATCTTTAAAGAGTAGGAAAGATACTACACCGGGATTGGATGACATACCTTACATGTTAATAAAAAAATTACATTTAAATGCACAAACAACATTAATTAATATTTATAATAAACTATGGAATGAATTAGTAATACCCGAGTCTTGGAAAACACAGTGTGTCATTCCAATTTTAAAACCTAATAAACCTGTAGGTAGTGCTTCTTCTTATAGACCTATTTCCTTATCATCTTGTCTGGGTAAACTCTTTGAAAATATGTTGAAGTTAAGATTAGATTATTTTGTTGAATCTCAAAACTTAATTCCTCCTATACAGTTTGGCTTCAGAAAAGGTAAAAGTTGCTCTGAAAGCCTTGTATCATTATTATCAGATGCAAAACAGGTTAAATTAAGTCACTCTAATGCAATCTGCGTGTTTTTAGATGTAAAAGGTGCTTTTGACAATGTAAATATAGAAGAACTCATTCAAGTATCTCACGATATTGGTATACCTGGTCATGTTCTAAAATGGCTTTATTCTTTTTTAAACAATAGAACTGTATTTGTTAAATATAATAATAAATTGCATGGACCTAGGACTGTCAACAAAGGCACAATGCAAGGGGCAACTTTGTCACCTTTACTTTATAACTTATACACTTCTGAAATATTAAAATATGTAGATGTCCCAGGTGTAAATATCCTGCAATTTGCAGATGACTTGCTTTTGTACAGCATAAATCAAAACATAGATATAGCAATGTCTAATATCAATAAGGCTTTGTCTCAATTATACAGATATTACCATAGTAAACTTAAATTAGAAATTAGTCCAGAAAAGAGTTCAGTTTTAGTTATCAGTAAAAATGTAAATACTCCTAGCAATATTAAAATTTCATACAATAATGTAGAAATTCCTGTTGTTAAGCAGCACAAATTCCTAGGCGTCATTATTGATGATAAATTAAAGTTTGATGAACATATTAACCATATAAGTAACAAAGCACTGAAAGGTATTAATCTATTGAGACATTTAGCAGGAAGTTTTTGGGGATCTGACCCCAAAGTTATGAGTATGCTGTACAAAAGTATAGTGAGAAGCCATTTTGATTACAGTAGTTTAGCTTACATGAATGCCAATAGCACCTTGTTACGAAAATTGGATGTAATTCAAAATATGGGACTGAGACTTATTTGTGGTGCTATGCGCTCCACACCTATTAATTCTTTAGAAGTTGAGACATGTATACCTCCCCTGACATTACGAAGGTTGTTGTTGGCTGAGAGATTTTTATTAAAAGTCATGGCATCAGATGATAATCCTTTACTAAAGAAACTAACAATACATCCTGAAATCTCACAGTCAATTCCTCCCAATGCCATTTCTGCTTCTTCCTTGGTTGGTGGAACTCTACCTGAAATGCCAACAATATTTGGACATGTAAATAAGAATTCACAAGATATTGTTAAAAACAATATTTGGCCTATATACAAAATTCCTTATAATGGTATTATTAACAGCTTTGCAATCCATTTTGACACGGTGCACAATGAATTTGATTTTTTACAGTTTAAAGACAATAGACCAGAACATTATATTATATACACAGATGGATCTAAAACAGACCATAATGTAAATGCAGCTTTCTATGATCCACAGCTAGACTTCACCAAATGTATCAAATTAAACAGGGTGTGTAGCATTTTCACTGCAGAATGCTATGCAATTTATTGTGCACTGCAGCATGTAAATAGTCTTGTAAATAATGTACATAATATTTTGATAGTTACAGACTCCAGAAGTGTTTTGTCTGCTCTACATAATGTAAATATTTCTTATAAGTTAAATTATATTATTTGTAATATTAGACTTATAATCCAAAAACTACTTGATAACTATATTAAAGTAGAATTTGTATGGGTACCTTCACACAGTGGCATTCGTGGAAATGAGGTAGCTGACACGGCGGCCCGTTCAGATCATGATGAGGATCGATCAGAGTTGCTCAAGGTTCCATTCACTGATTACTACAGCCTTTTTAAAAAACATAATAGACACTTATGGAAGGAGTATTGGGACATAACCCTGGAAACGAAAGGCAGATGGTATGCTGAAATACAAAATGAATTACCGATTAAACCTTGGTATCATAACTTCAAATACATCACAAGAAGATTTATAACTATTATAGCACGCATGAGATTGGGACATTGCTTAACACCAGCTCACCTGAATAGGATTCGCATAATTAACAATAGTCGATGTCATCATTGTGGAGCAGAGGATGCTGATTTGGATCATATTATCTTACAGTGTTCAAGTTTTAACATTCAACGTTTGATTTTGGTCAGTGAATTGAGTGAATTAAATGACAATGACAATGACATTGAAAGTGAACGTCAACCGTCACAAAGTGTTCCCCGCCGCGTTCAGGATTTGTTAGAAAATAAGGAATATTTTAGTGTGTTGTATAAATATATTTGTAATACTATAGAAAAAATTTAATTAATGTTGTTATTTAAATGTCTAGGTTTGTATGTTTAGTATGAAAATAACGATGTTAACATAATATCACTGAGATGTACCCACGCAACCCGAAAGGGTGGCCAGTTGGTAATAATGAACAAAACTATTGATGTAAAAACTTATTAATATGTTAATGTTATTTACTGAAGTGTAACTCGTACCTTATTACCTTTGTATTGTAATATTACCATTTATGTATGCGACTGAAAGACTTGTATCTATGGTCATGAATAAAAAAATATTAAAAAAAATAAGAGATCTTACACACGACAAGATATCAAGAAAAGATGAGCACCAATCGTCAAATCGGCACCGCCAAACATAAGGAATAGATTACAAAAAAATTAAGTAAAATAAGAAACAGAACTATTATTAACACTAAGAATTAATTTTGAAAAATTCCAGGTTCAGCCTATTGCGTACGCTTGAGCCTTTGGTTGAAAACAAGTCAAAAGAGAACTGCTTGCATAGGTCATTAAAGTCTTTACTCACTCGCACTAAATATGAGTTTTGCCTGTAGTTGGAAGAAGACAACGGAATAGCTATAGGAGGATTAAATCTGAGAGTTTGCTGGGGAACATTAAAGTACAGCTTACGTAGAAGCTGCGGACAGTCCACCTCATTTGATACAATTTTGAGCAAAAATGTACAATCTGCCAATCGACGACGGTCAGCAAGTGGTTGTAGGTGAAATTTCCTGCAGAGATCCAAATATTCACAACTGTGGTATGGTATGCGCAAACGATAGCACAGAAACCGAACAAATCTTTTTTGTACACCCTCTATGCGATCAATGTGCACGCCATAACGCGGGTTCCAAATTTGAGAAGCATATTCTAAATGACTTCTCACAAATGAGCAATACAAAATCTTAATAGTTTTTACTTTCTTAAAACACGCAGCTAGTCTCATAACAAAACCTAATGCTTTGGATGCTTTAGCCACTATTTGCTCAACGTGAACATTAAACTGAAGTTTAGAGTCATGATATACGCCCAGGTCACGAACACCGCCACATCTCTGCAGTAGCTGACCTTTCAGCTTATAGGCGGTATGAAGTGGAAAGCAAAGTGAAGAATTATTGTAAGTTATGCTTTGCTTCTTTCAGATGCCGAATTTGTTCGTGAAACCGTTGGATTACTCTATCTACCATCCAAACATGGTGTTTGTAAACAACATCAGAGGCACTACAACTGTGTAAGTAAAATGTATTCTTGCTAACAACCAGAAAACATCAATGAACGACGCAATCAATCTGCCTAGCCTTTTCGGGTCGGCTTCCAGTCTAACCGGATGCAGCTGAATACCAGTATTTTACATGGAGCGACTGCGATTCTGACCTCCACAACCCAGTAACTGGGTAATACGATACCTCCTGGTAACACTGGTTGTCAGACTTTCGGGCTTCTGACGACCCGTGACGACTGTCAAAGATCCACGAATGACGGCCGGGACCAACGGCTTAACGTGCTTTCCCTGGCACGGAGGAGTCTCGGTATGTAAAGATGGTCACCCATCAATGAACGACCCATGCATCTATAAATGTCAGCACTCTTGTTGATATTGCTTACGCATTTAACTTTTCGTAGGCCGGTAATTACAGAAACAATTAAAATGCCGTTGTCTCGCGTAGATCTACGTTTCGGCGAAAGGGTACTTAGTGCATTAAATGAATAAATAATATGTGGACCTCGTTTCTCCTAAAACTGCTAAGCCTTTGTTTCTCATCTGACTAGCCTTTTTCCAACTATGTTGGGGTCGGCTTCCAGTATAACCAGCTGCAGCTGAATACCAGTATTTTACATGGAGCGACTGCCTATCTGCCTTCCACAACCCAGTAACTGGGTAATTATTACGTAACCATACGTACCCCTTTCTAAGACAGATTGTCAGACTTTCGGGCTTCTGACGACACGTAACGACTGTCAAAGATCCGAGAATGACAGCTGGAACCAACAGCTTAACGTGCTTTCCGAGGCACGGAAGGATTCGGTATGTAAACATGGTCACCCATCCACGGACCGACCGCGCCAAGCGTAGCAAACTGATCGATCGACCCATGCGGCTGTTATTACTCAGCCACGAGCCCCTCTTAGGTATAGCCTTTGTTTCTTTGGGTAATTAATTTTATTTGCACTGCAATGTGTCGATAGATTACGTTGCTCATTATGGCTTCACACTCGACCTTCGATTGTAGGATTGTTTGTTATATAAACGAGCTTAAGCATTGTGTTTGTTGACAAATACAGTAATATTGATAACTACACTCAACTCGTAACACATACACAATTATTAGTATTTATGCCATTCTTTATGAAGTACAAAAAGTAAAGTGTGACTAACACTGGCATGGCCACCATCAGGGATTTTAATTTTAGTGGATCTTTGAAAGTCGTTATGGATCGTCAGAAGTCCAAAAGTTTGACAACCGAGGGGCATTACCTTATTTGTTGTGGAGGTCATGAAAGTGTTCCACCCGCTGTCGGCTATGGTCAGTACACAACATCAAAATTATTGTCAACAGATCCCTAGTCTACATTTTACCAAGGGATATTGTTTTACCTATACTCCATCGGTTTAGGTAATTAAATATCATAACATGATAGGCAGTCGCTCCTCGTAATATACTGGTATTCAGCTGCATCCGGTTTGACTGAAAGCCGACCCCAACATAGTTGGGAAAACGCTAGGCAGATGACAATGAGTTCATCAAGGTCTCTGATTACTGTCTGACGAGAACCATATTTGTTATTCCATAGAGGACTGTTCCACTACGTGAAGCAGGTGGCACTGCTGCGTACGGTGGGACACTTTAAGTTCGCCTACGTTAAATTGGATGTCATGAAAATCACTGCACATCCTGAGGATTCTACTGTCAAGTGAGTTCCGTAGATAGGCTGACTTATTTGCTCTTGAAGGCTTAACGACGTCGAAGGGGTCATTGTACTCATCATTACGAACAACTTTTACTATGTTTACATTTATGTTTGCATAACTTCAAAATGTAGGGAACTTTTTTTCGCGATTTCTGGTTTGGTCCCATAGTAAAAGTTGTTCGTAATAATCAGTACAATGACCCCTTAAGAGGTTGTGTGTTATTTAAGGTACACTTTGTATAGGGATGATATCTAATGCAGTATTTGGTTGTTTTGTTGTAATTTTAGAGTAAAACGGAAAGCACCTTCAATTTTAACAGTGGTACTTTTTCTTTGTATGTAACATTGGTATCCTTGATCACCCATAAAACTTTCCAAAGAATAATCCAGGTCACACCAATATTCTTTTACGAGGCAAACACTACATAATGTATCCCGATTTAGTGTTCTTATCTTAGAAACACTCGACTGATATCAGTTATTTATACAGCTTCCGGTGTATGATGTCAAACACTTCTTCAAATGTTGACAAATTGTTTTGTGAAAATGAAGATGACTCTACCCAACTTTTAAACTGGGTACAGGTACGCCATAGCCAAGGCGTAATCAGCCTATAATGTTCCCACTGCTGGGACACAGGCCTCCTCTCTTCGAGAGGGAGTGGGCTGTAATCCACCACGCGGGCCCAGTGCTGGTTGGTAGATGTCACAAGACTTCGAATTTTTGGTTCTAGGACATGCCGGTTTCCTCACGATGTTTTCCTTCGCCGTTTTGAGAGCAGGCCAAGGGCGTAGCATAAACAAAATACTGGTTTTCCAATGCCCTGCTGCAGTCACTCGTTATTATGGAACTGATTAATATGTAGATTGTTTTTTCTTCTTAGCATACTCAATTTCGTAATAGCTATTTATTTAGATAGATAAAACATTTATTCGGTGCACATAAAAGACACAGCACAACACACAAAAGTTAAATTAAATGATTTCAATTTACATGAATTTAAATAAAAATTTAAAAACAAGGTGCCAACATACAAAAAATAAAGAAAAACATACATCAATAAAATATGGAAATAAAAGTGGCACTATGTCATAATATGTACTACCTACTTCAAATAACGAATATACACAGTGCGGTGTGCGTCTCAAGGCAAATTTAGCATAGTTACCAAACATTGAATCTGTCTGCAGGATGAGGTGGCGCATCAAGGGCATCTCGGGGCTCAAGGTGTTCTTTATGTTCTGGAAGTACAAACTGTGGAACATGAAGGAGGTGTTCAAAGACCAGGAACTGTGAGTATTAACATTACAAATAGCATGTTTTTAATTTAGAAAAAGATCTTTATTAAATCCAATTAGATTGTTTAAAATCCACATCGCATTCTTCGTCTCGTCTGTGATTGGTGGATTCGTGTATGTACGTCTCTGCCCCGCTCGTCTCTACGTCATTGGAAACGGACCTTATTTTTTTATACCATACTAGCTTTTGACCGCGGCTTCGCCCGCGTGTATGTCGGAAATTGTCCCACAGGAACCTACTACTGGGATAAAAAGTATCAAAAAAAAAAAAAGTAAAGTAAAGTATCAAAAAAAGTGCCAAATTTTATCCAAATCTGTTCAGCCGTTTTTGCGTGATTGAGTAACAAAAATCCAAACATCTAAACATACAAACTTTCTCGTTTACAATATTATTAGTAGGATAATCACGCGCGCCGCTCGGGTCCGTGCCACAGATAAAGGGATAATACAGTCAGACACAGATAAACAGTTTGTGATTTATTTTCCAGATGGTATGACGGGTTCTCTACGTTCTACGTAGGCTCAGATGGTTTGATACACAAGCACATTGTAGATAAGGTAAATCTCTTATGCCTATTACCTATAATTATGTACAGGGTGATTGGTAATCATTGACCGAAACTTAAACACACACACACACACACACACCACACACACACCACACACACACACACCACACACACACACACACACACACACCACACACACACACATGACACATGATTGTACTCATGATAACAAAAATCAGCTGCTCCCTACATTTATGTTCGCATAATTCATCAAAATGTAGAGAACAGCAGATTTTTTTTCGCGATTTCTGATTTGACCCCATAATGATAAGTACAATGACCCCTTAATTATTTATTTAAGTTACCTCTTATATAAATTTACGACATTTCAAATTTAAACTCCACTTGAGTTTCCCTTTCAGGATGCGAGTAAGCTCGCTAGTCAGCTTTATCTGGCGTTAGTGTCTATTAGTTTTGCGACCTGAAACGTTCTTAAGAGGGCTGACGCATTTTGTCACCTCTCTCGCTCACAGGGGACCAAATTTTTAAGAATGTTAAATGAAAATATCTTTTTTGAATAATTTATTGGCGAACTAATAAATAATATTAATTTAATAGGTAATTATTAAAAACACATTTCTATTGTGTTATTTAATAAATTCAGCTTATAGGTTTTTGAGGTAATTTAAATAAATGCCATAATAAAATTTTGATTTAATAGTTACCTATTAAATTAATATTATTTATTAGTCCGCCAATTGATTATATTTTACAAAAATCGGCCAAGTGCGAGTCGGACTCGCACACGAAGGGTTCCGTATCATATATGTTTAACAATCGCAAAGGTAACTTAATATTTCATAATGATACTCTGAATTACATGGTTATTTTTTGCAGTTGCAGAAAATCGTCTATATTTAAACAAAATACCTTATGAATAGGCGTTTTTAGTATTTTTTGTTGATTAAATACAGTATAACATGCATGATATACAGAAGTTTCAAATTCCTAACTAGTTTAATTGTTGCGATAGAGCTCGTACAAAAATGGTATAAAATTGACAACTTATACGGCCTGCTATTTCTTCATTTTTAAAGATAAAAATAAAATAAAAAATATATTTCTACTCATTTAATAATTAATCTTAAAAAATGCTTAGGTTAATATTTTTTTTTTTTGTCAAAATGAAATTTTTATTGTATGGGGACTCCCTTTAATTTTTAGCTTTATTTTATTATTTGTTGCCGTAATAGAAATACAGAATCTGTGAAAATTTCAACTATCTACCCATTATCTACGGTTCATGAGATACAGCCCTGTGACAGACAGACGGACGGACAGCGGAGGCTTAGTAATATGGGTCCGCAAAAAAAAAAGCAAAAAGCATCTTTTCATTTAACATTCTTAAAAATGTGGTCTCGTGTGAGCGAGAGATCTGACAAAATGTGACATCCCTCTTAATACCTCCTTCATTTTATTTCTAGGTGATGCCAGACCAGGACACGATAATAGACGACGAAGAGAAGGCCCCGATCGCTGCTAAAATAGCGCTCCTTATCGGCTTACTGCCGCGGAACTACCTGTCAGATGTATCACCCTACTTTAGTTCTTCTGCAGGCACCGCAGACGCCACACCTCTGCCATTCAAAGTGCTAGAATAAAGCACGGTTTAGTATCACGGGAATAACGTCATGGGTGGGAAATATAAGGTTTATCAGTGAATAATATTTTAAAGGAAGATACTAATTTTGTCTTTTCAATAGTTGGATACATCCCTAATAGGTAATAGGGGAGACACTGTCAATTTTAGGCGGGTATCACACCTCCGCCGCGAAACCATAGCAGCAAAAACGCAGTGGTTCCGCGATGACTTGCCCGTTGGATAAGCGAAACGCCTGTTCTATCGTACAGATTTGATTATTATTCTATCTTTTTCCCGCGTGATTTTGCCGATCTGTTTGCTCAGTTGAATTTAACTAATGCGGTTGCGCTGCTATGGTTTCGCGGCGAAGGTGTGCTAAGGTTCTTAGAGGATGGTAACACCTTGGGGTTGATAGTCTGAAAAAAGTTGGGAATCAATCTTTAGTGGCGCCATCTGTTCCACATCAATGTCTGCCCTATTAGCTCATACATAGCTCACCTTTTGACTATTGCTATTGATTTATACCTTAATGCACTGAGGATAGAATGATGCTATTGTATCAAAATAAAATAACCTAAATTAAAGGTATGCTAATATTGCCTTTGTCCATGTCTGTAGCCACCATTTTACAATGTTATAGCCCGTATCCGTTGCCAATATTTCCATTGTATTACATTTCATTAATTTATTGACATCTAAAACTAACATAGCATCAATACTATATTTTTTCAATCTGGAACTTGTTTAGCCTAATTTCGATTACTTACAGTTTCTTTTATAGGTTGTTATTTATTTATATTACGAATATTTTGTTAACAAATGAATTTTGTTGTCCATGCTGCATCTGTGTCATGTTAGCAGTAACTAGTTTAGGCGGACACGTTTTAACTTCGGTAATGCGAAGTAATACACTGGTGATATTTTGATATCTGTGAATGCCTTGTGTTAGTCTGTATAGATAATGTTATGTATTGCTATAATACAATAAAATTATGTCCATTATAGTGTGGTTTTCTTTCTTGTTTATGTTCAACAATCATCGTCATATTTCAGCCAATTTACAAAAAAACTTTAATAAATCCAGTATTTTTTGATATCATCGCGAACATACAGACAGATAGACGCGGCGGGGGACTTAGTTTTATAAAATGTAGTGAGATTTTAAAGCTTCTCTGCTGTCGAATTCGCGTGCCCAATGTGGCATCGATTCGCTCACGCAAAGCAAGTCCGACATTGTCCTGAATGAGATGAGTCAAATTATATCGAGATCCTCGCTCCACAATCACCCTATTGCCAGTATCGCACTAAAGTTACATGCTCTGTGGTATCGCACCACCTGTCGTACGAAGGGCAGTCTGATGCGCGCTTGAGAAATATAAGGAAGAAGCCGATTTCCGACATCCCCTCGGGAACACACAACCGCTCCCATAGACTATAGGAGCCGGAAGAGCTTCCTCTGCTGTACAAAGACAATCCAAGACCAACCGCCTAAAGTGAGAAGAAGCCTGTGGGAAATACTGCTTATGGAATGAATGAAGCAATTGCATGCATCTGAGATGAGAATTCTACATAAAGTGGTTACGTGAATGGATAGAATAAGTAATGAGTTAGTATATAAGATAAAGTCTGAAAGGGACACCGGTGACTGAAAAGTTGCTGGTATGGATATTGGTTGTCATGATAAAGCATGTGATGCGGAGTAATGAGGAAAATTTCGTCAGGAAAGTTTTGAGTATGAGTGTGGATAGCTATACGAGTAGGGGGAAGACCAAGGAAACGATGGATGAACTGTGTGAAACAATGAGAGATGAGGTCACCAGAAGTACCGCGACGCGCCAAATGGCCGCGATAGCGGAGGGTTGTACGCACGGCTACAAATCAAGCTATACATTTCCAGAATAAACTGATCTCGCATTGTATAGGATTTCCTTAAAATGAGAGGTCAGTGTAAACTGGAAATTATAGCTTGATGTGTACGTAAGTTACCACCATAGATTACCACTAGAGTTCACTAGACTCAATTTTGACGCATGTGGTTGTATTGTACGACAAATGGGACCCAGAAGAGCTAGGGGCAGGAGAATAATGAATACCTATAATGATGAGGTTCTAAAGCGTGATTACAAAAGCCTGTTGATTTCGGCCAGGTACCTGGCCCAACCGCTCGGGCTTTTAAAGTAGACACCCTCACTTTAAACCCCAGAGTGTTTCGGCCAGTCAAGGGGCCAAAATCAACAGGCTATTAGAGAAGATCAATCAGTTAACTCTGACTACAAAAGCCCGAGTGACTCCGCCAGCGAGTTTGTCTCTAAGCTGACGTTCGCACGGACGTAAAAATATTGCGGCAGGATTTTATCGCGCACTGGATTTTCAACTCTCGGTGTTAAGCCGAGCTTCGAGAATCCAACCTAACAACAACAGAGTGCATTTCGTAAAATTAATAAAATAAAATAAAATAATCCCAGCGCGTTGAAAAAACACACTATTGGATTATCAACTCTCGGCGCTAAGCAGAGCGTTGAAAATACAGTGCGCGAAAAAAAATCGCAGCGATATTTTTACGTCCGTGCAAACGTCGGCTTGCAGGGAATTGTAGTGCAGGGCCGGCAGTCTCGACATTCGCTACGTTCTCATAGCGACTTGAAATCGCTCGCTAAGTCCTAATTACATGCTCTGTGGTCCTAATGAGCTCCCCTAGACGGGCAAATGGTAATAGTTCGGTTTTATCAAAGACAATTATTGGCCACTTCAAAATCTTCTTTAATAACGAGGAAAATTGGAGATCATGATTTAATAAAAATAATTGTTTTTCTTGAAAATTGGAAATTCATTACGTAAACCTTATCTTGAAAACATTATTTTTCATGGAAATTCATAGGAAGCCATAGTAACTTGTCAAATATCTATGGACATAAAAATTTGCCTCCTTGCAACACAAGTCGGTGTCATAGACAACCAATAAGTACCTATATTACTACCCGATTTAAATTACTTTCAATACTATCTTTGATCCACTTCGCGTCCAAAATATTGTTTTGTTTTGTTCTTCAATAAGTAGGTACTATTTCTTATAAAATAAAATGACTGGAGGAAGAGAAGCAGATGCAGCTGCAGGCCCGGGTCCGAGCGGCGTCAAGTAAGTACCCGACCTCAAACTACAACACCTTTTTTCTAATCTAATTTGTCGGTTCATTATTGATCGCTTTTTCTATTGACTATTCTAGTCAAACCATAGCCAGTTGAACTCAATGAGTCAAATAATGTTAAGATTTTGAAAAATTGGTTCTAGTTTATTTAAATATTTCAGGCGTAAGCGTTCACCGCGTGTTACGAGTGGCCAAACAGATGCGCTCTTATCATAAGGGTAAACTTATTTTTGAAAACGCTCAAATACATATTTTGATTGCCGCGTATCATATTATTATCAACATACAACATACTGACCTGCAAATTGCAAAAAATGGAAGAAAATTTGAATTTCGCGGGCTACTACTGCGCAATCACCTTATTATAACTTTATAATTAATAATAAAATTAATTATTGTTTTTCTTGAAAATTATAGTGAATATGTAAACCTTATCTTCGAAACACTATTTTTCATGGTTCAAGGTTCAAACTAATAAGTAGCAATAACTTTAAATTGTTAAATAGGATCTCAGGATTTAGAAATTTGCCTCCTTGCAACATTACTGTTCTAATAGCAAGCAAGTATCACAGTCAATCTAAACGTGACATTGGCTAAATGCACAAACCGTGCGAAGCCAAAAGATAAAAAAAAAAAAAAATCACAGTCAATGTGTCAAGGTGAAATCTATAGTTTGATTAGTTGTCTTTGGAAACTATATATTTTGAATAGTATTATTTTCGTATTTTCCTAATAATTGTTTCATCAGTAACAAATAACTTGTCAGCAAATTATATTGCTCGGCTAACACATTTCTGGCTTAAGCGGCGACCTCACTGCATTTATAGTTTCTCATTATAGTACATAATAGCTGCGTAATGATACTTGGGGATTTGTACTACTGTTTAAATACTTTGGATATGGATTGGGATTCTACAAAAAGTTAAAGTTATCCCTAACAAGAGTGTCTGAAGACTGGGAGGCAGCATGAAGTAAGAAGCGGTCCACACCTCGGAAGGCCACATAGCTTGGAGGAGATGTAATATATTGAAGGCACGACGTAGAAGAAAACATGTTGTAATAAATGAATAGTGAAAGTTTAAAATTTCATGTGAAAGATTTTTCAATAGGTATGCAACATGCCTTGTGTAAAGTGTCTAGAATGTGTAAACTAGGAGATGATTGTGATAATGGAGATTTAATAAAGTTGAAAACATGATTTGTGGTTGTCATTTATTTTTCAATAAAATAGAATAGAATATTTATTTACATTTGAAACTGAAATCAGTTTTTACAGTTGTGAGGAATCCATGTACATTCTAGCTAATATAGCATGCAAATTTAGTACATTTAAACAAATTACAAAAACTAAATTTCAATTAAGTTAACTTATCCGCTATGAAATCTTGTACAGAATAATAAAAAACTGTTAGCTGTTTTCTAAATTCCTACAAGGTAGGTCTTTATTATTGTTAGGTATTTTATTATAAATTACAGGTGCCATACAGATACCTAACTAATATTTTTTCTTGAGTATAGAAGTTGAGAATACCGTGCACAAAAATTTCTGATATTGAGATCTCATATCTGTACCACATTGTCTAGTTTAATTTGAGGTAGAAAATTAAAATGTTTATATATAGGTTTTACAAATGCAGCTACTTCCAGGTTGTAAAGTATCAAACAATGGTACCTAGGCATAAGGCAACCAATATTGTCAGCAGATTTACTCTTTTTGATAAATTATGCAGCTTATAAAAGAATTAATAAGTATAACAATTGTATGAAAAGTTAAGTAGGTAAGTATCAAATTATATTGACAGTAGTAAGTCTATACAAAACATTAGTGATGTGAGCACACTTAAATGTTATGAATGGCTTGGACCGCTACCTATGTACTTACACTTTTACAATAATGTCTTCTGGCTGTGACTTCCACATTAACTGGGTGTTAATTAAGATCCCTAAAAATTAACATTCACTTTTTCTACTTGACTAGTGTACTTAATTTACATTAATTACTCATGGATACCCGTTGGCAAAAGTGCATGATTTTGGTTTTTGGAGATTTATAATTAAATTATTAGGTACTTTCAATCCACTTTATTAAACTCCTGAGTGCATTGTTATTTTCATGTGGATAGGTATGCAAAATGTGTCGTATAAACACTGCCTAGATCTAGATTATTAGAATGTGTGAACTTAGGAGATGATTGTCATACTTTATAGAGATTAAATAAAGTTAAAACATGATTTAGGTACGGTTGTGTGTTATTTATTTATACACGAAAAATAGCACGATTCTCACCCTTTAAAGAGATTCATATAATAAATGAACGAATGCTATGAATATCGGCGACGCTTTCGCACTTAGTATGTTGAGTATATTCCGAACCTATAAGTGGACGTAAAAGCCTCATCGGTACAAACCCATCTTCGAGCTCGATCCGTATAATTTATGTTTGTATTGACTTAAAAACCAAAACATTTGGTAAGTATAATTTACAATTCGCTACCAACCGAATCACTTAGCGGGCTCTCAAAATTGGTCGCTGACTGTAGTCGTACACATTACGAAAATCATAGAGATTCGGTTAAATATAGATGACAATCGATAACTTTGAGTTTCAAGGCTACCAAATATCGTTACATCCGGATCGTTAGGACTTTGCTACTAACACGTGATTTTTGTGGTGGGTCGTAGTCAATTATTTTGACGACGAAACGCTGCAGTTTTCCATAAAACGAAAACCAGTCGTCAAAACGGTCCTCGTCGCAACTGCTTTGAAACTGAAAATGATTGTTTCATGCTTGTCAAACCATTTTGGCTATCTAGGGACCCCATTACGACTTAGCGAGCGATTTCATTCGTTCAGGGGTCTCTACGAATGTCGAGACTACCGGCCCAGGTATGTTTACTCTAAAAACTTTTTTACAAAAAAAAACAACCGACTTCCAAAAAAATACTACAAAGTAAAAAATAAATTTAATTTTGGAAGTCCGTGTCTTTGGATCTGTATTTTAGCTTTTTGCCGCCGACTTCCGAAATTACAGTTAAACTTTGTAGTATTTTTTGGAAGTCGGTTGTTTTTTTTGTAAAAAAGTTTTTTATTTTTCACTTTTTAGTGGGTCAATCTGTAATTTATCTAAGTTACAATAGCCTAATGACACCTTTTAAAAAATATTGCTTTACCCGATACAAGGACGTTGATTGTTGAGGAGTTCTCCCGGTAAGGAACCAGGAGAACTGGAACTGATGGTTTTTGCTATAGGAGTTCCTATAAAATTTGAAGGTTCCCCTCGATTTCTCTGGGATGCCAGCATCAGTTTCCTTATCATGGTACCAGCCTTGGGATATCTCCTTTCCAACAAAAAAAGAATCATCAAAATCGGTTCATAAACGACGAAGTTATCCGCGAACACATAAAAAAGAATATACTGGATGACTTTTTACCGTCTTGAAAAAAATAGGCTATAATAGGTGAACGGAATAGAAGAAGAAGAAGATTATGGCATACCTAACATTTAAAAAAAAAAAAAAATCAAAATTCAAATCATATGCACGTTGTAGCGCGGCAACCCCAGGACCATAGGTTTAATAATAATGTTGGTGCCACTGACTTGGGCGACCAATCACGCGCCGCGATTTCTCCCGCGCGCCCCGTTTCTGGCGCGGTTGTGGAGCAGGAGTCCCTCGCGGTCGCAGCGCCGCAAACAGCGCAGTCCAACCTCGATCCTTGTGCAACGCTACGCGTTTCAAGCCGCGCCCGGAAAGCGCCGGCCATCTTAGATCTTTAACTCTCTCATTCCTAGTAATAGTACGATTTCGAGTCTGTTACTCATTTATTTTCTTGTTTTGTTTGTGTTCTCAAGTGTATTGGTAAATTAAAGTACAGTAAATTTACAAGGACTTTCAATCAGAGGCCCGAACCCCATGCCCGTCGGCTACATTTGGCGTCCCAACAGTAGGGGCCTCTGACGACACGTGCTTGCAAATTTTTTTTTTTTTTTACGAAGCATTACGACGCAGTCCGCGTCTGTTCTCCAGGAGGAAGGCTTCGGTTACACGTACTTACCTACACGCGGGAACTTCGGAATCTGAAGCGCTACGAGGGCGTTTCCAGCGAATAAAAGTTCGCCACGAGGTTCCGTTTTCGTTGTCAGGATGCCAACGACACCAACGACGATGGTAACAAGAAATAAGAAATCCAAGAAGCAGGGAGAAGATAATGAAGATGAAACAGAAAAGGAAAATGAAACAGAAGAGGAGATGTTCACGTCCATCACCATGGACCAGGGTCAGTTTGCAACTCTGATGCAATCACTGCAGCAGAGTCAGGCAGAGATATTCGCGAGGCTCATCCAAGATGTTAGGACTTCGACACCGGCGCCTACTGAAGTGTCCATGTCAGCGCCCGCCGCGAACTTCTCAAAGTGCACAACTCGATTTAACGGATCGTCCGCTGATGTCGACGGGTTTATCGACGCAATAACAGTGTACAAGAACTGCCTTCAGATATCAGATGATAACGCTGTCAAAGGACTCTCCATGTTGCTAGTAGACTCGGCAGCATTATGGTGGCAGGGTATAAAAACCAGCACCACGTCATGGCCGGATGCTATGCAAAAACTAAAAAGTGCATTCGGAGAGCATCGCCCGCCATTTCGTATATATTTGGAATTGTTTTCATTGCGACAAGGTACGGACAAAACTGATTTATTTATTGCGAAGACGAGAGCGCTTTTATCGAGATTGCCACAAGAAGATCTACGTGAAAAAGTTCAACTGGATATGGTATACGGGCTTCTCGATCGTAGAATAAAAAAGCGGCTCGATCGTAACTCCATAACATCGTTCGACCAGTTACTGCACCGTGCCAGAGCGATCGAAGAATCGTTAGAAGACAGCGCATGCGACAAGACACCGGCACTGACGCCATCGAGCGCCAGTCACCAAGCGGCCGTCGCCGGCGCCCCTTCAACTTCGGCACCAAGTGATAAAAACACTCGCAGCAAAAGACTGTCGTGCAGTTACTGCAAGAAATGGGGACATGAAAAATCGCAGTGTAAAAAGTTAATAAACAATGATAAAAGTGATAACGTAAAAAGTGATAACGGGAAAAGTGATGATAGCGTAAACAAAAATAAAGCTATTCAATGTTATGGGTGCGGTGCCCCTAACGTTATAAAATCGAAGTGTGAAAAGTGCAAATCTAGTTCTCAAAACGCATTCTATTCGGTTACGACAACTAGTGATAGCGTAAATTCAAAAGTGCGCGGTTCCCGTAATCATAGCGTTATCGTGCGCGATGAATGCGCGTCGGGCGAGCCGACAGCCGCAAGCGTCCCGCCACCCGCGCCGGCCCCGCAGAGTACGTGCGGCCGCGCCAAGGTCGCGAGCGGCAGCGCTGCCCGTTGCCTAGCGACCGTCCGTGAGCGTAACGATATCGTTCCTCGCGGTCGGAAGTCGCCGGGCCCGCCTCGCATCGTTCCTGCCAGTACCACAGGTAACCCAGCGTCTTGCAACGCTGGGCGTAACTTAAAACTTTACTGTGATTGTGTTACTGAACTGCAACATACTAACGAGCGTTCTAATGTCGGTAAAAATGTGTGTTATAATTTCATAGGTTATAATAATAATAGAGACACTAAGTTTTCTGTAAATTCAACTGAAACCCGTTCGCAACACGGGCACGTAATTCAATCAGCTGATAACGATTATGTTGCCATATCATGTTGCGTAAACAATAATTCAAATGGTCAGGGTTTATTTAATGTTCAGTGTGATTGTTTATGTTTATGTTGTAATAGTGATAGCGTTGATAAATGTTTAGGATTATGCTCGGTAAATGTTAATAATAAAAATTGTAAGAAACGCCTCGCGTCTGCACAGGGTCGGACTAAGGGAGGTTCAATTAAGGGGGAGCCTAATAATAATAGACCTTTGATGCAAATAGGTATTTTGGGGGAAAATGGGACAGCGTTACTGGACACTGGTGCTAGGGGCTGTATTGCCGGTCACACACTTTTTCGCGTGTTAAAGGGAAAAGGCCATCCTTTGCAACAGTGCACTAGAAACATCCGCCTGGCGGATGGTTGCACGCGCCTGATGGAGGTGCTTGTTGCAGAGGTACAGGTGAAACTTTTTCATAAAATTGTGCCCACCGAGTTTATAATTTTCCCCGAAGCGAAAGATAATGAAACACTTTTAGGTATTGATTTTATTAACAGTGCCGGTCTCGTTATCAATTTTAAGCAGTGCCTTTGGCATTTTTCGGATAGTAGTGATCAAAAGTATAAATTGATTTTGGAAACTTTTTCACCTCGTCAAAATTCGTACGCCGCGATGAATGTTTTACGCGATGACGAGGGTGCAGGTTTAGAGGATCAGGAGCGTGAGGAGCTTGCCCAATTGCTCACGAATTTTCAGGATATGTTTAATTCGATTGGGGAGCCGACTCCATATGGAGAGCATCATATAGATACGGGAAATAATTTGCCGATAGCGACGCCTCCATATCGCCTGACACCTGCAAAGAAGGAGATCATGCAGCAAGAGCTTACCAAAATGTTAGCTGAAGATATTATTGAAGATTGTGAATCTGCATGGGCTGCGCCAGCCCTGCTAGTACCTAAACGTGACGGCAGTTTCCGGTTTTGCGTCGACTATCGAAAGTTAAATTCGATTACGAAGAGTGACGCCTATCCAATGCCGCGTATTGATGAACTGTTGCAATCTACTAAACGTGGACGTTGTCACATGAGTACAATAGATTTGCGATCTGGCTACTGGCAAGTGTCAGTTAAAGAAGAGGATAGGGATAAGACGGCTTTCGTGACCCCTTTCGGAACTTTTCGTTTTAAAAGGATGCCGTTCGGTCTGAAGAACGCGCCGGCTACTTTTCAGCGTCTGATAGACAGAATGCGATCTGGTTCAGCACTAAAGGACGTCACAATACTAGGATATTTAGACGATTTATTAATTATAACGCAGGGGGATTTTTCGAGGCACCTGGAAGACCTGCGAATCGTTTTTGAACAGCTGATGAAGTTCAAATTGCGTGCTAACCGAGAAAAGTGTGTGTTTGCACGAGAGTCGGTTAAATATTTAGGTCATGTGATCTCGCAGGACGGAGTCTCAGCTGATGAAAGGAAAATTCAAGCCATATTAGACATGAAAGAGCCGTCTGCACTGGGACACCTCAGAACATTTATACAAACATGTTCCTGGTTCAGGAAATTTATTCCCAAGTTTTCGGAGGTAGCAGAGCCACTGACAAGATTGACAAGGAAAAATCAACCTTGGATATGGGGACCACAACAGGCTGAAGCGTTCAGTAACTTGAAAAGGCTTTTGACGTCAGCGCCGATCCTCATACAGGCAGACTACTCCAAGCCATTCATCCTGCGCACAGATGCGAGCAACTATGCGATAGGCGCAGTGTTGCTTCAAGGTGAAAAGAATGAAGAACGACCCATTGAATTTGCCAGCCGTTTGTTATCAGCGGCTGAACGGAATTATTCGACCACGGAGCGGGAGGCTCTGGCGGTCGTCTGGGCAGTCGACCGTATGCGGGGTTACATTGATGGTCATCCAGTCGTTATAGCCAGTGATCACCAGCCCTTGAAATGGCTGCTGTCCTTGAAGTCACCTTCTGGTCGTTTAGTGCGTTGGGCACTAAAGCTGCAGGCCTATGACATCCGGTTTGAGTACACTCCCGGAAAGGTAAATGTAGTGGCCGACGCACTCAGCCGCCCTGTCTGTACAGATGAGTCTCGTGAATCCTGTGGAATATGCACTGTCATTATTGATTTACCTACGCGAGATCTCACGGAGCTACGTGCAGCACAAAAATCTGACCCAGATTTAATTAAAATTGTGAAGGAATTAGAGGATATAGAAGAAGTTGCGTCTCGCCGTTGGACAGAACGTGGTTATCTCATGGAACGCGGTATCCTTTATCGCTATAACCCAGATACAGACAACGAGTCGCCGCAATTAGTAATACCTGTAAGCATACGTGAAGGGATTCTAAGAGAATGTCATGATGCTCCAATTGCAGGTCATCCTGGTATAGAGAGAACATACCAGAAAATAGCTCAAAACTATTACTTACGCTGATCGTTCGAGAAGAGTAGGAGAGGATTTTAAAGTAGATGACAAGGTTCTATTGACTACCCATCAGCTGAGCGACGCCAGCAAGTCAAAGACTGCTAAGTTTTTCCCTAAAAGGGATGGGCCATATGTTGTGAAGAAGAAAGTAAGTCCAACAACATACCTAATCGCGTCTGATGATAATCCTGGTGAGATATTGGGCAAATTCCACGCTAATCAGCTCACCCCTTTTCGAGGACGAGTAGATGAACGCGCTCAGCCAATGGAGCCAAAGAAAAAGCGAGGCCGACCTCGTTTACAACCTATTCGTAATGATTTTAATGTAGGGCTAGACCACGATCGAGGGCGTAATCGTGATCTAGAGGGGGAGTATGTAGCGCGGCAACCCCAGGACCATAGGTTTAATAATAATGTTGGTGCCACTGACTTGGGCGACCAATCACGCGCCGCGATTTCTCCCGCGCGCCCCGTTTCTGGCGCGGTTGTGGAGCAGGAGTCCCTCGCGGTCGCAGCGCCGCAAACAGCGCAGTCCAACCTCGATCCTTGTGCAACGCTACGCGTTTCAAGCCGCGCCCGGAAAGCGCCGGCCATCTTAGATCTTTAACTCTCTCATTCCTAGTAATAGTACGATTTCGAGTCTGTTACTCATTTATTTTCTTGTTTTGTTTGTGTTCTCAAGTGTATTGGTAAATTAAAGTACAGTAAATTTACAAGGACTTTCAATCAGAGGCCCGAACCCCATGCCCGTCGGCTACAACGTTGCATATAATTTGAATTTCGATATTTTTAAACGATTTATTATTTTTTTTCAAAATTTCTGTTTTTGTTGATCTAAAATGAAAAGTTTACATCGAATTTGTAGTATTTATTGATACTTAGATATTTTTTTCTGAATAAGCTATTAAAAAAAAAAAAAACTAGGTATGCCATAGGCTTCTACTCCGTTCTCTTAATATACCCTATTTTTTTCAAGACGGTAAAAAAGTCATCCGGTATATAATATATACGGTCGAATTGAGAAACCTCCTTTTTTGAAGTCGGTTAAAAACCCAGAGCGTTAAGCGAAAAATGCATTATTTGCGATAAGGTGGGGATTAAAGTGAGGATGTCTACTATAAAAGCCCGAGCGGTTGGGCCAGGTACCTGGCTGAATTCAACAGGCTTTTGTAATCACGCTAAAATAAAACGCTGACTTTAATAGCCTGTTGATTTCGACCCCTTAATTGGCCGAAACACTCTGGGGTTTAAAGTGAGGGTGTCTACTTTAAAAGCCCGAGTGGTTGGACCAGGTACCTGGCCGAAATCAACAGGCTTTTGTAATCACGCGGTTCCTAAAATGTTAAGCTGTGCATTTTGTGTATTTCTATAAAAATCTGCAATATATATACCTACAGAACAAACAATATAAAAACATCTTATTAAGATTTCGCGAATAATAAAATTTGTAATTTTTTCACACTGGAGTTTCTTTGCTTTTTACTTTTATTTATTTATTACTATTTTTAGATATTTAGTAGGTAGCAATCATTGAAAAACGTGGCAACACACACAGTTATTTCGCCGATTCCATGATGAGAGAAGGCCTTTTTGTTGTCAAATATTTTATAAAAATAAATATACAATATTCAATAGCCTAATTCAATGAAAAATATATATCTAAACGGAGTTAAGTTGTGACGAAGTCGGACGTAAAGTTATATGTTAATTATACTATTATTTTATTGGTTTTTGATTTTGTTTTGTGGCTTCATTGTTTGTTACATTATTCGGCTCGGAAAGACAAGGAGGCGAGTTATTTCGCGTGATGTCATGACGGTGAGTTTATCTTAACTGCTGAGCAAAGGCTAGAATAAGAGTTGAATATGTATTGAATCATCTGGCAGGGGTCATTGTTCGTGTTCGTCGCCCGGGCGCCTGCCAATTGCTGTTAATTATTAGTGAATAGTGTATAGTGTTGCACTGAAAGGCGCTGCGCGCGTACACTCCGTCCGTCACTGATCTGCACTGATCATATGGAATACTGCCAAGTCGGTCGTACGTATCGCGTAACCAGTTTTCATTCAATCGTCTTGAAATTCCTATTTTGAGTTTATTATTTACGATTGTGCCAGTGTGAGAGTGAATTTCCTTGTAATCAATCTTTTTTGTGGGTTTCCCGAGACGGCAATCCCAAGTTGGTGTATCCTATTGGTTTTCGTCGCCAAACGTGAATGTTTGATTCATAACTCTGTTCGCATCATGCATCCACCTCAAGTAAGTGCTGTTTGATAAATTCCTACAACTCAAAGGATTCTTTGTGTTTCTGTTATTTTTTAAAAACAATTTTTTTCACAGTTGTATTGTTTTAACATTATATATCAATATTTCTTTATGTTTCATTGTTACCAGCATAGGAAGAAAACCTTATCTAAGCATTCTTTGAAACAATACAAATTAAACATCTCGACATACAAAAATGCTCACATATGGCATAAAATGTTTGTGTACAAAACAATCTATTATGAAACAAACAACTATCAACGAATTACCCAATATTTGTATTACCAAAATATCTCTTGTTATGACTAATTGACAGGCAGTCAACATGCATTGTTGACTGTGCCTCTCATCCTTAGACTAGATTTTGCAAATACTGTTCCAGTTTATAATTAACAGCTAATTTAAATAATAATTATCAGGTTAATATTGGAATACTGCTAAAATAGAACCTTAATGAAAACAATATTGATGGTCATGTTGAATGCATAGACCTATTTATTTCTTAAACATTGTCTCATCGTCAACTCTGTGAGCAAGATTTTAAACACCCTATAAGTTTAAGCAACACTTATATTATCATAAATAAAAATAATTTAAAATTACATTATGTAACTACTTGAAAAAAAGTTAAAACATATCAAAATAAAATCCAGTGCATGGTGTTAATTTTACAGAAATTAAATTAAATAGTTTCTGCCTATCCCCATGGGAAAATAGCGTGACTGTAAGTGTATGTATTTAAAAAGAATCATCCTTACTAACTAACTACAGCCTTGGCAAAATGGTACTGAGATGTAACATTTACATGCATGTATCCAATTATATCAATTGAACATAAAGAACATACAATAGTGCTCCGAAGCATTTGTTAACAAAGCTAACTCGATATAAAAAAATATATTTATTGATTCTCAAAACATAAAAGTTTATACATACACTATCATCTTGGCAATATACCAAGTATGTTAGGGTTAACTAGAAGTTGATCCAAATGCAGCTAAATATAAATAAATATAATAATGTTTATTTAGTTTTAGATTCATAACACAGTCTTTTCAATATATAATTATATCTTTGAATATCAGACTATGGTTAAGCCGTTGGTTCCGGCTGTCATTTGTGGATCTTTGACAGTTGTTACAGGTTGTCAGAAGCCCGAAAGTCTGACAACCAGTCTTACCAAGGGGTATCATATTACCCAGTAACTGGGTTGTGGAGGTCAAATAGGCAGTAGCTCCATGCAAAATACTGGTAATCAGCTGCATCCGGTTAGATTGGAATCCAACACCAACATAATTGGGTAAAGGCTACGCAGATGATGATGATCGACTATGGCATTCTCATATAATGTTTTTTTATCATCTTATTGAAGGAAACATTCTGCAAGTTATTTGAAGTAACATAATAATCGTCATCAGCCTATACGCACTATGCTCTTTGACTGCACAGGCGTCACCCAGATTAGAACAGAAGCCCTCGGAACACCTAGATCTTTCTCAGATGTTCTTAACAGACTAGGAGACTTGATCAAATCCTGGAGGGAGGTGGGCTGGTTGGAATAACCCTGACAGCCGCCATGGGAAACGCGCAATGCTCCACATGGAGGACTAAGTGTGGAAACCAAATCCTCTAACATAGAACATCAGCCGTAAAACACCCAACCAATCATTGCCCCAGATAACGGTCCAAAACCACAATGAAATAAGAACAAGATATTACATTTAGTTAATAACTACAATCTAAATAAAGTCAAATAGACTACTATACAATTTATTTGATACCAAAGAGGTTGACCTAAAACTTGTTCTTAAAAACAAAAAAACAAATGAATCATCTATTCTCATGTAGTGTGGGCAACCAGTACAGTTATAAGTGAGTAGTATCATAATCTGGGTTAGTTAACAATTAGCAAGCATGCTACATAGACTGGCCAGGTGCTGAGTATGGTTCACTTGATAATATCATTGTGAAATGTAATGAGGGCACGGTTATTATTGTATGCTGTTGAAATAGATAAGATTTTCATGAATGTCTATTTAAGGCATTTTATTTTCAACTACCTAGCTCTTGCCCGCAGCTTCGCACGCGTGGATGTCAACACTTCCCTTTTTTTTTCTAAAATAAATGTAGCCTATGTTACCTACTACTTATAACATCAGCTATCTGCCAGCGCAAGTCTCGTCAAAATAGGTCCAGCCGTTTCAGAGATTAGCCGGAACAAACAGTCGGACAGTTAAAAAATGTAAAAAATTTTTTTTTTTTTACCATATATACTTTCATATGAATTTAGTAAAAAGCTGTTATTATGACATTACAAACAGATACAGTTTCTATTTTATTTATTTGTGTAGATCCAACTTGTCCCTAACTAACCTTTGATCTGTGCATTTAGCTACAGAAGCAATAGTAGCCATATAATTTAATTAATTTTTAGACTGTGGTGTCCTAATGTAGGTCGAAGACCTCCCTTTCCTTAAACCTTTTAATAGTTTGTTCATAAAATAGGTAGATACCATCGCGATACTTCCCGGTGAACTACTTTTCAACCTTTTTGCGTTAGTAATAAGGTCGAAAAGTGGTTCACTGAAAAGTTTCTCTATCATACATACCTATTTTATGTAAAAACAATTTTACTGAATTACTACTACCCATCCATAAAGTTATACCATTATTACTACTATTTTCTATGTTACTTAATACCAACAAAACATTTTACAAAATACCGACAGTTAATAATTATCTACTTAATTTTATTAAAAATAGCCTGCATGTTATTATAAAATCATGTAGGTATGCACGGCTACAGATCAAGCTAAAATTTCCAGTATAAGCTGATCTCGCATGGTATAGGATTTCCTCACAATGAGAGGTCATTGTAAACTGGAAATGTATAGTTTGATGTGTAGCCATGTGCACCACTATGCCATTGTATTGTTTAGACGGGACATACTTGCTCTAACATATAATTATAGGTATGTACTTAATTTTCCCGTAATTCTGACTATTGTTTGAAATGTTTACCCATTTCAATACTAAACAAAGTCAAATGAGATATTTATTAGCAATCAAATGTAGCCTGGAAATTATTACCAGCTATAGTTCAAATCAATCTGCCTAGCCTTTTATCAACTATGTTGGGGTCGGCTTCCAGTCTAACCGGATGCAGCTGAATACTAGTATTTTATATGGAGCAATTGCCTATCTGATCTCCACAACCCAGTTACTGGGTAATACGATACCCCTTGGTAAGACTGGTTGTCAGACTTTCAGGCTTTTACCAGCTATAGTTATGGCAAACAATTTATTTGATTAAATCTAAATGTATCAGCCTAGGTTCAGTAGCAGATAGATCACCTTTGATGGGCTGTGTCATGTTTCATGTGTGAATAATCACACTAATATTATAAAGGCGAAAGTTTGTGAGGATGAATGAATGGATGGATGGATGTTTGTTATTCTTTCACTCAAAAACTACTGAACGGATTTTGATTAAACTTGGCACACAGATTATAACCTGGATGTCTTAAGGTTATTGAGTAATTTGCGCTGAAAAAATGGAATTTTCTGTTTTTAGATCGTAAAATTGATAGGGACTTTTAACACATATAATAAATTTTATCCCGATATTCCTACGGGTTCGAGATTTACGCGGGTGAAACCGCGAGGTGCTGCTAAACCATTCCTACTAGGGTTCATCATGTACCCACACAGTGTAACCACAATATTGTGTGCCAAAAATACCGTTTGTCTGTTTTCTACTAAATTATTTAAAGCACACAAGCAGTGTATGTACCTGTTTATTAATATTAAATTGATTGGTATCGTCGTTCTAGATGCTAGAGGGGATCGGGACTCTCACCCCTAGGCCTTTGTCTTGTGTTCCCCTTTTGTTTCTACCTTCGTGACCACCTCAACACTAGGCAAACTGGCTCTTCCAAATTGTATCTTTGTACAGGTTTCCACCGACGAAATCTAATTGTAATATCATAAATCTGCGTACAGTTTACGCTGTACCTACAGTTTATTACCTAAGCACCTTATGCCCTTCTCCAGTTAGTTACCAAGTGACCTTCCTACCAAAAATCATAGTTTCGGCGTGAAAACGTAACAAAGTAATGATCATTGGTCGCTACATGACTGACCCTGACTTTCGCATTTACTATAAGCGCCGCGAAAGATGAGACTTGACGAGCGCCGTCCGTACCGCGCTGCACGATGACTCCGGGGCCCTTTCCGTTTTTACCTCATACCGATAAAAAGAGACTTATAAATCATCTATTGCGCAAGTTCCACGTGGTGTGTCAAGTATCATCTTTAGTGGCACGTATTGCACCTTTAATTAAGTGTCGATGGCTCCCAAATTATACGATTTTCTCAAACCATAAGGAACTGACACTAAAATGTTGATCACAAGCACCGTACGTATGGAATGTACATAATTATGGTTATTTATAAAATAGCCAAGCACGACTATAGGCTATCGAAATGACAGCAAATAACTGTGACTCATGAAGTCGAATTACTAAAAATGTTTGCGTGTTTAGAATTGATTGCCCACAAAACTGAATGAGACAAAGGAAAGAAGTTGTTAAAGAAACATTAACAAACTTAACTTACGTAGTTCATAAAGAAACACTGCAATTAAAAATATCAGAAGAAAGATTTGAGACAAAAAGATAAAGAACCTAAATGAACAAAACGTCTTAATGGTCGCTAGTGGTCGAGGACACAAAGCAGAAGCATTAGCAAGTTCATTGAAAATGTCCTTAGTTTCCAATGAATCACTAATGATAAGATTATGCAGGTTCCGCATTGGCTATGACGTAACTACTCTTCAGAATTTACATAAATTCATAGTTCTGCTAGGTTCTGAGAAAACGTAGAATCCAAAACCATCCATCCATTGATCGACGCATCGACGCACACTAATTAGTATCGGGCATAACAAGTTTTGATAACACGTTCGAGTATCGACGAAAAATCTGTCCGAGTCGGTTTTCCCCCTTATCTCATGCTTTCCGATTATTTGTCATAATTTGGGCATATGACGGAGGAGCTCCTAGCTAAGTAATCAGTCGCATAAGTCGATGGAGGTTAAGCTACGCTTGCCGGGGTTGGTTCATGGATTGGTGACAATCTTTACATACCGAGACTCCTCCGTGCCTCGGAAAGCACGTTAAGCCGTTTGTCCCGGCTGTCATTCGTAGATCTTTGACAGTCATTACGGGTCGTCTGAAGCCCGAAAGTCTTGTCAGGCCAGTCTTACCAAGGGGTATCGTATCACCCAGTAACTGGGTTGTGGAGGTCAGATAAGCAGTCGCTCCATGTAAAATATTGTATTCAGCGGCATCCGGATAGACTGGCAGCCGACCCCAACATAGTTGGGAAAAGGCTAGGCAGATTGATTTGGGCCTATGACGACGAACTTTGATAACAAAGAAAAGCTTAAGATAGGTATGATCAATTTTATTGGCCAAATTTATTGGTCTAAAGAAGCCAATCTCCGTTAACTTGCTCTTTGGAGGTCCCAAGATGTATTCCCGAAAGGATAGTAAACTCAGTCCGTTTGCATTCTCATCCATGATTGCCCCCAACTTTAATTGTCACTCTTGGTTACGTAATGAAATGCTATCGTACATTTTTTTTGAGATTGAGTGAAAAAAATATGCTACTATCAGTTTTTACCAGAGCGTAACAATCGTACATTTTACATTTATTTTCATACGCTAACACGGTAATTAAGAAATGAATAAATAAAAATGTTTATTGCATTTAAAAATATTGTTAACACACATGAGTTGGAGATCACCTTTTAAGTAAGGGAATGCTTGTGTTAGGTGTTTCGGATAAGGCGGGAGGAAACGCCCGGGTGTCACCATTGTCTGGATCGCCCGGAGGACACGGTGGAGCATACAGTAGAGGTCTGCCCGGCTTGGGCGGAGCACCGCCGTGTTCTCACGGAGGCGATCGGCGGCGGCGATCTCTCGCGTCCAAACCTGGTCCAGGCCATGGTGCGGAGCGAGAGTGCATGGGAGGCCGTCACCTCCTTCTGCGAAGCAGTAATGCTCGCGAAGGAGGAGGCCGAACGCGTGAGGGAGAGGCAACAGCCGCGCCCTCGCGCCCCTAGCCGCCGTAGGAGACGCCCTGGGCGGCGGGAATGGGCAGCTCGCCGTCCGGTAAGGACCAGGCCCGGGTCGACGGCGCGCTGTGTTCCACGCGCGCCTCAAAGAGATGTCAGCAGTGACGGGGTCAATTGGGCCGATGCCGACGGGGTCGCGGGTAGTTCGAAAGAGATACCGTGGCCCTGGCACGGGCAACTGAAGGAACATGGGTGGGTTTTAGTCAGTAAAAGTCTGACACGCCCTCCCGCTATGTATGCAATTAGTAAACAAAATAATTTAAAAATACAAAAATACAACAAGGAGCACATTTGTGTGTTGTATATGGGTGAGTTTTTGAATGTGCGTGAGTGTGTGTGTGTGTGTGAGACATACTCTGCTATACATATTTTCAAGGTTAAGGTCCTAGTTACAAGGTTGTGTGTTCGTTCCGAGTAGTGAAGTCGTCAAAGTAATTTTATCAGGTTCCTGAGCAACTTTATCTGTTCTAATAATAAAGCTGAAGAGTTTGTTTCTGTTACTTAAATCTAATTTCTAGAACTACCAGTCGGATTTGAAAAAATCTTTTTGCATTTGATAGCTCAATTTTTGAGGAGGGCATAGACTATATAATATCTAGCTAGGAACCTTAGGAGCCGAGCAAAAAGAAAAAGAAAGTCAGAACGAACGCAAAGCAAAAAAACGAAGTAATAGTGCGAGCGGGCGATGCGATGCGACGGGGTGGGTCGGGGGAACGAGAAATTTCGCGCGGACGAAGTCGCGGGCAAAAGATTTAAGCTTCGCACGAAACGTGTTTGGTTAAGCTTTATTGATTAAATAGCATGACATGCATGTGCTATTGTGTGTAACTCATTCACCTGCTGCTGCTATTTTTTTTTCCAAAGCTTTTCGCCCAAAATTTTCTCGATAGATTGTTTCTAGACCTTCTGAAGTTAGCAGTTCACCGTTCTGATTGACTCTTCGTCCAGATTCAGGACATGACACTTAGGGCGACAATACACATGCCTGCAGCTGGTACAAAACTATGCAAGTAGCTTGCATGCAGTATGCCATAACAACTTCTGATTGGTCAATGTCACAATGGCATGCCAGCTACTTGCATAGATTTGTACCAGTTACAGGCATGTGTATTTTCGCCCTTAAGCCAAGTTATAGTCAACAAGAGAAACACTGCCCTCTGGCGAAGGGTAGGATAGAATATTAAACCTATATAAAAAAAAAAAACAAAAACAAAATACTTTCATAAATGAAGTCGGGTATAAACTTACTAGCTAATTAGGTCGGTGCAAAGCTATGGTGCATTGAAGAATTGAAGACACTGACTTCAGAAGCTGTTAAATGTTTAACAGACTTCATTTATTAAAGTTATTTTATTCGTTTTATAGGTTTTTGAAGTCGTTTTACTTTTTTAATAGTATTTTTTTTCCATGTTTAGTTGATTAAAATGTACAATTAAGTAGGTACATAAGACGAAAGAAAAGAAGAATCATCAAAATTCGCTTAGAAATGCCGGAGATACAGTACATTTATGCATATAACTTCGTACAAAAGAATAATTAACTAATGTAATATTAAAACCTTCCTGAAAGTATGTAGATCACGTTAGTGAAAGAATCATCAAAATTGGTTCATTAGTTTTGAGAAAATCGCGGTCATACAAATTAAGTACATACATACGGGTCGAATACAGAACCTGCTTTTTTGAGATGGGAGATGTATCAAAGATTGGATTGAATTCGTTACTGCGACAAAGCGCGCTAATTGCAGCAATCTTGAAGATTGCTTGTCCAGCGTTCTATTACTCCTAGTCAATGCCCCTAGTGGACTTTTTATACATATATTACTGTTCGCCTCTTGAGTCTTGAAGAGAAGTGAGATTACAAAGCTTTTTGTACACTAATCACTTTGTAATGGCGACCTTGTGTCACCGCAGGGCTTGCCAATTAATTATTCGTACCTGTTCTATCAGGTTATGTTAACGAAACGAGCTTCATTAGTCGCTCCACGTGCTCATTTGTAGTGTCGATTCGGATTTCATACATAGTATTACTAGCTGCGCCTGCGCCCCGCATTTTCACCCGCGTAGACCGGGATAAAAAAGTAGCCTTTGTGTTAATCCAAGGTATTAAGCTATCTACATACCAAATTTCATTCAAATCGGTCCAGCCGTTTGAGCGTGAAGAAGTAACAAAATAAAACGCGCGCAGTCGTTACCTATGTTTAAAAGGCTCGTAAAGGAACATTATTTGTCGTTGTGATCGTGTTCACGTAACTGTAAATATCTTTAGTCTTCATTTGTTTTCGTTGCTTATATTTAGTATGTATGTATTTATGTATCTATTATTTAGGTTATGTATGTATCTATTTTAGTATAATATTGTAAGTAGGCACTTATTATTTGCACCAAAGACAGCCCCATTTCATATCCAGGCAAATCACTGTCCATTCTATGGTTGCCTGGAAGAGATTGCAGAAAGCGATAAGGCCGCCCATTGTATATTTTGTAGTTTGTGTCTTTTTTTTTGTTATGTATTTTTGTGGTGTACAATAAAGTATATATAAATAAATAAAATAAATAAATAAATAACAAACACACACACAAACTTTCGCCTTTATAATATTAGTGTGACTGGAGATTAATTATTATATTTTTTTTTACTTGTGCATAAAGTTTTAATAAATAATGGCTTGGGATTATTCGAGAAAGATAATGTCTAACAGAGGACGTCTTTCGGCTGAAATGATGATGTGATGATATTCTGGGTTGGTGTAAAGTTTATGCCATTGCAAAGGCTTTGTGTAACTTCGAAAATTTCCTAAAAAATATCAACTAATTAAACAGGTTCCCCAAGAACATGATTATCTCGCAAATTGCAATTAGCAAATCATCATCATCTTTTCATGCATCTTTTTTGTGGGGATTTCACATGATTCCAGCACGCTTAGAAAAAGGTTTTGTCGACGGAAGAATAGACAAAATGGCAGATAGTAGAAATATTTCTACGCTTTCTTCGCGTCTAAGCATGGCAATGTGTCATTTTCTCTATTCTTCCGTCGACAAAAAGTCGTCTTGTTACTCGTGCAGGAATAATTTCATTTGATAGGTACTAGGGAAGACTGAAGTGTATTTAATTCTTCTATCGAATCAAGTCGGATCCATTTTACCACATCAAAAAAAAAATGCATGGATGGATGGGTTAAAAAGTTTGACGTAATGTGACCTCAAACTTTTTATTAAACAAGGCAACAATATATTGATAGGATTATCAGCAACTAACATAAAGATAGTGCTAACACATACAAATATTAAATTTATTACGTTGATTAGCTTTGTGTAGTGCATTCAAGTATGCAGAGCAGATTATAATCTGCGTCGGCCGGCTTCACGTTTGGAGTCCAGTTTCAAATTACGTAACAATATATAGGGCTCAATGCAGCTCACACCTTATTCACTGAATATAAGCTGATAACTGTCCATAAGTTCACCCATTTCAAAGAGGATTTATGCATTACAATAATCGGATTATTGTTGGTAATTCGTGTCCCTATTCCTAAGCTTGGCTTCATGAAACTATTTTTCTCAACTACTATTGCTCCGAAACTTCGCATCGCATCAATATTTAAGTCTAGCTTAACTCATGTCTGGCACCTATTTGTCCTATGATAGGGCGTAGACCTCGTTTAGATTGGTTCAAGTGAAGGTTTCTGACCCTTCTCATTTTGATCCACCTTGTCTGCGATCTTCTTTGTGTCGTCAAACGTCTAGCCGCCAGACGGCTAGCCAAGTTGATATCTATAAGCAAAGATGAGAGAGACGTGGAGAAGGTATTAACTTTGGTTGTGTGGATGCTATGGTGGTTAAACTCTTTATCAAAATGGTCCCAGTAATCCTAATCATGTTGTTTGGATTTTCCTGAAACGTAAAATTCACGCGCTTCTCAGATATTTTAATGAAGGCCATTGGTACAGAAGAGTTATCGACATCCGTTTGTATTTTTCCTCCTGATAAATTTATTTCTATAAGGAAAACAATTTTTGGGGTCTAAAGCGAGCATTCATAGTTATTCGAGTCAGTTTTTCCAAATAACAGTGTTTTTATTTTAATTAATATTGTTTCAGGTGCTAAACAATTAAGAGACTGATACCTTTAGAAGTGGAGATATCTAGCAAGACTGAGTGATGACATAGCCCGAAGATGTCTAAAGTGCTGAGCGCGCTCGGCGGCGCCTTGCCGGACGAGCGACCCTTGCTGTCGCTCCAGATTGTGGAGAGTGCAGCCAAGTGCCCCCTGGGGTACTGGCCAGTCAGCAGGACCTATGATGAAGACGCTGATGCAGGACTACTGCGCCAGAATGGACTGTTCGGGAAGAAGCCCAGCCATTACATTTGTTTGTCCAAGTCGGAAGGTAAGTTGTTTGTTGGATTTTGTACATTTTGCGACTTGCAATTGTGTCGAGCGTGAAGGAAAACATCGTGAGGAAACCGGCATGTCCTAGAACCAAAAATTCAAAGATATGGGACATCTACCAACCCGCACTGGGCCCGCGTGGTGGATTACGGCCCACTCCCTCTCACAGAGAGGAGGCCTGTGTCCCAGCAGTGGAAACGTTATATGTTGATTATGCTTATTGTATGAGTTTTTGTCCCTAACTAAAGTCTTATTTACACGATGCGAGTTTCTTACCTGTGGCATACAAATTGAAGCAACAATTAATGACTGTTATTGTTGCTTCAACGTATGCCATGCCACAGACAATTAAATCGCAACGTGTAAATTAGGCTTAAGGATACGGAATACGGAATTGATTCACGAGCTGTCGTCATAGTAATGAAAACTCAAGTGTATATTTTATGGTTTACATAGTAATAACCTTGACTTGGAGCAAGCTAAGACAGTTAAGCTAAACACTTTCACGCTCGTTCTTAACGTGCTTTAACTGGTGATAATGTCATTAAAGTTAATGCTTCTTCGCCTACAGTAAACTTATGAACGGATGTTAAAACGTGAAGTGATTATAATCTTAGAGGCTGATGATTAATTGGAGAGGCGCGGTGCATTCCACCCACTTAAACCATCAGTCCACACGACGCTTCGTTAGATTCCCTTTATAACGTGTGAAATAAGGAAAATTGCTCCAGAAATAGATATAACCTCGGATTTCACTGCTGTTGGTACAATAGCCGCACGACCTCCCCCCTGACTTGTATGGAAATGCTCCCCCGTGCCCCACACATTCCTCAAATGACACCATATTTCGTTTTTCGTGCATGCTCAAGTTTGCTGCTTTTTCATGACAAAAAAGCGCGACGACGCGCGTTTCACGGAACGCGCGTATAAAAAACGTAGTACATAGGCCCTTAGGCATAACACATTACGAGAGTACGTCATGAGAGCAATCCTATGCATGGCCCCTTGGTAAAATACAAGCATGCGGTTAAACACTTACAAATAGATTAATAATTAAACGGGCCCAATTTCCTTCTGGTTTCCCGTTAAATGGTAGTTTACTCAGCCATTCGAACAACCAGTACTTACCATGTAAACGCAGAGAAAGGCTTCAAATCGATTGTGTACTCGTAATCCGATACTTGATACTCTGTAAATCGAATCGATATGGTAGCGATGACAGAACAGAGCATTGTCTTTGCGTTGTGTGTTACACAACGCGTTAAATATTGGCCGGCGAGATAAATGTTTCAATGTGATAACTGAATTATGAAAGCCCTCTCTGGAGATAGAGCTCTTTAACTATGAGGGCAAGGCCCTTTATGTCAATCAATATGCCTAGCCTTTTCCCGACTATGTTGGGGTCGGCTTCCAGTCTAACCGGATGCAGCTGAATACCAGTATTTTACATGGAGCGACTGCCTATCTGACCTCCACAACCCAGTAACTGGGTAATATGATACCCCTTGGTAAGACTGGTTGTCAGACTTTCGGGCTTCTGACGACCCGTAACGACTGTCAAAGATCCACGAATGACAGCCGGGACCAACGGCTTAACGTGCTTTCCGAGGCACGGAGGAGTCTCGGTGTGTTAAGATGGTCACCCATCCACGGACCAACCCCGGCAAGCGTAGCTTAACCTGACAGATTGACCCGTGCGGCTGTTATTACTTAGCCACGAGCTCCTCAAGGCCCTTTATGTGTGGTATTAAAAAAAGATATGGTTTTGTCTACTGCTAGCATTAGGATTTGAGAGTCTATAATACAATGGTATTTGCTGCATGTTATACTCCAGATAGTTATTTCTCAGTTAATCTTATAAGCGACGTTAAATTTTGTATCAATATCAGAAAGGTCTTGCTTAGGAAGAACCACTAGTTCGAAACAATTTCTGTGCGCAAACTGTCTCTTTATTTGAAAAGAAAAGTCAATAAACATTCAAGTTGATCCGGAAATAATTTAATCAAGAGGCTGCCACAAAAAATCAAAGCCAATCTAATTGCGACTCAGTACAGGAACGGTCGCACTCATTCACTTTCATTAAACTTGATACGAAGGCCGAATCTGTTGACAGTTGATTACTCAACGGTCGTAACGGTGCCACGACCGACGGCCGAGGACTCGCGACCAGCGACCAGCCCCCAGACACGCTTCAATCTGTTTACTACAGCGATACTGGGTCACTGCCTCATTGTTATTAGATTGGCGTGCTGTGCCCTGTAAATGGATTTTTATTACGCGTTTATTGTTCGCTCCGGGAAATGGGAGTTCCATGTAACGTGGCTCATGTCTTTTCGGAACGCCTTTCTGTCATGCTTCTGACAATAATGCTTTGGGGCGTTGGCCCAGAAAATATTGAAGACCCAACAACCTCACTGTTACTTACTATAGAAGATTTGTTCAGCATCCTTATTGCAGAACATATTCAAGTCGGCTTCCAGTCTAACGGATGCAGCTGAATACCAGTCTTTTACATGGAGCGACTGCCTATCTGACCTCCACAACCCAATTACTGGGTAACACGATACCCCTTGGTAAGACTGGTTGTCAGACTTTCGGGCTTCTGACGACCCGTAACAACTGTCAAAGGTCCACGAATGACAGCCGGGACTAACGGCTTAACGTGCTTTCCGAGGCACGGAGGAATCTCGGTATGTAAAGATGGTTACCCATCCACAGACCGACTGCGGCAAGCGTAGCTTAACCTGATCGATCGACCCGTGCGGCTGTTATTACTTAGTTACGAGCCCCTTCCTAAACCTCGAGTGCTATAATAAAGGCCGAGTATTGCATGTCCTTTTATAGCTCGGTAGGTTGATTTTTTTTAAATCTTTTTAATATTAGTTTTTTATTATTGTTATATTATTTTGTGTGTATTTTAGTCTGTGCTAAATAAACGTATTTTCTTCTTATGTAAAGATGGTCACCCATCTACGGAACGACTGCGGCAAGCGTAGCTTAACCTGATCGATCGACCCGTGCGGCTTTTATTACTTAGCCACGAGCCCCTCTCCCACTCAATCACAATCAAAATGATTTTGAAGTATATTGCTAGACCATTACTTCATATTATGTTCAAAAAATTTGTCTGCTCAACAACGTAAATAACGCAATTAATGTTGTTGAACTGTCAACATGAAACCGATTCCTACTGTACACAATTACCACGCGGATAGGTACCTACAAGTTCCCGAGTTCAGTTTATAATCTTGTCGAAATAATGAGATTAATTTGGTCCTCGGGTTCTCCCGACGCCAACATGACGACAAAACTACATTAAAAAAGCTATGTGAAGTCAACGGCACGAGTCTTTGTGTATCAGCGACCCCATTGGCATTGTTGATCTTTGCCCCCACTCGGCTTCAACCAAGTTATCTTGCCCAAAGAAGTATTTTATCTCGTCTGCTTCTTAGCGTGTCTATGGCAAAAATAACTCTAACAAAAAGAAAATACATAATGTATGCAATTTTTAAATTTGTTTGACCCAAAATTCAGCAACGCGAAAACCGTTCGCTGACACAGTCATTAGATCTTCACGTGTGCAGGTGATCGGGCATGCGATGCAAGATGGGAGGTGAGCCATTGTCTGCGGAGAGACGCCGCATAAACACCGGAGATCTGAGCCGTCCATGAACCCCCACTTGTGCAGGTTGTCCTTGCTGCGGCCTACTTGGGTACGAAGTCTATTTAAGGTCTTCCAAGTAGGCCACGGTAACTTGTGCTCGGATTGGAGGCTCTCTGATGGTTCAATAAATAAATCAGGAGTTTTAAGCAGTTCTTGCCAAAGATCACATCTTTCTGTGGAGGGGTTGCCATCGGTTGGACTCACGCACCTAAGGAAATTCTTTCGGCTTTTAAGCATCTGTGGCAATGGGTTAAAGTAGTGCATTTGGTGGCGTTGGTCATCTTGAAGCTTGGAGGAGGAGGAGCTCGTGGCTAAGTAATAACAGCCGCACGGGTCGATCCATCAGGTTAAGCTACGCTTGCCGGGGTTGGTCCGTGGATGGGTGACCATCTTTACATACCGAGACTCCTCTGTGCCTCGGAAAGCACGTTATGCCGTTGGTCCCGGCTGTCATTCGTGGATCTTTGATAGTTGTTACGGGTCGTTAGAAGCCCGAAAGTCTGACAACTAGTCTTACCAAGGGGTATCGTATTACCCAGTAATAGGCAGTCGTTCCATGTAAAAGACTGGTATTCAGCTGCATCCGGTTAGACCGGAACCCGACCCCAACATAGTTGGGAAAAGGCTAGGCAGATTGATTGGTCATCTTGAAGTTTCGCCCTCTCAATGCGGCTGGTAATAGTCCCGTGTTTTATCTCATTAGACCCGTAAATGGAGATACGACTCTTTACCCAAAGAAATCTTTTATCATAAGTAGAACTACAGATAGACTATTACGTCATCAAGTTCACCTAAGTAGTAGTCGTTGTAAATAAGTCAGGGGTCAGCTGGATGGCATGCTGGCACTGATTAGATGATTGTGCTGACATATCTTTGTATCTTCCCACGGTTCATTGTTTTCTAACATCGTGTTACATAGTGTCGTCTTTCCTGTTTTACGAGCTTTGTTTTCTTGGTAGCTCATCTACAATGTACATCATAGTCTGAACAGCAATTAATTTATCACTAATTCCAATAATTTCTTTGATTGTGGGTTTGGAGGTTTATCTTGTTCGTTACCTAAAAGATTGTTAAAGATAATAAATGTTTTTTTTTTAAGATAGTGTTGGTAATGATGTCATTCTAAATATTCTAATCAACCAGTCACCGGGTTTTTTTTGTATAGCAAAATGTGACTATGATTTTTATGAGTAACGTGATAACACTCGCGTGAATTACTTAGTGGCAAATTAATATTACACTTAAGTAAATAAGATAAGTATGAAACGTCAAAAACTTATAAATCGTAATGTGTTATTTTCTGTAAACTGTAACAATGAAATACACTTCTGGACACATCTATTGGCCCACCTTAGAGTTTAGGTTTCGATGGCCCCTACCGAAATATGATTGCTAGATTGAACAAAAACTGTTGATGCAGTTTTAAACCTGATACATTTTACCATCTTTTTCGATCGTATTGTTTTAAATTTGAATTCAGAATACCATACGACATGGAGCTACGCCTAACAAGTCGGATATGCGCCTTGTTAAAGGCAATTGATTTTTGAATAAAAAACATGTTTTATCAAATAAAGGTTTAATTTAATAACGCGTGTTGCCTCCATGGGCATCTACCACAGCTCTCATACGATTAGGCATAGAGTTTATCAACCGCTCTATGAAATTTTGAGGGATCATCTCCCATTCCTCTTCTATGGCAGTTTTCAACTCCTGCATCGTCTGGGCAACTGGCTGACGAGCCCTAACACGTCTTTTTAGCTCGTCCCACATGTGCTCAATGGGGTTCATGTCTGGGCTTCTGGCTGGCCAGTCCATAACTGTGATGTTCACATCCCGAAGATATTCCCTGACGATGCCGGCCGCATGGGCTCTTGCATTATCATGCATAAAAAGGAAATTTGGACCCACATAGTCCGCGTATGGTATCACGTGAGGTTCTAAGCACTCACGAATGTACCTTTCAGCATTTAATGTTGGCAGCCGTGGTCCTGTAACAACCTCAAGTTGAGTTTTGCCGCTCGCGGATATACCGCCCCAGACAGTCCATGAGCCACCGCCATAAGCAACCCTCTCTTCAAAGCAGCATTGTGCGAAACGCTCTCCCTTACGTCAGTAGACCTTCTTCCTTCCATCATTGCCATGTAACACAATTTTAGACTCATCAGAAAAGAGTACACGGCTCCAATCTTGCTGTGTCCAATTTAAATGACTGCGTGCGAAATGAAGGCGCGCTGTTCGGTGGGCTCGCGTTAGTTTGGGGCCATTAGCTGGCTTGTGTGGTACCATATCGCGTTCTTTTAACCTTCTCCGAACAGTTCGAGCGCTCACAGATACTCCATGGAAGTCGCGAAGTTGTTTTTGTATCTCAATGGAGGTAAGGTGACGATTTCTCAAGCTGGTCGTCACGATGAATCGATCCTGCCTTTCAGTTGTGACCCGAGATCGTGGCCTTCCTTGGCGACGAACAAAGCCGCCAGTCTCTAGGTACCTCCGATAAACATTTCGGACCGCAGATCGACTTAAATTAAGTTGAGCACTCACGTTTCTTTAGCTGTGTCCGGCCTGAATAAGTGCCACAGCTTGGGCGGCGACTTCAGGTGAAGTATCCATAGATTATTGATAGAACCTCACCTTAATGTTAAGAATAAGTAATGTTTGTTGCAAAACCAAAGATATCAATCACTTTTTCAAGAATTAAATCCAAGTAAACCAATAAAACCAAGTTTTCTTAGTATTCGATTGTTTGATATCAACAAACAGGCTCCAAATTGTCTTTTGTTTCTTTAAATTCTGTGTTCGAAATTCAAAAAAAGACTATTGAATGAAATTGTGAATGTGCAAGGTTCAAAACTGCATGAAAACTTTTTGCTCGACCTAATATAAAATTTTAGCAAGGAGCAAACGAAACTGAAACTACAAGGTGGGCCAAAAGATGTGTCCAGAAGTGTATAAAGAAAGTTCCTAATGTGTAGTTCACTCATTCGTCGAGTAGCAAGATAAGATACCTTTCCGAGATGGGCTGCAGACTGCAAACTACAATCGCAAACATTATCGTCATATAAAAGACGATTATACACACACCGGCAAAATTAGAGGAACACAAAAAAAAGGTGCCTTTTTTTAAACACTTGTGGGTATTTCGACAAGTGGTTCTGTTATTTGAATGATTACCCTTTTTTCATACAAAATTAAGGGCATTTTGGCCAGTTTTCAACCTTCTAACATAAATTATACCCCCTTAAGCGTTTATTTACAATTTACGCTTCGAAGTGCTTTTGATAAGAAAGTTGGTTTATGCAGTCAATGGTGGCCCTAGATCAGTTTGTTTGTTTTGTTTGGAGAGTTAACATTGTATTGCATACAGAATGAGTGATTTGCCAGCAACAGAAGTCGCCAGGGCTGTGACAATGATTGAGGAAGGTCACACCTACCGTGCAGTCAGTCGAACGTTGGGTGTATCAATATCCGTGATCCACCGTAATGTGCGACGATACAGACAGACAGGATCTTACGTGCGCAGGCGAGGCCAAGGCAAAAAACGTGCAACCAGTGCCGTAGACGACCGTTTTATAAAGGTGCAAACTTTGAGAAATCGTCGTCAAACGGCTGTTCAGACCCGAAATCTTTTGGAAGAAGTGCGTAACGTACGTGTTAGTGAACGAACTGTGAGGAGAAGGTTAAATGAGGTTGGTTTGAAGTCATACGTGCCAGCAAAAGCGCCTAAACTTGAGGTGAGCCATCGAGTAGCAAGATTAGCGTTCGCTCGTCAGCATCAAAATTGGTCCAATGAGTGGAGTCGAGTGTTATTCTCTGACGAAAGCCGTTTTTGTGTAAATTTCATCGACGGAAGGGAGAAGATGTGGAGATATCGAGGAGAACGTTACTGTCAAGCAAATTTTTCGGAAACAACGTCTTACGGTGGAGGGTCTGTTATGGTGTGGGGTGGTATAAGTTTGACGGCGCGCACCGCTCTGGTCATCATCGATGGCGGTTCTCTGACTGCACACAGATACATAACTGAGATCCTAGAGTCCCATGTTATGCCTTTTGCACCATTCATAGGATCAGATTTTGTGTTTATGCACGATAACGCACGGCCCCACACTGCGCACATAGTGTGTGATTACCTTAATGAGATCGGTATAACCCAGATGGACTGGCCAGCACGATCGCCCGACATGAATCAAATAGAACATGTCTGGGACATGATTTGACGAAGGGTCCGGGCAAGAAATCCAGTCCCTAGAAATGTTGAAGAGCTGAAATTGGCGCTGGTTGAAGAATGGGACACTTTGCCTCAGGAAATGATTGAAGGTGTCATCAGGAACATGGGTAGATGTATCCAAGCCCTTATAAGGGCACGAGGAGGCAACACGCGCTATTAATTCTTTTTATTTTACTTTTTTCTTTTAATTTTGCTCCGTCTTTAAGCATTACAAAACATCAACATTTTTCACTTAAGACCACTTTTATTGTTTCTTTTTGAATAAATCCTAATAAACCCTAATTTTTCTTTTTTTTTCTTACATAAAATAAACAAACAAAGACAAATGAAGCGAAAACAATAATTAAAAGACATTAAATCTCAAAAACCAATGTACTTTTTTTGTGTTCCTCTAATTTTGCCGGTGTGTGTATTATACAGTATATAGATATCACAGAACAGATAAGGAGATTATCTTTTCTGTGATAGATATCTATATCGTCATATAAACAACGATATACAGGGTGGAATTTTGTAATGCCACCTGAAGGTTAAGTACTCTTAATGCTGTAGATAGAAAATTTTACTCAAAGAAAACATTCTTTTATTTTTGAATAGAAAGAAAACTGCATTCAAAGATTTTCGAAAATTCGCTTGCCACACCCGGGAATCGAACCGACTAAAATCTATAATAAAAACTTTTTTACAAAAAAATACAACCGACTTCCAAAAACAACACTACAAAGTGAAAATTAACTTTAATTTCGGAAGTCGGTGTCTAGTTAAATGTATTTTCGTTTTTTGCCACCGACTTCCGAAATTAAAGTTATTTTTCACTTTGTAGTGTTGTTTTTGGAAGTCGGTTGTATTTTTTTGTAAAAAAGTTTTTATTTTTCACTTTTTAGTTGTGTACCTACCCCACACAAATTCTAATACCACTATATGCAAAACAAACTAGAATATCATCCATATAAAAGTGAGGAAAAAATAGGTATTATTGAAGCTAACTCAAAAACTACCCAAGCAAAGTTAATCAATTTTATATGGGACCAACTGTGATGTATACCCTCTCGAACAAAACAAAAAAAAATCCAAATCGGTCCAGCCATCTTCGAGTAATCGGGGAACATACATAAAAAAAAAAAAAAAAGGTTCCGACGAATTGAGAACCTCCTCCTTTTTGAAGTCGGTTAAAAATGACACCTTGTACTTTTATTGCATTGCTCGTTAGAATCAATTATTATTATAAGGATGAAATCTCTTTAAGAAACTTGTAAATTAAATGAAAGGAAAACCATGAAATCTTAAATTATTTACAAAAAATGGTAAACTATAAGTCCAGATTTCATGGTTTTCCTTTCATTTAATTTATCAAGTTTCTTAAAAAGATTTCATCCTTATAATTGATCCTAACGATCGATGCAATAAATGTACAGGTTGTAATTTTTTCACATTTTAGTCGGTTCGATTCCCGAGTGTGGCAAGTGAATTTTTGAAAATCTTTGAATGCAGTTTTCTTTCTTTTCAAAAATAAAGGAATGTTTTCTTTGAGTAAAATTTTCTATCTACAGTATTAAGAGTACTTTTCCTTCAGGTAGCATTACAAAATTCCATCCTGTATATACAGTATATAGATATCTATATCGATTCATAGAAACCTAGTGTCGCTTGCAGTTTACGCTTGCAGTTTCCAGTCTGCAGCCCATCTCGGACTTGTACCTTTATCCTACTATCATACTAATATTATAAACGCGAAAGTGAGGATGGATGGATATTTGTTACTCTTTCACACAAAAACTACTAAACGGATTTGATTAAATTTGGCACACATACAACGTATCGTTTTGCATCCTCGTCAAATTTAAGGGTGTGGTATAGACCATCAAACCGAACAACTTTTTCCATAGCACCAACATCGTAATCGCGAAAAAATGGTCCTATGGAGAAAGTTGTTCGGTTTGATGTTCTGTATCACACCCTGAAATTTGACGAGGATGCAAAACGACGCGTTGTATAGTTTATAACCAGAATTAAGACATGGGATGCTTTTTATCCCGATATTCCTACAGGCTCGAAACTTGTGCGGGTGAAACCGCGGGGCGCTGTTAGTACATACATATAGTAGCCGAACATGTGTAAGGAGTTCACAAATCCACACACGCTTCAGTTCCTTTCTAGACGACTAACTTGCCCACTACCTTAAGGAGGATGCGCTAAGGTAGCCCGCGAAATTCAAATTTTCTTACGTTTTTTGCAATTTGTAGGTCAGTATCAGGTTGTGTGTTGATTAAAATATGATTCGCGGCCGTAGCTAATATGGCTATACAGAATTATTATCATTAGAATCAGCAATACAACTTCATAAGTTAGAGAATGACCTCAAATCTAGAGATTTCATGAAATCATGAGGTTTGAGGTCAATTCTAACTTATGGAGTTGTATTGCTGATTCTAACGATTATAATTCTGTGAAGCGATGTTAGATACCGCCGCGTCTCATATTTTAATCAACATACAACTTGACACTGATTTGGAAATTGCAAAAAACGTAAGAATATTTGAATTTCGCGGACTACCTTAGCGCATCCTCCTTAATCCTAATAAGCCTTTCAACGTCTGTATAAGTACTACAGATTAATACATAATATTATTATATGAATTCAGAATCGGTGTAGTATAGATACTACATATACGAATCAGACAAAGGTCGGGAAAGAAGCGAATGTAAAAACAATAGGACCCATTCATAATATTCTATCTATTGAACATCTGCCGGCTGCCACGCTCGCGGTCACTCGACAGCTGGTCAGTGAATGACTATTACTATTACTATATTAATATTAAAGGAACAAGGGTAACCTTAGTAGGTTTCTCTCACTCGTACCTAAGCTACAATAGACAGGAAAATTACAACCAATTAATTATTGACGCCTTATTTTATATCGTAGCCGAATAGTTTCGCGCCTGTCACTTAGGAAGAGTGGCCGAAAAGGAAGACGGCTTTGGAGAATTGAGTACAGCGATTTCAAATCGATAAGGCAAAAGTAGTAGGCCAGCAAAATCTTATACTACTCGTAATTCAGGAGTAATACTGGCTGTCTCTGCCTAACTGTGATAAGAATTAAAACAAAATACGAGCGAGCCTTACAGTGTCGCATAAGATGTGTAACTTCTGACATCTCACCTTGGTAAAAGTACTTTCTGGTTCAATACCAAATAAGCAATATTTCACTCAAAATTTTAGAAGAATATTTTCACTTCCTGTTACACACTTCCATTCCTTTTCACGAAATTACTCCCACAGATTGCAGGAAAGCGAGAGGAAAGATGTTATGCATCAGTAATCCTTTTTTGTCCCACCCTGGGCAAAGGCCTCCTTTTCTTTTTCACATCCCCTGCTTCCTCCTCAAGCCTGCGTCATCATTGTCCACACCTGGACATAGATCTCTCCCAACCGTCGTCACATCGACTGATCCTGTGCTTCTTGCAAGCTTTCATTGATAAAATATTTTATTTTTCCTAGGAGTACCAGGCTACGTCATGGATGGCGTAGTCATAGTCGGTGAGCGGGAAGCTGCCCCGCCAGGCTACAGCGTGGCAGGTCGCGCGGGTAAGCGACGTCTGTGCACGCGCGTGTCACGCCCGGCCGCCGCGCGCGCGCACCCTCCTGTCACTGACGTTATTGTGTGCTCTAAGATGAGGCAGGCGCCGCAGGGGTTCATATTGGCTGGGTAAGTGGAGATGCAGCTAAAGCCCTACTAATGTAGCAAAGAAACAGCATGGCTAGTAATCCATTCTCATATTATAAAAGCGAAACCCTGTCTGTCTATCTGTCGGTTACCAATTACGTCTAAACCACTCCACTGTTCGGTATGGGCTACCTATCTGGGTAGCCTGGGACCTGGAAAAGGAATAAGGCTAGTTTTCTTCCTAGATCACAAACGAAGTCGCGAGCAACAGTTGGTACTCTTTGATTATATACCTGGTATTATAAAAACAAAAGATTAGGTGTAGGAAATTTAACGAAACATGAGCTTCGAGTTGTATACATGGCATGGTCATGAACACTTCCAACAAAATAAATAAATAAATTTTAATTTTTAATATTTAAATAATCTCAATTAATTCATTTATAAAACTCTATAGGGTCTTCTCGTCTTTTTAATTCATTTTAACTTTTTAATTAAAAAATTAAATTCTATATTTAATTAAGAGACAGTTTATATTTCATCCAATCCTTCATACAAGTCATCAATTAAATGACTAGAGCTGCTTGACAGGATTTGGACTAATCGGATCAAATTAGGATTTCGGCTGTGTCGTTCCCTGGATTGACTACTGTCAACGCCAACTTACATATTGTAGTCCCCCATCTTTTTGGCCAGGTTGAACTTAGGTGCGAGCCAATGCGCAGAATGCAAAATTAAGGTATCAGTTGGGAAAATACCATGCGCAAATGGCACAAGATGGCGGCCGCGCTCACTTCAGCCCGGCCAAAAAGATTGGGGATTACTGTACACGCGATGCTTATCGCTTATGCCCAGATTTATGTTTTAATTCCATTGGATGCCAGTCTTGACATATTTACGTTGAATTGTGAGAGAATCAGAATTTATTTATTTGTCGTCGAAAGCCTTCTTAATAAATTAAACGTCCTCAAAGATGAGCCTTAGGATCAGGAAAATGTCTAAGTGAAATTATTTATTCCAAGTAGTCCCTTTTGACGTCAAAATTTACAAGAAAATAGAATTAATGAAAATAAAGTATTGTATGGAGGAGAACGGGAAACTCCATAATTACTCTTTCAAAATGTTTTACAATATTTTGTATGAATGTCTCTTTCTCTCCGCAGCGAGATAAACGGCAAGATGGTTTGTTACAAAGTGTGCGGCGGCAGCACTGACACGTCGCCGACGCACAACGAGTATGAGAACGTGCTCACTAACATCACGCCTGAGGCTAACAGGAGGTAAGCAGACACACAACCTTATCATATAAAATGTTATCTGTACAACGTTACAATAAATTAATTGGCGAAATTTCGCAGGATGAGTAATAAAAACAAAAGATTTTACTAAACTCACTTTTAAACATAATAAAAGTCCTGCAAAAAAAAACGGACAGTTTTCATTCCAAAAACTGTCAGACGTCAATTTAGTTCCACAGATAAAAAAATATCTAACTGGTAAAATTAGCTACAGAGAGGAGTGGAAAGGAGAAAGGGAGGCCTTTGCCCTGCAAACAACACTAGCTAAAAATAAAAATCAGCTCTAAATGAGTAACGTTGTGTAAATCAGGCAAACAACGTTGATGGTAAATAAATAAATTATGCTCTTTGGTATTGCAAATTTCTAACAGTGTGCACAGTTCGCTTTTCTATCTTGCACCTTATATCAGCCGCGGCGCTGAATGACGGGAATAAATGATGATTGACAGACAATGATGATTGAAAAGCATGAAGCTCACTTAGTAGGTAGAGTCTTAACTCAAGTATCATATTATGTAGTCATCCTCGACAGTTAGGCAGTGTTACTTATGCCACAGATTAATACAGATGGGACACTCCGCAAAATCATTTAAATAAAAAGCGACTCTTGCTACGACACAATAAAGTGCAATTCAGTTCGCACAATGCTTCTTACCTACAGTTATATTATCTACTATCGCGTAACTCTTAAACCTTCTGACTCGTTAGGGTTGTCTTCTTTTACAACGCGGCGCGTGAGTGGGTATCGAACTAACGTGCGAGCCGGCCGGTGCGCGACAGCCCACACTGAATTGACCCAGTGAGATGAGCCCGTCGCGTACTCGTAGCTTCATACCTAAACTGCGGAGTGTCCCATCTGTATTAATCTGTGCTTATGCTAGAAACTTGGCTTTGACATCTTAAGCCGTGTACGTACGAACGAACAAAACATGGTGAACACGAACATCGATCACGGAATATTTGAAGAAACGCAGGACCTTTTGTACATTTAAAGTGTTCAATGTTCGTGTTCACCATGTTATTGTTCGTTTGTGCGTTCACGGCTATAGCATTTAAAGTTGTAAAGCCGTGTACGCACGAACGAACAAAAACATGGTGAACATAAACATCGAACAGCTTAAAGTTACTAGTATTACTACTAAGATAGCAGGGAGGCCTCTTGTTTTCTTGTTAGTAATTTCACAATTTTCACGATTTCGTCCAAGTCTTTGACAAATAAAATCCAGTTCTGAGCAGGGTAAGTTATAAATCATCATCTGCTTAGCCTTTTCCCAACTATGTTGGGGTCGGCTTCCAGTCTTACCGGTTGCAGATGAATACCAGTATTTTACATGGAGCGACTGCCTATCTGACCTCCACAACCCAGTGACTGGGTAATACGATACCCCTTGGTAAGACCGGTCTTTCGGGCTTCTGACGACCCGTATCGACTGTCAAAGATCCACGGATGACAGCCGGGACCAATGGCTTAAAGTGCTTTCCGAGACAGGGAGGGTTCTTGGTATGTAAAGATGGTCACCCATCCACGGACCAACCTCGGCATACGTAGCTTAACCTGATCGAACGACCCGTGCTACTGTCATTTCTTAGCCACGAGCCCCTCAGCATGGTTATAAATGCTGTCCTACACAGGCCTCGCTAAATCCAACATTTAACAAAAGGAGCCACCAAAATTAATAACTGCCACATGTGATCTGTCAATGATTGTTATCATAACATAGTTCATTGTATCAATAACCATCACCTGGCTAGCCTTTTCCCAAGTATGCTCCATGTGTGGTCGGCTTCCAGCCTAACCGGATGCAGCTAAATACGAGTTTTTTTCATGGAGCGACTGCCTATCTGACCTCCACAACCCAGTTACTGGGTAACACAGTACCCCTTGGTAGTCAGTCAGACTTGAAGACCCATAACGACTGATAAAGATCTATTTATTTATTTATTATTTATTTATTTAAACTTTTCGCACTTAAAACGTACAAAGGCGGACTTAATGCCTTAGGCATTCTCTACCAGTCAACCAAGGGTGCTGAAGAGATTAGATGGCAGGTGCTCAGTATGAGAGGAATACTTATAAAAAGAACACATAGACCCGTGCGGCTGTTATTAAAAAAAAAAAAGAAGTTTATTGAAGAATAGCCAAAGTAGGTACTAAATAAAACAATGTTATTTTTATAACTAGGTGGCTATGCTATGCACAATACATTGAAACCCTGATCTCCAAACTAGGGGTATCCCTGTATCTTAGAGATCAGTGTCCCTCCGCAGCAAAGTCACAAGCCAATAATTGTAGCTCTTTGGTACAAAGTATTTCTTTAAATAGTTAAATGAAGAGAAAAACAGAAAAAAAATAAAAAGCAACAATAAAACCCTTAGATAAAATAAAATATGTATATTGGTGCCGATTCTCTTGTGAACGAACTAAACTAGAATTAGAGAATCGCTATCTTTTACTAACAGGCAGCGCGAGAAAAGGACAGCTATAGCTATGAACTAAGTTGGAGATGTCAAACTAGTTCACGCCTTGCGCTTCACCGTGTTTTTTAGTCGACATGTTTTTACGTGTCGTCTAAATGTCTATGGAAAAATTAGTTGTAACTAATTTGACAGCTCTAATTTACTTCCGTCCCTTTCTTGTCATAATAGAGAGAAAAAGTTAGCAATAGCCTAAATTAAGTTTAGTTTGTGCACAACAGAATCGGCACCATTATTCTCATTTACAATTTTGTATGAGTGTGGGGTGAGTGTGTATATGTGTGCCACAAGCCCCTCTGTGCCTCAAAAGTAATAACTCAATGAAAGTTATCAAACATTATTCATTCTATCAATAACCGGATATATTTAAATAAAACATACACACGAACCATAAGATTTATTGTGAAACAAACCATGTGCTCGGTGGGTTTCTCATCGACAAAAATTACGAACTTCCATACAAACGTTTATCCTCTATTAAATCATCCCCTTTAGGGGATGAATTTTCAAAAATCCTTTCTTAGTGTTAAAAAAGAATACCCTCCTTTAGTACTAATCTAGTAAAAAGGGCCACCAATTTTTGTTGATACAGGGAGGGCCCTTTTCAACTGGCTACGCCACTGTTAAGAGGAGCTTGTGGCTAAGTAATAACAGCCGCATGGGTAAAGTTACGTTTGTCGCGGTTGGTCCGTGGATGGGTGACCATCTTTACATACCGAGACTCCTCCGTACCTTGTAAGTTAAGCCATTGGTCCCGATTGTCATTCGTAGATCTTAGACAGTCATTACGGGTCGTCGGAAGCACGAAAGTCTGACAACCAGTCTTACGAAGGGGTATCGTATTACCCAGTTACTGGGTTGTGGAGCTCAGATAGGCAGTCGCTCCGTTTAAAATACTGGTTTGCAGGTACCCCACCATAGTTGGGAAAAGGCTAGGCAGATTGATTGAGTTACATCACAAACTAACTACAGCAATGATTCATTAATTACTTTCAGATTGCGAGCACCGGACCGTCCACCAAAACTGTCTCCCCTCGTCTCAGAACTAAACAACCTGAATCTCAAACAGTCTCCTACCACATACCCTAACATCGAAGAGTTCACCACTGACCATGACTACGAAGCCCTGAGCCCCGCCTACAACATCAAACCGACCCGGCCGGCGCCGCGGCCCCCCTCAGCAAAGTCCCCAATCCCGCACGGGAGCCCTGCGGGGCCCACGTCGCCGGTAGCTCATTCAAGGAAGAAGGGCCCTGCGCCCTTGCCAAGGAACACTATGTATCAGACTTTAGGAGGATATAATGGACTGGAAGGAGTGCCATTTTTATTGAATCCCAAGTTGAGAGGTCTGCCTAGTGATAGTTTGGTAAGTTTATTTATTTACTACTAGCACTTCCCGCGCGACTTCGCCCGCGTGGATATATGGCTGGTTCCATGTTATAATTAATAGGCACAACAGGAAATTGCTTAATTTTTTCCTCAATTACCATTTATTTTATAAACACGTTTACATATTATTATTACAAGCTTAGGCTACAGTTAGCTAATTAAAATATTTCTTTCACTTTCAAAACAGTGGAAAGTGTTTAGATTTCTATCTTCACACGCTAAGTACAGTGATTAAAACGTCTTAGAGATAATTGTTTTAGACGAAGACACTGCAAAAAAAAAGATAAGATCTCTTTTTTTAACCTAAACATAATCTCACTGGTCCAACCCTCTCTGTTTTGTGCGATCTCTAGCCATGCTCGCCCCACAAACATGATCAGATCGTCATACCACCTTCGCCGCGGTCTACATTGACGGCGATGTCCTCCAGGCATCCAGTGAGTGACGATCTTTGGTACCCATCTCTCCGATGCGATCTCAACCTTTGTACTACTTCCATTTATGTGAAGTTCCGTAATAAAATTATTGTAACTTAGATATTGACCAGTTAGCAATCTTGCTAAAAAGATTTTTTAATCAAACCATTTGTTAATAATACATTTAGCTAACTATTCTTGAACTGGTTATGTTCTATTACAGTTCACCAGTGTAAAAATAGCACACTTCCCAGTAATAATTGAAATCTCTTCCTTCCAGACAAAACTGCCAGTAATAAAGCGGCGCTCGCGCTTCGATCTTGACCGCGACTACACCTACAACTTCGGCGTTGAGAGACAGACGTGAGACGAAACAAAACAAACCCTAATGCCATACACATAAGATATATTATACTTGCGTAGACACTAATTGACATGACCTTGCGTTTAGCGATTGATCCAAATGATTGATTTTACACGTTTTATGGAATATTATAATTCTTATCTGCCTGTTAAAAATATGGGCTATTTCGCGAATTTCCTAGAGAATACTGCTCAGTAACTTTTGGTAGAGATTACCCGCAAATAGTTGACAATTATAGTCTGTTGTTCCCCCATAGATAGATGATAATCTTTAAACCGAGTAGAAACTACAATGACATATTAATGAAATAATCCATTCAATTTAAATAGTGCTCGAGTTTATGAGATAACTGACTTTAGAATTCTTCGGAATATTTAAGTGTGGATCTACTTAAATTTGATTATCTCATGCAGGGGCGTAAATTACCAACTTTATTATAAAACGGGGAAGTGAATGTAGCCAGAAAGATGAGGGCTTACCTCCACATCACGAATGTTGCTAGCTATAAAAATTCAAACTTCCGTGGTAGTTTTACATCCTCTGAATAAATGATCGTAAATAAATAATATTATAATGATTATAAATTGGTTGTGTTGTAGATGTGACGTATACCTATACCAACTCAGTCGGCTCAACGGAGGACTGACAATTAAAATTACGGTGTCATAGCAATTTGTTCACATATCTCTTTTTAATTAATATTGTAAATGTAAACAAAACGGCTTTGAAACTAGAGACTGTGGATATCAAATAAGAATATAATTCAGCAAGCAAAATGCAGTATACAGTGTGTATCAGAAAGGTGTGGTACAAACAATCAAACTGAATAACTTTCTCCATGGGACCAACATCGTAATCGAGAAAAAATTATCAGCCGTCCGTCCCATACATTTGGATCGAGTAGGTGTTGAAGCTTTGACAGCTGATATTTTTTTCTCAATTACAATGTTGGTCCCATGGAGAAAGTTGTTCAGTTTGAGGGTCTGTACGACACCCTTCAATTTGACCACACCTTTCTAGTGTGTAGAAAAAACTCAGGAAAACATAAAGAAAATGGGCGGCCATGTTTATTTTCTCTCAAAGAACATCCCATCCCCTATTACATGGAACATAAACACACTTAGCGAAATATGGGTGCACCTCTGCCTAACCCTTCAATGATTATAGGCTTCAGTTTATGTTATGTGTACGAACGTTCAGTCGTGGAAAATTATACCGACTTCATTTTTATATCAAAGGAATACAATACAAATAACAAATGCGTATCTTTTGTACCACAAGAGAAGCTCGTGGCTAAGTAATAACAGCCGCACGGGTCGATCTATCAGGTTAAGTTACGCTTGCCGGGGTTGGTCCGTGGATGGGTGACCATCTTTACTTACCAAGATTCCTCCGTGCCTCGGAAAGCACGTTAAACTGTTGGTCCCGGCTGTCATTCGTGGATTTTTGACAGTCGTTACGGGTCGTCAGAAGGCCGAAAGTCTGACAACCAGTCTTATCAAGAGGTATCGTATTACCCAGTTAATGGATTGTGGAGGTCAGATAGGCAGTTGCTCCATGTAAAATATATTCAGCTGCATCCGGTTAGACTGGAAGCCGACCCCAACATAGTTGGGAAAAGGCTAGGCAGATTGATTGATCTTTTGTGCCCCAAAGTTGTTAACAAAGTAAATCATGCAAATCTTTGTATCCATTGTGTCTTGTTTCCTAGCTTTTAGTGAGTGACCCTGAGGCCTTGATCGCGTGTCGGTGCGTAGTTATAGATTTACCGAGCTCTAGCACGGCATATATCAGTGTTTTATTGCTCTTAATAACTCCTACTTAAACACAATACAGTAACTGTAACATATTGGAAATTAATTGAAAAATTGTCTCGAAAATTGTAGCGCAATGTTGCGCCAAACAGATGTAGACTGTGCTAGAACTCTTTAATAGGGATGATGCCTGGGTAAAAAGAAAGAAATTCTATTTTGTCCGTCAGTCAGATAATAAAAAAATATTAGACGCGTATTTTTTGCTTTATCATAATTACATTAAAGTTGGGGAGTTGGGGCTCGCTATGTCACAACAATAACAAACTCTGTACGTATAAAATCTAGCAAGGAGTGACGTCGTGCCACATTTTAACCCAATGTATCGCCGTAATATTTGAATACTTACGTAAAAAAAAAAAAAAACGTGTCCAATATTTTTTTATAATCTACATGACGGAAAAAAAATTAATCATCATCCCTATGGTCAATGTCGATGTTTATAAATGGAAAAAATGGAGAACGAATTTGTAGAAAAATAATGATTAGCCTTTATAATTATGTCAAGTTGTCATTAATGTGTCAAGATTATTCGGTCCAAGGACTTGCAATGATTTTATTTTTTAAATGACTGAGAATTGCACAACCTTTATTTTAAAGATTTAGAAAGAATATCGATTTATGTAAAAGTAACTTTTCGTAATCTATACCAATAAAAATTAATGGCTAAATGTTTTGCTAAGCGCAAAACTCGAGAACGGCTGGACCAATATTCGGCTATTTTTATTTTTTTTTAAATAATCGTTGAATTCCGAGGAAGGTTTTTTTTATGAAGAGATAAATTGTGAAGTTGCCGGGAACATTGGAATATTCGGGAAAATTTAAAGTACATTTTGTATTAATGATTGAAATTTGGACAGGACAACGTCTGTCGGGCCAGCTAGCTATTAATAAATCTAAGTAGGTATCGTAGTGGTACCTAAAATGTAAATGTGTTCTGCTATTCTTATACTAGTATACCCGACAAGAAGGTATTCCTATTTGAAATGGTATTTCTGTGGTGGTAATCGCCTCTATGGGCTATAAACATCTTACGATGACAAAATAATAGGTCTTCACCTATGAAATTGCCGTTTTGTATAAAAAAATTTAAACGAATTTTTTTCATGCATTTTTTATTTGTATTAGTCGAAGTAATCACCCATGCAATCAATGCATCTTTGCCAATGCAGTGGCAGTTTATTGATGCCCTTCTTAAAGAAATCAGCTGGACGGGAACCAACAAATTCTTCAAAGGCATTTTGTACTGCCTCTCGGGTATTGAATTTTTTTCCCGCCAAGAAGTTATCCAAATTCTGGAAAAAGTAGTAGTCTGTAGGCGCAAGGTCTGGTGAGTAGGGCGGATGACGGAGAGCTTCCAACCCCAGTTCTTGCAACTTGGAGACCGTCTGCTGTGCAGTATGAGGTCGCGCGTTGTCGTGCAGGAGCAGCGGAGACGAGCGATTGACCAATGCTGGTTGGAGATGTGCCAGCTTCTCCATCATTGTGTTCAGTTCTTCACAGTACACATCTGAAGTAATGCTCACCCCGTTTGGTAAGAAGCTGTGATGAATCACACCGGCGCTAGACCACCAAACAGTGACCATCACTTTTCTAGGGGTAAGTTTTCGTTTAGGGCATTGTTTAGGTGCTGAACCAGGATCCAACCAACTTGCTGAGCGCTTGCGGTTATCAAACAGAATCCATTTTTCATCGCAGGTAACAATGCGGTTCAAAATCCTTCATTTGTGTGTCTGTTGAGCAGTGCAAGGCACGTCTCGACGCGTACTTCGCGCTGGCGATCATTGAGGTCGTGGGGCACCCATTTGTCAAGCTTTTTTACCTTGCCAATTTGACGCAAATGGACCAATATTGTTTTGACGCTAACGTCGAAAGCTGCTGCTAATTCAACCGTAGATTGTGTATCATCAGCTTCCACAATCGCCTTTAATTCGTCAATGTCGACCAAAGTCTTCGGACGACCGCGAGGTTCATTTTTCAGGTCGAAATTTCCAGAACGGAAGCGAGCAAACCAATAACAAGTGGTGCGTTGGTTTGTAGTGTTAGCTCCGTAAACGTCGTTGATGTTGCGTGCCGCTTGTGCCGCGTTGCTGCCACGACGGTACTCATATTCCATAATTACTCGAATTTTTAACGTATCCATGATGACGAAAAAGATTGAAATGCGATGAAAATGTAACACTAATCAATAAACAAATGACTACTTTTGGAAAAAAAAATCCATGTTTTTAAAATAAAATTAATTTGAAATTAGAATTCTTAGCCAAACAAAAATTATTTTGATTTGAAATGGCCAGTACTGCAGAACGGCAATTTCATAGGTAAAGACCTAATATTTGTGTCATCAGTACTGCGATAAAAGTCTTTCACTATAAGTTGGTGAATTCTACAGAGCCGGCGACGTAAAATTAGCGGCGCTGAAAGTGCGTTGAGCGCATTCCTTCTGTCAAAGCCGTCAACTTCAATATATCAATTGTGTGGTAGTGCGAGTTGACGGTGACGCCCACAGACGCTCGGTTTGAATATAAAGTGTTGACAATACCGCCTTTAGTACCGGCCGCCGTTTGAGTGTGTGACATAATTATTTCAAAGTAAAGATAACAAACTTACAGATGTGCTACATCATTTCCTGTCTTGGTATAACATCCTTTGATATTGTAAAACTTTCACTAAGAACGTCTACTTAGTTAGTACTTTCTGTCCGTGCTAACGAATGGTAACTCTTTTACTATATATTTGTAACGACTATGTGCCAATACCAGTACAAAATGTAGGTCTGGTTACTGGGCGCTTCGCCAGCCAATGACTAGTCAAATGAACGAATTTGAATTACTTGCACTATTTAACCCTATTCTTGGCAAAAAAAAAAAATATATATTTTCAAATAATTTTCAAATATAATGTTAATTATGAACCTAGGATCTAGGGAAAAATATATAAAAAAATCGCACATGACCAGATAATGAGATTCTGTATGTATCTTTGAAGATACATTGCCAGCTTAGCAAAAATCTTTGACCTTATGTGTAAGTGTCTTTGAGGATACGTTGCCAGGTTTGAAGAAATAAAATACACAAAATTTTCTTAATAATAATAATGTATAAAATTTGCATGTAGTAACAATTATAGTTATAAAACCAAAATCAACTTAAAGATTAATTAAAACAAAAAGAAAAATTGTAAGTTACCGAAACTTTTGAGGTGTACTATTAGCTGAAATAATTACTTATCAGTATGGAATTTCACAAAACAATTCCTTTCTGGCTTAAAACACAAGCGTAAAGAGCACTTGGCACATATTACTGTAGTTTGGCCCTTGACACAAAATTTACATCGCCCTTTCGAACCAAACATTGGAAAATGGCCGACCTGATCGTACCTTACATCCGGTGGAGGTCGTGGTGCTACAGGTGCCTGTATTATTTTCGACGAAGTTGGTCCAGAAACTTCACAGTTATCGACCGTATCTCCTCGGCCCTTTTTCAGGCAGCCCTGTGCTACTTGGTACCTGAAAATTTTTAGAGGCATTGTCTTTCCCTCACTATATCGTCTGTATAAAACCCAGCTGTTATTTATGCAAATATCTAGGACTTGCGACACTAATGGCAAATACCATCGATGGCCTCTGAAGTCTGTTCTATACAGGGCGATCAACATGTCTGCTAAGTCGACGCCCCCCATATTGGCGTTATAATGTTTAATAATTTCCGGGCAGGGTACCGCTATTCTTCTTTTCGCTACTTTGTCATAACGTTGTATGGTACTGAGAGGTTCAGCAGCCACATAACTACTAGCTGTGGTTACACATTTGTTGTCGTACCATTTGACGATACATAATTTATTTTTGTTACAGATAACTTGCGAATGAGAGCCTCTAGGTTTTTTTTTCAGGGCTTTGTCTGTAAGTAAACTTTTTTCCGCTCCTCGCAGTCTGTTAGACCTAATGGTACCTAAAGAAAATATGCCCATTTCTTCTCGTAAATAGTTAAGCAACTCTAAACTTGTAAAAAAATTATCGAAATATACCACAGAACAAGCACGGTCTGGTATACTTTTACATAGAGCCAGAACTACCTTAGCACCAAGACCAAAACTGGACTCCTCCGGCGTTAGCGAATCATACCGGAAAGTATCTTCACCACCATAAACAATAAAGTCGTACACGAAACCAGATATGCCAGCTCGAACAAAAATTTTGTAGCCCCATTTTTTTGGCTTGTTTTTAACATATTGTTTTCTATTGCCAGCTTTTTTACCCTTATATGGGACCATCATTTCATCCACACTAAATCTGGTTTCGTGTGGGACTTTCAAAAAGTTTTCACGAACTTTTTGTAATAAGGGTCTCACTTTAAAATAACGGTCACCATCGTCTAACAAATTATTATTAAAATGAATGTATCTCCGTATTAATTGAAATTTTTTAAGTGACATGATATCTGCAATGGGACTGTAGCGGAACTCACGTGACCAATAATCTGTGTAAGCTGGTAAATTGATAATTCCCATAAGAAGGTTAATAGCTATGAAACATCTTATGTCTTCTTTAGTTAAATTTAAGGGTCTTCCTTTTTGTTGCACATAATATAGGTTCGATTGCTCGGTTATGTAATCAAAAATTTCGTCTGTAAAAAAGTCTGTAAAATACTCGTAAGGAGTTTTGGCTATTTCAGGTTGTGGAAGATTTTTATCTGAGATCTGGGCGAAATGTTTGAATTTATTTTTAGTCCACTGAAAGTTTAGAGGCTTTTGAAAAATACGTCGGGGTGTGACTAATCTTGCAGTCCTTCCGGATGTTGTAGGTTGTCTTCTTGGCCGGCTGTTAGAGGCAATTAATGGAGATGGTGGCAAAGAAAGTGGTGAAGGAGAGCCATTCTGCGTCAATGAAAATGGTAGTCGAGCTGGAAGCGGCTGAGGTGAAGGCAGCACAGGCGAAGGTAGCAAAGGAGAATGAGTAACAGCGTCTTGTACGTCTACTATTTCTTCATCAGATAGCAAATTCAAGTTTTCTATAGAAGAAGGCAAAGATGGCGCAGGTGAAGAATCGGAGTCAGTCACATGGGTATGGACATGACTCAAGCCAGTTGGAATCTGCTGAAGTTCATCTTCGGATTCAGACTCATCGTCGTCAGATTTTTTACGTGGTTTTGGTACTAGAGCACAAATTCTTTTTGCTCTGGAAAAAGATGGTTGCGTCCCTCCCTGGAAAAAAAAGCGCACTCTCACACTCATGCCAAGCATACAATGCCCTTTCCCCAAAACACATTTAAAAAAATAATATTGATAAACTCTTAGTGCACTTGGCAATGTATCCTATAAGATACGCTAACCTTGTACAAAAAATCTTAGTACACCTAGCAACGTATCCTGTAGGATACATTCACTTTATTTGTTAGTTTGCAAAGCCAAGCGTAATTATTCCTTCTGTTTAATTACTTCCCAGCATAAGTACAAACATAGGAAATATTATAACACCAATTCCTCATGCAATTTTAAAAGAAAAACTATTAAAAATAATAAATTCTTACCTTCTTCCGCGGAATTGCACTCAACCGGTTCGCCATTTTGACAAGTTTTGAAAAAGTAGTTGACGAAAGCTGACATTGTGTCACTAGTGTGCGTTCAGAAACGTATACTTTAAAGAAAAATAAGTGAACGTTCCGTTTTACATGAATTTTATAAGAGCTGTATTTTTTTTTTAAATTATGTATCTTACAAGATACATTGTCAAGAAAAGGGTTAAACGACTGACGTTATTTTTACCATACGCTCATTCATGTACCTACGTATACATAAGGTGCTACAAGGATCTTTAGGCGCGCGGATGATGTTCGCTGTAGGTCAACATTATTTTGTAAATTAATACAGAGCCATCTAGTATACATTTTAGCTTGCTATAAACTATACTAGATGGCGCTGTATTAAAAAGAGAACAACAACTTTTGACACTTGAAACTGATGGCATAACGCTTTTTCGTTACGTCACAATTTCTGCCAGTTTACTCCTACCACAAGCCGCCTTTCCCAGGAAAGCGGCCGTAACGGCCGTCATGAAATTCTGTCATTGTCACCAGTATTTAACATTAAGTCAAATCTCGCACCCCAAAGATTTAAATCGCTAGATTTGCCCTCACCGTACTTAGTCACAAGAAAAAGTGTCCATAATGAAACAGAAATGTGGCTTTTGACGCGGTAGGGCGAATCTGACGATTTAAATCTTTGCCGCTGTCGTCATTTTCATGAGAGCCGTCACTGCAGCCGTTAAGTGTGGCCACTGCTCTTCTAGGAAACCGCGACTTTATAGAACTTCGTTCCAAAAACAAGATGGCGGCTTTAGTTCCGATTTTGGCCAGTACGCGCCAGTAGATCCTTGTACAGCTGTGCAATTTTTATTATGTGCTGTCTTTTTAGACAATTTTCACAATGATATGACTTAACTCGGGTATTGTCGATAGTTTAGACAATAATCCGGGTAATACACTCTTGTAAAACGGTTATGAAAAGTTGTGAATGGTTTTTTAAGGTTCTTACTTTAGATAGCTTTAGTTTTAATTCAAAAACTTATTGTTTTTGATATAATTGCATGTCATTAAGTTATTACCGATTGTTGAAACAGGTAAATATCGTAATTATATGAATTAGAAAATGTTATTATTTCCAATGGCGAGTATGCGTGAACTTTTTGTTTTTTTGTCTCATACTGCGCATCTGTTGTCATCGGGAATGCAATCGGTGCTGTAAACACTCGCAAGCACCTTGTTTGAATAGTATAACACGAATCACTGTACCCTGAGGGGTGATATCCTAGGTTTAGTCTCATCGCGCACGACACATTAAGGGTCTTACCACAAAAACTTAGACACTTGTTCAACGCGTGTCTAATGTCAGTCTTACGTCAAACTCCATACATAAATGTCATGTTAAGAGAGCTGTCGCATTTTGTCACCTCTCTCGCTCACATGGGACCAAATTTTGAAGATTGTTAAATGAAAAGATGCTTTTTTGAAAAACTGTAAGTAATCAATTAAAAGACTATTAAATAATGTTAAATTAATAGGTACCTAATTATTAAAACGCATTTCTATTGTGTTATCTAATAAACTCGGCTTAAAAGTATTATCTGTTTTTGTTTTTTTTTTATGCCACAATAAAAATGTGTTTTTAATAGTTACCTATTAAATTAACATAATTTACTAGTCCTATAATTGATTACATTTTTCAAAAAAGCATCTTTCATTTAACATTCTTAAAATTTTGGTCCTTTGAGCGAGAGGTGACAAAATGCGACCGCCCTCTTAAACAGTTGTTTAGCCTGTTAAACACAGTTTTGGTGGTAATTCGGTGAGGGTTATTGACCTTGACTGTGTGCGATATGAAATTGTGCACATTAAATTAGTGAGAGGAGCCATGTAAATATGAGTGCGCGATGGAGGTAACATACGGTCCAGTTTTCACGATTGTTTGTCAATTCGTTGTACATATCTTAGCGTATTGTGTTCGCACGACTGTTATTTATTAACTCGATAACTAGATTTATTTGCTTTATAATCAAATTCTTTTAACTGACATCTTTTAATTAGCCTGTAAAGAGATTCTGTAATGCAATTTTTAAAGTTAATATTGGACTTGTTTCTAGTTGAACTTGTTATAGATTGAAGGTGGCAGAATAGTATTGTTTTGTCTCAAATCCTATTTGTTTTACTCAAATATTTATTAGTGATATTGTAAATAATTTATGTATAATGCAATTAGAAAATTAGTACGCTTTTTTACACATTAGAAATGTATTTCATCTGATAATTTGTTTAGAATGACTATGAAGGAATAAAATTTAAATTATTGACTGATTACACTGTGCTTTCATTTATTATAAGGGTTGATTTTTCAATAGTCGGTGAACATTTATGGGAAGAATACATAATTAATACAGTTCGACATATTTTCTATACACAAGCTGTCAAACCGCAATATTGATTCCTCAGATAAAAGTTATCAGACTACTGAAAAATCGGCCCTTAACCTTTTAAAATAGAAATAATAATCCTATTCATCAAATCCTTTGGGTGAACAGTACAAAAGCAGTGGTGGCCCAGAGGTGACGGCTGCGACTAAAGTGCCTGCTTGGGTTCGAACCCAAGCAGGCACTTTAGTTTGTGTAAATTGTTTCATCACCGCTGCTCTCAAAACGGTGAAGGAAAACCTCGGGGTGAGGAACCGGCGTGTGCTAGAACCAAAAATTCGAAGTTGTGACATCCACCAACCCGCACTGGGCCTGCGTGGTAGATTACGGCCCACTCCCTCTCACAGAGAAGAAGGTCTGTGTCCCAGCAGTGGGAACATTATAGGCTGATTATGGGTGAACTTAATTTGTGTTCTATACACTCGCCCATATCCAGAATGTAATAAAAACATTAACATAACTTTAACTTTATAAAAATCAATCGTGCATTAGTCTCCCAAAAACTCAAAAATCACTCGACCAATTTGATTTTTTTTTTCTTTTATTCTCTTCATTACTGGAGTGGTTTAGGAAAACCTAAACCTAAAAACGGCCGACAAATCAAAACGTCAGACGAGTCAGCTAGAGTTATTAAGGGCACACTAATTTTTTTCTCCTGTCCTTTATATGACCGTTCTTCTTTTTTCAGTAAACTCTTGTCCCTCAATACTCCTTTTCCTACCTCAATACTTTCTTTACTTTGTACAAATAGCTTCCCTGTATATAAATGTATAGTCTCATTCATTATTTTAAATAATATTAAGTTGTAGATTTTCGTCGTTGTAATTTGATCATTATCATTATTTTATCACCGTTATTATACTGATCCTATATATTCATCCTATCCTAAATCCCGTTTAAAAATCATTATAATATTTTCGTTTCCCTACCTTGACCTATGAACTAAACGTGACATTGGCTAAATGCACAAACCGTGCGAAGCCAAAAGAAAAAAAAAAAAAAAAAAAAAAGGGCACACTATTTGAATATTCCTGTTTTTAGAATCAATTTTAAATAGTCAAATTAGGGTATTTAGATCCTGAAAAAAAACTATGTCATAGATACATCCTTGCTTTAGGTAAATCTACGGTTCAAAACACGATCAATTGTAATTTGCTCGATGAAAAAAAAATCCGAAATGGGGTCGATTTCAAAACTATTTTTTGTTTCATTTCCTAGTTATAGCACAAAATTATATGAAAATTGCATGTACCATGAGGTAATAGTATTTCAGAGGGAATTCTACGGTTGGATTTTTAAGTGTAATACATTTTTTCTGAATAAACACGAAAATAGTAAATCGGCTCGCGCTCAGAGTCCTGCGGGACTTCATCAAGGTTGGACCTATGTCAAAATTTTTAAAAATTCGCTCTCCCTGCAGTTGTTCAAAAAAAATCGAATAAACGAAGAACACATTAGATATGAAATTGCGATAGCTCAGAAAAAATATCTCGTAATTATATTATAGTTTTAATTCATAATATCGTTTTCGAAAATGTGATTATTTCTATGTGGTGTGATGACGTTTAATTGTCATCTTACGATAGTGTTAAGACACATTGCAAATTATTATCGGTAAATTTATAGTCAAGCGCGAGTAGTTTATAATTTTTTATCGTGGTCCTTTATGAAGAAGTTTTAAAACACATTTTTCTAAGATTTTTTCATCAGATTCATCCATATTACTATTTTCACTCTTCATCGAACTGTCTTCGCTACCATACCCTACCATATCCTACAATAATCACACATAATATAAATACAATGTGTCCGGTTGTCGGTAAAACTAAATAACAATAAATAAAAAACAATAATAACAATAAATAACATAAATAAAACTTATTCAGGCGATTTAAAAATTTGCACTTATAATAGTAGATTCGATAAATTATAGGTGTAGCAGTAGGTACATCCCTTGATAATAAAGTACGGCAATTCTTCCTTCATATGTAGTTGTCGATATTTACTGATCTTCATGAGCAGTGGTCAACATCAAAAACAAAAGAATATGGTTACAGCATAAGCAAAATAGTACGACCATTTTTAGCCCATACTTAATAAAAATATTATTGTTTTTTTTTTATTCAGTCACTAAAAGGGTTAAATAGGGGGTGAAAGTTTGTATGGAAATTCACCATTTATGTCGATGGAATACCATCGGGCACACGGCTTGTCTACTTGATAAAATTCTTATATTCACTGACAGACAATGCACAGCCTAAACCGCTGGATCTAGAAGCATGAAATTTTGCAAAAGAGTTCTTTTTGTAACGAAAGTAATTAAATTTCTATTAAAATTGCAATTTAAAAAACCGTTGCAATTTTGAAATTTCACCTTAGTACCGCAAAATCATGTTTTTCTCTAACTAGCTACTGCCCGCGACTTCGTTCACAATATACTAAAACAACAGACACATTATAAAAAACTTTCCTGTACAGTACGTTAGTAGTTGTGGTATCAGCAGCCTAAATATACAGAGAGTCGTCCGTTTAAGGAGCAGCTTGTCCTGAGGTCGAAACCCGCAGCCTTAACAGCATATAATACCTAATGGCACAACACTGATACACTGAGTGATTCTTACAGATTGTTCCTGGTGAACCCGGCTATCGCTAAAAAATATAACAGTGGATTGTACACACGGGATTTCTCATTAATACTATCAGCTAACCATTGATATTTATTTATATTATAAACATAGATGATATAAGAGGAATAAACTTCATGTATTCTGTGTACGTTCTACGAACTATCAAATAACAGTATATCAAAATTAAAAAAATAATCGAAAAAAAATATCAACAGTTGAGAATCGAACTTTTGTGGTTTGCTTTGATGAAAGTTGACTAAAATAGACGTTCTTATGTTATTATTATGTCATGATTGACATCCTTCCGCTAAGCCTTAACTCAAAGATTTAGCGCGATGATAATCATTTAAAGGTTAAATCTGTAACTATCTGCTATATGCATTTCTTACTCAGCCCAATGAAGTAATGGAATAATTCGCACACTGACACCGATATCGGCACGATATCTACCAGCGAAGACAGTGCGGGGTGAGAGTAGCGGGCATTCTTTCACTTGAGCAAACTTTATCACACTGCCGCGGCGCGTCGTAAATAAACACGTCGCGCTGCATTTGGAGGAGGCGGAGGTAGCGTTTCAAAGGCCTACAGGCCCGAATAACCTGGCCTTAATAAAAAGCAAGAACTGTAATAACAAAAATATCTTTATTACAAAATATTGTTTCACAAAGATTACTTCAATTTACTTTCACTTAAAATCACAACAAAATCATGCTTAAAATAAAGCCTTTGTAAATGTCGAACTACCCACAAACTACAGTGATAAAAAACGAAAAAACAATCATTATAATTTTTGAATTTAGAATAACGACATAGAAAAAGTCAACTACACTTAAAAAAATATTCAATTAAGTTTTGAAATTAGTCGTTATATATAAAAATATTATTGTTTGTGCAGTTCGACATTTAAAAACGAAGCCATCTTTTTGTAATCTTTCACGCGACGCGACACACGACAGGTATTATACAAAAATATGCAAGTGTACAAGAATAAGAATAATTTTTAACAGACACCCGACAATGGGCACTCGGATAGTATTTTCGTACAAGAATTCATGTGACTAGGAGTGTGAACCCGACCATACCTAGCCGTTTATGGGCTAACATAGAGTAAAGTAGAAAAGCTTATTATTATCAACCAGGGAGACACTTTTGTTCTATTCTATTAGTCATTCAAAGAATAAATTCTGAGCAAATACTACTGATATAGTTCCACGGTTCCACAGCCAATAAATATTTTATTAGTATACTCAGAATCATACAAGTTACGAAAAACTTCTTGATGTAACAGCTGCTACTATGTCCCAGCACTAGTTGACTTTAATTTCCTTCGATCTTGATGGTTATTGAAAAAAAAGTAAACATTTTGTATAATGCAAGATGCTATTACTGTAATAGACTTAAAATGTAACCTAAAATACATTTTTGACCTATTTTATTGCATCTATTTAAATCTATTTTCAAAAATTACCAGCGGGTATTTCTTATACAAAAATATTATTTACGTGCCGTCATTGTCGCCATCGACTTTATAATACATAATACATCTGTTTACATTTATACAATTTTGTACAACAGTACTTTATTATTATCATCAAGGAGAATTTTAATACGACTACGCATTGATAAACAAAGCTAAATTCCTTTTTAGTGTCTTTTAAAAAGTAATAGGAACAACATTGTATGACAATTCAACATGTTCCGGTCGGTTGCCTGAAGTTTATATTTAATATTAATTAATCAAACTACGGGCCAAAATATGAGCGATACATTATTTTAAAGTAAGAAAGCGAATTTTGCTTCTTGCTCATGTTTTTTTTTCCTTTTCCATACTAAACAAAACAGCAAAATTAAATGCTGGACCATACTGTGGTCTTAGTCAAAATGTTGTATGTTAGAAATTGGGGGTGTATTACAAGGTAGCCTCAGGGAACCGGAGGTGGTACTTGCGCATGCGCCGCCGGGGGGTACCGGCTGCGCGCGAGGGTCATTGAGGAGGCTTCATCTGCTTCTGCTGCTCTAACAAACGCTCCAGGGGAGAGGGGCCCGGCCCCGACCATAGCGACTGGAAAGAACACGACACAATTTTAATTTACGACAAAATGTCAAGAATTAATCTACAGATACATACAGTACGATACAACTTAGATGTTGCATAGATTTGAAAATTTGCATTCATTCATTTCAATTTTACGAATGTATTTCGTTATATGACTACAAGTTATTGCGTATGCGTAAAGATCATTTCCGCCTTAAGCAGTAATAAAGATTGGTGACGTTGAAGGCGCACTCGGTTCGGATGGTGGTCGGTTTCACGAATTTTGCCGATGTTACATCTAAGTTGTGTCGTACTGTACCTACATACATACATAAACTCACGCTTTTATCGACAGACATTTAGCTTATTTTCGATCATCATCAACATCATTATCTTCCTGCCTTTCCTTTCAATCATCCTTCACATTCACACAATCCTTCCAAATTTATTTTGGCCTTCCTCGCCCTCATCATCCATCAACATTTATATTCATTAATCTTTTAGTTGCATGCGTTTATTAGCTTCTTTTCATAATCATATTGTAAATTATTTCATAACTCGTCAAAATGTACGAGAATAGCTGATATTTTATTTCAGGTTTGGTCCCATAGTAAAAGTTGTTCACAATGATGGGTACAATGACCCCTTAAGAGACATCAAAATATTTATTCCTGGCAAGACTTCAGATAAATGTTGTTTAGAGTAAAAGATGCTACATATAACTTTATATAAAGTGTAGTTACCGGCGGCTGCCTGTGCGTGGCGGAGCCCCACGCGCTGGTGTCGGGCGCTCCGCTGAACAGAGAGTAGGTACTGCCAGGTGTCGCATTGCTTCCGCCTTCGCCGCTCTACATACCATACAAAGTGTGTTTAGTAACTAATAGGACATAATAAGAATATTTGCAAGATATCTTGCTATAGGAATTTCGTAAAAATATAAAATAAGATAAACACAAAAAAATTGGCTAAATGATAAAACACTCATCATCTGCCTAGCTTTTTCCCAACTATGTTGGGGTCGGCTTCCAGTCTAACCGGATGCAGCTGAATACCAGTATTTTACATGGAGCGACTGGTTGTCAGACTAGATAAATCACTATTTATATTATAAGCGGACTATGAGAGTAAAAGAATAGAGAGTGCACCTGTGTATGCACCGTGCAACCCCAGATAAGAGTTAAGTCTTTCGAAGGAGTAAGCCATTTATGAGGTTACCTTTATCATGTGTAACTCCTTGAATGGGTTTTAGCATTGAAACCCAATAAAAGGGTTATCCCTTCATTAAGATAACCTATATAATATAAGGGTTTTGTACAGGTAACCATATTAGTAATTTGCAACATATGCCTATCATCGAGAGATCATATTACGTTGCTCCGAGTCGGGATGTTACGCTGTTATTGTTTTAAAGAGAGTTGAAGCTTAACCCTTTTGAACGGTTACCCACATCGTATCTGTTGTATATAAGTACCTACATAGTTCGTAGTGTATAAGTTTGGGTTTATTAGGTTTTAAGTCTACTCTCAATCATAATTATTGTTCCTACTTTGCTCTTATGATTTACTCACTTGCATGTCTAGGCTACTTAGCTTAATACACAAATAACGATATTTGGTGTTTTATTGAAGACATAATAGTATGGGTTTTTGATTAACTGCTTAAAAAAACCTTATTGAAAACCCTTTCAATGGGCAACCAAAATGGTCCTTGGTATGCACACACACTTGTGCATTATTATATCTCCTGCATACCTAGCTTATCTCCGTTGAGATCGGCCACCATCATCTAAATTCTACCGGGACGATATTACAAAATGCAACTCACCCCAACGTGATCCATGTTCTTCATATTCCCAATATCATTACTGACTGGCTCACTGAAATTCATGTTCAGATTTCTCTGCTGCAAATCCAACGCATTGCCCCCAAAATTCAACGCGTTCATATCCATGGGATCCTTGTTACCCTGTCCGGGGTAGTTCAGAGGCTTGTCTACAATCTTCATCTGTAACGGCTGGTAGGACATCTTGTTGTTAAATTGAGGGTACATCGATGAATCGTAGCTTACCGTAGGAGCGTAGGAAAAACTATTTAGTGAGGAATTGAAGTTAGGTGACGTTACTAGGTTTTGTAACGTTTGTAACTGAGGCTGACCTATAGTAGATTGTAGGTACCCCGGCTGATTGAAATTCTCTGGTTTATTTTGCGGAATATTGCTCTGTAACTGATTGTATGATAGATTTTGATAAGGGTTTGGTAAATTAGTGTTTAAGTGTTGTTGCGAGTAAAAGTTGGGTTGTAATGTAGGTTGAAAATTGGCGCTAAAGTTGTTAGGCTGGTCCGGTTTCCACCACATCGGTTGCTGGTAGCCATCAGGGGGTTGCTGAGGTTGCGTGTTCCAACTTCGAGGTTGCTGCGCGTTAAAAAGCGTATTATTCGGTTTAAAGCTATCATCTCTGAATTTATTATCATTAAACTGGTTCTCTTGAGCATTCTGCCAATATCTGTACTGGTTAGCAAAGCGAGGAGGTAAGTCATTTAAGAAGTTCTTCTTATCTCCAGACATTTGGTAGTTATGGTTGAACTTCTGCCCGTCTTGGAATAGTTCCTGTCGAGAGTTCTGCTTCTGTAGCGCTGCCGTCCTAACATCAATCTCTTTAGGGTTGACTACGGGTAACCTGATACCCTGGTTGTTGATATTAGGGGCTGGGTAACTAGGGTTGTAGCTTAAACCTGTGTTCTGTATCCCATAGTTCTTTTGGAAGTTCATTCTAGGCGCATCAGGGTATGTATTCTGTATCGGGTTCCAATTCGGTGATGGAGGATGTTCTTGCCTCTTCTGTTGGTAAGTTTGCGAGTTCTGACTTGACTGACTCGGTTTTACTTCTTTTTTCTCTTCCTTTTCTACCTTCTTGGGGGATGGTTCTGGTTCGGTGTTGAGTACTAAGTGGGGGTACCCTGCGGATTTGTCCTTGAGGGAGAGGATCCCGCCTGTCTTTCTGCCTAGAGGCAGGTTGGCCAGGGACTTGATAGCTTTCGGCTGTACCACTTTGGGTTTCTCCTCTTTAGATTCCGTTGTGTCTGCTGTTGAGTCGGGCGTTGGCGGTGGTGTTACGAATTTCACCTGGGAAATAAAATGTCATTAATTTACAAAAGACACACGCAAGAGGTGTTTGATAGATATTATCCTTACGCACCTTTGAATACAGTTGAAAATCAATGAACCAACCATTATCCTTTGAGAGCATCAAAGCAGCTAAAAGGCTGAAGTTTATTTATCTTCGTCTTTATTTCAATGAACGTAAGGTTAATTTATTGAGCATTCAAATCTTCAGAGTACTTTGTCAAGTGATGTTTAAAAGGTCACATTTAATAATGCATACTTTATTGACGTTCTTCAGAAGGGGTAGGTGCGTAGAACAGCGCACGCATTGAATTAAGTTGTTTATTTCATTTGTAACGTTTTACATTTATCTATTTTATTGATAATTATTTATGACCCGCCCGTGACAGCACAGCGGGCCCTATCAGAATACCAGCGCTGCGACACTTATTTTTAACCGACTTCAAAAAGGAGGAGGTTATCAATTCGTCGGAACCTTTTTTTTTTTTTTATTTATTTTATTTTTTATTTTTTTTTTATGTATGTTCCCCGATTACTCGAAGATGGCTGGACCGATTTGGATTATTTTTTTTTTTGTTTGAAAGGGTATACTTTCCAGGTGGTCCCATGATCATCAAGTCAGGATCTGATGATGGGATCCTGGAGAAATAGAGAGAACTCTTCCAATTTTATAGGCACACTTGAAGCGATTTGGATAGTTTTTGGAAGAGTACTTTCTTGGAGTGGTCCCATTTCAATTTGGTGAAGATCTGATGAAGAACTTTGAGATAGGCAACGGAACTCCTCAATAAATGATAGCAAATGGACTGGGATTGCTGAAATCTCATGTCTGTTTGTTGTTCACACCAGTTCATAACATAACATCACGCCAGTACGCTGTGAAGGGGTAAGCACATGTGAACCACTAAAAAGTGAAAAATAAAAACTTTTTTACAAAAAAATACAACCGACTTCCAAAAACAACACTACAAAGTGAAAAATAACTTTAATTTCGGAAGTCGGTGGCAAAAACGAAAATACATTTAATCAGACACCGACTTCCGAAATTAAAGTTATTTTTCACTTTGTAGTGTTGTTTTTGGAAGTCGGTTGTATTTTTTTGTAAAAAAGTTTTTATAAATGTTGCAGCATCATGCTGAGATAAGAGCCTTTTGGCCTCGTACAGGAGTTTGTAACGTTGCACCTTGCAAGCTACAATTTAAAAGAGTTTAGTCTATGAACCCTAAATAATAACAAACCTATTTGCACTTATATTTACACAAAACTTTAAAAAATAACCTAGTTATAATATTTATAAGTAAACCTAACACTTATATACAAAATTAAAATTAAACAATATTATACGGAACTAGGGTCTTTGTTCTATGCGCTCGCGCATCTCTAAAACGATCATTGCCGAGCGTCGCGAGGAGTGGCGATTCGGTTAGAATCGGTTTAGACAATGACCAGTCAAATTGAGACTGCCTGAGGTGACGGCTGTGTCACTTGCTACGACCACACCTAAGTAATTGTGTTAAATATACTTCGCGAAATCCCTCTAGGGATCCTAGTTTACCCTACAATCTTTCGCCACGTGGTTCCAGCGTCGAAGAGGGCGCTCGAAGAAGACCCTCTGCTGCAGAGTGGCTCATGCCTACCCTACTCTGAAACTATACGGACACTTGGAACTGGAGCCGACAGCTGCGGCCAAGTTAAAGACGGGACCATCGTCGCCTTGGAGACGGTTCAGGCCAGTGTTCCCTTCCCTTACTATCCTCTGCGATCAGGACTTGATGCGGCCACGGAATTCAGGCATTAAATAATAAGTGTACCTAACCAGCTCTTATTATTTACAAACCCTACCTACCTACCTGCTGACAACCCCCCACAAGGGTAAGTGTCTTAAGTTTCTATTTTTTTTATATAATTTTTTTTAAACTTTTATCATTGTGTTTTTAGTTTAATTGGTGATCTTCCTGTGCGAGTCAAAATAAACACTTTTTCTTTCTTTCTATTACTCGCAACCAGCGTACGTGTATGTGCCAGATGTATTAACGTAAACGAGGCAAAACGAGTACGTAAGGATCGTAGCAGGTGGCGTTCTGTAGTTCTTCTGCCTACCCCCATGGGAAGAAGGCGTGAGTTTATTTATGTGTTTTAATGATGAAAATTATATAATAATAAAAATAAAATTCGTTTATTGCAGAACATTAAGCCACGTTTGCACGGACGTAAAAATATCGCGGCGGGATTTTTAACTCTCGGTGTTGAGCCGAGCATCGAGAATCCTACCTACAACAACAGAGCGCATCCCAGCGCGTCGAAAAAACACACTGTTGGATTTTCAACTCTCGGCGCTAAGCAGAGCGTTGAAAATCCAGTGCGCGAAAAAAAAAAGCCGCGATTTTTTTACGTCCGTGCTTACGTCTGCTAAATGTCCATAATGCAATTACTAGAAGAACTAATCATAAACTATTGTTGGTTAGTACAAAAATAATCCCCAAACGAAGGCTGATATGAAAGAAAAGAAAATACGTTTATTTGCGGTAAACATGACGCAAAGGACAACAAAAAAACAAATTTTAAATAAACAATGTAAAAAGCAAGTTTTTGGGAAAATATGCGTCACATCTACGCAAAACGGCTACCGCTCAGCATAATGCCGCGACCCCATGCGAAACGGAGCCCCAGCGCTGGTTTTCAGCGATAGCCGATATGATATGAAGCTCATACATAAACATAACTTCACGACTATAATCCCCGAAGGGTTATACAGACCTGTGCCTCCAGTACAGCGGCATTTCCGACTATAATTCTTGCGCTCTAGCATGGTGCGGGTGACATTTGACGAACTGTTCCTTTTCACTCTTGAACGTTATCGCGATTTAAAATCATGATTTAATATTTTAGCTGCACCCTAAATATCATAATCGTAAAATACGGATTCAATAATAACTGTAGAAAATAAATTATCCTGCCAAAATGTTATTATCTACAAATAAAATCAAATTTAAAGAATAATGAAGCAAAGTGATAGGCATGCAACGTAACGCCAGACATGTTTAGTGATGAGATGTATTGCTATTATGGGGTTTTATCGATAGTCGATATTTTTTATACAAAAAGAAGTTTACTACCCGCACCAAGCTAGAGCGCAAAAATTATAGTAAGTATAAGACGTTCACCTGTTTGTTGGTCTCCTCCTGCTTCCGCATGATGGCGGCCATGGCGATGTTGACGCGCGGCTTGCGCGCCTCCTTCTTGTCCTCACTCTTATCTTCAAGTAGCTCCACCTCCTACGAAAGCATAACATAATCAGTCTATAATGTTCCCACTGCTGTAATACACCACGCGGGCCCAGTGCGGGTTGGTAGATGTCGCATGTCTTCGAATTTTTGGTTCTAGGACATGCCGGTTTTCTCACGATGTTTTCCTTCACAGTTTTGAGAACAGTGGTAATGAAATAATTTACACAAAGTAAAGCGCCTGTCTGGGTTCGAACCCACGACCTAAAACTCGTAAGTCGCGGCCGTTATCACTGGGCCACCACTGCTCACTGTGTTTGTGTAATTGCTGTTACGTAGACGCTACCGCCATCTGTTATCGAGTAGCAGAACTACACGATACGTCGATTCGTGACAGATTTTTCTAGAACATTCTAATCCCTTCCAGAACGTTTTAGATGGTTAAGTGTCGTTTTGCAGCATTCTAGATCATTCCTGTAAGTACTACAATGTTCTCGAATTATTGCCTCGAAGTTTCGAGAAGCTTACACTCGTCATATAAATAGAGGGTTGCCAGCGGTGTATGGGAGTTCAGCTAGGAATGCGATACAGTGAACCAACAGTGAACTAACAGTGAGCTACAAGTGATTCAGGTGATTCTGCTTGAAGTTTCCGATTACTGTCATCATTCTCCTGCCCTTATCCCAATCTATTTGGGGTCGGCGCAACATGTCCTTTTTTTCCATACTTCTCTATTATTCGTCATCTCGGTAGTCACCCCCTTTCTAGCCATGTCATCTTTCACACAATCCATCCATCGTTTCTTTGGTCTTCCCCTACCCTTATAGCCATCGACATTCATACTCAAAACTTTCCTCACATTTTCCTCACTCCTCCGCATCACATGCCCATACCATGACAGCCGATTTCCGCACAACTTTTCAGTCACCGGTGCCACTTTTAGACTTCCTCTTATGTACTCATTTCTTATTCTATCCATTCGTGTAACGCCACACATCCCTCTTAGCATTCTCATCTCAGCTGCATGCAACTGCTTTACATTCATCCCTTTTGTGGCCCAACATTCTGATCCATACAAGACAGCAGGTCTAACCATTGTTTTATATATCTTCCCCTTAAGTTTAAGGGGAATGCGGGAGTCGCAGATTGTCCCCGTGACCTGCCGCCATTTCATCCATCCAGTGTTAATCCTATGCTTAACCGTCCGATCTACTTCGCCATCGCTTTGCACGAGTGAACCGAGATACCGAAAGTCGGAGCAGACTGGGAGAAGCGCGCCATCAAGCGCTATGCCTCCAGAACTGGAGATACCGCCGAAATCGCAGAACATATATTCAGTTTTGGTTCTGCTGATTTTCAAGCCAACATTCTCCAGTTTCTGTTGCCATTTCTCCAATCTGCTCCGAATCTCAGGTAAATCTTCACCGACAAGAACAATGTCATCGGCAAACAGCATGCACCAGGGTGCCTCTTCCTGTAGATTCGACGTCAGAGCATCCATAATCAACAGGAAGAGGTAAGGACTTAAAGCCGACCCTTGGTGCAAGCCAACTGGCACATTGAACTCGTTGGTATTCCCAGCAGCCGACCGGACGTAGGTACGAGATTGACTGTACATAGCACGAATTAACTCTACATACTTCCCGGGCAAACCTTTCTCTTTCAAGGCCCACCACAACACAACACGTTTCTGATTACTGTATTTGTGATTATTTAAATATAGTGTGTTTTTGGTGTAAACTGGCATACATTTATTTATCCCGAACCCCAGCTCGTAACAATACATTCATAATGAATAAATCTAGATGTTTTGTCAAGTCGTAATAACGTGCGAAGCAGGGGCGGGTTGCTAGTATATTAATAAAATGTGTTGAAGGTATACGTACGATAACTTGGTCGTCCTGCGTGGCCAGGGCTCGCTCTTCCCGCGCTCGCTCCAGAGAACCTTGAGGCTTCAGGATACCCACGCGTTTCTCGCGAACTGTTGGCGAAATGGCATTATATAAATGTATATGTTTAAACCAATTATATGATTTTTTATGTTCTTTTCTAGGGTTCCGTACCCAAAGGGTAAAACGGGACCCTATTACTAAGACTCCGCTGTCCGTCCGTCTATCTGTAAGTCTGTCACCAGGCTGTATCTCATGAACTGTGATAGTTAGACAGTTGAAATTTTCACAGATGATGTATTTCTGTTGCTGCTATAACAACAAATACTAAAAAACAGAATAAAATAAATATTTAAGGGGGCTTATACAACAAACGTGATTTTTTTGCTCAACATATCAATGTTGCCGTTATCAAACGGCAACTGGTAGACGTTTGATTATACATTCACTTTAAAAATAAATAATTAAATTAAAATAAAACATTGGCTCCCATACATCAAACGTGATTTATATAGATAAATAGCTGCGCCCCGCGGTTTCACCCGCGTAGACCGGAATAAAAAATAGATGTTAGCCGTTTCTCAGACCTACTCAATATGCTCACAAAATTTCATGAGAATCGGTCAAGCCGTTTCGGAGGACTACGGGAACGAACATTGTGACACGAGAATTTTATATATAAGATGGTACGGAACCCTTCGTGCGCGAGTCCAACTCGCCTTGGCCGGTTTTTAATAGTTGCTGTTGCCCACGATTTCGTCTGCAATTCAGTATGAAAGTATCCTATGTCCTGACCCAGGGCATGGTCTACCTATGTGCCACATTTGAAAGCGTGAAAGCGTAACAAACAGACAAGCTCACTTTTGCATTTATAATAATAGTTAGAATTTAAAAATATTATTTAAAGATGTCTATAAAACAATCAATCAACAAAAACATCAATCATCATCATTGAGTGATCATCAGTGAATTGTTACTTAATAAAAAATAAATACTATTAAAGATCCCTTACCTTTCTCCCGGAAATCAGCCTCCGAGATAACAATAGGCGGCGGAGGATGCGCGGGCTCGTCGTCGCTGTCGTCCTCGGGCTCCGGCGCTCCGCCCCGCGCCGCGCCCGCAGCTCCGGCCGCCGCGCGCAAGGCGCACAGCGCGACAGTGAGCTGTTCTCCGCCCACGGAGGACGCCGTGAAGGTTGTGGTGCCGTCTTCCTCGCTGCAAGAATAAAGCTCACTTTATCAGCGACTTCCTTTTTAAAAATCCGAATCACCATTACATTATTACATTGAATCAAGAAAGAAAAAAAAGGCCATCGATCAAACCTCTCTTGGCCAATCATGCCGTCAATCGTCTGTCACATTTTTTTTTTCTCTCTTGGCCAATCATGCCGTCAATCGTCTGTCACATTTTTTTTTCTCTCTTGGCCAATCATGCCGTCAATCGTCTGTCACATTTTTTTTTTCTCTCTTGGCCAATCATGCCGTCAATCGTCTGTCACATTTTTTTTTCTCTCTTGGCCAATCATGCCGTCAATCGTCTGTCACATTTTTTTTTTGCTAGCCTATATTGAGTTCCTGTGCTGGGCAAAGGCCTCCCCTTTTTCCTTCCAGACCTCCCTGTCTTGTATGCCATGCCATGTTGCAAGGTGCATGTTGTAAGGTTTGCAGGGCCATGTTGGCCCTATCAGATCGTCACACCACCTTCGCCGCGGACTGCCTCGACGTCGATGTCCTCCCTCAGGCGTCCAGTGAGTGACGATCTTTGCCCATCTCTCCAGGTGCATTCATGCGACGTGTCAAATCAGTACATAAAATTTGATTGTCCTATAAATTAATATTTTAGGTACTGAATGTCGTTATCATAATATCAACAGAAGAAAAATCCTCTACTGCCGAACACGGGCCTCCCATAGAATCGCCGCAAGCACAACGAAGCCTAAACTCGGGCCAATGATACGAGATAAATACATAAAATTGCAACATATACAAATATCAACTATAAACTCAAGTAATCTAAGTTGATTTTTTAATGAAAAAACTATCGATAAACGTCACAAAATAATTTTAGTTGCAATGGAAACTGAACCATAAGCAATTAAGTTAGTTTTTAATGCGTGAAATTTATTTCGTCTCGTTGGCTGCCTACATTCATCGGATTCTCGCAACATTCCTCATAAAAATATTCTCAGTAAAACTGACTCACGTGTAAGACAGATGTTCGGGCCTCAGCTGCGACAGTTTCTTGCCGAGCAGTATCATCCGATGCGCGCGCACTCGCTGTTCCAACTCGGGCTCGCCGCTCAAACATGTCACTGATACCTCTGATGGCGGCCTGAATAAGACACAATATTTTAACAAGGAACAGGAGAATGTAGAAGAATAACCTAATAATAAAATAGAAAAAAACGTATTCCCAAAAGGTACGGAATGAAATCACATAACAGAACAGTAATGATAATTATCTAAGGCGGTGCAGAAAAATATGTAACTTTTCCCTACCTGCCAGTAGGTATCTTTTTGGAAAACTCATTGTCACAGACAAAAAATTGTAATTTCTTGTGTTTACTATAGTGTGCGCGCAAGTGCTAGTCACTGCCTGAGGTATGTGAGCGGTGAGACGGGGGAGGTAGGCAAAGGGCAAGCTAATTCAGTCTGCCAATCTTGTCAATCGCGCCCTCCCCGGCTTCACCGCTCACATACCTCAGGCAGTGACTAGCACTTGCGCGTGCACTACATAACATCAAAACGTTGTCAGAAAAAAAATCTAGAAATCCAACGCTATTGCAGGTATCAAAAAGTCGATTACATCAACGTGATTTTCTTTATTTTGACACAACATTCCTTGGTAGGATTTGATCCTTATTAGCCGGTATTATCTCCGGGTACAATCACACAGGATAAGTGTTTTTCTTTTTCATCATTTAGTCTTTTACAGCCGCACGGGTCGATCCATCAGGTAAAGCTGCGCTTGCCGGGGTTGGTCCGTGGATGTCTGACCATCTTTACATACCGAGACTCCTCCGTGCCTCGGAAAGCACGTTAAGCCGTTGATCCCGGCTGTCATTTGTGGATCTTTGACAGTCGTTACGGGTCGTCAGAAGTCCGAAAGTCTGACAACCAGCCTTACCAAGGGGTACCGTATTACCCAGTTACTGGGTTGTGGAGGTCAGATAGGCAGTCACTCCATATAAAATATTGGTATTCAGCTGCATCCGGTTAGACTGGAAACCGACCCCAACATAGTTGGGAAAAGGCTAGGCAGATTGATTTCAACCATTTTAAAGTTCTATATACAAAAACTGACTTTAAACCCGAATCTAAGTTGTCAATTTTGTAATAAGAACTTTACGTCCGTCGGAATAAGATTCCAAATACAAAAATTGGTTCGAAGATTTGACCTTGAACTAAAGTTAGCACTCGTCTGGGTGGTTCTACTCACTCGGCATCTTTATCCTCTGCATCCTCATCCAGATCAGGCACTCGTCCTCCGTACGTGTCCCATGCGGCGTGGTTGGGGAACCGGAGCCCCGTCAGAGCACTCTCCAGTGGTAGGAACCCTGCTAACTCCTCGTCTTCGGGCAGTGGTACGCTGTCATCTGCGACGGCAAACAAATGGGACTATAAAATGTGTTCAATTGCAGCAGAGTACAAGTACGACACAACATAGATGTAGCATCGGCAAAAGTCGTAAAACCGATCACGATCCGAACTGAGTGCGCCTTCAACGTCACCAATCTTTATTACTGCTTTAGGCGGAAATGATCTTTACGCAAACGCTATAACGTAAAGTCATATAACCAAATATATTCGAAAAATTTAAATGAATGAATTCAAATTTTCAAATCTATGCTACATCTAAGTTGGCCTATAGGTAGGCCTGACACGAACACGCAGTGTAAACGTAACGTAAATTCAAACGATTTTTTAATTGAAAATATTCTTTTCTTATCATCATTCTCCTGGCCATATCCCAATTTATCTGGGGTCGGCGCAACGTGCTTCTTCTTCCATACTTCTCTATTAGTCGTCATCTCGGTAGTCACTCCCTTTCTAGCCACACAGCGTAGCGTATCTTTCACACAGTCCATCCATCGTTTCTTTGGTCTTCCCTTAGTCGTATAGCCATTCACATTCGAAACTTTCCTGACGAAATGTTCTCATTCCTCCGCATCATATGCATGGGCATATGATGCGGAGGAATGAGAAAATTGTTTGGTAATGGCATGGTCCATAGACCACGACAACCGATTTCCGCACAGCTTTCAGACTTCCGGTGTCACTTTCAGACTTCCTCCTATGTACTCATTTCTTATTCTATCGCTTCGCGTAACACCACACTCGTTTCTCGTACAATATTAAAAAACGGAACCCTTATAGGATTACTCGTGTGTCTGTCACAGCCAATTTGCTCCGAATCTAATGGACCGATTTAGTTGAAAATTGGTACACATATGAATTTCTGTGTCCCAAACACGGACGGGTAAAGTAAATATTTTTTAATAGTACGATTTCTCTTCTTTGGTCACATGGACCAAACGTTCATAGGGGTTCAGTTCAATAAATAAATCAATTTAAATTATTTGCATTTGTAATCCTATATCTCCGCTTAGGTTGTTTTTAGCCTCCACAATGACGACGCAACGGCGCGCTAGAACATGCGCATTGGCAAATGGTTCAAAAACTGTTATTTTGATGTTTGCAAAAATTTCGGTCGTTGGCTCTGTAGATATCTACAAATTGCCACAATAAAAAAATAACAAAATGATTTTTTCAACCAACAAAGGATCGTAGACACAAAAATTACAAACTTAAAAAAAAATACCACACAGACATACAGTATTACAGACTTTGATTCAGCATGTGGATTATGATCCAATGTGACACGACATGATCGCAACTTTCCGGCAAAAAAGACCATGTTTCTTAAAAATGTTCTTTGTTTTACCAATGCATAAAAAAGTGTGTATGTTTTCTTCAGAAAATCGTGTGCTTACTCACATGTGTCAGTCAACAAGGCAGCTGATGGCGCCAGCATGTTGAGGGTGTGCGCGAAGGCCGGCCACAGCGCCGCGAGTGAGCACCACGCGGCGCAGGACAGGATCTTGGGGTGCCATGCCGCCCACGCCATCCACACCTTCACTGCACGAGAGATATTGCGTAGGTGATAATATATGGAGGATTAGAGGAGTTGGGTCGTCAGGGTGCCTTCAAATACATTAAGGAAGAAGTAGATATTTTGATGCAAAAATAAAGGGTGCAAACAGACGGCCAATTCCTGTAATAAAAAACGTTCAAAATCTAGTAGCAATCTCATCTCAGCGAAAATATTAATGTCAAAAATGAGAGCTATTTTTGACAGATTCCGAGATTTTTTTTCAGATTACAATGCGAATATTCTTAAAATTACGGGAATTGCTCTTCAGATTGCGATCGATGGATGTCGAACATCGACCCAAAATGTGGCAATGTATGGACTCATGTACGGATTTTAGGCCTACCGTCCGACTTTGTCAAAACTTTATGATCAAAGGAAAAAAAAAAAAACAAAAAAGTTAAATGAATATTCAAAAGTAAAATGTCTAGTTTTTTGTCGGGGCTTTTCACATTTATTATTCTGAGCCAGTTGGCTGTACGTATATACTCACAGGCGGGCAGGGAGCGCGGCAGCGGCGCGGCCACAGTGTAGCTGGGCAGTAGTAGCGCCAGCAGGGTGCCGCTGGCGAGCGAGCTGGCCAGCTGAGCCGCGCGAGCTTCGCCTTCACTCATAGCGTTGGCCTCTACCGTCAGGTCTTCCGTGGTGGAATGGACTAACCATACCATTACACACGCCATCTACATATAAAAAAAAATAATTAATGCTGAAAAGTCACAGACGTGATGGTATCGACCGAATGTTGTCAGACTGACAGCCGATTACGATCGGACTTTGTCATACTGACAGTTGATTACGATCGAATTAAGAATACAAAGGGCCTATTTCACGATGTCCGGATAGCCACTACTTAACGAATAAATTAAAAAATGAAACAGTATTTGTATGAAATTATCTGCCAAGTAAGTTAATATGAACTTATTCGTAGGTGGTGAAACAGGCCTTAAGAAATAACAAACACAAACCTTTATAAGCGTCATGGACTCGAAGCTGTCGGTGGCGATGAGGGCCGTCAGCGAAGAGTTGAGTGAATTCACCAGCGCGGCCGCCGTGTCCAGCCTACAGAAATAAATATTATTACAGTTTCAGCTAAGGTGGGAATTCAGGGAGAAAACCGGATTCCATTAATAAAAAAAAACCAGCCAAGTGCGTGTCGGACCACGCACAATGAAGGGTTCCGTAGTTGGGATGAATTATTCCAAAAACAAACTTAACATTGTAGTTGAAAAACATGTTCTTCCATACATTCCAACTGTAAATGTAAGTTTGTACTCACAATATTGAGAGATTTACCATGTTATTTTAAGACCACAGACTTCTTATAGGTTTTCCTGTAATCTACAGATAGATCTATTCTGTATTTTTTTCAAAATTTTAGGATCAGTAGAGATAAGGGGGGGGGGGGATGGTCAATGGTCAATTTTCGTCAATTTTCTTACCCTCATAGTACGTCTTTTCATTTGATATGCAACACGGTATAGTTTGCAAAACTTTTTTTAAAATTTTCTTATTTGCCCGTGTTTGGTACACATATGAATCCGAATCTAATGAGATTCGGACCAAATTGGCTGTGACAGACGGACAGACAAACACACGAGTGATCCCATAAGGGTTCCGTTTTTTTTCCTTTTGAGGTACGGAACCCTAAAAAGTGGTCAAATCGCCTCTTTGCGAGAAAAACGTGCTATCTCGAAAAATGCAATTTTACAAAAAGCGCTATACATATAAACTTTAAAAAAATTATGACAAGTTAATTAATGTGTTTTTACGTTAAATGAGTTATCTAATAAAAATTTAAAAAAAAAGACACAAAGATATTTTACAATCGAATAAGTAATAAAAACACCTTTTCCGAAATGAGGCGACCTATGAATTTGATTGCATTCATAAAAAATTAAAACGGCAACTTCTTGGTAAAGCTTTTTTTTTTGCTATGAAGTAACACAAAAAAACTACCGGATATTGTTGTATCCGGCAAGAGAGTTGCAAAAAAATCTACCGGATATTGTTGTATCCGGCAAGAGAGTTGCAAAAAAATCTACCGGATATTGTTCTATCCGGCAATAGAGTTGCTAAAAAGCATCACATTTCGCAAATCGAAAAAAAAAACATTTTTTTGCTTGCTTATAAAATCACTATCGAAGTACCTATTTTCAGATCGGCCAGGATCAGTCGATCTGACATCGGTTAAGGTAGACATCGTTAGGAAACTTGTACATACTACTAAGGGCTGATTTTTCAATTGTCAGATAACTATTATAGTCTGAAATCGCCAACCCGTCTTGAGTAAGCGCGGTGTTCAATGCTCGTGCCTTCTGTGTATTAGAAGAGGCCTTTGGCCTGCAGTGGGCAGTTACAGGCTGGTATTATTATTTAAATTGTTTTTGACATATCTCGGGACCCTGGGGTCCCGGACCTTTGGAAGGCAAACGTGGGGCCAAAGCCAACTCACAGAGGGCCCTTGGACAATTTTGAACGATGAGGAGGCACCAGTCGACGATTATCCCTGTATGCACTATGCAAGTGCACCCAAGGACAACCCCCGGTTGGTGCAGGACTATTGCAGAACATGGAAACACACAACACAACACAACATGAACATTTTGGGCTATGGGTTTGGGTGGCTGTAGTGGATTGGATACCTTGAACTATGTCCCCTGCCTGACCATTGTTATTATTATTAACTTACTCTTCAACAGTGTGTATGTAGTGCATTGCCCTGATGAGCTCTGTGACGTAGGAGTGCGCGTCCAGGCGACCGGGCAGCGTCACCGGCGCGGGAGCAGTGCTGTGCGTCACGCCCGGGATCACTGGCAGGTCCTTAGGGTCACTACAGACGAAATAATGTTGCTTTTATCAGGATGTTGATACATAGATAAGGCCTATAATGTTCCCACTGCTGGGCCTCCTCTCGGTGAGAGGGAGGGGGCCGTAATCCACCACGCAGGCCCAGTTCGGGTTGGCGGATGTCACATGTCTTCGAATTTTTGGTTCTAGGACATGCCGGTTTCATCACGATGTTTTCCTTCACCGTTTTGAGAGCAGTGGTGATGAAATAATTTACAAAAAGTAAAGCGCCTGCCGGGGTTCGAACCTACGACCTACAACTCGTAAGTCGTGGCCGTTACCACTGGGCCACCACTGCTCTATTTCCATTCATGGACTTAAAATGTAAAATCTAATGCGTCTTAATTTCACTAGTATAAATTACATTTTTGAACAGAGCATCATTGCTTGGCTGCTAAGTTTCACACAGAAGATCACTCTACATACCCGGGCAGCGCTGCAGCGGCTCTCAATGTCCGCGCGAGGTTGGCGGGTGCCGGCGGGAAAGGCGCGCGCACCATGAGCGAGCGCACGTGCCAGTATAGTGCGCCCAGGCGACGCCCGCGCCGCCACGCCACCAGCGCCAGCTGGTTGTACGGTTGTCCTGAGTGCGCTGATACCACTAGCGCGTGTCTGGAAAAACACAAGAATAGATCAAAATCAAATCAAAAGTCAGCAAAACATAGTCATAGTAACACCCAAATAGTTTTTGACGTGAACATCGTATGTATAGAGGCATGAGGAACAGGGTGTGAAGTTCACTCATCCTCCATAGACAAGCGAGGATCCTCAAGGAGGTGTCGTGTCTGGTGGGCTACGGCCCGACGATTGATGTCGGGACGTTGTATATATGTTAGTCGCGCGGTAAACTCTAATTGCGCGATGCAGGATTTTACGTCACGTCAGTGTGTTGCGTAGTTCACATGTGGCGATGTAGATGTCGCCAAAGTAAGGGAACCAAAAAATCGAAGACATGTGACATCTACCAACCCGAACTGGGCCCGCGTTATTGTAGATAACAGCCAACTCCCTATCTAAGAGAGGAGGCCTGTGTCCCAGCAGTGGCAACATTATAGACTGATTATACTTATGCAATAAAGCACAAGTAAATTGCTTGGACAAACAAACGATAGTATGACTTTTTGGAAATATCGAATTAAGAAAGAAATATAATATACACTAGAATCAAAAATTTTAATCCTTACCTGTAAAACGTATGTGCAACACGCAACTGCTGCCGGTATCTGGCAAGGTCCCCGAGGTGCACGAGGCAGTGCTGGCAGATGTAGCGCGCGGAGGCCGGGGGCGGCAGGCGAGCGCCCACGGCCGACTCGCCGGCGCCCCAGCCCTCCACTAGACCCAGTAGCGATGCGCGCCGTCTGCAGTGACCATGAGACAAGAGATTGCTAAAGTGCATGCTTTGAAAGGATTTTTTTTAACCGACTCCAAAAAAGGAGGTTCTCTATTCGACCCGTATTTATGTATACGACTTTCTCAAAAACTAATGTACCAACTTTGATGATTCTTTCACTGACGTGATCTACATACTTTCATGAAGGTTTTAGGATATAATACATTAGGTACATACATATTCTTATGTACGAAGTAATATGCATAACTGTACTGCATAAAAAGCGGATTTTGATGATTCTTCTTTTCGTTATTGAATATTCAACTAAAAATTTACTTTCAAAAAAGTAAATTTTACTGGGTGGCGGTTACCGCCTCAGACGGAGTGATACAGCGATACACTTGTTTGCTTTCGTATTTATTGTAATAACGAATAACTAGGTTGCACAGTGCACCACTGTGCAACCTCGATTGGCGATACTTAAACATAATAAATATCCGGCGCAACTCCGGCAGTAAGCCTTACTATCATGTCGGTTAATAATATTGCCACAGTTTCAGTTATTCTTGATGTAAGAGTTGCAGTCTTGTGAGAAGAACATCGAAGTTAACATAACAGTAATTCATTAAAAATTATTTATAATTTTTTAATTCTTGTTTTTTATTCCTTTAAAAATTTATTACCTTTTCCAAATTTTACCTATTATTAATATTTTAATATTATTAGTTGAGTTGTAAACTTTATTGTGTATGCTGTGGTCTCCTATAAGTGAAGGAGTACACCTACCTGACCTACTTAAGGGCACGCTAGTCGCTCATTCTTCCATACATACGTAGTTTGGTGATTACTCATCTGTTTGACGGTGTAAGTTCAAAAATAAAAATTATTTAAATTTTTCTCGTCATTATCATATTAGTATGGAAGCAGAATTGGAAAAAAGTATTGGTTTGGAAGTTATGAGCGTCGAAACTTCCATATTTCAACACTAATTTTAAAGCATCTTAGGGCGTAAATATATAGATAATTTATTGAAGAATTCAAATAATTTTACTTTAAATAAATCCATCCAGTAGTTTTTTCATAATATCTAAACGCACAAAGGTATGTTCATGGAATTTTATGCGCTCGTTTTCGTTATAAATCATCGTCTATTTCAATAAATACATAAAAACTAAATAAATAAAGTAACTAAATAGCATGCACATTAGCCACGCCACCAACGGTTCAAGCCGCCGACTAGGAACTCCTTAATACCTGATGTTGCCCGTTATTTATGTGGCATGTATTGTGTACGTCTTTTGTTGGAGAACAAATCTGCCTAGCCTTTTCCCATCTATGTTGGGGTCGGCTTCCAGTCTAACCGGATGCAGCTGAATACCACTAAATCGATAAATAAAAAAGCAGGAAACATTGTAATTGAATTGATGAATGTGAAGGGAACAGTTGCGGTACCATACCTAAATGGTAAGTCCAATTTAAATGTAGTGCAGATCTGATGCAGCAAACAGAGGTAGAATCCGGCGGCAGCCTGCAGCACCCATGACAGCATCGCCTGACCTTCGCTGCGAAGGGGGTTCTGAAAATAATAAATAGTCAAGTTAAAGCTACTTTCCAGTAAAAGTGGCAGAAGCTTGCACATGGAGTCAGCTTCAAACTTTATCGCGGTTCAGAAGTGGGCTACGCGCTGCTCAGTACCCCACCCGTCACCCCTGAGGTTACACGAATTTCTTACTGTGCAGCAGGATTGATAAAATTCATGATTAATTTAAAAAAATCAAAATAATCGGACTTCTTTGATTTAAATCGGATTAAAATATTTTTCATTTGGAAATCAGTTTTTTTTTTTTTCAGAAGGCTTTTTTTGTATGTGATAGAATTACAAATTAACAATTTTCGGACTTTTTCCTTTACTTGTGCTGTGAGACCTTGCTTCTTACCAAATTTCATTATTCTAGCTAGGACAACGGGAAGTACCCTATAGGTTTTGATTTACTTGCGAGTATCAAAATATGTCGCATAAATGCCTGTATTTTTTATTGCGTTAACTTAGAAGCTTGATTTTTTTAGAACTCCAAGGGACCATAGACCTACGTATTTGATATTAATTTCAACTTGATACCTCCACGCATTCCTGAGAAAAAGGGTCTTGACAGACTGACTAACAGACATACGGACAACGAAGTGATCCTAAGGGTTCCGTTTTTTCTTTTTGAGGTACGGAACCCTAAAAACATGTCTTCGTTTATTTTAATTATAAAATAAAAAAGAACGTCGTCCAAGTCGATGTTCTGATTCCGATCCACTTCTGCCACACATGTTTCTAAATGTTTTTTTAAGTCTCGCTACTTACAACTTTTACACATCACTTTCCGTAAGCAGACACTTTTACATAGCATTGCACGTACGAGTGCTACGTAGTTTATGTCGGGGAAGTCCCTTGACACTTTTTGATTGATTTTGTTGCATTAAAAAAGGTATAGATTTAAATCAACGATTTATTTTAAAAAATCAAATTAAAATCACCCTGCTGTGCAGCTACCCGCCTCGTTTTCAGAGCCGCCATAAAGTTTGCATCGGGCTGTACCAGTAATGGTGACATAGCCACTGCTCTAGATTGACCTGGGAGCTTACTATGAGCTCTAATAGCAGGGCAGAAGTTGAACGTTTCCAGTGAGAGAGAGAGAGAAAGAGAGACGGAGCTATATACGACCTGTAGTTCCGTCTATCTCTCTCTCTCACTGGAAACATAAAATTTCTGCCCTGCTATAAGAGCTCTTAGTAAGTCCCCTTGAGGCGGCGACTTAAGCACTATGTTCACAAAAATGTGTGACAAACACCAACCATTTGTGTGGCTACTACTTAAATGACTCAGTTTGCCTAAGTAATCTAAAGTGTAGTGCTTATTTCCTTGTTTGTGTTACAAAAAAAACCCAAGAAAATATTCTTGATTTCCTTTACTTTTGTTTTTTTCCTGCGCATTGTTTTTTGTTATACAATAAGATGTAATTTATTACTGTCAGTCAAATAAAATAATGTCACAGCCTACTCCCTCTCGGAGAGAGGAGGCCTGAGTTCCAGCAGTGAGAAAGAACATTATAGGCTGATTCTGGGTCTAACGGGGCTCTGCGAGTTGGTTTCGACCCCTGGTACGCCTACCAAAGGTCCGGGGGGACCGCAGGGTCCCGAGATATGTCAAAGAACTAAATTCAATCTGCCTAGCCTTTTCCCAACTATGTTGGGGTCGGCTTCCAGTCTAACCGGATGCAGCTGAATACCAGTATTTTACTTGGAGCGACTGCCTATCTGACCTCTACAACCCATCAACTGTGTAATACGACACCCCTTGGTAAGACTGGTTGTCAGACTTTCGGGCTTCTGAACACCCGTAACAACTGTCAAAGATCCACGAATGACAGCCGGGACCAATGGCTTAACTTGCTTTCCGAGGCACGGAGGAGTCTCGGTAAGATCCACGAATGACAGCCGGGACCAATGGCTTAACTTGCTTTCCGAGGCACGGAGGAGTCTCGGTATGTAAAATGGTCACCCATACACGGACCGACCCCAGCAAGCGTAGCTTAACCTGATGGATCGACCCGTGCGGCTGTTATTACTTAGCTACAAGCTCCTCTATGTCAAAGAACTAAAATAATATTAATAATGTTTTGTGGCTGTTTTCTATTACATACCTTTCTATCTTTAGAGATGGCCTGTAGTGCCTCAATCTGCTGCTTGAAGCCCACATTCCACAAGTCTTGTTCCACTTTCTTGTCCAACGCATAGTCTAAATCCAAAACTAATACTTTTTGATACACCTGTGGACATAACACAGTATTAGAATAAACAAAATCATCATTATATTAGGTCTTTACCTATGAAATTGCCGTTCTGCAGTACTGGCCATTTCAAATCAAAATAATTTTTGTTTGGCTAAGAATTCTAATTTCAAATTAATTTTATTTTAAAAACATGGATTTTTTTTTCCAAAAGTAGTCATTTGTTTATTGATTAGTGTTACATTTTCATCGCATTTCAATCTTTTTCGTCATCATGGATACGTTAAAAATTCTAGTAATTATGGAATATGAGTACCGTCGTGGCAGCAACGCGGCACAAGCGGCACGCAACATCAACGACGTTTACGGAGCTAACACTACAAACCAACGCACCACTTGTTATTGGTTTGCTCGCTTCCGTTCTGGAAAATTCGACCTGAAAAATGAACCTCGCGGTCGTCCGAAGACTTTGGTCGACAATGACGAATTAAAGGCGATTGTGGAAGCTGATGATACACAATCTACGGCTGAATTAGCAGCAGCTTTCGACGTTAGCGTCAAAACAATATTGGTCCATTTGCGTCACATTGGCAAGGTAAAAAAGCTTGACAAATGGGTGCCCCACGAACTCAATGATCCCCAGCGCGAAGTACGCGTCGAGACGTGCCTTGCACTGCTCAACAGACACACAAATGAAAGAATTTTGAACCGCATTGTTACCTGCGATGAAAAATGGATTCCGTTTGATAACCGCAAGCGCTCAGCAAGTTGGTCGGATCCTGGTTCAGCACCTAAACAATGCCCTAAACGAAAACTTACCCCTAGAAAAGTGATGGTCACTGTTTGGTGATCTAGCGCCGGTGTGATTCATCACAGCTTCTTACCAAACGGGGTGAGCATTACTTCAGATGTGTACTGTGAAGAACTGAACACAATGATGGAGAAGCTGGCACATCTCCAACCAGCATTGGTCAATCGCTCGTCTCCGCTGCTCCTGCACGACAACGCGCGACCTCATACTGCACAGCAGACGGTCTCCAAGTTGCAAGAACTGGGGTTGGAAGCTCTCCGTCATCCGCCCTACTCACCAGACCTTGCGCCTACAGACTACTACTTTTTCCAGAATTTGGATAACTTCTTGGCGGGAAAAAAATTAAATACCCGAGAGGCAGTACAAAATGTCTTTGAAGAATTTGTTGCCTCCCGTCCAGCTGATTTCTTTAAGAAGGGCATCAATAAACTGCCACTGCGTTGGCAAAGATGCATTGATTGCATGGGTGATTACTTCGATTATTACAAATAAAAAATGCATGAAAAAAATTCGTTTAAATTTTTTCATACAAAACGGCAATTTCATAGGTAAAGACCTATTATTAAATTGAAACAGAATTATTTCAATTACATCATTAGAGATTAGAAAGTAAAAAAAAAAAGAATGTTCTATCTTTAAGGTGAGCATCCACTGGTCCGCACCGGCCGCAACGCACCCACGGCACGCAACGCATTTCGGTTTGCTTTGTATGAATTCATATAGCACTGCGTCCACTACCTGTACCGCCCGCATTTTTATTTCTTCATACAAACTAACCAAAATCTGTTGCGTGCCGTGAGTGTGTTGCGGCCGGCGCGGACCAGTGGACGCTCAGCTTTATACATCATCAGCATTTAATAGTCAACTCACATATTTTTAGGTATAGGATGTCTCGGCAAGAACTTGAATTTTGAAAACTTAATAAAAAAAGTAATTAAAAAAAACTAAAAACCCAACTGTGGTAAAAAACTGAAAAGCCCATTTTAAATTAAATAAAAGTGGGAAGCAGGCGGGACCCATTTGAGTTAGAAAATATAAAAATGGAATGGGTCCCGCCTGCTTCCAGCTTTTATTTAATTTATAATGGGCTTGTTATTAGCTTTTCAGTTTTTTACCACAGTCGGGGTTTTTTCGTTTTTTTTTAATTACTTTTTTTTTATTTCCAGCTTTTTAGTTTACAAATGTGAAAGATTTCGCAGACGATTTAGTTCTTGCAAGGAGTTTTGGTTGTGAGAGTAATTTTTTTGGTACACAAATAGCCAAGCCTTTTTTACGTGTTTGTTTTTACGATTTGTCACTTTGAATTACTTTTAACCATATAAGTTGCATATATTTTTGTAATCACCTTTTAAAACCCTTAATTTTGATATCCCACTCGATGGTATTAGAAGAAAAAAAAATTTCGATCTCCACAATATGGCACCCCAAATACGCCATTTTAATTTGTTTTTGCTTTTAATGTACCCAGTGACACTCGCGCTACCAATACAAATCTAAAGACGTATAATTTATCCAAATCCGTTCATTCGTTTAGGAGTTACGAGGGAACAAAGAAACGGACATACATACATACTTACATACATACAGGTCAAACACATAACCCTCCTTTTGGGCTTCGCCGCAGTCGGGTAAAAATGTATATTCATTAAATGTTTTATTTACATTTTGTTCTTAATAAGTACAGATGTAGTAATGACATTTACATAAAATATGAAACAAAATATTGGTTAAATGCTCACCGTTGCATTGTTGGCAGGAATGCACCCTTTTGATAAAATTTTGCAGTAGTAAGGTCTGCTGGATTTCACGAATTTGGCATGCAATTTCGTCTTTGACTTTCAAACTTTTTTTGGCAAGAATTGGACAGAATGGATTTAAATGAGATGTGGTTTCAACAGGATGGCACCACCTGTCACACTGCATGCAAAACAATGATGTTGTTCCAAACAAAGTTTTGGTTGTGTCATCTCTCGTTTTGGAAACCAAAACTGGCCGCCAATAAGTTGCGATTTAACTTCTTTGGATTATTTATTATTAAAATATTTTGTTTCATGAGTAAATGTCATTACTTCCTCTATTAAAAAAAAAAAAATGGAAATAAAATATTTAGTTATAAAATATTTTTAAGTTTTTAAACTTCAAGTTCTTACTGAGACACCCTTTATAAGTTTCCAGATGAAAACATAACAAATATACTAATATTTTGAGGAATTACAGTGTAGTAGTTTCATAATCATTATAACTTCTCTCTTATTAAATACACCAGAAACATGTTTCATCGGCAGAAAATTTCAAGAGATTGTTATAAAATAAAATAATATTTAAATAGAGTTTTTTTGGTAAAAGTCATAAAGTTAAAGGCAAGGGCGTACCTAAATAGTGTAATTTAACTCTAAAGTGTACAAACCTTTTGCAACTGTTGTTGTGAAGCCCAAAGACCCCTTTCTTGGAGCATAGACGTTCCACTCTTGAATTTTGATATTTTCTGTTTCAGCTCATCTGCCTCCCTATAGAAAAAATATATTGGTGTAACAATTTCTATTTACATTGGTTTATAATCAAGAGAACTGAATGTGTCATTCAATGACGAACTCATAGAGGGTCACTAAATTCTTTATGCTAAATAACATTCGTCTTATATATATACTGAAGTATATAAGACGAATATTACACATGTACAGCTACAGAAATTAAAATTATCACTATGAAAATAGAAATATTAGTGACCATTGACCTCACTGGAGAAAATTACAGAATTTCGAAATTACAAACTAGGTTACAACAAAATGTACTCTTTCTCACCTCAACATCTGCACAGCGGCGTTTAGAACCATTCTGATAGAGGCTTAGAGCCTCAGTAATTGTCATAGCATTAGGAAGTTATCCAAAGTAAAATTACGGAATAATGAAATGAAAAATTCTAAAAACAATCGAGATCCATGCACTGTCAAACTGTCAAGGTGACATTTTATTTAAAAGTTGCCACTTTCCATCCACTGACAAGTTAAGTGTAGTCATCTATTCGAATAAAGCAACATTTACATGAACCTCATTACTAATGCAAGGTACACATGAAGCGACTTTACTAAAAGTATAAAAAATCTCACGTTCACACTGATTTTGATACATAGAACTCTAACTAACCGCGCGCGAGCCGAGCGGTGCGGGCTGGCGAGCGCTTCTCCCAAAGGTTAGGCATTTAATTAAACGACTGATATTATACCAACTGGCTGCGACATAGACACGAGATTTTTAAATCGCGCCGGCTACTAAGTCACTGCGTGTGTACTTTGCATACTGCTTAGTAAACTAATAATAAAACTTAAACGACTTTTGATTAAACCTTGCATGTGCACATATCAACTCTGACGAAAATCATTTTTTTTAATTGTTTGTAGTCCTTCTCAAACTAGTGAAAAACCCGGATTTGTTTTCAAGTCTGTAAGCCATGTTTTGTAACGAACGAAACGTTGTACGTCAATATTAAATGACAGTGACAGTGAGTGACGGTGAATGTCACCAGTGTTTCTCGTTTTTCGGCTCGACGCGTTTTTCGATTACATTACAAATTCGATCAGAGTATTTTCGTTATAAAGTTACTGTATAATTGTCAACAAATAATATTATGATGTACGAGCCACGCGTAGGAGATCCTGGGTTAAATAAACTAAACATCACGGTAAGTCAATTACAATAACAGGCAACAAATTTCTGCGTTTTTTTCAAATCTGAGGATTGATGACTAATATCTTGCGCAATTTGTTTTCAGTCTACGGACGTGGTGTATGGACACCGTGCATGCCAGACTCGTGAAGTAAAATGGCTGTGTCTGGAGAGCATATACCAGAAGTTCTACCGGCCTAACTTCTACGACATCGGCGGCACTTACATGCAGGATGTGGCGGATTACTGGTTCTCGTACAAAACAGAGCAAGTCGGTAACACATTCCTTCTGCATTTATTTATCTGTAATCACGGAGTAAGCTCTTTCAGTGTGGCTTTGAGCTGTGGCAACAAGTTCAAAGTTGACAAGAAAACTGATACAGTATACTTGCAACAGTACCTCACCGAGTTCCAGTTCAAACAACTCACTGAGCTGTCTCACACTTACCTCACCACATATAATTTCACAGAACTAGACATACAATGTTTGAAAGACAAGAAATTGTACATAGCTGTTTCATTTCCCTTTGCCGATGCTGAAGGAGTCAGTCTCGAAGTCATTGATAACATTAAACTCAACCATGACTGCAGTGCTCTCTTAGCTGATCCTATTGGCTCTGATTTTGTCATTGAATCTGCGGATGGAGCCAAGTTTCACATCCACAAAGTCATACTAGCTGCGCACAGCGAGGTCTTCAAGGCTATGCTCAAAGGGGAGACTGCAGAGAGCCAGAATAGTTATGTGAAACTGATTGATGTAAGTGGGGAAGACCTCAAGTACATGTTAGAATACATTTATACAGGAACAGTTAAGGATATAGAGAATATTAACCTTGGCAGTTTACTTATGTTGGCCGATAGATACAATTTGAAAGGTCTTTGGGAGCTCTCTGAATATGCTCTATCTGAACACATGACTCTAGATAATGCATTGGATATTCTAATTATTGGTGACATGTATGACTCGGAGTTTCTTAAATCTGAGGCATTGAAATTTATAAAAGAAAATAAAGAAGTACTTCGCAGTAGTTCTTTTGATGAGATAACTAACCATGAATTGCTCAAGCAATTGTGCACTTATATGACTGAATAGACTTTAAATTATGAAATTTATGACTTATGTGACTTGTAATTTTGAATTTGATTGTTTGTAATAATACTTATGGAGCAATTTCTCCAACATGTCTGTGTAATATTGTGAAGTATATTTCTGATCATAGGTCTTAACTTCTAATTGTATTTACGTATTGAGTTAATGTGTTTGGATTGTAGTCTGGCAGAAACAGTTGTACAGCTTTTGCACTGCATTTGCCTTTCCAACTCATCTTTTTTTATTAAACTTATTTTTGTACAATTTTTCTACTCTAGTATGTAAGTGAAGTTTTTGATAATGTTTCAAGTGATATCAGTATACTGTTTATTAAAATATAGTTTGTTACAACTTATGACCTACTACAAATATTTTAGAAATACATAATGTACAATAATGCCTAGTCACAGTCACACAAGTAACTGTTTGGAATATATGATTTTGTTATGTATTAAATATTTTGTTCATTGTTTTAATGTCTTAAGTTAAATTATTAATAAAATCAAATAAATGATATACCTATATTTATAAAAAACGTATTTTTTTATTATACAACATCATGTCAAAACTATTTTTACACACAAAATAAATGAAAAACATATTATACAGAAAACGTAAAAATAAACTTTATTGAATTTAAAACATAACTGTATTGTTATATGGGAAGTAATAAAATTAATAGTTTAAATAATAAATATTATCAATATGTATGTTACTCATAGTAGATAGATAGCTTGTACAAGTGAGGCGGCGGGCAGGTCACTTGCTACGTCGCAGCAGGGGGGGGCTATGCCCTGGCACGTGCCCTGCGAGCGGCGCACACGTTGGCTAAATTATCATTTTGGAATGTTACTGGAAGTCTTCATTTCTGCGGCAAACAAACATTTTCTTCTGTTAAAATGTTAGTCCACGACGTTTTTACGATCGGGTGTAGTGCGACAAAGGCTCTGTTAATTACCGAGCGGATGGGCTATTCACATCGCGATGGGCTCGCTAGGAAGCGGCTCAACGCCTAGCTATGTATTGCAATCGTAAACAAGCGTAGCAGGCAATGCAACAAGCCTAAAGCGTCGCAACGACATTGTCACTCTAGCTCATTACTTAGTACGGAGCCGGTAGCAGCCCACAGTATGTGAACAGTCCATGTGATAGCGCTGCACTAAGTTAATAGCGATCATGTATGAACTAGCTAAAGTGGTACTCATTTCAACTGTACTATTATTGCATCCGTCGCAAGTTCTAGTCATCCGTTCTACGATGGCTCTCATAGTCAGTGTTATATCACACAAGATCTAATTTAGAATCTATAAATCCATTTGTATGCGGTCAGCGAGGATTCGACGTGGTCAACATGCAGGAGAAGCAAGAAAAAAGGCCAATAGTTGTCTTATCGTTTATTGATAATTACTGGAACCAGTACACAAGAACGAAATAGAATATATCTCATGAAAAAAAATACGCGTCCATGTAATGATCACCTACATCCTAATGGTTGTTATCGGATATAAAAATAAAAATACATGAACCCCCTACTATTACTTCATATTTCAATGCAAGCTACAGTACATATTGCTACACGCACAATGGTCCACCTGGAGGACTAAGTGCGGAAATCAAATCTTCTAACATAGAACATATTGCTACGACTCGTCAACTGCATTTACTTACTACAATACTTATGATTTTATAGACACAAGTCTCATAAAACTAAATCAGTGTCTTCACTTAATGAGTATGATCACTTGAGAGTGTCCATAACAAGACTGTGCCGTGAGCAAACTGCTGGAGTTACAATAGTGTGTTAATTTATCACTAATTGGCCACAGGGTAGTAATTATCATAATATTAATAGTCAGAACAACATCCCACGACAATCAGAATAGCCCCTTGTAAGTATTCAACTGTTTAGAAGCGCCTCTGCTTCTGTTGCTATGTTAAACAGCGCTAGCAGACCCAACTGTTATTGCAGACGAGTTTAGTGAAGTCCGCATGTACAGACACCTGTTTGTTCACATGTTATTGATACAGATCAGGCTCCCGTGTACTGCGCACCACGCCGGCGTCGTCCGGACTCCGGCACATGACACATAGCTACCGACGTAAGCCACACTTCCGCTAGTAACACTTCAGACTGAAGCTTATTATAAGCGTGAAAGTTAGATTTAGAAACAGAAGGAACACAAAAATTCATCGTGCGAGACACAAGGCGTCATACAAGAACCATTTTGTGACGGAAACCTTTCACGATTTAGTAAAACATTAAAACAAAAATTGGACAACATTCTTGATCACAACCAGTATAAAATTGGAAATAATACGATTAGCGGTTCTTATATGTGTTGGTAGTTGTGCTCGCAGCATGAAACTAGATGAGTATATCTGGGCGTTACGGAAGGCACGGGCTGTGTTGGTCGCGGTGCGTTCCGTAGCGCGTGACGTATGTACACTGTGGGAGCGTCTGTATCAGTGTGCGGGAGTGGGCGCTCGGGGGCGCGCGGCGCGGCCCTAGCGTTTACCGTTGTTATACGAGAGACTCCGCAGCGGCGCCTTGAAGTTAGCCGCGGCCTGCTGTTGGATCTGGTATGCGAGCGGGTGGATCTTGAATCCGTACAACCTGGTGACGTGAATGTTACCTTCATAAGTATGAACAAAACAAATAAAGCGTATGCGAGAATAGGACATGAAACAATTACTACTTGTGCAACTAACTACACACCAAATGCTTAAAGGTTAAAATGTTATGTTTCCTTATGAAGACTACCTATTATAAAACCACATTCTTAATAATATGGATAAGGAATGTGGTTTTACAACAGCTGGTTTCAGCTAGTTCACTGGGCTGACTAGTCAGTCAATCACGAATCTGGCAATTCACTGTCCATATTTTCCATAGACTACTTTTACATAATAGGAATGAACAACTCTCTTAGAATTATTTTTTAATTTAACTTCTAAATTCTTGGCCTTCGAAGCAGTAAATGGTCAAATTGAAATAATCGACATCTTCATACCTCGTGTCGATACGACATTAGGGGCCATCCATAAATTACGTCACGTGAAAGAGTTGGGAAAGGGTCAACCAAGTGGCAAAGGGGGAGTCGTGAAACTTTGTGACGTCAGATGTATGAATCTAATGTATTAAAACTCTAATGAAAAACTTTTAAATATTACCAAGTCAATAAATTTTATCATGAGATTTATTTAATTTGCAAAATATGTGACGTCACACCAGGGGAGGGGGGAAGTCACACAAATAGGACCACTTATGACAAGGAGGGGGGAGGGGGCTCTAAAAATGATGGAATTGGTATGAATTAATTTATGGATGGCACCTTATTGTGAAAATGGAACATACCTAGGTACGAACTGCGAGGCGGGTCGCTTGGGTCTATACTCGGGATGGACCATGAACACCATGTGCGGGAAGCCGGTGCCGAAGTAGGCGCCGTCCGTGTGGTGGTGCCGCGAGGACTTGGGCGTGTACACGTCCATGCAGCGGGGACAGTACAGCTTCACCATGGCCTCGCCGGGCACGTCTGATAGACCTGGGAAAAGGAAGAAAGCTTTTATGTGCTGAAGAACATCTCAGCTGAAATACGATACGTCTACCCCCGGCGGACATAAATGGCACAGGAGCAAGCATTGTGACAACGATCAGTCCTGCACTGCCTTTAACCAGAGGATTCCCTCCAAGTGTCATCTATATAAATAAAAAGAGAAGTCCTGACTGACTGAGTCATGAACCTAGAAAGCTGAAATTTTGCAGCGAGGTTCCCTTTATAATGTAGACAAGGAATAAGGAAGGATATCCCGGTAGCACGTTCCCGTGGGATATTTTCCTACATCCACGCGGGCGAAGCCGCGCAGAAAGTGCTAGGTTTTGCATAATTATGCTTTATTTTATTTATTTGCGAATCTAGCGACTAATCATGAGCGATAATGTCGTAACATCGAGATTTCTGTGGTATACTATAAGTTAAACATCTATGAATAAATTCTCTAAATGATGGTGAAAATCGAATCAAAATCCATTGTGTAGTTTAGGAGAACTAAGAGGTCACACAGACAGGCACGAAGGGACTTTTTTTATTTATTCAATTCATAGAAGAAGACAAAAAAAAAATTCGGTGGTTGGTCTCTTTAAAATTTTTAACTAAGTTGAAAAGGATTCATAGGACGGAATTTAAGAAATTTCTGTTAATTTTCGCCAGTCTATTGCAACAGAAAACGTTAAAAATTTAATCTAAGCTTAGCATTGGTTCATTGTCTTTATGTTTTCCGATAAGTTCATGAACACGTGTAGAGCGCGTGCGCAATCAATCTAGGGGCGATACACGCATTCCCGTACAAGTATCTACAGTACAATAGTTAGAACGATGTGTACAAGTATTAGACTTCTTAGAATATATACTCTCTCAAAAAACGATATTTAAATTTAATTACTGATGTTATTAACTGATAACTTTGAATTATTGTGAATATAAACAATTTGAAAATGAATTGAATCCAATTACTAACAGGCAAAACAAATCAGCGTATTTTCAATACTCTCAGGTATACATTTTGCCCGTGTGTATAAGACAAAATTTGGCAGGTGTTCATAGCAGACCATGCCTTACTGTAGACAAAATTTAAGGTGAAAATCCGGGGTTATTAACCCCAAACGGAAGATTCGGTAAAAATAACACTAGTGTCTGCTTAAAATCTACAAATGATTGTGTTTTTTTGCATAAAATTACTGTTTTAAAACTAAATATCAGTAGGTACAGATTATGTGAATTATGTTCTTATTATGATGAGAAGAATCTAGTAGTATGTTACAATGAGGCAATTAGAAGGGACCTGTGTAAAGCTAATTACGTTGATACTTACTATAGGTTTTGCATGTTTATAATTAGAAGTAAGTACCTAGTTTTTTTTTAATATTTCTTTACACTAAGAATCTTTGTTGAATGGTTGTGTTTACTAACACATATCTCATATACACTAACATTTAGACTAGGAAAAACTATTATGTCAAAGAAATTTTGTTCCAGGCGGGAATCAAATCCACACTAAGTAATGCAGCAGCCAACACTAGTGTCGCGGTTGGCACAACCGCGACACTAGTGTTTTAGTAAATAATACACTTACCAAGTGGAAGCATAGGTTGGCATTCACAATAAACACGGGGGCAATGGCCGAAGTCACCAGCCTGGAATTTCTCTAACATTTGTCCGATGCCTCTGCAAAATAAAACAAAAGATTGTTGTTGTAATCCTACTAATATTATAAATGTGAAAGTTTGTTACTCAATCACACAAAAACGGCTGAACGGATTTGGATTAAATTTAGCAGACAGATAGTTTATAACTTGGATTAACACATATGGTAATTTTTATCCCTGTAGTACGTTCCCGTGGGACATTTTCCTAGTACTAGGTACACAAATAATACTCAAATGGAGTTTTTCCATGCATTTTGAAGGGGATGAATACAACATTTTTTGGACATGTTGATGTTTGTTTCTGAGTTACGCATTGCATGATGTTTTGAGTGTAGTGAAATTGTTATGTTGCAGACATCACTATGGTACTTATAAAGCTATTTATATTTTTGCTAGTCATGCTAAATAATTATAAAAGTGAACTGAATTCTGTAGGTTACTAATATTGACAAGACAAGTACAATATTGAATAACAAAGACAATGAAGCTATGCCTTGAATGTTAATTATGAGCCAAAAATATAAAATTAAATTAAATATCAGTCTGTGGCCAACAGTTTATTTGTTTTTACTTATTTCTGCAACAAAAAATTACCAACAAGTGTTTTATGAGCTGATTTAGCAAGTCCGCTATAAAATTATTATTTAAATTAACCAACATAACAAAACTTTCTGCATTTGAATCTTTACTTATTGTAATTTTTTTTTGGGTTCTATAACTTGTATGTTGCACTACCTATTTCAATGAAAACCTTGTATTTTACTGGAAAATTAAATGCTATTTTGGGGCCTATTTAATGAAACCGACAGGCGACAATACAACAGTTTAACTAATAAGTTTCCTTCATAGTTTTCTGCTTCTTTAACCAGTATGTGTTGTAAAAATGTCTCAGTTTTGACAAATGGGTTGCTCTTTTTTTCTATCGACAACACCTCTGTCATACTGAACATTCTGTTCTACCAACATCATCACTTTTAAATATTATGTCACAATTATTTTGTAAAAAGCAGTAACAATAAAACCGGAAGTGTTTAAGATTATTTTAATGATTGTATTGACAAACGATTTTTTTGTGAAAAAAATATTATGAAACTGAATAAGTATTTAGGAAGAAAAGTAATTTTTTTTTTTGGAAGGGACGTCATTATCGATGCATAAGAAGAACCCAAATATGTCACATTGTCAGTTATATTAAATAAGTTCCAGGTGTGATCCAGCAAGCATGCCTTAATAACTACGTTCTATAATAACCTCTCTTTTCTATCATGCATAAAATTTTATAGCAAACATTCTTACCTATTAGTTAAAATGTAGCGAGCATGAATCAGTCCATAGAGGATCTCGGAGGCCTGCTCCACCAGATCAGACTGGTTTGGATTGTCATCAAGGTCATCATCTACAAAACAAACATGGTATCACATGATGACTAACACTAAGCATGTCAAATGACTCACCACTGTTATCAGAGTGCCCTGATGAAAACAAAAATTGGGTCAACTGTAAAATTGTAAATGGAATCTTTGGGTTGATGCTGCATGATCATCATTAATTTTTTATTTATTTCTATATTCAGCCACCAATGATTATAGGCCTCTTCTTTGTTAGGTTTTTCTTTACATAGTGGGTAAACACCTTTCTCACTGAATACAAATTAAAAGTGGTATGCAATCAGTCTCAAAGGTGTGGCGAAAATTAAGGGTGTGGTACAGATCACCCAACTGCACAACTTTCTCCATGGAATCAACATCATAATTGTGAAAAAAAAAATCAGTTGTCCCTTACAAGACTTCAATACCTACTCAACTCAAATGTATGGGACAACTGACAACTTTTCACAATTACGATGTTGGTTCCATGGAGAAAGTTGTTCAGTTTGATACGTCTGTACCACACCCTTAATTTTTGCCACATCTTGCTGAGACATCCTGTATAGACTCGTTATTGTTATATTCAACTTATAACATTAATCAGCCAGACTATTGAACAAATATCTGTAACTATGCCACTCTGCCCTACATACATGAAGCTACCTCTTTGACCAATTATATCAATCTCATTCAATGAACTAGCCATACAATTTTACAAAACAAACAGACACCCACTTTAGCACACAACATAGTAAGAAAGTTAAAAAATCTCATTTGCCTGAAACAATTTGCATACTTTATCATTTGACACAGATTTCAATTCCAATTAGGTTATGTTTTCATGCATAATATGACCAGTGTTGATCCAGTAAAGTATGATGATCTAAATTGTATTACACCAATTTACAAGCAAATAGGTTAACTTAACAAGGCTTTATGACCTAAAAATTAAGCACTAAAAGTCTGAACTGGAAATATTGTTTGTTTTTTTTATTACTGTTTGACATTAGTGTCTTTGCCATGATAAGTGTAATGACAGCAATATGACCTCATGAGACGTTGCTAAAGGATGGTTCATGTACTCACCAGGCTCCAAATCGAGAATCATGTCAAGAGCTTGTCTATAGTGTGGCACCTGCTCATTAAGCCCCGTCAAGTTGAATTTGTCGTTAATGTAATCCTCGTCCACCTAAAACAGTAACATGTTGGATCAATATCTATAGCGATCTCCACCTTATGTGACTAAATTAAATGACATACCTCGCAAAAGAACTCATTTCCCCGAAGTCCGCAAAACCATGAAATCCATGATACCTCCTCCGAGCTGCTCATTTTCCTAGAAAATGAAAACTGTTTGATAATCGAAAACCGTTTCCGTTCCGAGTTTCAGACAAAAAAAATCCAACGCTTCGGAGTCCACACTGTTACAACAAAATTCTAAGCATTCCTATGTTTTCATCTATTTTTTCACAACTTTACGGAAGTCCACACTGAAATTTCGACACGGAATAGCAAATTCACTGTAATTACGTACGGATATACGCTAAATAAACAGAATTAAATACATAAAATGATGACAAACCTCACCTTTTCGTGCCTTGATTAGCCACGCTTGACGGGAGGGTACCTTGGGATGAGGGAGAGAGAAATTTCAATTGTGTATGGTTGTCACAAAAAATATAGACAAAGTTGTCTATGGGCCAATGTAAACTTCAGTTTCCATTCAATCAATCATTCTTTTCAAACTTTTTTGTGCCATGCTTGGAACATGGGTATTTTGCTATTGGCTAAGGCTACAGAGTACTCTTGACCATGTTCTATTACGTACACATGCAGTGACTTTTGTCGGTACTAACTAAGCGGCTGATATTCCAGTAAACGCATTCACATTGCTGATTGACGTGGCGATAACTCGGTGACGGCGTTCAAGTGTGGGCGCTCAATTTATCGGAATAATTACCGCGATGTTTAATCGTATTTATGGCAATGATAGGCATTGACGTTGACGTTGGTGTGGCCCCGACATAAACGAACGAAAGTGATATACAGGGTGTCCCGTAAATAATGGATCAAACGTAACGGGTAGGTAGCTTACCTAATTTCCAACAACTAATTTGAATATTAAAAAAAAAACCGTTACAGTAACCAGGATATTAATTTTTTTTTCGAATTTTACGATTTTGTCTTCCAGAATTAAGCTTTTTTAATGCTGTCGCTGCAAATGATGACATTTTTAGGTATGATTTTTATTTAACATTTCTGAATAGCTTACTAATGTTATAAGATACCATTTTTTTGAATACCGTTTTATTTGCCTTAGAAAAAAAATCTTGAGTTGAAAAGTTTTTTCTTTACGATGTTAGGACCAAAATTGAAAAAATTCTCCTGTAAAAAAAATGTATGACACCGAAGACCACCATTATTTTAAAAACTTGTACATTTAATAAGGTTTGCAAATTGGTATAAAACTTACGTCTAGTCCTTATCGTTACAAAGATATTGCTATGAATGTGATGAAGAAGACAGAAAATAAATTAAATTGGTACTATTCCATTTTTTCCTTTTCGTAATGGCTTATGCTTGAATGCTTGTAATCGAAGCAGGTAGTTAAGCGGATAGCATAATTCCGACCCGATGACGTCATCTGTCCGGAATTTGGGACCGCTACCTGTGGCGGAGTTGCACCTCAGTCAGTGTGAAAGGGATAGATAGCGCCGCTTTTTGGTAAATCGGTTAAATCGGTATGAAGTTGCGCAGGTTCTTTTGTTCTTTCCTGCGCCCTTCACTCGTACAGGCTTCATTGTTGCTTGATTTTATTAGTTTAGTTGTAACTAGTCTCTCTTCGAGTTGCTACGTCAGACAACTTTCGCTCCCGGTCAGTGGCTCGGTGTTTTCTTCTGTAAAATTTGACTTGTGCTGTGTTTTTGGACTTTGCTTTGCCTATCGATTTGGAACTCTTTGCGTATTGGACAAACGACTTGGCGATCCTACGGACTCCGAAAACATTCGTTTGTGTGTGCTTGTACGTGTGTGCAGTAGCGCTGAAACCTTATTCAGCCCAATGCCTCGTTATGAGTACACGCCACGGCAGTACGCCGAAATGCATTTTATCTACGGAGAAGCAAGAGGTAATGCCAGGGCGGCTGCAAGATTGTACCGTGAAAGATACCCGAACCTGGTTCGTTATCCCGATTATCGCGTCTTTATTAGAGTGCATAACGCGCTTCTTGAGGGAAGAATTCTTGGCACCGGAGTTGGTGGTACCCGTGAAGGACGACCGCGACAAGTTAATGACGAAGTCATTCTTCGAGAAATCGAGGAAGATCCGTCAGTCTCCGTTCGCGTCATAGCGCGACGCGTAGGAATTTCTAGATCGACGGTGCATCGAGTGCTACAACGGTGCCGATTGCACCCATATCACGTGCAACGTGTTCAAACGCTGACGTCGCGTGATTACCAGCCAAGAATAGAATTTTGCCAAAGGATGCTTAGAATGATTCGGGCGGACCCGCAGTTTTTTAACAAGATTTTATGGAGTGACGAGTCTTCATGCCGCCGAGATGGATATTTAAATTTGCATAATTTGCACAGTTGGCAGCTGATAAACCCATATTTGATGCGAGAGGACAGGAGCCAACATCAATTTAAAATAAATTTATGGGCGGGAATAATCAATGGGCAAATAATAGGGCCCTTTGAACTACCAGCTAAACGCCGAATATTATCTCCATTTTTTAAGGAATGAGTTGCCAAGGTTATTAGAAAACGTTCCAGAAGACGTACGGCAAGCAATGTGGTTGCAAAATGATGGGTGCCCCGCTCACTATGCGACGGCAGTAAGGGCGCACCTTGATGAAAGTTATCCGGACAGATGGATCGGCCGATTAGGACCAATTTTGTGGCCTCCGCGATCTCCGGATTTAAATCCCCTAGATTTTTTTTACTGGGGATGTTTAAAAGACAGGGTCTACAAGAATCCAATAACGTCGGAAGAAGAATTACGACAGCGCATCCAATCTGCTGTATCAGAAATAAACCAAAGCCGTTTTGTCCGTCGGATAAGAGCTTCCTTTATTAGGAGATGCAGACTTTGCATTCTTGTAGAGGGAAGGCAATTCGAACATTTATTGTAAAAACCAAATAAAACGATTTATTTGAACTAACTGTTTTTTTTAGTACGGCCTCCTAATTCTTTTCATACGCCTCAATAATTCAATGAACATTGCCTCTGAAATACTACAGTTACACATTTTAAAGAAAAAGTTTAAATGTACACACTTTTTTATTTTTTTTATTAACGTTGATTTGGAGCACCTCTCAGATTCATAGCAATTATCTTTGTAACGACAAGGACTAGAATGTACAACTTCATACCAATTTACCAAAAATACAAAAGCGGCGCTATCTATCCCCTTCACGCTGACTGAGGTGCAACTCCGCCACAGGTAGCGGTCCCAAATTCCGGACAGATGACGTCATCGGGTCGGAATATGCTAGCCGCTTAACTACCTGCTTCGATTACAAGCATTCAAGCATAAGCCATTACGAAAATGAAAAAATGGAATAGTACCAATTTAATTTATTTTCTGTCTTCATCACATTCATAGCAATATCTTTGTAACGATAAAGACTAGACGTAAGTTTTACACCAATTTGCAAACCTTATTAAATGTACAAGTTTTTAAAATAATGGTGGTTTTCGGTGTCATACATTTTTTTTACAGGAGAATTTTTTCAATTTTGGTCCTAACATCGTAAAGAAAAAACTTTTCAACTCAAGATTTTTTTTCTAAGGCAAATAAAACGGTATTCAAAAAAATGGTATCTTATAACATTAGTAAGCTATTCAGAAATGTTAAATAAAAATCATACCTAAAAATGTCATCATTTGCAGCGACAGCATTAAAAAAGCTTAATTCTGGAAGACAAAATCGTAAAATTCGAAAAAAAATTAATATCCTGGTTACTGTAACGGTTTTTTTTTTAATATTCAAATTAGTTGTTGGAAATTAGGTAAGCTACCTACCCGTTACGTTTGATCCATTATTTACGGGACACCCTGTATAATACTTAAATATCACTTTCGTTCCGTCTCCGGTGCGCCCGGTAGTAAAACAAGTGTGAGAGAGAATACGCATAATTTATTATACCGATATTTTTGTGACCCCGTGAGCTCAAAATTTGTGATCTCTATTGAATATGTCACGTATCCAGATAATTGTTACCTATTATTTGCAAAATAAGATGAAAAAGAGTAGAAAAAGGATATGGTGGTGATTGGTGATCCAACACTTTTTCGTTGCTCCAGTCCATACTGCACGTACAAAAAATCACAAGCACGTCCGTCCCGCTCCACTAGGAGTAATAGTGTTCTGTGGTCCCTTACTGAAGTAACGCAGATGTAGCCACGCAAGCGAATATTGTCGCGACAAAACCCTTTGATGCTCGCCAGTTTCAGTCTCGTCAGTTGCAAAAGCGTTTGACGCAGTCTCTATTCCACACCTTCTAAATAAGCTTGAACGGCTCGGTATCAGAGGAATCTCCCTGAAACTGATGGAGGACTATCTTACTGGTAGGAAACAACGTGTAAGAATAAATGACTCGCTCAGTGACGAGCTCACAGTGAATTTCGGTGTACCACAGGGTAGTATAATTGGCCCAACACTATTCCTGGTGTACATTAATGACCTCTGCCAACTTTCTCTTCTTAAGGGAAAGATCATTACCTTTGCCGATGACACTGCACTGTTCTTTAGTGGTGATAGATGGGAGGAGGTTTTCGATGTTGCACAACTGGGTCTCAATCGTGTTAGTAACTGGCTTCAAGACAATGTTTTGACTCTTAACGTCTCTAAAACAAAGTACATAGCATTTGCTCAAAGATCTAACTTGCTCCCACCCTCAACTCTCACGATTATTGCTCACACATGTGGCATTGAAAATGCCCAGTGCTCTTGTTCTTCCCTTGAAATGACTGACAACATTAAATACCTTGGAGTCACTATTGACAAATGTCTCACCTTTAAACCACACATAGAAACCCTCGTGACCAGGTTACGAAAAGTTATTTACGTTTTCAAAACCCTACGACACTCGGCTGACCGAAACACTATTAAGATGGTCTACTATGCATTATGTCAATCACTTATTGACTACTGCATCACATCATGGGGAGGTGCCGCTAAAACACACCTCATCGAAGTTGAAAGGGCACAGCGTGCCATACTCAAGGTTGGAGCCGGTCTCCCCTTTCGTTTTCCAACTACTGACCTATACAAAGAATGGGACACTCTCACTGTCAGGCAAACGTTCATACTGCGTACATTACTTAAAAAAACATTCGGAATTGCAGTTTGACGTTAAGCTACTCAAAGACAACCGACGAAAGGGTAGGGTATGTCCCACGGTTCAATTCAAATCTACACTCCCTAAAAGGTTCTATTGCTTCCTTGGGCATTATCTTTACAACAAGTTGAATAAATTCCTAAATCTATATCCAAAAACTCGATCAAGCTGTATGAAAGAATTAAAAAAATACTTAAAAGCTCTAGATTATGATAAAACTGAGAATATTTTGACTGTTCTGAAATGACACTAATTTTGACCAACCCCACACTGTTATCTGTTCCTCACTTCCTTGAAAACCAACTCTCGCTGCACTCATTCCACAAAAGTCACCTTCACTCACACACTTCTCATCTGAATTATTTACATACATCCTTATTAGTCTTACACTCCACATCAATAAACACTCACTCACACATCGTCTCTCATCATGACTCAATAACTTCTGCATAATTATAATTAGGTTTAAATTTTCTTATTGTTATTACTTCTTATTTTATTTCTTTAACACAGATAAAGTAACAAGTATACTCTTGTTTAGCTTTTTTTTTTTTTTTTTTTTTTTGTTATGCATATTGTTAAACTTCGACTCTTGCACGGTATCTCTGTGAAAGCTAATTCTAGCAGTGTAAGGGGGCCTGGTGACCTGTAACACAGGTTTTTCCCAAAAACCTATATCAGGCACCAGTCTCTCACAAAGGTGGAATACAGCTGAAACATTTTTTTGTGTACACACTAACTTTAAGTCAGCTTTGTGAAGAGAGAATAAATGATATATACTATATACTAGTTTACCGAAAGTGCCGCAATAAGCATTCGTCATCGCCTGTTTACTACGCGATGCTACGATCTACCCGGCCACACTTATCGCGATAACGCGAATGTTCGCCATAGCCCGCTAATGTAGCCCCAGCATGACATACGACGTCTACTAACAACAACAAAAACACTCAAGATTAATTTAAAAATCCGGATACAGTGGAGGCATGCCATCGGAAAATCCATTCAATACGTTGTGTGCCGTGCTTACGTTGCGTCGTCTACTGGGTCGGAATCGGAGCGTACGGATTTGTTGCTTTCTATGGTACTGCGTGCACTGGGTCGGCAAATCTGCGGCTGCACCAGAGACCGGCATTTCTTTTCTGCCGATGACGTCATCCGCAGTGAACGCAGCGAGTGTTATGTCGGGGCCCCACCAACGGGATATGCCGTCGATTATCGCGATGATGGACGTAGGCCGTAGGTAATTTGACAACGGCATTCACATTGCCGATTGACGTGGCGATAACTCGGGTGGCGACGTTCAAATGTGTCTACTCAATTTATCGCGATAATTATTGTAATAATTACCGCGATGTTTATGGCGATGATCAGCATTGACGTAGACGTTGGTGTGGCTCCAACATTATTAGGTACACAGTAATTTACCTACAGTTGAAGCACGCAATGTTGCCTTTTTCGGAAAGAAGTCTCCAGACCTCGATGAATCCTTAAATTATGAAAAAAAATACTTTAAAATCCGCTAGAAGTCGCCAAGGTGATTGCGCAGTGGTAGCCCGCGAAATTCATTTTTTTTTTCCGTTTTGCAGGTCAATGTCCGGTTGTATCTTGATCAAAATATGATTTGCCACTATCAAATAATATGTATTTACATAAATATAAGATGTATTGATGATTCATAAGGTTATAATTATGTAAATACATATTTGTTATAGTCGCAATTCATATTTTGATCAAGATACAACTTGACACTGACCTGCAAATTGCAAAAATCGCAAAAAAAATAATTACGCGGGCTACCACCTTGATGATCCTAAATCTTGAGACGAAAAAGGTGCTTGGGCTTGCTCATCATTACCTGCCATTTTTACCTAATTAAAATTACTTTCAAACGAATAACTAATAGAACTAAAGTTAGACGGATTACATTAATTACGAGTTTGAGGATGGGTAGTCAAATCATTACTTTTTTACACATAAGTATGTTTATTAAATAAAATGCTTTGCATTCTTAAAATGTTTTTTGGCCGAATTGCTGATAGATGTGCATGGTACGATTCTGAACTGTAAATATAATTTTAGATAGATACATTTTCTCAATAAGTGTACCTAAGTAAAAATTTTCTCTTCTGTACATTTATTGAGAAATTGTTTTTTAAAAAAATTTATATTTATAGTTCAGAATCGTACCTTGCACATCTATCAACAATTCGGCCAAAAAACATTTTAAGAATGCAAATCAGTTTATTTAATAAATATACTTTTGTGTAAAAAAGTAATGATTTGACTACCCATTTGTAACAGCGTCCTTAAGCGGATTGCGATAAGGTAGCCCGCGAAATTCAAATTTTCTTGCACCAGTCTCCCACAATATTAAAATGTCTGACTCTGATACATGGTGTATTCTGTAATATGACGAATCCGGAGCAGCGCCAAAATCTGCTTATCGACTTCAACATTGTGTCGCATCACATCTCTTGCTTGGTTCATGTCACAAAACAAATAACAGTATCTGAATTAAAAGATAAGCGGCGCTGTGATGGAGTAACCCACGGAGCGCGTTTGCCGTTTACCTGATGAAAGAGAGAGACAGATAATGCATTTCTACTGAGTAAGAGGGAGATAACAGTTTTTATCTGCTTTGCGCTTGTTATTTACAAAATACAAGTTTTTATCCTGCAATCCAAATATTAGTCTAATGCGTCCCGACACACAAATTAGTGATGTTAGTAAAAGGTTTTTATGCCATATTGCTTAGCATTCGACAGAATACAGACTAGAGAACTTTTTAAAAGAGTACTAAGAACTTGATCTCTTTTAGTTTTTCGGGTTCCGTACCAAAATGGTAAAATGGTGCCCATAAGGTGCGACTCAGTCTATCTATCTGTCACAGCTGGATATCTCAAGAACTACTAATGCTATCAACTTGATATTTGGAACAGTTTTAGATGACGTTTGCCCAACTATTTTGCAAATAAGAAATAAATAAAAATATATGTTTCTTTTTTGCAACAGGGACTGAAAGGGGGTCTTAAAAATTCGAAGTGGGGCTACTAGGGCATGTGGGGTATCATATGAAAGAACGCGATGCACCAAACACACAGGGTGTTTGGTGCATCGTCATAACAAAGTATATCAATTCAAACAAATATAAACATTAAAATAAAAGAACTATAATAATTTTACATCATACATTAATTTATTTCTTACAAGATAAAGATGTGGTCACACCACCTAAGTAAAAGGTGTTTATAGTATTGTTAAATCTCGCTGCAGACTCGGTCATAAATCATAATCGGAGTAGGGATGTGCGCTAGTTGCGCGCGCTCAAGGCCATTATCGATAACAGAATCATTAAGGTTATTACGTAAACATCAAATGGCTTTGGAGCATGGTCATGAAGTTATCCGCTTGCCGCCTTACCACTGTCAGTACAATCCCATCGAGTTGGTGTGGGCTCAAGTAAAAAATTAAGTTGCAACGAAAAACAAAACCTTCAAGATAGCTGATGTCGAGAAGTTAGTCAATGAAGTCATTTCCAATGTCTCCATTGAAAATTGGCAAAAATGTGTGGAACGTGCAGAATTGCTGCAAGATGAAGACTTAAGAAAAGCACATTTATGCGAAGAGTTCATCATTCATGTGGATGATGATGACGATGACTCAGACGAAGAATTTTAATTTTCTATTTTTAGTTTTATATATACGTTCTTTTGTTTATATATTTAATATGCTTTGTAGTAAATTTGGTAATAAAATAAAAAAAAATGTGTATTTACTTCTATCACCCATTTATAAATTTAAAAACTATCGATATCACTCATCGACTGCAGTAATGCACAGGACTACGTGTGGGCGTGGCCTGCCCATAAGGCCCTTGAGTGGGAAAGAGAGCGAAACACTCGAATGATTTATGACCGAGTCTGCAGCGAGATTTTAACAATACTATAGTACTTTTTTTTCACAATATTATGCTCGCACTACTATCACAGACCTTTACCATGTTCATAATCATTCCTTTCCTTATAATAATAGGTTGGGGAAAAAGTTTCTTCGCATTTTTTAAGAAAATTCAAAACATTTTTTAATATACATTATTTACATTTATCTAAAGTATGTAGGTACCATTTTGTTCGATAACTTTTTGCCATCTTGTAGGTAGGGACATGATCCCATTGCTATAGAAATTTTGGGACTTCTGATCAAAATACCGCGACAAGTGGTTTTGGCAGTCCTCTCGTGATGTTAACCTGACACTGCCTAAAGAATTCTGAAGAGACTGAAACAGGTGGAAATCTGAAGGAGCAAGGTCAGGACTATACGGCGGATGCATTAACACCTCCCAGCCAAACTCTCTTAATTTTTGCTGAGTGGCTAAAGATGTGTGAGGTCTAGCGTTATCATGATGAAAAACCACACCCCTTCTGTTGATTAATTCCGGCCGCTTTCTCTCAACTTATTGCTTTAATTTCATCAGTTGTTCGCAGTAGAGTTCAGAATCGATGGCCCTGCCTGGTGGTAACAGCTCATAATGAATAATGACCTTCCAATCCCACCACACACACAGCATCACCTTGTTGCGAGTTAACCCGGGTTTCGCCACAGTCTATGAAGCCTGACCGGCCTTTGACCACGACCTTTTTCGCACGTTCTTGTCGTACGTGATCCACTTTTTATCACCAGTTATCAGCTTCTTCAAAAATGGTTCGGTTTCATTACGTCGTAATAAAGAATGACAAATGAGTACACGGTTCATTAGGTTTCTTTCAGTGAGCTCGTGAGGTATCCAAATATCGAGCTTTTTTGTGTACCTAGTTTTTTTCAAATGCGCCAAAACTGTTTTGTGGTCAATTCCCAGTTCTTCAGCTACGTCGTGACTACTGATATGCCATTCTTGCTCCACTTTTTCAAAAATGGCATACATTTTATCCGTAATAGGGCGACCAGAGCGACGTGCATCTTTGATATCAAAATTTCCGGATCGAAAACGCTTAAACCAAATTTGTGCTACTCTCACAGACACTGCACTGGGTCCATAAACATCGCAAATTTTTTTCGCGGCTTGCGTTGCATTTTTACCTTTTTTGTAGTTAAATTTTAAAATGTATCGAATTTCTTCATTAGATTAACTCATCTTGACAGTACGAAAAACAAATGAAAATCACACATTTTCCTAATTTGAATTTGGAAATATGTTCTTTAAAATTTAAACTTTCAATGATACCAAAACCAGCCAGATACAAATAGTATAGCCAAAGAGATTTTATTTTAAGTTCATACATACTATAATGCGAAAAGACTTTTTCCCCAACCTAATATTACATCTTCAGATTCTATCCAATCTAGGTATTTTGTAATTAGCAATATTACACTTCTGGACACATCTTTTGGCCCACCTTGTATTTTCAGTTTCGTTTGGTCCTAGCTAAAATTTTATATTAGGTCGAGCAAAAAGTTTTTATGCAGTTTTGAACCTGGCACATTCACAATTTCATTCAATAGTCTTTTTTTGAATTTCGAACACAGAATTTAAAGAAACAAAAGACAATTTGGAGCCTGTTTGTTGATATCAAACAATCGAATACTAAGAAAACTTGGTTTTATTGGTTTACTTGGATTTAATTCTTGAAAAAGTGATTGATATCTTTGGTTTTGCAACAAACATTACTTATTCTTAACATTAAGGTGAGGTTCTATCAATAATTTATGGATACTTCACCTGAAGTCGCCGCCCAAGCTGTGGCACTTATTCAGGCCGGACACAGCCAAAGAAACGTGAGTGCTCAACTTAATTTAAGTCGATCTGCGGTCCGAAATGTTTATCGGAGGTACCTAGAGACTGGCGGCTTTGTTCGTCGCCAAGGAAGGCCACGATCTCGGGTCACAACTGAAAGGCAGGATCGATTCATCGTGACGACCAGCTTGAGAAATCGTCACTTTACCTCCATTGAGATACAAAACCAACTTCGCGACTTCCACGGAGTATCTGTGAGCGCTCGAACTGTTCGGAGAAGGTTAAAAGAACGCGATATGGTACCACACAAGCCAGCTAATGGTCCCAAACTAACGCGAGCCCACCGAACAGCGCGCCTTCATTTCGCACGCAGTCATTTAAATTGGACACAGCAAGATTGGAGCCGTGTACTCTTTTCTGATGAGTCTAAAATTGTGTTACATGGCAATGATGGAAGGAAGAAGGTCTACCGACGTAAGGGAGTGCGTTTCGCACAATGCTGCTTTGAAGAGAGGGTTGCTTATGGCGGTGGCTCATGGACTGTCTGGGGCGGTATATCCGCGAGCGGCAAAACTCAACTTGAGGTTGTTACAGGACCACGGCTGCCAACATTAAATGCTGAAAGGTACATTCGTGAGTGCTTAGAACCTCACGTGATACCATACGCGGACTATGTGGGCCCAAATTTCCTTTTTATGCATGATAATGCAAGAGCCCATGCGGCCGGCATCGTCAGGGAATATCTTCGGGATGTGAGCATCACAGTTATGGACTGGCCAGCCAGAAGCCCAGACATGAACCCCATTGAGCACATGTGGGACGAGCTAAAAAGACGTGTTAGGGCTCGTCAGCCAGTTGCCCAGACGAAGCAGGAGTTGAAAACTGCCATAGAAGAGGAATGGGAGATGATCCCTCAAAATTTCATAGAGCGGTTGATAAACTCTATGCCTAATCGTATGAGAGCTGTGGTAGATGCCCATGGAGGCAACACGCGTTATTAAATTAAATCTTTATTTGATAAAACATGTTTTTTATTCAAAAATCAATTGCCTTTAACAAGGCGCATATCCGACTTGTTAGGCGTAGCTCCATGTCGTATGGTATTCTGAATTCAAATTTAAAACAATACGATCGAAAAAGATGGTAAAATGTATCAGGTTTAAAACTGCATCAACAGTTTTTGTTCAATCTAGCAATCATATTTCGGTAGGGGCCATCGAAACCTAAACTCTAAGGTGGGCCAATAGATGTGTCCAGAAGTGTAGTTGAGCACTCAAAATTGCATAATTCAAAAATGACTTGAAAAATATTAATACATTATTATACAATCATTCACGAATATTATAATGGCATTACTTTGACATCTACATCACACTGAAGTACAGCAGAACTAGCTGCACTGTAAATAGTTTAACACGCTACCTTGCTGACAAATCTCATAAAATTTTGTTTATTAATTATAGATAATCAAATTTAAAATTGCACGCCCCACCACTGCTACTCATTACATTTGAATGTATAGAAAATTAAGTGGAGGGGAGTATAATTTAGGATAAACGATATGTACAAACACAGACATACTCAAAATTATTGTAAGTAGCAATAAGATTGCTTTCAGTGATTCTGAGATGTACTTACAGTATATTAGAAATCACAGAACACTTCCTATCATTGAATCTCAAGCAATAAAACACGTCAAAATAACAAGTAATTATACCACAAATTGTACTTGTGTCAGGATGCTTCTGTTCCTGACAACCTTACTCTTTCATTGAACGAGTGTACCGAAACAAATACTTAGTTAATTCTACATCGGTGAGGTCATTCCAAGCCTCGGTCTCCAACACTTTAGGATGTTTTGCAATATAAGCAAACACTCTTTTCTGTAAATCCTCCAGTTTATATTTCTTGGCAATCACTGCCATTTCTACGGCATTGTTCACAGTGATCTGATCACCAATCACATGCTGGGTCAAAGTAAACAGTTGAGTCAGTTGAAACTTATCCGCTATCTCTAATAACTTCAGGCAATCTTGCTTCATCACTTCTTTTATTGTGCCCGTGTATATGAATTGTATAAGCAGTTCCATGTCATTATCACTTATGTCAATAAACATAGAAGTAAGTTCAGAATTCTTGAGCATATTTCTAAGTACTGGGCTGTGCGCTGCCAAAAGTATCTTGTGCGTTGGGAATTTTTTATGAGCAGCAGATTCAAGCACAAAGTCTGTTGTCTCCTGCTTTGTCAGAAGTCCACTCAAATCATGTTGAAGTTTTATGGATTTCACAACATTAATGTCCAGTACAAACTTTGGGTTTACTGTTATTTTTACTGGTACAAACAAAGTGCAGGATTGGTTGAAGCGTTCTAATTTCTTGAAACAGTAGGTTTTGATGAAAAAGTTTTTGTTTGGTTTAGTTGACTTGAAGGTATACTTAGTCATAGTTTCTGGTAATAGCAAATGGGGAACATCATCCTCGGGTGCTACTCTCTGAGTCAGTTCATTAGAGCTAGCGACGTCTATGGCGAAAAATCCCGTTTTTCTATGGCACACAAATAAATTAAGTAAGTGATTGCCTCCATGGCATACAGACGTTGTGTAGAAGAACCAGAACTCAGGTTCTGACTGTGCATAAGTACCTCCAATATCAAAATCACCATCATCTTTTAGCTTGCTCAATGCATCATGGACGCAGAGCTTGGATGCATCATTTGTCTGGCATTTGAATACAGCTGATACATGTCCAAATGGATTCTGTAAATAAACAAATGTTTAATTTTAGATAAAAACAATGAAAACAGGGCAATTTTTTTTTATCTTCAAACATTATGTTTTATTTTAAATTGCTGTTCACTGTGAAAGAAATGATAAAACTCACTATTCATAAAATGTATACATATATTACCTGAGATGCATCATTAGACATTGAAGAAGCGGCGTAGGGTTCCATGGCTAAGTTTTCTGTAAATAACAGTAGTTAGTTTAGTGCAGTGGTAGCATTCTTGATTTTGGTAGTAACAAGAAGTAAATTTTAAGTAAATAGGTGGATTTAGTTACTTAAGTTTATTGAATTACCAAGTTACTACAAACATCTGATAAGTATGTAATATGCAGAAAAAAAAAAATGTTAATTTCAGGCAAGGCATTAACATAATACATACACATACTTAAACTGAATACAGACTGCTACTTTTCGCTTAATTGTCGCTTGTTAGATAAAAGTCAATTTTACTTTGCAATAATTGTAAATATTATATAGAGATACGCAGTACCAGTATCATTTTCTTGTACACCCATTTTGCAGGAGAGACATCCCATCTTAGTATCTACTAGGTTTTCAAATTATTTATTTATTTTGATAGGTAAGTACTTCCAATAAAATATTGTTTATACAACCAAGTGACCTGACTCGAAACTCATCAGGGTCTGGCTGGATAAGTTGAAAAATAACTAATTATTTATAATAATAGCAAAGCAGTATTTTTACAATGAAAATAAAGGTACCTACTATTAGTGAATCTGACAGTCCAACCGCAAACAAAATAAATAGGTAAGTACAAATTTTCCAATGAATTTAAATATTTGGTTATAGAATACAGAATGATATCATCATATTTAAAATAAGCAAGCAGTTTTCCTGTTACATTTTGCAATGAAGTGTTATCTGCATATTGCACCATTATTCGAAAATATTCGAATCTCTGTGTCGTTGATAAATATAAACAAAATACAACAAGCACTTACGGTTATAAAAGCCGGCCCTGGAAAATGGTGACAACAGAAAGACGGGAACGGGGAACCAAGTCGAAAATAAAATCAATGTCCAATGATCAATAAAATATGCTAACAAAATGTGTCACTCACTATTACTCATCAACACAAAACACAAAATTGTCTGTGCAATGTTTCCATTTCCACAGAATCACAGATGATGATCAATGATAACGAATGACGAATGACGTCGGATATAGGAATGTCAAAAATTACAAATATCAGTGCATAGACAAACCAACGAATTTTAGAATTTCGATGACATGCTAAGAATAGATGTCAGTTTTACGGAATAATAATATGTACTGACTGAAAATTTATAAGTATTTAGGGCACTTAATTGGTTAGTGGTCGTGGCGATGATGGTAAAAAAATTCGAATAAATTCCATAGGCTTTTTAGTTGAGTTCTTATTTCCCGTTTTCTAGTTATAGTGGGACTTTATCTTAACGCCATCAATGGATTTGGTATGTGCCAGTCTGCTGAACATGCAGTGGAAAATTGAAATGCCAATTTGCCTTATTAATTTAAGTTCAATGATTAGACAGATTTTTTGATTCCAGATGAGTTTGCCTACATTTTTGACATTTGACTGTCGCTGGTATGTAATGAGGAGTGTATGAATGAATAATTGAGGAGCTCGTGGCTAAGTAATAACAGCCGCACGGGTCGATCCATCAGGTTAAGCTACGCTTGCCGGGGTTGGTCCGTGGATGGGTGACCATCTTTACATATCGAGACTCCTCCGTGCCTCGGAAAGCACGTTAAGCCGTGGGTCCCGGCTGTCATTCGTGGATCTTTGACAGTCGTTACGGGTCGTCAGAAGCCCGAAAGTCTGACAATCAGTCTTACCAAGGGGTATCGTATTACCCAGTTAATGGGTTGTGGAGGTCAGATAGGCAGTCGCTCCATGTAAAATAATGGTATTCAGCTGCATCCGGTTAGACTGGAAGCCGACCCCAACATAGTTGGGAAAAGGCTAGGCAGATTGACTGTCGCTGGTATGAGATTGCGACTTTCATTTGAACGTTTACAGACACTGGTTAATAAAATGCACAATCTTTAGAGAATGGTGTCTGAGGTAGGTACAGATAGTGCAATCCTCGAAGACGCACCCCACTATTCCTCCTAATTGTTTATATTATAAGTGTGCAAGTTTCTGCCAATGTTTGAGTGATCGGTACACAGTACCTACACACTAATTACCGTGTACTAACTATATTGTGTACCGTACCGTACAACCGCCCGGTTGTAAAAATGTTGCTAATTTTATAATAAGTAATAATTAGTTCCACTAATTGCCGCGGGACTTCTCTCGTGAGACGGACTCTACTCACGTTCAAATTCAAGAATTGGCCTTCTGTCTGCCAATTCTCTTGAATGTGAACGTATAAGTAGAGCCCGTAAAGTAATTCCGTCCGGAAAAAGTAGGTACCTACTAGGTGAATTTCCGGTTTATTCGTAAAATTCAATGTCTGTCGTTAGTTTGAAAGAAAAGCCACGTAAGTACGTAATAAACGGGTGTGTCTTGAAACAGGTGTAATAAATACTTAGATGTACCTCTGTGAAAGGAATATCTGTGGCTGTAGGTTGAAAATCGCATTGTCTGGATCTAACGGGGATGGCTGCAAATGACAGAACGCGCAATGGTGCACGCATGCGCGGCCCGGGATTCGCTCCGGAACTGCCTGGCACCTCCCCCTGTAAAATAGTGATGTACTAAATGTCTGTCTGCAAAATATTTTGATTATTATCATTGCGAAAATACTTCAAAAACAAATTTTATGTCATCTTTGAAAATATTCACAAGTCAGGTCTGTTTATACCAATTGAGATTATGCTGAAATCTTAATTATTAGGAGGTTTGGCGGCAGTGCTACATTATCTCTGAATCCAACAGTGATGTGCAAGGCTAGTAGGATCATTTTGAACATTATAAAAACAACCTTCATGTGGTAGCCCGATTAATGGAACCTAGCTACTTTACCTACGTCGTAAAGTAGACATGTTCCATTAATCGATAGGTACGATAGTTATTCTCATGGCATGTTTCATATTCATCATGCAGCTACCTCGATAACAACAGATAACACCCCCTACCCAGCCCTACGCTGCACCATTTTCAAGGCCACATCTTTCAGTAGGCTGCAAGCAGCCGGCGTGGCCGCACGATGCCAGTCCCGCGATGACAACACCACGCGAGCACCGTCCCAACGACACTGTTGAGCTATTACCGTTAAAATCGGCGCTTGTCAACAATAATTATAAAGATGAAGACTCGTATTACCCGCCTCCTCTCAACAACAACCCTTCGAGCTCAAATCTTTATGATTACACATTATTGTCGAAAAGGACACCGGCCTCTAAAAGGTATTTTTGTTTATTTTTTGTGTGACCAAGGTTGTTTTTAATTGGTAGGTACATAGCTTAGAGGAATGTATGTCTTCTTGAGACTAGCAGTTACTTTAATTAGGCTAAGAGAAGTCTTTAGTGAATAATGCACCTATAAATAAAATTCTAAAAAAAAAGTACAGACTTGCTCAAGAAATGTTTTAAAATTGAATTAAGATTTTTATAAATTACCAATCGGAATATTTCTCTCTTCTTAGTATCAAAAGGGAGCTGTCTCTTTGCTTGTGCTTTGTATGATCATTATTGGATATTCGGCGTCGGCGTTACTAGCATTTAGTCAATTGTTTCTGCAAGCTTTGTTTCCGGATCCAGTTTCACATACTTACATACTCGTACTTGGCTTATTTTATCACGAAATAAAACATTTTTCGTTTTCTAAATACTTAAATATAGTTTAGTCAAATCAATGAGATAATCACAAGATTATTATGGTTAAAGTGTTCAATATTTGCGCAATTATCTCCTTATTCATAAAAAACTAAAACGCTTTATAAACCTATTTTAGTTATAGAAGTTTTTTTGCCAATGTCTTTCGAATTATGATTTGAGTTTGAAAGTAGTTTTTTTTTTTATGAATAAAGGTATAATAGGTACTTAACTCATTTTTGTAATGCATTTTAATCCAACGTTTGTCGGAGTTTTCATTTCTAAATTATCATTCGTTACTAACGTTGTATTAATTCAAAAGAAATAGAGCAGCATCCCTCTTTATTAGCGATTGCATGAAATTGAGGATTTTTACCTTTTCCATTTAAAATATTATTTACCAAAAAAGAAGTTCCTATATTAAACATAAATAGATTAATAAGCCTAAGTGAATATAGTTCCGAATAGTAACGGTGTAAAATGTATGATTATCCTTAAAAAAAAAAGGTTTCCAGAAAATCTCGTTGATCCACTGCAGCTCCATGTTTTGGTGAAAAGGGTCTCTAAGTGTATCCGATTTATCATTGACGTTTCTATAATTTAATTAAGTAGGTATGTAGATATTAATTACAAAACCTACGCTACGTCGCAGACACATCGCGATGTAGACAACTAAGAAATTTCTCTTAGGTAGCTACTCACACTGGATCTGGAACGCTGAATAGTAATCGTAATCAATCTGCCTAGCCTTTTCCCAACTATGTTGGGGTCGGCTTCCCCAGTCTACCCGGATGCAGCTGAATACCAGTATTTTACACGGAGCGACTGCCTATCTGAACTCCACAATCCATTAACTGGGTAATACGATACCCCTTGGTAAGACTGGTTGTCAGACTTTCGGGCTTCTGACGACCCGTAACGACTGTCAAAGATCCACGAATGACAGCCGGGACCAACGGCTTAACGTGCTTTCCGAGGCACGGAGGAGTCTCGGTATGAAAAGATGGTCACCCATCCACGGACCAACCTCGGCAAGCGTAGCTTAACCTGATGGATCGACCCGTGCGGCTGTTATTACTTAGCCACGAGCTCCTCATACAACGTCAGGAACGCTGAATAGTAATCCAATCTATAAATTTAGGTGTCACCGCAGCTCAAATTTAATTTTGTTTCAAATCTTTATAGGTAACTGTCAACGACCTCAGACTACTCTTTTCGTGATTTGATTTGAAAGGTCTTTCCTTTGGGAAATAAATGTAAAACTGAGTATTCTAGCTAACTTTTGAGATAAGCAGTTTTCGAGGGGTTTTGGGTATTCAGCATAGATTCTACAAGAGTCCACTGCAGTACCTGTATGGAACTCCTACTATAAAACTATGTGTGCAAAAGTCTAATAAAAATAAAAAGCCGAGCACTCCAATCTTGCACAAACCTAGATAAGTTTCCAGAGTTGACAGCTACAGGAAATTGAAAAGTTCTATCCGCTAAGAGAGATTTATCACATCGGCTAGCCAGACGGTGCAGCTCTAACCAAATGAAGATTTAATAGACATCATAATCAGTCTATAATGTTCCCACTGCTGGGCCACAGGCCTCCTTTCTGTGAGAGGGAGAGGAGAGGGCCGTTATCCACCACGCGGGCCCAGTGCGGGTTGGTTGGATATGCCGGTTTCCTCACGATGTTTTTTTTTACCGTTTTGAGAGCAGTGGTGATGATATAATTGACACAAAGTAAAGCTGTCAGGGTTCGAACTTACGACCTATAATTCTTAAGTTGCGGCCGGTACCCGAGGCCACTGCTCATCGTCTCTGATGTTATAGGTATAGTCGATTTGTTTCAATTGACATAAATAAATTGCTTAGACATATATGATAATTTGTAGTTTTCAAAAAAATAAAATCGTATAAATTACTGCCAAAAAAGTCAAAATATTCGTCTTTTGTCTCCAGATTACTATCGCGCACCCAACAGCCAACGCCGACGCCGATGTTGACGTTGTGCGGCGCTCCGCCTCCCTCTAGGAAAAGAGAGGAGCTGACGGCGCTCGCTAATCTCAGAAAGAAGGTGTCACCCGCTATGATGCAGCCGGACAAGTAAGAGAAACTTTTTTCGCCCTGTGTTGGGCGCCAGAAGTCATATAAAGGATAAAGCTGTCCCACGTTGGGCGCCAATTAAAAATAAATAAAATAGAAGTCCCACATTGGGTGCCAATTCATACTTCCATATTTAATAGATATTAATAATGCGAAAATAACCCTGTCTGTCTGTCTGTTACCTTTTTACGACAGTGAATCGATCCTTACGCCATTTGATTTCAAAATAGGTAGCCTAAGACCTGCAGAAGGATATAGGCTGCTTTTCAACCTGGATATTAGTATTAAAAAATAAATATAAAATACACGCAGATGAAGTCGCGGGCAACAGAAAGTTCAAAATAAAAAAATCGTTGTCCTGAGTTGGGCGCCAATAAGAATATAAAAGTTTTTATACCCCATGTTGGGCGCCAATATGCATGCAACATGAGACTTATATTGAGCACTCTATTGCAAAAGCACACATACATAGTTGCACACGGAAGAAAAGCCCCTCGCATTTTATGGCGCCAGCTATTTCGCAAATAGTATACAATTCAGCCATATACCTTGCACATCGCGTGTTTGACTCCAATACCTGCCAAGGTTCGTCGAGGGTGGAAGGTGGGACGGGGAGATAAGTATTACGATGGAATGCTCCCTTATAACTTCCTCGATATGCCAAGAGGAGCACGCGAAGCTATCTTAATACGGTATTTCTGAAATTTAATAGAATGTTCGAGAGGGTAGTAATTACTATTTAGCTATACTTCAGTAAGGATGTTTACAGCGGTGCTAGTCTCAGGATACTAAGAGATTATGAAATTTTAATATGAAACGTCTTCGTCAAAATCAGTGTTGCTACTGATAAATCACTTAGCCACCAACCACACTCACCACTAAAGTATAACTGAATAATCCGCTCCTTTTGAGAATCGAATAAGCCGCCACTTCCGGCGCGGCGCTACCTTCTGTGCTTGGTCTCCTTCCACTGACCGTTCGCGTCTGTAAAGTGCGCTTACATATGGATGACACTCGACAGCACGTCGACGGCAGTCGATTGCTGCAGGCTATACGTTTAGGCAATAGTAGCCCTTACAAGTATGCAATTTATCTACAAAGAGTATAAGTATTTTTTCATGCTGGAATTAATATTAAGTAGGTATAGGACTATTAAGTAGGTATAGGGTGATTGGTAATTAGTGACCGATACTTAAACATGTGATTGTACAATTATAGGACTAGAAATAGGGACCAATTAGTTCAACCAGGTTTCAGACTGGCTAAAGTAGACTCATCCTTCACGGGGTACTGTTTAAAATGTTATAATAAAATACCTCCCCACATACTCCAGCTGAATGAAAGGAAATTTAAATCTTGTATAAAACGCACACTATGCAGCCAGGCATATTATAAGTTGGGGGATTACATCGCTGACAAAAATGCTTGGCTGAATGCTTGTCCTGCTCCACAAGGACGCATTAATTAATTGATTAGCATTCAGATATATTGTTGGACCTGCTGAAGATTAAGATGAGAGAAAACTTTCTTTGCATTGTTTAGATTCAATCTCTTAGTATTATATAATTGCATAGCACGTGTGAGCACTATGTAGCTACTATTAAGCTACCTTTTACTGGGTACGTCTTTCACTGACTTGAGTGTGCCCTGGCGGTTGAGAGTATGTCATGCTCACTCAAATGTCTCGCTGATGGTGGCGTGTGTGTTGGATCATTAAGTTCCCTTCAAAATGGTTGAGCTAAATGGTGCTGATCCATGCGTCATGTTCGTGAACGGGCGCCGTCAGTTGGGACTGGTCGTCTCTTAGCTGCCATGGCTTATTTTTAATTTTAATATTTAATTTAGTTGTTTTAGTTATTATCTTTTTATTACGGACGCTTTTTAACGTGCACGTCTTTCTACATTGTTCTCACATGTATATTTTCAACTTGAACGATGTAACCAATATTTTGTAAAAATATTATGATTTAAAAGAGTGTCCGTGGAGTTTCTTGCCCGTTCTTCTCCATAGGGATCTACTACGCTTTGGAATGGGCAACTAGCTTCATCTTTCTGACTGACCGACCCATTGACAATTCAAAAGTGCCTGTAATTGGTTTATTTGAAATAAATGCTTTGAGTTTGAGTTTGAGTTTGTACTCATGATAACAAACAACTTTTACTATGGGACCAAACCTGAAATCGCGAAAAAAAAATCAGCTCTTCCCTACATTTATGTTCGCATAACTCGTCAAAATGTAGGGTTGAGTAGGCGTCGGTCACTAATTACCAGTCACCATATGACAAAGCCTCGGTATCTCATCGGTTATGTTGAATTTAGCGGAATACTCTTGACATGGAGCTACATTATTCTTGATTACTTGTAGACGTTAAGTATAGGACGCTATAGATATAGGGATGTAACACCATCTCAGAGGTACCTATACCGCTAAACCGAGGTCGAATTAGAAACTTCTCTGGGTACTGTTTTGTAGATATATCCACGGGTCTTAAAACCACTTTCATCTAAACTATAAGTACGATACAAGTGTGTAATGAAATAATCAATGCATATGCGTTTCATACGACGATTTTCAACACACAAAAAATAAATAGTGTCATAAAACTTAGGTAAAAAAAATTTGAAATATGTGGTCCGCGGATTCCTTTTATAGCGGTGTCTTCGCAGGTTGAAGGAGTGGCAAAGGCACGAAACCGTCGAACAGTCTAATATAAAAGCATTTAAATTGAATATTTTTGTATGTTATTTGGATGTTATTTGGGTGTAGACCACGAAACAATACTATTTTGATAAAAATAAATCATTTGATGAAATTTATCATATTTAATTTATTTACACAGTGGGCATAAAAAGGAATGAATGAATGAATGAATCTCTTTGATGAGTGAGATGAGAAAACCGCACATCTCCGACTAAACAAATAGTTATCTGTGGGCGGCGCACATTACCACCGCACTAATGCGGTATTCTTTAATAAAAAAAAAACACTTTTAATACACTTAAAAGCGGTTCAATAAGAGCCACTTAACGAGCAAGTGTTAAAAAATAAGTAAAATCAAAAAACGCATCTCCTCAAGATGCGTTAATTTTTGAAAATACCTATACAATATTGAATCATCAATCCTGCCCGTCATTATCGCAATCTATTCGGCGTTGGCGCAACATAGGTACTTCTTCCATACTTCTCCTTCTCTATTAGTCGTCATCTCGGTAGTCACCCCCTTTCTAGCCATCTATATCATCTTTCACACATTCCATCCATCGTTTCATTGGATATTGAATATCTTTTTTTTTTTTCGCAGGAACGCCTACAGAAATGACAACGAACAAAATAAGAATGTAATTGAGGAGCCTCTTGATAATAGGCCTAAACTTTTACAAAGGGTAAGACTTTACTTTCTTGATCTTACATTTTACGTTTGATACAATGTCTCTGGACGGTAACGCAGGGTGGGTTACCGTCTAGTCAATTGCGTAACACACTGTCAATCGAAACTGAATCATTTTGAGGCAAATTGCTGATCCATTTCTTCATATTCGAAAAAATTTTCTGCTCGACAATGTAACTGTCATAATGAGTATTGTTAACTGTCAAAATTAAACTGATTCCGATGACACACATATATGCTAGAGTAGCACGAAAGCATGCTTTTATTGAGCAATTGCTACTCAGTAGCATAATGACGTGTATCACAACGTTGCTAGTAGGTAATGAGCATGCTTATTTCAAGTCCTATAGGTATACCAGGGTATAGGTACCTTTGATGTTTTTGAGTAAACGTGTGTCCTTTACGCAATTGCTGCGACTGACGCCGACGAGACGGTCACGAAATTATTCGTGCATGAAATTGATAATAAGGACAAACTGGATTTTGTTTTTTCAGTATCTAACGAGACGATATTATCGTGGACCACCACGGCATCACGATAAATCAGGGAAATAAAATGTATGGAAATAAGAAGACTCTTTACGTTTCCACGTTAATATCGTCACGTTAGAAATAAAATTAGGTATGTAAGTATAGAAGCGCACAATGAGACATGATATGATTTTTAAGAAAGTAAAGTTTAGTAGGTTTGTTGTAAATTTTTTGGTGGTTCTGTTAGGTTAATAATTCTTGAGAGATGCAAGCATGTACATCTACTTTATCAAAAGTTGAACCAGCACGTTCGGATTCAATTTAAAAGTTTTAGAAAAAAAAAAATCTTGAACGTTCACCGGAACGAACCCTCGGCTCGGTTACGTTACGTCACTAAACTTTTTAAACTCTTGTGAAGTTTGGCAAAGGCAAAAACAGCAATATGCTACATAAATAATTGAACATCACATTGTTTACGTCACAGAAAAGATAAAGAGGTCTCTATCTTTTCTGTGACGTAAACAATGTGATGATACATGTGATGAACAATGTGGTGATAAATCTCTATCTGTTCTGTGGTTTACGTCATCTAGGTAATATGCATAATATTATGATCTCGGGAAATGGAACGTGCCCTTGACCTGATGCGGAAGTAATGGAAGTAGGTATATTTGCGTGAAGGGCCCGATCGTGCTCACTGAGCCGGTTCCAACCATGAAAATGACCTATGATGTGACAAAAAGGTAAAACCTTTTCCAAAAGTAGGAAAATTGGATTACGTCGACATTTAGATTCCAACGGTCAAGGAAGTTTGTGGATTTTAATGGACCTTTTAAATTCGGGAATCCGGGGTTTTGAAATGTGTTTAGATGATCTATCTACCTACCTAACATTACATGGGTCATGGTAAAATTTTTGTAATCATGTCAGGAAGTAGGTACCTTCTTATTAGAACCCAATTTACTTGAACAATGTCGTTAAATACACAATCAAGAAAGTGGTACATTTATCATTCAATGAATTAATGGTCTTTGGTATTTCAATGAAATACTGATGGATGAAATAGCTATAAGTAGGTATCATAAACTAACTATTTTTACGTTGAAACGCAGGGAACTCGAGCCTCTCAAAATTTTGTAGAGAATCCCTGTAAGATTAAGAGGTGGACCTCTTTTATCTAGTCTGTGGTTAAGATTACCAGATCGATTGACGAAAAAATCTGGTGTCCCAGATTCAACATGTATGGTAGGTATGTAATGCTATGTGATAGGTAAGTAATATGCAATATGAACCATGAGCCCCTCAAAAGTGGCCTAGTTGGTCTCTAAATTAAATTGCAGAATTAAGTAGGTAGGTACAGACTTGTCAATGAACCCCACAAAAACTGCTTATCATCACCAATTCATCAATCACTGACTCAGCAGGAACTCGGGAAACTAATTTCCTTGGCTGAATAATAGGGTTCCTGGACTCACCAGCTCACAACATAAAAAAACTCGTTAACACTGATCGACCAGAGAATGGACCCGGAAAACGGAGGCAATTTAGGCGTTTTAAGCCTGAAGCGGTTAAATTCACTTTATAAATGTTATGGTTTTATGTGGTTTTATGATGAAACCTACATCAGAGTATTTTTAACAACTAGGTACCTACCTACTTATTCTCCAAAAAATCTTGTCACTTCACTTTTAGTAGCTTTCAACTTTGAAATCTTTTTCAGTCATTTCGACTGGGGTTTCTTTACCGGCACATATTTTGTGATTTTTAACCGACTTCAAAAAGGAGGAGGTTCTCAATTCGTCGGAACCTTTTTTTTTTTTTATTTTTTTTTTTATGTATGTTCCCCGATTACTTGAAGATGGCTAGACCGATTTGGATTTTTTTGTTTTGTTCGAGAGTGTATACATCACAGTTGGTCCCATATAAAATTGATTAACTTTGCTTCAGTAGTTTTTGAGTTAGCTACAATAATACGTATTTTTTCCCCACTTTTATATGGATGATATTCTAGTTTGTTTTACAGGTAGTGGTATTTGAATTTGTGTGGGGTAGGTACACAACTAAAAAGTGAAAAATAAAAACTTTTTTACAAAAAAATACAACCGACTTCCAAAAACAACACTACAAAGTGAAAAATAACTTTAATTTCGGAAGTTGGTGGCAAAAAACGAAAATACATTTAACTAGACACCGACTTCCGAAATAAAAGTTATTTTTCACTTTGTAGTGTTGTTTTTGGTTGGAAGTCGGTTGTATTTTTTTGTTAAAGATACGATTTTCTGTCTTCTCATAGATAAAGCCAAGTATTCACTAGGGGAAAAATGTGTCTCCAGAGGCAATGTTTTCAAGTTTAAAAGTCATGCCAATTTGGATGTGATCGTATGTCACATCCAAATTAGCATGACTTTTTAACTTGCAAACATTGTTTAGCTCTACAAGTAAGAGTCCTAAACGACCTATTAAGTTTCCGCTGTGGATCTCTTTATTAAGCTTGAAGACCGGTGGGCGCCACTAACGCCCGCAGTGACGGCTGTCATGAAAATGATGGCAGTGGCAAAGATTTACATCGTTAGATTCGCCCTACCGCGTCAAAAGATAGCTGCATGTCTACACACCTCTGACACACAATAACGCAGTGACTTCACTTGGATTGTCATGAAAGCGCTATTTAAAATGTGTGAGTTCACTCTTCTCAGTATGAACACCTTTTCTTGTGTACGATGAGGGCAAATCTAGGTAGCGATTTAAATCTTTGGGCGAAGTTTGACTGACTGGTAAAAAAAAAGGTAAAAATTACAGATTTTCATGACGGCTATTACTTACCTATAATATGACTAGAGATTTCCTAAGAAACCAAAGCTTTACTCTTTTTACCCGACTGCGCGACGCAAAGGAGGGTACTGTGTTTTTAAATTATGCTTTGGTTTCCTAAGAAAGCGGTGAACGGTCACACAATGATGGCTGTTCAATTAAAGAGGGTTTTTTGACACCTCACGGCTTTTAAACTATGACCAGGCCAGGCGCACTCCGTATTTTAGGTATGAACCTACAAGTACGCGACGGGCTCGACTTGTCGAGCTAATTCAGTGTGGACTGCCGCGCACTGGCCGGCTCGCACGTTAGGTCTATAGTCACTCACGCGCCGCGTCGTAAAAGAAGACAACCCTAATGAACCAGAAGGTATATAAGAGTTACGCGATAGAAAGAGAGGCATCTTCTAGGTGAATATAACTGTGCGACCTGAATTATTGCACTTTTTGTGTCATAGCAAGGGTCACTATTTATTTAAATAAAAAAAAAAAAATGACTTTGCGGAGTGAATTTTCTATAGATATTATTATTATCTACTTGTAATATTATTTATTCTGTGCTATGACGGAACCGCTTTCCTAGGAACCCCAATTACCTTTACGCTGCCGCGCGCGCGCTGTATCATTTGCTCTCCATCCACTAAATGTAAGTACCTACGTAAGTCACATTTGATCCGTAGGTCGCACGCACCCTAATTGCTGAGAACCTCAAAAGGGACAAAAGAAAAGATTTTTTTTTTTCTTTTCCGATCTCCTCGATCGTTGTTCTGGTTGTATGAACATTCGGTAGGTAGATACTTTGTCACCAATTTCAGCGGCAAAGTATCTCTTAAATCTTGATTTAAGGGTTCTTTGGCGGGCGGAAGGGTTTTTCCGGATTTGTCTTGTATTGTATTATTATATAAGGAGCTTGTATGAGGCTTTTGAAGTTGTTAGGGGTACCTCTTGCTTGGTTTTTAAAGCTTTACAAAATAATACGGATGATTTAGCCAGAGCAACTCTTTTAAAATTCCTAGTTCTTTTGTAATTAATCTTTCCTCAGTAAAACCTGTCTAATTTTGTCCAAGTTCCACAGATCCTGATGTTAATCTTTCATTTCTTCAGCAGTGGGAACTCTCAGTCATGGAAATCATTAAGTATCTAGGTATAATTCTACTACTGGGTGTAATTTTAATCACCGTATTGTACTCATCAATAGGAACAAGTTCTATTATGGGACAAAACCTTAAAAAATCGCGAAAAAAAAATCGGCTGTTCCCTACATTTTGACGAATTATGCGAACATAAATTTAGGGAACAGCTGATTATTTTTTCGCGATTTCAGGTTTGGTCCCAAAGTAAAAGTTGTTCATAGAATAGAATAGTACCCATTTTTTTTTGCAAATATGGTTAGGTAATACAAATAATAGGTGTTACGAATTACGATTCTTTCTTACTATAGTAAATTTTCTTTCTCAATAAATGTACCGAAGTCAAAATTTTCACTCCGGTACATCTATTGAGAAACTGTACCTATCTAAAATTATATTTATAGTTCAGAATCGTACCATGCATATCTGTCAACAGTTTGGCCAAAAAACATTTTAAGAATGCAAAGCATTTTATTTAATAAACATACTTTTGTCTGAAAAAGTAATGATTTGACTAGCCATTTGTAACAGCGTCTTAACCCTTTGACTGTAAATAATGTACTAATTTATGAACCCAAAACCCCAGGGGAGGGGGGGGGGGGGTTAGTTGCGAACCCCATAGGTTCACAACTACTGATGATGATTTTATTCCATCGCATGCTGTTTTTTTACGTTTACATATATATGATATAAGCTTATATACTTACCTATTATATAAAGGATTTTTCCTTATGCACACCCAGGTGTTCATGCGACGTTCAAAGAAAGCACAGCCATATTTCACCACGATGAGTACCTACAGTACGGTTTCAATATAAGTAGAAACCTACCTACACTACCACTAAACAAACCCCATAATCACCCCTTACATCGCCTTCGACAGGAAATGAAGTTTCGTATTATTTACAACCACAATTTGTAGATTAAAAGGCAAATAATGACAGGTTTTACGCTAATAATAATTTACCTACTAAAATGGCGGAATAAACTGGGTTTATTTTATTTATTATTTTTGGAAAAAATAACTAAACCAGAAGATATTCATACATAAAAAACTTTACATCTAATAATCTACATTTATGTACAACAAATCAATGATTGCACTTGAATATCAAAACTTGTACAAATAATAATCATTATTTATACATCAATTTTTGTCCGAAGTCACATCAAAAATATTAATTAAAAGGGCCTGTTTCACCACCTTCTTTTAAGTTCCTCGTCATCTTCCTGCCCTTATCCCATATTTCTTGGGGTCGGCGCAACACGTTTTCTTCTTCCATTCTCCCCTGTCAACCGTCACGCTATCATTCACTCCCTTCTCTTTCATATCATTCCTCACACAATCCATCCATCTTTTCTTTGGCCGTCCTCTGCCTCTCCATCCATCAACATGTATATTCATCACTCTTTTAGTCACATGCGTTTCGTCTCTCCTCATTACAAGCCCATACCAAGACAAACGATTTCCTTTCAACCTTTCTATCACTGGCGCCACTTTCAAACTTCCTCTTATATACTCATTTCTCACTTTATCCATTCTCGTCACTCCACACATCCATCTCAACATTCTCATCTCCGCTGCATGAAATTTTTTTTCCGTCTTCTTCACTGCCCAGCATTCCGATCCATAAAGTACGACAGGCCTTATCACGGACTTGTAAATTTTCCCCTTCAACTCGAGGGGTATCCGTGGGTTGCAAGTTGTTCCTGTAACCTGTCGCCATTTCATCCATCCTGAGTTGATCCGGTGCGTTATATGTCTCGGTCTACTTCACCATCCCCTTGGACAACGATAATTTCATACAAATTCTGTTCCATTTTTGAATTTATTCGGTGAGTAAGTAGTGGCTATTCGGACATCGTGAAATAGGCCTTATGTATATCAAAAATACTAATTGTTCATCATAAATAACAAATGCGCATCGAATAAACTTATTATTGCACTACTAGTTAACTAATTGAATATCAAAACTTGTACAAATTATAATTATTGGGCATCCCGTAGTTCGGTTTGGTTAGGTTCTTATAAACCCTGCAGACAGAAATAGGAGCCCCGCGCAGTGGGGTTCCGTCGACTGATGTTATGTTTAATTTATTTAGACATGCAAATTATGATGTGTAAACACAAGTCTCACATTATCAACCTGTATTGGATTTAGGTTCCTTGTTTTTTTTTTTTTTTTTTTTTTCTTTGATGTATTCTGTTGGGAAAAACTGGTAATTTTTGATGCCATGTTTTTTTTACGACGCAATCGTTTCGAGCCCGCTTTAAAAAATATATATTGGCGACTGCCGACAGATTGAATAACTGTGTTAGTTTTTTTGAATTTAACTATAATATTTTAAAAAATATTTTTCAATTTGCAAATGATACATATTATGTATCATTTGCAAATTGAAAAATATTTTTTGTTTTGACAAATTTTATAAATAAAATAATAACCAAAAATAGGATCACTTTAATCAAAAGACTCATGCATGAGGCTATTCGTTCTACCCCAGCTGTTAAAAGACCATCTATTGTTCTACACAAAAACGCACGACCATTTATAAAACTTGTAAAATAATAACAACATTCATGAGTTGTAATTCGACTTAATTTTGAACAACCGGCAAAGATGCATTTATATTTTTTTAAATTATCATTCGTGGTGTCGCGGAGTGTCGCGATGTCGCGAACCTGTAAGATTTCCCCCTAAACTTAAAACCGCTCAACGCGCCCAAAGAAGTTTTCGCTTCAAAAATTCTTGATATTATTTGCTTACTACGTACGAGGTGGTATGTCGAGTCAAAGAAACTGCAAGTAGGTACCTAAGTAGTCGTGAATTTAAGTGGCGGGTAGGTAGGGAATACCCAAGGGGTTATGTTGGAAAGGTTCCCCTTACCCTTCATACCGTCAACCCTCCCTCACCCTAAATCCTCACCCTAAATTCAGGTGTCCATAGAAAGCTGTAGGATACTGCAGTGTCTGACTGTGTTCTGTGTCTGCGAGTTGAACTGTTGGATGTAATAATTTGAGTTCATTGAGGTTATTAAAATTTAGCTCCGAAGAAACGTAAAATTCCGAATTATTCCATTCCATTATTACGAGTTAATCTTGGACGTTATAAAATATCACTTGCGCATTGGAGTCATTGGTTGAGAGGAGCATTAGGTTCTGGATTCATATCCCAGGTCGGGCAAAGTGCTACTGGGTTTTTCCATCTGGAATTTCTCAGTAGCAGTCTGAAGTTTGGATTTGGGTCCGGCTAATGGCATTAGTGTCGCCCCTATTACTTGGGAGTTGGGTTAGGTTAGGTTAGGATAGGTTTTTTTTTTTTTTTTTTTTTTTTTAATTTAATTTTAGTTATAATAGTAGGTATTAATGTGGCGTGTATTTTATTCTGTTGTTACTAACATAATTTATAAGTAGGTACCTGTACTAACATAACTATGGATCATTGTGTCTGACATAAATAAATAAATTAAACATAACTGGCGAAATGTGGGTGTACTATAGGTAATTCTCTGATGCTTCCCTTCGGGGATCACAGGCGGGGGATTGATGTTATTGTTGTTATGTGTTAAAATATCATAAAAAAATCACTTAAGAAGTCAATAATCCATACTAGGTAATCCTAATTAATATACAAACGTGCCCCTGCAATGACGACATTAATTTGACGCGAGTATATGGTTCCGCGTTTTCGTTTTATAAAGATATTTTAATTTCATTCATATTTTTTTTTCATTTAATTTTCATGATGATGACATCATCATTTCAGCCGAAAGATGTCCACTGCTGGACATAAGCCTCTCCCAAGCACCGCCACTTCGACCGGTTTTGTGCTTCCCGCATCCAACGGATTCCTGCGGCCTTTACAAGATCATCGGTCCACCTTGTGGGAGGCCTTCCAATGTTACGTCTTCCGGTACGCGGTCGCCACTCTAGAACCTTTCGGCTCCATCGGCCATCTGTTCGGCGAGTAATTTGCGCTGCCCACTGCCACTTAAGTTTGGCAATTCTTCGGGCTATGTCGATTACCTTGGTTCCCTGGGGATCTCTTAATTTCTGATTCGATCACGTAGGGAAACTCCAAGCAAAGCCCTCTCCATTGCCCTTTGGGTGATTTTTAGAAGGCCCATTGTGAGCGACCACGTTACTGTGCCGTAGGTCATCACTGGCAACACGCACTGATCAAAGACTTTCGTCTCGAGACACTGGTGTGTGAGACGAAGCTTCCCGAACGCTACCCAGCCGAGTCGGATTTGACAATGACCTCTTTCTCGAAGTTGGACCTACCCAAATGGATAGTTTGTCCTAGGTAAACATACTCGTCCACAACTTCGAGTGTAGTGTCTCCGAACTTCATGAGAGTAGGTGCTACATGGGCATTTGATATGACCTTTGTCTTATACATGTTCATTTTTAGACCCACTCTTTCGGAAGCTCTAATGAGATCATCGAACATTGTACTGAGGTCCTCCATAGTCTCAGCCATGATTACTATATCGTCGGCAAACCGAAGGTGAGGGACGTACTCGCCATTGATGTTGATGCCGAGCCCTTTTCAGTCCAGAATCTTGAAGATATCCTTCACAAGCAGTTAAGCCTAAGAATACTGTGTTATCTTCAGGATTCAATTCTTCGGCCTTTATCAACACATTCGTTTTCACCTGCCTAACGTTAGGTAGCGTAAACGTTGCATTTGGATTTTTTTCATTATGAAGTAAATTATTAACATTGAATCGGTGATAGAGATCTATTTACATTGTCAGTAACCAGCTGATGACGTTTAAGTTTAAACAAAAGTGAAGTGTCATCCGCAAACAATACTTATATATCATGATCATCCTTTGTTGTAAGGCAAGTCGTTAATATAAATAAGAAACACGAAAGGACCAAGAATTGAGCCCTGTGGAAACACTAGCCCTACCTATGTCTTTAATAAATGTCGCCATAACGGCGGCACATTGTATAAATGCGAAAGTGAGTTTTTTTTGTTTGTTACGCTTTCATGCTAAAACGGCTAAACGGATTTGGATGAAATTTGGTACATGGGTAGACCATGATCTGGAGAAGGACATAGGCTACTTTACATCCTGGATCGCAGACGAAGTGGCGGGCAACAGCCATTTTTATTTCAACGTTTCCAGTCTGGAGTACATTTATATATGGGTCTGGACTGTTTTGTATAGCTTGGTCTTCCATTATCCTTCTACTTTGAAACCGGTATTTCCTCGAATTATACGTTCAACGAATCTCTTAATTTAAAATTAAATAACTTTTCGGAATTGGGGATGGCCCAAACTTCCCTATTATATCGTCCTTGACCTGAGCACCCTTATTTGTGTTGAAAGCAGAGTTAATTAGAAGATTTGGAACAAAAAGATTACTACGTCTAGCTGTTTCGAATACAATTCAGCCATAAATTCGTTCCAATCGTATTCGTTCGTGTACTTCGTTACAATGGGATTTCGTTTTTAAATGCGTTGTAGGATACCTACGTAAATTATTACTTAGTATTTTTAAACCCAACATAAACTTTGCATGGGGAAAAGTCGTGACCGTCAGCGTCGTGAGTCTAGCCAAGACGTAGCACGGACGTAAAAATATCGCGGCGATTTTTTTTCGCACACTGGTTTTTCGACACTCGGCTTAGCGCCGAGAGTTGAAAATCCAACAGTGTGGCGATATTTTTACGTCTGTGCGAACGTGGGCTCAGTCCTGCTGTCGAGAGCATGCGCTTTTTCTTGGCAGCTGTCAGCTTCTTATAACGAATATGTGTTTTGCGAATTTGATCCTTATTACTATTAGAAATTGTCCAACTGATAGGTGTCAGGAACGCATCGATGTCTGTAACATGCTGTCGTTATTTGTTTTTCAATACACTTCCACGAAAACGGTTCATATCGCACTACGATTAGGTTCACAATGCAATATATTTCACACGCGTGCGATTTTTCATTTTCCAACACGTGTGCGGGAATAAAAATTGCCACAGATAAACTTATACCTATACTTAGTCCAAATTGGTTCAATGCCTCTTTTCACACCGTCTATATTCGGAGGTGAATGTTTTTTTTTTAATCTCGGTGTCTTTACGGCGTTAATATTGTTTGAATATTTAAATGATGTTTATAAAATAGAATATCATCAAAAACCATGATTATTACAATAAAAAAAAAAGTTTATGAACAAATTAACATTTATTTGTGATCTAAACTCAAAAATATTAGAATTTTCTATGTTTCATATTAGGCTGTTTATCGGCTTAAATGCCTTTGCTTCTCCTTCAATCTGGCGAAAGCAAAGCGCGGAAAAAAAAAAAAAATCATAGTTTCCTAATAATTCATGACAAAAATATTTTTCGTTATTTTACTTTATTTCTTCAAAAGTGTATTGAAAAACGTCGTTTGATACACGTGGACATTTGTTATTGCAGTTCTCGGCTCAAAAACAACCTCGCCTACGGCTCGGGTGTTAATTCCACCTCGAATGCAACGACAAAAATTCTCCACTTGTATCAAAATGTACTATTATTGGTACCTAATAATGAAAGTTAATATTTTTTTTCGAACTATGCTTTGTTTGTCACTTGTTGCCTACCAAGTATTAAGTAGGTACTAGGTAAATTATTGGCAAATCTGCGGAACATTGCTAAATTTCATTGGATTCCATTGTGAATGTTGGATACATGACGGATTGGCAGGCGATTCAAAACGATTTTCTATCGTGCTGGCCAGATTAGAAGTTCAAATCAAAACAACTTTTCGAACGTCGAAATTTCATAAGACAGTTCCACAAAACGCCCCGCCCTTCACCACTTCCTAGTGCTTTAGCTGGGAAGAAGTGGCGCAACAAAAATAATCACCTTTTAAAACCCTTCATTTTGATATCCCACTCTATAGGTTTGAGAGTTTTTATTTTAGGAAAACTTACTATTTGGCGGCAAAAATCCGCCATTTGGATTTTTTATAAACCGAGTGACACTCGCGCAATATAGACAAATCTAACGAAATATTATTCATCATAATTGGTCAAGCCGTTTAGGCTACAGGAGGTCACAATGGAACAGAACAGACATACATTTTCTAAAGTGAACGAAAACGTCACTGGAAATGCCACGAATTAATCAACAGCCGAGCGTGGTCTTTGAACGGCAGAGGCGCGCGGCGATAGATTACAGACATGACAGCAGATTGGCACAAATAGATGACATGAGTGAGAAGGATGAGCCACAACAATCAAGCTAATTCCCCCAATAAATACCTAAAGGATTATTGGAAAAGATCGTGTTTGCTTTTCACAAAACAAATAATATTTAGGTCTAATAATAATGTCTAAGATAATACCTTACCTACATGTATATATGTCGGATCCGGTCATTAGTGTGGACACTAAAAGAATCGCAAGCGCGCCACTGGCGACATCACGTGATCTACCCATACCTACAGCGCGCTTCTACAGAGTCGTGATGTTTTAACCTCATGGCGAGGAGGACATTCTAGTGTCTGATCGCATCGGAGTTACTACGTCGCGGAACTGTATTCGATTCGTTGTGCTCAGTGATTGTGTTAATTTTAATGGAGCGATTGTGTTAGATTGTGTATCGCACCCAGTGTGTTTTCATTGCACGAAACCCATCTTCTGCCCACATGCTGTCTGAATCTAACTGAGTAAATCCTGACTATCCGACATATATAACACTGTCAACGAAAAGTGCCCAAATGGCTGGCAGCATTGCCACGTTGTATGGCAAGACAGCATTGCAAAACAAATTCGTCAGATTCTCTCGTTCCTGAAAAGCTGTTTTGGAACTGAGTACCTCTGTGCTGTAGAAATGCTCTATGTAATCAAAGCAGATCACTTTCACAGGGCAAGGTGAATATAATACAATGAGAGATACCTACGTACCTTTATATTGCAGCTTACTTATCTTACCGAACGATAGCCCCGTTTATAATCTACGTTACCTCTGCATTTAAGTCCCAATTAATTAAAGGATTTGTGACCGCAGCCGTAAACCAACTCCTCGCCATGAAAGCCGGTGGGCCGAGGTTCTACCTAATTTATTACAACCCCTTTATCATAATTGTGAGCTTACAAGTTTTTGTCTAAATATTTATCTTTGTGGGTTGGGGGTGAATTTGTTAAAATGGGGTGCTATCTTCATTGCTCAGTCAAGGCTCAGTTCGTAAGGAGAATTGGTTCATATTATATACATTGAAATTAAATATGGAAATGAGAAATTCGATCCCATAGGTATGTCGATCCCCTTTTTAGGGTACCGTACCAAAATGGTAAAAAGGAACCCTTATGGTGTGACTCAGTCTGTCTGTCTGTCACAGCTGGATATCTCAAGAACTACTATGCTATCAACTTGAAATTTGGAACAGTTTTAGATGACGTTTGCCCAAATATTTTGCAAATAAGAAAGAAATAAAAATATATGTTTTTTTGCAACAGGGTCTTCAAGGGGGTCTTAAAAATTCGAAGTGGGGCTACTAGGGCATGTGGGGTATCATATGAAAGAGCGCTTTTTGTACATTCTCAAACATTTTTTTATCTTTTTCTAGGCCGCATAGTTTTCGAGTTTTGATGAAAAATGTTAAAAAAAATACCGTTCCTCCCCCTTATCTCCGAAGTTTGCATAGAGAAAAATCTGAAATTATTTTATGTGATAGAAGTTTATGTTTACAGGAAAATAAATAAAACGATGTCTCTAAATAGCAGTTTTGCAGAAATCATCAACAAAAATTACATATAAATGATGGTACGGACCCACAGTGCGCGAGTCCGACTCGCTCTTGACCGGTAATTCTCTTTTCCTCAGCTAAAGAATTAGCAGTGGTGGCCCAGTGGTAATGGCCTCGACTTATGAGTTGTAAGTCATGGTTTCGAACGCATGCAGGCGATTTATCAATTTTCATCACCACTGCTCTCAAAACGGTGAAGGGAAACATCAAACATCGTGAGGAAACCGGCATGTCCTAGAACCAAAACTTCGGAGAGATGTAGTGCTAGTGACATCTACCAACCCGCACTTGTATGTTATTATAGCCCATCACTCCATCTCGAAGAGAGGAGTCCTGTGTCAAAGCTGTGGGAACATTATTAGGCTGATTATGCAGCTAAAGAATTAGCGTAGGTACCTACTAGGTCTATTTTCATAAATCATACATCATAAATGCTTATTTTCTAAAAATGCCTAAAGTTCTAGCCTTTAATAAGGTTCGATTTTGATTTGATTTTTGCTGCTCCCCAGCTAAATTCTTTCCTGTTTCCATTCAAATAAACATTTTAGTTAGATACTTAGCATACAAATCTCTGAATAAAATAGGTATTTCTTACCGAATTCGAATGTACCGAATTTGTAAGTTCGGACGGTTTCTTTGCAAAGGACTTTTCTTATTGGCATCCATCGGGCTTGCGTAACTTATATTGAAAAATATGGAAATTGTCTGTGGACTTGGTTCAAATAGGGGCGCACAGTTTGCTGGCACCGTGCCATGTGGTCGTGACCTTCTCTTATGTAACAGACAGCATTGTTTCGGCTTTAATACATTCAGGACATTTAAATTCGAATCATCTGACTAACTTGGCTAGAACTTTCCAGAATATTTTATCAATCAAACTTTTTTTCAACATCGCTTTAATAATTCAGTAAGTAGGTCCTCTACTTACACTCTCTGATCAATAGATCTGTTACATTTAAATTCTTTTCGGGCGGGAAAATGCTTAATCTCACTTTTCTGCCCAAGGTTTTTCGTCGGTAAAATTATAAATACTTACTTAACCTCTTTTGGGGAAATTATAAACTGCTAGAAAAATAGTACATTTTGATACAAGTGGAGAATTTTTGTTATTGCATTCGAGGCGGAATTAACACCCGAGCCGTAGGCGAGGTTGTTTTTGAGCCGAGAAATTAAATAACAAATATCCACGTGTATCAAAATACGTTTTTCAATACACTTTTGAAGAAATAAAATAAAACAACGATAAATATTTTTGTCATGAATTATTAGGAAACTATGATTTAAATTTTCTTTTTTTTTCCGCGCTTTGCTTTCGCCAGATTGAAGGAGAAGCAAAGGTATAAAGCCGATAAACAGCCTAATATGAAAAATAGAAAATTCAAATATTTTTGAGTTTATAACACAAATAAATTTTAATTTGTTCATAAACGTTTTTTTTTTTTATTTAATAAGTAATCATGGTTTTTGATGATATTCTATTTATAAACATTATTTAAATATTCAAAAAATATTATCGCCGTAAAGACGCATAATCTCTTTGCCGAGATTAAAAAAAAAACATTTACCTCCGAATAGAGACGGTGTGAATAGAGGCATTGAACCAATTTGAACTAAGTATGGGTATAAGCTATCTGTGGCAATTTTTATTCCCGCACACGTGTTGGAAAATGAAAAATCGAAATATTGTGAACCTAATCGTAGTGAGATATGAACCAGTTTTCGAGGAAGTGTATTGAAAAATAGATTTTTCGGAATATTAAAGACCTCTTTAGTATTTCCAAAAAAACATTTTTTTTTTCACGAATTTTAATATATTCTAGTTCTGCAGAAAGCCTGTTGAAACGTAACTATGTATTTAATAATAGGCAATGATACGTATTCTACGTTTAAAAATACATAGGGTACGCACGGCTACAGATCAAGCTATAGGTACATTTGCAGTATAAGCTGCACCCTAATTGCGTAACACATTATCAATCGGAGTTCGTTTCATTTTGACAGTTCAACAACATTCATTGCGTTATTTACGTTTTTCAGCCATCTCGTTACCATAACACAAGCATTAGGTTGCTTAGCTTGGGGCTAGATGGCGTTGTGTGATATGTCCAAAACATATTTATATTTTATTATTTATTTATATTTACGTTGTCGAGCAGACAAATTTTTCGAACATATGAAGCAATGGATTAGCAATTTGTTTCAAAATGAAACCAACTCCGATCGATAATGTGTTACGCAATTAGGGTGCAGATCTCGCATTGTATAGGATTTCCTTACAATGAGAGGTCAGTGTAAACTGGAAATGTATAGCTTGATGTGTAGCCGTGTGTACGTCTACGTCTCCACATATTTTCCATAACTTCAAATTATATCGCGGTCCAATTAACAGGGGACACCTTCCACTAAAAACGGCTGGCAAGAATTTAGTATAACAAGATTCAGGTGGCGGACTTCACACAGGCTCTTATGAGTAATTTAGCCCCTTCAGAGGCGAGGCGAGGCTCAAACGAGATGTGCCAGCCAGGCGTGAAATTTTAAAGGCCTAGAAAGTGAAGCCATGGGGAGTTTTAGTCTGCCTCCGTGGGCAGAGATGAATAACGCCGCTTTAGTAAAGTTCTTTAGTGTTTTAACTTGCTGGTTAGTTTAAAATATAAGTATGTATTAACTACCTACGTAGTTACATACATATAATTAGAACTACAGCCTAATTGCATAATTGGATATTGAGAGCGAACGTAGGGCGCTGGCAGTCCGATGTAACATGTTGGCTCGCAGGTTTGCACGCTGTAGCAAGGCAGTCAAAATAACGCTTTTTAACCGACGAAAAAAAAGAGGAGGTTCTTAATTCGACACGTGTTTTTTTTTTTTTTTTAATGTATGACCACGCATAACTTTTTACAGTAGTCCGATTTGAAAAATTTGTTTTGTTCGAGAGGGTGGGTATTAGGTACCTACCTCAAAGTTGGTCCCATATAAAATTGATTAACTTTGCTTGGGTAGTTTTTGAGTTAGCTTCAATAATACGTATTTTTTCCCCACTTTTATATGGATGATGTTCTAGTTTCTTTAGCAGGTAGTGGTATTAGAATTTGTGTGCCACAACTAAAAAGTGAAAAATAAAAACTTTTTTACAAAAAAATACACCGACTTCCAAAAACAACACAACAAGTGAAAAATAACTTTAATTTCGGAAGTCGGTGGCAAGAAACGAAAATACATATAACTAGACACCGACTTCCGAAATTAAAGTTATTTTTCACTTTGTAGTATTGTTTTTGGAAGTCGGTTGTATTTTTTTGTAAAAAAGTTTTTTAAAGCTTATTGCCAAGTGTTTTACACGTGCAGCCTGTGGACCAACTATTATACTCAGCGGGCTATCAGCGCCCTACGGGTCCAGTATAATAACGGGTTCAGGATGTTGATGGGGCTGCCCCGTTTCTGCAGTGCATCAGGTATGTTTGCACAAGCACGCGTCGATGGCTACCACGCCATCGTCAGACAGAAATCTGCCTCTTTGCTCTGCAGCGTGCGGGACAGCTCCAACTCCATCCTGAAGACCATAGCGGGGAGGTACGATTCTCCTTTGTTAGGTGATGTTGTTCGAAGATGCATTTCAAACAACAGCCTTGTCGCTAAATAGATTATAAGTTTACTAACAAATTACGTTCGGCTGCAATCGGGGATGCAAAGGAAACCGAGATATAATTTACTTAAACAATTTAATCAAGAAAAAATTACAATTAAATCGGTAAAACTAAGGTGCGCGACAATTGTCCGATGTCAGAAACAAGAGTGATTCACCAATACACAAAATCAATATTCACTGCTATAGCACTAACTTCGCGGATTGCTGAGAAGGCGATTCTCACGGTACGAGAGCAGGGCGGTCTTAGTCTTAGGAATTTAGGGTTTCATAAGTAGCGACATAACAAACATAGGTATAAGTTATCTTTTTGTTTTTCTTTTTGCTTACCATCATCGCCATGTCATGTTGCTTATTCGAAATAAAGTTTTTTTTTTTTTATCACACACTGTCAGTTGGAATCGGTTTCCTTTTGACAGTTCAACAACATTCACTATGTAGGTACTTACGTTATTTACGGTGTTTAGAAGACAAATTTGCTTCAGAATGATTCAAATTCTAATCGATAGTGCGTTACGCAATTAGGGTGCCGCTCATAGAAATATAATATCTATGGTGCTGCTGGTTTGATTTAGCAGCTTTTTAATTTAGGTACCTACACATACGAATAAGCAGATAGGGATGCTGCACGTCCAATAATAAGTGTAGAAATGGATTGTTGGTACCAATCCCAATCCCTTTCGAACTACACTTCTGGACACATCTTTTGGCCCACCTTGTATTTTCAGTTTCGTTTGGTCCTAGCTAAAATTTTATATTAGGTCGAGCAAAAAGTTTTTATGCAGTTTTGAACCTGGCACATTCACAATTTCATTCAATAGTCTTTTTTTGAATTTCGAACACAGAATTTAAAGAAACAAAAGACAATTTGGAGCCTGTTTGTTGATATCAAACAATCGAATACTAAGAAAACTTGGTTTTATTGGTTTACTTGGATTTAATTCTTGAAAAAGTGATTGATATCTTTGGTTTTGCAACAAACATCACTTATTCTTAACATTAAGGTGAGGTTCTATCAATAATCTATGGATACTTCACCTGAAGTCGCAGCCCAAGCTGTGGCACTTATTCAGGCCGGACACAGCCAAAGAAACGTGAGTGCTCAACTTAATTTAAGTCGATCTGCGGTCCGAAATGTTTATCGGAGGTACCTAGAGACTGGCGGCTTTGTTCGTCGCCAAGGAAGGCCACGATCTCGGGTCACAACTGAAAGGCAGGATCGATTCATCGTGACGACCAGCTTGAGAAATCGTCACCTTACCTCCATTGAGATACAAAACCAACTTCGCGACTTCCACGGAGTATCTGTGAGCGCTCGAACTGTTCGGAGAAGGTTAAAAGAACGCGATATGGTACCACACAAGCCAGCTAATGGCCCCAAACTAACGCGAGCCCACCGAACAGCGCGCCTTCATTTCGCACGCAGTCATTTAAATTGGACACAGCAAGATTGGAGCCGTGTACTCTTTTCTGATGAGTCTAAAATTGTGTTACATGGCAATGATGGAAGGAAGAAGGTCTACCGACGTAAGGGAGAGCGTTTCGCACAATGCTGCTGTGAAGAGAGGGTTGCTTATGGCGGTGGCTCATGGACTGTCTGGGGCGGTATATCCGCGAGCGGCAAAGCTCAACTTGAGGTTGTTACAGGACCACGGCTGCCAACATTAAATGCTGAAAGGTACATTAGTGAGTGCTTAGAACCTCACGTGATACCATACGCGGACTATGTGGGCCCAAATTTCCTTTTTATGCATGATAATGCAAGAGCCCATGCGGCCGGCATCGTCAGGGAATATCTTCGGGATGTGAACATCACAGTTATGGACTGGCCAGCCAGAAGCCCAGACATGAACCCCATTGAGCACATGTGGGACGAGCTAAAAAGACGTGTTAGGGCTCGTCAGCCAGTTGCCCAGACGATGCAGGAATTGAAAACTGCCATAGAAGAGGAATGGGAGATGATCCCTCAAAATTTCATAGAGCGGTTGATAAACTCTATCGTATGAGAGCTGTGGTAGATGCCCATGGAGGCAACACGCGTTATTAAATTAAACCTTTATTTGATAAAACATGTTTTTTATTCAAAAATCAATTGCCTTTAACAAGGCGCATATCCGACTTGTTAGGCGTAGCTCCATGTCGTATGGTATTCTGAATTTAAATTTAAAACAATACGATCGAAAAAGATGGTAAAATGTATCAGGTTTAAAACTGCATCAACAGTTTTTGTTCAATCTAGCAATCATATTTCGGTAGGGGCCATCGAAACCTAAACTCTTGGGTGGGCCAATAGATGTGTCCAGAAGTGTATATACACTTTTTGTAAAATGAGAACGATTTTGATTTTTTACTTAAAACCGGCCAAGTGCGTGTCGGACCACGCACAATGAAGGGTTCCGTAGTTGAAAAGAATTTATCCCAAAAACAAACTTACATTGTAATCCCAAAAAAATTTTTTTTTTATGTGAGTAAATTACAAATTAACAATTTTCGGACTTTTTCCTTTACCTATCAAAATATGTCGCATTATGATCGATTTTTTTATTGGTTGGGGTAGAAGGTAGATTGTTTAAGAACTCCAAGGGACCATATTAGACCTACGTATTTGATATTAATTTCAACTTGATACCTCCACGCTTTTCTGAGAAAAAGGGTCTTGACAGACTGACAGACGGACAACGAAGTGATCCTATAAGAGTTCCGTTTTTTCCTTTTCAGGTACGGAACCCTAAAAACACCGTTATTTGTATGTTTGTTAATCATATTTTTATTCAATGTTTGACTTAGATGAGCCCCCCTACCCCCTAAATGGATGGTCCACGGTCTACCTCCATGTTTCCATCTACCCGGGTAGAGCAATAATCCAATTATACCTACTCCTAGGTCCCTATACCTGGGTTTTTCCCTTGCAAATGTAGGTACGAGTAAGATACGAAAATAATAACAATATGCCTCATAAAACGCATAAAAATGAAGTTCAGTATCGAAAAAATATAAAAGTCTAAGTATAAAACGTAGGTACAGTTGTGACTAAAGCCTGGGAGACTACGGCTTTTAGACTAATGAGAACAGCGGCCACTCGTCCTAAAGAGTTTGCTCCCCTTGTGGCTTTGGACAGTCTGGCACCGCCCGAGACCGCTCGACCTCGGCTTTCTTGAAACTTTTTAATAAGGCCTGTGATACCGTTGGGATTAAGTTTCATTTTGTTGAAGCTTCAATAATGCACTAGTGACTGTGAAAGTTTTTAATAAATTAACGATCTTCGATTTTTGAAATGCTTATGGCCCGTTTCACGATGTCCGCATAACCACTACTTACCGAATAAATTCAAAAAAGGAACAGAATTTATATTAAACTAGCTGACCACAGACGTTGTCCTGTCTTGGCCATGAATATTCTAATGTAAACGCGCGAAGCTAAAATGTTTTTTCTGAAATTTTCCAATTTTCTGCGAAATTTTCTTAATTTTTTTTTCATAAGAACCTTCTCCTGACAATCATAAACACAACAAAAAAGAATTAGCGAAATTGTTCCATCCGTTCACGCGTAATGCGATGACCAAGGGAAATAGGGATTCATTTTTAAATAAGTATATAGATTATCTGCCAAGTAGGTAAGTTAATAGGAATTTAATCTCGTAGGTGGTGAAACAGGCCTATAGAAATTAAAAAAATGAATGAATGAATGATGAATGGGAAATTAGGTAGGTAACATACAAAAGTACAAAACAGTCTTACTACAAAATATTCAACGCGTGTCTTACGTCAAATTCCTTATATGTCGTGTTAAACAGTAAAGTTACACAGTTTTGTGGTAGGACTGTTGGTTTCTTTAGGTAAGAAAACGAACATTAACAATTTATGGCCACTGCACACAGCTACTTACTTCAATTAACATTTATTTTAATGACATGCATCCATAGAGATTTGTTTACATAATTATAATGTTTTTTAATCTGGCAAACCCACTCAAATCAGCCAACCTGTGCCTCATGTAACAGAGAAGCAGAAAACAGCGGCCTATTAAAAAGCAATTAAGAGCCCTTGTTACCTCCACCAATCGCGTGCGTTCGGGGCCTTTATTTAAAGCTGCATATTTGCATTTACTTGACTGATGGGCCTCATAATACAAAGGTATTTAGGACGCTTTATGGCCTACACGAATGGAGTTAAATTGTATTTGATATACGTAGATTAGTTCGAGGACTGAATGAGAATGACTGAGGGGGAAAATGGGTACGTGTGGGTCATGTAGTCTTGGGTTATAAAACTAAGCGCACATATAGCCACTGGGGGCTGCAGGCCGCAGCGCACCGCATTACAAAAATGCGCTAAACCACATTAAAAGCCGCGACGGCACAATATAAATAGGACACTGGGTAAACTACGAACAAACGTACGAAATGGCACACACACAGACGCGCGCAACGACGAGACCCCCTTTTTTTTGTGGATGGGAAATCATCAAATGACTTTTCCCGCTCTGGGCAGAGCGGGAGGGCGTGTCAGACTTATACTGACTAAAACCCACCCGTGTTCCTTCAGTTGCCTGTGCCAGGGCCACGGTATCTCTTTCGAACTACCCGCGACCCCGGCGGCATCGGCCCAATTGACCCCGTCACTGCTGACATCTCTTTGAGGCGCGCATGGAACACAACGCGCCGTCGACCCGGGCCTGGTCCTTACCGGACGGCGAGCTGCCCATTACTCGTCGTCCGCAAGCCCGCGCCTACGGTGACCGGGAATCGGCGATAGATTCCCGCCGCCCAGGGCGTCTCCTACGGCGGCTAGGGGCGCAAGGGCGTGGCTGTTGCCTCTCCCTCACGCGTTCGGCTTCCTCCTTCGCGAGCATTACTGCTTCGCAGAAGGAGGTGACGGCCTCCCATGCATTCTCGCTCCGCACCATGGCCTGGACCAGGTTTAGACGCGAGAGATCGCCGCCGCCGATCGCCTCCGTGAGACACGGCGGTGCTCCGCCCAAGCCGGGCAGACCTCCACTGTATGCTCCACCGTGTCCTCCAGGCGATCCACACAATGGTGACACCCGGGCGTTTCCTCCCGCCTTATCCGAAACAGGAACCTCTCGAAACAACCGTGTCCGGTGAGGACCTGCGTCAGGCGGAAGGTGAGGACGCCGTGGCGCCTCTCCAACCACTCCTCAAAGAGGGGACTTATCGCCGCAATTGTGGCGTGTCCAGCGCTGGGTTGCGACAATCGCACTCTCCATGTCGCCATGAGATCCCGCCGGAGCTCTGTCCGCTGTACCGTGATTTCTCGCAGCAGCGCAGTTACGCCCCGGCGTTTCGCCTCCTCGCGCCACTCCCACACGTGCGCGAGGACTTTTGCCTCCAAATCCCATGGCGGTAATCCGGCAAGGAGGCTCGCCGCCTCACAGGAGACCGTGCGGTATCGCCGGACTAGCCGGATGGCCATGACCCTCTGGGACGCGTTCAACCGGCGGGCCGGTCGCAGCCTCAGGGAACGCGCCCACACCGATGCCCCGTAAAGGGCCATGGATCGCACGACCCCCACGTAAAGCCTCCGGCAGTAGGCGTTTGGACCCCCCAGATTGGGCAGGAGCCGCTTCAAGGCAGCCCCGGCCCGCTCCAGTCTGGGAGACGACGAGACCCCTAAGCCACAATAATTATACTGAGAGCACCGCGACTATCGCTTGGGGCCTCGTCGGTGCGTGCGTCTGTGTGAGTGTGCCGTTTCGACCGTTTGTACGTAGTTTCCTTTCTGTCCATATAATAGGTCTTTACCTATGAAATTGCCGTTCTGCAGTACTGGCCATTTCAAATCAAAATAATTTTTGTTTGGCTAAGAATTCTAATTTCAAATTAATTTTATTTTAAAAACATGGATTTAGAATATTTACTGTGGCGTGGCGACGGGCCGCACCGCAACGCAGTAATTGTATCAGACACGTTCAAATTTAAAATTTGAACTCTGTCCAATCCAGTACAATAAGGCTTGCGAACTTATGGGTGGGCCGTGTCGCAACGCAACGCATTGCCCCGGTATCGTTGATATGGTTGGTATGCACGGCTACAGATCAAGCTATACATTTCCAGTATAAGCTGATCTCGCATTCTATAGGATTTCCATACAATGAGAGGTCAGTGTAAACTGGAAATATATAGCTTGATGTGTAGCCGTGTGTACAGCGAAAGCTACCCCTGAGCAGCAGCATACCTGCTTCTAAAAATATAGACGGTTTAAAAGCTGTGCTGTATTATCTTTATCAGAGTATTGCAAGAAAAATCGATCAATCTGTAAAATATAAGAGGTAGGTATGACGAACAACATCAGATGGTTCAGTTGAGTACCTAATGAACTGATGAGCCATTAGAAAGTATGTCCATATCTGCAGCAAAAATAAAGAGTCTACCCTCTTTTGTTCTTTGTAAAGTTAGAAGAAACTGAAACAAATATTTCCAAAAAAACTTTCACTGTCTCTTATTTTGAAGTCTAAAAACTGGGGATTTTTTGTAGCAGGAAATAATATTCTATTTTGGTGTTCTTACACCGTTTTGGTATACCAACAAAAGTAGGTAGATAGCTGTTGCGTCATTTTAGCAATCATATTTTGGATATTGTAAATTCAGCAGATTTACCTATTTATTTAGCCCTTTGTACTTGCTAAGCTGCAGCGATATATAAAAGTCCACAAAACACTAAACTGCATCCCAGAAATTCACCAATATCCCAGAAATATGTAGATTCCCACATATTAAAAAAAATAAACCGGTAGAGCAAAATATTAAACAAGTGAAGCGTAAAAAATTCCACGCCAGGATTCCCTAAACCGTAGAAATTCAAGCACCTCATATTGCATAACATTTTATACGTGAGCCACATTACATTATAAATCCTATTTTGGACTCGGCCGCAAAGTTATTTGGCTCAGGTTCAAACAGGTCAGGAATTCTTTAGAATACGGGTACCTATAACATAAAGAGCTCAATTTTAAATTTTGTTGAACATTCTTCCAAGTTCTTTCGATTATGCTTCGGGTAGGTAATGGCCGATGATGATGTGTACTATCCTAGATACTTAAATAATGTGCGAGATAATCGGCACAATTATTGCAAAAATTGCACTAACGTGTAGATACTAGATTTTGTATTTGTATTTATTTTATTTTTGTGTTTTATTTTCGCATGATGAACAGTATGAAATGCTGATAATGGGTCTATGATTCTTAAAACAATGATCTGATTTTGCAGCAGTGAAAATTGATTCAAAACATATGGTAGTATATTATACATATTACATAACATATACCTTTCAGGTGCTACAGTCCAGGCCGGTGAGCATGGTGGTGCAATGGAGCGAAGTCCGAACTGCGTGGCAAGACAGTGACTTCATCACGGAGTGCCTTTGTTGGCACAACGTTTATCGCCAGCGGCATGGCTCTCCGCAACTCTATATGGCGCCAGAGGTATTACTTAGACAATTTTTATGGTTTAATAATCAATTAAATATTTACCTTAATCGTGCTTTTTATTGGTCCCACGATGGGCGCCAAATAAAACGTGTAAATCATTTGTCAAGTGAATGATGCTCGTAGTGTGTTTTTCAGTAGTTTATGGCACTCGAGATAAACCACTTCTTTACATGCGTCTTTTACACGTTTACTATTATAATAATTAACTTTAGAGTAGTCCCATGTTGGGCGCCAATTACCAGTAATCACTGGGCGAGTCGAATCCCCGACGGAAACAGAGGGGAGCTATAAGTTTAACGGTGTATCTATCGAACCGATTTAGATTTACATTATAAACAAAACCAAAAACGGGTCTTCTCGCGATATTCCTTTTTAAGAGGTAAACAGGTACCTACTTGTTTCCCGACGTTTCGACCGCCTTGCAGCGATCGTGGTCACGGGAGGACTGATGACATCTCAGCGACGTCTTCGTAAAGTGCGGGTATTGGCAACTACCCTCACTTGGTCTTCACAATTTTTATTATTGTCACGTTTTATTTTTTATTATAACGTCTACCACTGGCGGACCTCGTCGGACGACCGGCGTTGGTTTAGATTTTGTTCGTAATTCTATTAGGACTCTTGGTAAATATAGGTACATTTATTTCCCCAGTTGTGTGACTACGCGCAGGCGTGGGCGAATCACCTGGCCCACACCAACAAGTTCCACTACAGGAATGACCGAGACGTCGGTCAGAACCTGTACCAGCGGCCTGTCAGCGCTATACAGCCTGATGTCACAGGTACTGCCACTACTCCTCGCCAATAAGGGTGATCCCGACTTCTTAGTCTCGAATTAGATTAAACCGTTTTATACGAATAGATAGTGGTACATACTTAGCTTTATTTTTTTTTGTTTGTAGGTCAAGAAGTGTCTTCCTACTGGTATGCAGCAGTACGCCAGTACAGTTATTTTAAAGAGCCTGATGTTCTTCACGCCAACGTTAATGCGGGTAAGCAGTGCAACCAGATCACCATTATGAAACGTATTAAATTCTAGATCTAGGCTTAGACCAATGGTCTAAGACTAAAGTAGAAATCCATAGAAAGAGTCGGATGGAATGTCGTAGGACGTTATATGATTAAAAAATATTTCATCATTCAAATCAGGTCACTTCACCCAAATGGTGTGGGTAGCGACAACATTCTTCGGCGTCGGCAAGGCTCGCTCGCGGGACGGCAAGATCATCGTTGTGGCCAATTACTCGCCACCAGGCAACATGTCTGGGCAATTCGAGGCCAATGTCCTGCCCCCGCTGCCCGAGAACTTCCCCGACATACCGACCCCCCCGCAACACTGACGGCGGCTGTCTATACGTGGCAGGAGGCTCAAGATCGACGCCACGTTCTTACATTGATACGATTTATTACTGGTTTTTGATATTTTTGTGGTAGGTCGGGGTTTGTAAGTTTTTGGGGGAGTATCGATACAAAATGTGAAAGCCTATACGTGATGTGCATCTGTCAAATCTGATTTAAAGGTGCCTAAGAGATCCGATACCTACGTACCTATTGCTGAATTTTACATACCTATGTAATGCTGATACTTATCTTTTACCAAAAATTTATAAACCCGACATTTCACAGTGGAATCTTTGTAAATTGAAACTCCATGCTCCATATTCCATAAGAAAAATGTCAATTAATTGTTTGAATTCTCAGGTAGGTACACACGGCTACATATCAAGCTATAATTTCTAGTACAAGCTGACCTCTCACCGTACGGAAATCTTATACAATGTGAGATCAGCTTATACTGAACAAGTATAGCTTCAGACAGAGGTCGGTTAACACTGCTACTTTTTGACATCATTTAAATTAACACAAAATGATTCGATAAACAGCTTTTTTCGTTTAACTGTTAAGAGTTAATGTTCTTAAAATTTTAAATACTTCTGTTCCGATTTGAATTAAATATTTCGCTTAATAATTAAGATTAAAAAACTGCAAGTGTTAATCGACTTTTGTTGCTGACTGTACCTACTGAGTAAACACGTCAAAAATTGCGAATTTGTAGATTCCACTGCAATATCTAACAAGTACGATCTAGGGGCAATTCCCCTATGTTATATTTCTATGGGTAATTCCCGTATTATTAAAAAACCTTCGCAATCTCATCTCAGTCTCAATCTGTCTAAAATTTTAGAGCATTTACCAACATTTTTGACATTTGATTGTCGCTGGCATGAGATTACGACTTGAATTTGAACGTGTTTAGGTACGAGAATTGACCTTCAAATTACAATAACCTAAACAGTAAGATATTTCGTTAACCATCGATACTGCAATATGGGAGCACCAATAATCCGTCTTCGAACCATGCCGCCGTCCGCTTAGCTGAGACAATGATGTTCCGTGTTAAAAATAGTGTTGAAATTCATTATAAAAATCATCAGTCATACCTTATTAGTGCAAAGAAGCCCCCAAAGGCTGCCTACGTATTTTTTTCATTATTTTGACATAGTTGGTGTTCATTCTTGTGTCAAGATGGTCACTAAAACGTACATAGGTAATCATTACGGCCTATCTCAGCTCTGTTCAAGCCTGCTTCATAATCGAAGTAAGCAAACCATGGAAAGCTTACAAATGCATGTTTGTTGGTCACGAATTCACGATCATCACATTCCAAACAATTGCATAGTAATAAATTCACAGGAAGAAAATAGCTACCTATCTACATATTTCGTGCAGCTTTCTCCGAGTAGATAGACTCTAGCATCTAGCACAATCTCAAAAGGACATCTAGCACAAACACATACTTACATCAGGGAAATTTTTGTACCTACCTATAAAAATGTTTAGATGCAGTAAATTGTTGCAGTACCTACACCATATACCTTACGCAGTCATCTTCCAATCGTCGTCAATTGAACATTTTAATTACTTATTTAAAAATTGTCTCTTCTAAATAACATTCATTAATAATTAATGAAACAACAATGAAATAACATTCATTAATAATTAATTAATGTTATGTACAGGGTTACTGGTAACTCGACGCATTCCTTGCAGGACGTCATGGTAGGGTTAAAATGCAACAAATTAAACCACCAAATGTTCTAACGAAATTCAGTTTTTTTTCGTAATTTTTATTCTTGACAGACAAAAATTACGAAAAATGAAATATTTAATTAGTGATATTTGCCAAAGTTTTAGGCTTTTTTTAACTTTTAATTTCTAAAAAACATCTTATACGGCATCAGCTATGATAATAACTAAAATTCTAGTGTAGTCGCGCCGGAAATCATTTATAAATTGGATTTTTCATAAAAAAAACTAAAAATCTAACTCAAAAACTATTAAATTTCGGTAGAACATTTGGTGGCTTAATTTGTTGCATTTTAACCCTACTATGACATCCTGCAAGGAATACGTCGAGTTACCAGTAACCCTGTATATAGGAGACAAAAAAATTAGTCCCAGTTTTGATCACCGGGTCAAATTGGTTGGTAGCGCTGTGTAGGTATAATTATTATACCTACACAGCGCCACCAACGAATTTGACCAGCACCCTAATTGCGTAACATATTATCGATCGGAGTTGGTTTCAATTTGAAACAAATTGCTAATCCATTGCTTCATATGTTCAAAAAATTTGGCTGCTCGACAACGTAAATAACGCAATATAGGTTGTTGAACTGTCAAAATGAAACCAACTCCGATTGATAATGTGTTACGCAATTAGGGTGCCGGTGATCAAAACTGGAACTAATTTTTGACTCTAGCGGACAGCGCTGACCCTGGGTCAAAAAAGTTGCTAAAACTGTACCTACTTTATCTAAAATAATAACCTATTTATCTTCGAAGCTTAAATATAGAGAAATGGTTGTTTTGCCCGAGCTTGAATTTGATAAAGTTTATTAGTACATAGAAGCAATACAGTTAATACGCACATAAAATTTTAAGGAGTAAATCTAAATATATACGTTTACGCGCGAATACTTACAAACCTACCCAATACGTTATTGATAAAATTTGCCTAAAATATTAATGCATAACTCCTGACAACTGATGAGAAGGGGTTACTTGCTCCCAATCTCAATCAGTAGATAATTTATGTCTAATCTAATAGAACTTAATTAATTTTAAAATAAGTAAACAAGTACTACGTACGAATAGACTCCATTGCGAAATGTCAATATTTGAATACCTACAACAAATTGTAATGACGAATGCCGGTAGACAGATAAGGCAAAATGTGTCGTCGCACAAGAATATTTACCACCTTTGTATTACAGCAAATAAATGACTTTGACAGTTAGGAAATTAATTAGTCGTTTATAGGCCCTAATAAATTATAGTCGTGATCATGCATCTACTCATGTGCGTGCTAAATAATTAGGTCATTGACTAGGTATTTAAAATCACCATCAAGTTAAAAAGCATTTTATGAATAGATTTAGACTTAATAGATTTTGTTGGTGCTTAAAAAGTCAATATTCGAAATACGTATAATGCAATTAATGATTAGACGGATTTATTTATTCATCATAATAAACAACGATCTAAGGCTGATTTGTCAGTCGGGTAACTTACTGGAAAATTTATCTGAATAATGAAAAATCAGCCTTCAGTAATTTTTAATATGTAATGCTTAGATTAAGGACCGACGTTTGAATTTTCAGATACATACTTACCTTTTAGTTGAAAAAAATAAATGCGGTTTGACAGTTTGTATAAAAAGTCAAACCGCCGTATAAAATCGTCACATTATATTTTTTTATGTAGATACCATAAACAAAATAGATCTAAGTACCTACCTGTGTGTCATTTCTGGGAAAATTCGTTTTCTCTATTTTCACCCGAGCTGAGCTCGGTCGCCCAGGTAGGTATAGTTATCTGACGACTGAAAAATCGGCCCTAAGTTTCTCGCTATGAAACTGCCCGTTTAATAGTTTACCTAAATCTACGGCTTTTACAAAATAACACTCCTTTCACAATTATCTTACCTCTGACATTAGCAACACAACAGCAACCTTACTGTTTAGAGAATAAAGATCTCTGTAATTTTGATAATGATGCAAATCAGAGGTATATTAAATAACTGAAAGGACTGCAAACTGTAAAGTAAAGCACCCCGTCCACGAGAGAGTATATTGCTCATTGGCAGAACCTTGTCTAATAAAAAGTAATGAGATCTTCACTACAGTTTGATAAAGCAGATTAATCTTCGACTTTCCTCTATTTAATTTTATTGCTCTATCGTGGACGACAGACTCCTGGGAGTCCTGGATGTGAGGCTGTAAGCAGCGACGGTGGCGCCACTCCCAGCCATTACACATCTTTGACCTAACTTATTTTTTATTTTACAAAGTACCTATAACAAGTTATCAGAGTAGTATCACAATTATTCACGAATATTTTATGTCAACGTACGGTTGTACGGTCCAATAACTCTGATGCTTTTAATATTATATCTATGGTGATGGTGGCGCCAGTTTCGCTAATAGAGATTAGATTTATTGTTCTTCCTTATATTTTTCAAAAACCCGTCTTCCTGAAGGTTGATGATAAAATTATAATGTACACTTGTTAAGTTTTTCCTGTTAAAATGTATAGTGCTTTGTACGAGTGTATTTAGAAATTAATTGTGTGATTGATCATTTATTTCTATAACTTCTATGTATGACCATTGAGCGGCTAAAATTAGGAATCAAGGTAGCGTATTTTTTACTTGATCGAACAACTGTATAATTCAATATACGTCAATTGTTTTATAAATACGCTGCTTTGAAACCAGGCTGCTTATTATCCTGTGATCCAATCAGCAAACTGAAAAGGCATGGATTCCGAGTGTCAAAAATGTTTTACTATGGATTAAAAACCAATCCGGTTCCGGCGGATATCAAAATTTTCTTGAAACCATTTCTGTTTCTGAATGGGCGGCAGGGTCGCGTGAAAATTAAACATAATTATTGAATGTAATATTAAGTATACATGAGAGAAAATATTTTGTATTTAGATTGTAATGCCTAGAAGGCTCACTGAAAAGGATTAATTCAAGATTGTTTGAAGGAGGGTAGTATTGTTTTAAGAAACCGTTATTTTCAAAATACAGTGTCAGCTCCAGACAGTGAAGTTATACTCATAGAGTACCACGCTTTCTGCAGCTGAATTATGTAATTATCTATCGAACAAGTGACAAATTGTTCATGTAAATAATGTAGGTACACACGGCTACCCATCAAGCTATACATTTCCAGTTTACACTGACCTCTCATTGTAAGGAAATCCTATAGAATGGAGATCAGCTTATAGTGGAAATGTATAGCTTGATCTGTAGCCGTGCGTACCTAAAATTGAAATATGCAATAACTAATTTAAAAACCGATTTCAATACATTTAATTAAAATTCGACCTAATAAAATTTATAAACTGTTATTAACTCACTGCATTTACTAAATAACTTACCAATTTCGAAATCCTACCTATACCTAGCATAAGCTTGATTTTAGACTTTGAACTTTACTGCACATGCTTTTAGGGCACAGACTTTTACACTAGTCCTACTCTTTATTGTTTATTGGTGAACTAAAACTATTTCTAGGCTTCTAATAACCCTGACTTTTTGGAGCAGGGAGGCTGTTTTTAGATATTTAGTAGATTTTTAAGATAAATAGTAATTAGATTTTAACAGAAATGTTTTATTGATTCCTAGTTTCGGGTGCTTTTATTTTGATCAACTGATTGCAATGTGGCAAACCAAAAGTTGCATTGAAAACACCTTTTTTGAACATAGATATATTCTATGTTTTTGAATGTGATCTTTATTGTGCTTAATTCGCGGTTGTCAGGTTGCAGTCAGCAAGAAGCACCCTTAGTAGGTTCTTCACTATGTGCCAAATTAGTGCATACAGCTATCTTCAATCACTATACTTATTTTACTTTTCCATCACCAGAATAGAATAGAATAGAATACTCTTTATTATGCACACCATTTAAATTACTGGTTACAATTTTACAATGTTGAAATTTTACATACAAGTGACACAATGGGCGGTCTTATCGCTAAAAGATTGGAATACCCAGATTGAACCAGATTGGAATAGGAAGAAGTTTTATACTATGGTCCATGGAATAATAACATCATCTGCCCATAACTTTAAAGTAATGGGCAGATGCCTGTGTGTGAGGCTCACAACTTATGAATCTGTCTTATAAGACAGATTCTTACATTCAGACAACTTATGAATCTGTCTTATAAGACAGATTCATAAGTTGTTTTCTATCCATGTACCAACTTTTTTTTTACTTGAAATACTAAATACCTTTTCAATTTTATAAATTTTCAACACTAGGTATGATTGATTTTACTGTTCTGTCTATTATTTTTTGTATGGTGATGATCTATTGTACTGTCTAGTGATGGCGTACTAATGTTTCCAGTTTCAACAGGCCACCCACATAAAATATTCAGTAAAAAGTATTCAAAACAAATTGTTATGATGATTTTAAAAATCAAGTGGTGTTTTGAGTTAAGTTGAATAGAAAACTTCATGTTTATTATTAATAAATGGCTGTGAATTGTTAACTGTTGTTTAGAACAGATATGCTTGGCAATATTTTTAGTTAATAAAGTGTACAAAACTATGGCTGCTTTTATTTGTGGAAATAGTTTCTGCGACTTTGTCCGCATGAAATTTTTTGTTCCCCCGTCCCGCCGCGTCGCGTCGCATCGTCCAACCGCGCTATTAGTTCATTTTCACATAGTAATTCGATTATTTTTAAAAGAGTAACCATGGAGTTTCTTGCCGGCTCTTCTCCATAGGAAACAACCAATTTGGAACCGTGCACCTAGCTTCTGACGTTTATGTGAAATAAAATATTTTGATTTTGAATCTTTATGATTTTTTTTCTTTTTGCTCAGCTGGCTCCTAAAGGTTGTAGTGTGATGTTAAATAGCCTATACCTATCCTCATGAATTGGGTTTATCAAATGCAAAAATCATTTTTGAAATCCATGTGGTAGTTCCCCCTACATACAAACAAACAAATTTTACCTCTATATACTATTAGTTTAGATTGTACCCAATTAGATATATACATACAAACAAATTGGATGGTCTGATGTGTGTACACAATGTACTCGCACCTCATGGGGGTAGGCAGAAACTACAGAATGCAACCTGCTACGATCCTTACATACTCCTTTTGCCTCATTTACAAGTATAAAGAAAGACCAAAACTTTACAAGAACCAATTTATTACACTTAATTTTAATCTTACAATACAGAACTTTCACTCAGTCCATCTGTGTTTACAACTAGTGCACACATAATACAGTCTCATCTCTTCTTCAGCACGTCGTGTCTGACCTTGGAAGAATACGGCCTCTCTGTGGTTGCAATTAGGACACATGTGATCCTTCGTTCGCGGCAGAGTAGGATCACTTACTACATCAGGGTTAATATGGGTTAATTCGTCGACTTCGTGCATAATTTTGTTTACATACACACAGTTAGAATCGGCCAGTTGCTTGTAATCACAATTCCTGCAGGCATACAGGAGAACTTTGTTGTTTTTATCTTCGCGTGGATATAACATGTTGTTGCATTCCTGGCAGAACTGTATACCGACGTAACCTGGACCACCATCCTTTCTTGCTGTCAAATTCAGTGTCATTGTAGTGGTCTTGTTACAGGAAATGGAATTGTTAAAAATATTTAATATTCTTAGAAACGCATGTAATAAAATTATAGAAAACTGATAGAAATAGTCAGAATCGCTTGAAGTTCATTTTTCCATTAACAATATAGAGTTGACACTTGCTAGACTGTCAATGTCATGTCATCGAAAACTCATGATGACGGTAAATTGAATGAATGATTCCCGACGTACATTTGTTATCTGTTTAAGTTTTTTCAAACTGAATTTTTATCTAATTAATCATAAAAGTTTAGTTTAATTAAATATATTTTGAATAGAGTAATTAAACTATACAATTTTAAACATGTAGTTTGAGTAAAATTTTAAATGTATGTATAGTATTACTTTTCTATCCTTTTGGTTTTCCTTTAATAACTGGCAACTCTATATTAGTGTTCTTATGTTGGCAACAGTGACAAGTTGAAGCCGGTGGTTGGCTGGCTGGCTTGATAATTTCTTTTCCCATCCGTAGCCGATTGGTGTCGTGCTATCCAAATGGGTAAGGAATAGTTTTGTGCAGTTTTGTTATAGTTTATTTATTATTTTCGTTTTAAAATTGTGTGTATCAGTGTAATAAATACGCATGCCATGAAAGAGTGAATTTTCTAAATTGAATTTCCCAAAAAAGTTGTAACTTATACGTGCACGCATAGGTGTCGGCCATGGCGCAGACATGTTTTTCTCGTGGTGTAAAACTAATCCATTTCCATCTCTAAGCCACCGCGTTAATTATGAGGTGCAATAAAAGTTTTCCCTTTCACGTTATCCAGTTAAAACTATGGTGTATCGATTTCTGTGTCGTGCGTCGTAAACACAAGTGATAACCGGCTCCGTCAATATTTCAGGTAAGCCCCGTGGTATTCGCACGGCGCGAAAGCACGTGAACCACCGCAGAGAGCAGCGATGGGCTGACAAAGATTACAAAAAAGCCCACATGGGGACGAGGTGGAAGGCCAATCCCTTCGGTGGTGCATCTCACGCTAAGGGCATCGTCCTGGAGAAAGTGTAAGTACGACCCTGTAACTGTATTAGCCTGTTCGTGGTGAGTCTAGAGATGTTTGTGTCACGGAATGCTGAAGTGTTCGCTGAACTTTGCGTGCTTGCCATGTTTGTTTAATGAAGTCAAGAAGATGGACGCGGCAGTTGGAAGGCGACGCTTCCACACGCAGTATTATACCCGTGAATGTGTTCCTACGACAATCACAGGATAATACTGCGAGTGGCGGCGTCGCGACGCTCCTGGTGAAGACAAGATCAAGACTTTGAAGTGAAGAAATATTTTACTAACAGTGTTTTTACAGTTCTATTATGCTCCAACTAGTAAAACTTTAAGCCTAACCCAAATTGTCATGTTTTCGCATGATTTTAAATGCAAATTCGAGAAACTTTCCAATTCATTTCTCTCCGTCTGCTGTTTTACCGCTAAAATGCTGTTATAAAAACAAAATGCATGAAACATAAGAGGTGTAAATACCACATGGGTCATTGAACTATGAATGAGGTTATACACATGCGTATGCATGGTGTTTACGCTCTTGCGCCGTTACTTTACTCGTTTGTGCGGCCTTTATTGATTTTTTTAGTTGTGGCATCTAAAACTATGTTTACAGTACATTCTATATCTTTGTTTGAAGTGTTAGGAATGTTAAACTTCCTATGAAGTTGTCCCCATGCTTATTGTATAGGTATTTAAGTTTTATGAAACTAATATCCTGGTACTGGCAAACCACATTTTGGTTATGAATTATATAGTTTTCTGACACAACTGTGATCTAATAAGTTATATTCAACGATTTCTAAGATCTTTGTTTGAAGTGTTTGGAATTTTAAACTTCAAGTTGTCCCCATGCTTACTGTATAGGTATTTAAGTTTTGTGACACTAGTTTCCTGGTAATGGCAAACCACGTTTTGGTTATGAATTATATAGTTTTCTGACAACTGTGGTTCATTAAGTTCCATGGTAGGCTTATTGGGCATAGCACCTATGATTTTCACCTTACTCATGCCTTGAAGTGAATCAGTCAATGGCCAAATACTAAATTTTTTGAAAGTTCACTGTAATTTTACAACTTAACACTAAGCATTTGATTGAGCACTCCTTTTTTCTCTACAGTGGCGTTGAAGCCAAGCAGCCTAACTCTGCCATCCGCAAGTGTGTGAGAGTACAGCTGATCAAGAACGGAAAGAAAGTAACAGCATTCGTGCCCCGGGATGGTTGTCTAAACCACATTGAAGAGAACGACGAAGTACTAGTAGCAGGCTTCGGTCGTAAGGGTCATGCCGTTGGTGACATTCCCGGAGTCAGGTTTAAGGTGAGTTTAGAAGTAATTTGCAGTTTTCAACAGGTTGATGGTGGTGCAAATGCTTCATGGCAAAACTTGAGTGTAATAAAATTTAAGACTGCACTTGGTGGTTTTCGATTAAATCAAATATGACATAAAGTTTTATGTAAAACAACTGAATATATTCAGTAATTTGAACTCAAGATTCTCCATTTTATTCTCTTTTCTTTACAGCCTGCATTATGGGCATTTTATCTAATGAAACAAAAAGAAAAACTTGATTTTTATTTTGGCGTTTGCTACTTAGACTGATGTATGTCTTCATTTTTAGAAGAGCCTCTACTTTAAATGAAGATATACTGAATTTTAATTTAACTTGTGTTCTGATGATGGTATTTTGTTGTACAGGTCGTGAAGGTAGCCAACGTCTCCCTCCTAGCCTTGTACAAAGAAAAGAAGGAAAGGCCACGTTCATAAGCGTGACTTACACTGTGATAAGGTAACTATGACGATTTTTTACTTATTCCTAAAATATCAAGACGTTATTGGCAGAACCTTGTTTTGAATATTCAAACCGCCATACTGCAGTAGGGTTGGTCTATCAAAAATCTTTTAACCTTCATTTTCGCTAAATAAAACGTGGTCTAAATGATGTAATTATTTTTATTTGCTACTTCTGAATGCCATGACGTAACACGACGACTGATAACATTCTTCACTACAAACAAAGTAAGGAAAATAGGAGGAGTTGCTAACAGAATGTTTTTTGTTTCAGTGACCTGCTGCTGCTAAAGCTGTGTTGTTTATAAGTGTACATTATAAAATGTAAATCCAAGTACATAAATAAATTATGTATTTGCTAATATGTATTTTTATTACTGAAAAACCCTCTGATGTGGAGTGGCAGACATGGGTCTGTTATACCCACATACCAATGCTAACTAATGATATATCCATTACATTTAAAATCCAACACATTTCTGCTACAATTATAAACTTCTTGAGAGGTGAATGGAGCAGCAGCTTTGCCGTGCCAAATCAATATGCGCAATGCATGCACGTAACTACTTCCGGTGCGCGTAGTCGCCAAACTTGTTTCTTTAGGCATTCATCACAGGCATGGAGGGAGGTGTCTTTATCAAATTAGGATTGGTGCCCCCTCTTACCTACACGGAACGGCAAACAAAATGGCGAAAGGGTGTGTACGTGGTATACCTGTACATAAGCGCCAAAAATATCGGGACGAACAGATTGTTCAAAAATAATGATCTCGACAATGTTAGAAAATAGTTAATATTTCATAAGTTGTTTAGATCATTTTGAACAATCTGTTCGCCGCCCCGATATTATTGATGCTGACTGTACAACCTCATTTCGCCAGCGTAACCCTTCGGGGAACATACGTGAATCTTCCTTTTTCATGCTCGTGTGCATGACCATGTGCGCGCGCGAATAGGAAAACGGAGGCGCCTTCTGTTGGCACGACGACGCGTTAGGTTTCGCGCGAAGAGAACGCCACGTGTGGCATCGGGGAGCTAGATCGAAAGATTTTATTGTAAACTCTTGGACTATAGGTACTTAAAAATTGAACTCATTATAATATCATCTTAACTAATACCCGACTAAATCTGACTAGGCGAACAATTGCGACTAATTTTGGGAGAAAACATCTTCAATATGTGGCCTAGTTTTTGAGATTTATATGTGGCTAAGCTGGGGAGATTCTCCAGATCAGCCACCTATGAATCCTTATAACTTTCGAACTAGTGACCGACAAATTCTGATATTTGGCGACAAATCTCTACTTAATTTTTTGTATTATCAAAATTAAAATCCCTGATCGGTGGCTATGCCAGTGTCAGTCCCACGAACGCGACGATTATGCAGATTAGGACAAGGCCTCGTTCATGCAGAAGCGTTTTGAAATGCAGCGTTGCGCGGTGCTGACTATCGTTAGAGATCCGTGCTAATCTCATTCACGAATAATAGTATTGTTTACTGAAGCATGATTACAAGAATGCCATGCCACAAGGCAAGTAGGTACCTACCGTAAGCTAGCAATCGTATTGCTGTACTTGTGTTACCGGCAAACACGATTTCAGGCCAATAAGTGTCCTAGGCCAAATTGGTTTATCCTACGTAGGATAAACCGGTTTAACAAAACTAATATATCCTGACTCAGGATATACTAGTTTAGCCCAGGACAATCTAGTTTGGCCCAGACTAAACTGATGATCAGAGGATACGAAACGGGGCACTATGAAAAAAAGGACCTATCAACACGTTGAGAATCGCATCTTCTCCGGCGCTACGGTGTACCTACAGCCTCTTCGCCCTTGCGTAATAAGGCGCAAGCACCTATGGTAGCCTCGGACTCCGCTACGTGCCCCTTATTACGCTACGCGCCTCCAGCTCTAATAAAACACTCGAGATAGGGCAAACAAGTACCACGTAGAGTCGGGGACTGGCCAACTCGGTTTTGTGATTGTTTTTGAGCCTAATCCATCCTAAATCTGACTGTCGGAGACAAAAAACATCAAGAGGTTTGTATAGAGAAAGCCTTATATCAGCAGCCGGCAAGCGCTACTTCCAAAAACTGTTAACTAAACGGCTAATTGCTGCTAGTTCGCTGCGATATAACCATTAATTTACTCAGTTAGCCTGTATTTATTTTCTCACAAGCAACGATTCAATTAGTTTAGCCTAGGCCAAACTAGATTGTCCTGGGCTAAACTAGTATATCCTGACGCGTAGGATAAACCGGTTTGGCCTAAGACAAACTAGCTTGGCCGGTTACATAATTATGCAAACTAAATTGTGTGAGGGATAGTCCACACATCGGCGAATATGCCGCGAATGAACAGCACGGCATGCGTGATGTTACTACAATAATAATTTTGTTGTAACGTAAAAGGAAGCAATCCTTGAGTGCGCGAATCGCTGCTATAAGCGCACGAGTAGGATGTGCGCGTGCAAACATGTAGCATACAACGTAATGCACACGACTGGTCTCTGCAGGCAGCTCGTGGCCGCAATTAATATAACTTACCTAACTAAATCTGCCTAGCCTTTTGCCAACTATGTTGGGGTCGGCTTCCAGTCTAACCGGATGCAGAGGAATACCAGTATTTTATATGGAGCGACTAGCTATCTGACCTCCACAACCCAGTGACTGGGTAATACGATACCTCTTGGTAAGACTGGTTGTCAGACTTTCGGGCTTCTGACGACCCGTAACGACTGTTAAAGATCCACGAATGACAGCCGGGACCAACAGCTTAACGTGCTTTCCGAGGCACGGAGTCTTAGTATGTAAAGAAGGTCACCCATCCACGGACTAACCCCGGCAAGCGTAGCTTAACCTGATGGATCCACCCGTACGGCTGTTATTACTTAGCCACTAGCTCCTCCTAGTAAATAACTAACAAGAATATAACCTATGTAGTAAAATTTTTATCCGAACTAACCTTGGGAATTCTACCTCGATCTCTGCGGTGATCAAATATACGCCCACATGACAATCACGAGCAAACCAACAATTCAGCAGCTGGCTGTGTTGACGGGGGGATCTGCTACCAATCACTCAAATAAAATAAAAGACAGTAAATATTATCGCTAAATATAATTTCATTGCTCTGATTACATTAGGTACATGTTTACATAAGACGTAGCCCGGCAGCGGTTAGTGCGTGCCCTATACGTCTGCTGACTATCTAGGCAAGATATTAGAAAGCTATATGCCAGTAATTTATAAGTGTGAACAAGTTACGGTGATACGAGAAAATTGTTGGGAGTTCTAAAATTGATATTTCAGAATTTATTCTGGTTAGATTCAAGATGGATCTACGAACTATCAAAGATTATGCCCGGCACCCTAATTGCGTAACACACTATCAAACGGAATCGGTTTCATTTTGATAGTTCAACAACATTCATTGCGTTCTTTAAGGTGTTTAGAAGACAAATTTTTCGAACATATGAAGCAATGGATTAGCAATATGCTTCAAAATTATTCAGATTCCGATCAACAGTGAGTTACACAATTGGGGTGTTCAGCCTAGCGAAGTGTAAACTACAAAGCATTTAACGTATCATCCTAACTTGCAATTTCTATTTGAAGTTTTCTAAATGCGCCAGTTCTAAACATCCAGAGAAATAATTAATTTTGGAATTAAATCGGGTACAATAAGAATAGCGTTTTATATAGATACTTGATTTACCTAACCTTATGTTGTTGAAGTGGTTTATGCTTTGGTTATTTCCAAAAATCAATATCAACAGTTTTTTTTAACATTCGCCATTTGGATGTTTAGAGCCGACGTTACAATGAAACATGGATCCCTGATACATGAAACAACTAGAAGATTACGTACTACGGTTTTTTTTATTAGTTTCCGTTACATGCTAGGTTAGTTCAAAAATAGTGTCTTTTAAATCGGGGTGCGAAGTAAACCGGTGCTTAGACAACGAATAAAACTTAACTTACGAACTACTCTAATAATGAGAATTAATGATATTTTGATTACGGGGTTTCCTCAATGATTATTATGATTTATAGTTTACATTAAACAAGCGAGTTTAACCGCCTATATATCATTACTATTTGAACCTAACTAAGTTACACAAACTAATCTATTAAATGTACACGTTCCAATAAATTATTTTATTAAAATCGGCCTCTTATTTTTGATATCAATTTTTATATTACTTATCACACCTTTAGATACCTACATCATTTCCAAAAAATACATTTTCGAGTATTATATCCAACTCTAAAATCACAGACCAATCGAGATGTAGTATCAGGTAACAGTGCGCAAGAGGATCGGCAGCGATTCTGCCGTTGTAAACAGGTACATGGAAATAAAATATACATACTAACTTCATATTATACGAGCATATGTACTGCAGGCAGCGATATTGTGAACGCACAATAGAGTACTTTACGCCTTCAAATTTGAGAATCTTTTAAACAAAATATCTTCTCAACTAGAAGGAGATTGTGAACAATATCGGCAGCTGCAATACACTGAGCTCAAAATCAACATTACAAGTGCCTATAAATGACAGAATTTCAAATACTATCTGGTAGAATGACAGGTCCTATTTTTGACCAAATAACCACCTGATGAACCAGATTGGTTAAAAAATAAGACATCTTATAGGCTTCAATAAAATTAGAATACCAATTCAAGAATGGTTTAGGCCAATCCAACGATTCTCATAAACACTACTTTCAAAATTATATGATTACATTTTTACATTTCAAAGTGTTAAAGACACTGCAAGTCTTCTAGATATTTACCTTCAATGAATTACTCATTGTGTATTCGCGATCTATTCTGTGATTGAATTGTATAAAGCGTAGGCCACACTGGGAATGAAGCTAAGTTCGTTTAGCTTCGCCCATGTAGCTACCGCGACTTTTCATACTTTGGTTCTATGAACCAAAGTATGAAAATCATACCATGTTACTGCCGCGTGTGAAATATTTTCACACGCGGCAGTAACATGAGCGAAGCCAGGCCAGGCACACTCCACATTTTAAGTATGAAGCTAAAAGTACGCGGCGGGCTCGACTTGTCGGGCTAATTCAGTGTGGGCTGCCGCGCACTGGCCGGCTCGCACGTTAGTTCAATGCTCACTCACGCGACGCATCGTAAAAGAACACAACCCTAAAAAGTCAGAAGGTATAAGTGTTACGCGATAGAAAGAGAGGCTTCAAGGTGAATATCACTGTAGGTAAATAATGCTATGCGACCTGAATTGCACTTTATTGTGTCGTATCAAGAGTTTATAATGATTTTGCGGAGTGAATCTTCTGTACTTGTAATGTATTCTGTGGCGAAGCTAAATGAAATTCGCTTCGTTCCCAGTATGGCCAGCGCTTAGTGCAGCATATAAACTATGTATGAGTAACTAACATAATCTGGTTTTTACTCACTTTATTAGGCTATTATCTAGAAGACTTAAACTGAAACCAAACATAATTTTGGGTTCACCAACCAATTAGATGCACATCCTAAAAACCAGAGAATATGGTCTACCATATAAATTGGAAGACCATGAACACAAATGATCGCAAGTGCTCACTTCACTCTTTACAAATATCACCTGCTACACTCGCGAGCAACCAAATCGACTCAACCCCAAACAAAGTAGTTTTTTTTTTCAAAAAGTTCTTAGCTGATTTATGAAAAAGTTATTTTTTTCAGCTTTACCATAAGTATTAAAATCGGTGTTATCGAGTAATTGCTATTTGAGCCGAAATGCATGATTAGCAGTTGAGTCGATTTGGTTGCTCGCAAGTGTACATAATTAGTTAACTTGGATCCTTATCTCTACATTGACAACACCATTTCTTTCACTAATAATCTCGGTATAAAGTTTATACCGCTAATATTAGAACACAACGTACCCGGCCGTAAAGCTATCGTACCCTCGAAGAGCGGTGGCCACCACTAACAGCCGCAGTGACAGCTGTCAAGAAAATAATGGCAGTGGCAAAGATTTAAATCGTTAGATTCGCCATCCATCGTCAAAAGATAGTCGCGTTTCTGATTTGTTTTAACACCTCTGACACACACTATACAATCGCTGCACTTGATTGTCATGGAAACGCTTTTTAATAATGTATGTGCTCACTCTTCTCAGTATGAACATTTTTTCTTGTGACAAGTACGGTGAGGGCAAATCTAGCGAATTAAATCTTTGGGCAGCGGGGTTTGACTTGGTGAAAACGACAACAGATTTTCATGGCGGCCGCTATAATATGACGGAACCGCTTTCGTAGGAAACCAAAACTTAACGAGTTTAAGACCATAGACATAGAGAATAGACGGAGCGTTAGCCTCACAAAATTGACCACTATCTAGAAAGAGACAAAGCGAATATACGGCCATACCTGTCTCTTTTCTGCAAGCCTGTAATAACAAGAAGCAACGTTCCAATTTTAATGAATAGGAAAAACATTGAAAATATCAGAGACTAATAATAGAAAAAGTAGTTATTTCTATATTATTATTATTTCTGAACTTTACTGGATTTGATTCGAGACAAAGACTTCTTTGAATATTTTTTTTTCACAAGATATATTGAGACAATTAAAATGAAGAATAAAGAAAACATTTTTTTTTAATAATAGAAAAAATATGTTTTCTCTTTTAAGGCGAACTAAGTCAATAAATATATCGATTAAATTTCAAACATTATACTGATATTTTACAAGCATGAAAGTACAATATCCATTCAAGTCAAAACATCATTGGATCAATCAGAATACTAGAAAGAGACAATTACTGGCCGCTCATTCGCTTTATCTCTCTCGTAATTTTCGGTCTGTATTCACTGCACAACTGAATACGGAACTCTCAGTCCATTCTTGTCTATGCTTAGGACATAACGAACTGTCACTCAGGTTGACAGGTACGAGTGACAGACGACGTACTACAAAGTCGGACTTTTCCTAAGAGCGATGTTCCAGGTAACAAAAGCTTAATGTTTGAAGTTTTGTATTGTATATATTATAATTTTATGGATTGATGATAGTTTTATTTTATATAACTTTCAACTGATATTCATAATATTGGTGTTTAAAATGTATAAGTATTCACTAAAATGCAATGATTCGAGGATATACAAAATGCGTTGAAATATATGTCTCTGATTATTTTGATTGCTCTTTGATACTCGCTATGTAATTTTGATTGCCAGTCACTTTATAAGCAAAGCGTTTTTTTTTTATACTACAAATATCACATCTACGGGGTCAAATTAACTTAGCTAGCAAAGCTGCGCAGAAATGGTGGGTGTCGATATCTAAATACTACAAAATAAAAAAAGATTGGACGATTTTTTTTTCGGGTCAATGACCACTTTCCGTGTTGTTACTTCAAGTGTGAGTTGATAAAATCTGTTTTATCGTGTTGAGAGACCGATCGACGTCTGTGAAGTTTGCTAAAAAAAAAACATTTTGAAAGTGATATTTTAAGTGACTACACTACGTCTGCGATGACGCCCCAAAAAAAAAAATCATAAAATTAATTTCTTTTTGTTTTATCATGTTTTATCACGATATCGCTCGAGTTTCGCTAGCTAATTTAATTTGACCCTGTATAGACAACAATGATTTTTTGACATTTTTTTAACTTGTGCTATCAACGATTATGTTGCCAAAGAGGGATTAATTCTGAGGTGTTTATGAAAGATTTACATGAAATATTAATCTTTACTATTACATGAAACATACTGGCGGGTCGTGATGTTTTGATAATTATTTTTTTATTAAATAACACTACCCCGCTGTTTAGTTTAGCCCCATAATACAGAAGCCAGCAAAGATGTGACATTTTTTTCAACTACATAAATATGTATCAGAAAATTGATTTCCCTACATGGAGATTTTGAATATTTGGCGCGTTAATCTAAATGTATGGTATATAAGATAGCATGATTTCGTATAGCTCTCTAAGTATATCTGCAAATTGTTTGATTATGTGTTATCGTTTCGTTGCTTATACAGTGTGGCACCGCTGACGGCGAATGATTTCCAATTTTGTATCCGGAACACGCGCTGAAATCTGAAAATTAAATATTACGTAAATTGTTAGTATCTAGTCTCAGGGTGTTTCATTAAAGATTTGAAGAGTTCAATATTTGTCCAGTAATTTATTTGATAAATAATTTAAGAACGCTGTTACAAATGGGTAGTCAAATCATTACTGTTTTACACAAAAGTATGTTTATTAAATAAAATGCTTTGCATTCTTAAAATGTTTTTTGGCCAAATTGTTGATAGAGGTACATGGTACGATTCTGAACTATACATATAATTTTTTTAAGAAACTATTTCTCAATAAATGTACCGAAGTGAAAATTTTTACTTCGGTACATTTATTGAGAAACTGTACCTATCTAAAATTATATTTATAGTTCAGAATCGTTCCATGCAAATCTATCAACAGTTTGGCCTGAAAACATTTTAAGAATGCAAGCATTTTATTTAATAAACATACTTTTGTGTAAAAAAGTATTGATTTGACTACCCATTTGTAACAGCGTCCTTAAGTGATAATGCTAATCAGATGAAGCACGCTTGCCGAGAAGTTACATAAATGAACACTACGGCCGAATTATCTTGGCGAGTCCGAACTTCGCGCAGAAAACTGCGCAGTAACATTTTTTAGGAACCGAAAGGTGACATGAGACGAGTGTTAGTAAGAACATGCGCAACAGTTCGGAGAGCACATGTTCAGACTCGCCAAGATACGTCAGCCGTAGTACAAACCTTGGTAACTTGGACTCTGTCAGCAAATTCACCGTGGGTTTGAAAAAAATCTGCTGCTCCCTACACTTTGACGAGTTTGATGTAAATAAATGTACTGAACAGCAAATTTTTTTTTTCGCGATTTCTTGTTTGGTCCCATAGTAAAAGTTGTTCATAATGAACAATGTCCCATTAAGAGGAAAACGACAAATATTTTTGAACAATTTGTATGGCTTTGGGGCAATATGATGCTTATAATGTGATAATTTGAAGACAGTAGCTCCAAACGTTTGGCTGTAAAACCTGTGTGACAGAGGACGGACAGACGGACACGTGAGTGACAGCAATAGGGCTCCCTTTGGACCCTTCGAGTACGGAACCCTAAAAACAAGATGGCGGCGTTAGTTTTGGTTTCGCGTCAAAATAATCTTGTAGCCGCTATAAGTGTGTGTGTAACTCACCAGGCGCGTCTGTATGGGCTAGGTATCGTTGTTGTCGGGCCGCGGGTAGTCCATGGTCTTGATGTAGGCCACGGAGGCGCAGAACTGGGTCCACCAGTATAGGGCTTCACCTTGCAGGGCGGAGCCGCCGAGAGCGTTTACCAGCTCGATCGTTGATAGCAGGGATGGTGGGTTCACCTGTTATAGGAAACGAATATTTTTAGTTCCTAGATGTATTGATTTTTCCCTACCAAACGTCACATTAGCATGTCTCGTGACGCGTGACGCGAAATCCTGAGATTTCCCCTACAAAACGTCACTTTAGCATGTCGCGTGACGCGAAGTCCTGAGATTTTCCCTACCAAACGTCACATTAGCATGTCGTGTGACGCGTGACGCGAAGTCCTGAGATTTACCCCTACCAAACGTCACAGTAGCATGTCGTGTGACGCGTGACGCGAAGTCCTGAGATTTTCCCCTACCAAACGTCACATTAGCATGTCGTGTGACGCGTGACGCGAAGTCCTGAGATTTCCCCCTACCAAATGTCACATTAGCATGTCGTGTGACGCGTGATGCGAAGTCCTGAGATTTTCCCCTACCAAACGTCACATTAGCATGTCGCGTGACGCGTGACGCGAAGTCCTGAGATTTTCCCCTACCAAACGTCACATTAGCATGTCGAGTGACGCGTGACGCGAAGTCCTGAGATTTTCCCCTACCAAACGTCACATTAGCATGTCGAATGACGCGTGACGCGAAGTCCTGAGATTTTCCCCAACCAAACATCACATTAGCATGTCGCGTGACGGGAACTCGTGAATTTTCCTCTAACAAACGTCACATTAACATGTCACGTGAAGAGTGACGCGAACTCCTTAGATTTTCCCCTAGCAAAAATCGCTCAACGCGCCTAAAGAAGTTTTCACTTAAAAAAAATCTGTTTCACGCAGTTGTCATTCCAATTAACGCTTAGAAGTGTAAAATCATAATCTTACCTTTAGTATAACGTATACAAGCACTGGCGTGAGGTCGTCAGCAGAAGGCGTGCTGCCCTCCGTTAGACCCAGCACCGCCATTATTGACGTCACGCAGCGCATTATGCAGGATAGCTGTGTGAAATTACAAAAACAATATAAAATACTTCATGAAAAACAAATAATCAAAAGATAGATATTTTTGTAGACAGTGTAGAAATCATCAAAGCCAGCTATAAATATATTATTGAGTGCGTTATATTAAGTTATAACATTATACAAACGATGTCAACGGTTCGACTTTTCAGAATCCGGTAAAAAATCTAGCCTTTCCCAACTATGTTGGGGTAGGCTTCCAGTCTAACCGGATGCAGCTGAAGTTACTGGGTATCTCGATACCCGTTGGAGCGACTGGTTGTCGGACTTTTGGGTCTTTAAAAATGATAAATGATTTATTTCTGCAAGTAGGTTTGTACAAACACTTTTACACGTCAATCATATTTTTAATAAAAACTAGATGAGGTCGGCGTTTCCTATCTGACTACTCTGAGAAGAAAGGTCGAATCAATCTCAGAGGTCGCGTCTCTTGGTCTGATCATGTGAAGTCCATGGAGATTGGTGTCTGAAATGGTCTTTTGAGGATAGAACCACACAGATTGATTTGAACATCGGTTAGGAATGATATGAAGGTGTTTTTTGATGCAACAGTGTACCACAAACCTTATCCCTTGGCGTGCGGTAGACGGGTAGATGCCTGAGATGTCGCTGCGCGCGCGGGTAGGGCGCGGCCCAGCGGTGTGCGGCGCCTACGCCGACCGAGCGCGCTGACGTCACGGATGACACGCGCCGTATGTGCTCGCTCAGCACACTGTAGAACGGATGACATTAAAATAATACCATAGGCAAAGCAGAGGCCAGAGGAGAATATTTATATGAAGCTATAAGCGCAAAGTTTTGCAAAATAAATACCATTTTTAACCGATGATAAAAAAAGAGGAGATTCTCAATTCGATACTTTTTTTTTATGTATGACCACGTATAACTTTTTTTTTAAATTTTTTGTTTTATTCGAAAGGGTATACTACTACTCAAAGTTGGTCCCATATAACATTTATTAACTTTGGTTGGGTAGTTTTTGAGTTACCTAGCTTCAATAATACGTATTTTTTCCCCACTTTTATATGGATGATGTCCTCGTTTCGTTTGCAGGTAGTGGTATTAGAATTTGTGTGGGGTAGGTACCACAGCTAAAAGTGAAAAATGAAAACTTTTTTACAAAAAAATACAACCGACTTCTAAAAACAATAAATACTACAGAAAAATAACTTTAAGTAGAAGAAGAAGAAAGAAGAAAAGAAGAAGAAGAGAAGTCGGTGGCAAAAAACGAAATTACATTTAACCAGACACCGACTTCTGAAATTAGTTATTTTTCACTTTGTAGCGTTGTTTTTGGAAGTCGTATTTTTTTGTAAAAAAGTTTCTTGTATTGATTTTATACAGGATTTGACACGTATCTTAAATCAATTACAAACAGCTCAATTTTCATTGCATCTAGAATTATTTCATAACCCTTTTTGACATTCAAAATTCAACATAATAACCCTTGCATTTAGAGTTAATATTTGCGTAAGTTGTCACAACTCAGGATGTAAGGGACATAGACGCGTCACCACGAAGTCAGCACATCATTCTATACATCTCCCAGAATAGACATATTTCACCGTTAATTTAAAATGTTAAAGAAGAGCTGTTTCATACAAAAATGAAACAAACAACTACACAGTGAAAATGAACGGAACAGCTGGATTTTTTTTTATAACCGATGAATAATTTGCGCGTCAACACAATAATACACCGTGTAAATACTGAGTATTACAAACTAGCACTTCCCGCGCGGCTTCACGCACGTAGATGTCGGAAAATATCCCACGGGAACAAAAATCCTTCCTTATTCCTTGTCTACATTATAAAGGGCACCTCTGTGCAAAATTTTAGCCGTCTACGTCTAATGGTCTGGGCTGGGCGTTGATGAGTCAGTCAGTCACGACTTTTCTGATATGAAAAATTACATACATACTTTATGCCTCATTTACGCTCATACATCTGGTCATACACACACGCTGGTTGCGAGTACTACGCACGTGACATTTCCTGACACTTCACGTTTCCACTCACAGCTGCCTTGTAAATACCTTTTGTTAGTCGCCTTTCATTCCTCCTCTCAACATGACAAAACCATAAGCATACTCTTTTCAATTTTTGTCACTGCATCTTCTTTTAACCGCACCGTTGCCTAAGAGAAAAAGAAATAATAATTTCGGTTTTGAACGATAAAAATGTTGACCGACATCTTTCTTTTTGGAAAACAATAATGTCATGCAATAATTCTATACATTAAATTTAAATCGATCTTCGGTGTCGTCTGTGTGACCATGATGTTCTTCTAAACTATGCAACGGCGTAACGGATTTCGTTGCGGCTTTCACCATCATTTTAGAGAATTTATTCCGGAAGATTTATGTATATTTATAGTCACATAAAATCAATCTGCCTAGCCTTTTCCCAACTATGTTGGGGTCGTCTTCCAGTCTAACCGCATGCAGCTGAATACCAGTATTTTACATGGAGCGTCTGCCTATCTGACCTCCTGAACCCAGTTACTGGGGTAATAGGGTAATACGATACCCCTAGGTAAGACTGGTTGTCAGACTTTCGGGCTTCTGACAACCCGTAACGACTTTCAAAGAACCATGAATGACAGCCGGGACCAACGGCTTAACGTGCTTTCCGAGGCGCGGAGGGGTCTTGGGTAATACGATATTATAGTAACATAAAGTAAACAAATCTAGATGATTTTGTCTCGTGAAAACCGTACGAGGAAGAGGCGGGTCGCTATTTAAAAATATAATACAAACGAAGCAGAGGCGAGAAAGTGAACCATATTTTGATAAGTTTTATCATCTTCTTCCTGCCCTTACCTATACCTACTAGTAACAAAGCTGAAGACTTTATTTTATTTTGTTTGTATGTTTGAACGCGCTAATCTCTGGAACTACCAGTCGGATTTGAAAAAATCTTTTTGCATTTGATAGCCCTGTTCTTGAGGAAGGCTATTTAACATCACGCTAGGATCCTTAGTAGCCGAGCAAAAAAAAAAAATATTAAAGAACGCTAAGTAATAGTGCTGGCAGGCGATGCGGTGCGACGGGGTAGGTCGAGGGAACAAGAAATTTCACGCGAGCGAAGCCGCTGGCAATAGCTAGTATAAAAGAACAAAAAAAAAAAAATCCGTAATTAACTAAATGCAAGAAGAAAAAGGTGACAATAACTTCAAATAAGTGTTTTGTCAGAGCAGCTATAAAACTCGTATTACATTGTGTTGTTTCTTATACCCGATGACCCTATCACCCTCCTCTAGGAAAGTAGTAGGGAAACTATCACCGTCCATAAACACAAACACAGATCTACATTCCGGCCTCGCCGTCGAGGCCCACCGCGTTTAAGACCATCTAACGTAAATGTAAATGTAAATTCATGTCCCTTGATCGGTTTAATCGAGCCAGCTGGTGGCGTAGCTGAGCCTGTAGCTTTAAACTCCCCTGATAATAATAATTCCCCTAACTTGATCCAGCCTATTGCTTTGCCTTGTTTATCAATGGTCAATGACAACGACTCCCTAAGCCGAGGTCCGTACCCCACAGGGGGTGCTCTTAGTGCGCAGTCGTTTAGTTTATATGTTTAGTTAGTATTTTATGCCCCTGGCTGGAGGCTTTTGAGCTCGCTTAAAGGCACCCACAGGAAAGTCCGGTTAAGTAGTCGAGACCTCTCATGGTCACACTACGAGATGCCATTCCAAAAAAAAAAAAAAAAATGTTTCTTATCTAGCAATAGGTAGTGTAACTCACTGGTCTCGGGCGATATCTCCGTCTCCGTTGGGGAACAGGACGTGTAGGTACAGTCTCGCGAATGCGGCGCGTTCCACCGTCACCTCCGCACTCTCCAGCAGTGTGGCCGTGGCACCTGTACACATTTAATAACAATATTCATTTAAAAACGCGCTACTGCCTGAGCATTTATTTATTTATCTACTTACATTTACCATTACAAAACAACCCAATGCGGTACATGCGCTTATCCTAAACTTAATCTATAACTAATTACAAATAATGCATTCCTTGTGAATTCACTCAGAGAGCAACAGAAAAGATCTGTCTCACTCGCTATGAGGTTGAGCGTGCGGAATCACTGACCTCTATTAAAATACGCTGGACTGGCTATCCCTTAAAAAATGACAGCTATTTGCTGTGCCGATTCAAAGCGCCCCCAGTGACAGGCGTGAGAGTTCTGAGAACTAATAAGATTGCAAATGGCCGTTGTTTGTTGATTTTACGCTAAGTGTCTCTGCGGAATAAAAAGTTTTCTAAAGTGTTTACTGTGATTGTGATATAAATTAAAGTGTTATAATAGTGACAGTGATTGTATCATAGCTTGTATTGTAATTGTAATATTTCTATCATTGTGGTCGATATCAGAAATTTTTTATCGATAACAAACCTTTTGTTATACATCACTAGTATTAGTTCGATTCCCCCACACTGCTGCCGTCAGCGCCAAAATGGCGATTTTCAAATAGGCACATGAAATTGATAGCGATAGCCAGTCCAGCGTATTTTAATAGAGGTCAGTGGTGCGGAATGCACGCGTCGCCTCTCTTAAAAGGTTGGTCCGAGCGCGCGGTTCCACCAGCAGAGGCGGCTGCCGTCGTCGCCACACATACCTGTCCGGAACGCACAGACTCACCTGCCCTAAAATAACTGCATTATGCACCTTCCCTCTTAGTATGTTAAATATATATGAGGTGAGTGCAAGATCCCTCCTAACCCATAGCTCATTGTATTCTACCATACCTAATATAAATATGCGATAGAATGAGATCCTGGGTTCGATTCCCTGGTCGGGCAAAGTGTTACTGGGATTTTCTGTCTGGAACTTCTCAGTAGCAGCCCGGAGTCTGGATTTGTGCCCGGTTGATGGTAATAGGCTCGCTTCTATTACATGGGACTTGTAGGTGACTCACATTATTATTACGCAAATAACACAAACACTAATACACACACAACAACACAAACAATAATTAGTAATATTTATAACAAAACACTAGAAATCACGTTTACCGTACGGTAAACATAACTGGTGAAATGTGGGTGTACTACAGTACACCTCTGCCTAGCCCTTAAACGAATTCAGGCGTGATATTGTTTTGTTTTTTGGAATTTACTCTTAAGGACGTTGTTACAAATGGGTAGTCAAATCATTACTTTTTTACACAAAAGTATGTTTATTAAATAAAATGCTTTGTATTCTTAAAACGTTTTTTGGCCAAATTGTTGATATATGTGCATGGTACGATTCTGAACTATAAATATAATTTTAGATAGGTACAGTTTCTCAATAAATGTACCGGAGTGAAAAATTTTATTTCCGTACATTTATTGAGAAAATGTACATAATTAAAATTATATTTATAGTTCAGAATCGTATCATGCACATCTATCAACAATTTGGCCAAAAACATTTTAAGAATGTAAAGCATTTTATTTAATAAACATACTTTTGTTTAAAAAAGTATTGATTTTACTACCCATGTGTAACAACGTCCTTAAAAAAAGACATATTCACAATTATTATCTATTTTCTAAGAGACATTACCAAAATAACTGTCAAAAAATAGCATACATACTTATAAATACCAACGATCTAAGAATTTATCAGAGGAAATTGTCCTTTGATTTAAATTTAATGAAATAATCACGAAAAACCTCTAGAAATGCGACGTTGACAGCCCGCGCGCGAGCAACGCTCTTGAATGCACTCACCTTCCCACGAGGGGTCTGCCTTCACTTCAGCGGTAATGGCCTTTATGCTGGCAGTCAGTCTTGTTGCTTTCTCATCCATCAGTTCTCCCCCTGGTACATAAGAGGATAAGGTTAAGAACTATATATGTGTGATATATTTGAGAGATGTGCCAATGATTTTATTAAATGCCCTTGTTTTGCGGAGCAATGACATCACTCTTGTTCTGGAATGATTAAAGGAAAGACTACTTAGATGATAAGCTTCAAGTTTCTTTTATACTCCAGTAGCAATTTATCTGTCTAGCAGGCATAAAATCGCAGACATAGCAGGGTCGTACCTACGACGCCGACGCAGCGGTCACCAATTTGAATTAAAGAACATCTTTCACAAATACTGACACCGAGTGAGTTTGACATACATCGCGTTTATGGCATAACTAGACTCCAGAGGCAAAGCTAGATAAAGTGTCGTTTTGCATCCTCGTCAAATTTCAGGGTGTGGTACAGAACATCAAACCGAACAACTTTCTCCATGGGACCAACATCGTAATCGCGAAAAAAATTTCAACTATCCCATAGAAAAAGTTGGTCGGTTTGATGGTCTATACCACACCCTAAATTTGACGAGGAGGCAAAACGACAATTTGTATTAAAAAAAAAAAAAAAAATCGGCCATGTAGGTAATTGTATTTGATATTAAATTTAACTTTATACCTCCACGCGTACCTGAGAAAAAGGTCTTGACAGACTGAGGTCCTGTGCACACGATGTGTTGCGGCGCCGCACCGCAAAGTTTTCGCCGTACATTGTCGGTCACTTGTGACCACCAATGGCGGCATTTGTACGGGGAGATCTTTGCGGTGCGGCCCGCAACGCATCGTGTGCATCGGCTCTTACAGACAGACGGACAAGAAGTGATTCTATAGGGGTTGCGTTTTTCCTTTTGAAGTATGGAACCCTAAAAATAGAATTATCTTTGCTTACCGTTATGCATTGCGTGTTTGTTATGCGCATGGTGGTGCCTCGCCAGCCTGCGCAGTGCGCTGCCTCGCTCCAGCTGATCCAGCACGCGGGCAGCCGCAGCCGCGCGGCAACACCAGTAGCATTCTTCTCGGACTAGCTTGATTTGTCTGAACAATAGGAAATTATGATTATACTGTTCTTATTATGTCAGGATCAGGATAAAATAATTATTTTTTAATTGGCTAATTCATTGTTGATAATAATAATTTATTAGCAAAACAGACAAATTGTTTTGTTGATAAAATGATAAAAAAGCAAATAGATACTAGAAAAAGACTAAAGTTTTGTATTGTAGCTAAGATCAAAAGTATGAGAAATAAAAATAATAAACAAGATAGTTTTTGTTTTCATTTTTTTAAACCCAATCAATCACTCGCAATTTATTAGGCTGATTTACTCGTTCATACGTACTTGGTAAGCGCATGGTCGGTATGCGCGAGCGCAGCCCTGCAGCTGGCTAGATAGGCCGCATATGGGCGCCGGGCCGCTAGATCAGCTCGCAAGGCGGCCGCTAGCCTAGCCGCTAGCCCCGCACTGTGCCCGAGTGCTCGCGCCAGCTCGGACGCGTGTGCGGCGCCGCTCTCGCCACTTGCGCTGGCGCCAGCTGCGCGCACCCATTCAACTAGGGAGGTACTTGTGCAACGCTGAACAGAAATAAATTGATTGCACATGAATATAAAAAAAAAAACATGGTTTTGAAGAATAAAGGGAGACAAAAAAACCAGCCAAGTGCATGTCGGACCACGCACAATGAAGCGTTCCGTAGTTGGGATGAATTTATCCCAAGAACTAACTTAACACTGTAGACATGGTCGCCCGTACATTCCAACTGCAAATGTAAGTTGGTTGGCTATTACTCGTAAACTTGTAAAGCCTACTTAGCTGTGATAGTTTTCCTTTTAATTTCGTTATATATACTACTACCGTGAATTTTTTCACCTAACTGTTTAGCTGGCTTTAACTTTAACAAAAATTAGCATTTTAAAGCTTAATATTTCAGAAACGTTTTAACAAACCCACAATATTTTTGAGACCCATCCAACAATACCCCATGCCATGGGGTAGACGAGAAAAAAAATATCATCCCCACTTTACGTGTACAGAACGTACCATAAAAAAAATCCATGATTTTATTTTTTTTTGTCGGCGTGATGAATGAATGAATCCATGCCAAATTATAGCTTTCTATTACTAAGAGTCTCCGAGCTAAGCTGCGGACGGACAGACGGACATAGCGAAACTATAGGGGTTCCTTGTTGACTACGGAACCCTAAAAAATGAAAAATCATAATTTTAGTTATCTATTTTTAGGGCAAAGTCAAATTTACAAATTCCTACACTTGACAATAGTATTACAAATCAAATGTAATACTCACATTAGGCACATACTCAGCGCAATGCAGATCAGGGTTGGACAACACAACTCGTAACTTGCGCTTCATGCTGTTGAACACCTCCGGATCGTTGAGATCTACTACACCTTCACACCTAGTAAAAAAAAATATTGTATTATTAAATCACTATTAACTGTGACTTTATACAGGGCAAATTTTTCAATCGTCAGATAACTTTTATTTATGGAATAAATGTGACGGTTTGACAGTTTTTGTATAGAAGACATGTCAAACTGTCATATTTATTCTTCAAGTAAAAATTATCTGACTATTGAAAAATCAGCCCTAAATCGCACTAATTTGTATCCAAAATAAGGATCCCAAGTCATCTGTCTAGCCTTTTCCCAACTATGTTGTGATCAGCTTCCAGTCTAACCGGATGCAGCTGAATACCTGTATTTTACATGGCGCGACTGCCTATCTGATCTCCACAACCCAGTAACTGGGTAATACGATACCCCTTGGTAAAACTAGTTGTCAGACTTTCGGGCTTCTGACGACCCGTAAAGACTGTCAAAGATCCACGAATGACAGCCGGGACCAACAGCTTAACGTGCTTTCCGAGGCACGGAGGAGTCTCGGTATGTAAAGATGGTCACCCATCCACGGACCAACCCCGGCAAGCGCAGCTTAACCTGATGGATCGATCCGTGCGACTGTTATTACTTAGCCACGAGCTCCTCCCTGCTTGTATTTAGTATCAGTCTAAAATCATCATCATTCTCCTGCCCTTATCCTAATCTATTTGGGGTCGGCGCAACATGTCCTTTTTTTCCATACTTCTCTATTATTCGTCATCTCGGTAGTCACCCCCTTTCTAGCCATGTCATCTTTCACACAGTCCATCCATCGTTCCTTTGGTCTTCCCCTACTCTTATAACCATCAGTCTAAAATAATAACAGTAATAAAAATAACTACTTATGTTTTTACGGGTGAATTCAACCAAACTCTTATAGTATAAAGTCTTCATCTTCGAATAAATTTTGAATTTTTACAGTTTCTCGATACAAAAACTGTCAGTCGTCAATTTTAATACACGGTTAATAAAAGATATCCGGACTTTGGTCAAATTATCCCTAAGACAAAATGTTACCTGTCCAGTTCAGTATCGGGCACATCGGACACCCTTCTCTGCGTGCGCTTGTGTTTGGAGCCGCTGGACTCTGTGGAGCACTTGCGCCGGTACTTGGCGAGGATCTCCTCTGACGTCTCGCCGGCCGGCAGCTCGGGGCGGCTGCCGTCGTCGCTGCGGCTCTCTTCTTCGGGTAGTTTCACATCTGGGAGACATAAATTATAAAATCATCAAGAACAATCTACTTGGTCAAGAATGTTGAAGATAGATCCACACCTGCCTTCACTAACTGGTGGTGTAGATGATTCTTCTTATTCTTGTTCTCAGTCGCATCCGAGACTGAGGGCCGTAAATACGATGGGCAATTTTGAAATAGACTTGTGCTTTCTAAACGGGAGGGCTTAATGTGAATTATTTCTAAAAATAAATCATCATCATTCATTCATTCTAGCCATGTCATCTTTCACACAGTCCATCCATTGATTCTTTGGTCTTCCCCTACTCTTTAGCCATCGACATTCATACTCAAAACTTTCCTCACGTCATTTTCCTCATTCCTTCGCATCACGTGCCCATACCATGACAATCGATTTCCGCACAACTTTTCAGTCACCGGTGCCACTTTCAAACTTCCTCTTATGTACTCAAAAAATCTCAAAAATAAATTTCTAAAAATAAATAACAGTAGGTGAAAGTACTCCTTTTACGGATGCAACATGAATTCCAAGTTGTACTTATTTACACTAAACTAGGCCGTAAAAATGGCACATCGAGCCTTATAACTTCGGCTTCGTAAAACGGTGTGACTGTCACTCATATATGTGTGATACCCATTTCAAAAAGCCTAGATGTGTTAAAGCAGATTTACTCAGGGTCAGTAACTGACTCCAAATGAAGTCAGTGCTGGCGCCGAGAACTGCCTTTCACTGTTTACATACCGTCAGTAGTCGACTACTGACTTCCAAATCAATTTACATGAAGTGAAGACAGTAATGGGTCAGCGCCAGCGGTGACTTGGTTCGAGTTTGGAGTCGGCTACCTTTTTTTTTGTTTTTGGGGAGAACCACTCAAAGGACGCCCAGACTTTCGGTCTTCTGACGATCTGTAACAACTGTCAAAGATCCACGAATGACAGCCGCACGAGTGCTTCCGAGGCACGGAGGAGTCTTGGTATGTAAAGATGGTCACCCCAAGATGGTCTCTAAAACCTATTAGACATACGTATTTCTATAGACTTACCATTGTGATGTGTATGTGATCGTCCTTTCTGCCGGAACATCTTGATCTTATGCAGCAGGTTGCCGCCTGAACGCTTCACGTTGTTCTTCAGTTCGTCTAGGTTGCCTACTAGACCGTCTTCACCGATGCGTCTCCTGAATAGGGCAGTGTATGCTATAGTAACATCAACCGCTTCTTTAGACAACACAACATCCTTGTAATCGCCAAAAGAGGTAGGCACAGGTGCATAGAATCCTTTAAGGCACCTTGTTAGAGTTCCGTACCAAAATGGTAAAAAACCGGCCAAGTGCGAGTCGGACTCGCGCACGAAGGGTTCCGTACCATTATCTATAAAAACGGCAAAAAAATTACGTTTCTGTTTTTTAGTATTTGTCGTTATAGCGGCAACAGAAATACATCACCTGTGAAAATTTCAACTGACTAACTATCACGATTCATGAGATACAGCCTGGTGACGGACGGACGGACAGCGGAGTCTAAGTAATAGGGTCCCGTTTTACCCTTTGGATACGGAACCCTTATGGTGCGACTCCAGTCTGTCTGTGTCTGTCTGTCAAGAACTACTAATGCTATCAAGTTGAAATTTGGAACAGTTTTAGTTGACGTTTGCCCAACTATTTTGCAAATAAGAAATTTTTATTTTTTTTATTTGCAACAGGTACTGAAAGGGGGTCTTAAAAAATCAAAGTGGGGTTACTAGGGCATGTGGGGTATCGCTGTTTACACATTCTCAAACATTTTTTTTTTCTTTTTTCTAAGCCGCATAGTTTTCGAATTTTGATGAAAAATTTAAAAAAAAATACCTACCGTTCCCCCCTTATTTCCGAAGTTTGTAAAAATAAAAATCTGAAATTATTCTATGTGATTGAAGTTTATGTAAATATTACAGAAAAAAAAAACGATGCCTCTAAATAGCCCACTTTTTCAGTAATCGGATCGGAACCTACTCGCTCTTGACCGGTTTTTTTTTATATATGTATTCATGTAATTTGCTATCATTTAATTGTTCTTTTGTGTGTCGTGCTGTTTTTTGTGTGCACTGAATAAATGTTTTATCTATCTATCTACGTATAAATGCAAAGGCTCGCGGCAGTCGCGGTTATAAAATGTGTGAGTAGGACTGTGATAATTTAGTTACGGATTTCAATAACTCTTCTGAGTCACGTGTCGTTTCGCTTCCACGTTATATGACCACGCTTGCCACGAATTTTGGCGTTTAGTATATAGTAATAAGGGAAATCTGAATAAAGTTTTTTTATTTATTTTTTTTAATCTTGCGCCATTAACCTTATGTTCTGCAGTCGACTGATACAGCTGGTTGCTTTTACAAGGCATTTGTCATAGGGATTTATAACTAAACTTGTCTTCATAATCTCAGATAATTTACATTCCACCGCCACTTACTAAGAGCGAATTTCGCCAATGAAACTGAACGCGATCAGCACATCTAAACAGAGTTCAAGACCTGTCAGTGTCAGTATTCCATAGAAAATAAAGACACTGAGAGCTCTTATACGTGGTTTATGTGCTGATCGCGTTCAGTTTCATTGGTAAAATTCGCTCTTAGTAAGTGGCGATGGAATTTTTAATAAAAACGTCCTAAAAAAGTTTTTGTTGCAATGGAATTTGAACTGAGCCGTGTATGACATTGAGTTTATTGTGGAATGTTATGTATACTGTCTTGGAAAAAAGTACATGTGATATGTTACCTCGGCGACTTCTCAGCGGTAGCATCAAAGCTGATACTCTTCGGTATAGCTCCCGTCGACACATTCTTGACCGGAGGAGGACTGACGCGCCTTTCCGTCACGATCTCCGAATTAACATCCTGTGACGAACTTTTATCAGATACCGACGTCTCCGCAGAATTCACTGATAACGTGCTGAGCGACATGTTACTCGTTCCTTCTCGCTTCTTCTCGATTTTAGACGAAGAAATAGATACAATACTCGTTCGAATCTCAGACTTAACTATTCGAGATGTTAAGTTATTCACCAAGTTGGCGGAGGTTGAGATTGTTGCAGAACTCATTCGAGTCATTAAGTCTGTGATAGTTGATCTCGATTCGGCCTGTTCAGCATCGATTCCTGAATCGAATCGTCCGCCGTAAGCGTTGAATGAGCTCTCACTGGAGTTTAATGAGCGATCCATGTCGTTATCGTCGTAAGGTTTGGAAGTGGATGGGAGGTCGTATTTGGAGGTGGAGGGGTAGGGTCGGTCGGGGGAGTGGTGCGGGGCGGGGAAGCTGTCGTCCACCCACTGGCTGGTCGCGTCTGATTGGCTGTTCGCGTCGAGGGTTGATTCAGTTTGGGCGCCATCGCTGAGGAAAAAGTTATGTTTAGTAAATATCAGCTTAGCGATTATCTTAGAAAGGGCAACTAAAAAAATAAACAAAACAAAATTTACTTCCAGCACATTCTAGTGAACTATATGGAAAAAAGAATTCAATTACTGCGCGCTGGATTTTCAACTGTCGGCGTTGATCCGAGTGTTGCCAATCCAACAGAGTGCATTATGCGCGTTAAAAAAGCTCACTGTTTGTTTCTCAACGCTCTGCTCAGCGTAGAAAGTTAAAACCGAGAGCGCGGTAAGAAGCGCCCGCGGGATAAAGCTCGATGTGTACTGCTGGTTGGCCGAATTTGACAAATGGTGACGTCAGGAACGTCTTTTTATCTACATTGTTTAGTATAGTGGCGAAATCACACAATTCCTACCGGCTTCCCTTCGGAAATTCGGAACACAACCACTCTATCGTTATTGAAAAATAGCACAGTCACAGTGATTAGTAATGCCAAATAATATAATCACACTGTAGGTATTTAAGACATGTTGTCGCTTCGAAGACGGTCATACATATTTACATATAAAATAAGATATTTTGATTTATAATTTAATTATTAGTTGATTTATTTGTTAAAAAACATGTTTAATTAATAACCTTTTAAGGACTGCTCAAACGTATACCTATTTAAAATTATTCGATTAATATTTAGGTTGGCAGGACTGGTGTCGCGCCATTATTGTTCCGTTGCAAACTTCCGGAAGCAATGGTGGGGCGATACTTGCCACACCAATATTGGAAGAGCGATCGGCAGTTGGTCGTCGGAGTTAGTGCGAGTAAACATCTCCAGAATTGTTATAAAATAGCGTGGTTATAGTGTGGTTATATTTTAGACCAGAAAATAAAGTTACAATTATTATTTACGTGTGCGGTTTGATTAAAGTGTATTACATACACAATAAAATTAAAACATTACAAAACGCCTACACTACATTTCTTGTCTTATATTCCAACAACGAAACATTTAGCTCCAAAATCAGCCTTCGCCACTGGTAATACCCACTTGTTCTGCGGCACGTAATCAAAAACGTCACTGGGCAGCGGCGCGGGAGTGGACGTGCTCGGGCTCTCCGGCGCCGACGTCGCGTAGCACGTCATCACCTGCAAACATACCAACCATTACTAACATTCTAAGGCCGAGACTGATAAACGTTACTTATAGTTGACAAATAATCCTATTCAGGAACTCGTCAGTTGGAGGGATACCGCTTTATGACAAAAAAAGGTAGTGAGGAGAAAAATGGATGAGCGAAATTGAATGTACCTTATATTATTGTTTACCGCAAATAAACGTATTTTCTTTCTTTCTTTTCTTTCTTTATAATGCTTCAGTTTGTTTGAATTACTTTAACTTTAAAACAATATATTCGTTGATATGTAAGTAAGTCAATAAATTAAAAATAATACATTTTATGTTTGGCCATTAAGTTAAAAAACTATCAAAATTATTATTCACAACATTCCAAAAGAACAACACATTATTTTGAGATTTATTCAAATTCAGCTATTTTAACCATTCATTCTTTTCGCATATTATTCGTTCACTACCCCAACACTATGAGTGTTGTATGGTAACATTATTTTGGTTCGAACTGTCAAGTTACTGAATACGATTATTTGTCGAACTGCACGCGCTTTGGGTCAGTATTGTTCCCGTCTCTTTCTTGCACTTTAAGTTTCACAATTGAGTGACAGTGACAGGACATACTATAGTCCTATAAAATTTGTTTTACCTCTGATTTCGCATCACTGTCAAAATCACAGTGATCTTTATTCTCCTTACAATAAGATTGCTGTTGGGTTGCAGCTATCAGAGGTAAAATAACTCAGAACAGACTGTAGATTTGTCCCCTCTCTTTCTTACACTTGAAATTTGACAGTTGAGCGACTGTGACAGAAAATACTAAGCCAAAGTACGTGTGAAGTAACGTTTATTAATCTTAGCCGAACCCTTACGAACTTTTGTTTAACTTAATTGTGATCCCCAACCAATAATAGAATTTTGTAGATAATAACATAATTACATTTTGACCGGAACTCTTGGTGTTTTGCTCCTGAATACCAGGATTTGTCACACGAACCTACAAGATGACAAATGGAGGAATAAAGTATGTATCTATCATTAAACTCACGGTTATGCTGTCTCAATAATTGATACTAGTAATGCACAAAAAACCGTGTCTCGACAAGTTTCACTGGACAGGTACTTGCTGATCTATGCACACCGACACGAAAATAATTTTTCAAAGGATCCTTGCTTGTCCAGATACTTCGATCAAGAATACACTGGATATAGTATAACGAGCAAAAACGCATCGCTCAACTGGCCGCGATTGACAATATTGTACATTTATATTCTTGATAAAAAAAAATCTATAAAACAGTATTTTAATAAGCAAACCGAAAGTTGAAATATGATAGTCTGTCATCGGAGAAAATGTAAAAAGTAAAACTAAATCGCTTGAAGCTTGAAAATAAAATAATTTTGAAAAAAAAGTACAATAATATTTATACAACAATAAAACAAAATCTAATTGAAAAATTATGTTGGTTTGTGTTCATTCTGTTTTTGACAGCACAACATAAGGCCATGTTGTTTTATTTTTTAGCCCGTTTTTGAGGCGCTAACCCTGTATCTAGACTTGTATAATATTCTTGATTTGATTGATTATGTAGATTATGACTACAGTCTGCCCATATTTTTGAGAAGCTTCGACACTTACCGGATATCCATTAACAAGTATGCTCTTCCTGTTCTCGATGTTATACTGTTGATGATTGGGCGGCGCGTGCGGGAGGTCTAGCTCTCCGCCGCGAGACAGCGCTGCCGTCGCCGTCAGGTACCCGCAACCTGACCTATGCGGCAACGGAAATACGATTACGCTGAATTGCACGAAACCAACATTACTTTAAATTGACGCTGTCACTTACTTTTTGATACAAAATGTAAGGGATGCCATGAATTTAAAGTCTCCGTTAAACTAATGTTGGTTTCGTGCAGCTCAACGTTTGTATAACTTATCATATAAAAGATGTTAAAAAATGAACTCTAAAAACTATAAGGAGTGCTTTAGACCATCGAATTTATATACATCATAGGGATGAAATGAGAGAAATATTTTTTTTGGATTTGTCAATATTATGCTAATGGCTTACGGGGCGTCGATTAATTACGTAAAGCGAATTTTGGACCCCCTTCCCCCTTGGTGAGATGTCGTGCGACTTGGCTGGAACCCCATAACCTCACGTGAGATTTTACAAAATGCGTATTTTTGTGTAAATACGTTAATCTGTGCTTAATTGCGTTGGATTTGTTTAACTAAACATAATTTGCTTCATCTTTTTTTATAATACTTATTTCTTATAATAATTACCCAGTTTTCTCGCAATTTTACACTGTTCCTTTCGGAAAAAATAACGTGATATTTGCCGAAACCCCCCCTAAACGCCTCACGTAATTATTAATAGACGCCCCCTTAGCAACTGTATTTTGAGACGTAAGTTTAAATGTGGAGTCAAAATTCAACAGATTTTGTTTATAAAGTGATGGTGACAATAAAAGTATAGTTTGAAAAAAAAATCCAAGTAGAAAGACTACTTGGATTTTTTTTTCAAACTATACTTTTTAAAATTACCTGTTAGTTAAGTTAGGTCGCGACGTGTGTCGAGGACTGCTAACTTCAGCTCGCTTCACGTTGCCGTTCTGAAACAAATGTGTCCTTGAAATATCCCCAAAATTCTGTTATTGGTAACATTACAATCAATCACTAAAAGTCAACCTACTGTTACTATGTAGGTTGACTTTTAGTGCTACCTAAATAAACCATTTACAGGCACTTTTCAATTGTCAAGGTCTATCAGAAATATGAAGCTAGTAGGTACCTATGGAGAAGAACGGGCAAGAAACACCACGGACACTCTTTTATAATTTTTGCGCTCTAGCATGGTGCGGATGACACATGTCAGTATGGCATGACTAGGTCAGTGACAATATGCACAATTCAATTTTATCGATAACAATTCTTACATTAAAAATCTCGTTCTCCTAATAATTTTAAAAATGTCTTTGATATATCATGTTATTAGGAATTTATTTTAAAATATGTATTTAAAAAAATAAAAAAAATACATTCAAAGCACTACCGAAATATATTAAAAAAAATTTTTTTTTCATGGTACGGTCAGCAGCAGAATTCGGTTAACACTACTACTTCTTGACATCATCTAAATTAACATAAAAGGATTCGATAAATTGCTTTTTTTTCGTTTAACTGTTAAGAATTAATGTTCTTAAAATTTGAAGTACTTCTGTTCCGATTTGAATTAAACATTTCGCTTAATAATTAAGATTAAAAAGCTGCAAGTGTTAATCGACTTTTGTTGCTGACTGTACCTATAATTTTTTCGGCTAATTTAACTGTATGGATGTCTAACAACAAAAAATTAAAAATACATACAGTAAACTTCTTCTTCTATAAAAAATATCGACTATCGATAAAACCCATAATAGCAATACATCTCATCACTAAACATATCTATGGCGTTACGTTACACGCCTATGACTTTGCTTCATTTTTCTTTAAATTTGATTTTATTTGTAGATAATAACATTTTGGCAGGATGATTAATTTAATTTACTACAATTATTATTGAATACGTATTTTACGATTATGATATTTAGAATGCAGCTATAATATTATAAATCGCGATAACGTTCAAGAGTGAAAAGGAACAGTTCGTCAAATGTCACCCGCACCATGCTAGAGCGCAAGAATTATAAATTGTATTGTTACAAAAATATCAGTTACAACAACAAAATGTAAATCCAAGTGGCAAAGGCTGCGAAAATTTTCAAATTTTCATCATGGTTTTCGAGGATGCAAAAGTCAACAGTGACGTCAAAATGTAAATCTAAGATGGCGGCTGCAAAAATTTTGTTTTTGTTTTAAATCATACGTGGGACGGAACTTCGTTCCTGAAGGGGGCCTCCAACCGCTTTCTTTTTTTTTTTGCTGACACTCGCCTTCATATCTAGGTTATAAACTTGTGTTCACAGAAGGGAAGCAATAAGTAAACATACCTGATGGTTATTATTCCTGAACGGTGGATCATCCTGCTGTGATGGTCGCCGCGGCCAGGATGTGTCAGACCTCGCTGCTACAGACACGCAGTCGTCCGTGTCCACCTGATACATTACTTAACGTTACTATTCGCTGTTTTTGTGTTGTATTCTATGTCAGAGTTTTGCTTTGTTAATATGGATTTTCTTATGCACTGCCATAGGCGTTATAACAATAAAACTTCTGTTGTGTCTCGTTCAGTATTTTTCACAACGTTCGCCATCTCATCTCAGTCTCAATCTGTCAAAAATTGTATAGCGTTTGCCTACATTTTTGACATTTGATTGTCGCTGGCATGAGAGTGCGACTTGAATTTGAACGATTTTAGGTACGAGAATTGACCTTCTGTTTTTTTTGTGTTATCATGGATATCGATACACATCACGTCTGCGGAGTTTCGCTAGCTAATTTAATTTACCCTATATACTTAAAGGATGTTACAGATATTTTTAGTTAGAGGAGCTCGTGGCTAGGTAATAACAGCCGCACAGGTCGATCCATCAGGTTAAGCTACGCTTGCCGGAGTTGGTCATTGGAAGGGTGACAATCTTTACATACCGAGACTCCTCCGTGCCTCGGAAAGCACGTTAAGCCGTTGGTCCCGGCTGTCATTCGTGGTTCTTTGACAGTCGTTACAGGTCGTCAGAAGCCCGAAAGTCTGACAATCAGTCTTACCAAGGGAGGGGTATCGTATTACCCACTTACTGGGTTATGGAGGTCAGATAGGCAGTCGCTCCATGTAAAATACTGGTATCCAGCTGCATCCGGTTAGACTGGAAGCCAACCCCAACATAGTTGAGAAAAGGCTAGGCAGATTGATTGACAGATATTTTTAGTGCAAGACATATTCCGCCATAATAAACAATCATGCAAGTATTTAAACCATAGGTTTGAATTGAAATTGTCTATGTTACCTCCGTGTTCCGGTCGCTATCTGACGCAAGCACGTCCATGCTCCAGGCAGACTCGCTCGCAGTCTCCGAAACATCGGGTGCGTTGGTATTACTTGTGCTTGTACCTAGGACAGTATTTGTTATCAATAAGCTATTATAATTGTCATTCTGACATTATTATGTGCGTTTAGCTCTTGTATTTGCTGCACTTGTACCGTCGCCGTGTAAGTGTATAAATCGTCCTATGGCCTGCTGCCGAGTTATTCCATATTCGCACGCAAATCAATATTTGTATAGTTTACCTATGCTGGGTGTAAAGGTGTGGTCGAAATGGTTGTGGTACAGACCATCACACTGAACAACTTTCTCCATGGGACCAACATCGTAATCGAGAAAAAATAATCAGCTGTTCCATACATTTGGGCCGAGTAAGTATTGAAGTCTTGTAAGGGACAGCTGATATTTTTTTCTCGATTACGATGTTGTTCCCATGGAGAAAGATGTTCAGTTTGTTGGTCTGTTCCACACCTTTCTGATTCACCCTGTATTTAGGAGTTCCGGGTTAGTATGTTTGAGTTAAAGATTTATGTTTGTAAATTAACCCATAATAAAGGAGAATATTGCAATATTCATTAACAAAATAAAACATAAGTTACCTTGGCTGGCGGCGACCTGCGTCTGGTCGCAGGAGTCGCCGATGGTCTCCGAGTCCGACGCCAGCACGTCGGTGCTCCATGTGTCCGACATTATGCTGATAGTCTCATCGCCTTCCAGCAGCTTCTAAACAAACACGTAGAATATGTAGATCATACGAGTTGAAATAATCGTATGAAACATTTACTGGGCTAAAAGTCATCTAAACTAATATTATTATTATTTTTTTTTAATTTATGCACAAGTACAGAAAAATACCGTACAAAGGCGGACTCAATGCCTGAGGAATTTTCTACCAGTCAACCTTAGGGTGATGCAGAGAGAAAACATGGCAGGTGCAGCATAAGGGATGGATAACACGAAAATAACTATAAAATACATAGATATACATACATACATATAAACAGAATAAACTTAGGAGAAATAAGGATCAGCACAGTAGCCACCAAACAAGTTGGCAAAAAAGTGCGGATGCGCAGTACGGAATCCTATTGCGATTGTGATTGGTCGCGTCGTACTACACATCCCCACTTTTTGCCAACTTGCGTGGCGATAATTGTTGAGGAGAAAACGAATCCAGCAAATTATTATTATATATACTTCATGTAAAATACTGGTATTCAGCTACATCCGGTGAGACTGGAAGCCGACCCCAATATACAACGTGTCGTTTTGCATCCTCATCAAATTTCAGGGTGTGGTACAGAACATCAAACCGAACAACTTTCTTCATGGGACCAACATCGAATCGCGAAAAAATTTTCAACTGTCCTATAAAAAACTTCAATACCTACTCGACGCAAATGTATGGGACGGCTGATTATTTTTTCGCGATTACGATGTTGGTGCCATGGAAAAAGTTGTTCGGTTTGATGGTCTTTACCACACTCTCAAATTTGACGAGGATGCAAAACGACACGTAGTTGGGAAAAGGCTGGACACATGATGATTTATGTTGCTCATTTTCCACCATCGTAAAGACCCACCTTAATCTCAAACTTGCAGAACTTATCCTCGATGTCGTTCCTGGTCTGCTTGAGCAGCTTGTTGCCCGCGTTATGCGCATGGCTGACAGGCGCGTGCAGCGGCACCCTGCGCACGGCCGCGTCCACCGCGTCGCCGTCCGTCACTTGCGAGGAGGGAGTCTCGCGCCCGGAGATGTTCGGGCTGCCACGACCGCTGACGTTTGCTGATACCTGTGCAGGATTATGGTGAAAGCTATGAATCTACTTATAAATGCTACCATTTGCTGCATCTTAAGGGGTCTCGTGGCTAAGTAATAAAAGCCACACGGGTCGATCAATGAGATTAAGCTACGCTTGCCAGGGTTGGTCAGTGGATGGGTGACCATCTTTACATAAGGAGACTCCTCCGTGCTTCGGAAAGCACGTTAAGCCGCTAGTACCGGCGTCATTCGTGGATCTTTGACAGTCGTTACGGGCCGTCAGAAGCCCGAAAATCTGACAACCAGTCTTACCAAGGGGTATCGTATTACCCAGTTAACGGGTTGTGGAGGTCAGATAGGCAGTCACTCCATGTAAAATACTGGTATTCAGCTGCATCCGGTTAGACTGGAAGCCGATCCCAATCAATCTGCCTAGCCTTTTCCCAACTATGTTGGGGTCGACTTCCAGTCTAACCGGATGCAGCTGAATACCAGTATTTTACATGGAGCGACTGCCTATCTAACCTCCACAACCCATTAATTGGGTAATACGATACCTCTTGGTAAGACTGGTTGTCAGACTTTCGGGCTTCTGACGACCCGTGACGACTGTCAAAGATCCACGAATGATAGCCGGGACCAACGGCTTAACGTGCTTTCCGAGGCACGGAGGAGTCTCGGTATGTAGATGGTCACCCATCCACGGACAACCCCGGCAAGCGTAGCTTAACCTGATGGATCGACCCGTGCGGCTATTATTACTTAGCCACGAGCTCCTCCGGAAGCCGACCCCAATATAGTTGGGAAAAGGCTAGTTAGATTGATTGTACTCAAAAGTTTAGCCTAGTCGTAGCCTGTAACTGTTAATTGACTGTTATAGTACGGCTGATTTATCTTGCCAAGTCCGAACTTTTAGGAACCAAATGCAGTGTGAGTGAGAAAACATGCGCGAAAGTTCGTAGTGTCTATTGTATAAAAATGAATCCCTATTTCCCTTGGTCACGCCCCATAACCTTGAGAACGACTTTACCGATTTCATTAATCATTTTTTAAATTTTATAATACTTTGTAGACGGTTCTTACGGAAAAAAAATTAAGAAAATTGCTCAGAAAATTGGAAAATTTCAGAAGAGTTAACGACTATTTTAACTTCGCACGTTTACATTAGAATATTCCTAGCTAAGACAAGACAACGTCTGTCCCGTCAGCTAGATTAATATAAATATAATCTAGAATTTAAAGTAAAAACTCACCATATCAGACAAGTTATCATTCTGATCTTCAGTTTCCAGCTCCAGACTCGAGGTCACGCTGTGGTTAGACGCAGCTTCGGACACCGCCTCCAAGTTATCTGATGTATTGCCCAGGGAGACCTCATCATGTGACACGGAGAACCTGACAAAAGAAAAACTTGTTTTTGTTCCATTTTACAATACAACTGGGCCTCACATTTAAAATGCGAATGTTGACTCATTTTCGTGTTTATAATATTAGTGAACTAGCTATATTGCTCGCAGCTTCGCCCGCGTGGATGTCCATACTTCCCTGTTTGAATCGGATATTGTTCACAATTTCATGGGTTTAAATTTTTTGCGCAGAACCCCAATTCTTTTTCTAAAATAAAAGTAGCCTAAGGTACTCCTTATCCAGCTGAAAGTCCTGTCAAAATCAATCCAGCCGTTTCGGAGATTAGCCGGAACAAAAAGACAGACTGACAGGCAAAAATTTTAAAAATTGTTTTCTTTTTTGTTATAGAACCATATAATTACACTTTCATATGCATTTAGTAAAATGCTGTTATTTCGACATTACCAACAGACACTTCAATTTTATTTATTTGTATAGATAAATATATTATACTAGGATGTTTATTGTTCAATCATGCACAAGCGGCTGAAGATATTTGGAAGAAATTTGCACACAGACCATGGTTTGGATGGTATAACACGTTGTACACACGGTTACACATCAAGCTATACATACATACTGACCTCTCATTGCAAGGAAATCCTATACAATGCGAGATCAGCTTATACTGGAACTTGTATAGCTTGACCTGTAGCCGTGCGTACACAGAGGATGCTTTTTATTCAGATACATGAAGTAGTTCCCGTAAGTCATAGGAAACTAATGAGACCGCGTTAAATAGCTAGTAATAAGAAGGTAATACAGCAAAAAAAAAAACAACCGAAAACATATTTTAATAACATAAACATAAGGTTCAAATCGCATCATACCTGGTCCTCTTCTGTACGGGTGCGCCCGGACCTGCTACAGCGAGCGCTGATCCAGTATCGTCAGCATCACCAGCTTCTGAGCCACCGTAGTAGCATTCTAGAACCTTCGATTCTGGGACTAAACCTGGTGGAAATAAGAAAGAAATATAAATTAAATCATATGTGATGATGATGTAGCGTTGACGTTCGTAGCTTAAATTACTCCTAAAAGAACGAAATTAAATGTTGAATTCATGCCGCGCCTATTCAGAAATTAACCCTTTTACTAAGCATCCGCTGTCCTACCGTCCGTAACAACTAGGAACTACAGTCCACTCCGTCGTTGAGAAAAAAGGATGGTGCTATAGGTCATATATAGCTCCGTCTCTCTTTCACACTGGAACCATGATGGATCCATGATCTTTTTCACGTCATAGTACGGCCCCTTTCCTGTGGTTCAGTCAGCAACAAAATTCGATTAACACTAGCAGTTTTTTAATCTTTATTGTTAAGCGAAATATTTAATTCAAATCGGAACAGAAGTAGTTAAAATTTTAAGAACATTAACTGCTAACAGTCAAACGAAAAAAAAAATCAGTTTATCGAATCATTTTGTGTTAATTTAGATGATGTCAAAAAGTAGCAGTGTTAACCGACTTCTGTTGCTGACCGTACTTCTCCGCAGAATCGCCGGAAAATCACGTCCTGCGGAACGATCATAATAGAACAATCAATGCCCAAACCCGACTCACCCACATAATCATGCTCCTCAACATTAGCCAGCTTGATGACCAGCACCTCCATATGCTCCATGCTACCATCCTCCTTGCTACTCCCGTTCATCGGCTTATCTTCAGCAGCCGAAGCTAACGAGGAGTTGGAACTGGCGCTGCGAGGCAGCCGGGGCCTCTGCACCTTGGCTAGGATGCTCTTCTTGTTTGAGTGACCGTTTTCGACAGGAGAGGGGATGTCTTTGGATTCTGAGGGTGAGGATTGCCTGTGGAATAGTGGATATTTTAGACATTATGTGGGTAAAAGTATATGGCTCGAATATAGTCCCGTTTCAGTGCATAAATAAATACAGTCTTGATGTACTGCAGGACTACTGCATGTTAATATTATAATATAGTTAAAATCTCGCTGCAGACTCGGTCATAAATCATTCGAGTGTTTCGCTCTCTTTCCCACTCACGGGCCTTATGGGCAGGCCACGCCCACGCGTAGTCCTGTGCATTACTGCAGTCGATGAGTGATATCGATAGTTTTATATATTTTTAAATGGGTGATAGAAATAAATACACATTTTTTTTTATTTTATTACCAAATTTACTACAAAGCATATTAAATATATAAATAAAAGAACGTAGGTATATATAAAACTAAAAATAGAAAATTAAAATTCTTCGTCTGAGTCATCGTCATCATCATCCACATGAATGATGAACTCTTCGCATAAATGTGTTTTTCTTAAGTCTTCATCTTGCAGCAATTCTGCATGTTCCACACATTTTTGCCAATTTTCAATGGAGACCTTATAACCTTAATGATTCTGTTATCGATAATGGCCTTGAGCGCGCGCAACTAGCGCACATCCCTACTCCGATTATGATTTATGACCAAGTCTGCAGCGAGATTTTAACTATACTATAGTGTTTAGGTCGGTTCCCCCTAAGGAGAAAGGGACACACTCCACCCCGTACGACCCTGTTGAGCTCCCACCGATAGAGATTAAATGAATTTCAAATATGTATGACGAAGTACAATGTCTTGGGTGTCTAGTCTGGTTCTGGTAGAGAATACACAACCAGGTAATATTAATACGTTACGGAACTCTTCGTATGCGAGTCCGTCTCGCACTTGGCCGGTTTTTTTCTGCAACAGTGTTTGAAAAACTGAAAATTTGGCGGTAAACTGATTGTCTTTTGTCTGTCTGTCTCTTAATTGATGGATTCTGTCTATCTCTTTCATACTTGTACTTGGTGAGGTCCGGCATCTTGCGCAGCAGGTCATGCAGACGACTGCGGTAGTTCGGCTCGCTGGTCTGCAGTAAGGCAGCCAGGCGGTTCGCACAGGCTTCTCCATTGCTCGAGCTTTCACTGCTTGATTCACTGCTGCACAAAATAGAGGAAGAATTGTAAAATTAAGGTAAAAGAATAGTGGTCGTCAACGTGCGCACGAAGCGATTTAATAATGGTCGTGCAAGGTATCCATTACATTGGGAACCTTTTCTTTCTTTTCAGTACAAAAATGATGAGAGTTTTCTGAAATGCCGTTCACTGCACATTAGGCCCGAGCACCTATCAAAAATGTCAAAGCGCTTATATTTTCTTTAGTCGTGACTGAATGATGAACGAATGAATGTAACGAATGATGAACGTCATCATATTATTTCATATTCATTGACGAAATGGAAGACCTCTTGTCAAAGTGGCGCCAACTAGACGCGTGAATTTTGGGTTATTCGCACTTGGTCCCATTCGCACTTCGTACCGCGTTCGCAGTTGGTCCCATTCGCACTTGGTGCCATTCGCACTTGGTGCCATTCGCACTGGATCCCATTCGCACTTAGTCCCATTCGCACTTAGTCCCATTCGCACTTAGTCCCATGCATTTCATTGAAATCTAATTATGTCAAGGGCAATTTTGTCCATGTGTTGTTGTTGTTGTTCTGTCTTTGTGCGTTTTGTTCATGTTTATAAAAACACCTTCGCAAATAATTAATTATTTTAGAACAAAGATTACCATAAAAAAGGTTACAGTGAGTCAACCTTAAAATATAGACGTATGCTGTCGGTGAATTTTTTTAGAACTTTTAAAGGGGAACAATTCCGTGATGCATGATTTTTGCGTAACTTCATTAACAACCATTTACGCAGCCTACGCTACGGAAGCTCTCATAAGAAATATTTTTTCAAGTTTGTGCAACATTTTCATTGATCCTCCGCTCCTATTGGTCGTAGCGTGATGTTATATAACACTTTGGTCCACAAACCTACCTCTTCCCTTACAAACTACTTGCATGGGACTAAGTGCGAATGGGACCAAGTGCGAATGGGACCAAGTGCGAATGGGACCAAGTACGAATGGGACCAACTGCGAACGTGGTACGAAGTGCGAATGGGACGAAGTGCGAATAACCCGTGAATTTTCATGAAAGCCCTGATTGGTGTCTTTGACTTATTCTCATTAGTAGCTGCGCCCCGCGGTTTCACCCGCGTAGACCAAGATAAAACGTAGCCTATGTGTTAATGCAGTATAAGCTATCTACATATCCAATTTCAACCAAATAGGTCCAGCCGTTTGAGCGTGACGAAGTTACAAACATACACACACCTTTATAATATTAGTGTGTTATTACAACGGACAACTGCACTTTGTGTACGGTGTTTATACACTATGGCCGAAATATCTTGGCGAGTCCGAACTTCGCGCAGAAGCCTGCGCAGTAACATTTTTAAGAACCAAATGGTGAATTGAGGCGCGTGTGAGTGAGAGAACATGCGCGTAAGTACGAAGTGCTTCTTTATTTATTTCTTTTGGAGTTTAAAGCACGACGTCTTATCTAAACAGACCGACTATAATCTTTCCAACCATTTCGTTTAACTTTGAGAGGTCGAGTAGTAATCAATTAGTGATGTCCTAATGAGTACCGATTCGATTTCTTGTAACAATCGTTTACGAAGAAGTTTTAATCGATTTAACACATTAATATTTTATTTTAAAGAAAAATGTAAAGAAAAAACAGCGTCCATGAAGTATTGATTTTTTTCGTCTATGGTTGCCTGTCAATATATAAGGAACTTTATAGGCGTGCTTATGTCAAAAGAAAAACAAATGATTGCAAACAGTATACATCATTATTTGAAGCTGGAGTGTCACGTGTTTCTTTCCAATTTGATGGTATCGTCAATCTATCGCGCTATCAGATGTACTGGGTTTCTTAGATACAAAACAACGTTAAAAGCGTTGATCGCGCGCTGGCTGGCAACATCACATTTCTAGAGGTTTTCGTTTTTATTTCATTAAAGTCAAAGGACAATTTCCTCTGACAAATTCTTAGATAGTTGGAATTTCTAAGTATGTATGCTATTTTTGACAGTTATTTTAGTAATAACTCTTAGACAATAGAAAATATTTGACAATATATAATTTCTGAAGAGTAATTTGCAAAATAACTGACAAAAAATAGCATACATACTTATAAATACCAACGATCTAAGAATTATTCAGAGGAAATTGTCCTTTGATTTAAATTTAATGAAATAATCACGAAAAACCTCTAGAAATGCGACATTGCCAGCCTGCGCGCGATCAATGCTCTTAACATTACATTATGATTGAGTTTAGTTACCTCAAAGCTGCGGCTTCCGGGGCGGCTCCACTCGCAGATTGTTCGTCAGCTGACGTGACGCTCGGCGTGTTGTTGTTCAATTTGGACGAAATACGCTTCAGAAACATTATCTGTAACAATACATAAGTGTTTATTTATTTATTTAAAGGTACTCCAACGACTTGTTTGCTAATACATATTACAAAAAACTACTATAAACTATTATAAAAGATCTTATAAGTATACCTATTAGTATGGTGAATTTGTCACTTAAAGAAGTACACAGCTTAAACATAAATAGAAAATATACACAAATTATAACTGTGAGCTGTTGCTAAAGGTGCCGATTCTCTTGTCACAAATGCCTCTAAACTAGACTAAAAAACACTAAAATTTAGTTTATTCCTGTCAAACGACGATTTCCCATTCTGAAATTGACTAAAGTGACACAACTTAACTATATTTTAGTTTGACAGGACTAAGATTGTACGGACTTATTAGTTTAGTGAAAATGGCAATTTTGCTATTCTGAATTTGACTGTTTTCACCTAAAATTTTAATTGTCAAACTAAATCAGACTATGTTTAATCGCGATTAAAAAGGTGTGGAATAAAATTAGTTGACATGAACTAAAATTCACACCGAGACCTTGACTTCGGATGCAAAAACAGTAGTGTATTTTTTTCTTTTCTTTTGCATATATCTCGAAAACGGTGAGTCCTATCGCAAAAATAATGAAAATTTGGCCCCCCTTTATAGAACCCATAAACCCCTATGATTCAACATGTAGGTACCAAAAAAAAAAGGTACCAAAAAAAAAAAGGTACCAAAAAAAAGGTACCTACATTCCATATAAAACACGTTGAAGCTGCCCCCTCCCTGCGCCCCTCCAGCTCTAAAAGATATTTGACCCGGTAACGACAGCGATGTCGGTGAACAAAATATGTCAAGCCTGTCACTTCATAGTGATTTCGTTAGTTCCAATTAAAGCCACCGGGTCAAATATACTACAGGCACTATACCACGCGGAGTCACGATTGTCAAACTCGATTTTAGTTGTGTCAAAATTGTTATTAAATTTAGAGGTTTTTTTTCTGCAGAATAGCTCTAAGATTCTCATAGCAAAAAGTAAGGAATTTTAGTGATAGTTTAGTTCGGTGTACAACAGAATCGGCACCATTGTCAATAATCCTTATTTTCAGTAATATGCATTCGAAGAATGAACCGGAATTGATAGTTATTATTTACATGTTATATTGTAGCATGACAAAATCTCTTTTTGTTATTTGATACATATTTGTAGGTTGATTTATTAATTAAATTGAAATTCAAGAAAACATTGGTATTTTTTTAAAATATTTGCTACTTAAGCCTTTTTAGCACTAACAAGAATCGTATGTTAATGACAAATGGTAACTTTGGTCTTTTTAGTATAATAGAAGAGGATAGTAAAAATATTATTGTCTTTAGTGCAAATGCAAATTGGGCCAATGTATTATATTGGTCTATTTTGCTTTATTAAATAATATATTATAGGTAATACGGGCTGGTATCCGCAACTCCGAGACAATGCGCGTATTTTGCGTATGGATATATATTATATAATTATTAAATTATGCAGCCAAAGCAAAGATTGTATCACAAAAACGGAAGTTAACTTTGGTCGTTTTAGTTCCGACTTTATTACTAGCGTAGTGTTTATTTTTAAATTCCTTTGGCTTAAGTACACTGCAGCCCTTTTAACACTTAATAATTTTTGTGTAACAGTATGAAAGCACACACCACATTGGTATTTTTAACCTAGTATCTTTTGATAGATTGTCGTTACACTTACGCCCTTTTAGTACACATATCACTTTTTCAATAGTTTGGCAGTAAAATCTCATTTTTCACAAAAACGTACTTTGACCCTTTTAGCACCAAGCCAATAAGATGGACATGTTAAAAGTGATAAAAAAAAAGAAACTTATTTTTTGTTACAATGGAAGACAGCTAAGAGCCACTTTAACATGGGAAGAAAATATAAAAAAAAAGAAAAATACACCATCAGATTTACTTAATGAATTAATTAATAATAGATTCCCAGTCCAACCCCGGCGCGACTATTTTACGTAACTAACGTATAACAATCACATCAAAATTAAACTGAAAATCCATTTAATGTAAGACGACTGCAATAATCGTGATCTAATGTTATGAATGGTTGGGGAAATGTTATGAGGTGTTAAGGAAATCATGGTGATTAAAAGTATTGATGATAGGGTAGATAAAGCAAGTTTTTGATATAGTATTTTACGACAGAAAACTATGAGAAATACTTAGCGAAATGTTGTATGTGATAAGGTTCACTTTGCTTTGTATGGCAAGTTCAATCAGTTTTTATCAAGACGACATCTCCCATTTTAAATTCTTCTTTTTTATGCCATTCATCTTGCCATTACCGCCAGAAGTCGTGAACAAGTCTCGGTGTGTGTTGCCAGCGAGACAAGCTGGACAGCCTTACATTTTTCATATTTGGCGATGGGACAACACTAGGTACCTCTCCAATTAAGAAATGTCCTGGCTAGAGTGGGTTCGTGTTGTCTGGCTCATGGAACATAATGGACAAGCAGGCTTCCACTTGGCAGAGTATCGCCATCGTCTCTTCATGTCAGGTGAGTTGTTATATTTCTATCAGATGGGGTTTTACAGATTTAACACCGGCCTTTCATAATCCACCGAAATAATGTCCGAAAGCGGGAAGAAATGCCATTGTGTACCCTCTGTGTTTAGGCGCTAGAGCGCACGACCTTTCCTCGCTCTCTATGACGTCACACTCACCAGTAGCTGCGCGTCCTGCGGCGTGAACAGCGCAAAGGTAGTGTGTAGATGCGCGTCGGTGGCGATGCGTGGCGAGTCGGGCGCTGGCGCGCACAACTTTTCCTCGCTCTCTATGACGTCACACTCACCAATAGCTGTGCGTCCTGCGGCGTGAACAGCGCAACGGTAGTGTGTAGATGCGCGTCGGTGGCGATGCACGGCGAGTCGGGGTGCGCGTGCGGCGAGGCGGGCGCTGGCGCGCACGACCATTCCTCACTCTCTATGACGTCACACTCACCAGTAGCTGCGCATCCTGTGGTGTGAACAGCGCCACGGTAGTGTGTAGATGCGCGTCGGTGGCGATGCGCGGCGAGTCGGAGTGCGCGTGCGGCGAGGCGGGCGCGGGCGCGCACGACTATTCTTCACTCTCTATGACGTCATACTCACCAGTAGCTGCGCATCCTGCGGCGTGAACAGCGCCACGGTGGTGTGTAGATGCGCGTCGGTGGCGATGCGCGGCGAGTCGGGGTGCGCGTGCGCATGTGGCGCGGCAGGCGCGGGCGCGCACGACCACGCCTCGCTCGCCACGTTTTCTATGAGCGTCCATACGCAAGACCGCTCGAATTTCAGGTACACGTCGCGAACTTTTGCTTCCACCTGTGTTGGAAAAAGTACTGTTAGAATAAATCAGAAATACAAATGTAGCATCCAGTTCTAAATAGTATTTTTTTATGATGGGACGATAATTAGTGAAGATCTAGGCATATTACCGAAATCAATCGCAATTAGCATGTCATCATTATTCGTCAAATTAATGATTCACTTATGCACTACTTCACTACTAGAAAATAGGGCAAATGCTCGGTCGGTGTGGATGCACCTCGCGCCACGCGCGTTGTCTACATCAAATTAAATGCTCGGTCGGTGTGGATGCACCTCGCGCCACGCGCGTTGTCTACATCAAATTAAATGCTCGGTCGGTGTGGATGCACCTCGCGCCACGCGCGTTGTCTACATCAAATTAAATGCTCGGTCGGTGTGGATGCACCTCGCGCCACGCGCGTTGTCTACATCAAATTAAATGCTCGGTCGGTGTGGATGCACCTCGCGCCACGCGCGTTGTCTACATCAAATTAAATGCTCGGTCGGTGTGGATGCACCTCGCGCCACGCGCGTTGTATACATCAAATTAAATGCTCGGTCGGTGTGGATGCACCTCGCGCCACGCGCGTTGTCTACATCAAATTAAATGCTCGGTCGGTGTGGATGCACCTCGCGCCACGCGCGTTGTCTACATCAAATTAAATGCTCGGTCGGTGTGGATGCACCTCGCGCCACGCGCGTTGTCTACATCAAATTAAATGCTCGGTCGGTGTGGATGCACCTCGCGCCACGCGCGTTGTCTACATCAAATCAAATGCTCGGTCGGTGTGGATGCACCTCGCGCCACGCGCGTTGTCTACATCAAATTAAATGCTCGGTCGGTGTGGATGCACCTCGCGCCACGCGCGTTTTCTACATCAAATTAAATGCTCGGTCGGTGTGGATGCACCTCGCGCCACGCGCGTTGTCTACATCAAATTAAATGCTCGGTCGGTGTGGATGCACCTCGCGCCACGCGCGTTGTCTACATCAAATTAAATGCTCGGTCGGTGTGGATGCACCTCGCGCCACGCGCGTTGTCTACATCAAATTAAATGCTCGGTCGGTGTGGATGCACCTCGCGCCACGCGCGTTGTCTACATCAAATTAAATGCTCGGTCGGTGTGGATGCACCTCGCGCCACGCGCGTTGTCTACATCAAATTAAATGCTCGGTCGGTGTGGATGCACCTCGCGCCACGCGCGTTGTCTACATCAAATCAAATGCTCGGTCGGTGTGGATGCACCTCGCGCCACGCGCGTTGTCTACATCAAATTAAATGCTCGGTCGGTGTGGATGCACCTCGCGCCACGCGCGTTGTCTACATCAAATTAAATGCTCGGTCGGTGTGGATGCACCTCGCGCCACGCGCGTTGTCTACATCAAATTAAATGCTCGGTCGGTGTGGATGCACCTCGCGCCACGCGCGTTGTCTACATCAAATTAAATGCTCGGTCGGTGTGGATGCACCTCGCGCCACGCGCGTTGTCTACATCAAATCAAATGCTCGGTCGGTGTGGATGCACCTCGCGCCACGCGCGTTGTCTACATCAAATCAAATGCTCGGTCGGTGTGGATGCACCTCGCGCCACGCGCGTTGTCTACATCAAATTAAATGCTCGGTCGGTGTGGATGCACCTCGCGCCACGCGCGTTATCTACATCAAATTAAATGCTCGGTCGGTGTGGATGCACCTCGCGCCACGCGCGTTGTCTACATCAAATTAAATGCTCGGTCGGTGTGGATGCACCTCGCGCCACGCGCGTTGTCTACATCAAATCAAATGCTCGGTCGGTGTGGATGCACCTCGCGCCACGCGCGTTGTCTACATCAAATCAAATGCTCGGTCGGTGTGGATGCACCTCGCGCCACGCGCGTTGTCTACATCAAATTAAATGCTCGGTCGGTGTGGATGCACCTCGCGCCACGCGCGTTGTCTACATCAAATTAAATGCTCGGTCGGTGTGGATGCACCTCGCGCCACGCGCGTTGTCTACATCAAATCAAATGCTCGGTCGGTGTGGATGCACCTCGCGCCACGCGCGTTGTCTACATCAAATCAAATGCTCGGTCGGTGTGGATGCACCTCGCGCCACGCGCGTTGTCTACATCAAATCAAATCAAAAGTCACTAATTCAAACTAGGCTGAGAATTAACACTTTTCGAATGTCAAGATTACATAAGACAGTCCCCCAAAACGCCCGCTCTTCACCACTTCCTAGTGCTTTAGCTGGGAAGAAGAAGTGGCGCAACAAACTCCCCAGCAGCACAGCTGTCAGTTCAGTTAGAAATGCTTGATTCTATACAATCAATCTGCCTAGCCTTTTCCCAACTATGTTGGGGTCGGCTTCCAGTCTAACCGGATGCAGCTGAATACCAGTATTTTACATGAAGCGACTGCCTATCTGACCTCCACAACCCAGTAACTGGGTATGGTACCCCTTGGTAAGACTGGTTGTCAGACTTTCGGGCTTCTGACGACCCGTAACGACTGTCAAAGATCCACGAATGACAGCCGGGACCAACGGCTTAACGTGCTTTGCGAAGCACGGAGGAGTCTCGGTATGTAAAGATGGTCACCCATCCACTGACCAACCCCGGCAAGCGTAGCTTAACCTGATGGATCGACCCGTGCGGCTGTTATTACTTAGCCACGAGAACCTCTAGCTTAATTCTATACAATAGTATGCAAAATAATTTATATTACGCCTCATAAAACATTAAATTAAATTATTTGCCATTATGTGAGTGACATATTTCAAGTCGATCATTTGGCTAGGTGGCTTCGAGAGGCCAGTCTAACACTGTTAAAAATGTATTACATTTACATACCTCTTGGTACTTGGCGAGGCACAGCATCTGTATGATCTGCGCGATCTGTATGAGGTTGAAGCGCGCTATGTACGACACCGGCACCTCCACCACGCCATGCGCCTCGGGGTTCACGATGGCCGGGCATATGAAGTGGTTTAGTATTAAGTCCGTGCATATCGCGTGGAGTTCTCGGTCTGATATTCTGGAGATATAATACAAAAATAAAGGCAACATTTTTTGAAGCTGATTTGAATGGCTTTGAGAATACGTTCGCAAAACTTATTTGAGAATATGACTTGTGTGTTCAAGGTTGATAAAAAATTAAGGTGGATCCGCAGTAGGTAGTAGCTCGCGAAATTCAATTTTCTTGCGAAATCAGACAAAACCACGGCACATGTAACTTGAGAGAGATGTATTGATGATTCTTATGGTTATAATTATGTGGATACATATTATTTGTTATTTGTCGCGAATCATATTTTGGTCAAGAGATACAACCTGACAACGACCTGAAAATTCCAATTTCGCGGGCTTCCATTGTGGATTCACCTTAAGGTAGATTGCTTTGATGTATGTATCTTGATTAAAGTATGATTCGCGACCGTAACAAATATATGTATTTACAGAATTATCATCATTAGGATCAGTAACACAACTCCCATAAGTTAGTATAACCCTCAAATGTCAAGATTTCATGAAATACTCATTCATTAGGATTATATGAACTTAGAGAGTTGTATTGATGATTTTAATTCTATAAATACAGATTTCTTACGGTCGCGAATCATATTCAACATACAACCTGATACTGACCTGCAAATTGCAAAAAAAAAACTTAAGAAAATTTGTATTTCGCGGGCTACCCTGGCGCTTTCGCCTTAAGGGTAGAAATTTGCACACCTAGAATTTGTGAGGAAGAATAATATTAGTAGTGTCAACAATCATAAAATGAATCCAAGGATTTAGATAAGATGACACTGTGATTCAACTACTTAAATAGTCGTGAAACTGCCCTTGTTTTAGTATTTGCTTAGTGCTCATACACACGAGCGGCACGCGTCAACGGCACAGGGAATTGCAGTCGATGCGTGTCTACGTCTGCAGTTGCCTCTGCCGTTGAGGCGTGCCGCTTGTGTGTAAACACACTTAGAAAAATAATACGATAGACTACTTTGCCAACCAACTTTTGTAACTTGTTGAGTTCAGCCCTTAGCCTCTCAAGCCCGAGCGACTCACACGACTTAGACCTCTATTATTACTATTAATTGAGGGCTAATATCCTGTGTGGGCAGTTTCACTCTATGTCAGATAGATATTAACGTTAGAAGTGACCGGGGCTTGAGACCCTGCCAACCTGTCACTAGGAACACATGTGAGGAAAAAAAATACAACCGACTTCCAAAAACAACACTACAAAGTGAAAAATAACTTTAATTTCGGAAGTCGGTGTCTAGTTAAATGTATTTTCGTTTTTTGCCACCGACTTCCGAAATTAAAGTTATTTTTCACTTTGTAGTGTTGTTTTTGGAAGTCGGTTGTATTTTTTTGTAAAAAAGTTTTTATTTTTCACTTTTTAGTTGTGTACCTACCCCACACAAATTCTATTACCACTATCTGCAAAACAAATTAGAACATCATCCATATAAAAGTGGGAAAAAAATACGTATTATTGAAGCTAACTCAAAAACTACCCAAGCAAAGTTAATAAATTTTATATGGGACCAACTGTGATGTATACCCTCTCGAACAAAACAAAAAAAATCCAAATCGGTCCAGCCATCTTCGAGTAATCGGGGAACATACATATATAAAAAAAAAAAAAAAAAAAAAAAGGTTCCGACGAATTGAGAACCTCCTCCTTTTTGAAGTCGGTTAAAAAGAAAGACTTCTGCCTTACCTGGAATGTTGCTTCAATAAGTGCACGATCTGCTGTACAATCCAGGCAATAGTTGCGGGGAAGTTGGGCCAGTGTTCCCTCAGCGAGACGATGAACTTGCTGGTAAGGTTGTACAGCGACTGGACGGTCCACTTGCGGTAGCGAGCCACCTTGGTCGCGTACTCCTGGCTGTTCGCCTGACCGAACTTCTTGGCACGGTCTGCTGGGGAGAACCTGTGGAGGGTTTATACTTAATAACACCTTTATATCCGTGCCTCAGAAAGCTCGTTAAACCTTTGGTTCTGGCTGTTATTTATAGATATTTGACAGTCGTTAAGGGTAGTCTGAAGCCCGAAATCTGACAACCAGACTTACTGGTAAGTTAAGTTACTGGGTTGTGGAGGTAAACGCTAGGCAGATCCACATTTCGCAAGTTATGTTTAAATCCCAAGTATTCTACGTGAAACGAGCACATCAAAATAAAATTAAGTAACGTTCTACGCACACAATCATTTTGTTCGATATTAAAATCCTAACTAATGGCCCTGCCACGACATTGCGCGAATTGCGGCGCGGCAAGCGTTTTATCTGTTTATTGCGCGGTCGAGACGCGCAACGCACAGTGGCTAGTTGGGATCATACGCAATGAATTAGGAAAACCGCTGCCGCTGCCGCCGCCGCGCAATGTCGTGGCCGGGCCGTTACATTATATAATAAATGCGAGTGTTGCTAAACGGATTTGGATGAAATTTGGCACACACCATGATCTGGAAAAGGACATAGGATTCTTTTTCTCGACATACCACGCAGGCGAAGCCGCGGGCAGAAGGTAGTTTCTAATAACATTACACTGTTTACAGAGATCCACCCCTCGTACTATTTACCAAATAAAATGACAGTTACGCAATTCCCTGATTGATATGCAACTGCATCCTTGGCATAACTTATCCTGAAACTTAGTCCACAGCCGCGCATGCGTGGTGATCGATTATCTCGCAAATAACAATAGATGCTTTGAAATATGGGACAAGGACCTTCAAAATGCATTGTTGAAGTCAACCTCTCCAAAAGTCATTCGTTTTGTCAGCATGACAGTCTCAACACGTCTGTATTCCACGAAGGGTTCGGCAGAGGTGTACCTTGTAGTACACCCTCATTTCGCCATTTTTCTTAAGTCCCATGTAATAGGGGGCGAACCTATTGCCATCAACCGGGCACTAATCCCGACTCTGGGCTTCTACTGAGAAATTGCATTTTGTCGGCATATTTTTACGAAAGAAAAACCTAATACCCTAAATCCTAAATCTTATCTTAAATCGGAGACGAGCGATTGACCAATGCTAGTTGGAGATGTGCCAGCTTCTCCATCATTGTGTTCAGTTCTTCATAGTACACATCTGAAGTAATGCTCACCCCGTTTGGCAAGAAGCTGTGATGAATCACACCGGCGCTAGACCACCAAACAGTGACCATCACTTTTCTAGGGGTAAGTTTTCGTTTAGGGCATTGTTTAGGTGCTGAACCAGGATCCAACCAACTTGCTGAGCGCTTGCGGTTATCAAACAGAATCCATTTTTCATCGCAGGTAACAATGCGGTTCAAAATTCCTTCATTTGTGTGTCTGTTGAGCAGTGCAAGGCACGTCTCGACGCGTACTTCGCGCTGGCGATCATTAAGTTCGTGGGGCACCCATTTGTCAAGCTTTTTTACCTTGCCAATTTGACGCAAATGGACCAATATCGTTTTGACGCTAACGTCGAAAGCTGCTGCTAATTCAGCCGTAGATTGTGTATCATCAGCTTCCACAATCGCCTTTAATTCGTCATTGTCGACCAAAGTCTTCGGACGACCGCGAGGTTCATTTTTCAGGTCGAAATTTCCAGAACGGAAACGAGCAAACCAATAACAAGTGGTGCGTTGGTTAGCTCCCGTAAACGTCGTTGATGTTGCTGCCACGACGGTACTCATATTCCATAATTACTCGAATTTTTAACGTATCCATGATGACGAAAAAGATTGAAATGCGATGAAAATGTAACACTAATCAATAAACAAATGACTACTTTTGGAAAAAAAAAATCCATGTTTTTAAAATAAAATTAATTTGAAATTAGAATTCTTAGCCAAACAAAAATTATTTTGAAATGGCCAGTACTGCAGAACGGCAATTTCATAGGTAAAGACCTAATATTATTTATAATAATTATAATCTTATTATAAATGCGAAAGTTTGGATGGATGGATGTTTGTTACTCAATCACGCCAGAGCGGCTGAACGGATCTGGATGAAATTTGGCACAGAGATAGATTATAGTCTGGAATTGCACATAGGCTACTTTTTATCCCGGAAAAATGTACGGTTCTCGTGGGATAATTTCCGACAGGCGCGCGGGCGAAGCCGCTGGCAAAAGCTAGTGATATTATAAATGCGAAAATGAATTTGTTTGTTTGTTACGCTTTCACGCTAAACCGACTGAACGGATTTGGATGAAATTTGGCACATGGGTAACCATGACCTGGATTAGGACATAGGATACTTTCTATCCCGGTAGCACGTTGTCGTAGGATAATTTCCAACCTCCTCGCGGGCGAAACCGCGGGCAAAAGCTAATAAGATCATAAAGGGTCAATCTGCCTAGCCTTTTCCCAACTATGATGGGGTCAGCTTCCAGTCTAACCGGATGCAGCTGAATACCAGTATTTTACATGGAGCGACTGCCTATCTGACCTCCACAAACCAGTAACTGGGTATGGTACCCTTTGGTAAGACTGGTTGTCAGACTTTCGGGCTTCTGACGACCCGTAACTACTGTCAAAGATCCACGAATGACAGCCGGGATCAACGGCTTAACGTGCTTTCCGAGGCACGGAGGGGTCTCGGTATGTAAAGATGGTCACCCATCTACGGACCGACCGCCGCAAGCGAGCTTAACCTGATCGATCGACCCGTGCGGCTTTTATTACTTAGCCACGAGCCTCTCATATCATAAAGAATAACGACTGTAATAGCTCATAGTGGAAAGATACATATATCACGTCTAGACATAATATTTTAGGAAACTTGCCCAAAAGATGGCACGTGTTTGCCAAATGAAGATTCAATAAACTACGATTCTACTTACAAAATTTGAATGATGAACGAAACGACATTTCAAACCCCCAATTATCAGGACTGCAGGTACAACACTGTTATTCTCACGGAGACAACCAGTCTTACCAAGGCGTACCGTATTACCCAGTAACTAAGTTGTGGCGGTCAGATAGGCAGTCGCTCCATATAAAATACTGGTATCTGCATCCGGTTGGAAGCCGATCCCAACATAGTTGGGAAAAGGCTAGGCAGATGAGATGACCAAAGCAGGTCTCGAAACTTACCTAACCCTGAGCTAAAATCAATTAAAATGTTACTATAGCCTATCAGAATGCGACTCGCATGTGCGATGGCCGATTTCAAGCAAACTGCAAATGACGTTGTTGTAAATATCATAACTATAAACATGTAAAAATAATGAATCCCATCCCATCGATCTTTCTAGAAATAGTTCAAAGAATAGAGAAGTCCATTATTTATTTACAAAATGATGGATCGATGAAGGTCGTAGAAACACATGGCTTGACTACCAGTGCTAATAATGTCTTGTTCTTGAGCACTAGTATTGATCGGAGATCTTTATAAAGCTGATGAGTTTGTTTACGCGCTAATCTCTGGAACTACCAGTCGGATTATGCTAAGACCCTTAGGAGCCAAACAAAAAGAAATAAAGTCAGATAGAACACTAAGCGAAAACGAAGTAATAGCGCGGGCAGGCCATGCGATGCGACAGGGTGGGCCAGGGGAACAAGAAATTTCACGCGGATGAAGTCGCGGGCAGAGGAGCTCGTGGCTAAGTAATAACAGCCGCACGGGTCCATCCATCAGGTTAAGCTACGCTTGCCGGGGTTGGTCCGTGGATGGGTGACCATCTTTACATACCGAGACTCCTCCGTGCCTCGGAAAGCACGTTAAGCAGTTGGTCCCGGCTGTCATTCGTGGATCTTTGACAGTCGTTACGGGTCGTCAGAAGCCCGAAAGTCTGACAACCAGTCTTACCAAGGGGTATCGTATTACCCAGTTACTGGGTTGTGGATGTCAGATAGGCTGTCGCTCCATGTACAATACTGGTATTCAGCTGCATCCGGTTAGACTGGAAGCCGACCCCAACATAGTTGGGAAAAGGCTAGACAGATTGATTGATTGTTTGAAGTCGCGGGCAGAAGCTATTCTTTATATAAAAGCAGGTGCAAAGTTGAAAGGGGCTGCATTGAAAAGGTTAACGGCGTCAATAGAGAACTTGGATAAGGTTATCATTTCTTCCATCAAATGTACCGAAAATGAGACATGCATGGTTGCGAAAATAAAGTCTTATTCTTTAGATTGACCTCGTAAAAGGTGTTAAGTGATTATAATTAAGAGAACCAGCACTCACTAACGTACAAACAACAGCACAGGTTATACCAAAATGATGACAAAATCATTTAAAACCTTAAAATGTTGATAGTTAAGTTCAAAATCGAATGAGAAAATTTTTCAGTATGTGGTAACTTGGCGTGCTACTGTGTGTACCTACTATAGTTTGACCGATACCGCTGTACCGCGCCTTAGGTATGTGCGCGGCGAGACGGGGGAAGGGGGGCAGTGCAGGCCGCTCATTCGTCAATGCTCACGGCCGGCGGGGCGTCCCACCACTCAGTCGTCACTCCCGCCCCCCGCCTCGACGCGCATTCCTAAGGCGCGGTAGAGCGGTATCGGGCAAACTATATATGGTTAACACATCTTTAAAAATTTGTGTGGAAATAGAGGCGATATTGCCCCTGATGCTACTGATTATCATAAGAATTATTTATTGTAGTACTCTTGTAGGAGGCAAACCAGAACATTAAGGAGGGATCTACGATAGACGATGATGTGCAGTCGGTGCTTGCATAACTGTGGCGAAACAACCATATAAGGTAAAATTATAATTTTGTTCTACAATTTGCCTTGCAGGTATGTGATGCACGTGCCAAGATTATCAAAAAATAGTTTACATTAAAAAGAACAGTAATCGACACGTCTGATCTCGCACTACTCCGTAAATATTTAAATTATAAATAACACTACACACCTTTCGCATCATTTGTTTTGAAAACAATGTTATGGTTGAGACACTGACCAATTTTCAGTTCTAATACATGACGGTAGAGTTTAAATTAGAACAGGCCGAATACCTACTACGCCGAGAGGTCAACCGGTGCAAGCCACACGTAACAGTTTTGGGACTATAAAAGTCGATGATGCATAACAGATTTATAAACCCGAAACAAACCTGTCTAGATGTTTATTTATAAGCTCTGTTTAAGGGGACTACAGGACCTAAAGCGTGGTCACTGTCGGACTGCATATAAAAGAAAGAGAAACGCGATGACACAACGCTGGTAATTAATTGCAAAATATGAAGCAATTATTTATTTACAAAAATCTATTGATTAGACTAAAAAAATAAAACACTATTACGTTAGTATGTTGCCTGTAGAATAATTTGACAAAAAATCAGAATGATTGCATGTATTTTAGTATGGTTTTTAATCATTAAAATATTTTTTTAAAGGTAGGTATCTTCGCGACGATACGGCGCGACGCGACTCTGGTGGAACAATGAAAACTTCATTAAAATTGTTCTACCGGTATCGCGTCGCGCCGCGTCGGGTACCGTCTTCTGCACGAGCCTTTACGGCCGACACCCTAATTTCGTAACACATTATCAATCGGAGTTGGGTTCATTTTGACAGTTCAACAACATTCATTGCGTTATTTACATTGTCGAGCAGACATATTTTTCGAACTTATGAAGCAATGGATTAACAATTTGTTTCAAAATTATTCAAACTCCGATTGATGCAGGTAGCAAAGTCCTAATAGGGTCCCTAGCTAGACGGTCAAAGTTGCTTGACAAGCATGTACTTTTTTCGTGCTTGTCAAGCAATTTTGAGCGTCTGCTCCTGATCACGAACAAAAACAAAAATGTGCTAGTACACTATGCACAATGTACTTTTAACCAGGTCCTAAAACTAACTTCTACGATCTTCGTGCTAAAATCATCTCCCCTTTTATACCTTCAAAAACCCATCTAAGACAAATACCCGCTCATAATTCCACTCACCTCTCCATAGCTTTATCAGGATCAATATCGAGGAAGAACTCGTCCTCAAGCAGAACATTCATCACCGGGTTTTGTAAGGCTGCGACCAGAAACTGCCGCGCCGGGGTGTGACCGTCGCGGTATACAGCGTACAGTGAGGACAGTGCGCACTTGCCTGTGCGGAATAACCTGGGGAATTGATGTGAGATTAGACTACGAAACAAACATACATAATTAAACTCTTGCCGCACACCACACGGGCCACAAAAAGCCGCCACCGAGCTGCGGACTAGTTTTCGTATGTACAGTCGAAAGTCGTTGTGCCTCACCCTTTTCAACTTTTTCGGCTGCACGTTGAAATGTCGCCTAAGAAGGATGACCCTAAAAAAAACAATGTCCCTTTGCTTCTTCTAAAATTGGTTAGAACCCTTTTTTATAATGTGCGCCGAAGCGCTATTGGTGAACGAAAACAATGCAGGCGAGGCTAGCCACTGGTCCGTGCATACGAAAAGCGCCTGGACAAAAGTCGTTGACTGTACATTTTATATGAACGATGAATAGTCCGCAGCTCGGTGGCGGCATTTTGTGGCCCGGGTGCGGTAAGGCTAAGACCTATACCCCAGAACCTCACAAAGACTTAAGCATTACCGGTAAAACGGGGTTACTTTGACAGTAAGGGTAACTTTGACAGTTTATGGGGCTACTTTAATAGCGCGCCAAAATTATAAATGTGACTTCCAGTTCTACTACCATTTTGCCGACTGGATTTGATGCATCACTTGTAAAAATTGGATTTGTGGCATGTGTAACAATGGCTCAACCAATCCGTCAATATTACACTTTACGATCTTTGACATAAGTTGCCTTGTCAAAGAAACCCCACATTCGGGGTAACTTGACACAATAAAAAAAAATTGTGTGGCGTTTGTGGGGCTTGATATTAGTATGAGTTTGATAGCCAAAGGACACATTGTTCTGTTGGAGGAAAAACATCGTTAATATTGGGTTTATAAAAAAAAGTAACTACCAAAAAACTACCGAAACATGTGCAAAGTAGCCCCGTTTGAAAGTACTTCAAACTAGTTTAAAGAAACATCCAGATGGGGATGATATTCAGAAGATCGCGAGTAAGACCTGGTTGAAACTGGCAGACCAGGGAAGTATGGTGGAAAAGGGAAGAGGCCTACACTCAACAGTGAGTGGAAAAAGGCTACCAATGATAATAATGAGTTTAAATGAATGAATGCATGAATGATAACTTTATTTGCTAGAATATAGGATGTTACATTATATGTTATATAGTTTGTTTGATACACTATATTCAACCTTTCGGTTGTGCAAATGTTAATTCAAAATTAAATTATTGCTGATCATTGTCATTTTAAAATTAGAATTAAATTAAATTCACAACAGCAATTGATTGATTGATTGATTAACAATGGCTTAATAAGACATTAAAATCAATTAGCCATTTGATTGGTTGAAACTATAAATTACAATAATAACTATTGGTTTTTAGGTATAAATGCTTGAATCTTGAGTGAGGTTATGTGTGGTGTGGCATACACTGTATAAACGAGTTTCACAAGAATACATTGAATTTTTTTCATACCCTTTAGACGTCGCATCGAAACGATTCGTAAATCCTAACTAATCACATCACAATCACAATAATATTATAAAGGCGAAAGTTTGTGAGTGTGTGTGTGTGTTTGTATGTATGTTTGTTACTTCTTCACGCTCAAACGGCTTGACCGATTTGGATGAAATTTGATATTAACACATAGGCTACTTTTTATCCCGGTCTACGCGGGTGAAACCGCGGGGCGCAGCTAGTTATATTATAAATGCGAAAGTGAGTTTGTTCGTTTGTTTGTAACGCTTTCACGCTAAAACGGCTGAACGTATTTGGCTGGACACACGGGTAGTCCATGACCTGGAAAAAATAGTTGGGCAAACGTCATCTAAAACTGTTCCAAATTTCAAGTTGATAGCATTAATAGTTCTTGAGACCGCTTGTCACAGCTGGATAATCTGTGACAGACGGAAAGACAGAGTCACACCATATGGGTTCCTTTTTACCATTTTGTACGCAACCCTACAAAGTAGCTTATTCATTGCCTCGCATCATAAATTATACGTGGATTCCAATTGCTTGGAGATTGGGCGACACAAAAACAGGAAAATGAAATAAAATGAGTAAGGTAAAAGGCAAATTTATTTTAATTTGACGTCTTGTTTTCGAGTTGATTCGTCAATTAAGTGTGTTTGGGTAAGTAAGTTTTCGGCATATTTTCCGTATTTGAATTCGAGGAAATATGACCAATTTCAGCAGTCTACTCATTGACTTATACAGGGTTATTGGTAAAACACCAGCAACCTCTTAAGGGGTTATTGTACTCCTCGGAGGTGGACCGCAGCAGTCATTGCTTCCGTTGTGGTCAGCCCGGTCATAAGGCCGGCTCGTGCAATGCCACGCCGCACTGCATTTTATGTGCGGCTGCTGGCAAGCCGGCCGATCACCGGGCTGGGAGCAAGGGCTGTGGTCCACCCGCTATAGCCCGAAGCAGGGGCAAGCCCTCTGCCACCGCCACCGCCGTCACTGCCGCAGCCGCCGCCGTTGCCGCCTCTACCGTCGACGCTGCCGTACCCACTGCGGCAGGGCCCACACAGGGGGCTCAGGGAGGGGGTGAAATGGAATGTCAGTAATGGCTCCATTACGCCTCCTCCAGGCGAACATCAACCACTGCGCCTCAGCTCAGGATCTGTTGCTCCAGAGCATGGCGCAGTGGTCGATTAACATCGCCGTGGTCGCTGAGCCGTATTTTGTCCCGCCAAGTAATTACTGGGTGGAGGACCTGAGCGGCACGGTGACCTTCATTTCGTCGGCCGCCGCCGGTAACCTGCCCCTCGAAGCTGTTAAGAGAGGACAGGGTTGCGTTGCAGCACGGTTCGGGGAGATTGTCATGGTAGGGGTATACTTCTCGCCGAGCCGAACTCTCGCCGAGTTCCACAACTCCCTTGCGGAGTTGAAATCCGTCGTCGTCGGGTTCCGTTCCCTTCCCGTGCTCGTCCTCGGGGACTTCAACGCCAAGAATGTAGCTTGGGGTTCCCGGTATACGGACACACGGGGCAGGATGGTGGAGGACTGGGCTCTGGAGACAGGCCTGGTCGTCCTAAACCGGGGTTCTGTCCCCACGTGTGTGCGGATGCGGGGCGAATCAGTGGTGGACATCTCGTTCGCCAGCCCCGCTCTGTTGCCGCATGTTGTTGACTGGCGCGTCATGGAGGGGGTGGAGACCTATTCCGATCACTGGTACATCCGGTTTGATGTCTCCGCCCAGACCTCGAGCGCGCCGGTCCGACAGGCTCCGAGTGGTCCGCGGTGGGCGCTGAAGCAGCTGGACCGGGAGCTCCTCCTGGAAGCCTCGATCGTGCAGGCCTGGGTGTCACCACCGGACAGGCCTGCTGACATCAACGACGAGGCGGAGTGCTTCAGGGAGGCCATGTCCGAAATATGTGACGTGGTAATGCCTCGGGTCCAGCCCAGACGCGCCTGGCGCCAAGTGTACTGGTGGTCGCCGGAGCTGACGGCTCTGCGCGAGGCGTGCGTTGCTGCGCGGCACCGGTACACCAGGCACCGCAGGCTCCGTACCCGCCCACCGGATACGGAAGCCATTCAGACGGAGCTGTACGAGGGGTACAGAGCGGCGAAGACTGCCCTCCGAGCGGAGATCTCGCGGGCCAGGGGTCTGGCTCGCGAGGAGTCGCTGGGGATCCCATGGGGACGCCCCTACAAAATGGTGCGGGATAAACTCCGCCCATGGGCTCCCCCGCTGACGCAGAGTCTCCGGCCGCAGCTCGTAGAGGACGTGGTGAGCGCTCTGTTCCCTTCGCGAGGGGAACATACTCCCCCGCCCATGGTTCCGCCTCCTGCGGTGCCCGATGTGGACCACATCACCGACGATGACGACGATGCTCCGGAAGTGACTCGAGGTACAGCTGAGAGCGGCGGCACGTAGGCTGAGTGCCAAAAATACCGCCCCAGGACCCGACGGCGTGCCAGGAAGAGCCTGGATTCTGGCCTTTGGGGCTCTCGGGCCTCGACTAGTGGGGCTCCTAAGCGCATGCTTGGAGAGGGGCCAGTTCCCACTTCGTTGGAAGATAGGGAAACTGGTCCTCATTAAGATGCCGGGGCGCCCTGCGGACTCTCCGTCCGCTTACCGACCCATCGTGCTGCTCGACGAGGTGGGCAGCTCTTTGAAAGAGTCATTGCAGACCGCCTCGTCGGGTGGCTGGTGCAGGAGGGGCCGGATCTGGTGGAGAGCCAGTTTGGTTTCCGCAGGGGGCGCTCTACGGTGGACGCCATCATGCGCGTGCGGGCCCTCACGACGGGGGAAGCTGTGGCCCAGGGTGGGGTCGTCTTGGCGGTGTCTCTAGACATCGCCAATGCCTTCAATACCCTGCCCTGGAGTTGCATCAGGGAGGCACTCCGGTATCACCGGATGCCAACCTACCTCCGTCGAGTGGTCGAGGCCTATTTGACGGACAGGGCCTTCATATACCCATGCCATCAGGGAGAGTGGAACCGGTGAGAGATGACGTGCGCTATCCCACAGGGATCGGTCCTGGGGCCACATCTGTGGGACATCGGGTACGACTGGGTGCTGCGCGCCGACCTCCCTAGCGGCGTCAGCGTTGTATGTTACGCTGACGACACGCTGGTCCTGGCGCAGGGGAGGTCGCACCAGGCGGCGGCCGAACTAGTGACACGCGGGGTTGCGACAATCGTAGAGAGGATCCGGCAGTTGGGACTCGAGGTAGCCCTGCACAAGTCCGAGGTCATGTGTTGTCATGGTCCTCGGAACGCGCCACCGTCGGGTTCCCAAATATCGGTAGGAGGGGTTCACATCGGAGTCGAATCGACGATGAAGTACCTGGGACTCGTCCTCGACAGCCGGTGGAACTTCGTGGAGCATTTCCGAAGTTTGGCTCCCAGACTGGAGCGGGCCGGGGCTGCCTTGAAGCGGCTCCTGCCCAATCTGGGGGGTCTAAACGCCTCCTGCCGGAGGCTTTACGCGGGGGCGTGCGGTCCATGGCCCTTTACGGAGCACCGGTGTGGGCGCGTTCCCTGAGGCTGCGACCGGCCCGCCGGTTGAACGCGCCCCAGAGGGTCATGGCCATCCGGCTAGTCCGGGGATACCGCACGGTCTCCTGTGAGGCGGCGAGCCTCCTTGCCGGATTACCGCCATGGGATCTGGAGGCAAAAGTCCTCGCGCACGTGTGGGAGTGGCGCGAGGAGGCGAAACGTCGGGGCAGAACTCCGCTGCCGCGAGAAATCACGGTACAGCGGACAGAGCTCCGGCGAGATCTCATGGCGACATGGAGAGTGCGATTGTCGCAACCCAGCGCTGGGCACGCCACAATTGCTGTGATAAGTCCCCTCTTTGAGGAGTGGTTGGAGAGGCGCCACGGCGTCATCACCTTCCGCCTGACGCAGGTCCTCACCGGACACGGTTGTTTCGGGAGGTTCCTGTTTCGGATAAGGTGGGAGGAAACGCCCGGGTGTCACCATTGTGTGAATCGCCCGGAGGACACGGTGGAGCATACAGTGGAGGTCTGCCCCGCTTGGGCGGAGCACCGCCGTGTTCTCACGGAGGCGATCGGCGGCGGCGATCTCTCGCGTCCAAACCTGGTCCAGGCCATGGTGCGGAGCGAGAGTGCATGGGAGGCCGTCACCTCCTTCTGCGAAGCAGTAATGCTCGCGAAGGAGGAAGCGGAACGCGTGAGGGAGAGGCAACAGCCGCGCCCTCGCGCCCCTAGCCGCCGCAGGAGACGCCCTGGGCGGCGGGAATCTATCACCGATTCCCGGCCACCGTAGGCGCGGGCTTGCAGACGACGAGTAATGCAGACTCGCCGTCCGGTAAGGACCAGGCCCGGGTCGATGTCAGCAGGGACGGGGTCAATTGGGCCGATGCCGCCGGGGTCGCGGGTAGTTCGAAAGAGATACCGTGGCCCTGGCACGGGCAACTGAAGGAACATGGGTGGGTTTTAGTCAGTAAAAGTCTGACACGCTCTCCCGCTCTGCCCAGAGCGGGAGAAGTCATTTGACGATTTCCCATACACAAAAAAAGGGGTCGTTGTACTCATCATTATGAACAACTTTTACTGTGGGACCAAAACTACTGAAATCACGAAAAAAAATCGATCGAATCGATAGACGATTTCGCAAGTCTTTTTGAATAATACCTGCGAGTTGCGGTGGAAAATAATCTCTCAGATGCGACAGAACTCATTTGGATACTAAAGTATTCCTGGGGGGTTTTTTTTCAAGTTGGTGTATAAGACGTCATTGCTCATGCCTCGTTTGCAACGAAATAGACGAAACAGCGCGCGCGTTTACATTACTTTTTTGAAGCGCGGAATTTAAATAGTATCGTTGTACCGAGAATAAAAATATCATCAATGCCGATACATCGGCAAACTCGAAGTATCGCCGTATATCGGAACCGGTAACAGTATCAGATGCACCCGTAGTTGAAACTATGTAACTGCTACTGGTACAATTATAAGGTCAAATTAAATTAGCTAGCGAAACTCCGCAGACGTGATGGGGATCGATATTTAAACGTGATAAAACAAAAAGAAATTAATTTGATGATGTTTTTTTGGGGTCATCAACAAAATTTTAGTCACTTAAAATATCAGTTTAAAAAGTAAGTTTTTTTTTTGTTCAAACTTCACAGACGTGATGGAACCGAATTATCGATATCTCAATATGATAACACAGATTTTATCAACACTACCAGTGGTCATTGACCACAAAAAAACCATCAAATCTTTTTATTTTTGTTTTGTCGTGTTTAGATAACGATACGATACCCATTTCGCCTGCAGAGTTTCGCTAGCTAATTTAATTTAACCATCAACCTTAGGGTGCTAAAGCAATAACGAGGTATATACTTAGTTACTTACTTCCTCGGATCACCAGAAGTGGCCATCTGATGCTTGATCAGAGAACGCACGACAGCCAGGAACCTGGTCCTGTCGGGAGCTGATCGACAGCTGCCGTACAGCCCCGAGACTAGAGCTGATGGTAGACTGGGCGGGATGTGGTCTTCGCCCAGGAGAAGACAGAGAGAGACCAGGTGTGGGGATTCGCGGAGCCATCCTAGGAGCTCGCCTAACGCTATCGCCTCCTGTTGAAGAAGAGGTTTGGTTAAACATTTTGTCTACAATAGAAGCAGAGTGGGTGGCTTAACATTTTGTCTAGATGTAACCTCCGAGTCGTTGAGCTCCTTAAGTTCTGAGTTGAACTACACGATTACTGACAAATGCGTGCACTGACTGGACAGTTCCACTCAAAGGTGTGTGGTTCTTTCATCAAAAGACCATCTCCGACATGCGACATGCATGGTCCTCATATAATGTGACCAAGATAACGTCTGGACTTTAAAAGAGACTCGAGAGTAGTCTGCTCGAAAACACCGCCCTTGTCTAGTTTTATTTTTTTTTTGGCGAGTAAAATTGTTTTTTGAACCAATTTACGGAAATAAATACCATTTATCATTTACGTAACGTTTTGAGAAGAGGAGCTCGTGACTAAGTAATAACAGCCGTGCGAGTCGATACATCAGGTTAAGCTACGCTTGCCGGGGTTGGTCTGTGGATGGGTGACCATCTTTACATACCGAGACTCCTTCGTGTTTCGGAAAGCACGTTAAGCCATTGGTCCCGGCTGTCATTCGTGGATCTTTGACAGTCGTTACGGGTCGTCAGAAGCCCGAAAGTCTGACAACCAGTCTTACCAAGGGTTATCGTATTACCCAGTAATTGGGTTGTGGAGGTCAGATAGCTAGTCGTTCCATATAAAATACTGGTATTCATCTGCATCCGGTTAGACTGGAAGCCGACCCCACGACCCCAACATAGTTGGGAAAAGGCTAGGCAGATTGATAGTGTAGAGTTATTTCAACACCTCTCTCTCTCTCTTGAATTTGTATATAATATGTATTGTAATATATATATATATATTATAGGTATATCTTATAGTAAGTGTATGTATGTGTATTATTGGTTTATAACCTATTTATGTGCTTGTATAAAGTCTATTTATAATTAATTCAGATATATTTTTAGTGTTCTTTATATACTCGTAAGTATTCCTCTCATACTGAGCACCTGCCATCTAATCTCTTCACCACCCTTGGTTGACTGGTAGAGAATGCCTAAGGCATTAAGTCCGCCTTTGTACGTTTTGTGTGCGAAAAGGTTAAATAAATAAATTGATTGTTTTTAAGGCATGCTTTTTCGGAAAAACGATAAGAGAAGACAAAGATTTAGGATTCCTCATCTTTTGCACAGAGGATTTGAAAAGGCATACATTATGATAAACAGTCTATTTAGCTGATATTGAAATTGTTTTAATAACTAAAAGTAACTAAACGGTACGGCCGTTCAGTTACTTTTTGAAAAGTTCTGGCCATTCTTATCACAAATACCTACAACCCTTGGGCCACTTAACATAGTCACGACTTTGATTTGGCTACACTATCGCGACGTAACCTTTTGACCAAGCACTCGCCAATTCCAAGGAAGTTCAACAACCCCTCTTGTAACGTGCTAACTAAACTACTTAGCACAAACAATACATGCGCATACGACTCTAAACAATCCCTTTCTTGACCTACGGCAACAGGAAGTAATAGCAGTTTGTTATGACCGTTTCAAAGCTATATTCAAAGTGTGTATTTTACGGCTTCACTGGTCAAGTTTCTGAAAGAAGGTTCGACTTATAAATTCGTTTGTGGCACAGATGGAGATTTTTCCTGGGGCTGACATATCCATTAGCTCAGCCTAGTGCTGAGCTGTCGGATGAGTTTTGATGTCTGCAAATGAATTTACGGCACTGAATAAATTCCTAGTAATACCATGTTCCAATCCCCGAATGTGAATATGTATATCAACCCGTCAGGGTCAGCGATAAACTTGGATGTGCTCCTCAAGATCATTACACAATTCTGTCGTTTTTCAGGAGGGATAGCAAAACAATACTAGCTCAGACATGTAGAATTATTTAATAGTGTGATCATAATTCTGAGGTCTATACAAATCTGTACAATGTTATATCATTGACGTACAATGCGTTATGCATTCGCAATTCGCATTAATTCTAAACAATTCTCTTGACCTACGGCTACAGAAAATCTCTTTATCTGTTCTGTGGGGGCGGCTATGGCCTTTTAATATTATTCCAGGGAAATCGCACAGATAACATTCCTTGAAAAAACAATATGTTGGTTTGAATTTCCGGCTTACCCAGGCTAGTGCGCTTTGCTTGACCGAGTGACTATCATCGGTGAAACCTAGGCGAAAACTTTTATCAAAGTTGAATAAATAAATTAGGTTTATAAAGTGGAAAATACGTTCCTCAGTCAAAGTAGATAGGTACCTATTTTGTTTGCACCATCCTTAGTTTTCCTTTTCAAAGTAGTCAAGTTAGTGTAATGTAAAAGGCGATCAAAATGACGATTCCTTCCATACCACGAACAACTCATTGGGCAAAAACTAATTTCATTGTAAGGCAATTCACCTAATTTCCTGTACATCACATTATCCTCTACAATGTCCGAAGGTACGTCGTACCATAGAATTATAAAACCGTATAGAAGCCGAACTCTTGCGGTTTCCTACGGAAGTTCGCCGATGCCGCGGAAACGGCGGAAATAATCAGCCGAATATGACGTGCCAAAGTCAAAACAATATTATAATATTTTGGATGACCCAAGAATCCGGCCGCGCCATCTTGTGCATGAAGACAATGACAATCGAGGCAGCATGACAAGGAGCGTTGTGGCTAGTCCGTAGGAACAATCCAAGAGACATAGTCTCGCCTGTGGGAGATGCTTGTTCGTAAAAATCTGCAGATTTTTTCACAGTGCGACTTTTGATATCACGCGCCGTGGGAAGCGAGCTTAACGTGGCTACGTTAAACTCGCTTCCCACGGAACGTGTGCCGCAAACTACGTTACAACCCCGACAACAGCATGCCGAAATGAACGAATTTGTAGTCAGGCATTAGGAGCAGGAGTTCCCTTCTATACCTTCTTTATTCTATGGTTTATTTGGTAAAAAAAATCATAACCCTTCCTTTTGGCTTTACCGTAGTCGGGTAAAAACATGCACAACATTACAGATCCAGATCCAAGTTATTGCACAGTTAAATTTAAATAAAAACAGACATATTTACAATAAGGAAGGAATAACAATAAGAAAGAATACACAAAAAAATAAAAAAAGTAATTAAAAAAAACTAAAAAAACCCGACTGCGGTAAAAAACTGAAAAGTTAAAAACAAGTCCATTTTAAATTAAATAAAAGTTGGAAGCAGGCGGGACCCATTTGAGTTAGAAAATATAAAAATGGAACGGGTCCGCCTGCTTTCAACTTTTATTTAATTTAAAATGGACTTGTTTTTAACTTTTCAGTTTTTTACCGCAGTCGGGTTTTTTTTTAGTTTTTTTTAATTACTTTTTTTTTTTATTTTTTTGTGTATTCCTTCTTATTGTTCTTGTTGTTTTTATTTAAATTTAACTGTGCAATAACTTGAATCTGGATCTGTAATGTTGTGCATGTTTTTACCCGACTACGGCAAAGCCAAAAGGAAGGGTTATGATTTTTTTTACCAAATAAACCATAGAATAAAGAAGGTATAGAAGGGAACTCCTGCTCCTAATGCCTGACTACATAGTTTTTTGAATTACTTTTTTTATTTTCAGCTTTTTAGTTTACAAATGTGAAAGATTTTGCAGACGATTTAGTTCTTGCAAGGAGTTTCAGTTGTGAGGGAAAAAGTGTTTTTTACGATTTGTCACTTTGAATTACTTTTAACCATATAAGTAGTATATTTTTTTTGTAATCACCTTTTGATATCCCACTCGATGGAATTAGAAAAAAAAAAAAATTCAAACTCCACAATATGGCACCCCAAATCCGCTATTTTACTTTTTTTTTGTTATTTTAATGTAGCCAATGACACTCGCGCTACCAAGACAAATCTAAAGACGTTTAATTTATCCAATACCGTTCATTCGTTTAGGAGTTACGAGGGAACAAAGAAACGGACATACACACATACATACATACATACAGGTCAAACACATAACCTTCCTTTTGGGGTTCGCCGCAGTCGGGTAAAAACTAACAAATACCAATCAAATAAAATTGGCAAAAAAAAAAAAACTCATCTTTCGTCCATCATCTTACAGAATCGCAAACATGCACGACATACGTCTATCCATCTCGCGGCAAACAAATCACACTCCTGTGTCGATGCCAGTAGAGCCTTAGAGTAATTAGACTAGAGCATTCAGCATTGCGAGTGCGCGAACCAAGGGCGAGCTAGAATGCGACACTGTGCGTGCTGACGGAACGGCCAATAATCCGTGGCGTCGCGGTCTAAGTTGGTATTTGGGTACAGGAGGAACAAAAAGTTTCACAAGTTGAGCTACTAGTTCCGGGCAATCAGACTCCCCTCGAAGGACACGACAAGCGAACATGAGTAAAATGACAGAAGACAATGGTTGTACCACTCGTACCCATTCACCGACGTGTTTACTACGTCAACTTGTCATATGTGAACACAGACAAAGGCCTGTACTTGCAGTACATGGTAATGAACACTATTGTTTTTCGTTCACTATGTGTGACTAGGAGCAACAAATAACAAGTTATTTTAGCAATGAGGTAGATAAATACACCCACATGCCTGGTATTGTCTGTTTCCTGATCCACTTTCACTGGTCTGTGATTGGAAAATTGAATGTTAATTTATGATACGCTATAACAATTTTATTGTTATATTGTTTTCTTGACATAGTAATTGTAGGGATGTGCTAGACAACTTTGCATTTCTGACTATTTTAAAAGCTTTTATTTAACTTGCAATGTATTATGGCGGAATAGTTATTTTTTATGCACTTTCTACAATATGTGTATCAAATGAAAGGGCTTGTTGAGAGTAACTCGAAAAATAATGTGACGTCATTCTAAATCCAATATGGCGGAATAGTTATTTTTTATGTACTTCTGCAATATGAGTATCAAATAAAAGGGCTTGCCGAGAATAATTAGAAAAATATTCTGACATCACTCTTAATCCAATATGGCGGACTTTTAGAGTTTTTTATGCTTTCCCAGCGATAACTAAAAAGTAAAAAATAAATTAAAAGCCTTTTTAAAAAAAGCTTTTATTTAAATGCTCTAAAAAGAAGAAAATAAAATTTTCATTTAAAAATTTAACTATCAACTTATAACCTCATTATACACAATTTATAATAGGTTGGGGAAAAAGTTTCTTCGCATTTTTTAAGAAAATTCAAAACATTTTTTAATACACATTATTTACATTTATCTAAAGTATGTAGGTACCATTTTGTTCGATAACTTTTTGCCATCTTGTAGATAGGGTCATGATCCCATTGCTATAGAAATTTTGGGACTTCTGATCAAAATACCGCGACAAGTGGTTTTGGCAGTCCTCTCGTGATGTTAACCTGACACTGCCTAAAGAATTCTGAAGAGACCGAAACAGGTGGAAATCTGAAGGTGCAAGGTCAGGACTATACGGCGGATGCATTAACACCTCCCAGCCAAACTCTCTTAATTTTTGCTGAGTGGCTAAAGATGTGTGAGGTCTAGCGTTATCATGATGAAAAACCACACCCCTTTTGTTGATTAATTCCGGCCGCTTTCTCTCAACTTCTTGCTTTCATCTCATCAGTTGTTCGCAGTAGAGTTCAGAATCGACGGTCCTGCCTGGTGGTAACAGCTCATAATGAATAATGCCCTTCCGATCCCACCACACACACAGCATCACCTTGTTGCAAGTTAACCCGGGTTTCGCCACAGTCTGTGAAGCCTGACCGGCCTTTGACCATGACCTTTTTCGCACGTTCTTGTCGTACGTGATCCACTTTTCATCCCCGGTTATCAGCTTCTTCAAAAATGGTTGGGTTTCATTACGTCGTAATAAAGAATCACAAATGAGTACACGGTTCATTAGGTTTCTTTCATTGAGCTCGTGAGGTACCCAAATATCGAGCTTTTTTGTGTACCCAGTTTTTTTTAAATGCGCCAAAACTGTTTTGTGGTCAATTCCCAGTTCTTCAACTACGTCGTAACTACTGATATGCCGATCTTGCTCCACTTTTTCAAAAATGGCATCCATTTAATCCGTAATAGGGCGACCAGAGCGACGTGCATCTTTGACATCAAAATTTCCGGATTGAAAACGCTTAAACCAAATTTGTGCTACTCTCACAGAGACTGCACTGGGTCCATAAACATCGCAATTTTTTTTCGCGGCTTGCGTTGCATTTTTACCTTTTATGTAGTAAAATTTTAAAATGTATCGAATTTCTTCATTAGATTCACTCATCTTGACAGTACGAAAAACAAATGAAAATTTCACATTTTCCTAATTTGAATTTGGAATTATCTTCTTTAAAATTTAAACTTTCAATGATATCAAAACCAGCCAGATACAAATAGTATAGCCAAAGAGATTTTATTTTAAGTTCATACATACTACAATGCGAAAAGACTTTTTCCCCAACCTAATATGATCATAAAAGCTTGTCGCGAGGTTTGCGTAGGTACCCAAGTATTTAATGAAACTGAAATTTAATAAAAATTAAACTTAGCAGATTAAGTTATTCAATTAGATAGGTACCTACTAGTTTATTTACACAAGTAAATCGCGCGACAAGCTTTTATGATCATATAAATTGTGTATAATGAGGTTATAAGTAGATAGTTAAAATTTTAAAAGAAAATTTTATTTTCTTCTTTTAAGAGAATTTAAATAAAAGCTTTTTTTAAAAAAAGGTTTTTGCTTTTAATTTTGTATGTTATGCATGGAATTATCGCATGAGATCTTGTATACCGTTTAAAAAATTGTGAAGATCCAGCCTCCAAAACTCACTCCAGTAGGTACTGACTTTGATTGTTTAAGTTGCATAGAGAAAAATCCCACAAAGGGCACAAACAATGGTTATTTTTAGGGTTCCGTACCTTAAAAGGAAAAAACGGAACCCTTATAGGATCACTCGTGTCTGTCTGTCTGTCTGTCCATCTGTCACAGCCAGTTTGCTCCGAATCTAATGGACCGATTAAGTTGAAATTAAAAGGAAAAAACGGAACCCTTATAGGATCACTCGTGTGTCTGTCTGTCCATCTGTCACAGCCAGTTTGCTCCGAATCTAATGGACCGATTAAGTTGAAATTTGGTACACATATGAATTTCTGTGACCCAAATACGGACGTGTACAGTAAATAAATAAATTTTGAATATAGAGGTCACTTTTGGGGGGCAAATAAGAAAATAAAAAAAAATAAGTTTTCTAAACTACACCATGTGGCATATCAAATGAAAGGGCTTACTATGAGGGTCTCAAATATATATTTTTTTATAATTTTAAAATAATTTTTTTTAAAGTTATTTAAGAAAATAGACGAAAACTGACCCCCCTCTTATCTCAGAAACTACTGAGCCTAAAATTTTGAAAAAAAAATATAGAAAATAGATCTTTACCTGTAGATTACAGGAAAACCTATAAGAAGTCTGTGGTCTTAAAATAACATGGTAAATCTATCAATATTGTGAGTACAAACTTACATTTACAGTTGGTATGTATGGGAGAACATGTTTTTCAACTACAATGTTAAGTTTGTTCTTAAGATAAATTCATCCCAACTATGGAACCCTCCATTGTGCGTGGTCCGACACGCACTTGGCCGGTTTTAATCATAATAATATGGATGATGGAATGAGACAATATGCTGTACATTCAAAACATTGCCACCAATTACAATAATGTTTTAAATTTATTAATATATGATTATGCGCAATCATTTCATCGCATCAATTTAGACATACACTAGTTCGAATAGTATATTGTAAATGTAATGTAAGTCTTTGGTTACGGACTGGTTAAAAAATATAGATTATAATTTTACAGAAAGTCATTCAAATTATATTAGTAAGATATAAGTTTATAACTTGCACCAAAACCCTCTCACATACACATCGGCACACTACACCTGGCACTACACACAACATTAAACACTCTCATAGACACACACCCTTAGGCACACTGATTAACATTTTGTTTGTTTATAGTTTCTTTTTAACTTCTACCCCCATAATTATAATAACTTAAGTTTATAGTCTAAAATCTCCTGATCTATTACGTTAGATTGTAATATCATATTTTTAAGAAAACTTCCTGTTCTTCCGTGGGGTGGGGACCTGGTGATTTGTAAAACAGGCTTTTTACGCCTAACTCAGACACCAGCTCCTCACATTGCTAATAACAAAAAAAAAAAATACAAATAATATGTGAAACCTAGAATAAGCTTGTCATTGTGAGGAGAAATAAACTATTACTATATTGTATTCCCAAGATCTATCTATCCAATAATTTACTTTACACTAGCTTTTGCTAGCGGCTTCACCCATGTGGATGACGAAAAATATCCCATGAGAACGTACTACCAGGAATTCCTTCCTTATTCCTTGTCTACGTTATAAAGGGAACCTCTGTGCAAAATTTCAGCTTTCTAGGTTCAAGGGATTGGGCTAGGCGTTGATGAGTCAGTCAATCAGTCAGTAAGTATTTCTCTTGTTATTTATATAGAATATTTTGCATTTATTGGGAACGATAAGTAAATAAATATCAAACTAATAGGAGGATCTCAATCACGTACCTATTTGATGTTATTTTTATTTACTTTTTAAGCTGATGTTTTATTAAAATAATGCTACTACTGTATTTGAAAGAAAGAAAAAATGTTTAGTTTTTTTTTGTTGTTACAATTTCTCCATGATCAGTATTATAGAAGCCCAGAGTTTGGATTTGTGCCTGGTTGAAGGCTCACCTTACAAAAACAACAATTTTATTGATTTGTCGAATAAAGTTGCATTTTTTTTTGTATGTAGGTAGGTACAATTTGAAAATAATAAAAAAAAAAAAACTAATTTCAAATTCTAAACTTTGTACTATTGAAAAAGTCATGCAAAATATAATGAATCAAATTCCAAGGATTTCTGAGTCACACTTAATCAATAAATTAATAGTTACTTTGTAAAAAGTGGGTGGACATGTAGGTCATATTGTTTTGTAATGATTTACAAAGTAATTAGGTACTATGATAATTATCACGTTTAAATCATAGATAAGTAGGTATTAACAAAACATTGTAGTCTGTGCATGATTTTTTTGGCAATATTCATGTTTACAGAAAATAATATTCCAACATATTTTGCAAAAGACTCAACCAAAGTAACAAACAAAGTTGATGCTTCTAAGAAGTAATTTCTCACTTACCTTGTACTTCAAAACTTTGAAGGCATCTACAAAAATCGCTCTTTCAAGGAGACTGGCTCTCTGACAAAATGCTATGGAGTCAGCTTCACATCTTGACGTGATCAGGTTTGTAAGGTTCTGGCGCTGCTGCGAGCAACTCCAAGCCACCTGCAGCAGCTCCAAAGCCCGCTTCTCCACCTCCTCATTGAGTTTTTGCAACAGCTGCCTCTCAGAGTTGATAAATATCTTCTCTCGCCTCAGCTGATTCGCTAGCTCGGCGATGTTCATACATCCTTCCGACGTTGATTGCATCATGATCGTACACAATCAAACGCACAATAACAAACACATTTCGCACTAAAGTGTTTATGAAATCATATTTTCACGTCATTTCATTTTATGGAAACAAGTTTCTGACACTTTTTCACTTCCTTCATTACGCTTGCGTACTAAATCCCACACTGTATTTTCCAATCCATTATATTGTAAATATCTTTCGATATCAAATCTTGAAAGGACACTATTTCCTGAGGAATATTTTTAATATTTTCTCGTTTTCTCTTTTCGGAAAGTAAGGCAAAAAGACGAGAAACGCGAAATGAATTTCGTATTTTTATAATATTTTAGTTGACTTGAATACGTATCTTTTGAGCCGAATGAATTGAAATGAATGACAGGAAGAAAAGCAACGTTCAGAAATAAATTACTTTGAAATAATTACTTTTGAAATGAACACTTTCCAAAGTAAAAGTAAGGCGACGTCAAAAGTAAAAGCGCGTAAGCGCGCGCGCGTATTGCGCGCAATAAAAAAAAAATGGAATTTAACTAAAATAAGAAAAATACATAATTTTATTTGATAGTTTCCGGAACGTTATTTTTTTGACAGCTTTAACTCAAACCTAACCAAATGGAAACACTTTAGCCAAAACGTATCAAAATCCAAAACTTACGAATTATTAACAAGTGCGAAAGAGATAGGCAAATGAAAAGGAAACATTTATAGTTACTCTGGTTACAAAAAGAGTAATTTGACCGTATGAACGAATGACAAAAAGTGAATAAAGATTAAAAATGAACGAATGGAAATGGTTGGCGAAGGAAATTGAAGGAAATCCTTGGACTGCTGCGCTTTTCATTGTAATTTTGTGTAAATAAAATTTAGTATATTTGTTTTGTAATAAGTACTTAAATGTTATCAGTGGACTATTTTAGTTGCTATAATGTCAAATAGTTCGATTGAGGGGAAACTGAAAGGTTTACAGGAACGATTCGAAAATGAAATGCGTATTCGAAGAGAAGGTGGTTTCAACAACCAAGCTGGAATTGGGGCTCCCAGGCCGGGGAGCGGCAGAACCAGGCCGAGGCCCCGTGAGTATCTTGAAGATATCGCTATTCAGGGCACGTGCACCTTTTGGACTTGATATATTCATCATTTATAACCATCCCCTTAACACAGCATTACGTTTTAGTCACTTTTATGATGCTGTGCTGTTATTTTTGGTTGTTATTTTGCTTTTGTAGCTCATAATCTAAGCGATATATAAGAATGCAATGCTCCTTTGTGGTTAGGGCAATGAAATTGAACCTAAGTATTGTCTAAAAAAGTGAGCCTCTGTTATCAATATGCCTAAAGGTTATGCAGTGTTCAGTGACAAATTAATGTGTTATAATGCATGCAGGCAGCTTCCCTGCCGCCTGAGCTGCACATTGTGTACAAATTATTTGCATAAATTGGCATTGAGTGAGCGGTGGGTGGTTGTTGCTGAGACATGAACAAAAACATTGTTTTTCTGTTTTTGTTTTAACCTATACAATCTCATTTTGTACTTATATATCTTTTGGAATCAATGTTTATTGTAATGTGTGTATGAAGACTGCATGTAATAAGTGTGTGACAAATGATTGAGATGTAAATCCTTTTGCTCTTCTCCAGAAACTAAGTAAGTATTGTTGTTTGATAATTGTAGAACAATTGCTTAGAATAATTAATCTATTCTATAATAATAATAATAATAACCCCACCGCCGTATCTCTACGTTGACGTCGTGGTGGGGCTTGCGCGCTCCGAACTCTGGGTTTGTGCCGGTGGAGTTTACTTTGCCGAAACAGGTCTAGGGTAAGGAGCCAGACCAAGAGAGATACGTGAACCCGCAGGGCAGCATGTGGCGAGCTGTTGGGCAGTAGCGACCCCATGGACCCTATTTCCCGGGAGAAGTCTTGTTCTTCACCTCTGGCTTGCCTTTATTGGCCGGCTGGAGTGAACAATGACGGGAACAGAGCTCCCACCTCATTCTTGCCTTTATTGGCCGGCTTGAGTGGAGATTCGCAAGAGCAAACATGCTCGGAGGAAGGAAGTATTCCAGTAAGTGCTTGTAGGGATCTTGATCATCTTCCGGGCTCTGGGATTGTTCTGAGAGCCGTGGAATACCTCTCCACTCCTCAAGCTCCTCAGGACATGTTGCCCCTTGTCGCTACGTCACTATGTGCTAGCGACCGTTTCCGGGGGCCCATTATTGAGTGTGCAAGTCACCCCCTGCCAATTTATCTGTGTATATTATATAACATTGGTCAGGCAGGGGACATAGTTCTTCCATAGTTCAAGGTACCCAATCCATGTAGCCACCCAAACCCATAGGCCCAATGTGTTTTGTTGTCATGTTCTGCAATAGTCCTGCACCAACCGGGGGTTGTCCTTGGGTGCACTTGCATAGTGCATACAGGGATAATCGTCGGCTGGTGCCTCCTCGTCATTTAAAATTGTCTAAGGGGCCTCTGCGAGTTGGCTTCGGCCCCTCGTACGCCTTCCAAAGGTCCGGGACCCCAGGGTCCCGAGATAAGCCAAAGACAAATAATAATAATGAATAATTAATTATTTATGAATCTATTTTATAATTATTTCTTGGAATTATTCCAAGAAATAATTATAAAATAGATTTTATGACAGACAAAACATTTAACAGCATGTCTTAATAATCTCTATTGTGTATCACTAATCTCTTGTGAGTATTTTGCTCAAGCAAAAAGTGTTTTTGAAAACAGAATGACCATGGACCTGGATCTATAAGGCACATAATTAAGTGGGTTTCTAAGTTGATTACAATACTAGCCAATAGTTTATTTATATACTGTTTTGGAACTAATTATCTGGTTATTCTATAAGTCCAATACACCAAATCAAGACTATTATAGAAATAATAAAAATAATATAAATAAATAAAATTATTTCTGTAATAAACTTCCATAATTTATGGTTAAATCATGATACATGTTATCTATTATAGGATTTAAGACTTTCTCTCATTAATTTTATATTATACCCTTGTCTATGAGTACTGAGTTTCAGAAATGATTAGATTATGTCATAAACACATAATATTGATAGTGGTTATGAACAAAAAAAAAACAATGGCCCATATTCTAGCCAACTAGAACAATGTTCAGGAAGGCAAGAATCCTGATAAAAATTGAACCTTTTACATTTTTTCCTCCATATAGGTAGTTCCCCTCACATGCAAATTAGGTATCAAATAGATGAATACATATTGAGAATTATAAGGATAAAATAAATGTTGCCGAGAAAACAAATGTATGAAAATCCTCTAATACCTTCTATCTAAGTTAATATTTTACATCAAGACCAGTGTAAAAGCCCTTTAATATATCTTTGTAGTCTTAGAAAAAGATAGCGACACCCCATAACATCTCATACATTGTGCGAGATCTCATACATTGTAAATTTGATTTGTTGATTCAATCCTTGCCAAAATATTCTGTATTCATGGTTTCACTGTCACTCTCTGCTTGCTACTCCAATAATTATCATTGCATCAGCCAAATCCAACTGGTAGAACTTTTCTGAATATATGCATAATCTGATTGAGGATGTCGTTTTTAATTTCACATAGAAGAATGTAAACTTACCTTGTTAAAGTTTTGGGTAAAATTAGATGTAATGAGTAAATACCAAAACCATAATTTATTTTAACTTCACTTAAAGACTCGGATTCCAGGCAAACTTATATTTATTAATTCTTTTAGCATTACTAGTAACATAGCAAAGAGTTCCAAACATGTCAAGATATTATTTTGTATTACTTGTTTTATCTTAATCAATCTGCCTAACCTTTTCCCAACTATGATGAGGTCGGCTTCCAGTCCAACCGGATGCAGCTGAGTACCACCTATCTGACCTCCACAACCCAATAACTGAGTAGTACGATACCCCTTGGTAAGACTGGTTGTCAGACTTTCGGGCTTCTGACAACCTGTAACGACTGTAACGATCCACGAATGACAGCTGTGATCAACGGTTTAACGTGCTTTCCGAGGCACGGTGGAGTCTCGGTATGTAAAGATGGTCACCCATCCACGGACCAACCGCGGCAAGCGTAACTTAACCTGATGGATCGACCCATGCCGCTGTTATTACTTAGGGCCTTGTTTGTTGTTACTTATTTTATTTATCTTTACATAATTATATTTTTGTTTCAGCACCAATGTTCTCAAGCAGAGAAATAGCAGCATTCCCACCGAGATCACCACAAGCTACTGAGACTGAATGCAGAATGCGAGAGGTTTACAAGGTATTTATTTCCAACAAAAAAAAAAAAAAAAACTGGAAAAGGGTTATAAATCTTTGGAAATACAAGCTGTCTGTAGAACCCATAATTTGAAGGAGAGTACAGTTTCAGATTGTAGTACAGTGCTGCCATGCTCAATATAATTTAATTCTGGCAATAAGGCTAATATACTAACCCAGTATTTAACATTTTGTTGCACAAAGTAGAAAAAAGAGTTTCCACAAGCAAGAATAGTTAAATCACCTTTTTAGCCCCCGCGCCTTTGTAGCGGCTTTTTAGTCCCAGAGTATAATACAAATGATGTGTCAGGGTCTACCATGACTACTGCCCAGGGCTCCGTTTATAGTTAGCCCCCTAAGCAAATAACACTTGAACCTGAGATGGGTAGTTACCCCTTATTTTGCCCCACATAGGTTAGCGGCAAGTTGAACGTGGATGGCGTGGAGTACAGATCCCACATAGAAGACCTTCAACAGCTGGGCGAGCTCGGCAGCGGCACCTGCGGACATGTCGTCAAGATGCTACATAGGCCTTCCAACACCGTCATAGCTGTTAAAGTTAGTAATCTAAAACTAGTATAAATAAAAGTCGCTTTTCGTGTATGTATGTGTGACCGCATTGTTCTTCCAAAGTTGTTTTATAAACCCAGGTAGTAATGACCACAGTCATTAAACGAGCGAGATGGGCAGTATATAAGTGGAGTGATGGATTTCTATCTCTCCGACCCTGATGACTCTATAACCCTCCTTCAGGAGAGTAATAGGGCCACCAGTATGGTTTGCAAACGCAAACTGCCTAGATCTACATTCCGACCTCGCCGCCGAGGTCGTAATCCCCGCCCCCAACTCGGTGAAGCTGTGCCTGCTGGGGGCGCAGCTGAGCCTGTAGCTTTAAACCCCACCATTATGATCCAGCCTGCCCCGTCTGGCTGTTCTCCCCCTAGCGACGCACAGTCGCCTAAAGCTTAATTTGTAAGCCCTGGCCGGAGGCTTTAAGTTCGCTTAAAGCACCCACAGGAAAAGTTCGGTTAAACAGTCTCGACCTTCAATGGTCAACTGCGAGATGTCACTCACAAAAACAAAGTGGATTTCTAATAACGAAATACTAAGTCTCCTGTCGTCTCGCTCCCGCATGTAATGATTGCTACTGCCACAAATCTTGATAATTATCTACTACTGGGTTTTAGGCTTTCCATTACCCTTCCACACTTCTCGTTGTGTTTTTCCTACACACATTCATTATAATTATGGTTTCCCAGCAGTGGGAACATTATAGGCTGATTATGCTTATCTTTCTATCAACAGCAAATGCGCCGCTCCGGCAACTCGGAAGAAACCAAACGCATCCTAATGGACTTGGACGTGGTGGTGCGCTCCCACGACTGTCCCTACATCGTGCGGTGTCTGGGCTGCTTCGTAACCGACGCCGACGTGTGGATCTGCATGGAGCTGATGGCGTGCTGCTTCGACAAGCTGCTGAAGAGGCTGGGCGCGCCCATTCCTGAGGCTATACTGGGGAAGGTGACCGTGGCGGTGAGTGATCTTGTAAATGGAATTGTATAAAATGTTCAGATCAGCTATTCTGTGGTTGATATCGGCTCTATTGAGAATAACATTTTGGGTAAGTATTCTATAGTGATGTTGAAGAATTATTGACTCAATTTTAGCATTCATCCATTCATTTTTTATTTATTTATTTTTTTATTGACATTTGAATCATTAAATCTATTGAAATTTTTGCAGTGTAGGTACTGTAAAATGTTTTCCTGTTTTTGGTTTGGCATACCACTCACACCTACACTGCCAAACAAAACGTACTGCTTAAGGTGGATCCGCAGTGATAGCTCTCGAAGTTCAAATTTTCTTGCATTTTTCTGCAATTTGCTTGTCAGTGTCAGGTTGTATCTTGATCAAAATATGATTCGCGACAATAACAACTATAAACAAAACTGAGAATGGGTCTTCTCGCGATATTCCTTTTTACGAAAAAAGGAATATCGCGAGAAGACCCATTCTCAGTTTTGTTTATAATGTGTACAAATCGCGAAAGTTTAATAACAACTATGTATTTACATAATTATAAATCTCTGTAAGTTAGATTTGTTCTCTCTAAGTATGATTTCAGAAATCATGACATTTTGAAAAAAAAAACGATCGAAACCAGACCAAACCACTGGCATATGTAACTTGCGAGATGTATTGATGATTTTGAATACGTACATGTTACTGTCGCGGATCATATTTTGATGAAGATATAACCTGACAGTCCTGACATTGACTTGCAAATTGCAAAAAATGCACGAAAATTTGAATTTTGCGGACTACCACTGCGGAACCACCTTAAACGAACGAAATTTTTTACAAGCTCACACAAAAGCGGTTACAAAATATAATTTTGTCCCACAGACGGTGAACGCACTATCATACCTGAAAGACACGCACGGCGTTATACATCGGGACGTGAAGCCGAGCAACATCCTTCTAGACGAACGCGGGAACGTCAAACTATGCGACTTCGGCATCAGCGGCCGTCTGGTGGACTCTAAAGCCAAGACACGGAGCGCGGGCTGCGCCGCGTACATGGCGGTCAGTATCCCTCAGAACCTGGAGCGGTAAAAATATTGCAGAAATCCTACGAAAATCCCACGTGTTCTACATTTTCATCACCAGCAAGGTGTTACTTAAATAACGCACAAACTAGTCAGGGGTCATCCTACTCATTATTATGGAACCAAACCTGAATTCGCGAAAAAAAAAATTGTTCCCTACATTTTGTCCCGTTATGCGAACATAAATAACAGCTGATTTTTTTTTTCGCGTTTTCAGATTTGGTCCCATAGTAAAAGTTGTTCATAATGATAAGTACAATGACCCCTTAAGAGGTTGTGCGTTATTTAAGTTACACTTTGCATAATGACATTTTCAAAAGGCGGGCCTCAGAAAACAAACCCTCGAACACGGAAAGATTTTTGAAAAGCCACTCGCTTCTCAAGAGTCTCGTCCGCACCGACCAAGCGTTTGCCTGTTCAAGGTGACCTACCACCACCTCTGTTATAAGAGCTGGTGGTAGGCCCCCTGGACTACAACCATTATACGGATCAGCCAGGCAGCAGCGACGCTGATGCATCGTTACTATGTGTGGGATACCAAATTGGATAACTTTTGATTCATTTACATTTTTAACCGACTTCAAAAAGGAGGAGGTTCTCAATTCGTCGGAACCTTTTTTTTATGTATGTTCCCCGATTACTCGAAGATGGCTGGACCGATTTGGATTTTTTTTTATTTATTCGGGAGGGTCACAGTTGGTCCCATATAAAATTGATTAACTTTGCTTTGGTAGTTTTTGAGTTAGCTTCAATAATACGTATTTTTCCCCACTTTTATATGGATGATGTTCTAGTTTGTTTTGCACATAGTGGTATTAGAATTTGTGTGGGGTATAGTGAAAAATAAAAACTTTTTTAAAAATAAATACAACCGACTTCCAAAAACAACACTACAAAGTGAAAAATAACTTTAATTTCGGAAGTCGGTGGCAAAAAACGAAAATACATTTAACTAGACACCGACTTCCGAAATTAAAGTTATTTTTCACTTTGTAGTATTGTTTTTGGAAGTTGGTTGTATTTTTTTGTAAAAAAGTTTTTTTGAAGATTCCGCTTAACAGTTGACATTTTTGACACTAAACATAATATTTCTCCTACAGCCGGAGCGGATAGACCCGCCGGACCCGACGCGGCCCGACTACGACATCCGCGCGGACGTGTGGTCTCTCGGCATCTCGCTCGTCGAGCTCGCCACCGGGGTGTTTCCCTACAAAGACTGCCAGAATGACTTCGAGGTGCTCACTAGGGTGAGTCTAAACTATCTTCTATCTATATAAATAAAAAGAGAAGTCCTGACTGACTGACTCATCAACGCCCAGCCCAAACCCTTGAACCTAGAAAGCTGACATTTTGCAGCGAGGTTCCCTTTATAATGTAGACAAGGAATATGGAAGGATTTCCCGGTAGGACGTTCCCATGGGATATTTTCCGACATCACGCGGGCGAAAACCGCGGGCAAAAGCTAGTGTTACAATATGAACGGTTGGAACGAAAATGAGGTCAGAAATAAAGCCGATCGGATCTGCAACACTGCACTTCAAAGACACAAAGATCCGTAGCGCGTACTGTACGAGAATAAGTTTGCCACAGGTCAATCTGCTTAGCCTTTTCCCAACTATGTTGGGGTCGGCTTCCAGTCTAACCGGATGCAGCTGAATACTAGTATTTTACATGGAGCGACTGCCTATCTGAACTCCACAACCCATTAACTGGGTAATACGATACCCCTTGGTAAGAGTGGTTGTCAGACTTCCGGGCTTCTAACGACCCGTGACGACTGTCAAAGATCCACGAATGACAGCCAGGACCAACGGCTTAACGTGCTTTCCGAGGCACGGAGGAGTCTCGGTATATAAAGATGGTCACCCATCCACGGACCGGCCCCGGCAAGCGCAGCTTAACCTGATGGATCGACCCGTGCGGCTGTTATTACTTAGCCACGAGCTCCTTGCCACAGGTTTAGGATGAAATTTGGCACACAGGTAGAGCATGACCTGGATTAGGACATATGATACTTTTATCTCGGTGGTATGTTCCCGTGGGATAATTTTCGACATCCACGCGGGCGACGCCGCGGGCAAAAGCTAGTTGAAAATATGAGGTTCATAAGAAAATAATTTATTACTATTTATTGTATTTACATCACCTTCGCTCTCAAAACGGTTAAGGAAAACATTGTGAGGAAACCGGCATGTCCTAGAACCACGAATTCGAAGACATGTGACATCTACCAACCCGCACTGGGCCCGCGTGGGGGATTACGGCCCACCCCCTCTCACAGAGAGGAGGCCTGTGTCCCAACAGTGGGAACATTATAGGCTGATTATTTTTTATTATAATTAAGAAGAGCTCGTGGCTAAGTAATAACAGCCGCACGTGTCGATCCATCAGTTTAAGCTACCGTGGATGGGTCTCCTCCGTGCCTCGGAAAGCACGCTAAGCCGTTGATCTCGGCTATCATTCGTGGATCTTTGACAGTCGTTACGGGTCGTCAGAAGGCCGGAAGTCTGACAACTCTTACCAAGGAGTATCGTATACTCAGTAACTGGGTTGTGGAGGTCAGATAGGCAGTCGCTCCATGTAAAATACTGGTATTCAGCTGCATCCGGTTAGACTGGAAGCCGACCCCAACGAAGGAAAAGGCTAGGCAGATTGATTTTCTAATTTATATTCTAATTAGGCCTCTTCTAGGTCCCGCCACAACACTGTCCTCCGCCTATGTCTAGCAGTGGCCTGAGATAGGCTGTGTTTAGTGATGGATATTCTGTTTACAGCACAAAATAAGCACTAAAATGATTGATTTCGTTCACCAGGTAATAGCGGATGATCCTCCGCAGCTTCCAGACACGACTGACTTCACGCCTGAGTTTAAATTATTTGTGTCACAGTGGTAAGTTACTACTTTCAATATTTTGATGTATTACCATCGCGGACGTTTCCGGTGAACCACTTTTTGACCTTATTGCTAAGGTAATAAGGTTGAAAAACGGTTCACCGCGTGGTGATACTTTGCTCACGAATTTAAGAAAATAAAAAACGTGTGCGGTCGGGGGATCCCCGTCACAAGTATCATTTTTAAAAATTACATCTTAGTTCAGTATTGAGGTTATACAACCGGCCGCGCACAATCCTCGTCTGCTCTAATCTCGATACTCGCACGCCCGCACACACAAACTAGTATGTAATGAAAAGAGGCAGAAAGTCGCATGGAGGGGGCATAACGTTTTTTCCTTACGTGACGATTTCTACCAGTCAACTCCTACCGAAAGCCGCGTTAGGGAACTTTCCAAATTACCTATCTTTATTGTTACTGGTATCACTGGTAAGTCGACGTTCGCACGGACGTAAACATATCGCGGCGATTTTGTATCGCATATTGGATTTTCAACGCACTGCTTAGCGCCGAGGTTGTTAAGTTGGATTCTCAATGCTCGGCTCAACACCGAGAGTTGAAAATCCAGTGCGCGATAAAATAAAAAATCAAATATTTTCATCGGCGTCGTCGGCCAAGGATCAGGTGATTTATGTATTATTTCAAAACTCAATTATAGCCTAAAATATATCTTCCATAAATAAAAAGAGAAGTCCTGACTGACTGACTCATCAACGCCCAGCCCAAACCCTTGGACCTAGACAATTGAAATTTTGCACAGAGTTTGCCTTTATAATGTAGACAAGACAAGGAATAAGGAAGGATTTCCCGGTAGTACGTTCCTGTGGGATATTTTGCACCATCCACGCGGGCGAAGCCGCGAGCAAAAGCTATTCTTAAAATAAATAAATAACCTCTTATTTTGACATAACACTTAATCTTTAATCTCTCTTCCAGCCTAACAAAAAACTACAGACAACGCCCAAAATACGCAAAACTCCTAGAACACCCATTCGTAGTGAAAGCCGCGCGTAGTTCCATTTCCGTCGGCGCTTGGTACGCGTCGCTCTCGTTCTTCGGGCAATCGGGCGCGTCTAAAGCTGGCTCAGTGACGTCACTGGTTGCCCAACCGGTGACGCCGCCCAGCAATGGTGTGGAGACACCGGTTACTCCTCAACCTGTGAGGAATTTCGTGACCAGTTCCCAGCATTGGATGGAGCAGGTTACGCCAACGCCTGCGAGGTGAGTTTTATGAATTTGGGTCGGATATGGAAAATTGGAAAACTTAATAAAAGCATATAACTGCGATCTAGTATTGAACTCGGTCTGGACTCACATTTCACTTATTATAATCGGTTTCAGAATAGAACAATTCCAATTCCAAAATGATAATAATATTTTTCGAATTGTTAGTAGCCCCGAGCATACACTTATCACATAATCAGCCTATAATGTTCCCACTGCTGGGACACAGGCCTCCTCTTGGAGAGAGGGAGTGGGCGCCTTAATCCACCACGCGGGCCCAGTGCGGGTTGGTAGATGTCACATGTCTTCGAATTTTTGGTTCTAGGACATGCCGGTTTCCTCACGAGCCCCGAGCATGCTAAACCTAAAAAAAAATGTGATACCAATTAAATCAGATGTATCATTTCAATTTGTACCTTATGTCAGTGTCATAGAAGTTGTACTACAATGTAATATTTCCTTCCAGAGCATGGTGGGCGACAAGTAGCAACGCAAACGCAGGCGGCAGCAGTTCGCAGCCTACCAGCTTAGAAACTGACATGTGCAACCACTCACCTTACCCGAGAAGAAGGTAAATCATGTCTTATTGCTAGAGCTTACATAATAATCACAGCTTTCCCGATGATCGGAGGTCACAGGATGAATACAAGCATTTTTTTTTTTCAATCAATCATTTATTTTGTAAAACATAGGTATGATTACAGATGGTCTATTTTCGGTATTTCGTCGTAAACTTGGTGTTCTTTCACATGGTAAAAACTATAAATTACGATGACAAGTTGTAGTACGAGTATTAGATTGAACCCTATTAAACTGTAATTATAATTGGGTAGTATTTAAAGGCACATCAAAAATTTACAATTTTTCCCAACAGAATACGTACAGTCAGCAGCAAAAGTCGATTAACAATTGCAGTTTTTTAATCTTAATTATTAATTTAAATCGGAACAGAAGTACTTAAAATTTTAAGAATATTAACTCTTATCATCAGTTAAACGGAAAAAAAACAGCAGTTTATCAAATCATTTTGTATTAATTTAGATGATGTCAAAAAGTAGCAGTGTTAACCGACTTCTGTTGCTGACCGTACATCAACAAACTGTTTACACATAAAAATTTGCATGTCTAAATAAATTATACTTAACGTCAGGTCGACGGAGCCCCGCTGCGCGGGGCTCTTATATCTGTCTGCAGCATTTAAAGGAACCTAACAAAACCGAACCCCTGGGTGCCCAATAAATTATAATTTGTACAAGTTTTGATATTAGTTATCTAGTAGTGCAATAATAAGATTATTAGATGGGCATTTGTTATTTTTGATGAACAGTTAATTTTTGTTGTGACTTTGGACAAAAATTGATGTATAAATAATTATTATTATCTGTACAAGTTTTGATATTCAATTGGTTAATTAGTAGTGCAATCATTGATTTGATGTACAGTCAACAAAAGAGATATCTAGGCAGGGTATACTAACATATTTGTATGGGAATTGCTTCATGTTCAATTTCGTGACAATATACAATTTTGTGTTGGTGTGTTACAATGTAGGAGTATTGCAAAAATAAAATAATATATATAAAATTGAACATGAAGCAATTCACATAGAAATATGTTAGTATACCCTGCCTAGATATCTCCTTTGTTGACTGTGCATGTAGATTATTGACTGGAGATGTAAAGTATTTGATGTAAGAATGTTTTTCTGGTGTGTGATTGATAATTTCCTATTATAATTTAATAAACAACAAATCTATGTTAGCGGTATATTTATAAGCTACAATTTGAATGCCACTCAATGGCATCATTATTTGGACGAAACTTGAGGAACCAACCAAATGCGCTATGCGTGTTTTTTACCACCCTTTGCAAATTCGAATGCCCTGATAATGTAACTTGCGATTATCATCCGTAGCAAATATAATCGTCATATCAATTGCTTTATAAGCTACAATTTGGATGCCACTCAATGGCATCATTATTTGGACGAAACTTGAGGAACCAACCAAATGAGCTATGCGTGTTTTTTACCACCCTTTGCAAATTCGAATGCCCTGATAATGTAACTTGCGATTATCATCCGTAGCAAATATAATCGTCATATCAATTGCTTTATAAGCTACAATTTGGATGCCACTCAATGGCATCATTATTTGGACGAAACTTGAGGAACCAACCAAATGCGCTATGCGTGTTTTTTACCACCCTTTGCAAATTCGAATGCCCTGATAATGTAACTTGCGATTATCATCCGTAGCAAATATAATCGTCATATCAATTGCTCATTATTTCTACAGAACAATAGACGCGTGCGCATCTCCTCCCCCGCCGCCTGTACGCAGGGTATCCGCCGACAATCGCTGGAGAGCCTCGCCTGCGGTAAGTCCCTACACTATGGCATTCCTATTTTAAACTTGAATTCAGAATCTTTGATAATTATCGTATTATGGAACTACAAACTCTGTGTCGTAGTTGGCATAGTTCCAATCCTATGGTAATCTAATATGTTTTGGACCATTTTATTACTAAAATAAATTGTCACTCAAAAATCAACTTTAACACCATGCATCTAAAGTACATTGTTGCTTGAATGTAAATTACTAAGATTCTGAATTCAAATTATAAAACAATAGAGTAACTAATGCAAGAAAAGACTCAATTTAGGCCACCAAAGACCCAACGTCAGCTTATCGGCGTCCGGTGCTGGACATAAGCTTCTCCGTAATGCCTCAGACCAAGTTTTCGGCCTTCATCCAGACGACGCCGCTCCTCATTAGGTCTCCGGATCTGGAACAACAGGATATAGTACATGTATGTTGGGAATATGTACTGCGTCGTTGCATCGCGTTGTGTGGCATGCTGTTGAATCTTAGGATATAATCTTTCCAATTATTTATTTTACTTTAGCGTCCATGAATTGTTGCATTTTCCATTTCTATGATCAGCCTATGCTGTTCCCACTGCTGGGACACAGGCCGCCTCTCTTCAAGAGGAAGTGGGCTGTAATCTACCACGCGGGCCCTGTGGGGGTTGGTAGTTGTACCATGTCTTCGAATTTTCGGTTCTACGACATGCCCGTTTCCTCACGATGTATTCCTACACCGTTTTGAGAGCAGTGCTGATTAAATTATTTACACACAGTATAGCGCCTGCCTCGGTTCGAACCCACGACCTACAACTCGTAAGTCGGAGCCGTTACCACTGGGCCACCACTGCTCGCACCTCTAAGATTGCCTGTCAATTAACTCTTAAAATGTCGATTGCACACCATGTGTACAGATAACAATAGAATTTCAATTGTGTCTGCTAATTAGCGCGCGACGGGTTAATAAGGAACTTCATAGACATGCTTATTTCAAGTAAAATAAATAGTTTGAAAGAGTAGAATCAGTTTGATCTGCGGTAAAATCTCATGCCAACGCCAATACTGATCTGAGGGACTTCCCTTATCTTTACGTTTGCATTCTAATCTCAGTATTAATCTGTTAAAAATACAATCACTACATCACTACATTTTTGATATTAATTGTCACTGAGTTGAAAGAAAAAAAGAAAGAAGCGACAAGATTTATAATATTCAGATAAGGACATTAAAAATATTGGTACCTTAAAAAATTAAAGTTAAGTATCGTCGTCTCTTTTTCGCTCCCGATACGACATGTTGTCTTACTTTCACGACACACGATGACATTATGACGTTTTTGAACATCGAGTGTTGGGTAGGTAACCTCTCCAGCCCCGATCACTTCTGTCAAAATCTGTCATTTTTATATTTGAATCATTTATTTGACTAGAATATCCATCGGGCATCAGAGTGTAACTTAAACCACACAGGATTTTAGCCCTTATTAGTAGTAATAATAAAGGTTTAAGTGTCTCGTTACGGACAGGGAAAAAGGTGGCTTGACACATTGTATGAGCTTGTTCACAAACGACCACCAAGAGCATTCGATCCGTCAGTGTTACGGAGCGTGCATCCGGAAGGCCCTGACCCGGATCTATGTTAATAGAACTTAACAGTTGGTCAACCATCGTAAATACATAGTTTTAATGAATTAGTTTTTATTATTATTTGTTTTATTGTTTTTCGTGTTTTTGTTATAATTTTTTTTTTGTGTTTGTGTATTTGTTTTTTTCTTTTCTAGAATTGTTTATAAAAAAAATATTATTAATCTTGCAGTGTTTTTAATGTTGACGATCCTTAATATGAGGGGCTCATGACTGAGTAATAACAGCCGCACGGGTCGATCCATCAGGATAAGCTGCGCTTGCCAGGGTTGGCCCGTGGATGGGTGACCATCTTTACATACCGAGACTCCTCCGTGCCTCGGAAAGCACGTTAAGCCGTTGGTCCCGGCTGTGATTCGTGGATCTTGTCAGTTATCACGGGTCGTCAGAGACCCGAAGGTTTGACAACCGTCTTACCAAGGGGTATCGTATTACCCAGTTACTGGGTTGTGGAGGTTAGATAGGCAGTCGCTCCATGTAAAATACTGGTAATCAGCTGCATCAGGTTAGACTAGAAGCCGACCCCAACATAGTCGGGAAAAGGCTAGGCAGATTTATTGATTGACGATCCTTAATAAAATAAATAGGATTTTACAGCAGTTCAAACTTGATCAGACTTTTGAAATACGAGGGTTTATGTATAGTAATCCCCAATCTTTTTGGCCGGGCTGAAGTGAGTGCGACCGCCATCTTTCGCCATCTGCGCATGCTATTTTCTCAACTGATACCTTAATTTTGCATTTTGCGCATAGGCTCGCGCCTTCGTTCAACCAGGCTAAACAGATTAGGGATTACTGTACACCTATTAATAACGCTGTGGCGCCGCAGTGAACTTGCACCGTGTCCGTGTGTCATCGCCGTAGTTATGAATGGTAGAGGACGTCTTGTTTCAAGTCAATCTTCGTGTACAATCCCTATCACAACTTTATACATGTCACCGTAAGATTGTGAGAACCGTTAGTTTACAATCTATCGGTATTACGTCCATTAGATTATAAACTGTCAAAAAAATTGTGAACTGGGTGATACGGGTTAGGTTACGACCTGTCGCTCGTTCGAAGGTCGGGAGCACAGAGTCGTGGGACGCGGCGGTATCCTTCTGTGAAACAGTCATCTCGCAGAAGGAAGCTGCAGAAAGGGAAAGGGAGATCACAAGTGCTCTCCCGTCCTGCAGCAGTCGCACTGGGCGTCGGCGGGGGGCGGATAATGCCCTCTTCTAGCCTCCCTAAATGGGTCCAGGGGCGACGGACTCGGGGACATACATTGCCCTCCATTCCACAGGACCCGAGATGGTAGCACGTAGTGTTGCCCCCCTATGGAACGTGAGCCGAGCGAGCGCTACTTTCCATGTTGCCCGCAGCTTGGGTTACGTTAGCAAGTTTGATCCCAGTTCACAATTTGTCGGTTTCCATTGGATAGATTATAAACTATCGAAAAATAATGCGTTAAATTGTAAATGGTTTGTTGCAGAATACAGTTTTTAGACAGTTTATAATCTAACGGAAATAATACCGATTGATTATAAACTAACGAAGTTCATAATTATGCGGTGACATACGTAAGCCATTTAAAATTAGCAGTTTGTATTACTAGGAACTCTTATCAGTTTTAAATAGAACACTTTTTCTTTGGTATAACTTCTTCATACAGTTTGATGATCCATCAATTTGTCTAGTTTTGATTGCAACAAAACTCATATGTACTTCCTTTTCAAATTTTCTTGTCATTGTAAAATCAACTTAGTTTAAATGACCATGAGGTTGAATATTATGTTACATTTAGCTATTTTTATTACTAATGAACTTGATTGACGTAGTTCAGCTTTCATTATAAATGAAATCGTTACATGACCCTATTCTATATTTTGTCATGGTAAAATCAACTTAGAACACATAGTCATACAGTGGATATTTGTATGTAGTTTTCTAGTGTTACTGGCTGAACTGAACTAATAGGACATATTTATTTGCACAGAGTTCCGGCAACACTAGTCCTATAGTCCTGCAGAGGTTTTACCATCAGAACCAGCAGAGAAGATCGCGAGTTGACCTGCATGCGACACCTAGACATAGAAGGTATGTAACACTTCTACTAAACTAACTGGGGGCCAACCACCACCTCTTAAAGCAGTATAATATAATAGTTTTCCATCAAGTTAAGCTACGCTTGCCGGGGTTGTCCGTGAATGAGTCCGTGCCTCGGAAAGCACGTTAAGCCGTTGGTCCCGGCTGTCATTCGTGGATCTTTGACAGTCGTTACGGGTCGTCAGAAGCCCGAAAGTCTGACAACCAGTCTTACCAAGGGTTATCGTATTACCCAGTAACTGGGTTGTGGAAGTCAGATAGACAGTCGCTCCATGTCAAATACTGATATTCAGCTGCATCTGGTTAGACTGGAAGCCGACCCCAACATAGTAGGGAAAAGGCTAGGCAGATGATGATGATCTATGTGAATGTTGTTTCAGTTTAAGTAGAGAACACAGTACGGGCCGGTCACCCGAGCCTCCGCCGAGGACCAGTCGACAACACACGATGTTAGGACATGAAGGTAAGGATAACACACTCTTCGTAAACAGGCATGCACACGAAGTGCAGATATCCCATGAAAAGTTTGCGCTTCGGGAATAGCTTCATATTCCTGACTGTCCGACTCCTTGAAAATTCAAAAGTGCCTGTTTAAGTGGGTTGCGCTAAGGTAGCCCGCGAAATTCGAATTTTCTTACGTTTTTTGCAATTTGCAGGTCAGTGTCAAGTTGTATGTTGATTGAAATTATTCGCGCCCGTAACTAATATGGCTTTACAGAATTATAATCATTAGAATCAGCAATACAACTCCATAAGTTAGAATTGACCTCAAACCTCATGATTTGAATGTGAACCCAATGTGAGCTGTATGATGATTTTTATTATAATTCTATAAATAAATATTTGATACGGCCGCGAATCATATTTAGATCAACATGCAACCTAATAATGACTTGCAAATTGCAAAAAGCGCTGCGCTTTCGCTTTAAATGGCTTCATTGAATTAAATACTTTGAATTTTGTAGTTAAGAGTATCATAGCTAATACATTTATTTATAATTTCAGCAAACGGTAGCACGACGGACTTGGAGCCGCCCGCGCTACACGAGAGGTTGCACCCACCATCTCCTTTATTACTTAACGATAGGTAAGAACTATTGCTTTACTTTTTAGAATAGTATTTTTTTTGCAAATATGGGTAGGTAATACAAATAATAGGTGTTACGAATTACGATTCTTACGATACACTAAGGACGCTGTTACAAATGGGTAGTCAAATCATTACTTTTTTACACAAAAGTAATGATTTGACTACCCATTTGTAACAGCGTCCTTAATATAAAATTATCATATTTCATAAGATATTATATTATACTTCAAGGTCATACTTCACTATACCACTTGGTATAGTGAGCATTGTTTTGGACTTTAAAGGTAACGCGCACTTTGGATAGTAACCTAATTTAGGTTAATTTAGAGTCACATAAAGTTTATAAGACTCATGCTTACGTTTTCACTAAAACTAGGCGAGAGCAATGGTGGCTCAGTGGTAACAACCGCGACTTATGAGTTGTAGGTCGTAGGTTCGAACCAAGACAGGCGCTTTGTGTAAATTATTTCATTATCACTGCTCTCAATACGGTGAAGGAAAACATCGTAGGAAACCGGCATGTCCTAGAACAAAAAATTCGAAGACATTTGACAACCAACTCGCACTGGGCCCTCGTGGTGGATTACGGCCCGCACCCACTCACAGAGAGGAGGCCTGTCCCAGCAGTGGGAACGTTATAGGCTGATTATTCTAGGCCACAGCTAAATAAATGGTGCGCGTTTGAGGTGTTCGTTAGAGGGTTCCGCATCAGTCCCTCAGGTGGACCATTATGTGTAATTCCAACCAGCTCACCTCCCTCCAGAAGTTGATCACGTCTCCTGGTCTGTTTCTGAGAAAGATCTGGGTGCCCGAGGGTTTCTGTTCTAATCTGGGTGATGCCTGTGCATTCAAAGAGCACTTGCGCAACGGTTTCCTCAGCCTCCTGCACAGAGGACTGTCCGTTATGCCTATTGTGTGGAAGTGTTTGTTTAGTGAGCAGTGTTCTGTGATGGTTCCCGTCATCAGGCGCAGGCCGTTCCTGTCCAGGCGTAATAAACGCCTGGTTAGCCTACCATCTAAGGACAGCATGGACAGCCTGCAGCCCGGTGTTCAGCGTCTTTTAGGTGTCGCCTAAAGTTAGTGAGAACGGGCATTAGACGAGCCCACGGTGGCCTATGCGGAGATATGGCAAGTGCGCAAGAGATTACTATAATGCAAAAGTTATTGCGGAAACACTTTTCCCTCACTCTCATAGTACAACGGTTCGACGAATCTATCTCGGCCTTTGAAGCTGCCCTAACTATGAAAGACTTCTATCACTAAGGGCGGAAACGCACATGCTTTTATCTGGTACAAAACTATGCAACTAGCTGGCATGCCATTGTGACATTAGCCAATCAGAAGTTGTTAAGGCACATGGCATGCAAGCTACTTGCATAGTTTTGTGCAAGTTACATGCATGTGTATTCTCGCCCTAACTTACCATAAACATTCCCAGGCTATCAGAAGGTCGCAGTCAAAGCCTGACCCGCGCTGAGCTGCGCAACGGGTACCGAGGCGAGCCGCCTGCGCCCGCGCCGCACAAGCATCATCACGACGACCAGGGTAAGTTCCTACGAACACTCCAAAGGAGAACATGGAATGTAGCTAGTACTTGGGGCAAAAACTTGGTGCAGGTGTAGACATAATATGTGTTTTGGCAAGTTTTAATGATACCAAAAGGCAAATTACTAATATTAATGTTGTATTACTTAAAAAACGTTCAAATTCAAGTCGCAATCTCATCTCATCGACTATCAATGTCAAAAATGTAGAGGTTTAAGTAATAACAGCCGCACGGGGTCGATCGATCACGTTAAGCTACCCTTGCCGCGGTTGGTCCGTGGATGTGTGATCATCTTTACATATCAAGATCTCTCTGTGCCTCGGAAAGCACGTTAAGCCGTTGGTCCCGGCTGTCATTCGTGGATCTATGACAGTCGTTACGGGTCGTCAAAAGCCCGAAAATCTGACAACCAGTCTCACCAAGGCGTATTGTATTACCTAGTAACTGGGATGTGGAGGTCAGATAGGCAGTCGTTCCATGTAAAATACTAATATTCAGCTGCATCCGGTTAGACTGGAAGCCAACACCAAAATAGTTGGGAAAAGGCTTGGCAGATTTGAGACTGACGTAAGAATGCGAACGTTCTTAAAAATACAGCAATTGCCCTTCAGTTTCTTCATAAGGGTATAAAGAAACAGAAGGGCAATTGCCGTATTATTTGTATGTATAGAAAATTAACAATAATAAAATTACTATTAATCTTTCGTGTGCAACCAGTTTCTGGCCCGAGTTTTAGGTGAAGAATGAATTTAAAGCAATGCGGGCGTACCCAGCATTTAGCTGTGACATTGCACTGTGTTTATATAAACAGGAGAAAACAGATTTATACTCTGATTTTTAATTTACTAGACTAAAATAAAACATGACAAAAAAAAGGTCGAACGCAGCTGTCGGTCTAGCAAAATAAAAATCAGAGTTTAGTGGGTTTTATTTACGTATTATTTTTGCTAACTTACATCAAAATACAAAAGCTGCGTACGTACCTCGTATTGGAAGTTTTTATTATTGATTGATTTTATTTCCAGTTACTTTCTTGAATAAATGTAGGGTTTATTTAAAGTTATCTAATTTACGTATTATTAAAACAGAGTTTAGTGATTTCATTACTAGATTTTACTTGTGATTGATAACATTATCGGAATCTTACTTTTCACAAGGCAATTTAGTAACAAAATCAAGTATTAGAAAATAAATTAGATCCATTGAATTAACACACGATATTTTACGAATATTTTGCGTAATTACATGTCTAAAATGTGGTTAGTCTTTCTTACGACGTAACTTATCGCGTGTCAAAATTCTTTGACTGTACTATAGTATAATTTGCGAGAGATCAGACTGGGATAACATACCTACTTTGTATGATAAACTAAATAAAAATTTAATGAGAATTACTGTTCAAGGTTCAATCTCCTCAGATCGCTTGTAGACTTGCTATTACCCCACGTTTACACCACACGTTCTATGTTTATAAAACATGCATTCTTCATGTTGTGTCCACTATTGTTTTCATTAAAACAATTTGTGAACACTAGTTGCAGAAAACTTGCAGCAAACTTGTCAAAAATGTGAACAATAAGTTCAGAGGGTAATCATTAATATCGCAACAACACCTAATAACACCTATCTCAGAGCTGTTATTGCAATTCATAATAAAATTAATATTTTTTATTTATTTCATTCAGCAATAATAATATGTATTGACAAATTAAACGAAACACCGAAATATTTGAGAGCTATTTACTACATTGTCAACTTCCTTAATGCACCCTCTTAACAAACATGTTTGAAATAATGTGACATTGTACAACCCTTTCACTTCGAGAATGGCCCTACCTCGCGTCCCCTCCCTACCTTTACCACCCACTCGGTTCCGATGCACGCTGCTATCGGAACTGAGCGGGTGGTAGAGGTGGGACCCGAAGTAGGGGCATTCTCGAAGTGAACGGGTAGTACATTACATGTTTTTGACAAGCCTTTTACAAGATTTCTTGAAAACAACAACAGCTTGTATGTAGGTGTAAACGCTGGGTAATACTACTTATGATTGACAATGACAATTTGTAACGAAGGAGTACAGCCAGCCTATGACTACTATGAGTTTAAACGCGTGTTGTTCGCTGCTCCGCGCGCGCGCACTCTCTCCGCACGCATCGTGTGTATAAACGCGTGAAATTATTGCAATGCAGCCACTTTGTGACGATGAAGTTCATAAAAAAATTAATGAATCAAAGTTCATTTTATTTTACTTAAAAACCTGAATGTATTTTTGTTATTTGAGTCCCTACGAAGCCGGGAAAACTAGTTAAAAATGTAAATATATGGTTTGGAACTTTTCACTTGGCTGAAGTTCGTTTGGACTCGATACAAGTTGGTATAGCGAGAATAAGAATAGAGTTGTAACGATTTTATCGATACCTAGATGTACACGTACTCATTTCCCTTTCGTGCCTAAATAATCGCGACTTCTTGTTTAATTTGAGGCTCAAAAAATTAAATATTTAGTTGACGTTGCAATGATTTCACAAATCATCTCATTCTCATACAGTCTGTTTCTACCCTTTCATTATGTAAATATCGGAGGAAAACCATGAAGTTATGGGAAATATGCTTTTGACGCGTCCTCTGTGCTTTGCGGTTATATGCTTTCGCACAACCGAAGTAAGGCAGCCAAAGAGAGGCTTGTTGCCGAAAAATCTTTTGGAAAATATCATCGAGTTTTGTAGATAGATCTCTGACAGATGGATAAACATAATATTATATTTATATCCTATCGTAATCGATCATCATCTTTGTGACAGCTGCATAAAGTTATTTAACTGTTATCGATAAAATATGAATAAAGTTATCGATGTCACACCTCTATCTACAAAATTCGATATCAAAATTGTGTGTCGACATGATTAAATGTGCTAAATTAATGTTTACATCAAACCAAACTCTCGATATTATTAGAGTTTTAGCCGCAAATTATCTACTTTATTACCTAACCCACTCATTGTATGTTTAGCAATCTTAACACGTCCACGACATTCGTCTTGAAACGATTCCACAAACCAGTTCTACATGCGATTGTGACAAATTTTTGCCGAACTACTGACTATTTTATGCAGTCATGTATCGTTTTGGTGCGAGATAATGCGGCGACAAAATTTTGTCGCGCTGCGTATCTTAGCCTGGCAGGTCTGCGACATTGTCTTGTCATGTTTGGTATGTGTTAAGATTGCAGCTTTTCAAAATTGTTTGTTCTCCCAAATGTTTCTTACCGACATGTTGATGTATGTAATATGTTATAACACATTGAAGGAGCTTTTCTATTGATTGTACAACTTAGAATTAGGTACCATACTGCGCAAAGTAACGACCTTTGCCGTAATATTGAGGAATGTTGTATAGTTTCAAACTTTGAATAATATAACTTCTTTATATTTTCGTGCATTCAACAAATTAGAACATAGATAATCTTTCTAGGGTTCTAACTGCAGTTTTGCAATCAAAGTCTTACCGACAACATTAATTTTTGATCTATGCAGTTTCAGTGTTTATATTTACACTGCTGTTCTAAAAGGCAACAATACGATTCAGCAGAGAAGATAAGCATTTAAACTACACTCAGGCCAACAATACGAGATAAATATATAAATTTGCAACTTATACAAATATCAACTTTAAACTCAAGTTATCTTAGTTGGTTTTTGAATGAAAAAACTATCGATAAACGTGATAAAATAATTTTAGTTGCAATGGAAACTGAACCATACGCAATTAAGTTAAGTGTCTAATCCCAAAGCATGAAATTTATCTCGTCACGTTGGCTTTAGTATAACTAGCAAACGTAAATATGGCTCATTAAGTTTTAGAAAAAGTTTGATTTTGTAGAGCCTTGTCTCTGTCACTCATACCTGTGTGACTGTCTCACTCTAAAGCTCGATGTGTGAATAACGCCCGAGTACCTACTGTAGTTCACGGTTCCCTCGAAAAGTTCCTTCCAATGTGTCTGTGCTTTGCCGCTGTCCTTCCGCGTCCCACACATCGCCTGCCCATAGTAGCTCTGTCACATGCCTCGCTACACTAAACACGACCCTAACACCTAGCTAATAAGGGCTACACTTGTATACTGCGGGTACGTATCGCTTTGGGAAGCGTTGCTAAAGTATTTACTTGCGTTTTGTATTTTATGTCGAGATATTTTTGCAACGATGAAGTTTTTTGGAGTGGATGGTTTACAGGATTTTTTGTAATAATAAAAGCAAGGGGTTTGGATATATTTCGCTACGCTATCAAAACTGAAAACAAAATTCAACAAGCGATGCTAAATATTCAAAAGAACACATTCAGGGGTTTCACGCATTCTGAGATAGCTTTGTGTACTTGACATTTTTAGTGTCCCGTGCTGAAACTGGGAAAACAGAATCGGATCTTCGGATAGTTTAAGAAAGACCTAATGCGCTAAGGTAGCCCGCGAAATTCAAATTTTCGTACGTTTTTTGCAATTTGCAGGTCAGTGTCAGGTTGTATGTTGATTAAAATATGATTCGCGCCCGTAACTAATATGGCTTTACAGAATTATAATCATTAGAATCAGCAATACAACTCCATAAGTTAGAATTGACCTCAAATCTCATGATTTCATGAAATATTAATTCAATAGGACAATGTGAACTTAGAGAGTTGTATTGATGATTTTTATGATTATAATTCTATAAATAAATATTTGATACGGCCGCGAATCATATTTAGATCAACATACAACCTAATAATGACTTGTAAATTGCAAAAAACGTAAGAAATTTTGAATTTCGCGGCTACCCTGATTTTCGCCTTAAATTATGCGAAATAGCACACCGTCACAGCAGTTCCTAACTTTGAATTTACTAAAACCAGAAGAGAGAATAACTAGAAATTGGTTTTCAAATCTTTAGTCAAAGAATTTTTTGATCATAACATATTTTACATATGCACAATGCACAGCCATACTTGTGAGCTATCCACTCATGTAGTAAATATCGTGGCTTTTACTGGCGAGGTGTGAGCGAGACAACTGTTCTTCATCTCTCATTATCATGGTAGCTTCGCTGTCAGTAACATTAGCAGGCATTGAGTACCGACTCTTTGGTTCATACACCACTGTCTGACTAGGAAGTAAGCAATATTTTAGGTATGAAAATCAACCGAAATATCATGAAGTGTGATATGGTAAATAGAAAATAAATCACGAAAAATATGAATAAAGGTCATTTTATGATCTCCGCATTTCAATACAGGATGTACCAGAAAGGTGTGGTCAAATTTAAGGGTGTGGTGCAGTACAGACCTTCAAATTGAACAACTTTCTCCATGGGACCAACATCGTAATCGCGAAAAAATAATCAGCCGTTCCATACATTTGCGTTGAAGTTTTCTAAGTTGATAATTTTTTCGCGATTACGATGTTGGTCCAATGGAGAATGTTGTTCAGTTTGATGGTCCACACCTTTGTGGTACCTACACCCTGTATACTAAACCCATGCAGGCCTTAAAGCGTCTCTTCACGGGTAAGTACGACAAAGCCGGTTTTGATCAAAATTGAGCAGAACAATTTGTGTAATACTCATCTCAACTAAATTCTGTGTACTCAAAATGTTGCTAACATCTTAAGCAGACAGTTTCGAACAATATATCTTTATTTTTGGCAAAATTGTACTAAAAACTGAGATAAACTGGCGGATTCTCAAACGCTGCAACTCAATTTTAAAGCGTACTCTTGATAGAGTGATGTTCAAGATGTTGACACACGTGGCATGAAACTGCTACTATCATTCGCCAGGGTCAAATTAAATTAGCTAGCGAAACTCCGCAGATGTGATGGGTACGATATCATTATAAAACAAAAAAAAAAAGAAAATTTTGAAACTCATTATTTCAAATAACTACACTACCGGTGGCCGTTGACCCCGTAGTCAGCTGTAGTTACTTGAAATAATGAGCTTAGATTTTTTTTGTTCGCCTTTAGAATGTTAGCGATACCCATCACATCTGCGGAGTTTCGCTAGCTAATTTAATTTGACCCTGTGTATTGACCGAGATTCAAACTTGAGCATCGTTCTACAATAGACAATATAGCCAAAACCAAAGTAATTAAAGCTGAGTATCGTTTGAAAATTTGCGTAAGAACTCGAAGTAGAGCACAACCAAAGAGTCGGTATAACCGGAGCGGGCAGAGCGGCGTGTAGTATCGCGGTCGTTGGTCGCGTGTCGATGGTGCTCGGTCGCAGGCTGGCTACACTCGCTCGCCGGGCTCGTGAAGCGCCGGCTCAGCGGGTACGTCAAGTGGCATCACCTTGCAGCGCGCAGAGACAACCCTCACCAACATCATCTGCAGCATAGGTGAGCGACACCATTCATTTTTTATTGGTGAAAGATTGTGCTGGCTTGATATACAGTGTTATTTTAAATTGGCTTGCTAAACTCCGCGCAAACGCGCCGAGTCATATCTAAACATCATAAAACAAAAAATATTTTTTTTTGATTATTTGATTTTTTTTTTTTGTGGGGACCAATTTCTTATCACACATGTTGTGCGGTATCTATATCTAATTACGATAAAATATAAAAGAATAGTTTTTCTCAACTCAAAATACTTCAAGTAACAACAGTTACAGCGGTCGTTGATCTCCAAAAAAAAAAACATTAAATCTCATAATTTTTTATTATTTTATCGTGTTTACCCATCGCGTTGGCGGAGTTTAGCTAGCCAATTTAAAATAACCCTGTATACGACAAGTAAGAACTGTAGTGAAAAGATAGTGCACAGTATGGCAACCTTGACCAGCCAAAACTGTTGCTAATTGCTGTAAGATTGGTAGTGGGGTTACCATTTTTTTTTTTCACTTTTTACATATTTTCTGTCTTGTTCGGGCATGGTATGTAGGATGTAGTGTGTACTGTATGTACTGTAGTGAAAAGACAAGGAGCGCCGCGCGCATTCTGGCATCTCTGACCAGCCAAAACGGCTTCCAAATCTTGCCAAGTAAGTGCTAGGAGATTGGTATCATCAGTCGTACTTTAAAATTTCGCGATTTTTTATTTTTTTGTATGGTCGTGCATCCTGGAATCAATATGTATCTGATCCTGAAAACTTCTTACAATTTAATCCTCCATAGATTGCTCATAGAGGTGTATGTTCAGCTTTCGGCAATTCTATCAAGAACGAAGTAAGGGCAGATTAAGTTAACGTACCAAATAACTTAACCGAATGAGATTTTTGTGTTCAACCTTTTAACTGAAGATCAAATACGGCCGTTTGAGATAAATATTTTCTATACAAAAGCTGTCAAACCGTCCTATTGAGGTCGCTGTTACAGATGGGTAGTCAAATCATTACTTTTTTACACAAAAATATCTTTATTAAATAAAACGCTTTGCATTCTTAACATGAAACAACATGTTTATCAAAAAAGGTACCGAAGTTTCGGTACCTTTTTTTTTTTTGATAAACTGTACCTATGTAAAATTATATTTATAGTTCAGAATCGTACCATGCACATCTATCAACAATTCGGCCAAAAACCATGTTAAGAATGCAAAGCGTTTTATTTAATAAAGATATTTTTGTGTAAAAAAGTAATGATTTAACTACCTATTTGTAACAGCGTCCTTAAAGTTATCTAATAATTGAAGTGACAGCCCTAAATGTCAATTTCAATAGTAAACTAGAGGCTAAAAATATTACAAATAATCACACTATCCACAGTTTCTCACCGACCCTGATGACCCCATAACCCTCCTTCAGGAGAGTAGCAAGGCCACCAGTACGGTTTATAAACGTAGACCACCCCGGAATACATTCCGACCTCGCCGCCGAGGTCGCAATCGTAACCGCCCCCCCCCCTATCCCCTACTCGGTGAAGCTGTGCCAGCTGGGGGCACAGCTGAGCCTGTAGCACTTGTCCCCCCCGTCATGATCCAGCCTGCCCCGTCTGGCTGTCATATTGTTATTAGCGACGCTCAGTCGACTAATAATTTACTCTAGTTTTAAGCCTGGCCGGGGGCTTTAAGTTCGCTTAAAGAACCCACAGGAAACGCCCGGTTGAGCAGTCTCGACCCTTAGTGGTCAACTGCGAGATGCCATACGTAACTAACTAACTAACTAACTATCCACAGATGGGGCAACAGCGAAAGTTGGAGCATGCCAGCGTCCCCCCTCCCGCCCCGCGCGCCCCCGCCGCGCCCCGCAGACTAGCGCGTGCCCTACACCTCACTCCGTGGCATTAAACACTTACAACACTGCTTATACCGAAACCTGGACCAGTTAGCTCTGCTTCAGAAATCTTAGCGAACATTCTTGTGACAATTCTTTTTTTATCTATACAAGTGTGTAACAAGGTTACATAGTTCTTCGTCCTTTAGCCAGTTCTTAATTTGTTGTCTGAACAAGAAACCGTTGTAGCCTTGTGCAGGAAAGTTATTTAACTATGGGATGATATGTATGGTTTTTTTATATGGTCATTTAGCATGACATTAGAGAACGTGCCAGGATTACCACCGTTAAATAATGTGCCTGTACCTCATAATTATAGATCGGATATTCGGAAGTATATTTACCTAAAGTTGAGGTGTTGGCAGTAGGCCCGGGCCAAGGGCGGCCAATCTGGCAAAAAATTTACTGATGATAATAAGAAATACTTAACTGAAAGTACCTAAATATTCTAAAGGCTCGCGCACATTATGACGGGCCGCACTGCACCGCATCGTATAACAATAATCTTCCAAAATCACTTTCGTACATCTAAATATACATTATCCTTTAAGAGGTCACACTGTACTCATCATTATGAACAACTTTTACTATGGGACCAAACCTGAAATCGCGAAAAAAAAATGAGTAACTAGCAGATAATAACTAAATTTCTGAATCGATTTCGATAAAAGTTGGCAATAAAGTAAACTCATTATGTAGTCTATGAGATGGGTGCTGAGAAAGGGGCGGCTGGTACTTACTACGTAGCCTGGGGCCTAGGGCGGCCAACATTGCAAATCCGCCACTGCGTGTTGGCTAATATGGAATGCACTTTTGTATCGATCGTAAAAATCTCGCGTTTTGGAATTGATAAATTTAGTATTTTTTGACTGTAGAATTGAATGCTCGCTTATGTTGTAAAGTAGGTCGCCAGGATAAGTAATGCTACAAATGAATGTCAAGTAAACAAGCAAACGAATAGTTATGTGATCCCGGTATGAGGATAAGTATTTAAGAAGTCGTTTCCATACCATGTATCCGATTAGGTCTGCATGCCCGGATTTTATGGAATCCCGGGATATCACATAAGCACCCTATAATGTTCCCACTGCTCACTGCTGGGACACAGGCCTCCTCTCTGTGAGTGGGTGCGGGCCGTAATCCCACACGCGGGCCCAGTGCGGGTTGGTAGATGTCACATGTCTTCGAATTTTTGGTTCCAGGACCAACTTCACCGTTTTGTGAGCAATGGTGATGAAATAATTTACACGAAATAAAGCGCCTGTCGGGGTTGAACTCGTAAGTCGCGGCCGTTACCACTGGGCCATCACTGCTATCATGCTATCTTGGGAAATATATTAAGAAAAAAAACTTAAGAAGCCGCTTCCATAGTTTCTTAGCAAAAAAATAACTTTAGCTAAATATGCAACCGATTATCCAATCTCTGCTCATAATGCATTAATAATGCAACAAAGTAGAAAACTTCGTTAGTATATATAAATATAATTTGGTAAGAAAAGCAGTCAACATAAAAGTAAGTAATTGATGCCACGTTGTCCTCGCAACCATTGTTGTTCAACGTACTACGCTATAGAATTATATCGATAAATATAAACATTAGAGAAAGACGGCACGATCGCTTTAATAATAATAATAATACATTTATTTCAGACCATAAGTCCATAAACAACACCCAATACAATTTTATACACAAAAAACATACATAAATACATGAACACACATAACTACACTAAAAATACACTAAAACAATTTACTTAAAATATTGGAATGACGCACGATGAGTGGTCATCCATTGCCACATCAATGGACTGTCTGTCCTGTCGGCTAGTGTAGCCACCAAGCTGTTGGAGCTGTCGCGCACTCGCCGCATCAGGGATGCTATCCGAGTCCGCATCAGTGCGTAAAAATCTGGCACGCCATTTTCCGCGAACATCCCCGATGCACTGCAAAAGCGCGGCAGCCCCAACATAACTCTAAAGGCGTTATTGTACTGGACTCGCAGAGCATTGTACGAGCTTTTTGTATAGCTGACCCATAGGGCACACGTGTACATAGATTGGCAATACGCTCTAAAGAGTGTAATTTTCACCTCCCTAGTACAACGTGCAAACCTACGAGCCAGCATGTTACATCGAACTGCCAATGCTCTGCGCTCCCTCTCTATGTCCACATCGTCGGACAGACTATCGGTGACCCAATGCCCCAGGTACTTGAACTTCGTGACCCTGGAAAGCTGAGTGCCCCCCAAGGTGACTGGTGGGACAGTATCATAATATTTGTTACCCGCTTTGAAAACCAGTAACTCGCTCTTGGTCGCATTGTACCTGAGGCCGTGAGCCACCGCATAGTCCTCACAGATGCGAAGAAGCCTCCTAAGTGCACTGATCGATGGGCTCAGCAATACCATATCATCCGCGTAGCTGATGTTATTGAAGCAGTGCCCGTTAATGGAGCACCCGATATTGGTATTGCTGAGCTCACAGACCAGCTCGTCTACATACAGGTTGAATAGCTTGGGTGAGCTGATTCCCCCCTGCCTCACACCGCACTCCAACCCGTATGCATCCGACAGGACACCCGCCCACCTAACATAATTGTATTGGTTTTTATACCAATACTTTAGCATCCCAATGATATCGCTTGGGAGGTTCTTAACATTTGACAATTTCCTCCATAGGCAGTCATAAGATACGAGGTCGAAGGCCCTGGAGAGGTCCAGAAAACATGCATACACAGGTGTTTTCCTACTTGCATAGTATTGAACAGTCTGTTTGAGGCATAGTATAGCTGTTTCCGTGGATAAACGTGGCCTAAACCCAAACTGGGCGTCGTTGAGTGTTAAGTGTTTATCCAGCTGCTGATCAATCAGACTGTCCAACACCTTTGCAATTATGGTAGCCAGGGATATAGGCCTGTAGTTGCTCTTGTCACTCGCATCTCCAGTCTTATTTTTAACAATGGGCACAACAATAGCTTTGTATTTTATTACAGCGTAAGGTACAGTTCTGTTGCACGCGACTGAAATTATCGACTGAGAATTGGAAATCGCTGTCGTTTGCTCCCAGATTTACACACAGACAACATAGTAGATAGATTAAAATTATTAAAATAATAAAGTTTCAGCTTTTCAAATATTCATTTGTAAATTTGGTGTATTTGTCTGCCTAATAAATAATTTTCAACAAAAATAAGCCACAAAAAACCGCTAGTATACGAATAAACAAGCTAGCTCTCAATGTGATTCACTCCTTGACTACTTTTTGACGTTAAACCTGTTTTTATAATAAAACTGAAGAGTTTGTTTGTTTGAACGCGCTAATCTCTGGAACTACCAGTCGGATTTAATAAAAATATTTTTGCATTTGATAGCCCAATTTTTGAGGAAGGTTATAGGCTATTTAACATCACGCTACGGCACTTAGGAGCCGAGCAAAAAGAAAAAAATCTGCGAAAAGGAAGTAATAGCACGGGCGGGCGATGTGATTGGACGCGGTGGGTTCGGGGCAGAAATTTCACGCGGACGAAGTCGCGGGCAGAAGCAAGTAAAGCAATAAATACCACATTTTAAGCGTCAGTCTTGGTCATGATTGTGGGTCAGTCGCGTGCATGGGAGCCCACCTTTATGTATATAGTCAACGGCCGTGAAGTATTAAGCAACGGTGTTCGAAGGCTTATCGCGTGATAATAGTAACTTAGCACATGTTCATAGTACACGTTAAATGAATATTTTGGAACAAAACGCGTTTAGTAGATATAAAGGAACATTTAGTACGGAGTTGTGACGTCATAGTGATATATTTTGGGATATACTAGTTGATTCTGTGATCGCGAATGACCTGACTACGGTGCCATTGAGACTGCTGCCTTATTGGTCGGTGTTATTTAGTTTTTACTTCACCCAAAGAAAAGAATAGTTACTATCGAGAACACTTACATCTGACCAATTTGAAAACAAAATCCCGGCACACGATGGCTACATCTGTTAGCTAGCGTTACTATAGCGGCCGAGCGCTGCAAGCAAGAATAGTCCTTGCGGTGTATAGATGTTCGTTTCTCCGATAGTACTTGAGTGGTATTAAAGCGAAAAGAATAGGCACTATCGTGAAAACTTACATCTGACCAATTTGAAAACAAAATCCCGGCACACGATGGCCACATCTGTTAGCAAGCGTTACTATAGCGGCCGAGCGCTGCAAGTAAGAATAGTCCTTACGGTGTTCGTTTCTCTGATAGTACATGAGTGACATTAAAGGCGCTCCCTCGCCGGAAGCATTCGCCTGTAATGTAACATTTGAAATGCGAGCATTACATCAGTGAGTGAGGAGAACTGAGCATTACAACAGTGCGCAACCTGTAATGATACAATTTGTAACATAGTCAATGAGGCAGTATTGTATCTTAATACACCGATGAAGGAGCGCCTTTAGAGCGGCTCGATGTTTTATTACAAGTAAATGCTCTAGTCTATACTCACCTTTATCGATTCTTCACCGACCAATCAGGAAATGGTTTTAATTAAATTTAAGTCGTTAGTTTATGATGGGAATGAGCCATACTAGTTTTTATTTACACTAGAACCTAAGGATATCCTTGCACATCGTTTGAAAGGTTCGATAATTTTGTGACATTTGTGTGACATTGAACTCATCTTGGCTTCATCGTAGTCGGGTAATCAAATTAGGCGTACAATGTTCAATGTTTCAAGACTTTTAGATATTTTTCACCCGAAATCAAAGTGTCTTGGATCAAAAGAGTACGCCTATAAAAAATGAAATACCAAATTTTCTTCCGACACTTAAAAGATCCCATGTATCATAGGAAAAATGGGTTATTTCTGTTAAAATTGAGAACACCATTTGTGAATCACAGATTATAAACACCATGTATACATATTTAAATTAACGTTTGTGGGCTATATAAAGGTTTTGCTTTATTAGCGCACAGTAATTTAATTTATAAGTTTGAAGTTCGTTTTTTCATGACCGCAATATACCGTGAAAAAAAGATTTTATTTATTTTAATACAAAATATAGTAACTTTCTCATATTAAAAATGTGCACCAATAAAGTAAGACTTCATATTTTTAACGAATCCGAGCAGTGTAGCTTTGACAATATGTACTTTACGTATTGGTTAGGGAATTGAGTTTTGGCAGGATAATGTACTGTTGTGCTTTTGGACACAACCTTCAAAGCAAATCACTTTTTGGCAAAATGGCGGGTCTATTTCGTTAATTGCGTCACGGATTTTGGTCTTAAGGCTGCAATCAATTCGAGTGTCTCCGTATAGACTGTCTTTATATAACATCCCCACAAACAATAATCCAGTGGTCGTGCCGGCCACTTATCAGCTGAATTTTGTGAAATTATGCGCCTTGTGTTTTATTTTTGCGTGAACTTTAACGAATCACCATTTTCATAGTGGATATTAATTATTTTATTGCGATTTTCGAGCGAAATTGAATTCGCAACAATTGGCAAAGCATCTACTACTGATATGTTAAAAAAACTAAATGTCAAAACTGTCACGTTTTTGGTGTTGCCTCTATTGAAAAACCCTTGATTAGGACACAACAGTTTGACATCGAGCGAACACGCGATCTCTTACGCGCGACGATCGCATAGGACGCAGCCTTAGGAAGTCTACAAGTTAACTATTCGCGCCAGTTTGAAAACTTAGTCCTTAGAATCGGCGCGAGCGAATTTCGTTTGACCAGAGCTTTTCTCTAAGGTATGATGCCCGGGGGGGGGGGGGGGGGGGGCATCATACCTTAGCCACACTACAACGCGTCAATGCCCATCAACGCCATAAACATCGCGGTAGTTAAATCCGGTCAAATTATCGCGGTAAGTGGTAGCTACACCTACGGCCAACGTCCTTCATCACAATAATCAGCGGCATATCCCGTTGTGTGTGGCCGCGACATGACACTGTTTGCGAAAGCGACATGTCTAAAGCACAACAGTACATAACCTAAAGAATGCACTGTACAGTTGAGGGGTTGTATTCCTATTCGACAATCAATAGTAATAGATAACGATTTCTAGAATTGTAAATATCGTGTACATTTTACTGTAAGTGACAGATAATGCAATACAGAAAGCGCAAGTTTTTATTTGTAATATACATAGATGAGTACGTTCACTGGTTAGATGCGAGAAAATCTAGGAAAAATTGTCTGTATGTAAGGAGATCATTATGATAGAAATATTGCTCTATATGTAATTTTTTTTAGAAAGAATTGTTTTGAACCAAGTGTACCTGTTGTATAATAATTTCCGATGTAAGTACAAAATAACAGTTAAATACTACTTTCAATGGTCCCTTATCTTGCTTGTTTTCACATCTCTGTTTTTCTTTCACATTATTTAATACTTTGTCTGTAGTCGGTACTTCTTATGAGGAAATGAACAATATTTTGTGTTACCGATGTTCTTAAACCCGGATCTGACCAGTGAACGCGCCTTAATGAATTAAGTTGTACTTTGTTTTGTAACAAATAGAGCGTCATAGTGTTTACAGCTTATATATTATAATAATTGTAGTATTTAATTGTACATTTCTTTTTTTTAATATTTTGACCAAATGTATAGATTAAAATCGGATATATTTTTGTTCGCTTCGGGTCTCGACGAACTCGACTATCTTGACTTTAGTCGAATAGTTGACTTATGCGTCGATTCAGTCAACTGAACTAGACGGTGGGATTTTTGGAAAACTTCGTGTAATCAACTATATTTTAAGTCAGTTTAGTTGGCTGAACATCGATTCGTACAATAATGTAGGTACTATAAGCAAACGTGATGTACGTTGGATAGTTTTTGTTCAAATATTTTTTACAATTTACTCTTTATTTTATTACGTTAATTTGATATTTACAAATATGAGCCATAATTAACTGTAATGTGTATGTACACAAGCATCAGTTTGGCGTGAAATATATTTAGTTACAGTAGTAAAGGCTTGAAATTACAAGAACTATCCGTTTAAAGGCTATTTGAAGCAACGTTTGTGATCAGCACCGCGTGTCCCACGCTGGGCGTCAGTACACGGTTGATCAGTGACATTGACTTGACACGTATTTTCATACATAAATCTTGTACTCAAACACCTGTTGAAAATCTTTTTCTTTCTAAAAACTATAATCCTACTATTTTCTAATCTAATTTAAAATTGTTCTCGTGCAAGCATTATTTGTTTATTTTTCTGTGAATCAAACTTAAAGTATGTTTCAAAAAGATTTTTTTCATTAAATGCGATGTCACTGCGCAAGCGACACTAGCGCCCTCTAGTCCGCGCGCCACCCTACGTGCAACCGCGTTAATTAAGGCGAGACTATATTTAAATAAATCTATTTAATAAACAACGATTAACTTGTTTTCTATTATATTATTGCAATAATTATTATTTTATTGTGTATTATATGGATCAAATTTTATTTTTGTGTTTTATTAATGACCACATAATTCCAATAGACTGAGAAAATTAACAAAAATAGACCGAATAAGGTGTAGTTTTGAAAATTGGTACAGTTATTCCTTGAGGTGTCCTGATAAACATACTAAAAATTCTCGAGGGTGGGGGTTGTGCTCGAGGTTCCGGAGAAGGGTTTAAATGTCACTTTTTTAGGTTTTTGTTCGTACCTCGAAAACCAATTTTGTTATTTTGGCCAACGTAAATAGCTTATAGCTTCATAAGTAATTGATCCTACAGATAAAAATTGTTGGAAATTTTATGTTAGTAGTTAATTTTCGTAGAACTAATCGTAATGATATTTCTAAAAGTTTTCGAGATATGAACAAAACCTGAAAAAAGTGACATTTAAACTCACCCCCAGCACAACCTGCACTCTCGAGTATTTTTAGTATGTTAATCGGGACAACTCGAGGAATAACTACCAATTTTCAAAACTACACCAATTATTCGGTATATTTGCCTATTTTTTTTCTTAATCTTCTTATACTATAAGTACCTATACTACCTATATTCACAATGGTTCAAACTATAGATGTAAAACAACCGATTTAAAACGTTTTAAATAAAATGTTGCCGTTTTAAACCCCAAATAAACCGTTTTAAACGGTTGAAAACTCGCCTACAAAAATAAAAGAACTGTGTTTTACACTACATTATGTATGTGCTGATGTGCATGTGTGTGTAGGGTAAAGTAGGCGAGCTGGCGACGTTGCGTCGAGTCACGAGAGTGTGAGTTTGGTTTTAAACCGAATCAAATTGATTATTTATATCATTTGAAAACAATGAAAAAAATGTTTATTTACCAACACAGAGTTTTAACTTATCAGTTGAACTTTTATAACTTATGGAGGTAATACCTACACTTGGTCGGACGGACCAACTAGAACGAAACCAGCTAAGTATATCAATAGCAGTATATCACACATTTAAAAAGTCTTTATACAGTTTTTATGTACTGCGTCATATCCCTACCTCGGTAAAATCAAGAAAATGTAGTTTAATTAAAAAAAAACAGTCATCAACACAAATCATTTTAAATCGAAAAAATGGTTTATTTCGGTTTTTTTCGTTTTGAACGGATTGGTTCAATTGGTTTTAAATCGGCCTAACATCTATAGTTCAAACAGAGACACAGTTGCTTTTCTATTCACTCAGTCCTAAAGTTCAGACCACACTGGGAACGAACTTAGCTTTGTTCCCAGTGTGGCGTGCGCAAATATCGGGTTTGTGTCAGTAATCCTAATCCTAACTGGTACTATAAATGAGAAAGTGAGTTTGTTTATTTGTTACAGTCACGCTAAAACGGCGGAACGGATTTGGATGTAATTTGGCACATAGTTAGACCATGACTTGTGTTATGACATACTTTTTGTCTCGGTAGTACGTTCCTGTGGGATAATTTACGACCACACGCGGGCGAAGCCGCGGGCAAAAGCTAGTATTTTTATTTTATATTTTAGTTTATTAACAGATACCTTAAAACCTTCAGTTGCCTGTGCCAGGGTAATTCTATCGAACAACCCGCTACCCTGGCAGGCGTCGGCCCTATCGGACCCCATCACTGCTGACATCCCTGAGGCGCGCGTGGACTACAGCGTGCCGTCGACTCGGGCCTGGCTCCGTACTATGACTTGAAAAAACATCATGGATCCGTTGAGAAAAAAGGATGGTGCTATAGGTCGTATATAGCTCCGTCTCTCTCTCACACTGGAACCGTCCAACTTCTGCCCAGCTATAAGAGCTCATAGTAAACCCTGGTCCTTACCGGACGGCGAGCTACCAATTGCTCGCCGTCCGCAAGCCCGCGCCTACAATGTCTGGGAATCGGCCTATCAATTCCCGACGCCCGAGGTCTGGGAACCACTGTACTTTAACACGCGATTAGATCCTTTTTAATGTATTTTCCAAAACCCAGAGTGCGCAAAATCATAGGCGCAGAGAATTTTTTTTTTTCAATGTTAATGTCACGTTTCGAAGGTCAAATAAATATAAAATTTTTGTATTAAGGCGTGTCGACGTATTTCTGGGTGGTTTAAAAAAAAAATAACCACGAAGGGACCTAACCTGTCGAGTCGGGGTGCCCCAAGTCCGGAGCTCGCTTCGCTCGCTCTTGCATCCTGAGTATTTAGTGTGTAATAGGTTGACATAAACTTTTTTATTCTAAAAGCTAGTAGTTTTACTGACAAGCTACACTCGGCGTCACAAAAATCGCACTACCTCTCCGAAAATAAGTTTCAAGCATGTCCCACCATCAATTAATACATTAAACCCAATTAATATTGGCATCAATTGAAAGTATGATTTAAATTAACCTTTAAATTAACAACAGTTAGAATTCCTAAACACAACAAATCTCATTAACACATTTCACATTTCATTTCATTTTCATTTTTCACATTTGAATGTGCCTTACAAACTTGCTCGTAAGTCTAGATATCAGTTGCTTCGTGCTAAGGGCTTTAAAACCAATCTGGGTCATTTTTCCACCCTGGACAGAATGCAGATTCAATTTTGTCGCCTGTCACACTCACCCACCGTAGATATTGATATGTCTTACTCTTTACATAAAGTTAAGTCTGTCTTGCATAGGGCATTGTCATAAAGGTGAAAAACTAAAATTAATATTGTAGTTTCTTTGTCTTTAAGATATATAGATCATCTAGATAAGTAGAATATTTTTTGTAACTGCTTTTTTTTACTCCTATATTTTATGCTTGCCGTGGCAGCCTTTAATTAAGGCTACACTATGATATGTGATAATAACATCGCTATTTTAACATGTTTTTTTTTTTAGTGTATGCTTTGTTGGTTGTCCAATAAATAAATAAATAAACACGTAATGATAAAAAAAATGTTGTAAAAATTCGCATTACAACGGCCACTAATTGCACCATCCTACAAGGGTTTGAAACGGGCGACCCGGGTCAAATGTGAGTCATTCGCTATCCAACCTTTAAAGAAAACACACGTGAATATCCATAGCAAGAAAAATACCCCTGAAGATGGACACAACTGCAGATGAAGCCGCTTAAGTCATTGTCTATTGCAATCAGGGATGCGGCAATGTGATGTTGCTCGGCAACTGAACTTGAATCGTCTTTCCGTTCAACGAGTGATTCAACGCTTCCAAGAGACTAGTGGCTACATCCGAAGACGTGGATCTGGAACACAACGCTGCACATCCGAAAGAGACGACCGCTTCATTGTTTCGACGTCTTTACGTAATCGGTTCTTCAATGCTGTTGAGCTGCACCAACAACTCCGATCAGCTCGCAGAACTTCTGCAAGCATCTCCACGATTAGAAGAAGATTGCGAGAGAAGAAAATTGCAGCTCACAGGGTCGCTACATGGCCAAAATTAACTGCACAGCATAGGAGAGACTGGTAGGAATTTGCCCGAGACCATGTGGATTGGACAACAGATCAATGGAGGGCTGTGCTCATCTCGGAGGAGACGAGGGTGTGCCTTTTCTGCAATGACAGGCGTAAAAGAGTATATCGGAGGCAAGGGGAATAATGCGCACATGCCTGTATTCAAGAGACAGTGGAATACGGGGGTGGATCGAGCAAGTTCTGGGGCGGAATGTCAATCGACGCCAAAACGAACCTTGTGTGTGTTTCTCGGACTGGAAATGCTCGCGGACAGAGGTCGCTGACTGCTCCTCGGTACAGAACAGAGATCTTAGAAGGGCACGTGGTCCCTTATGCGGGCTTTGTTGGCAGTGGCTTCATGTTAATGCACGATAACACCTGCTGTCACACCGCATTAATTGTAAAATACTACCTGCAGGAAGTTGGGATCCCTGTTATGCACTGGCCGACGCGAAGTTCAGACCTGAATCCTATTGAGCACCTTTGGGATGAACTGAAACGGCTAGTACGGGTACGTGATCCTGCCCCTACCACTCTCCAAGACCTCCAAGATGCCGTCGTTGCAGAATGGGACAACATTCCTCAAGAGACTGATGTAACATTAATTAGGTCCATAAGAGAACGCATGGAAGCAGTCATCAGGGCTAGGGGGGTAACACTAGGTTTTATGTTATTTTTTAAGGACTTTGTTGTAATTTTTGCTGTTAAAATAAAACGACACGTTTTAATCATTTGCATTAGCTCGCTTTTTTCCTGGTAAATAAAAACCTAATCTAATGCTTTCTTCTGAAATTTAAATAAATTACCTTTCCAATGATACCTTATAGTCATATGTCTACCATTGATAAATAGGGTTAAAATGACTTTGAAGGGAATTCATAAAGAGGTGTGATTTTTGTGACGCCGAGTGTATAAAATTATTAAGTTTCAGACGCGCGGGTGTTCAGTTTTATTGGGTAACTAAGTTGATTTTCTGAAACTAGATTTTTTTTTCTCAAAACTAGTCCTTTGCGCAGTGTAGTATTTTGCGAAAATGTTTTACTCCAAGTCATCAACACGCTATAAAATTGTGAAGTTTCGGACGCGCGCGTGTTAAAGTAGAGTGGAGTCGAGGTCTGCCCGCCCTGGGATCTTGGACTATCAAGTGTGTACAAAGAAACACAAATAAAACGAATATGGCTTTTATTGAAAAAATAATATATTTTGTACATGTTTGTGTAAACAACTATTGCGTCGGAATACAAAACGTTAGAATGTAATACGGAATATATGCTTATGTACAGTAACACCTAGTGCTAGAAGGTTGAAGTGAATTTGTGGGCAACTGCTGGCAAGGAATTATTAGAAAACGATGGATTGAAGAATTTTGAAGATTCGTGTATAACTTAATATAACAGAGGAGCTCGTGGCTAAGTAATAACAGCTGCACGAGTCGATCGGTCACGTTAAGCTACGCTTGCCGGGGGTGGTCTGTGGACGGGTGACCATCTTTATATACCGAGATTCCTCCGTGCCTCGGAAAGCACGTTAAGCCGTTGGTCCCGGCTGTCATTCGTGGATCTTTGGCAGTCGTTACGGGTCGTCAGAAGCCCGAAAGTCGGACAACCAGTCTTACCAGTGGAGGTCAGATAGGCAGTCGCTACATGTAAAATACTGGTATTCAGCTGCATCCGGTTAGACTGGAAGCCGACCCCAACACAGTTGGGAATAGGCTAGGCAGATTGAATGTGTAACTTAACATAACATCACACCTTCCCCCATTCTATTCCCCGAAGAGTTAGGCAGAGGTGTACCTATAGTACACCCACATTTCGTCAGTTATGTGTAAGTCCCATGTAACAGGGGGCGAGCCTATTGCCATCACCCGGGCACAAATCCAGACTCCGGGCTGCTACTCAGAAATTTCTGATATAAAAACCCAATAACACTTTGCCCGACCTGACCTCGAACGCAAGAACTCATTCTCAGCAGCACATAAAGCTTACAGCTTTGTATAGTTTTATTGTATTATGTATACCACATTGAGTAATTTAAATAGATTCACATTCAAAGATATTAATGGGGGTTTCTTGTAATTTCTTCTTATGAAACGTTAAAATTATTACTAATAGGAATATAATTAATAAGGCAAGTTAGAATTATTGCTGTAACAACTAAAGGTACAGAACAATAATCACATGAAACTTATCACTAAGGAGTAAATTATAACCTCTTCTGAAAACAAGAAGATACCTCACAACTTTACTAGATATTACCACGATAATCACGTCTTGCCAGCAGTTTGACATTTGGTCTATTTGTAATGATATTTTAATAATACAATTTATATAGCAATAATTATAAAAACAATAACATAACTATAACGTGTAAACATTGTCTTTGGTACAATCAGTAATAGGCGTTTTGTCATATAATTATATTTAAAACAATTTAAACGGGAAAAGCTAATTCAATCAAATAAATAAGGAACAAACAACAATGCTCATTTTGACATGATTGCAGATTTTTTAAAACAGAAGGAATCTCTTCATTTGATGTCTTTTAATATTCTTAATTAAATTGAGTAAAAATGTTTATAAAGTTAAGGTAAAAAGTGCGCCATCCCGCGAAATTCAAATTTTCTTACTATTTTGCAAATTGTCAGTCTGTATCAGGTTGTATGTTGATCAAAATATGATTCGCGACTGTAACAAGAATGTATTTACAGATTTATATAAGGTCTATCTATTCATACACGAAACCTCTTACGGGGTCATTGTACTCATCATTATGAACAACTTTTATTATGGGACAAAACCTGAAATCGCGGTGTTCATTTTGACGAGTTATGGGAACATAAATGTAGGGAACAGCAGATTTTTTTTCGCCATTTCAGGTTTGGTCCCATAGTAATAGTTGTTCATAATTATGAGTACAATGACTCCTTAAGAGATTTCGTGTACGAATAGATAGACCTTATATTCATGAAAATTATCATGACATTTGAGGCCAATTCTAACTTAGAGAATTTGAGTTTCGTAAGCTACCTTAGCGCATCCTTATAAATCTGCGATTATCTCAAAACAAAACCACGAAAATTATCTTAATTCAATTTGCATTAATTAAGTACATAGTAACAAATCAGCATTTTATAATTAAAAATAATCAACATACAAAAGGCATGTGTGCTCATACACACGAGCGGAAAACGTCAACGGCAGCCGTCGATGCGTGTCGAAGGCTGCAGTTGCCTCTGCCGTTGACGCGTGCCGCTCGTGTGTAAGAGCACTTTTTCCACAAACTATTTTAAGTCTATATTATTTTAAAAGATGTGTTCATATTGTTAATCTGCTGCTTAAAACTAGTAAGAGATATAATCACCCTAGGTAAAAATTTAAAATATTTTTATCATGTCTTGCTATGCCTTTTACATTTTCAACTCTATTATCAAGATGGCAACGATTATAATCGTCCTTCCTCTGCAACTCACTTACATAAAGAGCAAGTAAGGTATGCGACACACTACGCGACCAGACTGGGATAGTGAAAGAAGCCAGCAGGCACATTGGATTGGCTACCCCAACAGATTGGCTAGACCTCTTTTACAACAGTCTGGTCACCGCAGACTCAACGCAAAGAATAATACGCTATATTTTCAGTGACATAAAGTGGAAAGGTGTACGAACACCGGCGAAGACATCAGATGCGTGGTTCATATTATTTTGTGCTTTAAGGCACTGATAATGAGGCTTATTATTCAATAACAGCTGAGCCTATAACGTCATCTACCGGAAGCGAGAAATATTTTCTTGTACAGTGAACTGCACGTCGGTAGTAAAACTTTGCTCGTGAGCTGGCCTAGCATATAATCTTTCCATCCGTTTATAGCACTTTATCATGCATGAAGTATTGCATTTTTTCGTCTATGGTTGCCGGTCAATAAATAAGCAAATTCATAGGCGTGCTTATATCAAAAGTAAAATAAAAACCGACCTTCAATAGAACCAGATGACGCTTATATTGGTTTTATTACCACTGACGTGCAGCCTACTGTACATGCAATACAATGAGGAATAGAGCCTCAGCCTACAAGCTACAGCTTAATCTATAATTACAAACTACAATAAATAAAATCAACAACACAATAGCGAATATCGCGATTTAATATGACAATCAAACTTATCAACAGCCTCGATCGTTCCTAACAATATCCTTTAACTTCTGACTAGTACACACTGCTATGAGGGCTGTTGCGTTTTGTCACCTCACTCACACGGGACCAAATTTTTAAGAATGTTAAATGAAAAGATGCTTTTTTTAAATGTAATCAATTAGCGGACTAGTAAATTATATTAGTTTAATAGGTAATTATTAAAAACACATTTTTATTGTGGCATTTATCGATCTCATCTCAAAAACAGATAATAATTTTTGAGCTGAGTTTATTGATAACACAATAGAAATGTGTGTTTAATAAATAGGTAAATTAATATTATTTACTAGCCCCATTATTCATAAAAAACTAAAACGCTCTACAAACCTATTTTAGAGTTAAGTTAGTGTTTTGTCAATTTTTTTCGAATTATGATTTGAGTTTGAAAAAAGAAGACAAAATACTATTTTAACTTAAATAGGTTTGTAGAGCGTTTTAGTTCTTTTATGAATAAGGGGGTTAGTCGCTAATTGATTACATTTTTCAAAAAAGCATCTTTTCCTTTAACAATCTTAAAAATTATGTGTGCGAGAGAGGTGATAAAATGCGACAGCACTCTTAAGGACGTTTAAAGGGGAAGAAGATCCATGGCCTGTCTTAAACTCTTAAGAGATAAATTCCGTTATACCAGATAAGTCCCGGTAAACATCTGGCAGATGTTTTCATATAAATTCCGTGGCATTTTATATAATTGTCTGGAAGATTTTGCCACTGTATGTAAAACAGGCTCTCAAACTTACATTTTATAGGCCCTAGTCACTTACGAGTATATAAGGCTTATCATTCAAAAATATCAATTTACTGACGAAGGCCTTATGGCAAGCAAACCTTTTTCTACTTCTCAAAAATTTTGGTAAACGCCCTTGCATCAGGTTTTTCGAAAACATTTTTATTTCAAACAATCCTTTATCAAAGCTTAGGTAGGTACATCATTTAATAATTTATCTTATTTAACAATTCAATAGAATGACAAAATAACACATCAAAACTTTTAACTGACCGAATAAGTACTAATGCCATTGAGCACAATCTTTAGTTAACCAATCGCTTGACTACTGGCTAACTAGAGCAATTATATATTATATTTTTATCTCTAGATATGTAGCTCTCTTATGAGATTAATCTTTTTTAAATTTCGTTTAGAAAATTATTTACTTACGTTATCTATAATAAAGTGCAACTGTTTTTTTTTTCCAACATGGCGCAGCTGTAAAATGGCGGGAAACTTTACTCTGAAAGGCGGAACACGATTCTATAAAAAAATATTTTGTGCTTAAAACGCTGTTACTAGAGTTGCGAAGAGAATTGACGAAACTTCGAAAATTGCTAAGGAATTGAGATTTTGAGAAAAGAACTATACCTACGTGTTTATAATAATTTATGTCAATAATGTCCTTTTTCAGCAAGGCACACCACGATAGGTCCGGTCTACTCACGAGCCCATTCAATTTAGTATAAATATCTATTTTAAGCTTATCTACTTTCCAAACATGTTTAATACAAGTGTACCTTTACGACCGTTATCCCTTAGGGAGTGAGCACAGCTCCAAGCGATGCCAGCACTATTGGTCGGTAACATTCAATTGCTCTCAGCACATAATACCTTTTCCAAGTCTGCGAATCCGACGTTGTACATCCAAAAGACGCTGACATAGGTCATTTATGCACTGGAGTTAAATTTAACTATAATTTTTGGATATAAAGGTAACCTCATCCCATTTCCCGCCGTATTGAGAAGCCTACGCGTGTAGTGATACTGCCAGTGAAGTCGGTGCAGTTGCGATGCTGGTCGTATGCCTCCAACGTCTCCCATTATTGCTGTCGCTCCAATATCTATCCTAAAATATACAAAATTATTATATAAGTAACTAACTAGTATATGGATCCATCGATTCAGTTTTTTAGGGTTCCGTACCCAAAGGTTAAAACCGGACCCTATTTCTAAAACTCCGCTGTCCGTCCGGCTGTCTGTCTGTCACCAGGCTGTATTATCTCATGAACCGTGATAGTTAGCCAGTTGAAATTTTCACAGATTATGTACGAGTATTTCTGTTGCCGCTATAACAACAAATACTAAAAAACAGAATAAAATAAATATTTAAGGGGGCTCCCATACAACACACGTGATTTTTTTGCTCGGTATTGATAACGGCAACAGGTAGACGCTTGAAATATTCACAGAATATTTAAGGAGCCCTCCCATACAACAAACGCACTTGGCCGGTTTTTTTACAATCAGTCACTAATCACGAGTCTGGCACACAATATTACAGTAAACACTGATTCTCGTCAGTCGATTTGGAATGGTTTGACTGCGTATTTCGTAGGCTTGATTTTGAAACCCACACGGCTAATCCAGGCTTCTTTAGGCTTGCTCTGTCTTATGTCATCATATGAGACTTAAGAGCGTCAACCGCGCGCGCGCTGGCAACGTGATTATTTTATTAAATTTAGGATTTACTCTTAGAAAATAGAAAAAATATTTCATTTTCTAAGAGTAAACACCAAAATAACTGTCAAAAAATAGCATAGGTACCTACTTATAAATACCAACGATCTAAGAATTTGAGGGATAAAATTGTCCTTTGATTTAAATTTATTAAAACCATTACAAAAACCCTTTAGAAATGCGACGTTGCCAGCGCGCGCGCGGTTAACGCTCTTAAACATTACTGGCGAAATTTAGGTGTAATAGGTACTACACGTACACCTCAGCCTAACCCTTAGCGGAATAAAGGCGTGATGGTATGTTATTTACTACAATATCGAGCCTTCAAAGGCTCGGGAAGTCGACGTAAGAAAACGTAAGTAAGCCTACTTACCTTACAAGTCTAATGCGGCCGGCCCCCTTTCCCTGCCCGCTGCGGACTACCGGGCGCCGACGATGACGACAGGCCGAGCTCCAGCGCGATGTTCTTGTCCACAGGGCTCCGCTTCAGGTAGTCCGATATGTGCTGGACTATCAGATCGATTGCCACTGGAATTTAGACGATAAAGTCAGTCATTTCGGTTACATACGAGACGGAATTACAACACCACAAGCTTCTTTTGGCGCTAATGACGCCATCTTGTTTTTCTGTGACAATTTCACAAATGTTTACCGCCCAAACAGTTCTGTCAATGTCATTCAGGCTCCAAAAGATACTTGTAGCACTATATTATGCATGAATTGTAGCACAATTACGTACCTAATTTTAATAAGTAATAAGTTATTTCTTATGGTATACATTGACAGAAACTAGCCACAGCAATTAAAAACTAAACAGTGCTATTAAACTGTAGCCATGCCATCTATTGATTTATGAACGGATATTCAATTATTCATGATTTATTTTTATGATAACGGATGGTTCAGGCACGGGCTAGAAAAAAAGAAGGACTTCGCGCCACGCATATCAAAAGTGAAGCACAGTAAGTAAGCCGGACCGTTTGTAGAAACAAGCCTCACGCACACATTTATATCATAGTATGCTGACCGGCCGCCATTACGTGACATGACGGCTTCGATCAATAATATTGATCGAAGCATGACGGCGTTTTTGTCAAATCACGCACACATAGATCGGTACGGTGCTTCACTTTCGATACGCGTGACACGGAGTCCTTCTTTTTTTTCTAGTCCGTGGGTTCAGGGTGCCTCAGTCTTGCTACATATATTATGAGCATAATGTTATCTAAGGTTTTATGAGTTTTTATTGTATTCATAGCCCTAATTGAAATGCTGGATGCCTCCAACTGCTCGCCATGAGGACAGAGTTGGAACATATTATGCACTACAGGGTGAAATTGAATCCATGGGCATCCTCTTAAGAAGTATTTGTACTCACTGTTCGTATCCGAGCATAGATTTTAAGTTTAATGTTTTATAAAGCTGGCTACATTTTAAGGTTTTTTGTTTACTGGCAACAGGATTGATTTTCTTTGTGATTCTCGCTGGAAAGATGGCGTGAACAAAAGCTAAACGTTGTACTAATTTTGTATTACGATCGATTACTCGTAAAGTGATTTTCTTAACATTTCACATAATAATTTTATTTATGTTTTCACCACGAACACCCATCATTTATGAACCATTTTTACTTTGGAACCAAATAAGAAATCGCGAAAAAAAAATCAGCTGTTCCCCCTACATTTTGACGAGTTCCCTTAGCATAAATGTGGGAAACAGCTGATTTTTTTTCGCGATTTCAGGTTTGGTGGGACCAAACCAGAAATAGCAGGCAATAGTTCAACGGCCCCTTAAGAGGATGCCTATGAATTCAATTTCATCCTGTATATCGTATGATAGAAGTATGGTGAGGTAGCCTACATTTACTAGACTCGATAGCTCTGAAGAAATAATGTAGGTACCAGGTGTAAACCCCGTGTAAGCTTGCAAAACAACGCGAAACAATTCAATAAAGTCAGAGAAAAGAAGAGCTCCTGGCTAAGTAATAACAGCCGCACGGGTTGATCCGTCAGGTTAAGCTACGCTTGCCGGGATTGGTCCGTGGATGGGTGACCATCTTTACATACCGAGACTCCTCCGTGCCTCGGTAAGCACAGTAAGCCGTTGGTCTCGGCTGTCATTCGTGGATCTTTGACAGTCGTTACGGGTCGTCAGAAGCCCGAAAGTCTGGTTAGTTCCCGTTGTCCCCGTACGCAGTGTCCCCGTCCTACGGGGACAGCGGTACTTCAATTAAATATTTAAAAATACTTCCCGTTGTCCCCGTACACTGTCCCCGTTACTACAGTTGAATAAAATAAGTAAAAATTATTGCCCACAGTCCCCGTTTTTTTCTTTTCTGTGTAGTATTATGTGTGAGTCGGCATCTTTTACCCATCAAACAAAGTTTTTTATTTGGTATTTAATCAAATGATTTATTACAGTAAACAATCTTTAGACAATAAACATTTGGTCTTTTTGGTCAAATGATTTGTTATGACAAAAAATATATAGGTTAGGTTAGGTTAAAACTGTGACCTTCTACGCACGAGCCGAGCGAGCGAAGCGAACGGTGCCGCGGTAGCGGCCGGCGAGTGCCAGAAACGACTAGATTTTACAGAAAAAAAAAATGTGGAAAAAAAGAGATTATTTTTAACAGGCTATCAAGAACCGAACTAGTTAGTTAGAGGACAACGACTCGTGAAAAGTTTGCTTCCCGTTGTCCCCGTTAGCCGAATGTACGTTATGGGGACAGCGGGAAATACATTTAATCACGTCCCGCTGTCCCCGTGAAGGGGATATGGCATACGGGGACAACGGGAATAAACCGAGTCTCACAACTAGTCTTACCAAGGGGTAACGTATTACCCAGTTACTGGGTTGTGGAGGTCAAATAGGCAGTCGCTGAGTAGTTAAACCTATGGTATGTCATAGGCGATTAAATCACACCTTGTAATTAGGCTTAAAATCGAGCTTTTAGATAGGTTTTCCAGGTTTAGTTCTAATTCAAATATATTAATTTACTACTTACTTGTATTTAAAAAAAAACGCAGATTCAAGTTTGCAAACACTTTATTCCTTTAAATATACATACATGGCTTCAATTATACATTATTTAAAATGGAAATTATATATTTAGACAGGCAATAAACATTGAACAGATACATCGTTTGTGCTGATTACATAATTATTTGTAAAAATATACATTGGTGTTATGCATAAAACAGCCAAAAGAGTACCTACTTAATTTAACAATCACGTAGTTCTTGAAACATTATTAATATTGTGCAGAGGCCGTAATAGGGTATTACTAAAGTCATCATTTTTCGAGTGCGTGAAAGAAATGAAGCTATACGGGACGAATATCGCCATCTCTTTCATGCACTGGAACTGTGATGACCAACACACACGACACCACATCAAGCAGGTATAATTTGTTATACCTGCTCAAGCAGGTATAATTTGTTATACCTGCTTGTTTACTGAAATTCCATTAAATAATTCGTGCAAATATAAAGACTGTTTTATTCAAAACAATGATAATATTCATAGTAAATTTAAAGGACATCACACACATTAATTCAATTAGACAAATCAACGCATTAAGTGTATAAATGCTACGTAAAATGCTGAAACTCTACATAATAATAATATAATAATTACATATTATATTAAGCGATTGCGCATAAACATAATAATACTCCTATGACAAAGTTAATTTGCCGAAACCTAAAAGTTTATACAATAATAATGTTTCACTAAGTATGTCTTTGACCTCAGGAAACCTCAGGGTCCCGGACCTGGATGGAAGGCATACGAGGGGGCGAAGCCAACTCGCAGAGGCCCCTTAGACCATTTTAAATGGAATGAGGCACCAACTGACGATTAGCCCTGTATGCACTATGCAAGTACACCCAAAGACAACTCTCGGTTAGTGCAGGATTATTGCGGAACATGGAAACAAAATATTGGGCTATGGTTGGTGGCTATAGTGGATTGGTTACCTAGAACTATAGAAGGACTATGTCCCCCCTACCTGAACAACGATAAAATAATATTCACGAATTCACTGTTGTTTTTACAACTAAGATACTTTTCTTAGGTTAAACGCTTACTTTTGCGATATTTTATAGCTTAACTAGCGACCCGCCTAACATCGATATTATTAATAACGTATAGTAACCTTCCGGAATAAATTGCCTAAATGATGGTGAAAACTGCATCAGTCAGTTGTGTAGTTTAGAAGAACAAAGCGGTCATAGAGACAGTCACGATAAGCGACTTCAATTTATAAAAATGTATAGATGTAGCAGAAAGGCATTTGGGAGTAAAAACACCTATATACATGTATAATTTTCAAAGTTTGAGACCAAAGAAAAGAGTAAATCAGTGGGTTTTTTTTATGTCAAAGTTTTTATTCTTCACTTTTTAGTTGTGGTACCTACCCCACACAAATTCAAATACCACTACCTGCAAAAGAAACTGGAAGACCATCCACATAGACTAAATGGGAAAAATACGTATTATTGAAGCTAACTCAAAAACTACCCAAGCAAAGTTAATAAATTTTACATGGGACCAACTTCGAGGTATACCCTCCCGAATAAAATAAGAATCTTTCAAATCGGACAGCTCTGTAAAAAGTTATGCGTAGTCATACATGGTTAACTGTCATGCAAGTCTTCACCTCCTAAAGTAAAGAATCACATAGTATACATTTTGGATCAGGAAGACCAATCATGGCTGGTGGTCGCAAAAGTTCGCGTTCAACTTACGCTGTTTACACACTGACGCTGCGGTTAGCGAAAACCTGGCGATAATTGATCAAATTGTATGAAAAACTACCGCGTTTCGCAGCGAAAGTGTGCTAATGGCGTTAAAGTCCAATATAACGACATACAATTTTACATTTTTTTTATTACATTACGTTTTCTACTACGTTTTATCACATTTAATCATTGGAATTCGCCACGTCCTCTGTTTCTTTCAGATTAAATTTATACATATACATATTTTGGAATCTGGTACTTTTTTTTAGTCCATCTTATTACTCGTATCACTAAAATTGTATTGCGAGTTATTTAGAACCACATTAATTGTTTAAATTCTAGTATTGACGAAAATTATCACAAGACAATGAGTCCCTTTTCATACCGCTCTTGTCGTGTACTTTAATTTGCTAATTAAAGTAGGCGTTTCATACGAATATCATCACTAATGGTTGAAGAATAAGGTTCTTATTATTATGAAACTCATTCACATTTGCTAATAGGAATAAAACAATGTATGCATAAGAATAAGGTTCACATTCGTATGAAACGCTAACATTACTTAGCAAAGACAAAGTAACTTCTGTGAATTTTTCCTTGGTTGCTGTATAGCCAGAGCCGGATATCCGGAAGCTAATGTTTGGAAAACCGGATGAACTACACCGGTACGTGTGAATGTTTTCATACGTCGTGACACTACTCCATCGTGTACGCATGGGGTACCCGGCAGCCAGCGCGCGTGAAAAGGGTTTAATATTTAAATCAAACTATTTCGTTACGAATTAATGGAGAAACAGATGATATTTAGTTATAAACAGTTTATTACAATGTAAATTCTACCACTTTCTACATGATCATGTTGATGTATGAGTCTTTTCCAATTTTTTGATTCAGTCTGTAAATTATACATAAATATTTATATCTAAGTGCATGCGAGGGACATAGACATATAACAAGAATAGAATTTTGTATTTATGCTTATGGTTTTGGTCATAATTTTTTTTTGTGACCAAATGTTCTATTAATGACAAAAAACATCAAGAACGGCTGTGCCTTTTTTTTATAAATTTAGTTTAGAGCATTTTCAATACTAATAAATAGCCGAATAATTATACTTTGGACTCCTTAGGGACAAAGCAAGCTAGCATAATCATAACAAATATTATTTTTCAACAAAAACATTTTTTTTTTTTACAAAATGCTGTAGTAAGAAAAATAGATTATATTTGAATATTTATTGGTGTTTTGTAATTATTCATAAAAGGCATTGGTAACTTGTAATCCTAATCTACATAATTTTAAGGAAAAACAATGCACATCGTAAAATACATAAAATAAAATATAATTATTAATTGAGACAATGAACATTATTCAAGGAAAATATACTTTTTACACACATATTTTAATACAAGACGGAAGATACAGGTAAAGTAAATTATATATAATATATAAGAATAATGTACTACGTATATATTGTGCGCAAAATAATTTTCTGTAAGAGAAATGGATAAGCATGCCTTTTATATATTAGCAAAAGTTCGTATTTTTAAGAAAACTTATACCTACTATTACCACTATCGTGTCCATGTATGCTTATCCATAAAAAAAGACCACGGAGGACTTTTTTGACGGTCAAATAAAGACTAACCTCTTTATTCATAAAAGAAAACTCAAACGCATAATAAAAGTATTTTGTTAATTTCTTTCGAATTATGATTTGAATTTGAAAGACAAAACACTTTTTAACTAAAATAAGTTTATTAGGCGTTTTAGTTTTTTATAAATAATACGGTTAATGTTATAGCAATTACTTACTGACCATAGAAGCTAAGACTATCAGAATATTCGAAACACATTATGACATTGAGCACCTATCCAAGTCAGGCAGTTTTAAAAAATGCATTATTTTCAATTCGGACACTTACGACCAAAAAATGGATGAAACACTGTAATGAAATGTGAATTACTTTCTATTTTGATGGCGTATTTTTAAATACTGATCACATAATTACCAACCAACCCTGATACAATTTAGTAGGTACACATCTTAACTACCAAATTATTATAAGTGAAAATTAATTTAGCTAAATTATATTATAATTCCCAATAAATAAAGCATATAATTTAGTTAATAAAAAAATATGGTACAAAATAGTACAAATGTTTGTTGCAGTCACAAATATTTGTACTTATACCACAAATTTTGTATATTGGCGTCTAATGTTGGGGCAATTGTTACAAAGTATACCCTGTGACGTAAATTGGACTACAATTCGAAGAATATTTATTTATGGGGATATGGAAATATTTGATTAATAATTGACGTAAAGTAAAGCAAGACTGATTAAGCCTTGAACAGTAGGTAAGTCTGCTGTCATACCTCATTATAATATTAGCTGTTATGAACTTATGTTGGCCCTGCAAACCTCATCAGATCATCATACCAGCTTCGCCGTGGCCTGCCTCGACGACGATGTCCTCCCGATGGGCAGAGATCGCATAAGACAGGGAGGTTTGTAAGTGAAAAAGGGGAGGCTTTTGCCCAGCAGTGGGACACAATGTAGGCTAATAAAAAAAACCGGCCATGTGCGTGTTGGACCACGCACAATGAAGGGTTCCGTAGTTGAAAAGAATTTATCCCAAAAATAAACTTAACAATGTAATCCCAATTTTTTTTTTTTTTGTGATAAAATTACAAATTAACAATTTTCGGACATTTTCCTTTAATTGTGCTGTGAGAACTTGCTTCTTGCCAAATTTTATGATTCTAGGTCAACGGGAAGTACCGGTTTTGATTTACTTGCGAGTATCAAAATATGTTGCATAAATGGCCTTATTTTTTTATTGCGTTGACTTAGAAGCTTGATTTTTTTAGATTTCCAAGGGATCAGAGACTTATATTTGATAATAATTTCAATTTGATACCTCCACGCGTTCCTGAGAAAAAGGGTCAGACTGACAGACAGACGGATAACGAAGTATTCCTATAAGGTTTCCGTTTTTCCTTTTGGAGGTACGATTTCCCCTCACCGTACTTATGTCACGCAAAAAGTGTCAATACCGAGAAGAGTGAGCTCACACATCCCGTGTATGGCGTTTCTATAGTGACTGCGACATTGTGTGTCAGAGGACTCAGAGGTGTCAAAACGAAACAGAAGTGACCATCTTTTGACGCAGTTGGGCAATCTAACGATTTAAATCTTTGCTTGACAGAAATATCAGCCATTCACTTGAACAATTGGTATTAACAACTACTACAAAAAATAAACGTAGAAGGATAATTTAAATCACATAAAATATTTCTATACCCCCACAAGTGGAGTGAACACGTTATACAAATATACTTAAACTATATGCTTTGAAAAGCGTCAGCCTTATAATAAACAATAATGGACCTTAACTACATACCACTTATACATAGATATTGGAGAAATACCTCGCTTACAGCCCATGAGAAACACTAGTATATATTCAAAGAACTGGAATTTGTAGTTAATTCTATAAGGTATAACTAAAATAACGAACAACCTCTTAAGGGGTCAGTGTAATCATCATTATGAACAACTTTTACTATGGGACTAAACCTGAAATCGGGGAAAAAAAAAAACAGCTGTTCCCTACATTTATGTTCGCATAACTCGTTAAAATGTAGGGACAACCGCTGATTTTTTTTTCTCGCGATTTCACGTTTGGTCCCATAGAAAAAGTTTTTCATAATGATGAGTTCAATGACCACTTAACAGGTTATGCGTTATTTAAGTTGCACCTTGCTTAAGGTCCAGTTTCCACTGTGTTTCGACAACTAATGTTCAAAGGGTCGACTTGAGCTTGTTTATTATACTTAATACAATATGAAGACGACAATAAATTAAACTTCGTACATCTAATGAAGTTTCCAGCCTGCATACAAAAAAATCAATCAAATAAATACATTAGTTTAGTCACTATAGCTATTCTGCGTTCGCGATTTTAGCTATACTGCGTTCGCGATTTAGTGTAAATACAAATATGTAAACAAATGTGTGTATTTGCAAAACAACTTAAATACCCACACCACCCACAGAGATACAGCTACTATTTTTTTATTTACTTTTTCAATAGTACTAGTTATTTTGAAATCAACTTAATTTATACTAGCACGAAGTTGATATTCGTTTAATATGGATTAGTATGGATTGTGATCTACATTTTGTATTTTAATCGAGCTGGTCCTATATTTAACAGTGCGATTTGTAATTTTTATCTGAGGACACAGTGGAAGCAGTACCTTACACTACCTATGCGTATTGATAGTATTTTAATATAAAATAATAGAATATTTCCTCAGATGAAACGAAAGTAAAAATAATTCTGAAATAAGTTTGTTGTCCTTAATACTCTTTGTTGACTTATCTCGTCTCTCATGTGCTACAAGCAACAGAATCGGATATATGTTTACAACACAAGTGTCTGAGGTACTGGGACGTGACATACCCTCGAAGGTCGAAACTCGCCTGTGACCTCGTGATCTAAATAACATGGTGTCATTGATATAAATAACCGAAAACTTCCTAAGGGGTTATTGTACTCATCATTATGAACAAATTTTACAATGAAACCAACGCTAAAATCGATAAAAAAGAAACAGCTTGTCCATACATTTATTTATGTTCGCATAACTGGGAAAAATTTAGGGAACAGCTGATTTTTTTTTTCGTCATATAATGATTGGTCCCATCGTAAAAGTTGTTCATGATGGTTTGTACAATGGCATCTTAAGAGATTTTCAGTTATTTAAATTACACCTTGTATACTCGATATAAAACTGAGCAAGGATGGTTACAAGTTCTATTGCGAAAGTCAGCAAGTCTTTGGTACGATTATTATGCTAAACAGCTGAAGACCATTGGAAGACCTATGGTCTTAATAATCAAAAATTATATTTCTGATAGTTTTTATCTCTATGCCAGTTTATGTCGAACTCGATAACGCAAAACAGTCCATAAATTCTATATAAATATTAGAACAGGACTATATATGAAATATTTTACGCAATGTTAGTCAAAGTTATTATTCAAAGTTCATGTATTTGACAAACCGGCAAAAACCAAAACGTAATTTCTGTCATAAGAAAAGAAAACATACCTTAAATCTTGTTCAAATAAATGTCATAGCGAGTAGATCACAAAGTCACACACTATCGTAAGAACTAGGACTATCGGCTCAGCGTATCTTCTGAACTGCCAGACATCCGTCTTCCAGTCGTCTCGTCCACCTCCAGATGTCCATTGCATCCATTCACAATCTTCGGCGGTGAAGACCTCTTCTTATACATGATATCCCATATATGGTGCACGATTAGGTCAATAGCCACTGCAACAATGCAAAACGGACTTTAAACGCGAGTAAATACGGTCGCTTTTTGCAGCTACATAAGAGCATAGCCGCTGCAAACTTTTTTTGCATTTTTTTTTAAAGTTCGAATACAGAATGTGGCAGTATACGACCTCGTTGCAGTGGCTATGACCTTGTGTCACTTACCTTCGCTTTAAAATATCACTTACGATTATTAAAAACCGTTTTCCTAATGCAATATGATGCGGTATATAACCGTATATCACAAAAAAAAAAAGCTTTTTTTTTTTAATCTGTTACCAGCAAACGTTTGACCATAAACCTAAGTCATGTAAGAATGATAATCGCTAGTATTAAACGCGGCAAGTATTGGAAAAGATTGTTACTTGTGGTTTATAAAACAACTTTTTTTTTTTAAGTCTTCCAACATAGAATTTGTTTTTATCAACTATTTTAAAGATCGATTCAATTTTCTTGAGCTTTTCAAGATTATAAACCTATACAGGGTTATTGGTTCAACACCAAGAACCTCTTAAGGGGTCATTGTACTGATTGATTTGTAATGATGACATTATGAACAACTTTTACTATGGGATCAAACCTGAAATCGCGTAAAAAAAGTCAAAATGTAGGGAGCAGCTGATTTTTTTTCGATATTTCAGTATTGATCCCATAGTAAAAGTTGTTCATATGATGAGTACAATGACCCCTTAAGAGGATATTGGTGTTTTACCAACAACCTTGTATAGGTGTTAATGAATATACAACTAATATAAATTAATAAACATTTCTCACCCAGATTATCGGCTCCCCTGGGAATGATGACGTCAGCAAACTTTTTGGTCTGCAAACAATGAAATTAAAAATAAATTATCTTTATTTTGTTTGTGCCTCGTTGGTCTAGTGGTCGCAAGCGCTACTGCTGAGCATGAGATCCTAGGTTGGATTCCCAAGTCGGACAAAGTTGCTTATTGTGTTGTCCGGTTGATGGCAATAGGCTCGCCTCCTATTACATGGGAACATAACTGGCGAAATGTGTGTTCTATAGGAAGTATAGGTACTCCTCTGCCTAAGCCTTCGGGGATTTCAGGCGTGAAGTTATGTATGTTATGTATTTTGTTAAGCGAGGACATGTTTTAATAACACAGCTCATTCATCCAACACCAATATTCTACTCTGATCAATAACAGAAGAATTGTTTTGCAACAATTTATGAGTAAATAAATACCTAATTACTAATGATTTGTATGCTAATTATTTGATAGATATAATTTTCAAAAAACTTTGTGTCCCCCTGACATTGAAGCCATCTACAACGATCCTTTATGGCTCATTAACCGACTTCAAAAAGGAGGAGGTTCTCAATTCGTCGGAACCTTTTTTTTTTATGTATGTTCCCCGATTACTCGAAGATGGCTGGACCGATTTGGATTTTTTTTGTTTTATTCGTGAGGGTATACATCACAGTTGGTCCCATATAAAATTGATTAACTTTGCTTGGGTAGTTTTTGAGTTAGCTTCAATAATACGTATTTTTTCCCCACTTTTATATGGATGATGTTCTAGTTTGTTTTCCAGATAGTGATATTAGAATTTGTGTGGGGTAGGTACACAACTAAAAAGTGAAAAATAAAAACTTTTTTACAAAAAAATACAACCGACTTCCAAAAACAACACTACAAAGTGAAAAATAACTTTAATTTCGGAAGTCGGTGTCTAGTTAAATGTATTTTCGTTTTTTGCCACCGACTTCCGAAATTAAAGTTATTTTTCACTTTGTAGTGTTGTTTTTGGAAGTCGGTTGTATTTTTTTGTAAAAAGTTTTTTTTCAATAACGACAGACTGAGTCAGCTTGGCCTTCGTCTCCCTCCCCCGCCTCACCGCTCACATGACTCAGGCGGTGACTAGCAATGGCAGGATAGGATAATTTGAAAAGTATTTGACGGGTCTACCTCTAGAATAGCGCAGCGCCCCCAAGCGGGATAAATTACGAGAATCGGAATCCGTTTAAAAATGAATGAACGAAAATTGTATACCCCTCTTTTACACATTACGATACGTAATACTTTTTTGTCATTGAATTTTATAACATGACATTTCATTTTAATCGTATTGTACTAAATCTCCATGGAAACTACGTATGTGGTTCCCATGGAGATTTGGTTTATTGATTGACGATAATGGCAGGATAATTTAACACGAAAGTATTTGACACGTCTACATCTAGAACAGTGCCCCCAAGCGGGATAAATTGCGAGATTTGCTGCCACTGCGCGCACACTATAGTCGATAACTTTGTCGGTACACCGTCTGCGGGGAATCCCCGTAGCGGTTGTAGCGACCAATGAAATTCATCGGTCTTTAAAAAGCGTGTGGAGACTCACACCCAAGGAAAATATCCAATGAAAATGAACCTTCAAACCAGCTATCAAACGTGAGGTGCAGGTTCTCCGTATACCGTAATTGTTCTCTATCGACTAATGAAAATGGTTCCCTCATGCGGGCCCTATGGCATGCGTTATAGAAACCACAGACACCCCACATACGAGCCCTATCGACCAATGAAAACTTTTTTACAAAAAAATACAACCGACTTCCAAAAACAATACTACAAAGTGAAAAATAACTTTAATTTCGAAAGTCGGTGTCTAGTTAAATGTATTTTCGTTTTCTGCCACCGACTTTCGAAATTAAAGTTATTTGTCACTTTGTAGTGTTGTTTTTGGAAGTCGGTTGTATTTTTTTGTAAAAATGTTTTTATTTTTCACTTTTTAGTTGTGTACCTACCCCACACAAATTCTAATACCACTACCTGCAAAACAAACTAGAACATCATCCATATAAAAGTGAGGAAAAAATACGTATTATTGAAGCTAACTCAAAAACTACCAAAGCAAAGTTAATCAATTTTATATGGGACCAACTGTGATGTCTACCCTCTCGAATAAAACAAAAAAAAATCCAAATCGGTCCAGCCATCTTCGAGTAATTGGGGAACATACATAAAAAAAAAATTAAGGTTCCGACGAATTGAGAACCTTTTCCTTTTTGAAGTCGGTTAAAAATGAGCTATTACATAATCGTTTCGTTTAATCTATGGTAATATATGTGTCGGTTCTACATCACAGTAAACATTATGTACATTAGGCTGCACAAATTGGGTACCCCAGTTGTATTAAAATTTTAATACAACTGGGGTACCCAATTGATGCAGCCCACTGAACTTACAGTAATGCTGCCAACAGTACCTATGTTACTTGTATAAATTTAACTCATAAATATAAAGTACTTGTTTATGCCCACGGTTTTCGCCGCGTGGATGTCAGGAACGTACTCCCATAAAAAAGTATTTTATGTCATGGCCATGGCCGTTCAGCCGTTAAGGCGTGTAAAGGTAACAGACAGACACAGTTACTTTCATCATCATCATTTCAGCCGAAAGACGTCCACTGCTAGACATAGGTCTCCCCCAAGCACCGCCACTTCGACCGATTCTGTGCTTCCCGCATACAGCGGATCCCTGCGGCCTTAACAAGGTCATCGGTCCACCTCGTGGGAGGCCTTCCACCGTTACGTCTTCTGGTACGCGGCCGCCACTCCAGATACTTTCGCATTTATTAATATGGAGTATGGGTTAGCAATACTCACCGGTAAGCAGAACTCCTCGAAAGCAGGCTTGACGAAGTTCATGTACTGGTTCAGCACTTGTTCCAGGTCACGGCCACGCTCCATTATGTCACGGGGCACTAGAATATTATACGAACTATGTATACTCAGGCCACCGATACGAGATAAATACATAACATTGCAACTTATACAAATATCAACTTTAAACTCAAGTTATCTAAGTTAATTTTTGAATGAAAAAACTATCGATCGTCATAAAATAATTTTAGTTGCAATGGAAACTGAACCGATAAATTCGACCTAGCCTTTTCGGTCGGCTTCCAGTCTAACCGGATGCAGCTGAGTAACAGTAATTTACATGGAGCGACTGCCTATCTGACCTCCACAACCCAGTAACAGGGTAATATGATACCCCTTGGTAAGACTGGTTGACTTTCGGGCTTCTGACGACCCGTAACAACTGTCGAAAGATCCACGAAGACAGTCGGGACCAACGGCTTAACGTGCTTGCCGAGGCACGGACGAGTCTCGACATGTAAAGATGGTCACCCATCCACGGCCAACCGCGGCAAGCGTAACTTAACGATGTCGATGGATCGACCTGTACGGCTGTTATTACTTAGCCATGAGCTCCTCTCCTCTCCTTTAAGTTGCCAGATATTGGAGTATAAAAACAATAGAATAAAATAAATAAAATAAAATGTGTAAGCAGCATGGTTTTGATCTTTTCGTGAGTGTGCCTGAGCCTTAGCTTTTTTAATTAAGAATTTGTATGTTCAGGTTTTTATTCTTGTATTGAATATGAAATGTAAATTTTATTTAAGCTTGAATGTTATACCTACTGTTTTATTTTTTAACCGACTTCAAAAAGGAGGAGGTTCTCAATTCGTCGGAACCTTTTTTTTTTTTAATTTTTTTTTTATGTATGTTCCCCGATTACTCGAAGATGGCTGGACCGATTTGGATTTTTTTTTGTTTTGTTCGAGAGTGTATACATCACAGTTGGTCCCATATAAAATTGATTAACTTTGCTTCGGTAGTTTTTGAGTTAGCTTCAATAATACGTATTTTTTCCCCACTTTTACGTGGATGATGTTCTAGTTTGTTTTGCAGGTTATTTGAATTTGTGTGGGGTAGGTACACAACTAAAAAGTGAAAAATAAAAACTTTTTTACAAAAAAATATAACTGACTTCCGAAAACAACACTACAAAGTGAAAAATAACTTTAATTTCGGAAGTCGGTGGCAAAAAACGAAAATACATTTAACTAGACACAGACTTCCGAAATTAAAGTTATTTTTCACTTTGTAGTGTTGTTTTCGGAAGTCGGTTATATTTTTTTGTAAAAACGTTTTTTTACTCTTTTTTTTGGTAGCTGTGTTGTGTTGTTCACACTTTCTTTCCAATCTGTTTTTAGAAGTGATGACTTTTAATTAGCTGTCAGTCTCACATACTATTTTTATTCTGTTTGTTTTATCCATAGTTAATAAATAAATAAATAAATTTAAAAAAACATACCTCTCCTGGCTAGCCTGGTATCGGAGTCAGTATCAACGAAGAGCTTCATGTGGAACAGTTCGCGCACCTCCGGAAAGTAGAAGACCAGGATGCCCTCGATTAACACCACGTCGGCTGGGTAGATGGTGTGCGAGCGATTAGGGCTGGTGTGATAGAAAAAAAATATTAGATTAGGTATAAGTAACACTGGTGTTGTGGAGATGGTGACAGGACATTACAAAAATCTGTGGAAATATGGAGAAGTCACACGTTTTGAAGACGTTATTTTGTCACGTGACTTGTCTTTTTTTCTAGGTTTCGAGACTTGTCAAATATGCTATTGTCGCGCAGATCGGCATGACGGTAGTTCTGCAATATATCGTATGGACACTGAGAACGCTGATAAGCTTCAGAAAGTGTCATTATCTGTATTATATTATGAAATGCTCAAGAATCTAATAATCCCTTGACCTTCTCTTCTCTTCTTGAGTATTTTTTCAAAGATCGTGTCATTGTTCAATATCATACTCAGCTGCATTTATTCAATTTAATCTAAAATCTGACCCTCACACAATTTAATAAAAGTGGCCCAGTGCTAAGAATAGATATTATCAAAGGAATGTACCTAGGTAGGCAAACTCTTTTGTCAATTTGTCACAAACTAGCATTGAAGGTCAGCTCCATAGAATGAGTGACATGACACACACACACATATACATGCTTCACTGGTACTCGCGTCTGGCATTCGACCGAAATCGCTATTCGTACGCGTCTGTGTGCGTGCTCCTGTCTTCATTTGTTGTTTGTATGGAGCCAACCTCCTGTATTTTCTGTGCTACCATTTATTTTACTTTGACATAAGCACGCCTATGAAGTTCCTTATTAATTATTGACAGGCAACTATAGACAAAAAAAATGCAATACTTCATGGATGCTGTGTTTTCTTTACATTTTTCTGTTATGTATGTGTTAAATTAATTAAAACTTCTTTATAAATAAAGTCGACTGTTAAAAGAAATCGAATTGGTAACGCATTAGGACATCACTAATTGAACTCGCACACACACATCACACGAGCTGTCAAAAATAAAATAAATGGTTGGAAAGATTAGTTGAAGATTTTGTACTTTTCTCCCTATTCAGAACCTTACTTTAACTTACTCACCTAATAGAATTCGTGATATAATCATACTCAGGAACTTCCACCTTCTTGCCAGCCAAGATATCCTTCAGAATAGCCAGCAGTTTCTTATCATCAAATGCATCGGGGTGATCAAAGTTGAACTGTCCCCGTTCAGCTCGTAGCCTCTCTGAGGGTGTGAGGGTCCTGTAGAAGGAGTCTTGGCTGATGCAGACCACTCGGCGTTCTGTCTGCTCCTTGTGCTGCTGGCCTAGCTTCTCCATGATGCGTTGGCATACTGTTGACTGGGGAGGATGGAGTGATGGGTTTTAATCTAATAAGTTGTGTAATGATGTTGACATACAGGGGTAGACCTGGTCTTCTAGGAATATGAATTTGAGATTTGAAATATCAACAATTAGTATCTCCTCCTAACCCTTCGGGATTACAGGCATGTTATGTGTTAGTGTATCTAATATGAAATTGTAGAACAATTATATACAAAATATTTATTTGACATTTGGCTTTCTTTTGGAAGTAGATTGTTGTTGTAGTAAGTTGTTCCTTTTGGAACTTTTGCATTACTCTATGCATTAGATAGATAGATGGATGGATAGAATACTCTTTATTATGCACACCATAAAAAATTACAAATAAGGGGGGTCTTATCGCTAAAAGCAATCTTTTACAGACAACCTATGAATAAATCTACGAATAACAGCCGGGACCAACGGCTTTAAGTGCTTTCTGAGGCAGAGAGGGGTCTCAATATGTAATGGATGGTCACTCATCCGCGGACCGACCTCGGCAAGCGTAGCTTAACCTGATCCAATGACCCGTGCGGTTGTTATTACTTAGCAACAAGCCCTTCAAGACTTTCAACACTATCAACTTAACACTACTCAACTCGACTTCTTCGACTTTTCTTATTTTTCAAAAATATAAAATAAGACTTTTTTCCTTCTCAAAATGCTTATTCTTAGTCTTGGACTAATTCTCAATTTTTTATCTGGTTGAAAGCTGTAATTACAGAAACACTTAAAAATCCATTGTGACTAGTATAGATCTGCATTTCTGGCAATCAAATGGTTAATGTATTAGTAAAATCTTCATGAATCATTCATTTTATTACTTATTTAGATTATTAACAACATTCTGCACTGTCCTGTGTCAACATCATCCTGTTCTGTGTTTTACATTACATATTATATAATGCATGATATTGTTTAACTTTTGTCTGCTATATGGACAACTAACATGTTTAGGACTGTAAAATTGATAACGTGGGAAGTTCCATGTAGGCTGCAAAATTCAAATTGTCTTGGGTTTTTTGCACTTTGCAAGTCAGTATTGGGTTGTCCGTTTGGGTGGTCCGTGGATGGGTGACCATCTTTACATACCGAGACTCCTCCGTGCCTCGGAAAGCACGTTAAGCCGTTGGTCCCGGCTGTCATTCGTGGATCTTTGACAGTCGTTACGGGTAGTCAGAAGCCCGAAAGTCTGACAACCAGTCTTACCAAGGGGTATCGTATTACCCAGTTAATGGGTTGTGGAGGTCAGATAGGCAGTCGCTCCATGTAAAATAATGGTATTCAGCTGCATCCGGTTAGACTGGAAGCCGACCCCAACATAGTTGGGAAAAGGCTAGGCAGATTGAAGTCAGTATTGGGTTGTATATTAATTCAAGTATGATTTGCAACCTATCATATATGTATTCACTAAATTATCATCATTAGAATCAGTAATACAACTCCATAAGTTAATATAATCTTAAGTGTCAAGATTTCATGAAATAGTCATTCATTAGGATTTTAAGAACTTAGAGACTTGTATTGATGGTTTTAATAATTATAATTCTATAAATAGTGATTTGTTACAGTCGCAAATCACATTCAGATCAACATACAACAGGTTGTATGTATGTATACTGACCTGCAAATTGTAATAAACATAAGAAAATTTAATTTTCACAGGCTACCTGGAGCTTTCGACTTAACTGATTCCTTCATTACTACCAAGTTTTATCAATTTATTCAAATGTTTGGACGTTTAATTATTAGTTTCAATGTCATGGTTTATTACTATTTTATATCTATTGCATTATGCAGCATAGTATGATAGTAGGTTATCAGTGAATATAGGCTGATTAATGTGCTACATTGCTTATTTATTCAATGATTATCAAAGAGTAATAGATACTAAACTATCTGACAAGTATTACGTTTGATTATAACACTGATAGCAATGTTTTTATGATCAATGGAAGTTAATTTTTCATAATACACCTCAATGAGGTTGGTTTATGGAGGTTATACATACGACGCAGTGAATGAAAACAGCTATTAAGCAATTTAAATCCCTGACATTTTAAATATTTTCCGAAGAAAACTACGCAGCAGAATTCTTGGTTACGTAAGTAACATCTCAAATGGGAAAATCGATAATGGTATACCAAAACATTAGGTTAGGCCTACCTTCCCGCTAGCCGTGCCGCCCGCGACACCGATCAGGAACGGAGTTTTACTCTCAAAACCATTGGCAGTAGAGTAATCTGTAGTTTTATCTGCCATTTTAAACGTATGGATAGGTCTGTAAGATTTTCTTATTTTTAAAACACCACAATACGCACTCACACGACACTTTTGCAGGAAACCTGACATTGATATTTAAATTGCAGTATTGCCAAGGTCAAAAAATATTGCAGTGTTGCAAAACTTAACTCACAGAAGTGATTGATAGAACTAAACAAACCTTTTCCGAAGATAAGATTGTATGGGCCAAATATGTATTAGATTATATTATATTATTACATAACAAAAATATGTTGTAACATTTCGTCATTGGTAGTGGTCGCAATAAGCGTAACTTCTAACTGAGTCCCATGGTTCGATTCCCCGGTCGGACAGTGTTATGTATGCCTAAGTATTATTCGGATGTGGGTGTAAGTACCTACCCCTTTGGATGTCTGTGTATAAACTCATGCTATCTTCTTAATTTCGCAGTGTATGACATTTTAACAGCCTTGTTATGTTCTCCCTGTGGCGGGTAAATGAGGTAATGCAGCTGAGGCCTTGTATCGCGATCAGCCAAATAACGAATACAAACCAGGTAAAATAAAAACCAAATTAACATTTCATGTTTTATTGTTAAGAATACACATAACAAAATTTTACGGAATGTTACAGCAGCATTTGCTTTCTATACATTGTACACAAAACAGCCCAACAAGCGGCTGCACCAAAAACACTCCCCTTCCAGAAATACTGCACAAAAAGTAACAGAAATGATAATATTCGAGTTTCACAGATTAAAAATTTTGTTTAGACTTGGTTCCTGAGTTTCTGGTCGGCTTTTCTGAGGGCAGCGGCCATATGGAGCTGTTTTACCCTAAGGCGGGCCCAGACGAGGTAGTCTTGAAGGCCGATGATTTGGGCGGCCATGAGCGCAGCGCTGTCTGGGTATATGACCGTTGCGCAACCCAGTCCGGATGGCACGGAGAGGGATGACCAAATGTCCTGGAAAAATATTGGGGATTAGTATCTACAGTTCGGAATCATATCTTCATAATACAAAACAGATTTTTTTGGATTGCCGAAAACCATTTATGTAATTCAACATAATAATAAGAAACCACTTTACGGTCAAAATAACTGGTTGAGGATAGAAACAACTTTCAATCCACAGGGGCGAGCGAGCACTTGTGATTTTTAGTCGGCCGATAGTATTATACACGCACACATGCGCGCGCTGCCCTAGCTCCATACTAATTCCCAGAACGATCAAACTATCGACCGACTAAAAATCACAAGTGCATGCTCGCCCTTACAGTTCACTTCTCCTTTCGGCCATCGAAGTACCAAACACCATGGTGAGACTTTTCGAGCCACTCAAAGCCACGAATCTCTGAAGCCGTGACTTGGGAGATTCATGGCTTTGAGTGCATTTGCGAAACGAGTGATCGCACAAAAACATCAATCATCATAGGTATCATCTGCCTTTTCCCAACTATGTTGGGGTCAGCTTCCAGTCTTAACAAAATAAAAATATAAGTACTGGTAGGTATTATTATTTATAGCAGCTGAATACGAGTATTTTAGATGACATGTCCCCTTTACCAAAACAATGTATTTCTAGCAAATAAACGTCTGATTTGATTTGATGGACCGACTACCTATTTTATGTATGATAATTACCTGAACCATTTTATCAGAAGGCGGGGGGCAGTTGATCACAGGGTATGACGTGTTCCCTGACAGTACAGGCCCAAGTCCGTTAGACCGGCCAGCGACTGCGATGAAGACCAGGGCTCCGTTAGTGTCCTCGTACTGTTGCATAATGCGAAGGGTCTCCTCCGTGGCCTTGTGTGCTGACGTCACGCGCAGGTCTACGTTCAGGCCAAGCTCGCGGGCCGCTGTGGAAGAAATGTTGCTTATTGTTATTTTTGACGTGGTCAAAAATCTATGAAGGCCATAGCCTGTGGGTATGGCCGTATAATAAAATAAATAATAAATGATAATACCTAAATGGTATTTATGATAGTTTTATAGGTCAAGATTTTTTTTTTTAACTTGTTTATGTGGTTCGGTCAACCTAGCATTTGAACTATGAAAACCACCCTTAGCCCAGATACGCAGTGGCGGTTTTTTCCCGCGGCGATCATTTTCGCACACTGGATTTTCAACGATTTTCAGAGACGTACCAAAACAACACATCGGCTATTTGCAACAATGTGTCAATTTTAGTTCCTGAGACGCTCGAGCGGGGCGCTTTGAATCGGCACAAAAATCAACTGTCATTTCTTATAGTGTATTTAGTCCAGCGTACTTGTGTATTAGAGGTCAATGCATATTATACAGTGAAAGGAACTTGACACCACCAGACTTTTTTTTAATAACCGACGAAAAATTTCAGCGGAGGGGGTTCAGAATCATGTTAGTAAATCCATGGTAAAAAGTTGCGCGTCGAAGTCCCTGCCAACTCGTATGTTTGGAAGGACAGTTTACCTTTAGCGATCTTCTGGCAATGGTCCTGATCGGCAGGCGAGCCCATGAACACGACAACTTTGTGGTGCACATTCGGCTTCAAGAAGTCGAGCTGGTCTTTCACCCATCCGAAGTTACGCTTCACTACGTCCAGGTCTGCTGCGGTCACTGTGGCCAGGTTTCTGTACACCTGGAGACCAAAGATAGGAAGCGATGAGCAAGTTGTCCGCATTTGAACACTTTTCACCCTTATGCATTTAGTAATAAGGTAGAGAAATGGTCAAGCACGTCATCTAGATAATTTTAGTCAAATGAAAGAAAAATTAAGAAAAAAAAAATTTTGCACACACATGTGAAAGCTTTTGGTGAAGGAGTCCATCTCTTAGCATTTGATAGCCCAATTTTTGAGGAAGGTTATAGACTATTGACATCAGGCTACGAACCATAAGAGCCAAGCAAAAAGAAAAAAAAAGTCAGAAAGAACGCTAAGCGAAAACAAATTAATAGCGAGGGCGGACGATGCGATGCGACGCGGTTGGTCGGGGGAACAAGAAATTTGACGCTGACGATTTCGCGGGCAAAAGCTAGTATTTATTTGATAAGCTCAAATAAAGAAAATTTTGGTCCCACCAAGAATTTAGGATTGAAGAAAATCCTGATGGGACCACAGATTAATACATATGGGACACTCCGCAGTTTAGGTATGAAGCTACAAGTATGCGACGGGCTCGTCTCACTGGATCAATTCAGTGTTGGCTGCCGCGCACCGGCCGGCTCGCACGTTAGTTCGATACTCACGCGCCGCGACGTAAAAGAAGACCACCCTAACGAGTCAGAAGGTATAAGAGCTACGCGATAGAAATAGAGGCAACTTATAGGTGAATATAATTGTAGGTAATGAAGCGTTGTGCGACCTGATTTGCACTTTATTGTATCGTAGCAAGAGTAGCTTTTTATTTAAATGAGTTTGCGGAGTGTCCCATCTGTATTAATCTGTGATGGGACCAAGATTTTCATCAATTAAAGTCTTTAATAAAGTAGGATATTTTCGCAGTCGAAGTCTCATATTCCTAGGCTAGTCTTACCTGTTTGTCAACCATGAGTCTCTTGTCTCCAGATGGCCAGAGCCTCCAGGAGTCGGAGTCAATGACGTCAGCCAACAGGATGTTACCTAAGCAATTGCAGAACATCATTTATTTAAATTTATTAAAAGGGTATCAGAAAAGGTCCAGAGCAGATTGGAGGTGTGGTGGAAAAGACTGGAGACCGTTGGCCTGAGAGTAAGTCAGACCAAAACAGAGTATTTGTTTTGTGATTTTGGCGGTCTCTCCGGTCCTGTGCCCATATCTCTTGCCGAAACGCCCTTACCGATCTGCTCCGACTTTCGGTACCTCGGGTCGCTTGTCCAAGGGGATGGCGAAGTAGACCGAGACATAACGCACCGAAATGGCGACAGGTTACAGGAACAACTTGCGACCCACGGATGCCCCTCAAGTTGAAGGGGAAAATTTACAAGTCCGTAATAAGGCCTGTCGTACTTTATGGATCGGAATGCTGGACAGTGAAGAAGACGGATGAAAAAAAATTGCATGCAGCGGAGATGAGAATGTTGAGATGGATGTGTGGAGTGACGAGAATGGATAAAGTGAGAAATGAGTATATAAGAGGAAGTTTGAAAGTGGCGCCAGTGACAGAAAAGTTGAAAGGAAATCGTTTGTCTTGGTATGGGCATGTAATGAGGAGAGACGAAACGCATGTGACTAAAAGAGTGATGAATATACATGTTGATGGATGGAGAGGCAGAGGAAGGCCAAAGAAAAGATGAATGGATTGTGTGAGGAATGATATGAAAGAGAAGGGAGTGAATGATAGCGTGACGGTTGACAGGGGAGAATGGAAGAAGAAAACGTGTTGCGCCGACCCCAAGTAATATGGGATAAGGGCAGGAAGATGATGATGAAAAGGGTATCAGAGAAAGCATCGATGGTTAGCAAGGTTTTTTGGCACGGTTTCTTGGTAGAATAGCTCATGCAAAGATGAAAAGACAGTCTGGATGATTGGTAGAGAACCTGGCTGACTTTAGCGAGACAAAACAGTTTTGGGAAAATTCTTACTATGTTTTTTTAACAAACGAGTACTGAGTTATGTCTCGCACATTTCCGATATTGACAGAGTGAGATGGGTCATTGGTCGGGGTGGGGCCAACGCCTTTGTTTTGTTTTGCAATTGTTAAGGCCCGTTCATATTGAATATTTCTAAATTTAATGTCCAGAAGACATGTCCGCCATGACTCACGCACAAACAATATCGTCTGGTTCACTCACTAAAGTATAAAGTATAAAAGTATTTATTTCTCAGTATATGGTACATTTAGATCTTAAATTATACATTGTTTCACATATACTACCATTACTGGTGTAGAAATGTTAATTAATAAGGTAGGCATGCAAATCTGAACAAATCAAAATATTAATATATTAGTTAAATCTAAAATATAAATCATAATGCCGAAAATATTAATAATAATGTCAAAGAATAAATCATAATGTCAAAATACAAAGTCAAAGTACAAATTACAATGTCCAAGAATTATTATTATTTATTATAATTATTAATATTTGAGAATTATTGTCATTATTATGATCTTAATTACAATATCAAAAAGTATGATTTAAAAATTCATTGACGGAATAAAAACACATGTCTAAGAGCCAAGCAAACTTATTAATTGGTAACATTCTCAGGGCAGGTGGTAATTTATTATAAATTTTAATTGTCATACAACTGGCATTTCTACTGTATAATTGCAATCTCTGAGCAGGTACTAGTAATTTCCCGGCATTTTTTTTGTTCAGTCTCTCGGAGACTTGTTCATTTAATAGAAATAAATGAGGGTATTTTTTTACAAATAGACAAGCTTCAAAAATATACAGACATGGGAGTGGGAGAATTTTTAATGCCTTAAATAATGGTCTGCAATGGTCAAGATATTCCGCTCCACTCATGGCTCTGATACACTTTTTTTGTACTTTAAATGCTCTTTCCACATCCACTGAATTACCCCATATCACTAGACCGTAACGCAATACCGATGAAACATACCCATGATAAGCATTTAGGACGGTTTTTTTACTGGACACTAGTCTTAACTTGCGAAGAGCATATACAAATTTATCAAGCCTACTGCATACTCTTTCTACATGTTCTTTCCAGTTCAATTTGTTGTCAATTACTATACCTAAAAATAAAGCTGATGGTTCTGGTTGCAGAATTGCATTATTGTGGCTAATTGCTGTTGGTATTACTGACAAGTTACATGTTTGAAATTGCACTATTTTGGTTTTTTCAATATTAACATGAAGATTATTGTCAGCCAGCCATTTTATTACATTAATTATTTCATTGTTAGTATCAATTTCTATGTCAGTTTTGTTGGAACATTTTATCGTCAAAGTAGTATCGTCAGCAAATTGGATAGATTCATATTTTAAACATTTTTTGAGATCATTAATGTATAATATAAATAGTGGCGGACCCAGTACACTTCCCTGCGGGACGCCAGAACCATTAATTTTTAGTTCTGAGCAAAAAGTCGTCCTAGTATCATTTTCTATCCTAGAGATAACAGTTCTCTGTTGGCGATTAGATAAGTAACTTTTAAGCCAATCATGCGCTTTGCCTCTTATGCCATATTTCTCTAGCTTGTAGAGTAGTCGTTCGTGTGATACAAAATCAAAGGCTTTGCTCATATCTAAGAATACTGATAAAGTAGACATTTTTTTATTAAGAGCTTCGGTAATTAGTTTTACTAATGAAAAACAGGCTAGAGTCGTTGAACTGTTTTTCCTAAAACCAAACTGACTCTCCACAATTAAATTATATTTAGTTACAAAGCTATTTATTTTGTCATGCATTGCTTTTTCAAAAATTTTAGCAAAAATTGGGATCAGTGTAATGGGCCTATAATTGCCCATGTCAGTACAGTTACCCTTTTTGAACAGTGGTTTAATTATAGACTCTTTCGGTGTTATTACAAAACGAGGTTTTTCTTCGTCATGGTTTAAACCATCGAGCCAGTTTTTGTAATATGAACCTAGCTTTGATAGAAATACAGTTCTTTATACAAAACTGACAACTTAGTCCGGTACCAAGTTGTCAGTTTTGTAAAACTGACATCTTAACGTGTCAGAATAAAGCTCAAAATTCAAAAAAGGGTCCATGGTTTAAGCCTGGGTTTGAAGATGAACCTTGTTTTGTAATAAGACGGTTTTAGTCTAGATGGGAAAACACCTTCTTCAAAAGAGAGGTTTATTAGGTAGCTAAGTGGGGATGCTATTATTTTCGCGCTGTATTTAATTATTTTAGTGGTTACTTCATCATATCCGGTAGAATTTGTATTATTTAATGAATTAATTATTTTAATAATGTCAATTTCATTCACTGGAGTCAGAAATAAAGTATTTATATTATTGTCAATGTTAATGTTGTTTACGTCATGATTATTATTGTTGTTTTTTTGTGTCAGCTCAATAAAGTAATTGTTAAATTGGTTACATATGTCATTAGGATTATTAATTTTTTTATCACGGATTATTAATTCATTTATGTAGTTGCTATTATTGGGTTTGTTTAAATTATTTTTTATGATTGACCATGTCGCTTTACATTTATTTTTTGAGTTATTTAAAAAATTATTGTTGTTTATCTGTTGTGATTTTGATATGCATTTTTAAAACACGTGCGACGCGCAGGTATTCGATGACTCAACTGAATGTACAGTCAACAAAAGAGATATCTAGGCAGGGTATACTAACATATTTGTATGTGAATTGCTTCATGTTCAATTTTATACACTTCTGGACACATCTTTTGGCCCACCTTGTATTTTCAGTTTCGTTTGGTCCTAGCTAAAATTTTATATTAGGTCGAGCAAAAAGTTTTTATGCAGTTTTGAACCTGGCACATTCACAATTTCATTCAATAGTCTTTTTTTGAATTTCGAACACAGAATTCAAAGAAACAAAAGACAATTTGGAGCCTGTTTGTTGATATCAAACAATCGAATACTAAGAAAACTTGGTTTTATTGGTTTACTTGGATTTAATTCTTGAAAAAGTGATTGATATCTTTGGTTTTGCAACAAACATTACTTATTCTTAACATTAAGGTGAAGTTCTATCAATAATCTATGGATACTTCACCTGAAGTCGCCGCCCAAGCTGTGGCACTTATTCAGGCCGGACACAGCCAAAGAAACGTGAGTGCTCAACTTAATTTAAGTCGATCTGCGGTCCGAAATGTTTATCGGAGGTACCTAGAGACTGGCGGCTTTGTTCGTCGCCAAGGAAGGCCACGATCTCGGGTCACAACTGAAAGGCAGGATCGATTCATCGTGACGACCAGCTTGAGAAATCGTCACCTTACCTCCATTGAGATACAAAACCAACTTCGCGACTTCCACGGAGTATCTGTGAGCGCTCGAACTGTTCGGAGAAGGTTAAAAGAACGCGATATGGTACCACACAAGCCAGCTAATGGCCCCAAACTAACGCGAGCCCACCGAACAGCGCGCCTTCATTTCGCACGCAGTCATTTAAATTGGACACAGCAAGATTGGAGCCGTGTACTCTTTTCTGATGAGTCTAAAATTGTGTTACATGGCAATGATGGAAGGAAGAAGGTCTACCGACGTAAGGGAGAGCGTTTCGCACAATGCTGCTTTGAAGAGAGGGTTGCTTATGGCGGTGGCTCATGGACTGTCTGGGGCGGTATATCCGCGAGCGGCAAAACTCAACTTGAGGTTGTTACAGGACCACGGCTGCCAACATTAAATGCTGAAAGGTACATTCGTGAGTGCTTAGAACCTCACGTGATACCATACGCGGACTATGTGGGCCCAAATTTCCTTTTTATGCATGATAATGCAAGAGTCCATGCGGCCGGCATCGTCAGGGAATATCTTCGGGATGTGAAAATCACAGTTATGGACTGGCCAGCCAGAAGCCCAGACATGAACCCCATTGAGCACATGTGGGACGAGCTAAAAAGACGTGTTAGGGCTCGTCAGCCAGTTGCCCAGACGATGCAGGAGTTGAAAACTGCCATAGAAGAGGAATGGGAGATGATCCCTCAAAATTTCATAGAGCGGTTGATAAACTCTATGCCTAATCGTATGAGAGCTGTGGTAGATGCCCATGGAGGCAACACGCGTTATTAAATTAAACCTTTATTTGATAAAACATGTTTTTTATTCAAAAATCAATTGCCTTTAACAAGGCGCATATCCGACTTGTTAGGCGTAGCTCCATGTCGTATGGTATTCTGAATTCAAATTTAAAACAATACGATCGAAAAAGATGGTAAAATGTATCAGGTTTAAAACTGCATCAACAGTTTTTGTTCAATCTAGCAATCATATTTCGGTAGGGGCCATCGAAACCTAAACTCTAAGGTGGGCCAATAGATGTGTCCAGAAGTGTATATATTAATTTTTTTTTTTGCAATACCTACTTACATTGTATGCCTACATTGTAACACACCAACACAAAATTAAATATTTTCACGAAGTTGAACATAAAGCAATTCACATACAAATATGTTAGTATACCCTGCCTAGATATCTCTTTTCTTGACTGTGCATGTAACTACAGCGTTTTGGTTTGTGACGGAACAAATATTTGTACGACCTACAAGTATTTGTTCCGAGTCTGGGTGTTTTTCTATCTATATTAAGTATGTATTTACAAAAAAAAAAAAAATGTATATAAGTAGTTTATCAGCCATCTCGTTACCATAACACAAGCATTAGGTTGCTTAGCTTGGGGCTAGATGGCGTTGTGTGATATGTCCAAACATATTTATTTATTTATTTATTTATTTATTTTAGTGTAAATACGACGCGCGGTAATCATGCACAGCTTTGGCTTAGCCATTTCAAGGATCAACATTAAATTGATTAAGCCTCGGATCTGAGCCAGAATTTACTAAAATGTCAATTGTCATGCGATCCGATTGTCTTTTGATAATATGATCAACTAATAACAGCATTGTATTGAACAGCATTTCAAAAACCAGGTGACCTTAAATATAATTTTTCTCACCTTCAGTGTCAACACCGAATTCAATCTTCATGTCGATGAGCGCACAGTCGCGAAGAGCCCACGCCTTCTCCAAGATCTCGAAGACTAGGATTGTTGCCTTCCTCATGTAGTCTACCTCATCTTGACCTAATGAGGATAACACATTAATCCCCCTCATTATTAACAAAAAAGTCCTGCGCCTGATGATGGCGGGGACTATCACAGGACACTGCTCACTAAACAAACACTTCTACACAATAGGCATATCGGACAGTCCTCTGTGCAGGGCTTGCAAGGAGGCTGAGGGAACCGCGCACGTACTCATTGAATGCACAGGCGTCACTCAGATTAGAACAGATGTTCTCGACAGACCAGGAGACGTGATCAACTTCTGGGAGGAGGCGAGCTGGTTGGAATAACCGCTGACGGCCGCCTGGCCCACGCACAATGCCATGGTCTACTCGAAGGACTAAGTGCGACAACCAAACCCAAACATACATAATCAGCCTATAATGTTCCCTCTGCTGGGACCCAGGCCTCCTCTCGGTGAGAGGGAGTGGGTCGTAATCTACCACGCGGGCCCAGTGCGGGTTGGTAGATGTCATATGTCTTCGAATTTTTGGTTCTATGACATGCCGGTTTCTTCACTATGTTTTCTTTCGCCGTTTTGAGAGCAGTGGTGATGTAATATACACAAAGTAAAGCGCAAAACTCACCAATAGTAAGTCCATTAATCTTAAAGTTAGCAGACACAATCTGTTCCTCAGACCATTGAGGATCGTGATTGGCGTCATCTTTGTAGAACGTCTCCTGCTTCGGAGGCGTGAACCTGAAGCCCTCGGGCACTCCGGGGTTCCTCTTGAGGAAGGAGCCGGTGGCAAGGCGTCTGGTCACCCATTCTATCGGGATCATGTCGCATTTTTTGGAGACAAACGCTGTTGGTGACGCGATTTTGACGAAGGATGTGTTGATGCCTGAAAATTGGATTGAAATAAGTATGAATCTCAAATAAATTGGTGTAAGTAGGCTATAAGGGTAATCGGTATGTCTGGTGACCAGCTAATTAAAATAGGTCAATTTAAGGCAATGATTGCCAAGCGACCCTCGTTAGATGTTATCAGAGTAGCTCCGTGATGTTGGACTTACACTGGATGACTTTTTTAACCGTCTTGAAAAATAATAGGCTGGCTGGCTGACAGGTGAACGGAGTAGAAGCCTATGGCATACCTAGTTTTTTTTTCAATAAATTTAATAAAAAAAAAACGAAATTCAAATCATATGCAGGGAGCAGTTAAAATTATGGCTGCTGGAAAAACGATTTTACTCTACAAATGAATTTATAAATAATGTTAAATAATTTGTTTTAATTTAATGTGACGATAACTGATTGATTTTATATATTGATTATTATTTATTGTTTTTTTTTTTTTTGTGAATGTCTTGTAAAATTAATGAACAATAGATATTAGTATAATTTGAAGCATGCCATTGGAAATAAATATTATACTCTAGCATTAAATACCTACGTTGTAATGTTTTGCATGTCAAATATCTGACTTTGTATTAGAAACTCAACCACTGACTTTAAGACCAACACTGTACCAATACTTATTGCAAATAAATGATTATGATTATGAGCATATAATTTGAATTTCGATATTTTTTAACGATTTATTATTTTTTTTCAAAATTTCTGTTTTTAATGTTCTAATATGAAATGTTTACTTCGAATTTGTAGTATTTATTGATACTTAGATCAATTTCTGTCAAAAGCTAATAAAAAAAAAAAATTAGTAGGTACCTATTCCATAGGCTCCTACTCCATTCATCTATTACCTACTTATTACTACTTACCCTATTTTTTTCAAGACGGTAAAAAAAGTCATCCGGTATACTACAATAGGTTTATTAACCTACATCATGTACCTTCCATGATAAATCATCAAAGGTCAAAACTTGCAGCAGAGATTAGGTTCCTATAGTATTATTTATCACCGCTATGAGTAGGTACCTATTCATGTTATTTAGACCTACTAATATTAAAGACGTAAAATTTGTGAGTTTGTTTATAGGGTGTAATCTTCAAAAGTAATCCGATTCAGAAAATTCTTTCACTAATGGGAGGCTAGAAACGAACGATGAGCGTTCGGTCCTTCTTTGTCCCGCCACTCTGACCCGCTCTGCAGTGCTATTCTGTACAAATCTCACCGTGAAAACCTAGGTGAAGTGAGTTGTCATTCTTCCTGATGCTAGGGATTGACAGTATTGACAGCTCACTCCACGCTCACTTCACCTAAATTTTCACGGTGAGATTTATACAGAATAGCACTGCTGTCCTGCTCCCTCCGCACGCCCATTTATCATATAATTCACACAATTTAGAAAAAGCGATATTTTGAAATATAATAAAACATTAATTATTTAGATTTTTAAAATATCTATCCAATAATTTAATTCTCAAATTAATAGAAGCTTTAGCAAAATATGCATGCTACGAGGGCGGGTCAATAAGTCCGTGACTTTTTAAATGAAACACAAATTTTTAGATAAAAATTTATTTTATTTTTCAACGTAGTCTCCTTTGAGCTCTATACACTTAGCCCAACGTTTCTCCAATTTTTTTATCCCTTCCGAAAAATATGATTTGTCGAGGTCTTTAAAATAGGCATTTGTTTGTGAGATGACTTCGTCGTTGGAGGCAAATCTCTTTCCACCGAGCCATTTCTTTAAGTTTGGGAACAAGAAGTAGTCACACGGGGCTAGATCGGGAGAATAGGCCGGATGAGGGAGCAATTCGTAGCCCAATTCATGGATTTTTGCCATAGAAACTGCACATGTGTGCACCCGTGCATTGTCCTGATGGAAAAGGACTTTTTTCTTGGCCAAGTGCGGTCGCTTTTCTTTCAATGCCTCATCGAATCGACCCAATAAGTTGCTGTAATATTCGCCATTGATTGTTTTTCCTTTTTGAAGGTAGTCAATGTGGATAATACCGCGTGCATCCCAAAAAACAGTCGCCATGACTTTGTTGGCTGACAAACCCACCTTTGCCTTCTTTGGCGCCGATTCACCCCGAGAAACCCACTGTTTTGACTGCTGTTTGGTCTCCGGTGTGTTGTGGTGGATCCACGTTTCGTCCACGGTTACGAAACGGCGCAAAAACTCGTTCATATTGCGATTGAACAACGCCAAACATTCCTGCGAAATTGTCACACGTTTGCGTTTGTGGTCGATTGTGAGCAAACGCGGCACCCATCTTGCGGAAAGCTTTCTCATACGCAAATGATCGTTTAAAATTGAAACCACTGAGCCATGCGAGATGCCTATGGCTTCCACAATCTCTCTCACTTTTAATCGCCGATCGGCTAAAACCATATCGTGGATTTTTTCAACTGTTTCGGATGTGGAGACCTCAACTGGGCGTCCAGAACGTTCGGCATTTTCCGTGCTGGTACGGCCACATCGGAATTCAGTAAACCACTTTTTTACCATGGAAATGGATGGTGCAGAGTCCCCATAATATTTATCAAGCTTAGCCTTGGTTTGCGTAATGGATTTTTTCCGCAAAAAATAATGCTTAATGAGCACACGAAATTCACTTTTTTCCATTTTCTTCTCAGTCAACGCGGTAGTCTGATATTAACGGCTGTCAAAAACAAACTAAATGTCACAGCTTGTTCAATTTTTGACAGGAGTCATCTGACAGATGACTGTTGACGGGAGCAGTGTTGCCATTTCAATTAAGAGACGGAAAAATCAAAAAGTCACGGACTTATTGACCCGCCCTCGTATCAAGAATTTTAGTCTTTTTTTTACAAGGAGGTTTTAAATGTATTTAGAACACAAAAAAACAAATAAGAATGTGCAATGTGATGATACTTATGAATAATATAGGATATCGAACAACTCTGAATCGAAAGGTTTTGCGAAGTCGCGGGCGTACGCATGAGTGTCTATTATTTGAAGTTCTAAGCAAGCTTTCACTTTGATTCTACTGGATTATAGATAGGTACTTGCGAGTACCGTACGCGAAACTTTTATCATTCTTATCGAGTTAGCTGTGACAAAGAAGCTAATAATATCATCTATGTACTCATAGGTACTTCATCAAAAGTCCATGTCGATTCCAATGACGTCGGCAATTGTTTTCTATTATTAAAAAAACAAGCTCGTTACAGATAATAATAGTCCATAAATATAAGATGATTCGACCTTTATTGAAGGCAATGTTTCATAACTGTTACAAGATTATCTGTTGTTGTTTGCGCGGGGGTCAGGGAGTCACAATAATAAGAACGTAACAATACGATTTATACGTACAATATACATATGTAGGTAACATTGTTGCTGGAATGGGGGTAAACCAGATATGACCTTTGTGTAAAAAATACTAGCTAAATAGTTACTACTATTTAGCTCAATTCGGAGATGCGTTCAGCTTTCCGCGACGTGGAAAGCTGAACTCATCTCCATAGAAAACGGCACCCTATTTGCGTAACACGCTATCGATCGGAATCGGTTTAATTTTGGCAGTTCAACAACATTGATTGCGTCATTTACAGACAAATTTTTCCAACATATGAAGCAAATGGATTAGCAATTTGCTTCAATATTATTCAGATTCCAATTGATAGTGCGTTACGCAATTACGGTGCGGGTGTTTTCTATGGACAAAAGCTGAATAGTCCCTAGGTGTTTTGGACTCCGTTTCTGCGCAGTTTTACGCTTCGTAGTCCAATTGTTAAAAAACTGCGCTAATTTTCCTACTACGTACCTACTACGTACCCACTACGTACCTACTACGTACCCACTACGTACCTACTGCGTACCCACTACGTACCTACTGCGTACCTACTACATACCCACTACGTACCTACTGCGTACCTACTACGTACGTTTGTTTTATATAAGTACTCCATACGATAAGGCGCACTTTGCATTTTAGGTATGAAGCTACAAGTATCTACGCGGCGGGCTCGACTTGTCGGGCTAATTCAGTTTGGGCTGCCGCGCACCGGGCGGGGCGCACGTTAGTTCGATACTCTCTCACGCGCCGCGTCCTAAAAGAAGGCAACCCTAACGAGAGAAAGTATAAGAGTTACGCAATAGAAAGGGAGACAACATCTAGGTTAATATAACTGTAGATAATTAACGATGTGCGACCTGAATTGCACTTTATGGTATCGTAACAAATTTATTTATTTATTTATTTAACCTTTTCGCACATAAAACGTACAAAGGCGGACTTAATGCCTTAGGCGTTCTCTACCAGTCAACCAAGGGTGGTGAAGAGATTAGATGGCAGGTGCTCAGTATGAGAGGAATACTTATAAAAAGAACACTAAAAATGTCGCTATAATATTTAAATGATGTTGCGGAGTGAATCTTCCGTAGGTACTTGTACTATTATGTATTCCCGACAGATTGGTGAAACATAACATGAAATGTAACATATTTAATTTGTTTCAAGCAATAGCGTAACACACAGTAGCAATGGCTTTCATTTTGACAGTTCAACAACATTCATTGCCTTATTTACGTTGCTGAGCATACAATTTTTTCGAACATATGAGGCAATGGATTAGCAATATCCTAAAGGCGTGTACGCATGAACGAACAAAACATGGTGAACACGAACATCGATCACGGATCATTTGAAGAAACTCAGGACCCTGTTGAACATTTAAAGTGTTTGTTGTTCGTGTTAACCATGTTTTTGTTCGTTCGTACGTACACGGCTTTAGAAAGAACGAATGAAAACACGTTTATTTGCGGTTTAAAAATGACGCAAAAAGAGAACACAAACACAAAAAGAACAAGTCGCTCAGCATAATGCTGCGACTCAATGCGAGACAAAGTCTGGTTTGTTTGCTGGTGTCCTGAAATACAGTCCTTACGCGCTTAGGCACCAGTCTCCCACAGTACCTACCTATAATTAAAAATATTATTATGTGTTCTTGATCATATTTTGAAAATGTAGATTTATATTGTGGTGAGAAATAAACCTTTATCTTATCTTAAAGCCACTGCGCTGGTTTCCTTCAAACTTTTAGCCGACGTTCGCATGGACGTAAAAATATCACGGCGGGACTTTATCGCGCACTAGATTTTCAAGTCTCGGAGTTGAGCCGAGCTTCGAGAATCCAACCTAACAACAACAGAGTGCATCCCAGCGCGTCGAAACAACATACTGTTGGATTTTTAACTCTCGGCGCTGTGTTGCTAAGCTCTTGAAAATACCTATAGCGCGCGAAAAAAAATCGCCGAGATATTTTTACGTCCGTGCGTACGTTGGCTTACAGATTATGATTGAAGATGAGTTACGCATTTAGAGTGCTGTACCCGGCATCATTGGATGAAGATAATTTGAAGAAGAGTCTTTCGTGATGTTTTCTTCAATCTACCAATACGTAATATAAGTAATTAAATATTGGACTAGGTAGGTATTCAAATAAATCTTTATATTTATTGCCAATGAACTTCCAACAAATCTTAATTTAATATTAATATCTATCCCTAAGGCAATAAGAGCTATTTTCGTAACTCCGATCTTTGGTCAGACCTCCAACGTTACATCATTTGACCATATTCGTTTATCTCATTGATAACAAGCAACAGAAGAGTATTGTATCATAACTTCGAGATAAATTGACGAACAACGTATGAAGGACGTTCGATTACCCTTGGATTGAAGTGTTGGACCACAGGAGTCGATTTGATAATAATTTGCCAGCATTATCATTGAGCATTATCAGAAGACGCCAAGACGTCATTCATTATACACGATGTTATTAAATGAATGTTTCTTTTTTTTTTAATAAGCTTACGGGTGCTTTTTTAAAGCACGTTACAAATAACGAAGTAGGTATGCGATTTTTTATCGCGCTTTGTTCGATTTTCAACCCTCGGCTATTAGCCGAGCGTTGTAAATCCATACAATGCTACGCGCTAAAATAACGCGGACTTAAAAAGCGTGTACCGTTTCTCATTGTTTCATTTGAGCTTTTTTTTAAAGAGCATTGGAAAGCGCCCGAGCGTATGAGCCCTAAATCATTCTTTCTAAACTTGAACCTTAGCAGGCGGATATACCGGATTACAAGTTCCGGAAGTAAGTAGTTGACAGATATTGTGGCGAAAATAATCCAAAAAGCAGAGTCGCACCAGCTCGATATCAGACAGATGCAACTCTCCAAGAAGTCGGGCAGCCCATATTACAAAAAGCAAAAAATATAAATCCCTTACCAGCAGATCTAAGAATATCGAAGACTTTAGCATTGGTCTGGTTGGAGATTGCAGCCTTTCCTTCAAGATCGTGCGCTTTAACGCCATCTCCGGCGGTGATGCGGTCCTTGTTTAGGAGTAGAACGTGTCCGGGCACTTCTGGCAGGTCAAAGACTTGCTTTGTTTTGCCTTCGATGATGAGGCCTCCGAGCTTGTAGCCGCCAACTGGAAATATAGGGATTTCATAGTTAGAATTTATTTGAATTCGTGGTTGACGAACTATGTAAAGAATGTTGGACGGAACCGTGCCCGCGCCGTGCTGTAGGTTTTCAAAATACATTGCGCTCAGTATTTTTAATGCATACGGTGAAACGAAGGACTAAAATGTAAGTAGGTAATTATATAATAGTTTGACTTTTTTTGCGCTTTGGGAAAGTAGCGTTCGTTCTCGGTATGGTCTAGGTGTTTTAGTGGTGATGGACTTAGGGAGTTTGATTGACCGTATTTTCATGCGAGCTTATGAGATTCATTTTTATATCTGCTGGAAATAGTGAAAGCGCTTCCCTTTCATAATTAATTTTGTTTTTATGGCAGTACGCACGGCTGCAGATCAAGCTATTCATTTCCAGTATAAGCTGATCTCGCATGGTATAGGATTTCCTTACAATGAGAGGTCAGTATAAACTGGAAATGTATAACGATGTGTAGCAGTGTGTACCAACCAAACCAAACTAATCTGAATGCGCTGTTCGATAGATTAATTAGGTACTTCATATAATAAGACTTGCCTACTTAAATTTAGACATAGTTAGGTAAGTTCGTAACTAATCTTCAAATTATATATGTAGGTATTCTTATTTATGCATGAAATGTACGACCATTGTGAGTGTTGAAAAATTACAAAAGTAGTGATATTTTTTAATATATTTATGTAGGTAGGTATTGGTGATTTTGAATAAGTAATTAGGTAGGAAGCTATAATATAATAAATATAATAGGCTGAAATAATAACTGAAATAGGTGGGAACACGGAGGAAAGAAAATGGGTAAGTACAGACACCAGCACATCAAGCTACTACAATCTGTCAAGATTTTCATCTATAGCGCTAAAGCTTTAGGTTCAAGGTTGATTGGGAAAATTTTACAGTTTCGGGTGGCTTGATCTGCTGGCGTCTGTACCTACATACCTAATTAGTTTTTATTAAAACTTCCGTAAAACTTGAGTCGCATTGCAGAGATAAAGATACAGATCAAGGACTGTCCTATCAATTTATTAGAACATGTTATACAGTCACAGACAGATAAGAAGACTTTTAACAATAGTAACAAATAATAATAAAAACTAACAAAAAGATCCAACATCTAATTTACCCTCAAGGCCGAAAAAGCAATTCCTTTGCGACACAGATTAATTTTGCGATAAAAAAAAAATACACCGACGAGTTTTGTCTAGTTTTGTTGTCCTCGTCTAGGTAATTTTAAATTTAGGCGGGTTATAACTTTGACAGTCGAAAACTTTCAAAATGTAAATAAAAAGTTTACCTTCTTTGGGTGTAGCCATTTTCTGTTCTGTAAAGCGCGAGTACTCCTGGGTGCAAATTGCAAGAATATGGATCGCGCGTTTGTTCCACGGCACAGTGAGGGCCTTTTATAAAGTTTTGTGTTCGGAGATGTGAGGAATATCACCACGTGCTCCGCTGCGTACACGACCGGCTCGGCTTGATAACAAGTGGTATAGTGGGAGGAAACGGTCTTGATACTTTTTATTTATTAGTGACTCGGATAAGAATTTGGATAGTTAGGTACTAATTTTATTTGTAATAAAATAGTTTGATTATAATTTTATTATTTACTGACAGATTTACCTACAATACTGTCAAATTATTTTCAACATTTAGTTAATTAAATTATGTAACATTCAAATGAATTTTGTATTGAGTCTTTGACACTTTTTCGTAGGATTCTGTAGGCCCTGAGGCCATCAGGAAAAGTTAATATATAAAGAATAAATATACTTACTTAAATTAAAACCAAAGAGTTATGGGGGATGCGCTGTGGTAGCCCGCGAAATTCAAATTTTCTTGCGTTTTATGCAATTTGCAGGTCCGTGTCAGGTTGTATCTTGATCAAAATATGATACGAGGGAATAAAACATATGCATTTACATAATTTCAACCATAAAAATCATCAATACATCATTCTAAGTTAGATTTCGTGCAGATTCGTCGAAAAAACGAAATCTAACGAAGCTGCATGAAATCTAACTTAGAATGATGTATTTACGATTTTTATGGTTAAATAAAATTATGTAAATGCATATGTTTTAATACCGCGTATCATATTTTGATCAAGATACAACCTGACACGGACCTGAAAATTGCAAAAAAACCCACAGAAATCTACTGTGAAAAAACCCAAAAAAAAAATTAATTTCGCGGGCTACCACAGCGCATCCTCTTTAATAACATTCAGTTATCTTTAGAATAACAGCTTTAGAGTAATGCACCTACCCGCCACATTTTAAAGAATTTATCGTAAAAGCTGAATAATCCTGATTAAGTATGTCAAAAAAATTCTGATTAAGTCAAAAAATATTCAAGTATCAAAAAGGTTTCCAGAAAAAGGCTACTATAGGCTCGTTCCGAAACTGATTACCTACCTACCGAGTACTAAATGTCCAATGCTAGATAGAAAAGTAGAAACATTTTAAAAACACAAAATGTCGTGATCTGTTGCATTATAATTTAAGAAGAAGATAAAAAGTAAGATATTTATTAAAGTCGCATGTGTAGAGATAACATAAAATAAGTTTTTATCTCCTGATGTAACTTAATTGGTTATTTAAATAGAAACAGTAAATACTAGCCTGTTTTTCTGATGCTTCGGGCGAGTAGGTATATCTTTAATAGACTAGTTGACTACTTGATTTTTAACTAAAAAATAATAAACAAGAAGTAGATTTCTTATTTTGATTAGCGTTCGACTAAAAATCGGAACGCAAACTTGATCTTTCCGATTTTCTGTCCTTGTCGCACACTTAACGTCAAACTAATTCAAACAAATGAATGAATACAGACGAGACTGTACAATTACTTCTTCCTCCACAATACATAAGTTGCCGCTCCGCTGCTGTTGATACACGATTAAAAATACAGTGAGACTTCTAGCGAACTATTCTCTCTTCAAGTAATCTGTCCAGGTGAGTGATTTATTTTAAAAATTTGTTTAACATATTCAGGTCAAGTGTGCGTTTACCTGTTGTCTCCAAAATAATGCGACGGAATTAAATTCAGTCAAGTTGTAAAACTTTTGTTTGTTTGTAATGTTCATTGAGATTTAGCCCGGTTATAATGTTAATTCATGATTGATGTCTACCACATGGTTATAATTTACGATTTATTTTTTTACGCAATTTTTACGCGATCTTGAATTGGTTTATCAATGTGATCGTAGTAAGGCTAATTTGTAACAATTGCTGTCCAATTGGGAAAAAACTACTGGTTACAAAGCAAGGTTAGGTCATATGGCCTCGGAATTTTTATTGCCTTTTCGTTTTGTTGACATCAGCGTGGTTTTGTTTTGATCAAAATCACAAGATCTCATAAACGTCAATGTCATTTTTTTAAATTCAAGCAAAGGTACTTCAAAAATATTTAATTACCTATTCTATAATAATAATTGGGTAGGTAAATACCTACTTTTAAGTAGGTATTATTATTTCGTAAATACTACTAGGGATGTAGGTGTTTGTTTTGTTATTATTAAAAAAAAATGTTACTTTGTAAGACTACATACCTTAATGTGAAATAAATTTCCAAAAGAACAGTTTGTAATTTTGTTTTGATTTCATTATTTAATTAGGTAAGTACCTACCTACAGAAAAAAAATTGCAACTTAGTAGTTTAAAAATAAAGTTCATATTATTATTATTTTAATGCTATGTTTAATGAGCCTTTTCATGACATTGGTTTGATATCTTTGCAAACAAACCAGACTTTGTTTTTATGAACAATGTTAATATCTGTCTTACATGCAATAAAGTAGGTAACTGGCATTGCATCATAATGATAAAGTAAGTTATGTAAGTAAGTACCTATTATAATATCAATCAAAACTGACCCAAAGAATTTAGATAAAGATAAGTTTAGAAATTTGTTCCGTGGTTAAAAGGCCCGTTCAAGCAAGTTACGAAAATACTTCTATGAACTTGATATGAAATAAAATTGATTAAAACAAAATAATATTGATACTCACTTTAATTTTTCTGTAGCATTGCAAACTGCCTTGCCAAAAAAAAAAAAACATCCAAAAACCTTTTGCTACATTTCTAAATGTCATAAAATACGCCAATAAATAGCTGGCAGTTTAGTCTTCTCAATGGCACAATTCCAAATCTGAATTTAAATTTTCAAGTTTTAATCCATTAAATGAATGTAGAGATTGACTTCAATGTGTATCATTAAAACACATATTTTTGCAAAAAATATCATTTTAGTCAATTATGTCATCAATTTTATCAATAATAGCTAATAATAATGCTAATGACTGGTGTTATTGGCCCACTTACTGCTTGGCCTGTCTATCAATAGGTTCATGCTTCGTAGATATTAAAGAAAATAATATTATTAATGCCAATCTTGTGATTTACAATTACAATGCAAATATTGTGTGACCTAAACCCATTTGCATTTATTATGAGGCTTAAAATTATTGTCTTTGCTGTGCTGCCCTAGCAAAGGTTATGAACTCATTTGACGTTGACACATTGTCAACTGAGGTCAACTGTATTGTCCAAATGGGGTAGGTAGGGTTGTTAGTAGATAGGAAAAGGGTTGTATAGTTTTATGGAATTAGTATGTACTATATAGTACAACTGGTATGCTTCCAATCACCAAAAAGCACAGAATTAGAATGAACTATATACTTACTTGGAGTATACACAGTACAGTGTACAGTTACAGTTTTACAGCAACATCGAAGTGTAGTGCATTGTAGTTTGGTATTGAAATATATTTTACTGAAATACCCAATTACGTTGCCCAATCTGGCTATCAAGCCTAGATACAATGGCTAGCCATGATTGCCAACAATAAAAACTTGGTCCTTTTAGGCAGATTTCTAAAGTTGAGTAAAGCTTGGGCTTTACTCAATGTTTTAGAAATTGTCATGAAATAAATTTACTTTGTTAAATCACTTTATAAAAGTAAGTAAATAGGTAAAGTAATTAATTTATAAGTTTTTTTTTAAATACATTTTTGATGCTCTGATTCTTTACCCTCCTTTTTTATACAGGGTTATTGGTAAAACACCAGCAACCTCTTAAGGGGTCATTGTACTCGTCACTATGAACAACTTTTACTATGAGACCAAACCTGAAATCGAGAAAAAATTCAGCTGTTCAGTACATTTATCTACATCAAACTCGTCAAAATGTAGGGAGCAGCTGATTTTTTAGGGTTCTGTACCAAAATGGTAAAAAGGAACCCTTATGGTGTGACTCAGTCTGACTGTCTGTCCGTCGTCTGTCACAAGATATCTCAAGAACTACTAATGCTATCAACTTGTAATTTGGAACAGTTTTAGATGACGTTTGCCCAACTATTTTGCAAATAAGAAAGAAATAAAAATATATATATTTTTTTCGCAACAGGGACTGAAAGGGGGTCTTGAAAAATTCGAAGTGGGGCTACTAGGGCATGTGGGCTATCATAATTATATAAATGATGGTACGGAACCCTCGGCCTCGGTGCGTGAGTCCGAATCGCTCTTGACCGGTTTTTTTTTCGCGATTTCAGGTTTGGTCCAGTAGTAAGTATAAGTTGTTCATAATGATGAGTACAATAACCCCTTAAGAGGTTGCTGGTGTATTTCACACGCGTGCGATTTTTCATTTTCCCAACACGTGTGCGGGAATAAAAATTGCCACAGATAACTTATACCTATACGTAGTCCAAATTGGTTCAATGCTCTATTCACGTTCTCTATTCGGAGGTGAATGTTTTTTTTAAATCTCGGCAAAGAGATATATATGCGTCTTTATGGCGTTAATATTTTTTGAATATTTAAATAATGTTTATAAATAGAATATCATCAAAAACCATGATTATTACAATAAAAAAAAAAGTTTATGAACAAATTAACATTAACATTTATTTGTGTTCTAAACTCGAAAATATTTGAATTTTCTATTTTTCATATTAGGCTGTTTATCGGCTTTATAAGGCTTTATACCTTTGCTTCTCCTTCAACCTGGCGAAAGCAAAGCGCGGAAAAAAAAAGAAAATTTAAATCATAGTTTCCTAATAATTCATGACAAAAATATTTTTCGTTATTTTATTTTATTTCTTCAAAAGTGTATTGAAAAACGTCGTTTGATACACGTGGACATTTGTTATTGCAGTTCTCGGCTCAAAAACAACCTCGCCTACGGCTCGGGTGTTAATTCCGCCTCGAATGCAATAACAAAAATCCTCCACTTGTATCAAAATGTACTATAGTTGCGGTGGCGTCTCAACCACGCGACCGTTTATGGCGTTCAAAGGGTTGATAGTAAATATTATCTTAAATAAAAAGTTATTTATAGTCTTATTTACAAAAGCACGTTTATTTCTGCATGACAAATTTTACAAATTATTCTCTCTACACTGTTATTCTTATCTTGCTTAATTTAATACCATTTGAACTGGGTAATCAAGGCCTTGCCAGTCGCAAGTCTTTGAATCAAATAATATCGCGATACGCACTACTTACGTCATTCCAAATATTCGTATGCGTGTGAGCGTGTGGCATATTTGCCAATATATTATTAGCGTTTTTTATCGCTAATTTAATATTTGAATGATCCTTGTACCAGTGGTAACGGCCCCGACTCGTGAGTTGTAGGTCGTGGTTTCGAACCCAGGCAGGCGCTTTACTTTGTGTAATTTATTTCATCACCTCAGTGAAGGAAAACATCTTGATTAAACCGGCATGTCCTAGACCAAAAAATTCAAAGGCATGTGATATCTACGGGAAATTATTAATCGCACATCAGAAAAATATTAAATGGGTAGTAGTAGTATGGGTAGTAGTACGCACATCAAAAATTACCAACTTTTCCCAACAGAATACGTACATCAAAAATACTGTTTGCACATCAAAATTTGCACGTATAATAATCATTATTATACATCAATTTTTGTCCAAAGTTACAACAAAAATATTAATTACATATCAAAAATACTAACTGTTCATCAAAACTAATAAATGCGCATCTAAAAAACTTATTATTTCACTACTAGTTAACTAACTGAATATCAAAAATTGTACAAATAATAATTATTGGGCACCCCGAGGTTAGGTTTGGTTAGGTTCCTTTAAACCCTGCAGACAGAAATTGGAGCCCCGCGCAGCGGGGCTCCGTGGACCTGACGTTAAGTTTAATTTATTTAAACGTGCAAATTTTGATGTGCAAACAGTATTTTTGATGTACGTATTCTGTTGGGAAAAGTTGGTCAAACTCAAAACTCAAACTCAAACTCAAAGCATTTATTTCAAATAAACCAATTACAGGCACTTTTGAATTGTCAATGGGTCGGTCAGTCAGAAAGATGAAGCTAGTTGCCCATTCCAAAGCGTAGTAGATCCCTATGGAGAAGAACGGGCAAGAAACTCCACGGACACTCTTTTACAAAATATTGGTTACATCGTTCAAGTTGAAAATATACATGTGAGAACAATGTAGAAAGACGTGCACGTTAAAAAGCGTCCGTAATAAAAAGATAATAACTAAAACAACTAAATTAAATATTAAAATTAAAAATAAGCCATGGCAGCTAAGAGACGACCAGTCCCAACTGACGGCGCCCGAACACGAACATGACGCATGGATCAGCACCATGGTAATTTTTGATGTGCGTTAAAATTCTACCAAGTACCAACCCGCACTGGGCCCGCGTGGTGGATTGCGGCCCACACCCTCTCACAGAGAGGAGGCCTGTGTCCCCGCGGTGGGAACATTATAGGCTGATTATGTAATGTAACGTATGTGTATGATCCTTGTACGCGGTAGTGTAGTTACTTATGTAGCTACATACTTACCTAGTTTTTTATTATTATTTGGTAGATACCTATTATTTCCATCTCCTTCAAACAGGCGCGACACGCGACGAGCATCGCGCCCGTTTGTAGGAGCCATAAGGAGATAAGATTAGGACAGACCCTTCGATCAATAATAGAAGGAAATACCAAAGAAACGATGGTATCCATGATCTGTGTGATCAGGATACCATCATGATCAGGGTTAAAGCAACTTCGTAAGTGCGTGACGTGCAAGAAACAAGAGCCTAGAAAACTACATCAGATCATGGGGAATCTACCTGATTGTCGGACTAATCCGGCTCGAAGGACCAAAATGTTCGGGTCGCGACCTAAGTGGTATTGACTATCGGGATGGCTACTAAAAACACTGAGTTTAACTTGCTAAAAACAATTTATTTTGTAACGATTAAAAGGCTACGCTAAAATGATGGCTAATGACAATGAGGCGAATGCACCCGGTTGCTGTCCGAATATGCACTGTTGTCGGCGCGCGCTCAACGCGGCCTTATTGATTCGCTAGATCAGCAAAAGGGTGTTCGAATAACTTCGAACATGGATAATATGGCTATATATAAAAATATATATAAAAATATATATGGATATTATAGAAAGGGAGTGACTGCCGAGATGACGACTAATAGAGAAGTATGGAAGAAGAAGACATGTTGCGCCGACCACAAATACATTAGGAGGCAGGAGAATGATGAAATTTCCATGTGCGACTTATTTTTTTATACATGAAAAATCTAATTAATAATATTTAGGTTTGCACTTGCATGTGTGTGTTGCTTGTGTGTGTATATTTGAGCATGGCTTTGTTCAATTTCGAAACAAATCGGTACTTAGTTCTTTTGACTGGTAGCTAGAGTACATCGTTTTTTTTTTGAGGATTGGTGCTTGGCTTTGGCCATCAACCTCTCTGTTCAATTTAAATTTATTTAACTGTAAACATAACAAAATTATATACTAACATAAGTAAAACTATTAAAAAACTAAAATATGGCGTCGAAAAATTCCTCCGCATCGCTGTCAAGTGGTAAAGTACCCAACCTCTCTTAGTTTTGACATTGCGATTGTGCCAATTAAGAAATAAGGAGTTAACGTGGATCCGCAGTGTTAGCCCGCGAAATTAAAATTATGATTCGCGACAGTAACAAGTATGTATTTACATAATTAAGTAAGTTTATCCATAAGAATCATCAATACATCATGATTTCGGAAATCACACCAAACCACAGCATATCTAACTTAGAGAGAGAGAGAGATGTATTGATGATTCTTACTTTACTGTCAAAACTGGAAAATAACTGAACATAACACATTATTTGGCCGATAACAAACGAAACAAACAACCAACTTAGTGAGAGCTTCGTGAGAGAGAGAGATAACTCTAGATACATCAGCGATGTATCTAGAGTTATCCTTTTTATTACCACTTTGCTAAAGAATTATCATTATTCTCCTGCCCTTATCAGTGTTTATTTGGGGTCGGTGCAATTACACCCAAGTCGCTTTAGCATGGCAGTAGCGGTCAATGCCCTTTCCCTAATATCTCTTCTTATGAATCCAAACAATAAACTATTTATAGTTTCTCGTTATTAGAACATGATGAAGATCACCATAGATATTGACTCAGGACGTTAACGGACTTTACAATGCATGTGCTCAAAAAGAGCGTTTTGCAAGCAGCCAAATTGTGCGGAAAGTGTCACTTTTTCGCACTAGTAGTTTGTACTTTCCTGTTTTTTTTTTAACTCCGTCGTCAGCCCGACGCAGAGTTTTTACTATTTCAGAAAAGTTTTACAATAATTAGTCAAGCACAGATTATCTTACATATAAAAGGTACAATAAAACTAATACTTCATTAGACGGGTTATTAATTACTCTAGATTTAGATTTTGATCAATAAATTAATTTTAAATATTCATTAAATATGTTTGGCTGAACGTATATTTTGCTTGTGCCTTTTTGCGATACGACGTGGCAACTATTTGCACTTTCACAGTAGTAGATAATTATGCTGAGCGCATGTATTTAAAATAAGCCCGCCATTTTACTAATTTCTTGCATAGTTCGGCGTCGATCTGTGTAAATCTGCTAAAAATGTCGAGTTCAAGTGAAGAATCAATTAATTTGACCTCGGAAAATGTTATTGAAGAAGCACAAAATGCCGAAAACAGCCTCTTACCGGCTAAACCAAAAGAAAAATACTTTTTCAATATATTTATATTTTTTATTTCCTCGCACAATGCATAGTAAAACATTATATGATGCATGTCCGTAAGATGATTTCCGACTCGTGTCGACTTATATACTCGTCGGAAATCACCTACTTTCCGCACTTGTAGCATAAATAACTCAGTTTCAGTTTTTGACATAAAGAGTGCTAGAAAATGTAGCTGGTTCAATGACCGCTATTGCTACGCTAAAGCGACTCGGGTATACCTAGTTTTTTTCTTCCATACTTCTCCTCTTCGCTCAAGGATCCTGATTTTTATTTCCCTGGTCCTTTCGGGCGAATTTCTAGATTAAGCATAGGTACCTATTGCATTATATTCTAAGGATGCTAGTGTTGTTAAAATAAATCTGTATAATTTAACTATCTATGGAAAAATGTCTCCAGGTCAGTATCAGTGTCAGCCATATATTTATATTTCTATGGTGTCAGCAGTAATAACAGTTCAATTATCGACAAATTAGCCGTAGGTACCATCGCGGACATTAGCGGTGAACCACTTTTCGACCTTAATACCAAGAAAATAAGGTTGAAAAGTGGTTCAACGCAAATGTCAATAACATAGCAGCACACCTTGTTTCCCCGGAGGAGCTCGTGGCTAAGTAATAACAGCCGCACGGGTCGATCCATCAGGTTAAGCTACGCTTGCCGGGGTTGGTCCGTGGATGGGTGACCATCTTTACATACCGAGACTCCTCCGTGCCTCGGAAAGCACGTTAAGCCGTTGGTCCCGGTTGTCATTCGTGGATCTTTGACAGTCGTTACGGGTCGTCAGAAGCCCGAAAGTCTGACAACCAGTCTTACCAAGGGGTATCGTATTACCCAGTTACTGGGTTGTGGAGGTCACATAGGCAGTCGCTCCATGTAAAATAATGGTATTCAGCTGCATCCGGTTAGACTGGAAGCCGACCCCAACATAGTTGGGAAAAGGCTAGGCAGATTGATTGACACCTTGTTTCCCCGAAGGGCAGAGGTGTACTTAGAGTACATCCACATTTCGCAAGTTATTGTAATAGGGGGCGAGCGCGAGCCTATTGCCATCAACCAGGCACAACTCCAGACTCCGAGATTGAATAACAAATTACTTATAATTATCTACCAACCGTAGTTACATTACGTCACAATCAATAGCCATTATGTAAGTAAGTTGCTACAATCTATTAGAAACATAATTAGGTAGGTACACTCTGTTGTAACCACATGTATTAGAAACATAATCAGGTAGGTACAGTACGACACAACTTAGATGTAGCATCGGCAAAATTCGTAAAACCGATCACGATCCGAACTGAGTGCGCCTTCAACGTCACCAATCTTTATTACTGCTTTAGGCGGAAATGATCTTTACGCATACGCAATAACTTGTAGTCGTAAAAAACTTTTTTACCAAAAAAATACAACTGACTTCCAAAAACAACTTCATCATCATCATCAAAAGCGGAAAAAGGCGAACCTGCACCGGAACTGCTCCTCACCAGAACCAAGTGGAAATATCCTGGAAAATAAAAAACTTGAAACGGTGACGTGCGCCAATCAAAAGTCTTCTGACATCTTGGACTCACACATATTGTCCGAATACGAAAATTCAGATGAATCGTATAATACGCCCAGTAAATTATCTCAGAGTGTGGACGGTACAATATCTGAAACATTGACAGTATTAGAAATGAAGGACACGATAAAAGAGCTCACACATAAGCTGGAGAGTACTGAGAATGAGTTAGAGAATATGATACTAGAAAATAACAATCTTAGCTATCAAATAAACAAGCTAAATGCGGAAATAAAAATGTTAAAATCATTGTGTCATTCGCCGGCAACCTTAGGAAACAGTCCGGGAAATAAACATAATAAGAAAAGACATTCGCTTCTTGACCAAAATTCATTCTCCGCGCCATCTACTCCTTTGGCGAGAAAATCGATTGTCAACAGTGGTAAAAACATTGAAATAATGTGCCTGCAACAAAAAATCGCGGACCTGCAATGTGAACTGAAAGAAGCCCAACAGAAGATTGAAGCTTTCACAAAGAAAATAGATACGTTAAACCGCGATTACAGTTTACCTAAAGTTTCACCGGTACCAAAAATCTGCACACAAACGCCTATTTGTACTGAGGAGCAAAAACATGAATCGACAAATAGGATACTTATTTTCGGCTCTCAACAATGTGTTGGCTTAGCAGCAGCCATGATAGATTCAAGACGAAACACAAAGTATGAAAGGTATAACATTGTCGCGGATACTAAACCAAATGCACTCAGTAGCCAAATAATAACGAGTTGCCGTCATGCTAAGTTAAATTTGAACGATAAACTTGTGATTTGTATAGGAGAAAATGATCATAATTTAAAATATATTTTATCACAATTACAAATTGTTCTAGATAACTTTTATAATAACATGATTATTGTATTAAATGTGTTCAAAAATTACTATATAGATGTTGATAAACTTAATTATAGGCTCAAAAATATGTGTACATGTTATAAAAAATGTAAATTTCTAGAATGCGAAACATTGAAAATATCTGAACTGTGCACTAAAATAAATTATCTTATTGATTGTAATGATTATAACGAGAACTATTTAAATCCAAGGGAACTTGTAAAGCGAATAGCGAGTAACAGATCAAGTTTAAAACTATTAAACAATATTAATGAACCCAAAAGAGGGACAATCCCCTTCTATTTTGATCGCATGAAATTAAAAACACAAAAAACTAATGAACATATAAATCCAGAATCCAGATCAATTACAGAAAAAGCTCAGAAAGGGACTATTCCCTATTATTTTCGTGTGACACAAAGGAAATTGACGTTTTTTCGAGGAGAAGACTCCACAATCGGTGACACACAATTTTAAAATACTTCATCAAAATATTGCTAGTATCTTATCAAAAAAAGAAATCCTTGAATTAACCTTACAGGAACTACACGAACAACAGAATAGCCCGGATGTAATATGCCTTTCCGAAACCTTTGTAAAAAAAGGCAATGAAGCTTATATTCAGATTCATGATTACGAAATGGCGGCCAGTTTCTCCAGGGAAAAACAAAGAGGTGGGACTTGCATTTTCGTTAAGCGTGATCTTGGTTACAGGGTTCTACCCTTTTTACATAACCATGCAATACAAAATACGTTTGAAGTATGTGGCATAGAACTTACGTGTCATAAATTGATAATTATATGTATTTATAGGACACCTCAATCTGACCCTATCCAATTCTTAATCAAGTTAAACGGTCTTTTGTACCAGGTATTCCAAAGATATAACTCGAAAACAAACGTGATTATAACAGGGGACTTTAACATTAACACTCTTAAAAAAGGCAATATTACAAATCAGTTACAGGATCTAGCATGCAATTATAATCTTAAACTGCATATTAATGAACCAACTCGTAAGTCTTCTTGTATCGACCATATTTTGAGTAACATTCCTGGTGCTATTGGTACGGTAATGCCACTCCATTTATCCGACCACGACACAGCACAAATGTTGAGCTTCCCCGTAAGACATGAAACACGAACTCAAGCAACGTACTATGCATACAAAAGATTTTTCAGCTCAGATAACATTCAGAAGTTTAAAAAATGCTTACAAAATTTATCTTGGTCCGAAACTTACGCAGAGAAAGACATAAATAAAGCATTTAGTTCCTTTCATGATACGTTGTGCCTGTTCTATAATTTGTGCTTCCCTGAAATGAAGGTAAAGGTAAACAACAAAATTAAAAATAAACAGAACTGGATAAGTAAAGGACTTAAAAAGAGTTGTAAAACGAAACGGCTCTTGCGCTACCAATATTATAAAAATAAAAATAAAAAAAATAAAATCAAATATGCTGAATACTCAAAACTTTTACAGAAATGCATATATAACTCTAAAAAGAACGCAAATATCAAGTTTATTAATAAAAGTGTAAACAAATGCAAAGCGGTATGGAAAGTAATTAAGGATGAATTTATGGGCAATAACTTTAAGAACGATATAGAAAACATCCTTATTGACAATACAGTACTTACAGACCCTGCTGAAATAGCAAATGCGTTTAATAATCACTATATCAATATAGCACACTCTTCCAGCACAAGTACAAAGACTAATTCTGACCAAAGTTCACAAGTTCATTCGATGTTTCTGAAACCTGTGTCCGAGAATGAAGTCAGAGCGGTAATAACATCATTAAAAAACACAAATTTAGCAGGTTATGACGAAATTAATACGAGGATTATAAAAGCATGCACCAATGAACTTATTATTATTATAACATATTTAATCAATCTATCATTCGCACTTGGCACCTTTCCGGAAACATTGAAAGTGTCAATTGTTAAGCCACTTTTTAAAAAAGGTGAAAAGTCGGATATTAATAATTATCGCCCAATAACATTAATACCTATTATATCGAAAATTTTTGAAAAGTGTATGTGCAAGAGATTGTTAGACTACTGCGATAAATTTAACATTATTAAAAAAGATCAGTTTGGCTTCCAAAAAAACAAATCCACAACTCTAGCTATCTTCTCTCTTATAAAAACCATATTGACTAATATTAACCAAAACCACTTTACTACAGGTTTGTTTTTTGACTTATCTAAAGCCTTTGACCTAGTATCTCACGACCTGTTACTACAAAAATTGGAGGCAATTGGCATTAGAGGCGTTGCACTTCAATGGATATCGACATACTTAAGTAACAGACAACAGCGTGTTATAATTACAAAAGTGGATAGATATAACGTCATGACACAGCACTCTTCTGAACTCAAATGCAACAAATATGGCGTCCCGCAAGGCAGTGTGTTAGGCCCAATTTTATTCCTATTGTATATTAATTCTATTACTGACATAACTAATCATACATGTATATTATTTGCTGATGACATTTCCATTATTGTGACATCTGATAAAAATAATAATACAATTGACGATCATGAAATTGACATTAATAATACAATTGACATACTCATTAATTGGCTAAATAAAAATAATTTATCATTAAATCTTGAAAAGTCTGTATATATACAATTTAACCGATCGAATAATCCTAAATATAATTACAAAATGAATATAAATAAAATTGGTGAAGTAACACAAACTAAATTTCTGGGCATTACTTTGGATCAGGACGTAAACTGGAAAACCCATGTCGACTCTGTCTCAAAACGAATAAATAAGTTTGTTTACGCGCTAAAAAAAATTAGGAATATCACAAACATCCAAACGGCAATAACAACATACCATGCATATGTTGAATCGGTGTTACGCTATGGGTTGATTATGTGGGGCAATAGCACCGATCAAAATAGAGCTTTTGTTGCACAAAAAAAATGTATTAGAGCAATATACGGACTTCAATCCGATGATTCTTGCCGTCCGGTATTTCCAAAACTTGGTTTGTTACCGCTACCGTCTCTTTATATATATGAGATATGTATGTTTGTGTGGAAACATAAGGAGTTATTTACAAAAGCAGACGATGTACGTCCTCGAAACCGGCGCGACCCTCATAGGCTCGTGCTGGATGTAATACCAAGACTAACCAAATATAAAAATAGCTGTTTGTATATGTGTGTAGAAATATTTAATAAGATACCGAGCGACCTAAAAATCCTAAATACCAGAATGTTTAAACGTAAATTGCATGATTGGCTGTCCACTAATAGTTTTTATAGTGTTAAAGAATTTATTGACAAAAAAAAATGTAAATGAAGTGACTGTATGCAAGAAAAATTTGCACGCTTATAATGTTAAGCAAAAACATGTATGCTCTGTATATAATTCCTGTACCATCTTATATACCATGTTTTTATGCAAATAAATGTTATTCTATTCTATTCTATTCTATTCTATCATTCATTTCAATTTCACGAATGTACTTTGGTTATTAACCGACGAAAAAAAAGGTGGAGGTTCTCAATTCGACACGTATGTGTTTTTTTTATGTATGACCACGCGTAACTTTTTACAGAATCGTCCGATTTGAAATTTTTTTGTTTTATTCGAGAAACATCAAAGTTGGTCCCATATAAAATTGATTAACTTTGCTTGGGTAGTTTTTGAGTTAGCTTCAATAATACGTATTTTTTCCCCACTTTTATCTGGATGATGTTCTAGTTTGTTTTGCAGGTAGTGGTATTAGAATTTGTGTGGGGTAGATACCACAACAAAAAAGTGAAAAATAAAAACTTTTTTACAAAAAAATACAACCGACTTCCAAAAACAACACTACAAAGTGAAAAATAACTTTAATTTCGGAAGTCGGTGGCAAAAAACGAAAATACATTTAACCAGGCACCGACTTCCGAAATTAAAGTTATTTTTCACTTTGTAGTGTTGTTTTTGGAAGTCGGTTGTATTTTTTTGTAAAAAAGTTTTTATTTTTCACTTTTTTGTTGTGGTATCTACCCCACACAAATTCTAATACCACTACCTGCAAAACAAACTAGATCGTCATCTAGATAAAAGTGGGGAAAAAATACGTATTATTGAAGCTAACTCAAAAACTACCCAAGCAAAGTTAATCAAAAAAAGCAAAGCAAAGTTAAGTTAAGCAAAGTTTTTCACTTTGTAGTGTTGTTTTTGGAAGTCGGTTGTATTTTTTTGTAAAAAAGTTTTTATTTTTCACTTTTTTGTTTTGGTATCTACTCCACACAAATTCTAATACCACTACCTGCAAAACAAACTAGAACATCATCCAGATAAAAGTGGGGAAAAATTACGTATTATTGAAGCTAACTCAAAAACTACCCAAGCAAAGTTAATCAATTTTATATGGGACCAACTTTGATGTTTCTCGAATAAAACAAAAAAAAATTAAAATCGGACGATTCTGAAAAAAGTTACGCGTGGTCATAAATAAAAAAAAAACATACGTGTCGAATTGAGAACCTCCACCTTTTTTTTCGTCGGTTAATATTTCATTTCATTTCATTTCATTTATTTTTCATGAACAATTTACATTGTGTTGAAAATTACATATTAAATAAATTATCTCATGCAGAAACAATACATTTAAAAGTCTAATTAAAATTGATGTGAAATGCTTAGTATGAGTCAATTAATTTAAAATATGTCAACAAAGAAATATAATGTCAAATTAATAGCAGGTAAATGTTCAATGTCAAAATATTTAGTGTACAACTTCATCAAGGTCCCAGTGATGAGAACAGTATTAGGTCAAAAATAATTTAATATTTAAAGCTTACTGCTATTTTTATAGTGACTATTTTTATCACTTGACATAAATTCTGATACCGAGTATAAACATTTTTCCAACAAGAAGGCTTTTAATTTAATTTTAAAAGAGTGAGAGCTATAAATTAATAACTTTAAGTCAGTCGGTAACCTATTAAATAACTCCACTGCCTGGTATCTGGAACAATGCTTAGCTATATTAAAATTTGGTGCCATTTTGTGTTTAAATTCCTTCCTTCTCGTGCTTTCTCTTATCCTACGTTCCTCTTGTGATTCATACTCATGAATATACTTAGCAAAGTGATTTAGGATTACTAATATATATAAACTCGGTACTGTTAAAATGTCTAATTTTTTAAAGTGCTCTCTACATGAGTCTCTTTGTGAGATCCTTACTATAATCCTTATGGCACGTTTCTGTAAAATAAAGGCTTTCTGACAGTTGTAACTGTAGCTGTTACCCCAAAGCATTATGCTGTATCGTAATCTAGATTCTACCAGCGCGTAATATATAGCCTTAAGTTGCATTAGATCCAACATATCTGTTAGGCTCCTGAGTGCATAGCATGCTGATGAAATCGATGAGTCAATAGCAGCTAGCTCCTGTTTCCAATTTAAATGCTCATCTATGTTAATCCCTAAAAATTTGACCTTGTCCACTAATTCAATTTTGTCTCCTTTGATTTGTACATCTAAATTGTCATTATTGCGAGTTGTAGTCTTAAATAAAATTATATTAGTCTTACTTGTATTTAGCAAAAGGTTATTAGCTGTAAACCAATCGCAGAGATTTTGTAGGCTTTTATTTACATTTTTGGTCAATTCTTTTAAGTCATTCGCCCCAATTATTATATTTGTATCATCTGCAAAAACAACAAGTTTTACATCAGGCTGAACGTAATAACCAAAGTACATTCGTGAAATTGAATTGAATGAATGCAAATTTTCAAATCTATGCTAAGTACATCTAAGTTGTGTCGTGCTGTACTGTCTGTTGTAACGAAAGTGACAGTACTGAGTTGTTGCCCTAGTTGCTCTTGGAAGATATCAGAGTTTTCCGGTTATAACCTGTTGGCTAGTTAGCTGTGATATAGAAAGAATTGGTTTTATTGAAACATGTCAATAAAACTTGGTTTTATTGAAACTTGTCAATAAAACATCATCTGCCTAGCCTTTTCCCAACTATGTTGGGGTCGGCTTCCATCGGTTTAAGCTACGCTTGCCGGGGTTGGTCCGTGGATGGGTGACAGCCGCAACGGCTGTCATTCGTGGATCTTTGACAGTCGTTACGGGTCGTCAGAAGCCCGAAAGTCTGACAACCAGTCTTACCAAGGGGTATCGTATTACCCAGTAACTGGGTTGTGGAGGTCAGATAGGCAGTCGCTCCATGTAAAATACTGGTATTCAGCTGCATCCGGTTAGACTGGAAGAAGACCCCAACATAGTTGGGAAAAGGCTAACCAGATGATGATGATGTTGGGGTCGGCTTCCAGTCCATATGGATACAGCTGAACACCAGTATTTTATTATATATGGAGCGACTGCCTATCTGACCTTAACAACCCAGTAACTGGGTAATATGATCCCCTTGGTAAGACTGGTTGTCAGACTTTCAGGCTTCTGACGACCCGTAACTGTCAAAGATCCACGAATGACAGCCGGGACCAACGGCTTAACGTGCTTCCGAGCCACGGAGGAGTCTCGGTATGTAATGATGTTCACCCATCCACGGACCAACCCCGGCAAGCGTAGCTTAACCTGATGGATCGACCCGTGCGGCTGTTATTACTGATGACCAGGGTCATCTGTAACAATCTATTGTAGCTATTGGACTAATAGTGACATTACTATTTTTAATCTAAAAATTTCACATAGTTTTTATTCAGTAGGTGAATTTCTAAAAAAACTCTTGTCGGTCCTATCATTACAAGAATGCATTGTAGACTAATAGGTGTAGATTATTGATTGTAGATATAATTTTATTGTTATTTTTTTATGTTGTACTAAACGTGTATTTTCTTCTTTGTTATTGGCTGTGTAAATTGAAGTTTGATTATTTTAAATAATTTCATGTTCCAAATTATAATTTTTTTCAATTGTGATATAGATATTGCTAAAATAAGCTGATAAAATAAGCACCATAACTACTATTAATATTTGCATGCCAAAATATGGCAAAATGTGTCGTCGCACAAGAATACTTACCACCTTTGTATTACCACATTTATAGCAAATAAAAGACTGACTTAAAAATCAAGAAGAAGACCTGTTGCAATCCGATAATTGCATAGGTAAACTTAATCTCTTTGTGATATAAAATCCATGTGACAAAAATTTGCACAACGAGATGTTTTTTTATTGCGCCAGCCGTACTACTAAATATAGTGAGCCACTGTCATCATCACAGTTATTAATGTTTTGTTAATTTCCAATAATCTTATCGTACGCTTGTTTATTGCTCCCCCTTGTGGAAATGTACATAGAGTCACCAGATAACTGACCCCCTACGAGTCAGGCATCTTTTGTAATGACGACACATCACTAGAGTATTGCTAGTAATGTTTATATTTGTATAATAGCGAGCAAAAATTTATGTATTTGTTTTGTTTCTAGAGTGTTTCATCATTTTGTTTCTTTGATAACGTTTCATAAGCAAGTTCTGGCCTACTCTTTTTATTTGTCGCGTTTTTTTTTTAATCCGTTGACACAGAAATAATTTGATTAGGTATTCTAATATCCGTACCTACTGACTCTATTTGCGATAGTTTTGCATAAACTTGTTTATTTTACTGTGCCCTACATACAACCTGCCATATAAATCCTGATGGTCTGGTTAGTGATAAATGAGCAGTGGTTAATCTTGTATGACTGGGAATTACAGGTTGGTAACTGAAGGTCGATCACTTGGTAGTTCATCTTATAGAACAGGATTGCGTCAATCAATCTGCCTAGCCTTTTCACAATTATGTTAGGGTCGGCTTCCAGTCTAACCAGATGCAGCTGAATACCAGTATTTTACATGAAGCGACTGCCTATCTGACCTCCACAACCCATTAACTGAGTAATACGATACCCCTTGGTAAGACTGATTGTCAGACTTTCGGGCTTCTGACGACCCGTAACGACTGTCAAAGATCCACGAATGACAGCCGGGACCAACGGCTTACCGTGCTTTCCGAGGCACGGAGGAGTCTCGGTATTTAAAGATGGTCACCCATCCACGGACCGACCCCGGGAAGCGTAGCTTAACCTGATGCGTCGACCCGTGCGGCTGTTATTACTTAGCCCCGAGCCAGGATTGCGTCAATGTGTTTGTTTAATTTAGAAAGGAAAGAAAAAAGAGATAATTATGAGAGATTTTTGGGCATGCCGCATGGTACAATTTGATAGGTCACAAGAGCTAACCTGTCAGCTGGATTACACTAAAACATTTATAAGGTTAAAACAGGCAAAAGCAACTTTTTATATACACGTAACCAGCACAACACACCCGACCTAAAGAACTACAGGCCTCTCTTTGCCTTCGTAAAATGCAAATTCGCCCTACTTTTTTTGCGCGCTGAACCTACACGCAAAAAATAATGTCAATCACACAAATAGTTCACTACTATGATGACGTGTGGGACGATAGGGCGACAATAACCGACTTTTAATGATTATTAGATTATGTTTATATTACATAGTGTAATTCATTTGTAAAGTTATGTTTAACGTGGATAAACTCAAACTCAAACTCAAAGCATTTATTTCAAATAAACCAATTACAGGCACTTTTGAATTGTCAATGGGTCGGTCAGTCAGAAAGATGAAGCTAGTTGCCCATTCCAAAGCGTAGTAGATCCCTATGGAGAAGAACGGGCAAGAAACTCCACGGACACTCTTTTAAATCATAATATTTTTACAAAATATTGGTTACATCGTTCAAGTTGAAAATATACATGTGAGAACAATGTAGAAAGACGTGCACGTTAAAAAGCGTCCGTAATAAAAAGATAATAACTAAAACAACTAAATTAAATATTAAAATTAAAAATAAGCCATGGCAGCTAAGAGACGACCAGTCCCAACTGACGGCGCCCGTTCACGAACATGACGCATGGATCAAAGAACTGAGAATCACGCAAAAACTATCAAGCGTGTTCCTTTTGTTTTATGTATACAACGTGCCGCTGCTTTGACGACATTAACTTTACACGCGTATACAATTCCGCGAACAAAAAAAAAAGGGTCCAGTCAAAGACCTTACCAGCTGACATAGAACAATACCTCCATGAATGAGTCCTTTGCACAGTGATCCTAATTTTGGTTATTATTTTATTATTTACTACCTGTGTCTTTAATTAATGTCGCTATAGCGGCGGCACGTTGTGTATAATAAATTAACAATGCGTCTAATTTGGGACAGCGCTCCTTGATAGGCGAGTTCTATTACTGGGTGGACGTACGGCGCGTTGCGTGACCTCAGCACAGAACACGCAAGCTAACCACTCAAGGCCGTTGGCATAATATCTGCGGGGTGTTTGTAGCAGAGACCTAGGCTATCGGCAGGCAGCCGCAGTACCTACCGCTGTACTTTAACCCTTTAGATAACTGTTATTTTACTACTCAAACTCAAAGCATTTATTTCAATTAAACCAATTACAGGCACTTTTGAACTGTCAAGGGGTCGGTCAGTCAAAAAGATGAAGCTAGGCGCCCATTCCAAAACATAGTAGGTACCTATGGAGAAGAACGGGCAAGAAACTCCACGGACACTCTTTTAAATCAAGATATGGTTACAAAATAATGGTTACATCATTCATGTTGAAATGTTACATGTGAGAACGATGCAGAACGTTAAAAGCGTCCTTAACAAAAAAAAAAAAAAACAATTCAAATATTTAAATTAAATTAAAATAAGCCGTGGCCGCTAAGGTATGACCAGCCTTCACTGACAGCGCTTATTCACGAACCTGACGCATGGATTAGCTAAATGATCCAACACGCGCCACCATCAGCGAGACATTAGAGTACCTCGCATTGACACTCAATCTGGCTGAACAGGTGCACTAAGTTTTAAATACCGTAATAGTTGTATGAGATAATTTTGTCTCATCTATTGGGCAGTTTTCTGGGCTACTCATCATAATTTACAAGCATGAGTACCTATCAATTCTTGGCGAAGTTTTTTTTTTTCTTACGATCACAGATTATCTATGCGCAGCGCCTACTACTCGTATTTGTTGTCGACATAATATAGACATGTCCCAAAAAACAATGTGACGTACAGTAGGTTCAATTCAGTTGTTTTTCCTCCCTCACCCCTGCCCTACTCTGACCTATAAACGAAGACACTGCGCAAATCTTAACGAAATTGCTATTGACAATAATTATCGCGCTTGGTAACAATATCTCGGTCAAATTATCGCCATCCTAATATGGTATGACGTCAAATATATTATTTAAACATTCCCTAGACGTCACAGTGATTTAAAATTGGAACGTCTTTATAGTGTTGTAAAGCAAAACTATTTGTTATTTAGTCGAATGTTAATTTAGCTCATGTTTTTGTATTATTATCGAGCAATTGAAGTGTTATTGACTTGTTGGCATTAAAAACTTGTTTTTATATGCTTGAGTCGTTTATAATCTAAAGTCTTAAGGGAGTCTGGTTAGTTTGATTCTTAACGTCGCTGTGTCATTTTGTGCGGTCAGAATAATTAGTGACCTCTGTGTTTGTTTTGATTAAGTATAAAAACTTTTGTTTTATTTTTACTTTATTGTTTGGTGACAACACTTGCCATAAGAAGTAAGTTTTTTAACCAAAATAATAATATAGGTGCTAAACTGAGGATAAACAACAATCTTAATTGGATTTATATTTTTTTATTTATTTCCTATTATATTTTAAAATTGATACCTGTTAATATTTTATTCTATTGATTTATTTATGTTATACTATAAATTCATATTTTATACTATTTAATATAATAATTATAGGTACATAACTAATAATAATTTTTTAACTAATATTAATTAATTTATCTCAGAATTTCCCCACCTATTATGTTGTATAAAAAATTTATAAATGCTTCCTCTCTCCTAACCCACTTATTATTGCTGTGCCCGACAGGGTCCATGTGATCTAATTAATAAGCTTTACTCACTACTTTATTGCATTCCACATGTATTCTTAGATTTTACCATCTAAGAATACATGTGGAATGCAATATAGTGAGTATTTTATAGTACCCACGTCGTTGATTATTTTTTTTTAAATTTAGAATCAACTGACAACATAGGATTTATCTATTGCATTTTTTTGTTTTTTTTTTCTTATTATAACCAGAGGTTAGGCACTCAACACACATTTTTATAAAGAGAGTAGGTATGCGTGGTCCTTTGGCAAAAAAGGACCAGTATTAATTAAATTAACTTCTCAATATTTAAACTTGGTCTTTCCAGAAATAACATGAACGGTCCCGAAGGACCATCTCGATGCTGCCAAGGTGGATGTGAGGACCAGAGCAACACACAAGCAGCTATGGAGCGTTTAGGAATGGAAGAAACACCTGGTTGTGATGCCAGGACAACCCCTGGTGAAGTTAAAGTGAACAGCAAGAGATTCGGAAGAGGGGCAGTGCAGTCAGGTTAGTATTTTTTCATTTTGGTAGTCTTCTTCTTTATCGTGTGGTTAGTGATTAACCTGGTGTCAGAGTTTTTATGCCGCCCTGACTTGGCTTTACATGCCGTCGAGAAATATCTGTCAGACATGCTGGTCTCCTCGCGTTGTTTTCCTTCACCGTTTTTTAAGCAAGTGATATTATTATACAATACGCACGTGAATCCGTAAAGTCACAAGACGTCCCTGCTCGTAGAAGTCTTAAAGTTTCCGCTATATTTTCCAGGATAGTTGAATAAACCTCTAGCTTAGTACCCTCAAAACGGGTCTAGGAACATACTAGGAGCTTCCATTCTTTGGAGCATCTTCAATGTGCTTATGCTACTAATAAGTAAAATCTACAAATAAGTAGATTAGACTTAACTAACCATAAGCTCTGGTTTCCTAGGGAACATAGAGTACTTAGGGATACTACGTACCTATCTAGGGAAGCGGTTCCGCCATCTTAGAACATTTGACATTAAGTCATACCCCGCCCCACAAAGATTTAAATCGCTAGATTTCACCACACCATACTTGCTCACAAGAAAAAGTGTCCATTAGAAAAGTGAGCACACACATAATTAAACAGCGTTTCCATGATAATCAAGTGAAGTCACTGCGACATTGCGTGTCAGAGGTGTCAAGACGAAATGCGACTATCTTTTGACACGATAAGTCGAATCTCACGATTTAAATCCTTGCCGCTGTCATCATTTTAATGACAGCCGTCACTGCGGTCACCGCACTTCTATGAAACCGTAGCTTTAGTCGAAAATACTTTTGAACGGACCTCCTTGCATATCTCCAACTGGCCACTTACACTACATTTAAACTAAATAATAATAAAAAAGAACCCACATTCATTTCCGCATCTCAACACCCTCGGTGTCTGTGACTTTATCTTGTACTTCGTCAAACGCGTCACTGTGCGAGTAAAGCATTGTCAAGCTTTCTTTTTCCTTTGGGTTACACATAGTTATCTTCATCTTTCTTTGACTACGGTGTTTTGTACGTGTGATTCTCAAGCAGAAAAGTCAATTTATAATCTACGTGTCGGACCATAAGTTGTCGCGATTTAATACTAACGTGATTCAACGTTTTATGAACGTTTTCTTTTTTTACGATGTCTCCGCAGATCGTTTGAGACAGGTAATGGGGATGATGCCTGGGTGAAAAAAAAAGAAATGCTATTTAGTCTGTCAGTCAGATAAAAAAATATTAGCCACGTATTTTTTGCTTTATCATAATATTATTAATAAAAAATTACTTCGAGATAAAACGCATTAAAGTTGGGGAGTGGGGGCTCGCTACGTCACAATCACAACTAAGTATAAAATCCAGCAAGGCGTATCGCCGTAATCTTTTGTTTAGGTACTCGTAACTATAAAAAGAAAAAATATTTGTCCAATATTTTTAAATAATCTTCATGACGGACAAAGAAATAATTTTAGTCATCATCCCTAAGTATTGTTTGAAGTACACATCGAAAGTAATATCAGACTGTCTGCTGTCAACATGACGTCACTTACTTTTGTTTGGATCTCAAACACTGATGATATCGGACTTCATCATCATATGCCTAGCCTTTTCCCACTATGTTGGAGTTGGCTTCCAATCTAACCGAATGCAACTGAATACTAGTATTTTACATGGAGCGACTGCCTATATGACCTCCATAACCCAGTTACTGGGTAATACGATACCCCTTGGTAAGACTGGTTGTCAGACTTTTGGGCTACAGTCGACCCGTAACGACTGTCAAAGATCCACGAATGAAAGCCGGGACCAACGGCCGTGCTCTCCGAGGAGGGGTCTTGTTATGTATAGATGGTCACCCATCCACGGAGCAACCGTGGCAACTTGGCAAGCGTAGCTTAACCTAATTAATCCTGCTGTGGAAGTCTCACATCAGTAGCTATTGGAAAATTTGGACGTCTGTTCAATCAATAAAGGCTTTGCTAAAGCATGGTCCAAGGTTCTATCTCATCACCTGCCTTACACTCTTCTGGGGGCGTTACAAAATGATGGACAGCATTTATTCGATTGATCCGTATATGTCTGAGTAAGTTGTCCACAAGGTATGATCTACTTTACCAGGGGCCGTACTATGTCGTGAAAAAAGATCATGGATCCATCATGGTTCCAGTAGAGAGAGAGAGACGGATATACGACCAACACCACCAACCACCACACATCACCATATTTTTTTACATCCGGAACCATGATAGATCTATGATCTTTTTCGCCTCATAGACCAGTTTACTGGTGCAAACTAAGAATGTTCAGACCGTCGAGTTTATTCGTGTAATTTTTGGCAGCCCGGAGTCTGGATTTGTGCCCGGATGATGGCAAAAGGCTCTACCTGTATTACTTAGGACTTAAACATTGTGGGTGTAATATAGCTGACACCTCTGCCTAAAGCTTCGGGGATTACAGGCGTGATGTTATGTTAGAGGGGCTCGTGGCTAAGTAGTAACAGCCTCACGGGTTGATCGATCAGGTTAAGCTACGCTTGCCGCGATTGGTCCGTGGATGGATGACTTTCTTTACATACTAAGATCGGCTCCGTGTCTCGGAAAGCACGTTAAGCTGTTGGTCCCGGCTGTCATACTTGGATCTTTGGCAGACGTTATTACGAGTCGTCAGAAGCCTGAAAGTCTGATAACCAGACTTTCCAAGTATGTCGTATTAGCCAGTAACTGGGTTGTAGACGTCAGATAGGCAGTCGCTCCATGTAAACTAGTTGGAAAAAGGCGTCGAAATGAAATAGCGAATATCATCTTGCGTTCTTGTTTGAAGCTGTTGGATAATATTTAGTTGACAGTGGTCAGTCCCTTAGGTACTTGCGGCTAATTTAAAGCAATTCTGTATCAAAGCAAAGGTCAATGTCATCTGCGGACTTGGTATCGCGTTGCCCTCGAGTACTTAGACCCTTTATCGATAAAGTTGCCTTGAGATGATCATGCTGGAAACTGTAATAACCACTATTGTTTAGGTCTTGTTAACGGGTTTAATTCTTTGACTAGTAGTCTATAAATCTTAATAATGATTTGGTTAATTTAAAAAGCGGCCAAGTGCGAGTCGGACTCACACTAAAGATTCCGTACCACCGTACAATATTTAACGCTAACTACATATTTAATATCGTGGTTAAGTAATAACAGCCGCACGGGTTGATCCATCAGGTTAAACTACGCTTGCCGGGGTTGGTCAGTGGATAGGTGTCAATCTTTACATACCGAGACTCCTCCGTGCCTCGGAAAGCACGTTAAGCCGTTGGTCCCGGCTGTCATTCGTAGATCTTTGACAGTCGTTACGGGTCGTCAAAAGCCTGAAAGTCTGACAACCAGTCTTACCAAGGGGTATCGTATTACCAGTTACTGGGTTGTGGAAGTCAGATAGGCAGTCGCTCCATGTAAAATAATGGTATACAGCTGCATCTAGTTCGACTAGAAGCCGACCTCAACGTAGTTGGGAAAAGGCTAGGCTGATTGGTTGATTACATATTTAAAAATAATACTTTAGTAAAAAAAATCCAGAGGTGCCACAGCAATAATAAAATCAGGCAAAAAAACGCCGAAAACAAAACACGTTTCTTGTAGGGGGAGGGGGGGGACCTCAATTTTTAATCATTTATGTAGCGTCCAAAATACCCTAAGTACACACTGTAAAAATTTCAAGTGTCTACCTATTACGGTTCAAAAGATACAGCCCTATGACAGACGGACGGACGGTCGAACAGCGGAGTGTTATTTATTTAACACCAGCATTTTTTTAAACTTGTTTTTTGGTTAGTGTCGAGTTCAGTCAACAATTCAAGACCAAGGGCATTGTTTGTTACGTAGAAAATGTTGCTTACTCGTGGAGTACAGAATCAGATGGTTGTTTCAAAACAATTTTTACTGACACATTATTAGTGCTATCAGCTATACAAAAGAACAACAATGAGATCTCAGGCTGTTCTTCTGCGAAGGAATCCACATCACCATTCTGTTCCTTCTCGATTAATAGCGGAGGACCTCCTTAATAGGGCCTCATTGGCACCCTTTGGGTACGGAACCCTAAAAAAAAAACTGCCGCCAACTAGCGCCACCATTGAGAAAAATATCATAAGTCTGGAGATATGGAACATTTTGAAATTTCCTATGCTTACATTTTTAGTCAGATGAGGTCAAAAAAATTAACACTAAACCTCCAAGCCTTAGAGCAGTTAACGCCAAAAACAGCCCTTTTTAGCGTTAACTGAAATTTCAAAATGTTCCATATCTCCAGACTTATGATTGTTTTCTCAATGGTGGGTCCAATTACTGGCGAGAATTCTATCTTTTATAACCAGTATAGAAAGCACTTTATTCATTGATAGCCAGCCGCCGCCATCTTGTTTTGCAGAAACTATAACCATGGATTATGTTTTCATCTGCAAATTGGCATGGACAGTATAAAATGCAATAGTTTGGATCGCAGGTTTTATACCTGCTATTGTTTTACTGGCACACTATGGGAATTGTTGCTATGACATTAAACATTGACAACATCTTTTATTCCTGGATCATCAACATCATTTCAGCCGAAAGAGTCCACTGCTGCACATATGCCTCCCCAAGCATCGCCACTTCGACCTGTTCCGGAACGAGTATAGCGTTGGAAGGCCTCCCACAAGGTGGATCGAGGACCTTGTGAAGGCCGCAGGAATCCCTGGATATAATTAGCTAAATATCTGGTCTTTGGGATTTATTTCTTGATATAATTTCAAAATGCTTTGTCATTTGCCATGCCTTGTGTTAGTAACGGCAAAAATATTTATAATTTTGGTACATTAATATATTGTAGGTGAGGAGCTCGTGGCTAAGTAATAACAGCCGCACGGGTCGATCCATCAGGTTAAGCTACGCTTGCCGGGGTTGGTCCGTGGATGGGTGACCATCTTTACATACCGAGACTCCTCCGTGCCTCGGAAAGCACGTTAAGCCGTTGGTCCCGGCTGTCATTCGTGGATCTTTGACAGTCGTTACGGGTCGTCAGAAGCCCGAATGTCTGACAACCAGTCTTACCAAGGGGTATCGTATTACCCAGTTACTGGGTTGTGGAGGTCAGATAGGCAGTCGCTCCATGTAAAATAATGGTATTCAGCTGCATCCGGTTAGACTGGAAGCCGACCCCAACATAGTTGGGAAAAGGCTAGCAGATTGATTTTAATATATTGTAGGTATAAAGCCGCGTTTCGCTTACTATTGTTGATTTAACACATCAAAGTAATTGGGTTATAACGACCCTCCACAACTAAGTGCCGTGTTACGCCATTATGTTTTTTTTTGGGTTCCGTACCTCAAACGGAAAAAAAACACTTCGTTGTCCATCTGTCTGTCTGTCAGTCTGTGAAGACCTTTTCTCTCAGAATCGTGTGGAGGTATCAAGTTGATATTACTATCAAATACGTAAGCCCATGGTCCCTTAGGTTTAAAAAAAATCAAGATTCTAAGTCAACGCAAAAAAAAAAATATGCCATTTATGCGACATGTTTTGATACTCGCAAGTAAATCAAAACCTAAAAGGTACTTCCCGTTGACCTAGAATCATGAAATTTGGCAAGAAGCAAGGTCTCACAGCACAAATAAAGGGAAAAGTCCAAAAATTGTTAATTTGTAATTTTATTACATAAAAAAAAAATTACAATGTTAAAAGTTTGTTTTTGGGATAAGTTCTTTACAACTACGGAACCATTCATTATGTGTGGTCCGACACGCACTAGCCGGTTTTTTTAAAATAAAGATTGCGACATATTTGTGGTTATGCGATCACAGTTGTTTGGTTCTTAGGAGGAGCTTAGGATAAGGAGGTTTAGTAACACAGTAAAATAATCAGTAGGTACCTATAATGATAGAAAAGTGTCAAGTAAATTTTCAACACATTTGCTTGAATCGTGGCTCTTATTGCTCCGCTTTTTGGTTCACAACGCAGTGTGAAACACGTGTTCTTTTTACTTTGCATTTCCGCACTAGTGCGGGAAAGTATGCCACAGATAACTATTATACCTACTTGTACTATTTTGGCCCTTGGGTCCGTGATCAGTCTGATGTAACTAGCTTAACTATTGCACAGTATTTTTCCATACACAATAGACTTGAGATAAAATTCGGAACTAAACGTCTCCTAGTGCTATCGGGCCGATGATGGTCTCATTATCATCGTTGTTGAAACAGAGGTCAGTATGGCATATGATCAGCTTTGTTTCGATAAGGACCACGTGTGGCATGCTGCATGATTGTAGATGATTATTTGAGAAACTACGACCGGCACGTGGTTCGGGGGCCCATTTGACATGACATAATGCGTTGGTGATTAGGTTTAACAGAATATCAGGGAATCAAACAATCTCAATAATTGTATTAGATCACAGATACCTAATATAGTCTGTGAGATCAATCTGCCTAGCCCTTTCCCAACTATGTTGCGTTCGGCTTCCAGTCTAAAGCAGCTGTTTACTAGTATTTTACATGGAGCGACTGCCTATCTGACCTCCACATCGCAGTAACTGGGTAATGCGATACCCCTTGGTAAGACTGTTTGTCAGACTTTCGGGATACTGACTACCCGTAGCGACTGTAAAAGATCCACGAGGAAGGAGGAGTCTCGGTACTTAAAGATGGTCACCCTCAAATTGCGCGAGAATATTTCACAATATCCTCTACAGAAAGCCAGATTTGCTTGGTTCTGGTTCCGGGTCCATCCATTGCGACTCGGCCTGTAGCAAAATTTTCCGAAACCGATAAGAAATATTAATTAATTTTTAATATTACGATAAGTGATTCTGCAATCAATGACTAAATTAAGAACTGAATGAAGGCATTATCTTTATTAATTACTGTTACCGGTGCACCAAGGAACGCAATCTGAGCCATTATTACCTTACTGAAGGTCATTTTTAACCGACTTCAAAAAGGAGGAGGTTATCAATTCGTCGGGACCTTTTTTTTTTTTTTTTTTTATTTTTTTTTTTTATGTATGTTCCCCGATTACTCGAAGATGGCTGGACCGATTTGGATTATTTTTTTTTTGTTTGAAAGGGTATACTTCCCAGGTGGTCCCATGATCATCAAGTCAGGATCTGATGATGGGATCCTGGAGAAATAGAGAAAACTCTTCCAATTTTATAGGCACACTTGAAGCGATTTGGATAGTTTTTGGAAGAGTACTTTCTTGGAGTGGTCCCATTTCAATTTGGTGAAGACCTGATGAAGAACTTCTGAGATAGGCAACGGAACTCCTCAATAAATGATAGCAAATGGACTGGGATCGCTGAAATCTCATGTCTGTTTGTTGTTCACACCAGTTCATAACATAACATCACGCCAGTACGCTGTGAAGGGGTAAGCACATGTGAACCACTAAAAAGTGAAAAATAAAAACTTTTTTACAAAAAAATACAACCGACTTCCAAAAACAACACTACAAAGTGAAAAATAACTTTAATTTCGGAAGTCGGTGGCAAAAACGAAAATACATATAATCAGACACCGACTTCCGAAATTAAAGTTATTTTTCACTTTGTAGTGTTGTTTTTGGAAGTCGGTTGTATTTTTTTGTAAAAAAGTTTTATTTAACATAAACGTGTTAGATTAGCGGGGTCTGTATTGTGAAATTATAAGATGAACGCACACGAGATAAGCAAAGGTCTCGTGTTTGATGGTAGGCGTGTTTTGTGTTTCAAATGCGAGGCTATTTTGTCATTACCGTCGTCTTAAAAGAGGGGTTTTGGACTCCTGTAGTTCCCGTCTCAGTGTCGTTGAGGTTTCTTTCTTATCATATCAGTCTTTAAATGCCATAATCCTTTTGTCATAAAACCTGAACAGCATCGCCTCGGAAAGCGAAAAACTTCTTCTCAACTCTATGACTCAATTCTCGAAAAACTTTATTACAATAAAAAAAACAATCGACTTGACAATAAAAAAAAATACTACACAATGAAAAACTAAGTAACTTTAATTTCGGAAGTCGGTGTCTGTGGTTTTGTTTTTCGTTTTTTGCCACTTTTTTGGAAGTCAGTTGTTTTTTTTTTTGTAAAAAAAAAAAATATTTTTTAGCTGTGTACCTCACACAAATTCGAATACCACTACCTGCAAAAGAAATAAGATAAAAAATACGTATTATTGAAGCTAACTCATATTCGACTAAGATTCGTCGAACGAACGAAATCTAACGAATCTGCACGAAATCTAGAGAGATGTATTGATGATATTTATGGTTAAAATTATGTAAATACATACGTTTTATTCCCGCGTATCATATTTTGATCAAGATACAACCTGACACGGACCTGCAAATTGCATAAAACGCAAGAAAACTTGAATTTCGCGGGCTACCACAGCGCATCCAGGGTGGCATAATCACATGTGCAAATTGAATAATAATAAAAAAAAAATAACGCTGATCATCGTTGTTGCAGGTTTAACCCACGAATGTGGAGTATTCGGCGCCATCAGCACCGGAGAATGGCCCACCCAGGTCGACATACCGTCAGTCATATGCCTAGGACTAGTCGCGCTACAGCACAGGTGAGTTAAATGTAATGTACTTAGTTATAATAGTTTACACCACATGATTTACGAGATGTAGAAGTTTACATCTCAATAAACTGATCAGTTTTCACGTCTCGTTTATCCTGTGACGTGTCTCTGCACCACGTGTGCATAAGGAAAAATCCTTTATATAATAGGTATATAAGCTTATATCATATATATATAAAAGTAAAAAAACATCATCCGATGGAAAAAAATCATCATCAGTAGTTATGTTAGAAAGAAAAAAAAAGAAAGAAAATACGTCGTCGTCGTGGTATAGTATGTCGTCGTGTTATTACATAAAGACGTTTGAGGCGATACGTCTCGACTAAGTTTACTCGTCTTGAGTTCTTGACTCGGAAGCTACCTTCAATAAGATGAGACATTTAAACAAACCTTTTTACAGTCCGTTCAACCGATTTTGACTTCTATTCCGTAAGCTTAAAGATGACATTAAAGGCAAAAAAGTGGTTACAATACCAACTGTTTTCTGCAGCTGACATTTGTCATGCCACCAACGCAATAGAAGTCAAAATCGGTTGTACGGACTGTAAAAAAGGTTTGTTTAAATGTCTAATCTTATTATAAATGGAGTATACATTGGTTTTTGTTCTCGATTCGTGAGATGATTAGTTGATACTATCATGTATAAGTACATCAATGGTTGACACACCAAAATTTATATGTTGAACTGGTGAACACATACACATTAAACGCTAAAGACGGTATTTAGTCTCAATAAAAAAAGAAGCGGCGAAGTGCGAGTCGGACTCGCCCATGAAGGGTTCCCTAGCAGCAAGTAACATAATTTAAAAGTTCTTGTAGTTCGTCGTAACTTTGATCGATGATTTAATAATTGGTTGATGGAATGAAAGGTAATTGCGCTTTACGATTTATGACGTATTAAAAAAAATACTTACTAGATCTCGTTCAAACCAATTTTCGGTGGAAGTTTACATGATAATGTACATCATGGGGGGGGGGGGGGACATTTTACCACTTTGGAAATGTCTCTCGCGCAAACTATTCAGTATAGAAAAAAAATATACAAGAAACATTTATATCATTTTTGAAGACCTATCCATAGAAACCCACACGTATGGGTTTGATGAAAAAAAAAAAATTGAGTTTCAGTTCTAAGTATGGGGAACCCCCAAAATTTAATTGTTTTTTTTTTCTATTTTTGTGTGAAAATCTTAATGCGGTTCATAGAATACATCTACTTACCAAGTTTCAACAGTACCTATAGTTCTTATAGTTTCGGAAAAAAAGTGGCTGTGCCATACGGACGGACAGACAGTCAGACAGACATGACGAATCCATACGGGTTCCGTTTTTTGCCATTTGGCTCCGGAACCCTAGAAATCAGTGTTGCGATTTATTAAATAGAAAAAAAAAACCGGCCAAGTGAGAGTCGGACTCGCGCACGAAGGGTTCCGTACCATTATCTATAAAAACGCAAAACAATCACTGTTGTATGGGAGCCCCCTTAAATATTTATTTTATTCTGTTTTTTAGTATTTGTTGTTATAGCGGCAACAGAAATACATCATCTGTGAAAATTTCAACTGTCTAACTATCACGGTTTATGATACAGTCTGGTGACAGACGGACGGACGGATAGCGGAGTCTTAGTAATAGGGTCCCGTTTTACCCTTTGGGTACGGAACCCTAAAAAACCATGGATAAAACTTATAAACACAAATTGTAATGTTACCTTCGACTATATGAATGGATGGTATTGAACTAAACCAGCTTTATGTAAAACGTTGAGATTTTGTTTTGTCAAAGAGCCGCATTCGATTTTGATTTTTATAAATTCTTAACTTATTTGTAACTAGCCTCCGGCCGCGGCTTCGCCCGCGTGTTATGTCGATAAAAAGTAGCACATGTCCTTTTCCAGGTCGTAGACTACCCGTGTGTCAAATTTCATCCAAAACCGTTCAGCCGTTTTAGCGTGAAAGCGTTACAAAGAAACAAACAAACCAACAAACTCACTTTCGCATTGGTTAGGATACTTTAGGGAATGTAGGTACTTAACTAAATTGTTTCTACTATCTGCTTTCGCCAATTCAGAAAAGCCTAAATAATAGGTCTTTACCTATGAAATTGCCGTTTTGTATGAAAAAATTTAAACGAATTTTTTTCATGCTTTTTTTATTTGTATTAATCGAAGTAATCACCCATGCAATCAATGCATCTTTGCCAACGCAGTGGCAGTTTATTGATGCCCTTCTTAAAGAAATCAGCTGGACGGGAGGCAACAAATTCTTCAAAGGCATTTTGTACTGCCTCTCGGGTATTGAATTTTTTTCCCGCCAAGAAGTTATCCAAATTCTGGAAAAAGTAGTAGTCTGTAGGCGCAAGGTCTGGTGAGTAGGGCGGATGACGGAGAGCTTCCAACCCCAGTTCTTGCAACTTGGAGACCGTCTGCTGTGCAGTATGAGGTCGCGCGTTGTCGTGCAGGAACAGCGGAGACGAGCGATTGACCAATGCTGGTTGGAGATGTGCCAGCTTCTCCATCATTGTGTTCAGTTCTTCACAGTACACATCTGAAGTAATGCTCACCCCGTTTGGTAAGAAGCTGTGATGAATCACACCGGCGCTAGACCACCAAACAGTGACCATCACTTTTCTAGGGGTAAGTTTTCGTTTAGGGCATTGTTTAGGTGCTGAACCAGGATCCAACCAACTTGCTGAGCGCTTGCGGTTATCAAACAGAATCCATTTTTCATCGCAGGTAACAATGCGGTTCAAAATTCCTTCATTTGTGTGTCTGTTGAGCAGTGCAAGGCACGTCTCGACGTGTACTTCGCGCTGGCGATCATTGAGTTCGTGGGGCACCCATTTGTCAAGCTTTTTTACCTTGCCAATTTGACGCAAATGGACCAATATTGTTTTGACGCTAACGTCGAAAGCTGCTGCTAATTCAGCCGTAGATTGTGTATCATCAGCTTCCACAATCGCCTTTAATTCGTCATTGTCGACCAAAGTCTTCGGACGACCGCGAGGTTCATTTTTCAGGTCGAAATTTCCAGAACGGAAGCGAGCAAACCAATAACAAGTGGTGCGTTGGTTTGTGGTGTTAGCTCCGTAAACGTCGTTGATGTTGCGTGCCGCTTGTGCTGCGTTGCTGCCACGACGGTACTCATATTCCATAATTACTGGAATTTTTAACGTATCCATGATGACGAAAAAGATTGAAATGCGATGAAAATGTAACACTAATCAATAAACAAATGACTACTTTTGGAAAAAAAATCCATGTTTTTAAAATAAAATTAATTTGAAACTAGAATTCTTAGCCAAACAAAAATTATTTTGATTTGAAATGGCCAGTACTGCAGAACGGCAATTTCATAGGTAAAGTCCTAATAGTATACCGGATAAGATAATAAAATGAACTACACGTTGACCGATAAAACAAATAACATAGTCCCTTTACATATCTAGATTACTAGGAACACTCAGTGGATATATTTCACAGTTTATTTTAATAATAAATCATTGTTTTATTTAACACAAGGCACTTTTAAACTCCCACACATCCGCTTTCCTTATTCATTTTGAGAACTCGGGGAAGAACCGCTTTGTTAAGACATAGTAAAGCCGTGATAAGTTGGCACTTTTTATGAACAAGAACCTTACTGCTATAACGACAAGTTTGTAAATATGGGGTTTTAGTGTGCATTTTGACGTAATTGTCATTAATTTTAGGCATAATACCGTCTTATTACAAAACAAGGTTCATCTTCAAACCCAGGTTTAAACCATGGACCCTTTTTTGAATTTCGAACTTTATTCCGACACATTAAGATGTCAGTTTTACAAAACTGACAACTTAGTATCGGACTAAGTTGTCAGTTTTGTATAAAGAATTGTATTTCTATCACAGCTAGGTTCTTATTACAAAAACTAGTAAGTTTCCAAATTCCAAAACATATAATTATGGTTTTGAATATTTATTTGACGAGAATATCTATCAGGCCATAGAGTGAGGTCACAGACGTGATGGATGTCGGCATCTACTAGCAAATAAACAAAAATAAAAGCGATACCTATACTAAAATAATAATTTCAAGTGAACAGCTGATCACATGGTCTATGACACAATCACATCCTTCTGTCGCTAGTAATTACTTGCGTGTTTTTTTTTTTACTAGCCCGTACTCTATCACTGCGGGACGAAGACGTTTCTACTATCTTTCCACCTCTCTCTGTCCAGAGATGACAAGGACCACTATTTTTCAGGAGTCCAGCCATATATTACGTTGAATTTCTTTACGTTTAGTGACTACTATTTTTAGTGGCTACCTCGTTGTAAATTCTAGCCTGTGAGAGGCACTCAAATTCATCCTTTACTCGCGATCCCAGTCAACCTTTCCTGTACATTCAATTTACATACACACACACACACACACACACATTCTTCAAGCACACACCCCCACACCAAACCTAATACACGCACACACATACATTCACCACTACAGGCTTTTTCTAATCATTTTTTAAATATTTAAATTTATTTTGTATTAGTTTAGTCTTTTATTTTTTCATTGTTAGTCTTATTGCATAAGTTTTCAATAGTATTTCCTCCCGGGAGAGGGCACTGGCTCTTGTAACACAGGTTAACCACCTAGCACAAGTGTCAGGGACTTCACACAATTTGTAACCACTTTCTGATGTAATAAAGAAGATTATTATTAAAGAAGATAGAAAATTATTATGTTGTCTATTGGTCGTAAGTACTACTGCTACGAGTATAGATCTGGGATTCGATTCCCAGTGTTATTGGGTTTTTTCATAAAGAATTTCTCAGTGGCAGCTCGGAGTCTGGATTTGGTCCGGTTTATTTATTTATTTATTTATTTATTTATTTAGGATCTCCAACAAAAGATGTACACAATACATGAAACATAAATAAAGGGAACATCAGGTATTAAGTAGGTGTACTCCTTCCCTTATAGGAGACCACAGCATGCACAAAAATGTTAACAACTACGCTAACAAAGTTAAAATATTAATAATAAGTAAAATTTGGAGAAAAATTAATACATTTTAAAAACAAAAAACATAAGAAATTAAAATATAACATTTAGAGACACATGGCAATAGGCTCGCCTGTTATTGAATAGGACGAAAAACATAACTTTTGAAATGTGGATGTACTACAGGTACACCTCTGCCTAACCCTTTGAGGATTACATGCGTTATGTTATGTTACATTTTTTTTCAAATCACACTAATATCATAAAGGCGAAAGTTTGTGAGTGTGTGTGTTTGTTACTTATTCACGCTTAAACGGCTGGACCGATTTGGATGAAATTTGGTATGTAGATAGCTTATACCCTGGATTAACACATAGGCTACTTTTATCCCTGTCTACGCGAGTGAAACCGCGGGGCGCAGCTAGTATTTCCTATAAAAGGACATTAATTCCTCAGAGGGCAGGAGTCAGCTGGTATCGTGACGTCAGAGGGCAAAAGTGCGCGCACTTTCAACTCTCACAAAGGCATGGGACTCATCAACAACATATTCAACGACGAAGCCATGAAGAAGCTCAAAGGAAACCTCGGCATTGGACACACTAGGTATGTTAATTTTTTTTTGAAAAGGAAAGAGGTGCTGTATTTGATTAGTTGTTTTATGTATACCGATTTCCTCGAGATAGCTGAGCTAACTAACGGTTTGTCCCACAAAAGTTAATTGGTTTTAATCCAGCCTCTCTCTTTTATCAGTGTTTATATCGTTGCCTATCACCAGCGTTTTATCAAGCTTGATGAGACGCTAGGTACCATCGCGGAAATTTGTGGTGAACCACTTTGAACCTTATTGCCTTATTAATGTTACGAGCTGGGGTTCGGGATAAATAAATTTATAACAATTTACGCCAAAAAAATTTTTTCGTGATTATTTTAATAAATTTAAATCAAAGGACAATTTATATGTGTGTATAATGTTATTTTTTGACAGTTATTCTCTTATAAAATAGAAAATAATTGACAATATGTAATTTTCTACGAGTAAATACCAAAATAACTGTCAGTCAGAACTGCATAAACACTTATAAACTTATTGTATACCAAAGATCTAAGAATTTGATAGAGAAAATTGTCCTTTGATTTATATTTATTAAAATAATCACAAAAAACTTTAGAAATGCGAAGTTGTCAGCCCGCGCGCGATTAACGCTCTTGAAAGTAACGGGAACGCTTGATTGTATTTCGACATACCTACTAATTTCAGTCCTATTTCGAAGGCAATGAAGATGGATTTCGCTAAGTAATTTAGAGAGTTAGCCAACGTTCGCACGGACGTAAATATATCGCGGCGATTTTTTTTCGCGCACTGGATTTTCAACGCTCTGCTGAGCACCGAGAGTTGAAAATCCAACACTGTGTTTTTTCGACGCGCTGGGATGCACTCTGTTGTTGTTAGGTTAGATTCTCGGAACTCGGCTCAACACCTAGAGTTAAAAATCCATTACGCGATAAAATCCCGCCGCGATATTTTTACGTCCGTGCGAACGTCAGCTAAGGGTCGTTTCACGATGTCCGAATATCCACTACTTAACGAATAAATTCAAAAATGGAACAGCATTTGTATGAAATTATTAGGTGGTGAAACAGGACCTTAGCATGTTAGAATGAGTTTCATTTGCCAATCATTAAAATCTACTAATATCTTGAACAGGTACTCAACATCAGCAGCATCTGAGGAGGTGAATTGCCAGCCATTTGTGGTGCACACAGCACATGGTGCGCTAGCAGTCGCGCATAACGGAGAACTTGTCAACTGCAGCAGTTTAAGAAAGATGGTAATTATTGATATAGTTATTACTAGCCATTTAAACATACTATTGATTGTTACGGTCGTTACGGGTAGTCAGAAGCCCAAAAGTCTGACCACCAGTCTTACCAAGGGATGTCGTATTACCCAGTTACTGGGTTGTGAAGGTCAGATAGGCAGTCGCTCCATGTAAAATACTGTTATTCAGCTGCATCCGGTTAGACTGGAAGCGACCCTAACATACTTGGGAAAAGGTTAGGCAGATTGATTGTAAAAAAATACTCATGGATTTTCGAGTTGTCGATGAAGAATAAAATAAAAGAAATACCAACATTTATGAAATGCAATGTCTCTCACATTGCATTTGATAAATGTTGGTATTTCTTTATTTATCTTATTTATTACTAGACAGAAAACATAATTATCTATGAACTTGAAAACTTGGGCCGTGGGGTCCGAGTGCTCATAGTTTGTTCATCGAAATCTCCAAATGGCTGGTTGACATTTCCCGTGACCCAAGAGCTGGTTTTTACCTTGGCCAGAGGCTTAGCATTGCCATACAACGTGGCAATGCCGCCAGTCTCTTGGGTACTTTACCAGTCGACAGCGATGCGGAGGAATTTTTCGACGCCATATTTTAGTTTTTTAATATTTTTAGTTATGTTAGTATATAATTTTGTTATTTTTAGGTTATGTTTACACTTGAAAAAATCAAATCAGTTTTCGAGTTATGAGCATCCCGATAGCGATGGAGAGAAAATGTATTTGATAAATGTTAATACAAACATCAAATGCATGTATTTACATATTTTGTTTTCGAGTAACGATGTTTTTTCCTTAAACTTTTCTGATTTTGAATCACTTCAAAATACCTCTCGTGTTGAAATGTTTTCCTTACTAAACCACACACAAAAACATATTATTGTCTTGTCATCCATTTCTGTTACTGCTCAGTAAAATGTCGGACATCATAATTAATATTTATTTATATTTTTTTATACCTATATATATACATATAATGGGTGATTCATTTGGAGTTACTTTTTCCAAAACTAAAAAAAATACGAATACAACAAATTTATCAGGTAATCTTTATTATAATACAAAAGAACCATTCCTTACATTTACTTTTTAAGGATTATTTCTTTCAAATGTTGTCCGTAACTGCGATTAAGGTGGTCCATTCTGGAGTTCCAGTTTTCGATGACCCGACCGAGCATTTCCAGTGGTATTTGGCAAATAACGCTAGTAATGTTGGCTTCCAGTTGATCAATCGTACGCGGCTTATCCATATAAACTTTGGACTTTACATAACCCCACAGAAAAAAGTCTAAGGGTGTGATATCACAGGATCTAGGCGGCTAACTGACTGGTCCGAAACACGAAATGAACTGTTCACCAAATTTTTCTCGCAACAAAGCCATGGTTTCACGTGCTGTGTGGCGCCGTCTTGTTGGTACCAAAAGTTCTGAAGATCACGGGCTTCAATTTCAGGAAACAAATAGTCCGTTATCATGGTACGATAACGGTCACCATTGACAGTCTGTCAATGGTGACCGATAATTACGGACAACATTTGAAAGAAATAATCCTTAAAAAGTAAATGTAAGGAATGGTTCTTTTGTATTATAATAAAGATTACCTGATAAATTTGTTGTATTCGTATTTTTTTTAGTTTTGGAAAAAGTAACTCCAAATTGATGGGGTATTGCAGCAGGGCTGGTTCATACAGGTATTCGATGGTGTGGAAGCAGAAATAAAAAGCAGGCTTTTGGCGATGCGTGAATGGAGCGGAGTTTATTTGCCGACTGAGCGAAAGACAGTAATTTTGACATTAGGCACAGATAAAAATTATAGATAGAAAATATAGTTTGTTGGAGTTGCCAACATGCTGGGGGGGGGGGGGAAAGTTTAGCACTTACAGGACTACATTCATTTATAAAAATATACCAAGAACTACACACAAGAATAACAGTTTTCAATTACTGACTTTTCAAAAAAACTATTACATAACAACCCCAGTCTTTAAATTAATGAAGTTGAACAAAAAATGAAACTTATTTAAGAACGTAGCACAAATTGTTTTTTCAATAAACAAAAGGGATCAATAAGTATGCATAAATTACAATGCTACATTGAGTATGTACTACATTGTAGGTAAACAAAACATAATTGACTAACATTTAGCTCTCACACTGTACTACTAGGTTAACCAAATTGTAGGACATATTAAAGCATACAAACTTATTTGTAACTAATTTAAAGTTTACAACCTTTAGGAATAATCGCAACTTATTTAATTGCAAGTTACATACTTAACTAACATAATAACATGTAAGTAGTACAAAAAAACATGTTTACTCTTCTAGAGGCAGTAAACAAATACCAGACAACGAACGCTTATAAATCTTTTTGTTAGGTGTCATAACATCAATCACACGGATTTTTCCGTCCTGGCCTGGGTAAACTTTCACAATTCTAGCCATAGGCCATGATAATGGAGGAGAGTTAGGCTCCCTCAGAATAACTAAACTTCCTACTTTTACATTATTTACACTGTCACGCCATTTGGGCCTTGACTGCAGTACATTAAGGTAGTACTTGTACCATATATTCCAAAAATGAGTTTTTACCTTATTACAAACTTCCCAAAACTTTAATCTATTTACAGGCACATCGTAAGTATTATTTTCAGGATAAGAGATTAAAGAAGTACCTATCAAGAAATGTCCTGGAGTTAAATAAGAAAAATCATCTACACTATAAGCTGTAACAGGTAACAATGGCCGAGAATTTAACACAGCTTCTATTTGACATAAGACGGTATTTAACTGTTCATATGTTAAAACATAATTTTGTATGATGCGTTTCAAGTGAAATTTCATACTTTTAACTGCCGCCTCAGCAAGGCCAGCAAACACGGGCGAATAGCTAGGTACAAAATGAAAAGTTATGCCTTCCTTGGCTGCATAGCCTTGTACCAGTGCCTGATGCTCTTGTGAGGTTTGCAAGTTATATAGTTCAACTAATTTGTTCCTTGCCCCCTTGAAACAACCTGCGTTATCACAGAAAACGTCAGTAGGCAATCCACGTCGCGCTATAAAGCGTTTAAAACAGGCAAGGAAACAATCAGTACTTAAATCAGAAGCTATCTCGAGGTGTATTGCCTTCGTGACGAAACAAACAAATACACATATATAACCTTTTGTTTGTATAGCACGTCTAACACGCGAGTTTTTTACTTGTATTGGTCCCGCAAAATCTATACCAATCTTTTGGAAAGGACGACAAGCTGTCACTCTTTGGGATGGCAATGAACCCATTAGTTGCTTAGAACATTTGGCTTTGAATCTATAACAAAGTAAGCATTTATGGATAATCTTTTTTACATGTCTGTAACCATTTACAATACAATATTTTTCATTAAGGCTAGCTAACAATAACTTTGGTCCAGCATGTAATAATCTTATGTGTTCCTGATAAATAATCAAATCAGTAATACGAGATTGTTTAGGTAAAATAATAGGGTGTTTCTGTGAAAATGAGACCTCAGAGTTATCAATTCTACCACCTACTCTTAACATATTCTCTTTATCAATAAAGGGATGTAAGGGTTTTAAAGGGCCTTTAATATTTTCATCTTTTGAATTTAAATGATTTAACTCCTGACTGAAATGTATGCTCTGTTCGCGCTGTATAATTTTATGCAATGCAGTTTCCAACTCGAGAGGAGATAGTGGAGTACCCCTCTTATCTAGGTTATAACAAAATCTTAATATGTATGCCATGACACAGATCATTTTATTTAAATCAGAATATTTATCAATAAACAGATAGATATTAGATTTACCTTGTGTGATCAAAGCAACCTGGGAATCGGAGACTGCAGCACCTTTCTTCATTTCAGGCAAATTTTCAAGGAGTGGTAAGGTAAGTTCATTATTAAAATCATACTTACCGTCCAGCATAAACTCTGGACCTTGCCACCATAACTTAGAGTTTCTTAGATCATCAGGAACGGCTCCCCTGCTAACATAGTCAGCAGGATTCTCATTGCTCGCCACATACAGCCAGCGCCACCTAGATGTCTGCTCCTGAATTAACTTAACCCTATTAGCAACATATGCTTGAAGTTTAATTGGCTCTGTAGCTAGCCATGCAAGTGCAATTTGAGAATCTGAATATAGATAAACACCACTTATATTTATTTTAAGGCTTAATGTATCATAAACTCTATTGACTAGTTTAGTAAGCAAAAGCATCGCATTTAACTCTAATCGCGGTATGGTGAGCGCATTGTTGCTTTGAGGGTTAATTCGGGATTTAGAGCAGAGTAAGGAAGATGAAACCTTACCTGAATCCTTCGCCACTCGAAGATAAACACAGCAACCATAACCTGTAGAGCCAGAAGCATCAGCAAATCCTATTAAGTGCACTGCATTGGCATTTTTGTCAATTCTTATATTTCTATCAATGTATAAAGGTTGCATGTCCATCAAGCATTTAGTAAATGAAAGCCATTCCAATCTTATCCCCTCTGGAGGGACATCATCCCAGTCTAACTTTTCTAACCATAATGTTTGCATAAACGCCTTGGCTCTTACTATTACTGGAGACATAAATCCTAATGGGTCAAAGAATTTGGAAATGTAACTTAATATTTGTCTTTTTGTAGGATTTTCAATATTAAAAGGCTCTGGACATGAAAATACAAAGCAATCCTTAGTTACACTAAGTGTTAATCCTAAAGTTTTCATGAAACAGTTATCTTTTTGAAGATCAAAATCATCAAAATGTTGTTTTTCAGGGGATATGTCATCTAAAATTTGCTGACAATTAGATGCCCACTTATGAGTTAAAAAACTACCCTTACTTAATAATTCACACAATTGCCGTTTTGCCTCTTTAATAATGTTTAAATCGGAATGGGAATAGCAAGCATCATCAACATAAGTGCAGTTATTTAAAATATATGAAGCGAGTGGATATTCCTGTTTATGAGTTTCAGCAAGTTCATGCAAACAACGTGTAGCTAAAAAACCTGAGCTCTTTTGACCATAAGTAACAGTGTCTAATTGAATGCATTTTATTTTGTCATTAACATTATTTCTCCACAATATGTTTTGCAATACAGCATGTTCTGGGTTAACATTAACGCAACGAAACATTCGGCGTATATCTGTAGTAAATGTATAGTCACCCAAGCGAAATAAAAGCATAATGTCAAAAAGTTCTTTTTGCACCGGAGCACCATTAAGCAAAATGTCATTAAGTGACATCTTTCTGTCAGTTTGCATGGATGCGTCAAACACCACTCTAGTTTTAGTACTTTTACTATTCTCATTATGGACAGCATGATGCGGCATAAAGTATAAGGGATTATTTTGCAAATCTAGTGAATTAAATTCAACATAATGCCCATGCCCTAGCTGAATATATTCATTTATGAATTTATCATATTCAGAAAGCAATTTAGGGTTTTTATGCAATTTTCTTTCTAAACTTAGAAACCTGTATAATGCAAAATCAAAAGAACTTCCTAGGGTATCTTTAACCTCAGCTAAGGAAATCTTTAATGGTAAGTTAACTTGAAACTTTTTATCTTTAAGTACAGTGGTTTCTTTGAAAATACCTTCACATAAATCATGTTCTGATCCTTTTTCACTAAAATACTGTGGAACGGATTCAGTTGACCAAAACTGTTGTAAAGTTTTGTTAAATTCTAATTCACATTTATCATGAATACATAAAAGCGATACCTTATTTTTATCAGAGACTGCATGGTTTGGTAAAGCGCCAGCTATGACATGCCCAAACCTTGTACTGATAAAGCGGGGTTGCAGGTGTTGTTGCTGAACGGTTTGTTCAGTGAATTGCGAAGCAGCTTGCTGTAATACTTGTACTGGCTCCGTTAGCAACACCTGGAAAAATATGTCAGCGCCTATCAGCATATTTATTTCTGATGGAATGTTAAAGTCTACATCGGCCAACTTTACTCCTGTAGGTATGTTTATGCATGATAAATCAACTTCAAACTGTGGAATTTTGCATGTGATTTGTTCTAAAACATGACAGTTTATATTGACCTTGTACGGTGTAACTAAAGAAAATACTTCAAGGGGCACAGAGTAATTAGCAATATTAATTGAGTTGCTGACACCCAATATGTCTGTATTATCTGGAATAGGAGTAATACCTAACACATCTATCACCTTGCTGGTGACCAAAGATATCTGTGACGCAGAATCTAATATTGCCTTTAAGTGCACTTCCCTACCACTCTTGGAATATAACTTCACCTTTACAGTAGGTAATAGCACCTTGGGAGAGCTAATATTTGAAATCAAAGAAACAGGTTGTTCTTGAGCTGTTTCCTTGTGGAGCAATGTATTGTGCTCCTTTTTACAAATCTTACAGCGAAAATGAAACTTACATTTACCACTGTGTTTGTTAAGACATATGTCACACAACTTATTAATTTTAACAAATTCTATTCTAGCACTACTAGGCAATGATTTAAAATCATTACAAGAAAATAATTTATGTTGTTCAGACTTACAGTGAGCGCAAGAGGTGGTTGCAGAAGCTGTAGCCACGTGTGTCACTACCTTGTGAGCCTTGGTTGTCGTGCTAGGTTCTGCATTCTCCAATGCCAAGGCCCTTTTTTCCAGGAACAATAGAAATTCCACAACCGTTGGATCTGACTCGTTGCTTCTCTCGAGTTGGTATGCTCGTGATGTGTAGATATCTAGTTTACGGTATAAGATAGACAAAATTATAGGATCCCATCTCTCAACATTAACATTTAGATTTTTGAGAGCAGCTAAACATTGTTTAATACTAGAAACAAACTCTCGAATATTACTGGGTGTGGATTTTGACAGAGCATTCAAATCAAGCAGTGCATTATTATGTTCAATGATAATTTTAAACCTATGATTATATCTTTCCTCTAAGAGCCTAAGAGCTTCTTCATAACTATCCGGAGAAAGTGGTAGATTTTTTATAATATCAAATGGTTCCTTTTGGAGAAACGACCTTAAATAATATAATTTTTGGACATTATCAATGGACCTGTCTTTATGTATGATGGCACGAAACATGTTGATAAATGGCGTGTACTCACAATATTTTCCTGAAAAGGTTTGCACCTGGATTGTAGGTAACTTTGCCTTAAATTCTGATAAATTATCCATGTTCGGCGAGGATTTACTAAGGATCGTCTCATTGAGCACTGTTAAAATATGGAAATACTTTGCTTCACACTCCTCGACATTCTCAGTGTCGTTTTCGTCAATTGCCAGAATCTTTTTATTGTAGGATTCGTATTCGGAGAATACTTCAATTATTCTAGCCCGTTTAGCTTGTAATATTGCAACACTACTGAGCTGCACATCTGCGATATTAGAAACGAATTGGTATAATCGCGTAATTGAGGCCTTGTTATAGCCACGGGAGGCCTTCATTACTTTTAACGTGGCCTCATCCATATTTTACACGTTAACACTACACTGGACCTATACTTGTTTTAGTACTATTGTACACACCGTAAACTGCCTATATACTAAAACTATTATATTACCTAATGATTGTTTTTTTAAAACTTAAACTTAGTTACAAGTAGAACAAAGAAACGCAAATTCACAAGATGGCGTCTTGTTGCTTGTAGTCTCGTAGAAAACTTTTCTTCTGTAATAAATGAAGAATTGAATGTAACGAACGAACGAAGTTTGAAGTTTGAATTGCTTCCGTGAAGATTCGTCCAATAGGGTTGTACAATGTTGTTTGACGTTGCACGACGAAAAATGCTGATTGGCTCGCAGCTATAGCATCATGTTATTGAGTCAGCGCGCGCTGCAAAATAGGCCCGCTATACAACAAAATGGCTTCCTCTGTATGATGAACAAAAAGTAGCCTTTGTTCTCGCGTCATGCGACCCTCGGCCCCGGGAGGCTTGAAAGCGAGGATTTATGACGAAATATCGGTATCCTATAAATACCTCCTTGCAGTCGGCGACTGATGATTGAATCCGAACTAGGATTTTGCACTCATGCACGTTGTAGCAGGCGACGTGGCCTGAGCCCGGACGTCGTAGATCGTAGAAAGTACACGACGTAGTTTTCTTCGTTCGTGCTTCTGCACCAATTCCTCTTCCTCCGAAGGACCAAACGATGATGGGGTATTGCAGCAGGGCTGGTTCATACAGGTATTCGATGGTGTGGAAGCAGAAATAAAAAGCAGGCTTTTGGCGATGCGTGAATGGAGCGGAGTTTATTTGCCGACTGAGCGAAAGACAGTAATTTTGACATTAGGCACAGATAAAAATTATAGATAGAAAATATAGTTTGTTGGAGTTGCCAACACAAATGAATCACCCATTATATATATATTTTTATTTATGCCTGCCAGAGGCGGATTTGTAGTCTTGGCCGCCCTTGGCCCCAGGCCATGTAGTAAAAATAGGTACCAGCCGCCCCTTTCTCAGCACCCATCTCATAGACTGCGTAATGAATTTACTGTATTGCCAACTTTTATCGAAATCGAGTTACTAATTTTTTTTTCGCTATTTCAAGTTTGGTTCCATAGTAAAAGTTGTTCATAATGATGAGTGCAGTGACCCCTTAAGAGGATATTGGTCAATCAATCAATCTGCCTAGCCTTTTCCCAACTATTAGGTTGGGGAAAAAGTCTTTTCGCATTATAGTATGTATGAACTTAAAATAAAGTCTCTTTGGCTATACTATTTGTATCTGGCTGGTTTTGGTATCATTGAAAGTTTAAATTTTAAAGAACATAATTCCAAATTCAAATTAGGAAAATGTGTGATTTTCATTTGTTTTTCGTACTGTCAAGATGAGTGAATCTAATGAAGAAATTCGATACATTTTAAAATTTTACTACAAAAAAGGTAAAAATGCAACGCATGCCGCGAAAAAAAATTGCGATGTTTATGGACCCAGTGCAGTGTCTGTGAGAGTAGCACAAATTTGGTTTAAGCGTTTTCAATCCGGAAATTTTGATGTCAAAGATGCACGTCGCTCTGGTCGCCCTATTACGGATAAAATGGATGCCATTTTTGAAAAAGTGGAGCAAGATCGGCATATCAGTAGTTACGACGTAGCTGAAGAACTGGGAATTGACCACAAAACAGTTTTGGCGCATTTGAAAAAAACTGGGTACACATAAAAGCTCGACATTTGGGCACCTCACGAGCTCACTGAAAGAAACCTAATGAACCGTGTACTCATTTGTGATTCTTTATAACGACGTAATGAAACCGAACCATTTTTGAAGAAGCTGATAACTGGTGATGAAAAGTGGATCACGTACGACAAGAACGTGCGAAAAAGGTCGTGGTCAAAGGTCGGTCAGGCTTCTCAGACTGTGGTGAAACCCGGGTTAACTCGCAACAAGGTGATGCTGTGTGTGTGGTGGGATTGGAAGAGCATTATTCATTATGAGCTGTTACCACCAGGCAGGACCATCGATTCTGAACTCTACTGCGAACTACTGATGAGATTAAAGCAAGAAATTGAGAGAAAGCGGCCGGAATTAATCAACAGAAGAGATGTGGTTTTTCATCATGATAACGCTAGACCTCACACATCTTTAGCCACTCAGCAAAAATTAAGAGAGTTTGGCTGGGAGGTGTTAATGCATCCGCCTTATAGTCCTGACCTTGCACCTTCAGATTTCCAACTGTTTCGGTCTCTTCAGAATTCTTTAGGCAATGTCAGGTTAACATCACGAGAGGACTGCCAAAACCACTTGTCGCGGTATTTTGTACAGAAATCCCAAAATTTCTATAGCAATGGGATCATGTCCCTACCTACAAGATGGCAAAAAGTTATCGAACAAAATGGTACCTACATACTTTAGATAAATGTAAATAATGTATATTAAAAAATGTTTTGAATTTTCTTAAAAAATGCGAAGAAACTTTTTCCCCAACCTATTACGTTGGGTTGGGGTCGGCTTCCAGTCTAACCGGATGCAGCTGAATACCATTATTTTACATGGAGCGACTGCGTATCTGACCTCCACAACCCATTAACTGGGTACCTAATACGATACCCCTTGGTAAAATTGAATGTCAGACTTTCGGGCTTCTGACGACCCGTAACGACTGTCAAAGATCCACGAATGACAGCCGGGACCAACAGCTTAACGTGCTTTCCGAGGCACGGAAGAGTCTCGATGTGTAATCTGTAGTCAGCCATCCACGACCCGGCCACGGCAAGCGTAGCTTAACCTTCGCTCGACCCGTGCGGCTGTTATTACTTAGCCACGAGCTCCACTATAAAAAAACTTGCCATAATTATACTGATAATGATTTGTAATATTTCAGGTGTTAGGTCGCGGAGTAGGTCTGTCAACGCATTCTGACTCGGAACTGATCACACAAGCGCTCTGCCTCAACCCGCCCGAGGGAGAGACCAACGGACCCGACTGGCCGGCACGTATTAACCACCTCATGAGGTAACCACACTTTTTTAAAACTATTTTAATAAAATGCTTTTTTAATTTTATATATTTTTTTAAATACTTATCCATAATTTTATTATACTTATATACCCCAACTGTTTAGCATTACCATCAAACCGACTGCCACCGACTGTCCGGCCGTCGAGAGAATACTGACAACTGTCAGTTGAACAATTTCTAGTTTTAATAAGGATCAAATTCGCAAAACACATATTCGTTAGTATGAAACTGACACATGTCAAGAATGCATTCTCTCTACGGCCAGACTGTAGAGCCTGTAGAGTTTGGCTGTTGTTGTTCTATTATAAGCGACAACACAACGGCCATAATATCTTTGTTAAAGTTGATGCTGTACAAGAGTACACAGGCCAGTCAGTGTTTTAACCCGTCGCGCGCTAATTAGCAGACACAATTGAAATTCTATTGTTATCTGTACACATGGTGTACAATCGACATTTTAAGAGTTAAAAAAAAATTTGGTTAGCATGATTGTTTTAAAATTAATTGTCCTCTCACATCTGGAAGAAATTATTGTCTATGTCATTCTTATAAAACCGTAAACCTTTGGTTGGTAATGGAAATCTGTTATTTTCACCAGTATTTGACATTAAGTCAAACCGCGCTCCCCAAAGATTTAAATCGCTAGATTTGTCCTCATCGTACTTAGTCACAAGAAAAAGTGTCCATACTGAGAAAAGTGAGCTCACACATTATTAAACACCGTTTCCATGATAATCAAGTAAAGTCACTGCGTCATTGAAATGCGAGTAACTTTTGACGCGGTTGTACGAATCTAACGATTTAAATCTTCGCCGCTGTCATCATTTTCATGACAGCCGTCAACTACGGCCGTTAAGTGCGGCCACTGCGCTTCTAGAAGACCTTGGCTTTAACAATTTAAATATTTCCCTTTTGTTTCATAGACTGGCCCCTCTAAGTTACTCCTTGGTAATAATGTTGAAAGACAAGATCTACGCAGTACGCGACCCCTACGGAAACAGGCCGCTGTGTCTCGGCAAGATCTTACCTCTAGGATCCTCATGTAAGTCCCAACATAATAATAATATAGAAATGTATGTGTAAAACATTATCATCTTTATAGCAAGTTATTTGTCTCATTGGGGTACTTATACAGGTACCAGAAAGGTGTGGTCAAATGACCTATACGGCCATCAAACTGAACAACTTTCTTCATGGGACCAACATCTTAGTCGCAAAAAAATAATCAGTCGTGCAATACAAAACTTTAATACGACGACTGATTACTTTTTCGCGATTACGATGTTGGTACCATGGAGAAAGTTGTTCGGTTTGATGGTCTGTCCCTTAATTTTGATCATACCTTCCTGGCTTTAGCATGCAAGATGGGTTTAATCCATAGGAACAATAAATTATTTTTCTCAAACATGCTTGGAAATATTGTCATTATTTTCGAAAAAAGAACACGCGAAGTAACGAATTTACGGTCAAAGAAAATCAAATCCATTGCAGGAGCGTTTTTTGAATTTGGAACATTACAACGCTCCAGGAATGTTGTATGAAACGGCGTGCTGGGGTTATTATATACCCTTTGATTGAATCTCTTTTATCATTCTTGGCTTCCAAATTAAGTCAAGTTTGCTTAGTACAAAATTGCGTTCACGTGGCTGTATAGCCATAAATGCGTTTGCCTTTCGGCACAGATGATAAATAGAAAATTGGCGGTAAAGCTGAAAATTCGTCTTGATTACATACATAATAAATATAAAGGATGATGGGCGTTTTGGTACCCATGTCCAATCAAAATGAATTTACCATCGTTGGATAGCCCTTTTCAAGACCACATAAAACTACTATGGCACCAATCCCGTTTAAATTGTCCGTTTTGAAATACAGTCTTCAGAACATACTGGATATTTAGTTCAAAAAAGAATTTTAAAAAATCATATCGCCGGTTTAGCTTGACAGATTTTGATATTTGCACAGATTTTGAGCTGAATAAAATTCAGTTATCGGATGAAAATCACAACAAAATCGGTTTGGTATTTTTTCAGTTAGGGGTGATCTATCTATTAAACAATAAACATACAAATACATTAATTGATATTGATGAACAATATTGGAGCAATATTTTTGTTACTATTAACCCTGAGTATACGTAAGTAGATGAGTAGAAAGTTGGAACTGGTATTCTTATCTTTCTCGCTCTCATAATCCCCGTTCGCACGGGCGTAAAAAAATCGCGGCGGGATTTTATAGCGCATTGGATTTTCAACTCTCGTTGTTGAGCCGAGCGTTGAGAATCCAACTTAACTATAACAGAGTACATTCTAGCGCGTCGAAAAAACACATTGTTGGATTTTGCACTCTCGGCGCTAAGCACAGCGTTAAAAATCCCGTGCGCTATAAAATCCCGCCGCGATTTTATTACGCCCGTGCGAACGGGGGTTTACGCAGTGCTGTGGTTAGCGCGGTCAGCAAGAGCGTGGGGGCGGTTAGCGCGGTCAGCAAGAGCGTGGGGGCGAGGGCGGGCATGCTGCGGCGCTTGCGCATGTTCTCTTGGTAGTCGTTCGCTGATAATTGTTGTGTAAGTTACTACATTGTCTCGTTTTTCATTGTTCACGTCGACTTTAGACCCTGGCATTAACTTGGACTCTGTTACCCGTTATTTGACTGCGGCTTTCTAATGGACTTGAGTGCTTATCGATTGGATTATTTTGATTGCAATGGAACGTTTTCGTACCTATGTAATGTGCCAAAGAGGTCTATACCGAGGCAGAAATCAAGTGCGCACACTATATTAATAATACAATTAAAAATTAATAAAGATATTTTAAAAATACAATGCAAATATGTTTGTGGATGTTAAAATTGCAGCAGCAATAAGAAATCACTTCCACACGCCAATCGCAGATAGCCAATACGCAGAAGCTTTTCTACAAAGAATATCTGAAAAAATGCGAACCCCAAACGTGTTGTATAATTATGTAGAAGAAAAAATATTAAATAACAGAAGAGCCGATTTCCAGAGATTGGAAGCCAATGATGTGTCTGATTTTCCACGACTGAGTGAACAGGACGTGATATTGCTGTCGTTGGGGACATACCAATTAAAACTCGCAAAATCTTACTGCAGCGAACACCTAAACAATGGCTTTTATCTCATCGAAACATATAGAGAATCTGCTTTGGAAAACATTATTGAATACGGAATTGACGAAGATGCGTGGCTTTTGCGTGCACGTATAAGTCCCGCCATGTGAGAGCAAAATAATACTTTTGCTACATGTTGCTAAATAGAAATGAAAACATAATATTACATCATTATTGTACATGTTTGACGGGACGCCGCACGGTAGGTTCCTGTGCGCATATAGTATCCATTGTCTGGTATTTAGGATATGCTAGACACGAGGGCTTTAATGAGCCAGCATTGTTTCTAAATAGCATCGTTATAGATAATGAATAATACTATATAGTATGTATTATACATCATACTAAACATTATCTATTAAAATTATTGTCGATATATAGACACATTTATATAATTACTTATATACAATAAATGATAAAACTTACTTCGAACTTATTTTATTTACCTAGATAATGAATAATATTAATAATAATTATAAAAATACCATGCCAAATGGAAAAAAACTGACGTAACAAAAATAAATAACTTTCAAGTAGGATTACTCCGATCGGACAGTGAATAGGGACAAGCGCCATGGTTATTCTTAATCAACACAAAAATACCTTTCCAACGGTGTATCATACATTCCGATTGGTGCCGGTACCAGATTCCATACATTGGTGCCCATCCTCCTTTAATAATTAAAATGAGTTCCAACGGTTCAGAGAGTGAAATGGAGATTGATTGTACTCCACCAGATTTTGCAATGGAAAACCTGCTTCCAGCGCAGTCAAAAGAAAAATACATGAAAGTATATGAAAATTTTATGATTTGAAAAAAAGTGAACATTTTCTCCTAAACAGTATTTTTGGCGTAATTTAATGAGATTGCTAAAACTAAAAAGCCATCTACATTATGGGCAATTTATTCCATGCTGAAATGTACAGTTCATGTTACCAACGGCATTAAGTTGAAAAATTATGGAAATTAAATTAAATGTTTAATATTCGTATAAAAAGTATGTTTAATTTCCCTGCATTATTTTGAGAAAAGCACTGTATATGTCTCGGCGGAAATGGCAATTGCCTTATTTCACGGCCTTTGCAATAAAAATTAAAAATAAAACGAATCGATTAATCGAATATTGTATCGATAACATTTTATCTGGGAGTAGAAAGCATTTTCCTACTTTTATTTTTTTTTACTTTGATTCAGTTAGTAACAAAAGTTGTTGAATGACCCCTTGGTCATTGTGCTCATCATTATAAACAACTTTTACTATGGCACCAAACCAGAAATTGCTAAAAAAAACTGCTGTTCCCTAAATCTAATGTAGGGAACAGCAGATATTTAGAGAACAGCCGATTTTTTTCCACGATTTTAGGTTTAATTCCATAGTAAAAGTTGTTCGTAATGATGAGTACAATAACCTCTAAGGAGGTTGTACGTTATTTAAGTTACACCTTGTAGAAGCAATTGTACTTTTCTTATTTGATAACAGTTATTGAATTCAGTTCTAGTTTAAAAATAGTAAATGATGGTATTTTTGCCCCATGCTGCTTATCAAGGATGCAGGATTGTAAGTAACCCTCACAATAAACTGGGGCACACTCCACCATTTCCCACGTTATGTGTAGGTATACTATGCCGAGAGGTCACAAGGGACATTCAATACATGCACAGGGCACAGTATACTGTATATTGTGCCCTGTGCATGTATTGTATGTATACTGTATACATTATACTGCGCAGCTAGTTCTTGTGTTTTTGGGTTTTAATAATTAGTTTTATTAATAAGTGTTTACCAATGTTGTTAACAATTTATGGTACACACAGCAGCAGGTCAAGTTACTACAAACTGTCAAATTTTCTCATTCGATTTTGAACTTTAGCTTCAACATTGTAAGGTTTAAAATAATTTGGAGAAATTTCGACAGTTTGGTATAACCTTATCTGCTGTGTGTGTCTGTACCTATAGCCTACCAGATATATCTAATAGATTCATGTAAATAATAATATCGCCTCTTTGCGAGAAAAACGTGACATTTCGGAAAAGGTGTTTTTTATCATTATTCGATAATATTCGACTGTAGAATCTTTTTGTGTATTTTTTAAAAGTTTATTAGATAACTCATTTAACGTAAAAACACATTAATATACTTGTCATAATTTTTTTAATGTTTATATATCGCTTACTGTAAAATTGCATTTTTCGAGATAGTACGTTTTTCTCGAATAAGATGCGATATGGGTAAACCGATTATTACTCATTATTTGTGTTGTATCGTTGGTTATAACTACTTTATATAACTGATCAACGTAACGCTTGTCACTGACTAATAGCGTCTGTATTAAGAACAATATTTGTTTATTTTGTAAAATTATAAACTTTATTGTCACGCGATTTGCTACTGATTTACTGAGAGCGAATATCTTTTATTACTTTTACTATGGGACCAAACCTGAAACCGCGAAAAAGAAAATCAGCTGCTCTGCTTTATTTATGTTTGCATAACTCGTAAAAATTTCGGGAACAGCAGATTTATTTCGCGATTTCAGATTTTCATAGTAAAAGTTGCTCATAATGATGAGTACAATGACCCTTTAAGAGGTTATGCGTTATTTAAGTTACATCTTGTATGTATAAATGGTAATAAGTAAACATTTGCAGATGTCTACAAACAGTCGTCGGCGCGGCATGCCGAGGGTAATGCATGAACACATTCCATTTAATAACTATTATCATTAATTACATGAGCTATTTTGTGGGCGTAGCAAGATGAAACTTAAGAACGTTTATCCCGCGCGACCTGGCAACGTTGCATTTCTACAAGTTTTTCGGGATTATTTAAAAAAAATTAGTATTTTTTTTCGGCCAAGCACTAGATCGTTTGTAATTTTATGTATTTATGTTTTATTTTTTTTTACAGTTATTTTGCTCATAAATATTTACATATGACAATAATGTAAATTGTTATGAGTAAATACCAAAATAACTTTAAAAAATAGCAGACATACTTACAAATACGAACGATCTAGTGTTTGGCCGAAAAAAAATAGTAATTTGATTTAAATTTATTACAATATTCACGAAAAAACTTTAGAAATGCGACGTTGCCAGCCCGCGTGGGATGAACGCTCTTCAGGTGGTTCAATTCCACCTTAAGGACTTCCATCCAATCCATCTTGGGATAAGGCCTTTATCCAGTGATTGATGAACTAACATTTTCTGTAATTCCTCGCTACGCCCTGTATCGCATTGCATTTTCTTCATGACCTCATAATTTTACTATGGAATAACATTATTTATGGGTTAACGACATGATTTTAATAATTTACATAAGTGGGTAATAAAACTGTTAACATACTATATCTATACTCAGTATAAATATGCATGATTTTTAATTACCATAATTATGAAACGTTTCCTGTTAGAAAGAACATGCTTAATAACGAATGATTTGTTTGTGGTCAATAATGAATAAATACACATATTTTCATTGAAGTTATAACTGGTGCTCAAAATCTAAGGTTACAGATTTATTTCAGTAGTATCTTCGTGACTCGTCCAGCTTATCGACAATATTTGTTGGTCTTCAAGTCACAAATATGTAATATGAAAATTATAACAAAAGGCCTATAATATATTCAAAAAGAACAGCCTCCTACCATTATTATATTCAAAAGCTAAATTAACAAAACTATGGTTTCTTTCTTCCTTTCTTATTCACATTCATTCCTTTTAATTCAATTCAATAAAATAAACCATTCTGTGATGTTTATGTTTTAATTATTTATTTTAGTTTTATTGAACGGCTGTGCAAAGAACGGTGTGGAAGACAGGGCTGAAGGATGGGTCGTGTCATCAGAGTCGTGCGGATTTCTCTCTATTGGTTAGTATCAAATAACTTGATTACATTTTTATTATGTAAATTATTGTACTTGGGCTAAGTAACAATAGCCGCACGGGTCGATCCATCAGGTTAAGCTATGCTTGCCGCGGTTGGACCATCTTACATACCAAGACTCCTCCGTGCTTCGGAAAGCACGTTAAGCCGGTGATCCCGGCTGTCATTCGTGGAACTTTGACTGTCGTTACAGGTCGTCAGAAGCCCGAAAGCCTGACAACCAGTCTTACCAAGGGTTGTGGAGATCAGATAGACAGTCGCTCCGAGTAAAATACTGGTTAGCTGCTGTTTTAGACTGGAAGCCGACCCCAACATTGTTGGGAAATCATCAGTTGGGATAAACACTCATAAGTTTGAATTATTATTATAAGTTAGAAATATTACGGCTTCAAATGTCATGATTTCATATTAAAGTCATTCAATGGGGTAATAAGAACTTTACAGATTTGCTACGGTCGCGAATCATATTCAGATCCACATACGACTTGATACTGACCTGCAAGTTGCAGAATAAGGTACGAAAATTAGATTTTCGTGTGATACCCTCCTGCTGGCGCGTTCACCTTAATATTATGAAAATCGGTTTGTTGATTTCACATAAATCCATTTACGATAGAAATTGAATATTTACTTGTTTGTTTTTAGGTGCTCGTTACGTTCGCGAGGTACTACCCGGCGAGATAATAGAGATGTCTCGACACGGGATCCGAACCGTGGACGTTGTGGAGCGACCGGCCGACAAACAACAAGCTTTCTGTATATTTGAGTACGTCTACTTCGCCAGGGCGGATAGTATCTTTGAAGGTAAGGGTCTTCGTCATACAGGCATCATCTTAGTTCGTATAATTATCACAGTGTCTGTTCTAATCAGAGATCGGATAATCGGATGTATAATTTGTCTAGAGTATAATAATTTACTATTGTTAATAGATTAAATTCGGGGTGAGCGCCTGGTGATCTGTCACATATTATTTATTATTTAATTTTACCTAAATATAATTTTTGCTAAGTAACGAAAAAAAAAGAAGCTAACAATTAAGCAGAGTGGATCTGCGTTCCATAGGTCAAAGGACTTTTTTCGTCCCGTCCAAAAAGGCCAAACGTTTTTGGACGGGACGAATTATTAACGACAAGTTCTCTTTTTAGCCCCCAAACAAGTTTTTAACTTGTCCTTTCTTCTTTCAGGACAAATGGTGTACTCAGCGCGCATGCAGTGCGGTCGCATGTTGGCGCGTGAGTCCGCTGTCGATGCTGACATCGTGTCCTCTGTGCCGGAGTCCGGTACTGCCGCCGCACACGGATACGCACGACAGGTACATATTATTTTTCTGCTTTTATCATGGGTGCGTTTACTGAGTTTGGAGCAGTGGTAGCCCAGTGGTGACGGCCGCGACTTACCAGTTGTAGGTCGTAGGTTCGAGCCCAGACAGGCGCTTTAAATCAATCAATCAATCAATCCGCCTAGCCTTTTCCCAATTACGTTGGGGTCAGCTTGCAGTCTAACCGGATGCAGCTGAATACCAGTATTCTACATGGAGCGACTGCCTATCTGACCTCCAGAACCCATTAACTGGGTAATACGATACCTCTTGGTAAGACTGGTTGTCAGACTTTCGGGCTTCTGACGACCCGAAACGACTGTCAAAGATCCACGAATGACAGCCGGGACCAACGGCTTAACGTGCTTTCCGAGGCACGGAGGAGTCTCGGTATGTAAAGATGGTCACCCATCCACGGACCGACCCCGGCAAGCGTAGCTTAACCTGATGGATCGACCCGTGCGGCTGTTAGACAGGCGCTTTACTTTGTGTGAATTATTTCAACACCACTGCTCTCAAAACGGTGAAGGAAAATATTGTGAGGAAACCTGCATGTCCTAGAACCAAAAATTCGAAGACATGTGACATCTACCAACCCGCACTGGGCCCGCGTGGTGGATTATGGCCCACTCCCTCTAGCAAAGAGGAGGCTCATTATGCTATGCGTTTACTGATACAAATATGGATAAACTACCAGACTTATAACTACATGACTGTCGCAACAAATATTAATTTTGTGTAGGAGTCAAATCTGTAGAACAAGATATCTTAAACCAAACCAATTTATTGGCTAGAAATACATAGTTTTATAAAAGTGAGATATAAATGGTACTAGACTGCCTGCATCCAAAATTTTATTAAGTTAACGACTGCTTTTATATTGTTTAAAAACAGTCAATATAATGTCTGACAAATCCAGAGCTATGATGTGCGCAGATTGACTTGATTTAACCACTTTCAAGGTAGTCTGATTATTAGTGTGATTTAATGTTATTCAAAATAAGCTCCGGATTTTTTTTTTTGGCAGATAACACAAATTTTATTTCATTTTATATAATGCTTATCCGGGCTCTTGAAACGGGCCCTGAATCGTAGAAGATTTATTTAATAAGTTCTCATGTAAGCTTAATAAAATAACCTCACAATCTCCTATTTCAGTCCGGCATCCCCTTCATGGAAGTCCTCTGCAAGAACCGCTACGTGGGCCGCACCTTCATCCAACCATCCACACGATTGCGACAGTTGGGTGTCGCGAAGAAGTTCGGTGCGCTCTCCGAAAATGTGCGCGGGAAACGAATTGTACTGATTGATGATTCCATTGTGAGGGGCAATACTATTGGACCGATTATCAAGCTGTTGAGAGATGCTGGAGCGGCTGAGGTTAGTAAAAATTACTATAAAAGTTATGTATATATACTATCATGTTTGCGGAGTTTCGCTAGCTAATTTAATTTGACCCTGTGTGTACTTTTCACTCACGAGACTACGCATTAATTCAAATACTCGGGGCACCTTGTTACATCCAGTACGCGCAAATGATAAGGGCATAAGCGGCTTATCTGGACTAAATGAAGCTAACAGCGAAAGATTTTCTGACGACATTGAATTATACACTTTATTACCAGCGCCTTAGAGTGCAATCTTGGCACACGAAAACATACACTCTAATAATAAAAATATCTAATCTTTTATGTACTTTGTCTTCAGGTACACATAAGGATAGCGTCACCACCACTGAAGTACCCGTGCTACATGGGTATCAACATCCCCACGCGGGAGGAACTCATTGCTAACAAGATGGACGCCTACAAACTAGCCGAACACGTTGGTGAGTAACATTCTTTAGTCCATCTATTAGATTGTAAACACCAGATGACCAGAGTGACATATAGACCTTACACCATTTTTCACAATGACCCCTGTCCATGAGGAGTTTTGGAGTTAAGAATCGATTTTAATATAAGCGTTAACTCAAAAGCGTTGTTACGTTTTTCTGCGCAACGTAAAACAAAACGAACGCCTTTACACCTTAAAGTTACTTTTTGTATAGCACTGATTCATTGAAGAAACTACCTCTATGGTTCTTTGTTTTCGTCCAATACTAGAAAGTTGGAACGGCACAAAAACAGGAGTAAACTCCCGTCGTGCGTCGGAGCTTACACGCACACACTTGCCCCCATTCTCCAAATTTAATGCGTGCTATCTGACGGACTAAATACAATTTCCATTTTTTACCCAGGCATTATCCCTATTACAAGATCAACCAATTCCTAACCAAAAACCACTCTTATTTACAGGCGCCGACAGTCTAGAATACTTAAGCGTAGAAGGCCTAGTATCAGCAGTACATTACAACATGAAGTCGACTCCAAGCGACGGTGTTGGAGGTCATTGTACCGCGTGCCTCACGGGAGAGTACCCGGGAGGAGTGCCTGATGATGACTGGTGAACTTGGTGATGGTTATGAAGTGATGGACGGTGATGAGTGGTGAAAACGAGGTGTGTTGGATTTTGTGTGAGTGAAAACGTTTTTGGTAGGTGATTTTATAAACATAACCTTATTATACCTACCTTACCTAGTGAGCGATTTAAGTAATACTTGTTAATACAGGCTTGGATGCAGAACTGCTCACCTGATGTTACACGGGAGTCAATACCGTCTTCAGCAAAATTTCGCTTTAGGCTGAGTTCAGACAGACCGGAAAAATCCTCGCGCAGGCTCAAGCCTTCTCTGGCCGCAATTCACACCGAGAGCGACAGTCGCAAGCATGCGCGAGCAGACTGTGTCAATATTCATACAATTAATTACTTTATGCTATAAATTGCACGGGCAATTTTCCGTTCAGTTTCAACTGACACTTAGGCGCTGTTGGCGTAGCGTATCCGCGCGAATATGGCTTTCTATTATGAGAACGGGTGACAGTTCGCAAATACCGCTGAAAATATGATTTTAGCCTTCAGATACTATTACTTTTGATATAACTTCAATCCTAACATTTATATTCACGCTAAAATGATTAATGATTTCGGAAACTACATAACGTAGTACATTATATTGTAATGAAATCGAAAAATGTTGCAATTATAGGAAATACTTAAAACAAAGTATAATATTGTGTGTGAATGAAATGCAAAAGTTGTTTGAAATGTAATTTGTAAACTAAATAGAATAAAATGACAGATTAATGCAGATGGGACACTCCGCAGTTTAGGTATGAAGCTACAAGTACGCGGCGGGCTTGTCTCACTGGGTCAATTCAGTGTGGGCTGCCGCGCACCAGCCGACTCGCACGTTAGTTCGATACTCACTCACGCGCCGCGTTGTAAAAGAAAACAACACTAACGAGTCAGAAGGTATAAGAGTTACGTGATAGAAAGAGAGGCAACTTATAGGTGATAACTGTAGGTGCACTGCACGGTGCAACCTGAATTGCACTTTATTGTGTCGTAGCAAAAGTCGCTTTTTATTTAAATGATTTTGTGGAGTGTCCCATCTGTATTAATCTGTGGTAAAATTATGTTTACTGTAGGTACTTTATTTACAAAATGTTTTTTATCTACTTATTTTTTAACAGTTATCGAATAATATAATAAAATATAATTTATGATGTTTAAGTGTGAAGTAGCCTTTAGTGCCCTATTTTTATGGCTTCCTTGTAAGCAGTTGAAAATATAAATAAATGATGTGAATACGTGATACATGAAAAAATCACTGTCGACGTCAATTCATATTTTTACAGAATTTTGTTATAGTAAACGTAAATAAATTGTAAATTCATATACAAATATATTTGACATCGATGTTCAATTTTGGTAGATGCGAAGTATATTCTACGATTGAATAATGTGTTGTATTATATTTTCAATCTAGTATAGTCAATCTCGTAATTTTTTTAACACTATTTCATTGCCGCGGAACGAAATGGAAGAGAATTGTTAGATCGAAATTATACAAAGCATGTCATGTTCATTTTAAAACGTGTTTGTACCTTGTTTACTATATAACACTTCAAAAAATTATACGAAATGACGGTTTATTAAAAATATCTGATTATTAATGATGGTCTGATTGATTGATTAATAATGACGTTTGTGCGTGCGTACTTGCGCGTACCATAGCGACCATCGAGTGGATAAAGAACTTTATGTCAATTGTGTAGCGTACAAACTAGATACGAGCTGCTAGCTGCGGGAATTCACTAGAATGTGCGAGAATTTCCGGAAGACAAGCGACCTGTTATTTGTTTCTTATCTAGTTTGTACTTTACACAATTGACATAAAGTTCATTATGCTTTACACAATTTTGTTACAAAAATTCGCTTCCATTCCGTTCCGCGGCAATGTAAACTGAGCCTAATATGATCAGTCGGTCTATTCTGTAAAAATCTCACCGTGAAAACATAGGTGAAGTGATCTAAAAGTGAACTGTCAATAGTGTCAACCTCTAACATCAGGTGGAATGACGGCTCACTTCACGCTCACTTCACCTAAATTATCACGGTGAGATGTTTACAGAATAGCACTACTGGTGTATGATTGCATTAAAACTCATGTGACAATTAAATAGTTTCAACCTTACTGATGTTACAATTTACTGGGAGTTGTCGTCAAAAGTGATAAAGCAAATACCGAGGTGTACTAAAATAATTACATCGAGCTATTATAGTATTTTTATCTCACGAAAAGGCTAGCGCTTTACTTGTAACCAAGTGTAAAAACATGCTGTGAATGTGCGCATGAAGACGAGTAGCGTCAGCACATAGCACATACACTATTGTCTCGGACGGTACCGAGAGCTCCTGCGCTTACGCACGCATTCACACATTCACTTGGTTACCACAAGAAAAGCGTAATAAAAGTAGTGTGACTTGACACTGACATGGCCACCATCAGGGATTTTAATTATGATAACAAAAAAAATTGTCGCTAATTAGTCGAAATTTGCCGCTAAATATCAGAATTTGTCGTCACTGGTTCAAAAGTTATAAGGGTTCATAGGTGGCCGATCTGTGTGAACATCTCCCCAGCTTGGCCACATTTATATCTCAAAAACTAAACCATCTAGCGAAGGTCTGTTTTCTTCCAAATTTAGTCGCAATTTTTCGCCAAGTTACAGATCCTAAACTAAGACTTTTTTGTGTTATCAAAATTAAAATCTTTGATCGTGGCCATGCCTGTGTCAGTCACACATAAAAGTGAGATAAAAATACTGTACATCATGGTCACGTCTTCAAAGTTATAAACTATTAAAACGTTCTCAAATAAAATATGCATTTGATTCGAATAGTACCTCGAATATTAGATTTTAATATTGTTTTTAGGTAGTCGTGCTGGTTACGACCATAGAGTATCAAGTTAGGTCTACAATATTATTAATATAGATTTAAGTAGACATTTTAATTGAAACTATTTTTCTAAACATTCCTATCAATAACATAATTTTTATATATTTTTGTTATTTTATGTTTGTATGGAAAAATGCAAAAAAGAGGATATAAATATTAATAGATATTGTTTACATATTTTAATCATCAATTGGGAATATAGAATTTAAAAAATAAAAAAAATCAGTGCATACTTACCTAGTTTATGCAAAATATGTGTTCTTTATTTGAGAGATATATAAAATGATAACAATATTGTAGGTATGAATCTATCAGTTTTCATGATAATTTCATACAATCTAATTTTATAAAAGTACATAATTTAAGTAAAGTAATCATTTTATGACCCTTGTTCTTTAACTTTAAGTTTAAAATCATTTTGTTAATTTGGGACCAAAAAACTATCTGACAAAAAAAAAACGTCGCATTGCTTAGTTTATTTATGACGTTATATTATTGTAACACTAATAAATTGTGTTCAGTAGTGCTATTCTGTAAATACATCACCGTGAAAACATAAGTGAAGTGATCTTAAAGTGAGCTGTCAATAGTGTCAACCCCTAGCATTATATGGAATGACGGCTCACTTCACCCGAGTTATCACGGTGAGATGTTTACAGAATAGCACTACTGTATACAAAAAAACCCTAAAAGACGTAATATTCCGGATGCGTAATGATAGCAAGCTTGTCGTCCTAACTTCGACCATATCGTTGTGTAAATAAGGCTCTTTTATCGATTAGTTTGCATATATCAAGCATTCCTTTGCCTCACTTCCGGTGAGTTGGTCAAATTATTTTTTATTGAAATCAAAAAGACCGGAAAATGTAAGTTTACTTTACATAAATGTTTTTTTTTCTACATGCCTGTGGTTTTATTTCATACACATTATTTTGATGATCCAAAAACTACTCACCTGTGCATTCATTGATACCGACTGCCTACCATAGCAATAGAGAATGGCCCTTCCTACAGTAAGTATGTTCCTTGGCGACTGAGCGACTGACACTGGCATGGCCACCATCACGGATTTTAATTTTGATAACAGGTAGAGTCTAAGAGCTAGATCAAATAGTTTTCGTAAACTCTTCGATCTAGCTCTTAGACTATACCTTAAAAATTTAACTCATTATATCTTCTAAACTAAGACTCCACGAAATCTGTGACTTGGCGAAAAATTGCGACTAACTAACGACACAATTTGGTAGAAAACATGTCTTCACTAGGTGCCCTAGCATTTGAGATATAAATGTGGCCAAGCTGGGGAGATGCTCCCTAGATCGGCCACCTATGAACCCTTATAACTTTTGAACCAGAGACCGACAAATTCTGATATTTGGCGGCAAATTTTGTATGTTATCGTAATTAAAATCCCTGATGGTGGCCATGCCAGTGTCAGCCGACACACTAGTTGTCTCTTTAGTAGTATGGTACTGGTTAATGTGGGATGTCGCTGCACCCCCGTCAGGGGGTGCGGCAAGCGGTCACGGGACATGGCCCCCCTCCCGCGGACGCCATACGTTGGCCCGTTAATACGGGCCCCTCATTTCGTTTGCCTACCGCGGCTAGGAGATGAAGGGACGCGGCTTGGCGCGTCCCTGTGTGTAGTTGCTATTATTGGTTAAGTGCGCGATGGACATTCGGTGTCTATCATAGCCATAGACTAACCCCAACTAAGCAATAAGCCCGCCTATTGTATGTTGTGTAGTGTTTCATTTCTTTTTATTAGGTATTTTTCTGGTGTATGTACAAAAGTATATATAACTATATAAATAATCACCCTTATCTGTGGTTTCTATAGTCTAACCTGGTCGTGGTAGTGTAGTTCGCGAAATCCCTTACTGGCACGATCTTTCAGAGTAGCGAAATGTACAGTGATGTGTGGTGACGAAAGCCATGCAATGGGCGAGATGCTCCACAGCTGGACAAAAGATATTTTTCTGAGTAGGTACTATCGACAAACCTTTCCAATTTCGAAACAATTTTGCTTGCAAGCTGCAATACGGTATTTTACTCTAGATCTGAAAAAAATCTAAAAATATATTATTTAGATAGCTTAGGCAAAAAGCAGCCGGAAAATGTTAGTTTTAGTTCATAAAATAACAATATAAATTTTGAAATTTAATTCAAAGTTTTCAGTTTATTTTATCCGTTTTCTAACACCATGAAAGTAGCCGCCATGTTATTACGTCATACAGCTGCTTAAATTAAAGTGTGAACTGATCAGCGTATATAGTGTTTGTTTACTCGGCGAACTGACGTCATGACCACAAAGCAATATGGCGTCCACTGCGTCCAGCGTTTTCGCGCGAAATTTGAAAATGTAAAATTTAAATGCATTATTTATGACACTTATCAATTGAATAAAAAAATGTCGTTTTCTTTAGTGGCTTTAATAAGCCACTTAAAAAAAAACACATTAAAAAAAAACCTTTTTTTGTGAAGTGTCACTTTTCAAAAAAGGGTGTAATACCCTATTGTAGAACAAACAAAGGACCATAGGAGCAGGGTGCATCTGTAGGTATACAAAGAGCAACTTTAATGTTTAAAGGCGTCCGTTTTGTCGATTTGATGTAGTTTGTTTTGTAAGTTCTGTATGCGCATCCTCTACAGAGCTCAAAGGCCCATACCACAGCATGGAGAGACCTCGGCGGCTGCTTCTAGAGGTGGTAAACAGTTTTCATACCAACTCGTCATATCAGTGAGTGTCGCCGTTTACTGACGGCCCGGGACAATTTCGACTTTGCCTGTGACAGCCAAAACTTGTGCTCAGCTCTACAAGCGAGCACGAATGTAATGATGGCGTCTCTTTTATGCCGGGGCCACATTAACGTCAATGCCTCTAACCGCCATTAACATCGCGGTAGTTAAATTCGGTTAAATTATAGCGGTAAGTGGTGGCTACACCAACGGTTAACGCCCTTCAACGCGATAATCAACGGCACATCCCGTATAATGTGGCCCCGGCATTATAATCGACCGACGACCTTGATCGACGGTGAAAGATGATATCGGGTAAAAAATACAGCTCAATTCCGCAATTCAACATTTTTATTTATTTTATTTACAATTTCTATTTACAAAAGGAACAATTTAGTGTTCTATACAACTTCTCTGAACAGCACACGGTAGGTAATAAAAAAAAAAAACAATACGAGTAAAACCTCAACGAAATAAATACCTACTTCAAAAGTATCACTTTTTTATTAATTGTACAATACGCGCAACGAAAGATGAGACTTGACCGCGCCTCCCGCAGCTCTTTCCGCCGCCCCGATGACGCTAGAGACCTTAAACCGTCTATTGCGCAAGTCAAACCACTTGATGTGTCAAGTCTCATCTTTCGCGGCGCGTATTGTACGCTAAGTTTGTTTTTGAGCATGTCTAGAACTGTGTGTGAAAAATGGCGGCATTTTTAGGATAGCAACATTTTAGTGTAGAATGGTAAAAAATTGCTGAGGTAAGCTATACAATCACTATAATTATTTTATTACAGTGTGCGCGCAAGTGCTAGTCACCACCTGAGGTGTGTGGGCGGTGAGACGGGGGAGGGCGCGATTGACAAGATTGACAGACTGAGTTAGCATTACCCTTGCCTACCTCCCCGGTCTCACCGCTCACATACCTCAGCGGGGACTAACACTTCACGCGTACCTTATACAGTCGTTTTATCACCCCGCTTAATGACTAACCGTAGTCCGCCAAATTCTTCGTCGATAAACAAAGAAAAGTTCAAAATCTTATTGCTTTTACAAAATTTCTTGCGTTTTTTGTAATTTGCCGGTCAGTGTAAGGCTGTATCTTGATCAAATTAAGATACGCGTCAATAAAAAATGTGTTGGATTTCCTCCGGATTGGTCTAATTTCGGAAATCAGATGAATCCGGAGGAAATCTAACTTACAAAGATGTATTGATGATTTTTATGGTCAAAAACTAAGTAAATACATATTTTTTACTGTCGCGAATCATATTTTGATTAAGATCCAACCCGACACTGCCCTGCAAATTGCAAAAACGCAAGAAAATTTGAATTTCGTGGGCTACCTTATCGCATCCCCCCTTACGGCTATCGGCCAATTCTATCTCCCTCAAAAACATGGTAACACTTCATTTTCACATCTGGCAACTAATCTCTAATGGTCCTTTAACATGGGAATAGCCATATCACGGCAGATTTTTAATTTGCTAGACCAAAATGACAGCTGCGATCGGCCTCTTTTTTGTCATTATCACATTTTAGTAATATTATGTCATTTTAGTCTAGCAAATTAACGCCTTGAAAGACACTGACGAGACACAAGAGAAGTTTTATTTTTATTACTGCTATGGCCGTATAGTGTCCTTCAAAGCGTTAAAAATCAGAAGTATAAGTAGGTTTCTTCAGCAAAGAATTGTCGCCTGCTCCTAAGGTCGAGATCTTTAAACGTTGCTTAGCACGTACTTTGGCTAAGCTTCCTGTCTCTGTCACACAACTGTCAAACTAAAATTGAAAGATAGAGACAGGAAACATTAACAGGGTGTAAAAAGACTCGCTATAATAGTGTGAATTTTTCAAATGGTCGTGGATGGCCAAATTCGAAACTATGAGGAATTGTTGTAATGCTGAATGCAGTACATTCCTTGAGACGTCGAATCCAGCTATGTATTGAAAACAATGTGTTACGGACTCTTTGGATTTTTTATATTTTTTCTTTACTATTTCAAATTTAAAATCGTTTTTGTCTTTTTTACTTGCTGTCTGTTGTTGATATAGTTTTGTCTGTCAAACAGTGTGTTTTTCTTCATATCCATTATAATAATAAAATACATTAATTTTCAAGGTAAATAATTCATTTACGGATAACAGCCCATTTCCTCATCTTTTTCACAATGGTCATCATTTTGAACAATTAATCAGATCAGTTTTAAGGTAACATAAGAAAAATATTGTGTTAAAAATGAGCTCTTTCCTTTAGTTTGCCGTACCTATGTCATTACTTTCCAGAATTCGATCCTTATTAGTGACACTATCGAATGATGTAATAATAGTGTTTTTTTTTCAAAATCAACAAAAAATTGATTTTTCAAAAATCCATTGAGTACTTTTCGCTATTCCTCATAGTTTCGGATTTGGCCATCCACGCCCACTTATGATTCATTATGAATACCGTTAAGGTAACGGCTATACAGGGTGTTAAAGAAATTGCGTGCCATAGCTTGCGGGTAGGTTCAGTATCGATAAGGAACCCAGGAAAAAAAAATTCAAAATAAAAACATAAAAAAATGATTGCAAGATCAACCTAATTTAGTACCTACTAACTTAAAAATAGCAATCGTTTAGAAATAAATTTATTTTATTTGTTTAAATGCTTTAATTACTTACCTACTATCGAACAACACGTTCGATAAAAATAAATTTATTTCTAAACGATTTATATTTTAAGTTAGTAGGTACTAAATTAGGTTGATCTTGCAATAATTTTTTTATGTTTTTATTTTGAATTTTTTTTTCCTGGGTTCCTTTATCGATGCTGAGCTATGGCACGCAATTTCTTTAACACCCTGTATAGTAAGTCTTTTAGTTAACGACGTTAACTACGCTTTCTTTACATCAAACATTACAACAACATTATGGGTGCATGCAATGCAACGCTACAGGAGATTGTAGGGTGTCGTGAAAAAATTAAATAAATTGGAAGTCATATTGACTGCCGACAGAAATGCAAACTAAAACGTAGGTGTCGTAATGACGCGGTGACACGAACCCGTAAGATTCCCCCCTACTGTAAATCGCTCCGCGCCTAAAGTTTTCGCTTAAAAAAAAAGTTTGGAACTTTGACCTCCAATATCTCCGTAACCAGAAGGTCCCCAGGTAGTCTAATACAAAAAAAATTATCACAATGACGGGGAGTATAAGTGACTTCGCTCAGCGTCCCTTACGTAGATTTCGGCTTAAATGTTTAAGGTAAAAGCCGTTTAGGTCCAAGCAAGTAAGTAGTAAGTGTAAGTAAGTTTAAGGCCATGTTCATAGGCCATGTTTGCCAACAATAGCTTCAATGTCGTGCACTTCTTTGATGCATGTGTTTGTTAGTACGACTGGGTCGCCATCTGTGACGAGAACATCGTCTTCGATTCTGATGCCGATGCCGCGGAACTCTGCGGGGATTGTGGTGTCGTCTGCTCGAATGTAGATTCCTGGATATTAATGAATAGGTTGGGTTTAAACTGAATAATTAAATACCTAGAACCTCAGCTCGTAATAATAGGTAACTCACCTGGTTCTACAGTGACGATCATGTTGGAACTGACGGGCACGTTGCGTCGCACGAGCGGCGCGTCGTGCACGTCTATGCCCAAGTAGTGCGACACGTGGTGCGGGCAAAGGCTGTACGCTTTCTGTTCACGTAAATATTACAGGTTATACAACGTGTCGTTTTGCATGCTCGTCATATTTCAAACCGAACAACTTTCTCCATGGGACCAACATCGTATTCGCGAAAAAAAATTCACTGTCCCATAGAAAACTTCAATCGACGAAACGACGCAAATGTATGGGGCGGCTGATTATTATTTCGCGATTACGATGTTGGTGCCATGGAAAAAGTTGTTCGGTTTGATGGTCTATACCGAACACTTAAATTTGACGAGGATGCAAAACGACACGCTGTAGGTACAATTTAAGGCAAGGCAATACCTAGTACACCCACATTTCGTCAGGGGCCGTACAGACAGACAGACAGACAGACAGACAGACAGACAGACAGACAGCAGACAGACAGGTAGAGTTTCGGGCTTCTGACGACCCGTAACGGCTGTCAAAGATCCACGAATGACAGCCGGGACCAACGGCTTAACGTGTTTTCTGAGGCACGGAGGGTCACCCATCCACGGACCAACTGCGGCAAGCGTAGCTTAACCTGATCGATCGACCCGTGCGGCTGTTATTACTTAGCTACAAGCCCCTCATATATTAAAGAGGTTAAAAAATATAGAGAGAAAAAAAAGAAGATTAAAGAAGAAGAAAAGAGAGAAGATTTAAGTTTTTTTTTTAAGATTTATTAGAGTAAAAAAATATCTCGTACCCCTAGCAGCTCGGGTCCACCAATGTTCTTGGAGATGATGCCCTCCTGCTGCAGATGTGTGCCCAGCAGTCGACACATGTTGTCAAACAAGGTGTCTAAAGGTGGGCGCTGCTCGCCCAAAATCTCGATCAAACGAGTCTGTAAACGTAAAATATCCAAGTCGAGTGTATTGAGAATCAGAGGAAAAATTATCAAGTTTTGGAACAACAAACTCAATGACAAATATCACAAAGTTCAAATTCCATTACAACCAAATTCAAACCAATTATTAAAACATCACAAACCAATTTGTTATAGTATAGTTAAAATCTCGCTGCAGACTCGGTCATAAATCATTCGAGTGTTTCGCTCTCTATAACACTCACGGGCCTTATGGGCAGGCCACGCCCACACGTAGTCCTGTGCATTACTGCAGTCGATGAGTGATATCGATAGTTTTATATATTTATAAATGGGTGATAGAAATAAATACACATTTTTTTTTATTTTATTACCAAATTTACTACAAAGCATATTAAATATATAAACAAAAGAACGTATATATAAAACTAAAAATAGAAAATTAAAATTCTTCGTCTGAGTCATCGTCATCATCATCCACATGAATGATGAACTCTTCGCATAAATGTGCTTTTCTTAAGTCTTCATCTTGCAGCAATTCTGCATGTTCCACACATTTTTGCCAATTTTCAATAGAGACCTTATAACCTTAATGATTCTGTTATCGATAATGGCCTTGAGCGCGCGCAACTAGCGCACATCCCTACTCCGATTATGATTTATGACCAAGTCTGCAGCGACATTTTAACTATATTATAGGACCTTTTATTACACAAATGGTCACTGAAAAATCAATTTAGAATATAACAAAACAATATTAAAGTAGAGTAAGTGGCGATGAATGTAAATTATCTGACATTCTGAATTGAAGATTAGGTGCTTAAAATAATTGCTAGCTAAAGCCAAGACAGGTGATATTGGGATATGACAGCATGTGGCCAAACTACAAACGTACTATCGGCCAAACTTCCGCATGCTCACCTTTAAGGCTCACGACTCAATCGCCCGATGCATGTGTTTTGACCAATAGGATGCACGTTTGATTTTGATTTGATTTGTTGCTAATGTTTGTTGTTATTTTTTGTTACCCACCTTGTACTCACACAAATGCATACCTACCCAATTCCTCTAATTGGGCGAAACAAAGAAGGGGTGTGGTCTGTCACTGGCTGCGCATCCGCAGAAATATTTTCTAAACTGAGCATGCTTAAGTTTTGTCGATAGTACATACATCTTCTTTTTTTTTGTATTTATAGTATTTTTATGCAGATTTTTAATGGCATCTGAGATTGTTCCTTAGGTACGATTTTTAAAATGAATAAATTACCTGCACATTGAGGACCAGTTCGTACAGTATCTTGTGGTACTTGGAAAATTTGCCCGACACCGGCCACGTCCGGGATATGTCCGAGTTGTACATCCACCGCTGACTACCTGAATATAAATAAATAATGTAGTAGAAATTACAAAGAAACCTTTTCATTTCGACGGTACATCTATTATGTATTGTGTACATCTTTTGTTGGAGATCCTAAATAAATATAATAATAGTCGGTGGCCACATATAGGGTGCTTTTCTACCAGAGATGTCCTATGCAGCTATGCTGCGAAACTATGTGACCGTTTCCACTAAAGCTAAGCTATGTAGCGGAGCCAGTAAGATGTGCTATGAAGATGCGCCGCCGCGAGGTAGCTGTGCGAGGAAGATGCGCAGCTAGAGCTATGAAATGCATCGACAGTAGGAGTCATGAGAGCAGCTGCAGCATCCATAGCACGCAATCAATCTGCCTAGCCTTTTACCAACAATGTTAGGGTCGGCTTCCAGTCTAACCGGATGCAGCTGAATACCAGTATTTTACATGGAGCGACGGCCTATCTGACTTCACAGTCCAGTAACTGGGTAATACGATACCCCTTGGTAAGACTGGTTGTCAGACTTTCGGGCTTCTGACGACCCGTAACGACTGTCAAAGATCCACAAATGACAGCGTCAAGGGCGCAGATGAACGAACATTTGGGTCACTAGCAGGGAACATATTTTGTGTGGCGGCATCTACATCGCCACATGCGAACTACACATCACACTGACGTCACAAAAAATCCTGCATCGCGCAATCAGAGTTTACCGCGCGACTAGCATATGTACAACGTCCCGACATCAATTGTCGGGCAGTTGTCCACCAGACACGACACTGGTCGGAGCATTCTCCCTTTTCCATGGAGGATGACTGAGCTTTACACCCTGTTCGTCATGCCTCTATATCTGTAAGGAGCACCGCACTCGCATTTAATGTTGGGTGAATCGATTATGCCCCCTTAATCAGATTATGTTTGCAGCGGCCTACTTGGAAACGCAATCGATTCAGAGCTTTCCAAGTAGGCAATAGAAAGAAACAGTATTATGCCAGTATAGTTGTTAGAGCATAAGCTACAATAACGGTTCAGTAGTGCTATTCTGTAAATATCTCACCGTGAAAACCTAAGTGAAGTGAGCTGTCAAGTGTCAACCCCTAGCATCAGGTGGAATGACGGCTCACGTCACACTCATTTCACCTGAGTTATCACGGTGAGATGTTTACAGAATAGCACTACTGAGCAGACTACGGCACCGACGCGATGCGAATGCACCTTGCATTCCGACAAATTGTAGCTCTGCTTAACTAAGTATCATTTCTGGTAAAAAACGAGTTTTACTACTCTCCTAGAACGGTTTTAGATTTCACACTTTCAAAGTCGGGTTGGGTAATATTAGAGAAAAATAATTATTCTTCCCATGGGGGTAGGCAGAAACTACAGAACGCCACCTGCTGCGATCCTTACATACTCCTTTTGCCTCGTTTACGTTCATACATCAGACGGCTTAGTGCGAGTTTTTATACTTACTCGATCGCGTTTACGTTAACGTTACCTTACGTCAATTTGTATGGAATAATTGTGTTTCCCATTATAGTCACCAGACGGCGCTTATTCAATTTCAGTACAAAATGAAGTTTACGTTAACGCGATCGAGTAAGTATAAAAACTCGCACTAAGGGCTCTGGTCATACACGCACGCCGGTTGCGAGCACTATGCACAGGACCTTTCTGAAGAACATCACCAATAAGGTCACTATGTGTCTTCCTAGACCCTAGAAAGAAACATAGTCACCTTTTGGTGGTGGTGTTTCCACTCACTTCGGCCTTGTAAATAAATACCTTTTGTTAGTCGCCTTTCATTCATCCTCTCAACATGACCAAACCATCTAAGCATACTCTTTTCAATTTTTGTCACTATATCTTCTTTTAAACCGCACCACTTCATATAATAGATTCTTTAATACTTATTATCCACCTACCTGAATCAACAAGCAGCATTTCATCATTCCCCAACAGTTGGTTATTAGCCACGTAGTGTATGTGTGTCGCTCGGGCTCCGCCAGCCACGACGGGCGGGAACGCGAGATGCTCTGCTCCCCCTTGTTTGGCTGTGTACTCTAGGACTGCGTTCACCATGTGTTCAGAAACACCTGGAGGGAAATAGAGGATCAAGTATGATCAAGACTAATGTACTTAGGATTTTGTAATATCTTGATTTAAAACAGAATCCATGGAGTTTTAACGAGAAATAAGTAAGTTTCTATGGTTATTTGACATTTCGGGAATAAGTACATTAAGAAAGTGGCCAATAAGTTAATGAGTTTTTTTGAGAATAGCCCATTGTGAATTAGTCATTTTGAGATGAGGCCTTTTTGCGAATTAGTCCTTATGCCTATGAGAATAGACTATACAGCGAATTAGTCCCTTTGAAAATAGGCTATTTTGTGAATTATTCCGTTTGACAATAAGCTATTTTGTGAATTAGTTCCATAAAGAATAAGCCATGTTGGAGTAACTTAAAACAAAACTTTATTTATTTTATGTAAGTCAATTATTTCAATAAAACAATTTACACATGTTTTATTTATTTTGACATGTATGCACCCTTGGAATATTAAATGTAATTTTAATTTATGAAATTATGATTCACAATTTATTCTATTTTTATTTTTAAATGTATCGAATTGTATTGTAATTGCATGTAATTTTAATTAACGTGACTATGTGTGTTCATGCTTGTCCTATTATGAGTCTATAAAAATAAAATAATAAAAATCTTTGATGATACAAAAACTTTTGGACTAGGATACATAACTTGCTTAACGAAGATCAAACGGATAAGGTAAACCCTGACTCCTAAACTAGGTGATCCTGTGACTTAGGAGTCAAAAATGTTACTTGAATTAAAGTTTTAAAAACCTTTGAGTAACAGGACCGGAATCAAGTTAAAAAATAAAAAAAACCAACTCACCAGGCTTAGTGCAAGCCATAGCCATATTGATGGACTGTGACCCAACAAAGCATGTTTCCTTCATCAACTCAATCTCTGCTGGAGACTTGACAACTCGCATAAAGTGCAGGGCACGCTGAGGGTCCATAAGGGTCAAACTGTGGTCCCCTCTTAGGGTTCCTCGGACTATGTTGTGGATGGAAGGATTTGCTGGGGACTCGTTGTGGTACCAGATAAGCGCTGGTTTGCTTGACAGTGTCATCCTGTATACAGTACTGAATTTAAACCTTTATGTCTAAGTATACTGGTGGTTAGAAGTCTATGATATTATTATTGTCTTGTTTAGATGTTGCGTAGTATACTGTGTGTGGTAATATTAGTATTACAATGAATTTGCAGAAGCCATCACATGGTAGTCTTGTTTGTATAAAGGCGAAAGTGCCAGGGTAGCCCGCGGAATTCAAATTTTCTTACCTTTTTAGGGTTTCGTACCTCAAAAGGATAAAACGGAACCCTTATAGGATCACTTTGTTGTCCTTCTGTCTGTCAAGACCCTTTTTCTCAGGGATGCGTGGAGGTATCAAGTTCAAATTAATATCAAATACGTAGGTCTATTGGGCCCATAAGAGTTCTAAAAAAATTAAGCTTCTAAGTCAAGGCAATAAAAAAAATATAGTTTAAAAAACTAAAAAACACGCTTTAATACCATAAAACTGAACTAAAAAGTAAAAAATAAATTTTTCAATGTAAGAATAAAGTGATTAACGAGAAAATTAATGTCATTGTAAAAAAAAGCGTGCGGTGCTTTCGAATTACAGAGTTAGTGTAAGAATGTCGTACAATCGTCGTTCCCGTGGTCCTCGAATCATGAAATTAGGCAAGAAGCAAGGTCTCACAGCACAAGTAAAGGAAAAAGTCGGAAAATTGTAAATTTGTAATTCTATTACATAAACAAATATTTTCAAACGAGATAATTTATGATGGCAGTTCTGCTAAAATTCTTTTGGTTTTGGAGATAGCACTATGAGTATTCATTTTGATAAAGATTCTTAAAATAGCTCGAAGAAAAAAAGCAATTACCTATGGTATTCAAAATCATATTTGTAATATGATACCCAGTTAAATGAGTAATATGATATTAATCATTTAATTGGGTGTGGAGGTCAGATAGGCAGTCGCTCCATGTAAAATACTGTTATTTAGCTGCATTTGGTTAGACAATATAGTTGAGAATAGGCAAGGTATATGATGGATTAAAAAAAAATAAATAAGTAATTAAGTAAGTGATAGTACTGTGTAAAATAAGTTTTTAATAAACTTACTTGTTCAGAAACATGCCAAAGCTCTCGACTGGCCTGGTCTCATCCACGTCGAACAATCTAGCGGCGGTTGCGCAGCCCGTTCTCGGTCCCTCCCATAACTCGGCGTGTGCGTCCTTGTCGTGCACGAATAGAATGCTCTGCGGGAGAAAGAGATAGGTATAGGTTTGTTTGTTTCGTAGTAGATAAAACAGAGGGATGGATTTTAGGACAGCATTATTATTTAAGTTCAGAGATTAGTAGAATGGGCGTTTTTGGACTTTAACGCAAACGGTTAAAAATCCGATTTCAGGAGCGGCTTCGGCGCCTCCGGCTCGCAGTTTCGATCGTCTCTACATTATAGTAATTTATTTCCAAACTTCAGTATAGGTTACATCAATGAGATCTCGACCCCTGAACTAGGACAACCTGTGTGACAGGGGTCGAGGTTTCTCCAGTTACTTGGATCAGTGTGGGCTTAAATATTTACATTTCATTCTTCATTCGGCAGCAAGCACAATCGCTTTAACACGGAAGAGAAGTTATAGAAAACATAATTAAAAGAAAATTGAAATAAAATATAAAAAAATAAATTTACTTTAAAAAAAGTAAAAACCGACTTCAAAACCTAACGAGCTTCTGATGTTGGTGTCAAGATAAGGTGCATTGAAGAATAGAAGACAGCGACTTCAGAAGCTGTTAAGTGTTTTATGAAAGTTATTTTATTTGTTTTAGGTTTTGAAGTCGGTTTTTACTTTTTTTAAAGTAAAATTATTTTTCCATTTTCACACTTTTTTGGTGCAAGGTTAGTGTTAAGTTGCCTCAAAATAAATAGTTGTTAAATGTTTTTGGGCGAAAAATTAAATTTAAAAAAAAATACGAATTACGCGCGAAATGCACGAGACTGTGTACCGACTATTCTAATGTCCAAAAACATTTAACGGCGACAAAATAGATTTTTATGGCAGTATTTGTCTTCACCTGAAATTGGTCTATTTGTGCAGGCTTCAGCAGGACTAGTACTGCAGATGGTTCTAGACAACCGGTGAGGTAGAAGAAGTCTGAATTCTGTCTGAACACATACGGTATTTTATCTGACATATACAGTTTACAAGCTGCTGGGATTACTATCTGAAATAAACAGAAAAAAATATGAATAATTGATTATGTACTAGCGACCAGCCCCTGCTTCGCACGGCTTTTACGACTTGACAAAACATACATGTAAACCAGAATAAATTATCTAAAAAACTTCTAAAATGAAAGTTATTTTTCACTTTGTAGTGTTTTTTTTTAGAAGTTGGTTGTTATTTTTTGGAAAAAGATTTTATTTTTCACTGTTTAGTTGTGGTACCTACTAACCCACACAAATTTGAATACCACCACCTGCAAAAGAAAATAGAACATCGTCCACATAAAAAGTGGGAAAAAAATAAGTATTATTGAAGCTAATTCAAAAACTACCAAGCGAAGTTAATAAATTTTACTTGGGACCAACTTCGAGGTATACCCTCCCGCATAAAAGAAGAATCTTTCAAATCGGACAACTCAATAAAAAGTTATGCGTGGTCATACATGGTGGTCAAAAAAATGTTTTTTTTCTCTTTATTTTAGAATTTTCTTTAGATTTAACCTTTTAAGTTTCACTCGTGTGCAAATAGTTCACTAACAAATATGTAGTATTTAAGATGTGGATAACGCCGTGAGCTACACATGTGTAATCTCTTTTTTTTTTTCACTACTTGTTTGTTATGATATTTGTGTAACTGTTTGTTTTCCCGAAATAAATAAATAAATACATAAAAAAAATATGTGTCGATTTGAGAACCTCCTTTTATTTGTCGGTTAAATAGTGAAAACAGCATCAAAATCTGTTGTGCAGTTTAGAAGAACAATGCGGTCACATAGACAGACATGAGAACCGACTATAATTTTTATATATGTAGGTATAGATTGTGACAGAAATTGCGATAGTATGAGTGAGTATTTTAAACAGGAACAAAAATATTTCTCAAGAGAAAAAATTATGAGATTCCTAGCAAAAATAATCCTAGTAAGATTTTAACATAAAAGAAGACAACAACTTACAATGTGTGTAGTATACATATTCTCAACTTCTCCAACCAACTTGCCCACTAATTGTTCCCGCCTCTCTTTATATTCAGCCTGCGTTATGCCGCATGTCAGATGATCCTGCATTATCAAATGAGGATGTGTGTGACATGTTGGCTGACCAAGAATACCCTTAGGTATAGACTTCTGAGATGTTTGTCTTTCAGTAGGAGTTTCTATTGTACCCAAACATCTAAATGTGTCTTTGAATAGAGGCAGTCTAAAAAGTTTCTTGTGCTCCTTGCTCGCTGAAAAAAAAAAAACTTGTTCTAATTTCAAATTCAAATAAGCGGGCTGGTCACTGCTATGCTAGGAAGCATAGCAGTGAGAATGTTATAGGCTGATTAAGTATGATAAAGTTCATCATCAGGGCTTATAATTACCAAGAATACTTATTGCTGTTTAGGTTGTTTCGTGTCATAATCCTTGCCTGTACTAATAAGTCATTCACCCCATGTTTACTTAGGCAAAGATTTGTTCTTTAGTTACCTACTGTGCTTATTTGCTTATATCTTACCATTTGCATAATATTATTAGACTTACGCAGGTATTGTATTCAGTTAAAATATTAGCATTTTGATAAATTTTGCAGAAAATAATAACGTTTTCTAGCATAAACATAACAGAAAGTATTTTTGTTATGAAATAGAAAACCAATTCAAAACATAACCTGTTTTGGAAAAGATAGCTTACCAGTATTTGTTACGAGTTTTCTCAAGTGATGCATTTTGAATTGCCTAATTATTAACGGAGAAGGACGTTGTTTTTAACCAATTTATGCGTTTAATAAAGAGATTTAGGTCATAGCAAAATCAAGCAAAACAGGCGAATCCGCGAATTTGACATCGGGTCTGACAGGACAGCCTGATAATCGGATGATCGGGTGACACCGTGACAGTGACAGTCATGACAATTGACAGATCTCAGGGATGTCCATCTGAGTTTGACAGATAATGTTGCACCATTTATAGTGTTTGATGATGATGATGATGATTTATAGTGTAATATTCTACCATTGATAAAAAATATTAATTAAATTAACAATGATATTAATTTTTTAGCGTCCGTGTGCATCGGGCACATCATTTTCAGTCAAAACCGAAACCGTAACCAAATTTTCGGCTCCTTTTCTAGTTTTGGCTGAACTCCAAACCGAAACTTTGAAGTTAAGTAAAATTTAGTTGATTTGACATAATTTTCTGAGATCTATCGTTTTTCGTAGGTTTCTATCATGTCATGGGTTGATTTTTCAATCATCAGATTTCAAAGAAAAAATCGACTTTTGGCAGATTCTGCGTAAAAAAGTAGGCAGTAAACATAGAATCGGCAGATTCTATGTAAAAAACTGCCCGCATTTCAAGTCCTAACGAACAAAATAAGGGCTTTAGCAAACATGCTACTGTTAGCGTCTGCGATTAGTAATTTAATAGTTTTTCAGAAGCTCGATACAGACAGCAACGAATAATTTTAGCTACATTAATTCAGCCAACAACGACAACGTTTGGTTTCACTCTTAAGCGAGAAATGACTATGAGTATCTAAATAATGTTAGGTAATTATGTATCTTTTCAGCGCGAGATGACAAGAATTTGCCACGCAGCGTAAGTTAGCCTGACTGAAGTCACGTGAATGTATTATTTTCTACCATAATGGAAGAAACTCGATATGGCAACATTAAACAGTTCCGTTGTACGTACATAACTTTACTTCGCACGGTTGATGCAATAATTAATTGATGAAGTACTCAACTGAAAGCACCTGTTAACACTTTCTTCACCGTTGTTTCCGCAATGATGCGAATCAGCAGTTACGCTACGATTATAAAAATAATAGACGCCTATGGAAGGTTTACATTATTATCCTACTAATGCTAACGGAAATCTGGTGATCTTCAAATGGTGATATTTTAATAATTTGTAAGAGACGAATGCAAAACTTGTACATTCAGACAAAGACTTCAATGAACAATGTAGAGTAAAAAATAAGAATATAAACGTAGTCTGAGATTCTTCCGCGAGTTTGGAATGAGACCTCTAACCAAGGATCTTCTTTTGGGGAGGGTAGTTCGTAGTAGACAGCAGGTAGGACATGAATAGCATACAAAAACTACCTACCGAAGCTAAAATTGTGAAACAAATGGTCAATATTTGCTTTCATTCACCACCTAGAACTAATCTCATTAGCGATTGCATATTTTTTTCAATGCCAATTTTCGTAAATGTGGGTACTTATGAGGAAAACTGAGTATTTGAAACATAACATTATATATAATTAAGTACTCCAGTTATTGTTACGGTTACAGGAAAGTATCTATAAGAGGTTACAGTTTTGTTGTTTTCTGGTGTCCAGAAATCTTCCTCTGTGAAAGGACATTTCCTATTATTCCTAGGTCATTAATTTTGGGGACACGTCTTAAAAGGAAAAGAGGTTCTATTGCTAGGCTCTGTGGGCAGGAAGGTCATGCTACGTTCACTGGGCACGTCTCGTGAGGCAGACAGTCAGCGCGGAACGAGCGGCGCGTACGCACGTCGCGGCATCACACAGTCGAAATACGATCGCGGGACCCATATTGTGTCGTAAACTGTCAATCGTGCCCGTTACAATAGTGTTTCATAACCGTTCAGTGATTGTTATTTTTTTAAAGGACAGCCCGCAGCAACGACTCTTCAAAGAGGTTTGTTTACTTTTCTAATTTTAAATATCGATTGCCCTCTCTATCTAGTATTGTGGTCTAGCCGATAGTAGTCGATAAATGGTTGGTACCCATTCGCGGGTTCATTTGCATTGGTTTGTAAGGCAATGAATGAATTGTTACGGTTCGATGCAAGGATTACTTAACCCGACCTCGTAGAGCTTCAAAATTATAACATTTTGACGTAGGATTGCTTAGTGCGTGTCTCTGATTGCGCACGAGTGGACTATTTGTGCCCGCAGCGGTATTTGAGATAGTTTTTTATTTTTTAATGTTGTTGCGTGTAAACATTATTGTTGTTATTAATGAGCAACTGATTATGTTAGTAATAAGTGCGGCATTTTTACGTTTAACAATATTTATATCTGTGTGTGTCAGCCGAGAATGCAATGCAAGCATTGAACTTTGATTTGATATCGGAAAAGCGCTTCAACTTTTCCGTTTGGAATACTGAAAAACTTGGGTCGGGTTTTATCAATGTGCTTGGCAAATGGTTGTAGAATTGCTCTACTTATAGGTAGTTATGGACCACCTTAATGCACCTTTGATGACTATTTATTAACCGACTTCAAAAAAGAGGAGGTTCTCAATTCGTCGGAGCCTTTTTTTTTTATTTTTTTTTTATGTATGTTCCCCGATTACTCGAAGATGGCTGGGCCGATTTGGATTTTTTTTGTTTTATTCGAGAGGTTATACATCACAGTTGGTCCCATATAAAATTAATTAACTTTGCTTCGGTAGTTTTTGAGTTAGCTTCAATAATACGTATTTTTTCCCCACTTTTATATGGATAATGTTCTAGTTTGTTTTGCAGATAGTGGTATTAGAATGTGTGTGGGGTAGGTACACAACTAAAAACTGAAAAATAAAAACTTTTTTACAAAAAAGTACAACCGACTTCCAAAAACAACACTACAAAGTTAAAAATAACTTTAATTTCGGAAGTCGGTGGCAAAAAACGAAAATACATTTAACTAGACACCGACTTCCGAAATTAAAGTTATTTTTAACTTTGTAGTGTTGTTTTTGGAAGTCGGTTGTAATTTTTTGTAAAAAAGTTTTTTTAGGTACGTTACCCCCTCCCCCCTTTATGAAATCACATAAGCCTAAAAATTACTGTCCCGAAAAATCCTCAGGGATTTGTGGAATCCCTATTAGGCTATGCATAGATGTTTCGCATACATTGACCACTATTTTAAGTCTCCTATAAAGTATTTAATGACATGACGAGCTATGGAACGTGATGTTTTAAATATCTCTGATGTCATTTTATGTTGTTTTGCCTGTTTTATAACGAAGTCGTATTATTAAAAATATTTTTATTGTTTTGACTTACAAATTAGTTCTGAAGGTGAGAAAATTAGGTAGGTACCTACTTAGATGTTCGTTAAAAGGTTAGGTTATATATAAATCTAATAGGTTGGGGAAAAAGTTTCTTCGCATTTTTTAAGAAAATTCAAAACATTTTTTAATATACATTATTTACATTTATCTAAAGTATGTAGGTACCATTTTGTTCGATAACTTTTTGCCATCTTGTAGGTAGGGACATGATCCCATTGCTATAGAAATTTTGGGACTTCTGATCAAAATACCGCGACAAGTGGTTTTGGCAGCCCTCTCGTAATGTTAACCTGACACTGCCTAAAGAATTCTGAAGAGACCGAAACAGGTGGAAATCTGAAGGTGCAAGGTCAGGACTATACGGCGGATGCATTAACACCTCCCAGCCAAACTCTCTTAATTTTTGCTGAGTGGCTAAAGATGTGTGAGGTCTAGCGTTATCATGATGAAAAACCACACCCCTGCTGTTGATTAATTCCGGCCGCTTTCTCTCAACTTCTTGCTATAATCTCATCAGTTGTTCGCAGTGGAGTTCAGAATCGATGGTCCTGCCTGGTGGTAACAGCTCATAATGAATAATGCCCTTCCAATCCCACCACACACCTTGTTGCGAGCTAACCCGGGTTTCGCCACAGTCTGTGAAGCCTGACCGGTCTTTGACCACGACCTTTTTCGCACGTTCTTGTCGTACGTGATCCACTTTTCATCACCAGTTATCAGCTTCTTCAAAAATGGTTCGGTTTCATTACGTAGTAATAAAGAATCACAAATGAGTACACGGTTCATTAGGTTTCTTTCAGTGAGCTCGTGAGGTACCTAAATATCGAGCTTTTTTGTGTACCCAGTTTTTTTCAAATGCGCCAAAACTGTTTTGTGGTCAATTTCCAGTTCTTCAGCTACGTCGTGACTACTGATATGCCGATCTTGCTCCACTTTTTCAAAAATGGCATCCATTTTATCCGTAATAGGGCGACCAGAGCGACTTGCATCTTTGACATCAAAATTTCCGGATTGAAAACGCTTAAACCAAATTTGTGCTACTCTCACAGATACTGCACTGGGTCCATAAACATTGCAAATTTTTTTCGCGGCTTGCGTTGCATGTTTACCTTTTTTGTAGTAAAATTTTAAAATGTATCGAATTTCTTCATTAGATTCACTCATCTTGACAGTACGAAAAAGAAATGAAAATCACACATTTTCCTAATTTGAATTTGGAATTATGTTCTTTAAAATTTAAACTTTCAATGATACCAAAACCAGCCAGATACAGATAGTATAGCCAAAGAGATTTTATTTTAAGTTCATACATACTATAATGCGAAAAGACTTTTTCCCCAACCTAATATATCTATTATATTATATTATTTATATAATATATACAAATAATAAAGCTGAAAAGTTAGTTTTTTTGTTTGCTTGTTTGTGTATGTTTGAGTGCGCTAATCTCTGGAAATACCAGTAAGATTTGAAAAATTATTATTGCATTAATTCATGAGGAAGGCTATGTATAATAGACTATTTAACATCTCGCTACGACTCTTAGGAGCCGAGCAAAAAGAAAAAATGTGAAAACGAAGTAATAGCGCGGGCAGGCGATGCGGACGAAGTCGCGGGCAGAAGCTAGTAATAAATAAATAAATCAAGACATTTTTACACTAGTGAAATTAGTAACTAAATGTTTGGCTATCTTGAAAGCAAAAAGTCGAGACCACTGAGCTCCGTCTTTTGTGATTTGTAAAAAAGAAACGGAATTCGCTACCCTTCAGCTCAAAAACTGGACATCATGCCATTGCGCCTTTGGAAGTTTGAGCAGTAGGGTAGGTACAGTCAGTCAATTAGCGAATTGATTAAAAAAGTTGTACCTACCTATAACATTTCTTAGTAAGTCCTACCGTATTCGCTGATTTTCTAATTTTTTCCGAAACAAAAATACCTAATCTGTTGTAAAGCTAATTTAGACATACCGGCTCTACAGCCTTCCCTACCTAATTACTAGCAAAGTAAACGATCAAGCTGAACAAGAAACTGATGTTTTTTGACCTAGGAAATGAACCCACTACTTACCTCAAGGTGTTAGGCTACCTCGTATTGAATAAAGATCATTACATGTACTACCTACCTACGCAGCTACTTACGGTGTTAATAAAAAAATGTTGAAAGTACAGACGCCAGCAGGACAAGCCACTCGAAACTATCAAATTTTCCCAATCAACCTTGAACCTAGTACTTCAGCGATAAAGATGAAAATCTATTAAAGAAATTTGACAGATTGTAGTAGCTTGATGTGCTGGCGTCTGTACAAAATCTATTCATCATTATTATAATCTGTGGCCGTTTCCATAGACTAGTCCCGCCATAAAGTAAGATCAAATTGGCGGCTAAGCCGATTGGCTCATAAAGCCTTCTTTCGTTCGTAAGTTTTATTTTATTTTTACGTAAGTTTTGATCTTAGATTCCAATTAGGATGTAATCCTTTATTTCTGAATAGATTTATTATTTGCTTTGTCTTTTTTTTAAGCCTAATGTGCACAGACGTGTTATGCAATGTAACAACTTCCATACATTTTGATTTAAGAATATAATATTGTTAAAAATATATTTTCACTTTCTTTCCCACTCGTGGAAAATTAAAAAGAGGCCTACTTTAAAGGAAGTAAAACTTACCTTTAATGGTAAAACATTTTCACATAATAACAACTGGTTTACTTAATTAAATGAATATACCTTTAGAGAATATTTTCTAACACGTCTGTTGCTGATTCATAATAGAACAGTATACTACTTACTTCCTAGTTCTAGGTATTAAATACCTAATGCCTGGTTATGGTGTTGAGTTGACACGTCGTCACTATCTGATCTATTTAATCTTTTTAGGGTTCCGTACCAAAACAGTAAAAAGGAAGCCTCATGGTGCGACTCAGACTATCTGTCTGTCTGACTGTCACAGCTGGAACTTGAAATTTGGATCAGTTTTAGATGACATTTGCCCAATTATTTTGCAAATATGAAAGATTTTTTTTTTTTGCAACAAGGACTGAAAGGGGGTCTTAAAAATTCGAAGTGGGGTTACTAGGGCATGTGGGGTATGATATGAAAGAGCGCTATTAGCACATTCTCAAACATTTTTTTTATTTTTTAAGGCGGCATAGTTTTCGACTTTTGATGAAAAATGTTCCCCCCCTTATCTCTGAAGTTTGCATAGAGAAAAATCTGAAATTATTCTATGTGATAGAAGTTTATGTAAAGATTACAGGAAAAATAAAACGATGTGTCTAAATAGCAAACTTTTTCAGAAATCGGAACAGTAGTGCTATTCTGTAAATATCTCACCGTGAAAACATGAGTGAAGTGATCTTAAAGTGAGCTGTCAATAGTGTCAACCCCTAGCATCAGGTGGCATGACGGCTCACTTCACGCTCACTTCACCTGAGTTATCACGGTGAGATGTTTACAGAATAGCACTACAGAACCTTTGGTGCGCGCGTCCGACTCGCTCTTGATCGTTTTTTTTTTTTACCTTAATAAAATAGCCTTTGCCTGTCCATCTGTTCATTATTGTGATGTTATAATATATAACTGTTATATTATTATAATAATGTATTATAGCTACTATAGTAAGTACTACCGCTCATTCAGAGTTTTTCAAAATTGACTGGTCTCTCCATTCGATATTGTCATCACCTGCCTAGCCTTTTCCCAACTATGTCGGGTTCGGCTTCCAGTCTAACTGGATGCAGCTGAATACCAGTATTTTACATGGAGCGACTGCCTATCTGACCTCCACAACCCAGTTACTGGGTAACACGATACCCCTTGGTAAGACTGGTTGCCAGACTTAGGGCTTTTGACATCCCGTAACGACTGTCAAAGATCAAAGAATGACAGCCGAGACTAACGGCTTCTGGCGAGTAGTAACGCCAACTAGCGCCACCATTGAGAAAAAACCATAAGCCTGGAGATAAGGAACATTTTGAAATTTCCTATGCTCACATTTTTAGTCCTACCTACGCATATTGTTTGTAATTAGCTATTAAAATTTGCTATTATTTTTTAGCGTTTGATAGATTGTTCCCAAGCCTTCGCATTTCGTCAATGTAAATGACGATGAATGATGATGAATGGGAATGATGATGTGATGAATGTGTGTGTATGTAATGTTCAAGTCGAAATAATAAAAAGGCTTCAATGATTGTAAGACAGAGTATTGTTAGTCTCCCGCAGACAGGCTCGACGCGACTCCGGTAAAGCAATTTCCATGAAGTTTTCATAGAAATCATTCCACTAGAGTCACGTGGTGCCTGTCTGCGAGGCCTTTCTAAACATTTTGCTGGTGTTCGGGAAAGGAAATTAATTGAGTAATTTATACACAGTTTAATTGACAGTAAACAGTTTACGATTCCCGTTTCCAATCTCAATGTTTTCGAAGTGTGTCTTACATTAACTAAGATTAATTTACAGAAGCTTTTATAGCTATCGGTATTTACAAGATCTTCCTAATGTAATGAAGGCAATGGCATCAATTCATTTTGTATTTTATTTTATTTGATTAATTTGTATGTTATTTTAAGTATGGCTATGAGTGTTAATTACCTGAAACTAAATTAATCTATTATTTACTAGCTTTGCCCGCGGGAACGTATAAGCACTATTGGGATAAAAAGTATCCTATGTCCTCCTAACCCAGATCATGGTCTACCTGTGAATTTCATACAAATCCATTCAGCCGTTTTAGTCATTTTTTTTTTTTTTTTTCCGTTTTAGTCTGAAAGAGTAACAAACAAACCAACTCACTTTTGCATTTATAATATTAGTTAAGATTATTAATCCATTATTAACACTACCGAAATGAATTGTGATTTTTAAAGGACAAAGCTCTTTACAATTAAGGATAAAATTTCCCATTTGTTCTTTAAATCGATAAACAATGGGATGGTATTATGTTCGAGCACTAAGCGAGGAGCCCGTTAATGGCTTCCTAAGCCATTCAAAGATCGTAAGTACGTCGGTATTCACAGGCTGGTCGGCGGAATGCGCCTATTACTTGAGTTCCGCCTCTCGGATGCGCTTGCGTCGACGACTTTAGAATGGCGGGAATCTAACGAACAGACCAAGTTATGGGAAAATGGCGTCTGACGCTGCGATTGTGATTTAAATGTCGTTATGCGTGTTGAAAAAGTTTCAGCGGATCTATTCTGAAAAAATGTCACCGAGAAAAAATGTGTGAAGTGAGCTGTCAATAGTGTCAATCCCTAGCATCAGGTGAGATGACAGCTCACTTCAGAAAGAAAGTAACAAAACTATTTAAATTAAATTGAAACAAAAAACCTAGCTAGTAGATTAAATGTCAATAGGAGGAAACCTTTTCGTCCCAGGTTTTAAAATTCCGCGAGTGTGTGAACAGAACAATTTAAACAATAGGAATCAAGAATTCACCTTTTGTTCTCTACAAAGGACACACTTTATTTTGTTAAGATAATACTTTGTCTGCAATCAAACGAGGGTTAGCAGAAATGTATGGACATACGCATAGGTATATTGCTCAAATATAGGCAAAACTGCCCATTCTCCTTTGTGTGTGTTTTTGCTGTTTTATTTTTTTCACTACTCTGAACGTCTGATGTAATGTCAATGTAAATGTCACAACTCTGGACATATAAATCCTCATGGTGTTCTTAAAATCCATGAATAAAATGTTTATTCTCGCCAGGAGTTCCTAACTCGCGTCAAATTTTAAAAAACCGGCCAAGTGCGTGTCGGACCACGCACAATGAAGGGTTCCGTAGTTAAGATGAATTTATCCCAAGAACAAAGTTAACATTGTAGTTGAAAAACATGTTCTCCCATACATTCCAACTGTAAATGTAAGTTTGTACTCACAATATTGGTAGATTTACCATGTTATTTTAAGACCACAGAGTTCTTATAGGTTTTCCTGTAATCTACAGGTAATGATCAATTTTGTGTATTTTTTTTCAAAATTTTAGGCTCAGTAGTTTCGGAGATAAGGCGGGGGGAATGGTTAATTTTCGTCTATTTTCTTAAATAACTTAAAAACAATTTATTTTAAAATTATAAAAAATATATATTTGAGACCCTCATAGTAAGCCCTTTCATTTGACATGTCACACGGTGTAGTTTGCAAAACTTTTTTTTTAATTTTCTTATTTGTCCCTCAAAAGTGACCCCATATTCAAATTTCATTTATTTACTTTACCCGTCCGTGTTTGGGTCACAGATATATGTGTACCAAATTTCAACTTAATCGGTCCATTAGATTCGGAGCAAATTGGCTGTGACAGACGGACAGACAGACACACGAGTGATCCTATAAGGGTTCCGTTTTTCCTTTTGAGGTACGGAACCCTAAAAACCATAAAACTTTTACTATACCTGCATTATTAACGAAACTAATTCCGAGAGTAAGCCGTTAAAAGAGGATGGTAATGAGATTTTCGTTCGTCGCGTCGCGTCGCGTCGCTTCAAAAATAAATGAAGTGTACATCAGTAGCCGAAGCTTTTTATAATGCTCTCATGAGATGACGGAGTTTTTTAATTCGAGCGCAGATAACTCTATAAATTCGTTGTGATTACTGTAGCGTGGTACAATGAAATCTTAGATCGGTGTTTTATTTTTTCTATAAGTAGAGCCATTCACCGGACATCTGAATCGTTTTATAACATACTTGTAAAGTTTGCCAACTACGGCAACATGGCAACTATGATGCTGGTCTTACGAAAAAAAAAACAGCAAAAACTTATCTAACAGCTTGAAGTTTTCACAATGAATGTTATTTAATTAACATAAGAATTTTACATCAAAACCTTGGCGTCGTTGTTTGGACAGCGCTAGTAAAAAACACGTCGAAGTTTTTATTACATATTAACCTGCCTATTATTAGGTAAAGCTGTATAGGTACTGACAGCGCCAGCAAAACCATAAACGTCAAAGTAAACGTCAAAATAAATCCTTTTTGACGCGCGCTTTCAAGAAATGATTCTCACTTGCATGCTCTCGAGGTGTAATCAAAAATGGAACAAAGCGAGATAATAAGGGCTCACAAAAACATCTTTATTATCCTTGCGAATATGATAGTTGATGCATCATTAGGCCCGAGAGTTATCGAGGCGCCCTGCTGGGACCGATCAATACTTTTTTGTTCATACTTACCTTTTTATTTGCCGCTGCTAATTTACGTGGCAACACTTTTTTTTATAATGCTGACATCAGTTAACGCGGGAAGTTGTGACGGTCGCTTTTTTCAAATTAAGTAACGAATTCGGCTACATGGTCCGATGAACACCCTGTTTTTCGTTTTTTATTTAATAATAATCTCCCAATAACGTTACATTTAAAGCACATGCGGCCTTGTATAGAAACAATCGTGGAACCCACGGTCCCATTACATGGCAATTTGCCTGTGGAAGATTAGACCACGTTTTGTCTAGCCCCGAGGTGTCATGACCGAAGCGGAGTCCAGACAAAGGTGGCCGTAACCTACGGCTATTCTTTCTAACTTATTATCCTGCACCGAACCACTTAGGCAAATAACACGATGCAAGGTAATGGATGCCGATGCGTTCAGTGATTTGTGTAGATGGAGGCACGTTTTGCTCTAGACTTTTTGTGAATGTAGACCACTCCTTTGTTCGTACCAAATTAGGCAATATCACAATTACACGGCGCACACTTGTGTACACAGCGAGACACGACTGACATGGAACTTGTCTTTCCCGTAAGCGTCTGGGTTGCTATAATAAAATATTATATTTTTCGAAAGAGCTAGAGAGAGCGATGACCGGCGATTAGCTGTGGCGCATTTTTTATGGACAACGACGCATCGCGCAGGATGTGTATACTACGTGACTTATTTATTAGGTTGTACCCTCTCGATTTGATATGAGACGACAAAAAGTAACGTAACTACATCGCGGTTAGTGAAAGAAAAACCTATTAAGAGTGAGCGACATTTTTTGCTGAATTATTTGCGCCAGATAATGGTTTCAGAGTTCATTATGAGAACGCATTTTTTTTATAGGTATATCAGTTGATCGCTTATTGCAAGTGCTGTCGCAGGGTAAAGTCTATTAAAGGTATTATTTCAAATATAATATATGTATACCTAATCTATGAGGAAATGGAAGCCTATGCCCGCATAATAAATTATAGGAATTTGTAGCTTTTTAGGGTTTCCTACCTCAAATAGAAAAAAACTGAACCCATAGAGGATCACCGTATATCGGTCTGTCTGTCCGTCTGTCACAGCCAATTTGCTCCGAATCAAATGGATCGATTAAGTTGAAATTTGTTACACATGAACTTGTGTAACCTAAAGATGGACGGGTAAAGTACCTAAAAAAATGAATTTTGAATATTGGGGTCACTTTGGGGGGCAAATAAGAAAATTAAAAATAAAAGTTTTGCAAACTATACCGTGTGACATATCAAATGAAAGGGCTTATTATGAGGGTCTCAAACACGGAGTCTCAAATATGTTTTTTTTTTTTTAATTTTAAAATAAGTATATTGTTTTAAAGTTATTTAAGACAATAGACGAAAATTTCGATTTCATCTCTCATTCCCTTATCTCCGAAACTACTGAGCATAAAAATTTGAAAAAAATACAGAAAATTAGAAGTCTGAGGTCTTAAAATAACATGGTAAATCTCTCAATATTGTGAATACAAACTTACATTTACAGTTGGAATGTATGGGAGAACATGTATTTCAACTACAATGTTAAGTTTGTTCTTGGATAAATTCATCCCAACTACGGAACCCTTCATTGTGCGTGGTCCGACAAGCTCTTGACCGGTTTTTATGGTTGTCATCAGTATAATACTGCAACAGCCACGCACCGCTTTTCTTGCACCTCACCAGCGTCGCTAACTGTTCTAAATCGAGTTATGCAGCCTAACGCCTAGCCCTTCACCAAACTATTTGCATCGGCTACGACCTCATTTATTACCAATTCAAAATCTAGAACAGGATTATTCGAGTTGCAATAAAGACAGATCTTACGCAACTAGATGAATGGACAAGGTTCGGCGGGTGGGCGCACCCACACGCAGTTGCCAGCTGCAAAATATATTATTCGGAATTTGAATAATGGCAGGAATTGATGTAATGGATTCATACCCAGTGGTGCCGTATGAGGGTAATGCAGGCAACCGATAAGGTACTCGTTGCACTTAGTATGATCCATGTGCTATACCTATGTAGTGGTATGTTTACCCACACATGCACGCCACTTGCGAGCTTATAAGTACCTATGACGTTCACCGTCACCTTAAGTTCGAAGTCACGCGTTGTCACGACAACACATATTACATAGTCGTTTACTAACTGCTACTCGCGTCAATCATCATATATATCATATCATACTAATCATCATAAGTAATTGTACCGTGTTTAGTTGTAGTAAATACATTATTAAATTCATAGTGTAAATCTGAATGGACATTTAATTTCTCACTATAGAACCTACATCACGTTCCAACAAAAGTTCTATACCTACAAATACATAGGCATCGATCGATATATTCTATGTATATAATAAAAATGATTCCTTGCGTTGGTAAGAGCATCACTTCAGAATGGCTGGACCGATTTGGCGAAATTTTACCCGACTTCAAAAAAGGAGGCGTAAAATTATTCTTATGTACGAAGTTAAATGCATAAATGTACTGTATCTCCGGCATTTCTAAGCGGATTTTGATGATTCTTCTTTTCGTTTTGGGCTTTTGTAAAAAAAAATAAAACAATTAAAATAACTTTCATAAAAACTTAACACCTTCTCAAGTCAGTATCTTCAATTCTTCAATGCACCTTAGCTTGGCACCGACTTCAAAAGCTGTTAAATTTTTTATGATAGTTTAGATTCTCACGGAAAGAAAAAATTTGAAAAGTTGCCGGAAAATTGGAAAATTCGGGAAAAACTAAACGTCCTTTTTGTATGAATTATTGAAATTTGGACAGCACTAGGCAGACAACAGCACATTACGAAACTGTCAAATTTTTCCAAATGATTTTAAACCTTAAAATATTGACAGTTAAGTTCAAAATCGAATGAGTAAATTTGCCAGTTTGTAGTAACTTGACCTGCTGCTATGTGTGCTTGTTGTTCAGTAACCGCGTCAAAAGTAAGTATGAAAGACAAAGTAAACTAGTTGCTATGGTGTTTGTAAGCGACAGTTAGGTAATATATATTTACTGTGGTAATGTGATGACTACTTGTCACTGCTTATGCGCCGTTGCAGTCTTTACTATTGAGATTAATTCATTTTACGAAGCTTACGGTACAAAAAGTATTACAAAGTGAGAAAAATCAAAAGCAAGACGGTTCGGAAAAACGGGTACGATGTCGTGTTGTACTATTCATCATTTAAATTGTTGGCAAGTTTGAGGGCTTGTTGTCTTCATAAAATTAAATGGGTAAGCACTTAGACGGGGTCGTTAATGAAATGAAAAGTTTATTTAGTTTTATCGCGTAATTACTTAAATAATGAAATCACTATATAACATAATTTACATGATGACGCGCACTGTCAGCTCTTTAAACTGACTTTCTAATATTTTTAATACGAAATATACTATCATATTTTATTTTTTGTTGATATTTATTATCTTGTAGTAAACTCGCGAAGGTTGCATGGAAACACCAAGTAGGTAAGCTTAAGTACCTAGGTAGGTATTGGAAAGTTATCTTTGTATGGATAATTTTAGTTACTAACGATCTTAAACAGTGTAGGTACATAAACGTGTATGGTAAGACAAGAACATGAACAATAATCTTGCTAGGCATAAAAACTTAAAGAAAATTAAAGAAGACTTGCCTATGCCGTGCTGCCTAACATGGCGGGTGAAAATTGGCGGGAATTGATATTGTTCCTGTGACGGGAATGACTTTCCCGTTTCGTTTTACGGTCTGTGTAAGCCGTAACATTGAGGTTTTATTGTGTTTCGCCTCGCCAGAATGGAGATGTCGTCTGTGGTCATAAAATTCAAGTGCCAGTTGACATTTTACAAAATGAAACGTCGTTTTTTATTTTAGGAGATGATGATTCTCTACCAGTGAGTTAGTTTAAAAAAAAATGGATTAAAAAAGCCTTGAAAACAGCTTTGTTGTGTAATATGGGTTAGGTGCGAAATACATTTAATAACTTCACGAAAATTTACGATGCTACATAACATATAATGTTAGGTACACGATACCTACTGTTTAAGTAAATAAAATTGTTATTACCTACTTACTTCCTTTTTGAAAATGGATCCAAATTCCGCACGCACGATTTATGATGAAAGTAAAAGTACGGATGTATTTCAACTTGTAGCCTGTAGGTAATTTTAAAAACCAAAAATAGGGTGTCCTTCCAATAGTTACATCATTTTAACGTAGGTACAGACACCAGCACATCAAGCCACCAAAAACTGTCAAATTGTCCCAATCAACCTTGAACCTAATGCTTTAGCGATAAAGATGAAAATCTATTAAAGAAATTTGACAGATTGTAGTAGCTTGATGTGCTGGAGTCTGTACATAGTACCTACATATTATGGAATTAAATGAAAAGGAATAATTATGGAATTAAATGAATTTTAAGTAAATTTTTTTTTTTTCAATGTAATTTAATCAACTTTGCAGATAATTATGTATAATAATGTTACGTTTAGTAGTCACAACTCAGCTATTTACCGCGTACCGCGCACCGGTAGGTATGGTAAAGTTGTCGCGAGGCCTTGCCAAGCCGGTTGCCATTTGCAACGATGACGTCAGACTTAGTGACTCAAGAAGTTGCCTGCTCCGTTGCCTACAAAGTATTTTAATGTAAAGCCTTCGATAGCCATAAATTGTATTTGTTTTACACAAAACTATAGCCCTTGTTAGCACTGCGCTAGCGCACTTGTTACTTAGGGCTCAAAAAGAAAGGCATATGGTGTATTTCAGTTTGTTTTATTTTTATTGCAACTGTATTTTGTGGTGAAGTCTTTTATAGACGCGGCTGCCAACTGGATCATTCAGGGGGGCTCTGTTTTGTATTTACCTTCTCTAGATTTTTATGAACATTAGGAGTACAGGCACACAACCTGAGTAGTTTTGGAATGCTACGGAAAAGTAACTATCTATTCCTACATTATTATAAAATAAAGTCGCTTTTCGTGTCTTTTTGTATAAATTTCACAACGGATTTTGATACGGTTTTCACCATAGTTTAGAGAATTTATTCCGGAAAGTTTATATGTATATACCTACATTAATAAGAAACTCGATGTTTTGTTAAGTCGTGATAACCGTGCGAAGCAGGGGTGGGTTTTATTATATGTCATTGGTGGGTTGCTAGGAGAAGGAGTTGTTGCTATTGTTGAGAGGAGCTCGTGGCTAAGTAATAACAGCCGCAAGGGTCGATCCATCAGGTTAAGTTGCGCTTGCCGGGGTTGGTCCGTGGATGGGTGACCATCTTTACATACCGAGACTCCTCCGTGCCTCGGAAAGCACGTTAAGCCGTTGGTTCCGGCTGTCATTCGTGGATCTTTGACAGTCGTTACGGGTCGTCAGCAGCCCGAAAGTCTGATGGTAAGCGCAACACTTGAGAACGGTTGCACTAATTTGGCTACTTTTTGTTTCCTAATCAGGTTCTTACGGAAAAAAAAAATTAAAAGTTGCCGGGAAAATTGGAAAATTCTGGAAAAACTGAACGTCTTTTTTGTGTGAATTATTGAAGGACAGGACAACGTCTGTCGGGAATAAAAAAAAAACATTTAAAAAAACAACAGATGGTTTACAATTACAAGTGACGCGCATCATTGCTCGCACCTTTCTCCCTAGTTACCGGAACAATACGCGGTTTGCAAAGTTAGCTGCAAGCCGCGGAGTTAAAATTTAATTATCCTTTTTCCACTTTTTGCGTAATAGCCATAAAACTGTTTATTTTAATTACAACGCTTACAAGATATGTTAGTGTTTAGTGCTTGGCGAGTAATGAGTTTGTATGTTGAGCTTTTTTTTTATTATCAAGGCATTCTTATCTAACATGATTATTACGGGTGAGTGGTGGTGTGGAATTTATTGCTGTATAAAACTGTGATGGCTATGGAGAATCAAGTAAGAGTACAATATAGAAAATATAAAATCCCTATTAACTATTTATGCACACACTTATATCCAGACAATATACCTAAATAAAAAAATCTCAATCCAGCATGCCTGCGATAGGACAGCCTAATATAGATAATGAAAAGAGATGTATACAATGTGTTTAAAAGTAGAAGAGAAAACGAAATACATACGAGTATATTAAAAAGCAATTCACTAATTTTAATATAAACATACCTATAATAATTTATTTTAATTTATTAACAGTTTTTTCTGTATAATCACTGCGTATTTTTAATTAAACATAAATTCTACTGTATTCAATTGTTTTTGGCCAAACAAAGCCAAAATAAAGACTATTTATTTACTGATTAACTATCATCTAATTCGAAATTACTCCTATGCATAGTCTCTATTGCCGTAGGCCATCTTTGATTGTGCTACCAAAGATTATCGAATATCGTATTATAAGATCGAACGAATAGCTTTGAGGCTTTGTTAGAACGTGCCTAGTCATAGCCAGCTATTGGAGAATCTATTATCAGATTTGAGCGGCAATTAAAAATTGATCGCTGATAAAATAATTGGTTTAGATTAGCCCGAAGATTTTCTGAGGCTGTTTGTTCGTTGTTAGGTACCTACTCGTGTTACATTTTATTGGCTGAACCAATTTGTGACTGTGTATTTGTGACTTTTATAATAGGTAGGTGAACATTCCACGTTTAAAAAAAGATAGGTGAAATATTTCGCCCCATTTTTTTAAACATGTTTTAAGAATTTAAACACATGTAGAATTTTAATCAAAATAAATATCAAATTAAAGGTCTTCGTTATAATCAGTTTTCATCAGCAACTAGTAAAAACGCGTTTCCATTCATGGAATCATGAGTTGTGTTTAACTTTTTAATTCGTCCTAAAAATAGCGCAGTGGTATGCTCTCGTTTACAGCCAGTATCGGATGTCTATAATTTATGAGACAATAAAATTGTTAAGTGCATTTTGCACGCCTATCTTTTGTGAAAAAAATGATTTAATTTATGTCTTTATTTTTACATCTATTAACACGCATGTTGGTCTTTACCTAATGGCCACTCGTGGGCGACTTTATGCCGTGTATGGAATTATTTAAATACCCTGGTGAAAACCTTTTTGACAGTCATTAATTTAGACTTAAATTAATTGTTATACTTCTTATGTCGTCAATTTAGGTATGAAGAGAAATTGTCAGCCACTTATTTGTTATTATGGTGATAATAAGTAGGTAAAGGGCCTTTAATAGTGAGAAATAAAAAGTGGGTTTCTCTATAGGCAACTACATCAAATATTAATTTCCAAACGTGAGATTTGAATCATCTGGCTTTTTCTCATCGTGATTAAAACATTATTCTTCTTTATAAATTACCTAAACCAGATTGACAGAAATCACTTTAAATACCTAGCCAAGCAATGGATTGCGTGAGATAAATAACATACCGGCCATGCCTCTCTGGTCACTACATACCCATCTTAAAAATAAACTTTTAAAACAGCTGTGTGACAATGCAAAAACGAACAAATAGTACCTATCCTTTGCCGGCCGAGCAGGTACTATTGTATTAATACGATAAACCATTACTGAAAAAGAAAATAAACTTGATGCAACTATCCGAACGCGCGCGAATGTAGGTAACTATCCGAACAACGATATTTTTATATTTTTTATGCGATATTTTTCTGCATAATTTTTAATTTTAGAATGCTATTGGGCTATTCAGCAAAACTTTTATTTTTTGGCGAATAGGTACCACTCTACCTGTTACATTGCGGTTTTTCAGGTCTTTTTTAGGGTTCCGTACCCAAAGGGTAAAACGGGACCCTATTACTAAAACTCCCCTGTCCGTCCATCCGTCTGTCACCAGGCTGTATCTCATGAACTGTGATAGTTAGACAGTTGAAATTTACACAGATGATGTATTTCTGTTGCCGCTATAACAAAAAATACTAAAAAACAGAATAAAAATAAATATTTAAGGGGGCTCCCATACAACAAACGTGATTTTTTTGCTGTTTTTATAGATAATGGTACGGTACCATTCGTGCGCGAGTCCGACTCGCACTTGGCCGGTTTTTATGTGGACTATTTCGGAAGAAAGTTTTCTATCCCAACTGTCAAAATCACACTGACAACTGACAATAATTGTCTAGGGTAGTGAAGACAAATTGATTTTGTAATCGCCATGCTAAAGACAGTAGAAAACTTCTACTTTACGGCCGCAAAGTATATACGGTTATATACATATCATGCTATTACAGGAGAGTGTTTTGAACCCCTTGGTAAGACTGGTTGTCAGACTTTTGGGCTTCTGACGACCCGTAATGACTGAATACTGTCAAAGATCCATGAATGACAGCCGGAACCAACGGCTTAACGTGCTTTCTGAGGCACGGAGGAGTCTCGGTATGTAAAGATGGTCACCCATCCACGGACCAACCCCGGTAAGCTATGGATCCATCCATCCATCCATTTGGTGATGGATCGACCCGTGCGGCTGTTATTACTTAGCCACGAGCTCCTCACAATACTAAACTTAAGTGAACAAGGCGTGTGACCCATGGGATTTCCTATCGACAAAAATGGCAAACTTCCATAAGTCCATAAGTCCATAAGTACCTACCTTTACCTACCTTACCTGTACCTAACTTTCATCCCCCTATTTTTGACCCATATAAGGAATGATTTTTGAAAAATCAGTGGCATGTGGCAAAAGGGTGGTTTGGTCAGAGTTGCCCTTAGTCCGTGCGTAGGATTTCAAAAACAAGCAAGGCAAAGGATATTGCATTCTACCTCTCCCGTTCCCTCTTCCGCTTAAACTACTAACGTGTTCCTTAAATCGGTTAAGCGGCAAGAGCGCTAAAACTACAACAAGAACACCTTATTGTTCAACGCAATTATGCTGGCGACAAGCCAACATCTTTTCTGAGCGGATGGCGCTAGTATCTTCGCGAACCAAGACTTTTGCCATAGATTTTTTAGTTCCTATGTTTTGCCACCCGCAACTGAGAGTTTGTAGTTCACAGTCGTGCAAGAGAAATAGTCTTTGTTACGGTGAAAGCAGGAAGTTATTATGCAAGTATCATTGCTGGTGTAATTACGTATACGTGTTGTTAAACATTTAGACTTTGTCTTTTGTATGTGGGTGGACGATTTTTGTTGATAGCAAATTCATAATGTTAACGATTACTTTCGGTTTCAGTTTTCAGTTACCCTTTCTTTATTACTGGTATCCTTAATATACTAAGAAACTATCTTCGATCATACTATTTCCCTACCTAAAATAACACTACCAAAGGTACTTGAATATGTGTCTATTATAATATGCCTTTATGTAAAACATAATTTATTCATCCTATAAATAATCAGCTTCATTATCTTTGCCCAAGAGACCTTTTACAAATAGCTTTCATCATAAAGATGCCTTTTTTACTGCGAGGTATAAAAAGAACAAGATAGTTATAAACGCAATTCATAGCTAAAGGAACACGTAATTAGGTCCCTGTTTAAGACTACACTTACGATGATCGAATGCGAATGCGGTGGAAAATAAATGATGGTCCCTTTCAAGTACTATTATTCATTATTCGCATAATACCAAGATATTGAAGATACCATTCGTATCGCGCCTGCTATCGATCATTTTACATCTTGATCGCGCCTCCCCACATATTTTATCGTACTATTTTCTTTTATATTATGAGCATCGCATCTTTTTAAACGTTGTGGTCAAGATGTCCGAGGATTGAGTTGTAAGAACTTCCCGTGCATACAAGCAAAAAGTAAAATAAATTGATGGCTCTGTGTACACACGGCTACACATCAAGCTATACATTTCCAGTTTACACTTACCTCTCATTGTAAGGAAATCCTATACAATGCGAGATCAGCTTATACTGGAAATGTATAGCTTGATCTGTAGCCGTGCGTACCATAGCTATTACGATGAATTGTGATTTGTGAATTGTGAGTTATGTTTGATCTTTTATAGCACAGATAATATCTAGGTAGGCGTGTATGCGCAGCTTGCAGATTGGGAGGTAACATGCGTAAGATTTATTTACACAAGTTACGAAAAGAATAAATATCACAAGTTTGCGAAATATCAGTAAGGTCAACGGATTTCCTCCCACGGCCGGCCGTTTAACGTAACATCAACGTGTAGGTGTTATGTGTAGGCGAATCCTATTAAAGAAAAAGAGTATAAGGAAAGGACTTTATTTAGATATATTTTATTTCTATGATTTTTTACTTTTTATTTTTCCGCTCGTGAACCGCAGGTGAAACGAAACGTTCGTAACAAGATGGCGTTACGTCAAAGCCAGCTGAAATGTGAATGTGTAACGTCAAAAAATATCAAAGCGGGTCGGCGAGTCTCATTAGAACACGTCAGTATTTTACGTTTATATTAAACGTGTTAAACAAGAAATAATCCTTATTCGTATTAAATATCGATAAGTTGTGGCTGTAGTGCGATTCTAACTCACCATAGTGTTGTGTTTCAAGAAACCTCTCGGATCGATAAAGGTACTTAACAATGCAACAACAATACGTAGAGCCAGTTAGCCTTTTATTATAAAATTGCTGAATTAAATGTCGAAGTTTAACGATTCTATTATCTGACCAACAAATTTGCAGGGCTGTGTCAACATGGGAAGCAGTGGAAAAAATATGTTAAACATTTTAATCACGGTCTTAATAATGCCTGTCGCTTATTGCGTGCAGCCTCCAATAGTAGACCCTGGAATTCTTATTCAGTCTAAAACTCTCGGCGAATGTCAGGCTTGTAAATTATTCGTGGAGTCATTTAAAAAAGGTTTAGAGCGAACATCGAGAGGTAAATACGAGGGCGGAGATGCAGCGTGGGAGGAAGAGAAATTAAAACTATCCTACAAACGAAGCGAGATGCGATTAATTGACATACAAGAGGGAATATGCAAGGAGGGCAAGCACTCTCTCCAGTGCCACCATATGTCTGAAAAAGCTGAAGAGTTTATTGAAACATGGTGGGCTCAAGACCCAGATGAATCTACTGACTTATTCCAGTTCATTTGTGTTGATAATTTGAAAGTGTGTTGTCCACAACACCACTATGGTAAAGACTGCACACCATGCCCTGGCGATCATGAAAATCTGTGCAGCGGCAATGGTAAATGTCGAGGAGATGGGACTAGAAAGGGGAATGGGACATGTTTGTGTGACCCGGGATACACAGGAGGGGACTGCGATGTATGCATGACTGGGTATTACTTGTCATACAAGGATGATACCAAAATGTTGTGTTCCGCATGCCACCGATCCTGCATGGGAGGATGCAGAGCGGGTTCACATAAAGACTGTGTGGCTTGCAAGGCAGGCTTTGCCTTTGACTCAGATGAAGGCTGTCTGGACGTAAATGAATGTGATGACGTAAATAAATGCACTAAGAATCAATTTTGTATGAACTCCATAGGGTCATTCACTTGCATGACCTGTGATAAGTCTTGTGACACATGTCATGGAGACGGGCCTGACATGTGCCGGAAGTGTGCCAAAGGTTATATTAAGAAGGGAGAATTCTGTATTGCCGAGAGAGAAGATGAGGATCAATCTGAAAAACTTACTACAACAAGGTAATATTGAATTTTGATTTAATTATTTTCTGTTTGTTCTTGCAGGACCCATAAGGAACAAAACCAAATAATATTTTTTTCTGTTGTGTGTAGTCGGTCACTAGTATACAGGCTACATATCAAGCTATACAGTTCCAGTAAAAACTGATCTCGCATTGTATAGGATATCCGTACAGTGAGAGGTCAGCTTATAGAGAGGTAGAGTGAGTTAACAGAGGTAGCCATGTGTGCACAACATAACTATGATCTTAGAAAGCTGTTTCCTTTTCAACAAACATCATACAGACATGACTTCATTCATGATGCCAGGATAAGTGCTCCAAATTTAAAGAACAATTCAACAAAAACATGAACCCCCTTATTCATAAAAAACTAAAACGTTCTACAAACCTATTTTATTTAAAATAGTGTTTTGTCTTCTTCTTTCAAACTCAAATCATAATTCAAAAGAAATTGACAAAACACTACTTTAACTAAAATAATGTTTGTAGAGCGATTTAGTTTTTTATAAATAAGGGGGTTAGATTAGTTTGCAGCCATGTCTTTACAAATAAGTAGTTCTTAATTATTCTGTCTTTTTTTGTTTATAATTTAATCATATTTCTTACAGAAACGAGGAGTTATAGGGCTTCAAGTAAAGTGTGCTCATTATTTTGTGTAGGTAAATGAACATTTTAATTTTATGGTGGTGGGCTCAATGGGGTGACATCATTTATTTGCCATTATTATTATTTATTTATGTATTAGAAACATCATACAATCAAGTTGAAAATGAATTTATGTATTTATTGATATTGTTAGATTTGGTTGCGACTTGTGTGTTATATGAAATTCTTAATAATCTATAAAGTTTTTGAAATTTAATATCAAAAGAAAATGCCGATCCTATTTATTGGCAAAAATAATTTGTATTGATAACTAATAATCTTTCTTGCTAACATATTTATAATATAATATTTTTAAATGTTTATTATTCACAGAAAAATATTCCATTCCTCTATGTATTCATGGCTTTCATTGGCATAATTACTTTATACATAATATTAATATTTAGAATGCTTTTTTATACAACCTGTCTCGTAATTAACGCAAACCCACTTAAGGGGTCATTGTAGTCATCATTATGAACAACTTTTACTATGTGACCAAACCTGAAATCGCGAAAAAAAAACAGCTGTTTCATACAAAAGTTCAATACCTACTCAACCGAAATGTGTGAAACAGCTGATTTTTTTCGCTATTTCAGGTTTGGTCGCATAGTGAAAGTTGTTCATAATGATCAGTACAATGACCCCAAAAGAAGGTTTGCGTTAATTACGGGACATATTACACATTATACGTCCCTATTTAATTTCCTAACATTATTATTTTGGGGACATTTTAAAGATAAAAAAATAGTTTTTACTAACAAAAATACTTGTCTTCTCCTTCAAGGTACATGACATACGTGGGTCTGCTGGTTGCTACCGGCATACTTCTGCCCAGGTCAACCTACCTAGGCAGCATTGTAGGAGCAATGGTGCTATCCTATATACTGGGTGCCGAATACTACTGCATGATAAATGGACACACTGGTCTTGTCGACCTGAAGAATTTCGACTTGGCCCAGATATTTCAAACTTAGGAATAAGATAGCACAATTTTGAAAATCTTCTGGAAGAAATATCTGGTCCTTCTGATCCATTTAAATTAACATCATCTGCCTAGCCTTTTCCCAACTATGTTGGGGTCGGCTTCCAGTCTAACCGGATGCAGCTGAATACCAGTATTAAATTAACTAGGATTAGTTAAATTAGTAGTTAAATTAATTAGGATTAGTAATTTGTGGGCCTTGGATATTTCTGCCAGGATTTTAGTGAAATAAGTAATCAAGAAATTAATTTTATTATAAGTCAGGATGAATGAAGAAGGTTGTAGATTTCATGTTTAGTGAGATATGTAATTAACACGACGACGACGACGACGACGACGACGTTGTTTTGACGACACGGTTGGCGCAGTGGTTGAGCGATTGACTGCTGCGCAGCATGTCGCGGGTTCGATTCCCGCACGGAACAAATATTTGTACGACCTACAAGTATTTGTTCCGAGTCTGGGTGTTTTTCTATCTATAATATGTATGTATTTACAAAAAAAAAAAATGTATATAAGTAGTTTATCAGCCATCTCGTTACCATAACACAAGCATTAGGTTGCTTAGCTTGGGGCTAGATGGCGTTGTGTGATATGTCCAAAACATATTTATATTTATTTTATTTATTTAATTAAGTTTTTGTGTGATTTTTAAATTCTACTAAGTCACAGACTTCTTGATGTAAGTTGTTATTTTATTAATTAAGTTAATATATTAGAATGGTGCAGTTTTTAAAGTGATATTAATTATTATAATATTTTTTTCTAATTGAGTGTCAATGTTTGCTAAAAGTAATTTTACTACAGCTTTATTTTATTTATTCTGGTTTTAGTTGTGATCATTCCATGCAATTTTAAACGGAATCTTCTCTCTACTTTTTAACCAAATTTTTTATACTTTTACATTTCACAGTGTATTGAAATGATTGTTTATAATAATGACTAAATAAGCCACCACTATCGTTTGTAAATACCTCATCGGTTATTTGTTGTGTTATTTAAATATTTACAGCAGCATTTAACATGAAATTAATGGAAAGGTTTTCACTACTGTGTAAATGCCTCAGTACACAATGGCCCATCTCTGATACATTGTTTTTTTTTTTTATAAGGCATCTAAGGGACTCGACCTCAGTATTGCACAAGGTATATTGCTCCCAATTAAATATATATTATATATATTTAATTTTTTAATTATTTTTTTTTTATTTTTTTTTTATTTATTTATTTGCAAATTAAATCAAATCAAAATCAAATATTTAATTTGTACTGAAAAAAAAAAAAGAAAAAAAAGTTCATAAAAAAAATCGACCGTTCAATCAATCGATCGTTCGTTCGTTCGTTCGATCGTTTTGCGACTCATAAAAATATCTAATGCTAAATACAGGGATCAATAATTCTAAAGTGTGATTATGATTAGATCCCAATAATGTTCTTCTCAAAGTGCACCTAACGGCTTCTACAACATCCATGGGGCATGAAATTGTGCAAGCCATTAGTCGCCACGTCCTAGGGTCAAATTAATTTAGCTAGCGGAACTCCGCAGTTGTGTATCGATATCTAAACATGACAAAACAAAAAATAAATTAATTTAAGATAAGATAAGATAGATAATTTATTCATTTCTCATCACAAATGTTGTTGTGGACAGGAAGTGGCTAATCTTGGAAAGAAATTAATCACACTAATATTATAAAGGCGGAAGTTAGTGAGTGAGGGTGTGTGTGTGTGTGTTTGTATGTTTGTTACTTCTTCACACTCAAACGGCTGGACCGATTTGGATGAAATTTGGTATGTAGATAGCTTATGCCCTGGATTTTTTTTTATCTCGGTCTACGCGTGTGAAACCGCGGGGAGCTGCTAGTTTGATGTTTCTTTTTTGGGGTCATCAATGCTGTAGTCACTTAAAATATCAGTTTGAAAATCAAGTTTTTATTTGTGTAAACTTCACAGATGTGATGGGTATTTTGTCGTGTTTAGATGTCGATACCCAGCACATCTGCTAAGTTTCGCTAGCTAATTTATTTTGACCCTTTATATAATGATCTTCAGTAAATGGTTAAAGTGGGCCATTGTGAACAGGGGCCTTTAGCCACGGCGCGGCGTAAACAGATTAACAGTATTGAATGAACGTAAACACAGACATAATATCTCCGTTACTTTGAAATAAATGGTTTTACGTTGTCCATGTTGCTGTTTTCATTGTACATCATTTCCTCTTAGTAGCTAATTACATACCTATATAAGTAGGTACTTACGTCAATTTTTCAGCATCATTTTGTAAAAAATAAGATAAAGAAATAAAATAGAATAGTTCTTTATTTTGTTTTTTTGTTTATTTGCACAGAAAGTAGGTACAAGATACAGATGTTTAGTTTAAAAATATCCTTATACTAACTACCTTACTAAGGCATGCAAAATAAAGACTCGTTCACAAATAAATTATTAACACATTAAATCGAATCAGTACAAGTTTACCATGTCAAGATGAAATTCAGCAAATAATTTGAAATACTTAGGCAATACCACAGATAATGTAATACTAGATATATTATGTCAAGTTCAAGTCAAGTAGGCAGTGGTACACAATGTAAAAAAAACAAAAACTATAGAAAGTTTTGGAATAGGTACCTACTTAATTGCAAGCGATCTTCATGCAAGGTAATTTAAAACCGTTATAGCAGTATATTGGTAATTTGGGAATTTCTTAATACGCTAATTACTGCCCAAATAGTAGTTAGTAAATAGCGGTCGTGGGGTCAATGCACCTACCTGTTTACTGCCTCATCAAATATGGACGGGAGAGCAAATCATTGGTCCTAAGTTCCGAAAAATCTGTAATTTTTTCCCATAAGTAATCTTGTCTCTGGTAACCGTTCAAAAACTTCTTTGCTATTTTAATTTAATAAACTCATTTTTAGCGCTTTATAGTCGTAGCACAGATAATATAATACTACGCCGTACGTCGTAGGTATATCACAACAATACGTAATGCTTGTCGGATTCGGCGCAAGTGTGACGCTGAAGACATTTACATACAGTCACGGCTGTCAATACTTACACGATTATGTGGTGACCGTGACACGATTTTTATGTTCGAACACCCGACGCGACAAGTTTTAAGACGTTGAGTCATAAGAGTACAGCGAGTACAGAAACCTAGCTAGGTAAGGGACGCAGATTTAAGCCAATGGCCTTTGTGGTTAGATTGTGTGTTCTGTACTGAGCTCGCGCAACTCGTACAGTGCAGCCAGTAATATTATAGGAGTCGCCCATTAAGAAGCGCTTTAATAAATTAGATGCATTAGGTATTAAATTATTATAAGTACATAAAACAAAAGGTGTGTTAATAAAACATGTATATTAAAAAATAAATAATTAAATTATCTTTAAAATGGTTATGGTTTCTTAAAAATACGCTTGATAGTTTTTGTGTGATTCTCAGTTTTTTTTATCCGCGTTAGACATATCTTTACAAATTAATTACTCTACATAATGTAATATAAACATAATCTAAAATATTCTCATATATTAAGTATATATATTCACACACATAACACCCACACACACACCCCCTCACACCCCCACCCCACACACACAATATTATATTTGGTCTCGTGGTCGCATGAGCGACTGCAGAGCGTGTGTTCGGGCATCAATCCCCAGGTTGGACGGTGTTATTGTCTCAGAAATTTCTCAGCAGTAGCTTGTCTGGATTTGTCAGGTGGCAATAACCTCGCCTCTTTTCACATGGTGAGTCTTGTTCTATACCAACAGCTCTGCCTACACCTTCGTGGAAAAAAGCTTGAAGTGATACCAGTGCTTTGAAACAGAAAAAAAACTGCCTACACACGTCTTATTATGGCAAAGATAAACTTCTTCCTTAACCGCTTGGCGCTTCTAATTGAACAACCACAAGCCGTCAATCACTCACTACCCACATCGGTTATGTAAACTAAGTACCTGCTATTAGTCGAGTGTTACGTCGAAAGTGGAACCGATAAGACAATGTATTACAGCCAAAGTGTCAAGTAACAGTGCTACAAAGGTACTGTTCTTACTTTTTTTAAATTGACTTGACGTTTTATTGACTTTGACAGGTCAAGTTTTTGTGGACAGGAAAACATTTGACATTTAAATAGGGTTTAGTATAGGTTTTAGATAGCAAGGTTTTTCTGTGATATGCAATAGAGTTAGTGCCGCGTAGGCTACAATCCAACTTATCCTACTTAATCACACTAATATTATAAAGGTGAAAGTTTGTGAGTGTGTTTGTATGTTTGTTACTTCTTCACGCTCAAACGGTTTGACCAATTTTAATAAAATTTGGTATGGAGGTAGCTGACACTCTCGATTAACACAGGATACTTTTTATTCCGGTCTACGCGGGTGAAATCGCGGGGCGCAGCTAGTAATATTATAAACGCGAAAATTTGTGAGGATGGATGGATGTTTGTTACTCTTTGACTACAAACTACTACTAAAAACTACTGAACGGATTTTGATGAAATTTGGCACATAGATAGTTCAAACCTGGATTAACACATAGGATACTTTCATCCCGATATTCCTACGAGTTCGAGATTTACGCTGGTGAAACCGCGGGGCGCTGCTAGTTAGATATAATTAAGCTTAACGTTTTATGGTGGCGAGATGGGCGGACGACATTGTTGCCATCGCGGGAAAAACCTGCACCCTAATTGCGTAACACGTTATCGATCGGAGTTGGTTTCATTTTGAAACAAATTGCTAATCCATTGCTTCATATGTTCGAAAAATTTGTCTGCTCGACAACGTAAATAACGCAATGAATGTTGTTGAACTGTCAAAATGAAACCAACTTCGATTGATAATGTGTTACGCAATTAGGGTGCAGGATGAGGCTGTCACAGGAGTGTGGGGATTGGCACGAGAAAAGAGAGGCCTATGCCCAGCAGTGGGTGATGATGATGATGATGAATGTAATTATGATAACAGATGAATGGGTGCCGAAAACCTCGAGCCTTCAGTGAATAAAAAAAAAACAAAACAAGAACACATTGCACTGTACATTGTAGATTATAAATCTCCGATCGATCCATCTACTGATTTACATTTTACCCCATCGAAACCACGATCCTATCTAGCCACTCGATTTATGACCTAACATTCAAAACACCCAGTCCAAAACGATGTCAAATTCAAACTACATAATCTACACAACCGTTCAAACCCAAATTGTCTCTAAAAATCAGGTTCTAACACTTTGCATACACTCGCGGTGGTTTCAAAGTGTTCTATTTTCATGATACGCGTAAACTGGAAACGCTTAGTACATTCTCAAACATGTTGGTGCAGCAACAAGAACTAGTTTAACTAGTTCTGCTTCCGTGAACATCGCCGACTAAGTGGACACTTAGCAAGCTTCACTTTGTTTATTTCTAGGAGTAGAAACTAATGGATATTTGTTTAGGGTAAGATTTGGTTGATCAAATTGGTGTATTGTCTTGGGTATCTGCTTAAATCTTTTTTGCAGTTTACGCAAGTGTTGAAAAAAAATTGGTTCTTTGATATTTTATCTCGTCTCTTTTTAGAAAAACCGCTCCTTAGATTGCCGGTGGTCACCATTTAGTTACCATTTCTTGATCGAATGTCTTGGGTACCTATTTTAATTATCTAAATGTATTTTTGCAGTTTATGCAAGTGTTGAAAAAAAATAGAAAAATCTGGACCCTTTAGGGTGCTTAAATTGCCGGTTACTATTGTCGGACTTTTAATTAGCTGCAGTAAAATGACAGTTTTACTGTCATTCCTGCTGTCAATTCCTTATAAAATAGGAACATTTTGTAACGAAATGACGGATAAGAAGTGTCATTTTACAGCAGCTATTAAAAGTCCGACTATAGTTGCCATTTTTACTTCACTCAGATGAGTGATCCAAAAAGATTTTTGGAACACTATTTGGATGGACAGGCGTATAGAAGTGCAGCATCAGTCATCACATCACCCACTTGCCCACTAATGAAATATTAATCATCCTACGATTAGCCCGTTTGCCAAGCGTGGTGATTATGACATCATCACCATTCGTATCGTAATCACTAGGCAGTCTGCGATGTGATTCGGAGCAAAACGGCGCAAGTGATGTAAGTTTTGTACTGTATAGTCCGCAAGTAGATACCTATGTAGGTAATTCTATCGATCTGAGGAAATCGTAGGTAGGCCTATAGAATGCTTTTTCTTAATTACCGAAGTGTAGAGATTGCTTTCTGAAACATTGCAGATTTTGCTGGTGACGACATTATCTTTGAAGCTATAATATTGATATTGCGATTTAGTTTATCAACTTGTAGCTACTAACTTAGTTATGTAGTTTAAACCTACCTACTCTAATGGAACCTTATAGGTACCTATCCTTTTCCATATAGTTATCCTTTAGGTATTCATATTTATTTATTTATGTATCTATCCTTTTCGTTTGTAATAACAGATTCATTCTTGGTCACCCGTCAAACGTCATTTATATAGGTACAAGGGACCCCATTGGTCTTGTTACAAAAGTTTTTGTAATAAGAACCTAGCTACGATAGAAATATAGTTCTTTATACAAAACTCACAACTTAGAATCTATAACTATACTCTATGGTCCGGTACTAAGTTATCAGTTTTGTAAAACTGACAACTTAATGTGTCGGAATAAAGTTCGAAATTCAAAAAAGGGTACATAGTTTAAACCTGGATTTGAAGATGAACCTTGTTTTGTATTATGACGGCGGCATAGGTTCATATCAATGTGTGCTCGAAACTAAAATGTTGGAACCCCATATTAGATTCACTACTATTGTAAGCCCGCCATCGCCATTAGATGATGGTATTTTACGTTTATAAGTATATATAATTATATGATATACGTTTATATACAATTATATCAAATTTTCTCTTACCTACACTTGGTGTACGTTCGACGTTTGAGGTTAGTAAATCATGTTGGTTTCTTTTAATATCTTATTGGCTGTTGAAACTAGAAGTTACTTTTTAAATAAATGTTATTAATTAGGTAGTAACCGACACTTGATTACCCGGGACAGTACCTACTAAATACTGAAGTATTTGGTAATGGAGAAACACTTTTAAATGTCGGTACCTACACTGCTGCTGAAAATTCTGTAAGAACAAAGAAGAAAAACCAGGAAAACTAAATGATCTCTGGGCCAATTGGGATCCTGTTATTGTACATAGTTAAAGGAACAGCTAGGAATAACGGATTTCAAATGAAAAGATAAACAAAATGTTCAAACCTATAACAACATACTTAATAAGTTACTGTACGGTTGTCTCATTTACCTATGCAATAAAGCTTTATGCTAATATTACACTGAAAAGCATGCTCTTAGTTCAAAGGTAGAGCAGGTAGGTAGGTAGGTAGGTTCGGTGTTCGTGATTGTATAATAATTATCTATTTTATTAACTATAGTAAATTAAATTATACTATAATTCTATAAAAGTATTTAAGCTAATCTGTTAAGAACTTGGTACTACTAAGAATTTGTAAGTTTTGTAAATGTATTACTTTGTAAAAAGGACGTACCTAATTAAATTATTATTTTTTTTTTTTATGTCTTTATTCGAGTTAACTGACGTTTTTGTAAAGTTTTTTCTGTGACAAACGAATATTTTTCTTTATTTCTTATTATAACGCGATTTGACCATAAACTCGATCAATAAGGATAAATGCACTGATAATGGACTGTTTTCATTTCGTCGCGAAACGAAGACGTCTTAATATAAATAAAAAACCGGTCTTGCGAGTCGGACCACGCACAATGAAGGGTTCCGTAGTTGAAAAGAATTTATCCCAAAAACAAACTTAACATTGCAATCCCAAAAAAATATTTTTTTTTGTGATAAAATTACTAATTAAAATTTTCGGACTTGATTCTTTACTTGTGCTGTGAGACCTTGCTTCTTATCAAATTTCATGATTCTAGGTCAACGGGAAGTAGGATTAGATTTACTTGCGAGTGTCAAAATATGTCGCTATGGCCGTATTTTTTTACTGCGTTGACTTAGAAGCTTGATTTTTTTAGAGCTGTAGTTGACCACAGACCTACGTATTTGATATTAATTTCAACTTGATACCTCCACGCGTTCCTGAGAAAAAGAGTCTTGACAGACTGACAGACAGACCAACGGACAGGAAAGTGATCCTCCTATAAGGGTTCCGTTTTTTCCGTTTGAGGTACGGAACTCTAAAAATATAATAATGTTGTCGATGAAAACTGGAGAAAGGCGGCACTTCCAGCCGTAATAAAAAGCTTATAAAGACAATGCTGATAGATAGAAAGTGAAGAATATAACGTGTATTGTGTGAGTTATGTCGCATGGGAAGCGTTTCGTAACGTAGCAAGAGCAACAGTTTTATTATGTTTTTAATTACTTCTATTAATTGTTGTCTGGAACATATTATCTACAATGATATCTCCACTAACTGGTGAGTCAACAGTCACATTATTTATTTAAATTAGACAGTAGTTTGGTACATACGTTACTTTTATTAAACTACTAGCTGCGCCCCGCGGTTTCACCCGCGTAGACTGGTATAAAAAGTAGCTTATGTGTTAATCCAGGGTATAAGCTATCTACATACCTAATTTCATCCAAATCGGTCCCGACATTTGAGCGTGAAGAAGTAACAAACATACACACACACTTAGAAAATTTCGCCTCTATAATTTGTTAGTATGATGATTAGGGTACCTACTTGATTAACTAAAAATTCATCTGCTTAGCCTTTTCCCAACTATGTTGGGGTCGGCTTCCAGTCTAACCGGATTCAGCTGAATACCAGTATTTTACATGGAGCGTTTGCCTGTCTGACCTTCACAACCCAGTTACGACAGTAACGACTGACGACCCGTAACGACTGTCAAAGATCCAAGAATGACAGCCGGGACCGACAGCAGGCACGGAGGGGTCTCAGTATGTAAAGATGGTCACCCGTCCACGGACCGACCGCGGCAAGCATAGCTTGACCTGTTTGAGCGACCCGTGCGATTGTTATTACTTAGCCACGAGCCCCTCTTTAGTTAACTAAATAGTGATTAATTACCAAGATTATGTAATATATGTATGTACGAACTACGTTTTCAGCTATCATTATGTATAACTTTGCAGCCCAATTTAAGGCCAGGAGTGCCGCCAACTAGCGCCACCTTTGAGAAAAAAATCATAAGTCTGGAGATATGGAACATTTTGAAATTTCTGCTCACATTTTTAGTCAGATGAGGTAGGTCAGGTGAGGTCAAAAAAATCAGCACTAAGCCTCCTAGGTTCGAAGCCTAGTTTAGTGTTGATTTTTTTGATACAAAACATTCTACCTCATCTGACTAAAAATGTGAGCATAGGAAATTTCAAAAACTTTTTTACAAAAAAATACAACCGACTTCCAAAAACAACACTACAAAGTGAAAAATAACTTTAATTTCGGAAGTCGGTGTCTAGTTAAATGTATTTTCGTTTTTTGCCACCGACTTCCGAAATTAAAGTTATTTTTCACTTTGTAGTGTTGTTTTTGGAAGTCGGTTGTATTTTTTTGTAAAAAAGTTTTTATTTTTCACTTTTTAGTTGTGTACCTACCCCACACAAATTCTAATACCACTATCTGCAAAACAAACTAGAACATCATCCATATAAAAGTGGGGAAAAAATACCTATTATTGAAGCTAACTCAAAAACTACCGAAGCAAAGTTAATCAATTTTATATGGGACCAACTGTGATGCCTCTCGAATAAAACAAAAAAATTCCAAATCGGTCCAGCCATCTTCGAGTAATCAGGGAACATACATAAAAAAAAAAAAAAATAATAATAATAAAAAAAAAGGTTCCGACGAATTGAGAACCTCCTCCTTTTTGAAGTCGGTTAAAAATGTTCCATATCTCCAGCCTTTGGATTTTTTTCTCTATGGTGGCGCTAGTTGGCGGCACTACTCGCCTTAAATGAGTACCCCGGTAAGTACCTAAGTACAACCACTAACCAACCACCTATTTCACTACACTTTGCTACAGAACTGGTCCATAATTAATTCCCATATCGCTATAAACAATACCAATACGCTTCAAGTCTTCACATTATTCTCAAACTCTCCCACACACATCCAAATGCCATCACGTAAAGATTTCTCAAGGGCTTCGCGCCAAGCCCTAACTAAGGCACCATTCAATTATATATTATTACGGCGTTTGTGATAGCAGGGCAGGCACGAGTGTGCTGTACCGTTGACGGGGGTACAGTTATATCATAGTTTTGAGTTCACGACACGGGTACGATTTGGTCGTGGTCTGTAGGGCTAAATGGGATTTTGGCTATTTTTTTTGTTGGTTTTCTGCTAGATTTTGTTATTTTCGCTTGACTACTAGCTGTAATACTAGAAACAATAAACGTTTATTCTATACTGAATGTTTGTACTCGTAGTTAAGGTAGTGCCCAATTTGGGTCTTACATAAAAAAAAATATAAATACTAATATGATCTAAAATATAAGATATATATAGAAAGAAAGAAAGAAAAATATTTTATTTGGGACACGCACAGGGAATACAGCAAAAAAGGAGCATATAAAAGTAACAAAATAAACATTAAAAAACAATTAAAATTAAATAAAAATTCAAACTAAAAAGAGCTAGAAACTATATAATATACAAGGTTCATATGAGCGAGAGGCATTAAATTAAACCACATATACTATAGATGCATAGTCTCGGAACTATTAAAAAAAAGTTTAGAAGAAAAATAAGAGAAAACTTTTTCGAATAAATAAAATAGCTTAATGATCTAATTATAATGTAAACATCCTTTGTAGACATTTCCACTGACGTGCGTAACAAAACGGCAACGTCGCGTCAAAAATTCTGTCGTTTTATGGTGTATGACCCTAGATAACTATGCGTAGGTACCTACGCATAGTTATCTAGGGTCATACACCTTTAAACGACAGAATTTTCAACAACATACGTAGTCAGCTACTAGGGCATATACGTCGTGTTTCAACAAAGAAAAAACTAAAAAATAATCCTGTGACTAAACTATTGCTTCTATTTATCTGATTTTGAGTAAATAGGCTGAAAATGATACAAAGTATATGTGGTTTAATTTAATGCCTGTCGCTCACATCAACCTTGTAAATATCTTACAGATAAATTGATTGATGATTCATGTATATGAAGGAGCTAAAAGCATCTAATAAGGATGATGACTAAACATTTTTATTTAGTCCATTATTTAGATTATTAAAAAATATTTAAATAAATAAATAAATAATTTATTTGGACCAAACACTTACAAATTTTTCAAACCTGCCAAACTGCAAGCCAGTTTGTCGGCAGGATTAGAGCTCCTTTTACAACATTTTGGTCATTGCATACCAGATAGGACAGACTTGATGGAACCTGCAGTCGTCAACTCACTTACGACCTTATTGCAATCATAAACCTGCAAAAAGGTGTGGCACTTATGACTTTACTCAAACTTACCGACCTACCCAAGTAGTAAAGTTTCTTCGAAACACTTTGGCATAAGCTTCGCCCACTCTTGTGGTATTTGAAGTAATTTGCATAAGTATGGGGCCTTAAGTAACTTTGGTCATACGTAATGTAATTGAGATATTTTCGTCTAATGACATGTTAAAGATATAAAGAACAAGTTTTAAGCCATAAGCTGGACTTGTGTTTATTTCGAAGTCCATGCAAGCCGCCTACTAAAGTTAGTTACCAATACTACTCGTACTAGTAGTTTTAGTTTTAAAATATCCATATTACTAAAGCGGGGTTCAGACGTGTGTAACTTGTCGTGTAATGTAATACGAATAGTGTAGACGGCATACAAACTCAACGCGAATCCTGTATGTGTTCGACTGCGAGCGTCTTTGCTTTCGCGCTAAAAACCGACAGCCGATGGATCAGCGTGAGCGCCAGTCCGAGCGTTTTAAGTAATGCTTGCAGTGCCGTCCACACGCAAAATGGGGATGATGTCTTAGTAAAAAAAAAAATCTATTTAGTCAGACAATAAAAAAATATTACACACGTATTTTATTGATTTATTATTTGATTATTTTTTATTTTTTACTTATTTGATTTATTTTTAATTAATGTTAATTTATGTAGTTTTAGCATAAAATTATACGTTTTGGTTTCTATATTAACACGTCTTGTTATGGAAGAGCGGACTCTGCTAATACAGGCTAGTGCCTGTATTAGCAGAGTCCGCCTTAAAGGAGGATCCAATCAAAAATGTTGTTTATATCTAAATTTGTTTTACCAATAAACTATTTTTATTTATTTTATTTTTTATAGATTAATATTAATAAAGAATTAGTTAGATAACACGCACTAAAGTTGGGGAGTGGGGACTCGCTACGTCACTTCTACGTATAAAATCTAAAAAGACGTGACGTCATGCCACATTTTAAGTCAATGTATCGCCGTAATCTTTTATTTAAGTGAAAAAAAAGAAAAAAAACTTGTCCAATATTTTTTAATAATCTACCTACATGATGGACAAAAAAAACATTTTGTCATCATCCCTATTCGCGTTACATTTCATATTACACAGGTCTGAACCCGGCTTTACGCTAGTAATACAAAACCAAATAAGTTCAGCCATGTACACACGGGTACACATCAAGCTACAACTTTCCAGTTTACACTGACCACTCATTGTAAGGAAATCCTATACAATGCGAGATCAGCTTATACTGGAAATTATGAAATTATAGCTTGATCTGTAGCCGTGCGTACAGAGCCTAATCATCATTAGAACGAGCCACATTAGAAACAATCTACACCCATATTTATCAACTCAACAACCAGTTTCTCATCATGAAGCAATCCTGACATTTCTACCAATATGACTAAAACAGCTTGACATAATAACGTATCACCTAATACGGCACTTGTCCTTCCAAGTTGAGAGCAATCTCTATTAGTCAGGGATGCGTAGGCGCAGCACGGAACGCGGAATCGTGTGGCTGTTAAACGTTTTTCGTTTTTTACTGGTCGTAGCAGTCAACCTAATTTTCAATGGAAAAAGCTTTATTGTGGGATTAGGGACAGGTTAGTATGAGATCTAGACCGTGTTTGGTTGACTGTTGGTGTGGTTTGATTGTAGATAACTGTAAGCTTACACATGCTTAATGTAGGGACAAAACAAGTATCAGGATTTCTTTGACGTCTTCGACAACATCTGTAGTTAAGTAAGGGTTTGAACCTCACAGGGGGATATCAATCTGCCTAGCCTTTTCCCAACCATGTTGGGGTCGGCTTTCAGTCTAACCGCTTGCAGCTGAATACCATTATTTTACATGGAGCGACTGCCTATCTGACCTCCACAACCCATTAACTGGGTATCACGATACCCCTTGGTAAGACTGGTTGTCAGACTTTCAGGCTTCTGACTGCGAAATATCCACGAATGACAGCCGGGACCAACGGCTTAACGTGCTTTTCGAGACACGGAGGAGTCTCGGTACGTAAAGATGTTCACCCATTCACGGACCAACCCCGACAAGCGTAGCTTAACCTGGTGGATCGACCCGTGCGGCTGTTATTACTTAGCCACGAGCTACACTATAAATAAAAGACGTAGAGGGAGGTCAAGAGGGCCGATATATTTATAAATCCTCAGTTTCAACTTAATCATATTATATCACACAATTAATAATAATAAAATCATATACCCCATATACCTATCAATAATCATATATTTATTATTTATTAATCACACTCCTATTGTTGCCCTAGCTAAAATCTGTCCCCACCATTGAACAAAAGCTAGTTCCGCTTTTCTTCAAAAGTAATTCGATGTTTGAAATTTGAATAATAGAATGTCAGCCTGTAACATAAGGTTGACCAATGCAATAAACCTCTGCAGTACCTACCGATTAATATACTCGTAGGTACAGTCCGGCAAAAAAGTCTAGAAACGGAACTAATTTTAATCTTTATCAGTGTTGTCTCAGTCCGTGTTTTATCAGGCAACAAATGTGCATGAAAACGATTAGATTGATTTAAAATAAATAAGACTATCTAAAGTTCTGTCAGAAAAATGGTTTTTAAAGTTTAAATTTTATAATGTATGGCTAGTGGCGGCCCCATTTTTTTTTACTCTTTTGTGTCGAGCTATATAGGTACCTACATGTATAGAGAAAATTGAGAAAAATACTGGGCTATCAAATGCTAATAGATTTTTTTCAAATCAGACTGGTTAACTGGTAGTTCCAGAGATTAGCGCGTTCAAACAACAATAAACAAACTCTTCAGCTTTGTTTGTTTATCCTTTATTTCAGGCATCAATATTTCAGCAAGTATAAAACAATAACCATAAACTAATACATTTAGGGCTGATTGTTCAATAGTCAGATAATTTTTATCAGAGGAATACATATGGCGGTTTGACAGCTTTTGTATGGAAAATATGTCAAACTGTCACATTTATTCCTCAGGTAAAAGTTATCAACCTATTGAACAATCAGCCCTTAGTCTTTTACTTTTTAACCAACCTCTTGGACAACTAACCTACTCTCTATTTATCTCTATTATTCGTATTCTCATAAATTTGAATCAGATGTATCATATCAAAACTTTTATATTTATTAGTCCTTTCGTGCCGAGGTGCATTGACTCATGATGTCATTTCGAAATCTCCTTTAGAGCCGAACTGATTAAAATACACTCAGGAAATATAGCAATGATGTCATCCAAAAAATGGTCTCGATGGTTGGTCCTTTTGAACGAAATACGATCCAATAAACGGTCTTTATTTTCAAGTTTCAAAATATAAATTGTAACTTACACCGGACGTCGAATAAAAGGGTAAAACATTTTATTGTTGTTTTTTTCCAAAATTTTTTTTTTCAATTTTCTTCATCGACAGTTTTCTCTGTACCTACCTACCTACCTATCGGAAAATGTCTTAAACGTATTTTAAACCGGGTTTAGGCCAGCCGCAAGCAGTCAGAATTCCGTTTCGAAGGTAGCAATCCATTAAAAATCTAGTTTCCGTTACAAATTTTCTCCGATTGTTTTTATGTTTATTTGTGCGTGATTTTGTATGGATTTGCTACCTTCGAAACGGAATTCCGACTGTATGTGGCCGGCATTAGTCTTCACAATGGCTTATTCTAAATATTGCGAACCTTCTACATAAACAATAAAACAATAATAATAATAATAACCCCACCGCCGTATCTCTACGTTGACGTCGTGGTGGGGCTTGCGCGCTCCGAACTCTGGGTCTGTGCCGATGGAGTTTACTTTGCCGAAACAGGTCTAGGGTGAGGAGCCAGACCAAGAGAGATACGTGAACCCGCAGGGCAGCTTGTGGCGAGCTGTTGGGCAGTAGAAGAAGAAGTCTTGTTCTTCACCTCTGGCTTGCCTTTATTGACCGGCTGGAGTGAACACTGACGAGAACAGAGCTCCCACCTCATTCTTGCCTTTATTGGCCGGCTTGAGTGGAGATTCGCAAGAGCAAACGTGCTCGGAGGAAGGAAGTATTCTAGTAAGTGCTTGTAGGGATCTTGACCATCTTCCGGGCTCTGGGATTGTTCTGAGAGCCGTGGAATACCTCTCCACTCCTCAAGCACCTCAGGACATGTTGCCCCTTGTCGCTACGTCACTATGTGCTAGCGACCGTTTCCGGGGGCCCATTATTGAGTGTGCAAGTCACCCCCTGCCAATTTATCTGTGTATATTATATAACATTGGTCAGGCAGGGGACATAGTTCTTCCATAGTTCAAGGTACCCAATCCACTATAGCCACCCAAACCCATAGACCCAATGTGTTTTGTTTCCATGTTCTGCAATAGTTCTGCACCAACCGGGGGTTGTCCTTGGGTGCAATTGCATAGCGCATACATGGATAATCGTCGGCTGGTGCCTTCTTTTCATTTAAAATTGTCTAAGAGGCCTCTGCGAGTTGGCTTCGGCTCCTCGTACGCCTTCCAAAGGTCCGGGACCCCAGGGTCCCGAGATATGTCAAAGACAATTTAAATAATAATAATAAAAACGTTTACTTTCTCCACCACATAATGAAAACTTACTACAAAATACATAATTTGTGTATACAAAAATACATTGATGTTGTGGAGACTGGAGCCTGTACTAGGAATACCTGTGTTACAGGTCTCCAGAAATTTTTATGATTTCACTAAAACACTATGTTTTGTCAAATTTAAATGGCCAATGGTGTAGAGGTCGCAAGCGGTACTGCTGAGCATGAAGTCCTGGGTTCGATTCCCAGGTCAGGCAAAGTATTTTCCATTAGGAATTTCTCAGTAGCAGCTTGAAGTCTGGATTTATGCCCGGTTGATCGCAATAGGCTCACCTCTTATTACTTGGGACTTAAACATAAGTAGCGAAATGTGGGTGTACACCTCTGCTTAGCCCTTCGTGAATTACAGTCGTGGTGTTATGTAAATACCAGCATTAAATTCTACTTTCAAAACAAACTCTTAATAACGTTGCTCCAAAACATTGTTAACGAAAAACAATGCCTCTTCCTCAAGGCCACGCGGTCACTTTCAATTTCAAAGTAGCTTTATTATTAGCCTTTTCTTTTGATGGACCGAGGACACAGCGGAGTCAAAAAACTAAAACATCTTTTTTGCATTCCATTGCTGTTTTACCTCGCATCCTTCTGCTCTCTCTCGCTGCAAAAGATACAATGGATGGTTCACTGTGGTTTTTTTTCGTGGTGTTGAGGTTTATTTTAGGGTGCAGGTAAGGGCCAATTCACGTTGTTTGCTCTTGAAACTGGCTGGTAATGTCAAAGGAGTCACATTGGCGGATCGCTGGTGAGTCTGGGAAATGCGTGTCCCACAAAAAGTTACGTTTTTTATGTTAACAATGGGTAGGGTTCCCATGTTTTTTAGGGACGTTTGAAGATTAGTGGGGTACTTATTGATTTATCTAAACGTACCCAGAAATATACATGGTTTTTTAAATAAAATATAATAGAATATTGTTTATTACTTGGTTAAGAACATAATTTGACATATCACTTAGGGCTGATTGTTCAATAGTCAGATATTTTTTATTTGAGGAATAAATATGGCGGTTTGACTGCTTTTGTATTGAAAATATGTCAAACTGTCACATTTATTCTTGAGGTAAAAGTTATCCACCTATTGAACAATCGGCCCTTAATGAAATAAATTTAACAAACTGATATGGTGTTTTGTTAGCGCATTTTGTCTGGGGATCTTTTGCAACCTAATTCATTAGAACTTAACAGTCTAATTGATTTATATACTGGTCCTTTGTGTCGTAGCTATAGTTAAGGAAAAAATTAAATATTTATTATAATATAAACCCCTATTACTTTTTTAAGGCAAATAAATATTAGGTTAGGTAAATTCACATGTACCATAAGCGGCATAAAAAAGTTTTTTCAGTTACAAGTCAAAAAAATAAATATTCATCTACATACTCCTCCAACTTTCCGTTGGAAAATAAATGCTTTAAATAACTTCAACGATGTTAACTAGGTTACTTCTGGCGTTTAAATAACACTTAAGACATTACCTAAGTCCGGCAAACATGTAACATATGGTGACCCTATTCTTAAATGGTATGTTTTAAGCCGAGAGCAGACTATGTAATTTTGCGGCTACATATTTTTTTTAAAGTGTTCTTATTTAATATAAGTAATTAATAGGTATATATTGTTATTTCCACAATCAGGGGTTTTATGTAATTTTATTATTAACTAGCTGTGCCCCGCGACTTCGTTCGCGTGGAAGTCGTAAGATACACAATATACTTACTAAAAAAAACTTTTTTACAAAAAAATACAACCGACTTCCAATGACAAATAACTTTAATTTCGGAAGTCGGTGTCTAGTTAAATGTATTTTCGTTTTTTGCCACCGACTTCCGAAATTAAAGTTATTTTTCACTTTGTAGTGTTGTTTTTGGAAGTCGGTTGTATTTTTTTGTAAAAAAGTTTTTATTTTTCACTTTTTAGTTGTAGTAGCTACCCCACACAAATTCTAATACCACTACCTGCAAAACAAACTAGAACATCATCCATATAAAAGTGGGGAAAAAAATACGTATTATTGAAGCTAACTCAAAAACTGCCCAAGCAAAGTTAATCAATTTTATATGGGACCAACTGTAATGTATACCCTCTCGAATAAAGCAAAAAAAATCCAAATCAGTCTAGCCATCTTCGAGTAATCGGGGAACATACATAAAAAAAAAAAAATAAAAAAAAAAGGTTCCGACGAATTGAGAACCTCCTCCTTTTTGAAGTCGGTTAATAACATCCACATTTTAATAAAAATCCCTCGTCCCGCGACCCGCCGCGTTGCATGCATCGCCCGCCCGCGCTATTAGTTGGTTTTTGCTTAGCGTTATGTCAGACTTTTTTCTTTTTGCTCGGTTCCTAAGGATCGTAGCTTGAGGTTAAATAGCCTATAACCAGTGGCGTGCACTCCATACATGCAAATAAGCTCTGCATACCCTGTAGTCCCATACATACATGCCCCTCGAAATGATAAATAACTTTAACGCAAGAAAAATCATGGTAATAACTATATTAATCTAACTTATTCGCTATCTCACTGTTTATAACGCGATTTACGCGCCATCTTTTATTTGAAACTAAAACTTGAACTTTGAAACTAAAACTTGAACTTTTATTTGAAACTAATTTCTTGAAGCGAGCGGCGACAACCGCGCAGGCAGCGCTCCCGGTGAGCATAAGCAGAACAACGCCGTGCTTATTTTTCATACAACGCAACCCGTGTAGTACACAGCAATAGTGTGACTGTGTGCGTGAAAATGTATGCGTGTGTTTAAGTTCTGGAAGCACAGCTTATTTTGCAACCCGTCCAAATTAAGAAGCCGTAAAAGCACCGCTTAGTTGTTGATTACAGAGGGTTGACTTTTTTAGTCGGATTGACCAAGATTAGTTCGTATTATTTTGTAATTGTAAAGTTTTTACACGCTTTTATTCAACTTGCAATGTTTGTTTGTTTTTTCGCCATATTGTTTTGATTTGATTGTTTTTCTTGGCGCACGTGATTGACTGTATATTATTATGTAATTATTTTAATCATTTGTAAAAAATTGAAAATTATACCTGTGAGACCTGTGCTGCCGAAGTGTGTTAAATAAATTAAAATCTGCCGCTTTTCGACGTTATATTTTGAGGAAAAAGTTAAATTCATTGTAAACGGAAGGTGTGAACCCGGGTTTTATTTAACTAAAACAAAAGGTAATGCCTCTCGTTGTATTCATAGAAAAGTTTTGTGATACCTAATTATTACCTACTGGCAAACATGTTGTGTATAACACAAACACATTGTATTGTTTTATCCCTTGCTTTTTGTTTACAAATCAAGATATAAATAATATTTGGACCTTTATCGGATATTCAGATTAAAATATTTTAGATATTCGTTGTGGTCGCAAACAAACATCATGCGAAGCCAATGGCGCCGTGCGGTAAGAGTCAGTGTAAGATTAGGGTTATGGTAGGTGAGGTCGGGTAAAACAAACGGTAGGGAAAAAAAAAACTTAGGTACTAGTTTCAGCTTGTTAGTTTTTATTTTTATTTTAGACGTGCATACCCTGTCTGAAATCTCTGTGCACGCCACTGCCTATAACCATTCTTGAGAATTGAGCTACCAAATACTAAAAGAATTTTTCGAATCCAAATTTTTGGTAACAATTTCATGGGTTTTAATTTTTTTGCGCGGAACCCTAATAATTTTTTCCAAATTAAAAGTAACCTAAGTTACTTCTTATAATATTAGCTACTTGCCAGTGAAAGTCCCGTCAAAATCGGTCCAGCCGTTTTGGAGATTAGCCGGAACAAACAGACAGACTGACAGACAAAAATTTTAAAAACTGTTTTTTTTGTTATGAGTACCGTTTAAACTTTCATTTATTTAACTTAGGTAGCCGTTATTTTGAAATTACAAACAGACACTTCAATTTCATTTATTTGTATAAAAAAGCATTGCAATTTGCTACTAAAGTAGCTACTTTAGGTAAACTAATCCACCAATCCCATCACAGAGAATTTGGGAATTCGATTTAGTGATCTAGTCCTTTTGAAAATGAGGCTTTACATTTAGAATACTAACCGTTTGTAGGCACCTTATTTAAATAGTAATGTAAATTTTTGGCCTTTCAAAAATCTGAATGCGCTTTCAATAACGGTTGACCACGAAAGGTCAATTCAATAAATTGAAATGAATGAAAGGATAAAGTGAGTTTCAATTTTATCGCACGACGATGATGTCAGAATGTCAGATATTTTAGGTAAAAAAAGTGTTTTTTTTTTATGCAATGTCCCGGAATTAATGTACAACCTTTTTAAGGGACCAAACCTGAAATCACGAAAAAAAACCTGCTGTTTATGCTATTTATGTTCGCATAACTAAAAAAAAAAAAAGGGAAAATATCTATTAAGCGTTGTTGCGCAATTGTTTGTGAAGAAATAAAATAATTCGTCAAAATGTAGGGAACAGCTGATTTTTTTTCGCGATTTCAGGTTTGGTCCCATAGTAAAAGTTGTTCATTATGATGAGTACAATGACCACTTAAGAGGTGGTGCGTTAATTCCTGGACATGTTGTAAGTTTATTGAACTTTTATAATTTGAGTCCAATATCTGCCTGGTAGCCTTAGGTTTTAAACAAGTAAATACATAGTTACTCCACGCATAAAACATATCAGCAACGGCCATCGCTTAAAGCTAAAATTATTCTATATTTAAATAAAAATAATGCGTAAGAAATTAAAGTCTATTTTTATTTTTCCAGATAATCGAACGCACGTCGTAAATGCCGCCCTCAACCGGGGTCCGTTGCAGAGACGTCGAATAAACGAGGTAAATAAAACTAAAGTCTAGTTTAGTATAATTATGTAGTATATACTAGCAACCCGCCCCTGTGTCACACGGGTTTTATGACTTAACAAAACATCGAGATTTCTTTAATTTATAAGTTAACACTATTTACACTTTTTTGAGTTCGCTAGATTTTTTATGAAAAATACAATTAAAAAATGATTTACGGCCCGACTTTACTGGAATTTAAGTTATTATCAAAGCTGATGCCGTAGCAGATCTTAGTTAAAATTAAAAGTTGTAAAATTCCTAAAACTTTGGCAAAGATCACTAATGAAACATTTTATTTTTCGTAATTTATATTTTTCTTAGACAAAAATTACAAAACAAAATACTGAATTTCGGTACAACATTTTGGTGGCTTAATTTGTTTGTGTTTTTAACCCTACTACGTCTTAGTCCTTCCTGCTAGGAATAAGTTGAATTACAAGTAACCCTGTATAGTTATATAAGTGAAGTCTAGTTCACAATATAAACCGGTGCCTATTTAAAAAAAAACTGTCAGATCAATTTTTGAAATTAGAATTTTTCAAGAAATTGGTGGCGTTTTTCAGCCAATGACGATTTTGGGAGGATGAAAGTTGGTCATCTTTGAATGTCATTCATTTTCGTAACCTATTGCCCCAATACTAAGGGAAGAGGAATTTGTAGGTTATAAAATTTACTTTATTAAAACTGACCACAATTTTGGATTTAATTTAATCTTTTATTTTTAGTTTGTATCTACATATATTTAATTTTACCACCTATCTTACTTTTATTACAATCCGGACGGACCTGAGTTTATCTGAATCAAAAATATTACATTCGAAAAATGTAACTCAAACTTTTACACAGACAGCGAATATTGCATAAAATCATAAAATAAACATAAAATTCTTAAAGTAATATAAATAAATATTTTACTGATAAATATATTTTTGCTTCTCTTTTGCGACCAATAAAACCACGGGGTATCTCAGCAAAGATTGTCATCGCTATGCACTTTACAAAACAAATTTATTATATTCTGAAAACGCATTCAAATATAACCTTTATTTTAATCAGTTAAAGTCTAATTCACCCCCAAAGATAACCTTGTTAATAAGCGAATAAAACGAATTCATGTGGACCAGAGACAATAAAAGCGGCCATGTTGCTTGTCTATGGATAGAGATTTATGGCGCGACTGCAGCTGTAATTTCGCAATCTTTATATTTTTCCGATTGTCGCTTTTGCTGTTTTTACGACTGGGATGCCAGATATTATTATCAATGGTACTTTTATACGTCAGAATTGTTTTATGGCATGGCAAAAATATATTGTATCGACTGTAGAGTAGATAGAGGTTTCAATGGCTGTGTGGTTCTCGGGTAAGAATAACCCTTCCTTCTGTGGCTCTTTAAACCTAAAAATTCAATAATTATTAGGTTTAAAGATTCTTTACTTATTTTAAAAGAACACACATTGTTCACTTAACGAATAAATACATAACTAGGGTAAAGAGTAGTCCAGTAGCTAATGTAATAGTATTTTTTTTTACTTGTTAACTTAATAGTTTTGCGTTGTTAGTGACGTGCTGTTTGAGTTTAGGTTTAGGTAAATATGTTAAAAGAGGATGTGCTCCTGATGTCTGCCGGTAAATTATTATAAAGTTGTACACCTTCATATTTTATATTTTTCCTGCTATAATGCGTCCGCGAGGGGTGCGTCTGTTTTGGTTTGGGTTTCTTTGGCTATATTTAGATGTTTTTATGTTAAAGGATAATTGCGTGTGTTTGATTTTGTTAAGAATTTTCCTAATGAGAATTCAGGAATTGAATGTGTAAAGTTGATGAATGCTCATTAGTTTGGGGTATTTGTATACCTAGTTCGGAAGTAGGTGTGTTATAGTCGTAGTTGAATAGAAGTTTAATTATTTTGTTTTGTGCTATTTGTAGATATTTAACCTTATTCGCAGGATAAGACTTGAACTACCAGCTATGTTGTATCTAATTTGGCCAAAGTCGGACATCTTTTATCCGTGGAATGAAAATGACGACTTGACAGTTTTTGTATGGAGAAACTGTCGAAAATATAAAATTTATTCGAAGGGGAAGACTTAACCGACGTTCGCACGGACGTAAAAATGTCGCGGCGATTTTTTTTCGCGCACTGGATTTTAAAATCCAACAAAAAAGAGAAAGAGTTGAAAATCCAACAGTGTGTTTTTTTGACGCATTGGGATGGTGGATGCACTCTGTTGTTGTTAGGTTGGATTCTCGAAGCTCGGCTCAACACCGAGAGTTGAAAATCCAGTGCGCGATAAAATCCAGCCGCGATATTTTTACGTCCATGCGAACGTCGGCTTATTATTATTATTATTTATTTAAATCGAACACAAGATTCATATAATTATAGAATTCGAATTCACCGCTACTTATGTAGCTACAAAATGTTTGTACAATTCGCCCTAAATCATCCCATTTGAGTAAATTTCTTCAGTTTCAATACTTACTTTCATTCCTTTTTCAAACGCGTGAAGAAATCCAATCGCAGTCGCGTGCACTTAGGTACAGGCATTCTTATAATATTTCCATAACCTAGTGTCCTTTTAAAACATTTTTTTCTGCGAATGTCGGAGCGTGCCGGATCGCGGGTAAAAACTATATAATCACATGCAATTCTGCATCGCGCGCTAAAAGTCTGTTTTTGTCCATCCATTTAATAGTGCAAAAATTTAAAGTATTTTTATAATAATGTAAAAAAATGTAAGACATGTGGCATAAAAAGCTTATTTTATTTTAAATGTGTGTTGAAGATAATGTGGTCTTTGCGGTGTGTTGTTTGATCGAAGCTCGGTTTTCAAACGTACAGTTTGTATGCTTACCTACAAACTGTACGTTTGAAAACCGAGCTTCCTCCACAACCCTTAGGTTGTAAAAATTCTCGAGAAAATTGTAGAATAGACCAACTTTTTTGGTAGCTTTTGGTAGTTTTACGTAAGCATTAAATCTGTCATCAAAACTTAGGTTAGGTTTTCAGTAACTTTTTGTAAAAAAAAAAAAAATATTTGGGAAAAAGACACTTTATTTTTTAAAATTGTAACTTCTACATATAAGTTTACTTCATCCTTTATTCCATTCTTTATTCCTACGCATATCATCTGCTTAACCTGTTCCTAACTATGTTGGGGTTGGCTTCCAGTCTAACCGGATGCAGCTGAATACCAGTATTTTACATAAAGCGACTGCCTATCTAACCTCAACAACCCAGTACTGGGTAATACGATACCCCTTGGTAAGACTGATTGTCAAAGATCCACGAATGACAGTCGGGACGTGCTTTTTGTCTTGTTATGCGTCTGTACATCACATCAAAATTATAAAATTTATAATGTCAACGACCTAAAAGGCGATATGTCACCGAACCATGTTCAAATTAAGAATTAAGAAATACATACAATAAAGTTTTATCCAAAACTAAAACTTCGTAGGTGGGAGCAGACATTAGCATATAAATTGGAATTAGCTGTTTATTTCTTAAGAGGTGTACTAACCGAACTAACTTGTGAATTATTATGACAGAGATAAAAAATCATTTATACACATTAGGCTGAAAATCAGCAATTTTTGAACGTCAAAATTACATTCCCGCAAAACGCCTGCCCTTCACGACATCCTAGTGCTTTATGCGCTGAAAAGAAGTAGTGACTCAACAAACCCCCTAGCAGCACAATTATCTAGTGATTTATCCAGGAAGAACTGAAAAGTTTTCACATTTTAATAGGTCAACCTATAAGATTTCGTAAGATTTACCGTTTGTACCAGATTCAACAAAAGTTGTCTTGAACCGAAGAGTTTTTGCTAACTCTATCTTTTTTTTTTAGCCTACTCTGACCCATTCATCCCACACTATCTATAAATAAAAAAAAAATAAACTCAAACACACTAGTACCGTTAGCATGTACATATACTTACTAAGCCCACATAATACCTAGCAATTTAAATACCAAAGTGACAGTCAATTATCTTCTTTTTACTACTACTTATTCTTAACCCATGTCTACTGTTTGTACCCCAACTACATTATTAAAACTAGTCTGCATAAAGATCGCAGTGCATACTGACAGCTCTAGTCGCCCATAACTAAGAGCAAAAAAACGCAAACAAACCGCACGCAAAACGCACACAAAACGCATGTACAACAGTAATTACAGTTACTTCACACTTACACGTCGCAGTTGATTATAAAATTACATTTTATTGTTATACCAGTGTGTGGGTTTATACAGAAGGTCCATTTTTATGCAAAGCACTTTACGGACGATTCATGAAAAAAATTTAAATCTATGAAGTTTTCCATTACAGTTATTGGCACATCATGCAATTAATTCAAAGCCTAAAATCTGTATTTACTGCATAGGAAGAAAAGTTAAGAAATTTAGGAAAGACTACCTGTGCCCCGCGACTTCGTTCGCGTGGAAGTCGACCTCCTCAAAACTCCCTCCTTCCCTGACCCGCCGCGTTGCATCGCGCGCCCGGGCTATTCTGCGTTTTCGAATAGCGTTCTTTCAGACTTTTCTTCTTTTTGCTCGGTTCCTAAGGGTCGTTGCGTGATGTTGTGAGAATAGGGTTACCAAATGCAAAAATAATTTTTCAAATCCGACTTTTTGTTCAGAATTTCATGGGTTTTAGTTTTTTTTGCGCAGAACCTTAATTTTTTTTTCCAAAACAAAAGTAGCCTAAGTTACTCCTTATAACATCCACCTGCCACTGAATGTCCCGTCAAAGTCGGTTCAGCCGTTTCGGAGATTAGCTGGAACAGACAAACAGACAAAAAATTTTAAAACATTTTTTGTTATGAGTATCGTATATACTTTCATATGCATTTAATAAAAAGCTGTTATTTTGATATCACAAACAGACACTTCAATTTTATTTATTTGTCATAATGCTTAAACAAGGATCTTCTCAATTGATTTTATGAATTTCGAATGCTCGTTGAATCATACAAGCTGTTATATTATTTTGTCTATACGGTCTGCCTCTGAACGAGACCCTGGATATCAATATTTCCAATCTCGAAAACGAGTGGCAATGTGACCCTGATCTTACTTAGGTAGCCTTTTAAAACTATTACGGCGCTGTTTGACATTAAACCTGAAGCATTTTGATGGTCACATTAATCAGTCTAGACTTTTAAAGCCCGAACGCCTGACGACCAGCTCACCAAGAGGTATCGTGTTACACAGACTGAGTTTGTGACGGTCAGAAAATACAGAAAAATACTGGTTAGCGCATACAGTTAGACTGGAAACCGACCCCAACATAGTTGGGAAAAAGGTATTAGGCAGATAATGATGGCACAACTTTTATGTGTGAATCTTTCAACTGTGATCATGTTAACCTTCTGCCCATTCTTTTTTCAATATCTTAACTCCCAACAGTCCGTGTCTGCCGCAGGCAATAATTATCGCTGCACATCATATTTTTTTAGTATTCACCGTCAAATACTAACTGTGAGCGGTGTTCTTTTACAGGTATTACATGTGTTATTATTGCCTGCTGTTATTATGCAAGTGACATGTGTCGTTAAGGGCTATTATTGTGATTTAAAACGCAGATAAGTGCCAACGGCCTTGAGTGGTTAGCTTGCGTGTTCTGTGCCGAGCTCACGCAACGCGTCGTACGTCCACCCAGTAATAGGACTCGCCCTTCAAGGAGCGCTGTCGTAAATTAGACGCATTATTAATTTGTTATAGGTACATAAAACAAAAGGTATTATATTAAAACACGTATACCTAAAAGTTAAATTATTAAATTATCTTTACAATGGTGAAGGTTGCATAAAAATACGCTTGATAGTTTTTGCGTGATTCTCAGTTTTTTATCCGCGTTAGACATATCTTTACAAATTAATTACACTATGTAGTATAAACATAATCTAAAATATTCACATACAAAGTTATTAAGAAAATGCTCTAATTAAAAATATATTTTTTCCAAATCCTTCACACTACTCGTTTAGACGTGATCTTCAGTTTAAAATCATTAAAAGTCTGTTATCACGCATGGGTGATATGATTGGTACGGGTGCAATTATTTGTGCTTTTGTTTCTGTAATAAGTTGAGGAAAATGCAAGTATGGAAGTCTCTGCTAGCGGCTGTGTTCACTTCTATATAAAACCCGTCAGCCTTCAAAGCAAGAGTGAACAAATATCTTCTGGACGCACTCGTTCCATCGTAGACCTCATCTGTCGGTTTCCATCAGGCGAGATCGAGGTCAAAAGGAGGTCCTTCCTGCAATCAAAAAAAGGAATTAGCATGCTAATGAGTTGTGTGTGTTATTAATACGGTTTGCTTTATTTTTCTAACCATCGTGATTCTTGTGAGTAATTTTTCTAACCATCGTGATTCTTGTGAGTAATTTTTCTACCTATCGTGATTCTTGTGAGTAATTTTTCTACCTATCGTGATTCTTGTGAGTAATTTTTGTAACCATCGTGATTCTTGTGAGTAATTTTTCTAACCATCGTGATTCTTGTGAGTAATTTTTCTAACCATCGTGATTCTTGTGAGTAATTTCTTGCCGAATTTTACGAAAGATCAATCTTTTCGTCATCTCCTTTGTGGTTTATGGTTGCCTCTCTAGCTGTGTCAGGTCATCAATCATTCGTGTTATAAACGCCAAAACTAGATTGGCATGTGGCCATTAAATGTTAATAACTTATATTACTTATTTTAGCACATGTATTTTTATAATATCACGGCTTATACAAAAGCTATAAAGTCAGGCTGTTAAAAATATAAAGTCTGATTCTCAATAATCTTTTGCACTTTGCTGCGACTTGTTCACTTTAACATTTTGTTCAGAATGCAAGCTCTTTTATTAGCTTTCACAAGCATGTGTGATTAGGTGATTACAAACATTGTGCAATAAGCTCCGTCATTTGTTTGTCTATGACTGCGATTCCAAACTGTATTTGTTTCTAAGGAAAAGTCTTATTAAAAACTCGGATATCGAAATAATTGATTTGGAAAACCAGACCTTTCCGTAGCGGTATTTAATGAGGTCTCCTGCCGGTATAAGTTATGAATTGTCTACCTCAGCACCATAATTGCGTAACACATTATCAATCGGAGTTGGTTTCGTTTTGACAGTTCAACAACATTCATTGCGTTATTTACGTTGTCGAGCAGACAAATTTTTCGAACAGAGGAAGCGATGGATTAGCAATTTGTTTCAAAATTATTAAGATTCAATCTATAGTGTGTTACGCAATTAGTTTACTATTAGTTTATTAATTTACTCACGACCTCAGACTAAATAAAAAATCTAGAAAGCACTGTCAACAGTGACGTGAGGCCACGTGTTTCGGGTTTCCTGAACATGTGTGCACGTAATGAGGTGTAGTTTAATTGTAGTGTAAATGTGTGAGTGTGAGCATTTATGCACAGAGCGAGGTGTAGTTTTGCACATGCTTTACCTGTTTACCTCGTAAAAAGGAATATCGCGAGAAGACCCGTTTTTGGTGTTTTTATCAAAAATCAAAATCAAATCAAATCAAATTTATTACTGAACCAAAAAGTTGTACATTAGTTGGTGATTGGAGCCATCTAGGCAAGTAATGCCTGTGTTAGGTGACTCCGCTCTTCCACAGCAGTATACAATTTTTTCAGTATCTTAGACATAAACATAATGCTTAATGCTTTACTGTATTGTTCGCAGCGTTATGTCTGGGTCTTTTTATTTAGTTTGAACTCACAAGATAAAGATAGGAGCAGAATGATCAATTAAAGTTACAATAGTGATGGTTGGCTTGCGTTTAACGAGTAGATATGTCTTCATACTTTCAACTATCATGAGATAACTTTATCATTGTTTTCTAGGTGTGATCATCATGTCTATACCAACCTTTTGACACACTTCCGAAATCTCCACCAAACCAAACACACACGTTGTCATGACATAACGCCTCACAGAGTCACAATGCGCGGCGTTGCTTCATCGGCCAGTTCCGCTAACATATTTACATAACACAGCTTGGCCACAAGATGGCCAACGAATTAGCATGCATACTGGTTTTTATTCACATTTCCATACTAGATGAGTATGTAGGGTGGGACACGTTTAGTGTTAGACTCGTTATTATTGGAACTGGATTGAATGTGACTGCTTTAAGGGGATACATAGATAATTTTGTGTTTTTAAAATTTAATCTAAAACCATATGTATATGGTTAAATCATTTGGATTTTCCGTATGTATTATTTGATTATATTGTCTAATGCTGTACTAAAACCGAAACATGGTTACTTGAAATTGAATAGTTCTTTATTGTGCAGTAAAATTTGCTTTAAATCGAAGGTATTTATATATTTTAAGAACTTACTAAGCTAAAAATTGATTTAAGTATAGTATTTTGTCATAAATCTACATTTAAACGAAGCACGTTTAAATTCGGGTGCGCGTGAGAGTCTAATAACTCGCGCGTCAAACTAGACAGCCATAACGCCATTTTACTTACACACCGAGCTAAACCACGCTTCGATATATGCTCTTAATGAGAGTAAAAAATGGTTGGATGATAAAGGATGATTAGTTACATTTTAATATTTGAGCATAATTGTCTTATAAGGAAACGATAATATCTGTTTGTGTATGTACTGTCGAGGCACACACACACTTATATAAAAATGTAAATACCTCTATATTTATATTATTTAGTCATCTACATAAATGACGATAATGTTGGTAATTTAGTGACGTAACCAACACGATTAGTATGAAAATCTGTAGCCGTGGTAACTTCTCATAAAGTGTACATTACGAAAAAAAAAACAATGACACCCAAACTTAGATTGGGACCGTTGAAATAATGTTTGCCTCCTTACACCGTTCGTACTTTTCTCACAATTAAAAAAAAAAATACATTTCAACTCTAATAGTAACTATAGAAAAAAAAAAAAACATAATAAATTAAACTTGCATAACCATATACACATTTCAAGCCTTATCAACCAGCTTTTTAGTTTTTACCCATTTTTTTCCTATTAAGCAATAAAGACTAAAAGCCGTGAATTCTCCGTAACCAATGATATTTTTTTCTGTTACCGCGTTGTAAAGCCGTATCTAGCGGTTAGCGGACTCCAAACAATTAGCGGGCCGGCCAAAGTTTGTTGCACCTATTATCTTTTAGTGGCTAGTTTTAGGGTTCCGTATGTAGAAGAATTATAGCAGAAAAACCAGATATAGTTTTGACGCTTGATATATCAATGTTCATCGATTCATAGCATTCGAAGATGTAACGATTAATAATACTATTTATTATGGCTTTGTTAATGGTCTTTTCTTTTTTTGTTTTTTTTTTTTGTTTTTTTTTTGTGGATGGGAAATCATCAAATGACTTCTCCCGCTCTGGGCAGAGCGGGAGAGCGTGTCAGAATTTTACTGACTAAAACCCACCCATGCTCCTTCAGCTGCCCGTGTCAGGGCCACGGTATCTCTTTCGAACTACCCGCGACCTCGGCGGCAACGGCCCAATTGACCCCGTCACTGCTGACATCTCTTTGAGGCGCGCGTGGAACACAACGCGCCGTTGACCCGGGCCTGGTCCTTACCGGACGGCGAGCTGCCCATTACTCGTCGTCCGCAAGCCCGCGCCTACGGTGGCCGGGAATCGGCAATCGATTCCCGCAGCCCAGGGCGTCTCCTACGGCGGCTAGGGGCGCGAGGGCGCGGCTGTTGCCTCTCCCTCACGCGTTCCGCTTCCTCCTTCGCGAGCATTACTGCTTCTTTGTTAATGGTCTGGAAATCCATTCAAACAAATATTTTACTTTTTGTAATTAACGTTATTGTTTGCATACATTTAATAGTTAAAATTCTTCAAGCTTTCTACAAAGCTCTTGGTTGTTTTTAACACGCATTTATTAGCTTCACCTGTAGGTATATATGTATGTATGTAACTGAATCTTTGAACTCAATTTTTACCCACTTTAAATGGTCAGATTAATTCGAAATTTTGATGACAAATGCCCAATGCCCGATGACAATACAATAATTTAAAAAATCCCATTATGATCCCTGATCAGGATCGTGGATTAACCTGATAGTGGATTAACGATTTATCTCTAAAAAATTGAAAAATAAATTATAGTTTACAGAAAAACTAAAAAACACGCTTTAATACCATTAAACTGAACTAAAAAATAAAAATAAACTTTTCAATGTATGAATAAAGTGATTAACGAGAAAATTAATGTCATTGTAAAAAAAAGCGTGGGGTGCTTTGTACGACATTCTTACACTAACTCTGTAATTCGAAAGCACCCCACGCTTTTTTTTACAATGACATCAATTTTCTCGTTAATCACTTTATTTTTACATTGAAAAGTTTATTTTTTACTTTTTAGTTCAGTTTAATGGTATTAAAGCGTATTTTTTTAGTTTTTTAAACTATAATATATTAGTAATATTGCCTTAAATTATGTCATAACGGGAAAAACGATATTTATAATGTATTTCCTCTTACATGTTTTACTTGAGGAGCTCGTGGCTAAGTAATAACAGCCGCACGGGTCGATCCATCAGGTTAAGCTACGCTTGCCGGGGTTGGTCCGTGGATGGGTGACCATCTTTACATACCGAGACTCCTCCGTGCCTCGGAAAGCACGTTAAGCCACCAAGGGATATCGTATTACCCAGTTAATAGGTTGTGGAGGTCAGATAGGCAGTCGCTCCATGTAAAATAATGATATTCAGCTGCATCCGGTTAGACTGGAAGCCGACCCCAACATAGTTGGGAAAAGGCTAGGCAGATTGATTGATTTCCTCTTACTTGTTTACATATACTTTTACTTTGATTAGCCCGAAACACTACTAGAGCACCTTGGTCGCATTTTAAAGATTTACGTAAGAAATCGTGATTCACGTGCCGTAGTACATTTGAACAGTGAATCAGTGTTTAATACTACTTACTAACATATATATAAACCAGTATCAATGGTTCATGAATTTATGAGGATGACATGACTCAAAATGCAATTGTCTATTGTTTACAAAAAACTTTTCACTCATACATTTTTTTGTAAGGAACTCAATCACTCGGAAAAAAACTCGCTTCACATTTTTTTTATCTCAACCGGTCAGAATCAATATTTGCCTTCGATCCGTTGACTCTACAATTTCGTATGAACGGAAGTATAAAAAAAACCGGTAAAAAACTGTAATTTTCTATGTTCACACGCGAGTTTGTACGAATAGTGAGCGCTTGCGCATGGCGCTCGTTGATGTCTTTTGTATGGAAGATTTTTGATTTCGGTAAATATTGATATTTGAGATTAGAATACATTATTTTGTGAAAAAAACATTAAGTCACTCGTGTATTTTTTTAGTTCAAGGTCGAAGAATCGGTTTCTTAAAAAAAAAAATTGAGACAGGTAGGAATTTTTTATTGGTAATTAAGATTCTATCGCGATTGTGACCCCAATTTGTTATTATTCATATGTTAACACACTCCGCGCTATACACCGAGGTACCTCTTTTCCCCGGCCGGTGTATTTTATTGTTTTGTTTTTGTTCCGAAATAATTTTTTAAATAATTTTTTACCTATTTTTACGGGCCGGTGTATAAAATAAATAAAACCGGTCAAGTGCGTGTCGGACCACGCACAATGAAAGGTTCCGTAGTTGGGATGAATTATTCCAAGAACAAACTTAACATTGTAGTTGAAAAACATGTTCTTCCGTTCATTCCAACTGTAAATGTAAGTTTGTACTCAAAATATTGAGAGATTTACTATGTTATTTTAAGACCACAGAGTTCTTATAGGTTTTCCTGTAATCTACAAATAAAGATCTATTTTCTGTATTTTTTTTCAAAGTTTTAGGCTCAGTAGTTTTGGAGAAAAGGGGGGAGGGGGGGGGGGAATGGTCAATATTCGTCTATTTTCTTAAATAACTTTAAAACAATTTATTTTAAAATTATAAAAAATATATATTTGAGACCCTCATAGTAAGTCCTTTCATTTGATATGTGACACGGTATAGTTTGCAAAACTTTTTTTTAAATTTTATTATTTGCCCCCCAAAAGAGACCCCATATTCAAAATTCATTTATGTACTGTACGTATTTGGGTCACAGAAATTCATATGTGTACCAAATTTCAACTTAATCGGTCCATCAGATTCGGAGCAAATAGGCTGTGACGGACGGACAGACAGACAGACACACGAGTGATCCTGTGCGGGTTCCGTTTTATCCTTTTGAGGTACGGAACCCTAAAAACGAAAAAATAATGCAAATAATAATTTTATTACTTTTAATAAAAAAAAAAAAACGACAAGTTTATGACTCTTAAGCCCATGTGACCGTTGGCGCTGAGTGTGTTAAATTTTTTCTACCCTCCAAGTATTTTATGTTATATCAGTCATATATTAAGTTATTAGTGGCTAAGTAATAATAGCCGCATGGGCCCATCCATGGGTTAAGCTACGCAGCTTGATCTTTACATACCGAGACTCCTCAGTGCCTCGGCAGTTGGTCCCGGCTGTCATTCATGGGTCTTTGACAGTCGATACGGGTCGTCAGAAGCCTGAAACCTGACAGCCAGTCTTACAAAGGGGTATCGTATTACCCAGTTAATGGGTTGTGTAGGTCATATAGGTAATCGCTCCATATAAAATACTGGTATGCAGCTGCATCCCAAGGCAGGAAGCTGACCCCAACATAGTTAGGAAAAGGCTCGGCAGATTGGCTGTTTTTACTGATTATTGTTCCACCAAGATACAGGCTAGCCTAGTTTGGGGCCCACGGCTATTTCCTACTTGTGTGTGTGTGTAAATAAATTATTTTTATTCTTCTTATATTAAGTTATTTCAAGTATTTTTCATGACGTAGTTATTAAATAATGCTGTTATTAATCAGATGGCTAGATAGAACGTTAGTTACCTTCGCCTAGTGAGTACAGATGTAATTATGATAACCTCAGCGTAATTGAAAGTGGAGATATATTGTGTAGATATTGTGTAATTGTTTAATGAGGATTCTACGATGTTTATATACTGAAACTAGCTTTTGCTTGCGGCTTCGGCCGCGTGGATGTCGGAAAATATCCCACGGGAACGTACTACCGGGAAGTCCTTCCTTATTCCTTGTCTACATTATAAAGGGAACCTCTGTGCAAAATTTCAGCTTTCTAAGTTCAAGGGTAGGGGCTGGGCGTTGCAGTCAGTCAGGACTTATCTAAATATATAAAAGGTCAAAATAAATTAGCTAGCGAAACTCCGCAGACATGATGGGTATAGATTTTACATGGAGCGACTAGCTGTCTTATCTCCACAACCAAGTTACTGGGTAATACGATACCCCTTGGTAAGACTGGTTGTCAGACTTTCGGGCTTCTGACGGCCCGTAAAGACCGTCAAAGACTTAACGTGTTTTCCGAGGCACGGAGGGGTCTTGGTATGTAAAGATGGTCACCTATCCACGGATCAAACGCGGCAAGCGTAGCTTAACTTGCTCGATCGACCCGATCTTGCAATTAACCCACCATGTCCATGACTCTGTCTGTGTTGTAGTATTTTTTAAACCTCCCTAAACGTAGCGCTGCAAAATAAACTTCTACATAAGTTCCATTATTATCTAATTACTAAAGAAAGAGATCGGATGCTTGGGCAGTCAAAACTAATAATACCGATAATGCATTGCCTCTCAAAGAAAAGACTTGCCTTGCCTCTATGTCGAAATCAAAGCCCAATCAATACGTTAAGATTTCAAGCCACCCACGCTGCGTTTGCGCACTTGACGCGAAGGTTGCTGTAACAAGGCCGCGCATCGCATACCCATGTTTTGAGACTGATGCTGTTATGGGACTGTGAATATTTTTGTTCTCAACCGTTACTACCCACTGATGGGTAAAGGTGGGGTGTGGGTATGGGTAAGTAAATTTCAATGGTTTGAACGATATCTCTGAATGAATAAAGCAGTTAATTTAACAGATAGCACAGTAGAACAAACTGTCAAACTGTTTACGGACACTTTGGGGAGTCATGATCAGTTGATGGTGTTAAAACGTTACAATAACACACAGCAACGCTAATACCGTTTGCTGATGCAGCCATTAGGTCCTCACGTGTGCTGGTGACAGGGCATGCGGCGCAAGATGGAATGTGGGCCATTGTCTATGGAGAGACGCCGCAGATCTAAGCCGTCCATAAACCCTCGCTTGTGGAGATTGTCTTTGGTGCGGCCGACTTGGGTACGAAGTCTATTTAAGGTTTTCAGAGTCAGCCACTGTCAGAGGAGCAGTGGTGGCCCAGTGGTAACGTTCGTGACTTACGTTTTGTAGGTCGTAGGTTCGAACCCAGACAGCTTTACTTTGTGTAAATTATTTCATCACCACTGCTCTCAAAACAGTGAAAGAAAACATCGTGAGGAAACCGGCATGTCCTAGAACCAAAAATTCGTAGATATGTGACATCTACCAACCCGCACTTGGCCCGCGTGGTGGATTACGGCCCGCTCCCTCTCACAGAGAGAAGGCCTGTGTAGGGGGAACGTTATAGGCTGATTATGTAAGTCAGCCACGGCAACTTGTGTCCGGATGGGAGGCTCTCTGATAGTCCAATAAAGGAATCAGGGGGTTGCTTAAACCCCCTGATTTTACCTTTAGTCTTTAAAAATGGAATTTGATTAAGCAGGATCTATGAGCGACATTTTTAACATTCTTTTTTACCACCCACTGGCATTACGAAGGCTATAACAGGGTCACGCACATGTCTTGTGCACGAGTTCATTACATTGTAATCAAATGCATTATTGGATTGTAATTAATTTATAGCATTGTAGTAATTGTATGGTAATTATTTACCGAAGGTATTTCTTTTGTGTTGTTGATTGTAAGATGTCATGTTTATATGAAAAAATATTGAATGGTTGGTAATTTTAAAGTAATTAATTTTGGGTAGGTTTTTGTCGAGTCATTTTGTTTTTTTTTATTTCTCATGATGTTGGACTCTTGTCGTAACCTTAGGTTTAGGCCTTGAGACCAGAAGAAGCACACAATAAACACTGCAGTTTTACAGTACAAAAATACATTGAAAGTCGGGAATGTTGGATGAAAGTCCATCAAAACTAGCCTCTAATGTTCCCACTCCTGCGACACAGGCGGGCAGTAATACCTATGAATGTGCACTGCAACTTTCTGCACTGCATATTGTTTACTGCACTCGTATTAGATGTAGTGTAGCACTTGTGTGAGTACTATGTACCTACCCTAAAGCTACCATTTACTGAGTACGTCTTTATTTGACATAAATGTGCCGTGGCGGCTGAGAGTAATGTCATGCTCACTCTAATGTCTCGCTGATGGTGGCGCGTGTTGGATCATTTAGCTAATCCATGCGTCAGGTTCATGAACGGGCGCTGTCAGAGAAGGCTGGTCATATCTTAGCTGCCACGACTTATTTTAATATAATTTAAATTTTGATTTTTTTTTAAAATATTTTTATTACGGACGCTTTTAACGTTCTGCATCGTTCTCACATGTATAATTTCAACATGAATGATGTAACCAATATTTTGTAACCATATTTTGATTTAAAAGAGTGTCCGTGGAGTTTTTTGCCCGTTCTTCTCCATAGGTACCTACTACGCTTTGGAATGGGCGACTAGCTTCATATTTGTGACTGACCGACCCTTCAAAAGTGCCTTAATTGGTAATTGGTTTATTTGAAATAAATGCTTTGAGTTTGAGTTTGTAGAACATTTACAGTAGTCTAATTATGACGTAAAGTGAAAATCTTAAGTCTCAAATGGAAAGAGTTTAAAGCCTTTAGTTTATGCTTGTGTTTATCTGCAAGAGACTAGCCTGCACCTATGTGATCTGTGTCATCGCATCACCAATGATCTCATACATAAGCCATCTTGGCTTGAACTAACACGTCTTCCAACATATAATAATATAGTAAGTAGGATGATTACTAAGTTACCTACTTCAATCATTACACGGTTAACCCATCCATTTCAATTCATAATTAAATCATCTGAAGCTGTATTATAACTTTTTTACATTTGAAACTATAATTTTATTTAAGTCAATCTGCCTAGCCTTTTCCCAACTATGTTGGGGTCGGCTTCCCGTCTAACCGGATGCAGCTGAATACCCATATTTTACATGAAAGAGAAAGAAACTCAGCAGAAAACAGGAAACATGAAACATGATGACATGACGATGACATGATGATGGGAGGGATCATGAAACTTTGCATACTAATTGAAGTAACTAGAAAGTAGGTCTTATGTTTTTTATTTTTTTTAATTACCATTTTTTACTCGGTAAAAAGCTATACTTATCGGCACCCAGCACCAAACTCAGTCTCGCTCTCACTCATACCGCGAGAAGAGTCGTGCGAGCGAGATAAAAAACTGAGGTAGTATGGGCTCATAAATGTAGTTTTTTAAATAAGAGAGAAGCATCACAATAAAGCCATCTTACGTTTTAAAAACACTCATACGGTAGTGGACTAGCACTACAGTTATAATGGGGTGTCCAAAGACTCTAATTAAACCCGATTATAACTTTTTACACTTCAAATTCGCACTACCAATTTTAAGTATTCATTCTCTGATGACGTCACCAATGACTCAGTTTCCGGAGGATGTGTGTTTGCTTGCACGGTCCGTGGGTTCGAGCCTGACCTTGGTGTTGTGGATTTTAATATTCATCTTTATTTACATTTTGCCTTGTAGAGGTTTGAGTTAACTATAGGAAAATATTGTCTGGGCAGCTTAAAACATTGGTATGTAAGTAGGTACCTACGTGACTCACAGAGTTATGTAAAACTTGTGCAGGTAGCATTATTTACGATAGTTTTCAGAAGCCTTATTTGAGCTTATGTCTCTATCATTTAAGCTTGCCTGGTATTATTAAGACTCTTTAGGTCTCTTCAAGGCCTATCTATGTTATGTTCTTCAAATGTCTTCATCATCTGCCTAGCCTTTTCCCAACTATATTGGGGTCGGCTTCCAGTCAAGCCGGATGCAGCTGAATACCAGTATTTTACATGAAGCAACTGCCTGTCTGACCTACACAACCCAGTTACTGGATAATACGATACCCCTTGGTCAGAGACGACCCGTAACGACTGTCAAAGATTCACGAATGACAGCCGGGATCCACGGCTTAACGTGTTTTCCGAGCCACGGTGGGGTCTTGGTATGTAAAGTTGGTCACACATCCACGGACCAACCACGGCAAGCGTAGCTTAACCTTATCGATCGACCCGTACGGCTGTTATTACCACAAGGCCCTCATTCTTCAAATATGTATCCAGCGAAAAACATTGTTGCCATCTGAGATTTAAATGCTTTAAAATTCTTGAGTAACAAATGCTACTGAATAAACAGAATTCCGTAGTCCTTACCATAACCTTATAAAAAGGGATCGAAGACTGATGTTGTTGTTGTCCCTTTTCTACTGGGGTACCTGTCATAGAATACATTGTAAATCTCCAGAGATGTTGAAGATGGTTTAATTTTCTCGAAAGAGGTTTTTCAGAGAGTTTACACACAAACTCACGCCTTCCTTCCCATATGGCTATGCAGAAACTACAGAACTCCACCTGCTACGATCCTTACATACTCCTTTTGCCTCGTTTACGTTCATACATCTGGTCATACACACACGCCGGTTGCGAGTACTACGCACCTGCCCTTTCCGAAAAACATCACCAATAAGGTCACTATGTCTTCTTAGAGCGTCCCCTCCCAGTGTTTCCTCTCACATCTGCCTTGTAACCTTTAGTTAGTCGCCTTTCATTCATCCTCTCAACATGACCAAACCGTCTAAGCTTACTCTTTTAAATTTTGGTCACTACATCTTCTTTTAAACCGCACCGTTACCTTATCACATCATTCCTCAGCCTATCATTCATAGTCACACTACATATGCTTCATGGTACTATTTAACTCCTTACGTGTCGACTGCACCCCATGTGTGCATAAGGCAAAATCCTTTATATAATAGGTATATAAACGTAAAAAACCATCATCCGATGGAAAAAAAATCATCATGAGTAGTTGTGAACCTATGGGGTTCGCAACTAAATTCCCCCCCCCCCCCTCCCCCTGGGGTTTTGGGTTCATAAATTAGTACATAATTTAAAGGATAATAGCTACTTTTGATATCATTCATATAATATTGCTTCTGAACGTCTTTCATCTATTATGATTTTCAAACTTTTCAAACTAGCGCGCGTTTGTATGGCCGCAAACCCGAAAAAAATCTTGTTTTGTATGCACTCTACACAAAATTGAAGCTGGTTGTTTACTCGGCCGAGCGACCGAGGTGATCCGTGTCGCGCATGGCAAGTAGCGTGGATATAAACTGCGCTGACGCAGCTTTACGTGTGTAAGGATATTGAAAAGACTGAGTAAAAACTATGTTAGAGGAAGCTGATTTATATCTAATTTAGAAAGACCGAAAAGTTTATCATTATGGGATTTCCAACAGATTTATGAGATCTATTTCCTATAAGGATGTGTAGTTTGGGTGTTTTTTTTCTTACATTTTTTAACGACTTTCAAAAGTTATTTTCAATTGTTTAAAAATAAATTAAGCTATATATCTATCAAAAATATTTTCAGCCAGAGTTTTCAATGACCTAATACGCACATTTTGAATGTAATTTTGCAATGAAATTACTTAGGATTATAGAAAGACAGAAAAAAATATAAAAAAGTAAGGTCTTTCCGGAATTAAATTCTGTCGAGAAAATTTAACCCAATTGCGTTTTCCTTCAGTCAGAGTAATAATCAAATAGTCAATAAACATATTTATACAAAACCAGCGGACCCGACAGACGTTGTCCTGTCTGAACGATCCTAGAACCCGAATTCAGCGCCACCTACCGGGTCCAATTGTGTTTTCAAACCATCCAGGAACCCATTTAAATATGCACACAAAATTTCATCTAAATTGGTCCAGCCGTTTGGGAGGAGTTAGGTGACAAACACACGTACAGAAGAAATATATATATATTAAGATTTAATCCATACATGCTGCAATAGTGAAATAAATGGTTACGACAAAGCCCCCAATTTATTATATTGATGACTAAGGACCCCTACTACATGGGACTGGCGAAATGTGGGTCTGCTATAGTTACACCTCTGCCTAACCCCTTGAGGATTACAGGTGTGATGTTATGTTATGTTATTTAGATAAAAAGAGAAGTCCTGACTGACTGACTCATCAACGCCCAGCCCAAACCCTTGGACCTAGAAAGCTGAAATTTTACACAGAGATTCCCTTTATAATGTAGACAAGGAATAAGGAACGAATTCCCGTAGTACGTTCGTGTGCGATATTTTCCGACATCCATGCGGACGAAGCCGCTGGCAAAAGCTAGTGTTATGACATACCGATGATATTCCCTGTAGATGTTTGGCTTTGGCATTCAAACAGCAAACAAACAAACAAGAAAACGACACACAGTAAATTTTTCTTTATTTCTTATTACAATCATAGATATCTAAATTTCCAGTATAAGCTGATCTCACATTGTATAGGATTTCAAAACAATGAGAGGTCAGCTTATACTGGATTTTATAATTTGATATGTAGCCGTCTGTACCAATAATAGGGGCTATTAAAATACTGTTTTAAAGAGCCATTAATTGCTTAATTTTGTTGATATTTTAAAACATGCCAAACGAGTATTCTAAAGAGACATATTATTTTCAAATAAAACTAAGATGCTAGCTTGATTTTATGTCATTCAAAGTTAGGATGGCTAAAGTCAAACACTTTTTATATTAGGTAAATTAATGACATAGGTGTCACGTTGGATTAAAAATGACTAACAAAATCTTTGACATTTTACAAAAGAATGTGTTTTTCCAAGAAACTTGTTCAAGTATTTAGATTTCTTAGGCACTTATATATTTTTTACTCATGCAGTGTTTGTTAGATTTTTTTTTTGGGTGGGAAAATCATAAAATTACTTATCCCGCTCCCACTCGTGTTCCTTCAGTTGCCTGTGCCAGGGCCACGGTATCTCTTTCGAACAACCCACGACCCTGGCAGGAGTCTGTTGTTAGTCTGAATTTCCTCGATGCACTAAAAAAAATACTTTATTTCAGCTACGAGCATGTTGTGCTCGTGAAAAAAAAAATATACGTGTCGAATTGAGAACCTCCTCCTTTTTTTTCGTCGGTTAAAAAGAAAGATAGATCTTTTGCCGATGTAAAGGCTATAAACTTATTACCTATTTATTTATTTATTTTATTTTTATTTATTTATTTTGCTAGCATGTAAAACACTGGTTAGTAGGCATGCATTAAAATTTCATGACACAGTATTAAGACATGCACCCTGTAAGGGCACTGCAAATGTTTCTTAACAAGTTAATAATACATATAATATTTACACTAATTATTACAATTCATTACAATAAACTAAACATTAATGAATATACATTTTTCATTTTAGTCATGTAGGTAAGCATAAAATATAATATTGTCATTTACGAGTATTGTTTCACATTTACGTCAAGCATTGTTGTTACTAGGTCAATCGATTCAAAATTTGTCAGCTTTAAATTCTTCAACGGTATAGTAGCCTTTCTTTATTAAGAGAGATTTCAACTGTTTCGAGAAAATTGAGTCATTTGGTAGGGATTTTAAACTTTCCGGTAGTTTATTAAATAAATTAGCTAGTCTTGAATATGGGCTTTTCCCAATAAATTTTAAATTTGTGATGGGTAGTACTAGTCTATTCTTGTTCCGTCGGTTATAGTTTTCATACAGCTCGATATTAGATTTGAAGAGGTGCTTATTTTTCCTAACGAATATACAACTTTGCAGTATATATATTGCTGTGTAACCTAAGTATTTAGTTGCAAGGTTATTGTTACTGAAGGGTTTATTCTGGTCATTGTCACTGCAATATTATTTACTGAAAATTGTTCTGACCGTATCCAAAATTAATCTGAATTATGCGTATTGCCGAGTTCTCAATCTTTACCCACAAGTATGGCTGCATTCCTTGAACTAAGTCTTTGACACGTAAGGCATGAGACTGGTCCCTATTATTGATATTATACTGCACATACACCTGCCAGCATTCTAAACAGGAGCCACTCATACACACGTCATTTACCAATAATTCCAAAAACTTCCAACTGTACAACAAAGCCTGCACATTACTGCGCGCCAACACGCATCATGCGCCGGCGCACAGTTCCTAGAAACATGCGCGCGCGGCGACAACCAACCAGTTCCTCAAATTGCGTTACATCGACGTCGTATCGTTATTAGATGTTGTGACGGCTGAGTGTCGATGTGGGAATCGGAGTTTGTTGTGGCTGATGGCCGTGTAGGTAGGTACACAATCGTATGTGGTTGGTTATTTGATGAGATCATCGAGCGATGCTTGATGTTTGACGTTTGGTGATTGAACTTTCCTATTGATGTTTGTCAAAATTTTTGCATAGGACCCCCTTGTGTCACAGAACAGGCAATCTATACAAAAGTACTCGTTACTGTGTGTTGAACATTCCATCGACGTTTAAGATCCCAGAATAAGGGTTGCGTTTCTGACTTGAATATGTCAAATGTCTCGCTGGTGGTGGCGTGTGTGTTGGATCATTAAGTTCCATTAAAAATGGTTGAGCTAATTGGTGCTGATCCATGCGTCATGTTCGTGAACGGGCGCCGTCAGTTGGGACTGGTCGTCTCTTAGCTGCCATGGCTTATTTTTAATTTAGTTGTTTTTAGTTTTTATTTTTTTATTACGGACGCTTTTTAACGTGCACGTGTATATTTTCAACATGAACGATGAACCAATATTTTGTAAAAATATTTTGATTTAAAAGAGTGTCCGTGGAGTTTCTCGTACTTCTCCAATTATCTGTGGCCATAGGGACCTACTACGCTTTGGAATGGGCAACTAGCTTCATCTTTCTGACTGACCGACCCCTTGACAATTCAATAATAATAATAATGACAATAGCTCTGGCTCATTAACTTAATCAATCCCCATTAATTACTTTAGTCTCCAGTGCCTGACCCTACCTTTGAAGCCTCATTGTCGGCTCCTCTTAACCAATAATCATAAACCTCTTCACAAAGGTTGTACAATTAAAAGCTTTTCGTAGTTAACACATTAATGACTGAAAAAAATACAAAATGGATGCATAAGGCTGTGCTCAGACATAGACAAAAACTATTTTTAAGCCAGACTATCGAGAACAAAAGTGTTTTGTCAACGATAGACAAAACAGTTTTAGATAGGTACAGTTTCTCAAAAAAGGTACCGAAACTTCGGTACCTTCATTGAGAAACTGTACCTATCTAAAATTATATTTATAGTTCAGAATCGTACCATGCATATCTATCAACAATTCGGTCAAAAAATATGTTAAGAATGCAAAGCATTTTATTTAATAAACATACTTTTGTGTAAAAAAGTAATGATTTGACTACCCATTTGTAACAGCGTCCTTTACACTACGCGATACCTAAATGCTTTCGCGGGCGATAGATGTTTTATTGTGTCTCGTTTACCGTCCGCGCACCGATTAACAGAAGCGCAATGTTGGATTTTCAACGTTTGGCTCCGCGACGAGAGTTGAAATTCAAAGTGTGCTTTTATTAGGCATTACTATTAAGTGTCGCGAAACGGGCATAAGTTTCCATTGCAGTCAAAAGCCACATAGGTGGTCTGAAATGTTAATCAACCATGGTCCTTAAGACCCCTTCGACGTATTTAGTGTTTACGACCATATTCTCCTTTGTTTCTATGGGCAAACGTGTTCATGAATTTAGATGGTCCCGACAGAGGTTTTTGAATTTGAAATTAGAAGCCTTTTTGTTTTTTTTTTTGTCAACTGGGCCAGTTATGAGAAGAACTTTGAGGTTTTTAAAAGTTTTAGAGATAAAGTTTTAAGTTATTTTCAGTGGTCGATGGTACAGTTTGATTTGGTATGCATATTCTGGTAATTAGAAAATTATCTGAAAGTATAGCTAATTGACGATCTTTCTGTATGGAATCTACGTTTGTAAACACATGACTAATCAACTAATATGGTTTAGCACAATCAGTCTATAATGTTCCCACTGCTGGGACACAGGCCTCCTCTCTTCGAGAGGGAGTGGGAGCTGTAATCCATCACGCGAGCCCAGAGCGGATTCATGGAGTCACATGTCTTCGAACGATGTTTTCCTTCACCATTTTGAGAGCAGTGGTGATGAAATGATTAAATACTAATAGATAATATTAAAAAAGAAAGAAAGAAATTATTCCAGTAATTATTCCCCATCTTTATATTTTCGTTAAATTGACCATTCTTTTCAACCACAAACTTTTGCTAAAGCTAAAACAACCGTTCAAAATCTCGTCATAGTTAAAAAGCGTTTTGTTAAACTCAGCAGCAGTTTGTTATGTTATTTCCCAAGAATTTAACTGTACTGTCGTAATGGTTGTTCACATGATAACAGCAAAACGGTGTGCCGACAACGACATGTTGGACTCGTGAATTGAATTTTATTGGACCTGTTATGACGATGTGGATCGTAGATAGTGGAAAGAATTTTTCGCTTGGAAGTACCGTGTTTTCTTTAGATGTTGTTAAAATATATCCCATGGGTTGTGTTGTGGAAGGCAGATTCTTTATTTGAATGAAGGGAACATTGATTTTGGTATCCTTGTTATATTGCCTACAAGCTAAGCTTGCTAAAGAGGCTCGGAAGACTTGTTATTTTAGGTACTTTACGAATTAGAACCGTGCATCTAAATTCTGACAATTCATAATGCCCATGTAGGTTTATGTAAAAAAAAATAATTGAAAACTAAAAAAACTGGCTAAGAGCGAGTCGGACTTTGCACAAAAACACATTACAGTGTTACCTAATAAATTCAGCTAAAAAAGTACTATCTGTTTTTGAGATGAGTTAAATAAATGCCACAATAAAAATGTGTTTTTAATAATTTTATTTACTAATACTTACGCAAATTTATTACATTTTTCAAAAAGTATCTTTTCATTTAACATTCTTGAAAATTTGGTCCCGTGTTAGCGAGAGAGGTGACGACCCTCTATAAAATTAAAGAATCTAAACAATTCTCGTAATCTATTAATAAAGATTAATCACATAATGACAAGTGTACGAGTAGATGACTAACCTCTAGCCACCACACCGATTGTCTCAGTACATCGCATACAAGGAATAGTAATGTCACCTGCGCGTGAGTCAGAGTGACGCAAAAGAATGTTGCGTTTGCGCAGATTTGATCAATACTGGACAAGGAGTCATTGTCTTTTCAATGATCAATATTGCCGGTTTTGGCGAATTCGGAAATTTAATAGTTAAATAAAAATCTTAGAAAAGGGTTTTCCTTGGATAATGTCAATGTTGACATTATCGTTGGATTAAGTACAGTCCTTTCAGTATAAGCTGGCCTCGTATTCTTTAAAAACTCCGTACTGCTCTTGACCCGCTCAAGGTCAAAGTGTTACCACTGATGTGCGGTTGACTGTACTAATTTCGAGGCATTTCTGTTAATATTAGAAATGCAGTGATGAATGTTATGTCAATACTCCCTAAAGTGATTGGTCTAAGGCTGTCTACGACTTTTAAATCACAAAGGATGTATACTTGAATCACCAAACAAGAAAAAAAAACAAACGTCACGATTTTGACAGTTGCATTCAATTCCCGCCGTCTTTTTAGGGTTCCGTAGTCAACAAGGAGGAGCTCGTGGCTAAGTAATAACAGCCGCACGAGTCGATCCATCAGGTTAAACAATGCTTACCGGGGTCGGTCCGTGGATGGGTGACCATCTTTACATACTCTCCGTGCCTCGGAAAGCACGTTAAGCCGTTGGTCCCGGCTGTCATTCGTGGATCTTTGACAGTCGTTACGGGTCGTCCGAAGCCCGAAAGTCTGACAACCAGTCTTACCAAAAGGTATCGTATTAACCAGTAACTGGGTTGTGGAGGTCAGATAGGCAGTCGCATACTCCTCCGTGCCTCGGAAAGCACGTTAAGCCGTTGGTCCCGGCTGTCATTCGTGGATCTTTGACAGTCGTTACGGGTCGTCAGAAGCCCGAAAGTCTGACAACCAGTCTTAGTAACTGGGTTGTGGAGGTCAGATAGGCAGTCGCTCCATGTAAAATACTGGTATTCAGCTGCATCCGGTTAGACTGGAAGCCGACCCCAACATAGTTGGGAAAAGGCTAGGCAGATGATGAGTCAACAAGGAATCCTTATAGTTTCGCTATGCCCATCCGTCTGTCCGTCTGTCCGACCGCAGCTCAGCTCAGAGATTCTTAGTACTAGAAAGCTATAATTTGGCATGGATATACATATTCATCACGCCGACAAAGTGGTAAAATAAAATCATGAAAAAAATAATTTTTAAGGGTATCTTCTGTTCACGTAAAGTGGGGATATTTTGTTTTTTCTCGTCTACCCCATGGTGTGGGGTGTTGTTAGATGGGTCTTTCAAAAATATTGCGGGTTTGTGAAAACAATTTTTCAAAGTCAAAGTATTTATTAGTGTGTTTTTTGGTGATACATTAGGTCTTTTACTTAGGTTATGGTGATTCAAAAAACTACCCAATACACTATTTAGAATTTGAAATCAATATTACATGCAAACAAATTAACAAACATTTCAATATTTAAAATACTTAATTACTTATTTAGAGGCATGAAAGAACAGGGTGTAAAGTTCACTCATCCTCCATTGAAAAGGGAGGATCCTCCGACCAGACGGGTGTCGTGTCTGGTGGGCAACTGCCCGACGGTTGATGTCGGGACGTTGTATATATGCTAGTTGCGCGGTAAACTCTAATTGCGCATAACATTTAGAGTACAATTAATTATTTCGATTTAGGGATCCCTTTCTGAAATATTAAGCTTGAAAGTGCTAATATTTGTTAAAGTCAAGTGTCCCCCCCCCTGCCAGCTAAACGGTTAGTTTTGGATGGGTGAAAAAATTCACGGTAGTAGTATATATAATGAAGTTAAAAGGAAAACTATCACAGCATCGCTTTTCAAGTATACGAGTAATAGTCAAATATTCATAGAACAACAAAAAGCTCTCTTCTTAGTCCGCGCACTATTGTGCAACTACGGAACCCTATTACTGCGCGTGGCCCGACACGCACTTGGCCACTTTTTTTTTTTCTATCAACCTGCCAGTGATGCTCCGACTTTTTATTTATCTGACAAACCGTAACTAATGCCGTTACATAAAAAAAATAACAATTGTAATTCTCAATCGGTTAATCCACATTTTTCTAGCAAGCGGTTAGCAAAAAGTTCAACCGTTATCAAAACAATGCTCGGGCTGTGCCTGTCAGTGGGGTCTTATTGCCACCGTTACAACTAACCCTTTGTATGTAGATGTGATGACAGGAGTACAATGGTACCGATTAAATTATTCTTTTTTCAAACGCCTACTGGTGTTTTGGAGAATGTTGGACAACTTTTTTTCGGGAAGAAAAAAGTTTGACATGTGTTTGTAAACTTTTTTCTTTATGTAGTGGATGCTTTTTATTGTGTTATTGATACTAGAATGATAAGTAAGTAGAAAAAACGTGGACTGATTTTTTATAGGTACAGAAAAGAAAACAAAAGTGAATTACAGTCGTTAATGGATTAAAACTATTATTGACTGTCGGAAATAGTTTGCACTATTGTTTTCTTTGAAAGCGTTCTTTCTTGGTGTAAAATAAATAACAGGTTTACCAAATTACACTGAATTCACTTTTTTCAGATTTTCCTTGTTTCATGTTTTTATTTTCTTTCACTGGCAGTTTACGCCATTATAACCCGCTGGTTTTTAACTTCCGTATCCCGCTGTATAAAATAATCTATTTCTTTGTTGCAGTAACAAGCCGACAATGTGACGGGTTGCGGCAGTTTCCCGCCTAAACGTGATCGTCCACCATCTTGATTTTATCTTAGACAAGTGTTGCCAGGTGAGATTTTTTCTTTTCATAGAAGTATTTGATCAACTAGAGGAATTCAAAGGATTGGAACTCATTACGATTAGAGCAAAATAAAATTAGATTTTTATACGTACTTACGTTTCATTACGTCGCCGTCGTCGCTTTCAATCAGACGAGAATACAGATAAGCCATTTCATCCAGACTAAGAAAATAAGTCCAAACATTTTTCCATAGTCTATAAAAGGCAGATAATCGTTAAGAATCTCGCTAATGTTGCTATTTCCTTTAATTACAAACATAATGCGGTCAGGCTGCATCTACGTGAGGATTCGCAGCTTCTCCTACAAATTGCATGAATCGGTCGCCTATTCGATTTATTGGACGGATACAGCTATGTTTTTATAGCTTAACAGCTTAGGAAATTACTGTATTCAATGCAAAGAGGTAGAGAAAATTTATTTAATGCTTTTATACGATAAATCGAAGATTCCTTTTGAGATATTGAAACTATTGATTGCTAGAATGGTTATGAGTTATGACTTTACCTACTATAAAGAAGTTGGTAGAATTTATTATCTTTAGAAAAAGGTGATTACCTTTTTTTTTAATCTGTGGATTCTTTTTAAAAGCATAAAATGTTTACGTTACATAAAGAAAAGCTCGTGATGCCCTCCTCTCATGCACGAGGTTGTGGGTTCAAATCCGGGCAAGTACCAATGCAAAATGAACTTTCCGAGTTTACCTTGGACATTACTGACATCGGTGAAGGAAAACATCGTGAGGAAACCTGAACTTATAGTAGTTAATATTAAGTCTAGAATCGCCAACCCGTCTTGAGCAAGCGTGGTGATCAATGCTCGTACCTTCTCTGTATGAAAAGAGACCTTTGCCTTGCAGTGGGACTATAATAGGCTGGTATTATTATATTAAAGAAAAGCTTCTTTTTCTTTAGTTTCCTTACGTCTTGAAACTCGCCAAGAAAAACTTCACGTAAAAACGAAGACATAAATATTTTATCAACAACTTCCGTCCGTCCCATAACTCTTGTATAATAAAAAGAAGTCGTGTACAATTTAAAATATATGTCCCTAGTCCTAGGATTTATTGTGACAACACAACAAGTAACAAAGCAAAGTCTTCCTCGTGTCCAGCTTTTATTTAACTTGGTGCAGCTACTATTGTTGTACGGGAAAATAATGAATGGACAATGTGAATAGAAATCGCGAATGTATTAGGTCTTTACCTATGAAATTGCCGTTCTGCAGTACTGGCCATTTCAAATCAAAATAATTTTTGTTTGGCTAAGAATTCTAATTTCAAATTAATTTTATTTTAAAAACATGGATTTTTTTTTCCAAAAGTAGTCATTTGTTTATGGATTAGTGTTACATTTTCATCGCATTTCAATCTTTTTCGTCATCATGGATACGTTAAAAATTCGAGTAATTATGGAATATGAGTACCGTCGTGGCAGCAACGCGGCACAAGCGGCACGCAACATCAACGACGTTTGCGGAGCTAACACTACAAACCAACGCACCACTTGTTATTGGTTTGCTCGCTTCGGTTCTGGAAATTTCGACCTGAAAAATGAACCTCGCGGTCATCCGAAGACTTTGGTCGACAATGACGAATTAAAGGCGATTGTGGAAGCTGATGATACACAATCTACGGCTGAATTAGCAGCAGCTTTCGACGTTAGCGTCAAAACAATATTGGTCCATTTGCGTCAAATTGGCAAGGTAAAAAAGCTTGACAAATGGGTGCCCCACGAACTCAATGATCGCCAGCGCGAAGTACGCGTCGAGACGTGCCTTGCACTGCTCAACAGACACACAAATGAAGGAATTTTGAACCGCATTGTTACCTGCGATGAAAAATGCATTCTGTTTGATAACCGCAAGCGCTCAGCAAGTTGGTTGGATCCTGGTTCAGTACCTAAACAATGCCCTAAACGAAAACTTACCGCTAGAAAAGTGATGGTCACTGTTTGGTGGTCTAGCGCCGGTGTGATTCATCACAGCTTCTTACCAAACGGGGTGAGCATTACTTCAGATGTGTACTGTGAAGAACTGAACACAATGATGGAGAAGCTGGCACATCTCCAACCAGCATTGGTCAATCGCTCGTCTCCGCTGCTCCTGCACGACAACGCGCGACCTCATACTGCACAGCAGACGGTCTCCAAGTTGCAAGAACTGGGGTTGGAAGCTCTCCGTCATCCGCCCTACTCACCAGACCTTGCGCCTACAGACTATTATTTTTCCAGAATTTGGATAACTTCTTGGCGGGAAAAAAATTCAATACCCGAGAGGCAGTACAAAATGCCTTTGAAGAATTTGTTGCCTCCCGTCCAGCTGATTTCTTTAAGAAGGGCATCAATAAACTGCCACTGCGTTGGCAAAGATGCATTGATTGCATGGGTGATTACTTCGATTAATACAAATAAAAAATGCATGAAAAAAATTCGTTTAAATTTTTTCATACAAAACGGCAATTTCATAGGTAAAGACCTATTATTTAAATTTTCAACAATATGAACCGTTGGATTGTGGTTTCCGGTATAACAACCTATGGTGTTGGTCTAGGTATGAACGGGGCACTGAAAAATATTGTAAACACTTGAATCTTTGGACCCCCAATGCATTCTTTCTTCGAATTCAAACAATTCAATTCAATTCTTTATTGCTGAACACGGCACAGTACATATAGTTAATAATTACAGCAGTAAACAGTAGCTCTAGGGTTACAGTTAAGGGCGTATCGAGCTTTTTCCTTCGTCTCTGTCTTTTCCTTTACGTGTAAAGAGTAAAGAAAATAACCACACTTTTGCACTTTTTTAATGTTTTTCGTTGTTATTTTCATCATAACGCTCTTAAATAAAAAACTATCGTGTATAAACGCTCCAGTTATCTTTAAACATTATTTAGTAAATGAATTATAATAAAAAAAATACTTATTTGTCGGATCCGGTCAATAATACGGACGCGTAACGAATCGCAAGCGCGCCACTGGCGACATCACGTGAGGTGCCCACGCCTACAGCGCGCTTCTACAGAGTCGTGATGTTTTAACCTGATGGCCAGGAGAACAGTCTAGTGTCGGATCGCATCGGAGCAACATCGGGTTTACTACGCCACGGAACTGTATTCGATTCGTTGTGCTTAGTGATTGTGTTAGATTGTGATTTTAAACACCGTGTATCGCACCCAGTGTGTTTTCATTGCACGAAACCCATCTTCTGCCCACATGTCTGTCTAAATTTAACTGAGTAAATCCTGACGTTCCGACATATTTATATAAAAAAGTAGGGAAATAGAGGAAAAAAATGACTTGACAAGAGGTAACTTTGAAAATTTATTCTATCGAGCCAACTTTATCAAATCGTATTTCCATCGTGTATACTGTCTAGTATATATCCCCAATAATACTAATATATTTCCCTAGATTTTAATGTAATTGTTTACTACTTCAAACAACGGTTATAAAAACGTGTTTGTGTGTGTAAAAAGCTCGGTGCGCCGTTCAATTTCTAAAACTGACCTAAAGCAACCTTATTGGTGATGTTCTTCAGAAAGGTCTTGTGCGTAGTGCTCGCAACCGGCGTGCGTGTATGACCAGATGTATGAACATAAACGAGGCAAAAGGAGTATGTAAGGATCGTAGTAGGTGGCGTTCTGTAATTTCTGCCTACTTCCATGGGAAGAAGGAATGAGTTTATATACAGTGTGTCCGGACATGGACTAGCGAAAATTAAGGGGGTGGTAGAGACGATCAAACTGAACAACTTTCTCCCGGGGACCAACATCGTAATCGTGAAAAAAAAATCAGTCGTCCCATACATTTGGCCGAGTAGGTATTGAAGTTTTGTATGGGATGACTGATTTTTTTTTCACGATTACGATGTTGGTCCCCGGGAGAAAGTTGTTCAGTTTGATCGTCTGTACCACCCCCTTAATTTTCGCTAGTCCATGTCCGGACACACTGTATATAAAAAAAAAAAAAAAAAATTATTGAAGTATAAAGTAAAAATAAGATTTAAAATAATTACAATCGAGGAAAATTTAATTCTAACTGTAATGTAGACCTGCCTGATCTAGGTTTATGAAAACCTGTGTTTCAGGCCATCAAAGTTCTAAAATGTTAAATCACAAGATTTAACTACTGGTAAAATGGGGTTGCTTTGATACTACGGGTATACTTTGATTACAACTTTCGTCTTATGAAAAAATCTAAAGGTCAAGGTATATTTTTGGAGACATCAAAAGTTTTTCTTACCTTAAAAATGCCCAGTAACCGGTACACTAACAAAACCTTATTCACACACCGAATAAATTAAGTTTTAATAAGTCGAAAGTTCTTATCAAAGTAAACCCGTAGTATCAAAGTAATCCCATTTGACGATACTTTTTAGGGTTCCTTACCCAAAGGGTAAAGCCCTAGGGGTAAGCCCTTTTACTAAGACTCCGTTGTCCGTCCGTCTGTCACCAAGCTGTATTTCAGGAACCGTGATAGTTAGACAGTTGAAATTTTCCCAGATGATGTATTTCTGTTGCCGCTATAACAACAAATACTAAAGAAATAGAATAAAATAAATATTTAAAGGAGCTCCCATACAACAAACGTGATTTTTCTGCTCGTTTTTGCTCGATATTGATAACGGGAACAGGTAGACGCTTGACATATTCAGTTATATATTCACTTTAAAAATAAATAAGTAAGTAATAGGGCCTTCCATACAACAACTATGCTTTTTTTTGCCGTTTTTAGGGTTCCGTACCTCAAAAGGATAAAACGGAACCCTTATAGGATCACTCGTGTGTCTGTCTGTCTGTCTGGCTGTCTGTCTGTCTGGCTGTCTGTCTGTCTGTCTGTCTGTCCGTCTGTCACAGCCAATTTGCTCCGAATCTAATGGACCGATTAAGTTGAAATTTGGTACACATATGAATTTCTGTGACCCAAATACGGACGGGTATAGTAAATAAATGAGTTTTGAATATGGGGGTCACTTTTGGGGGCAAATAAGAAAATTAAAACAAAAGTTTTGCGAACTATACCGTGTTACATATTAAATGAAAGGACTTACTATGAGGGTCTCAAATATATTTTTTTTTATAATTTTAAAATAAATTGTTTTAAAGTTATTTAAGAAAATAGACGAAAATAGACCATTCCCCCCTTATCTCCGAAACTACTGAGCCTAAAACTTTGAAAAAAATACAGAAAATGGATCTTTATCTGTAGATTACAGGAAAACCTATAAGAAGTCTGTGGTCTTAAAATAACATGGTAAATCTCTCAATATTGTGAGTACAAACTTACATTTACATTTGGAATGTACGGAAGAACATGTTTTTCAACTACAATGTTAAGTTTGTTCTTGGAAATAATTCATCCCAACTACGGAACCCTTCACTGTGCGTGGTCCGACACGCACTTGGCCGGTTTTTATAGATAACTAGCTGCGCCCCGCGGTGTTACCCGCGGTTTATGAGATACACCAAAACGTGTATTATTTAATTGGTGAGAAAAGTATTCACAAAAAAATTGCTCATCCCACGGGAACACTACATTTTTTCGGGATAAAAAGTGGCCTATGTGTTTATCCAGAGTGTCAGCTAGCAGAGTGGAACCCTACGTGCGCGAGTCCGCCTCGCACTTGCCCGGTTTTTAATACTTCTTTTAACTACATATCAATCGCCCTTTAGCCGACACACTGATGTGTATCTAGCAGAATTTTAACAAGCTGTCGTACTAGACTGGTCGTACATAGACTAGCTAAGTAAAGAAGTTTGGGCTTGAAAATTAATTAACAAACGACGATGTGTCGTCATCTTCATTGGTTTTGTATGCGCTGCTGGATGGGTCGCACACACCTTGGATGTTAGCTTGAATGAATAAGTCACGGATAGCCAAAGATGATGGTTTATTGTGTATATTTAACTACCACGTAATTAATGCTAATTATGAATGATATTGCTATATGAAATGAGTACAGCTGAATATGAACGCTGAATGTGTACTGTCGCGCTGCACTTTAATTTGTGCAAAGCGACGGAAGTGCTGATGTAATGCGCGCGTGCCATGTACGATAACTGACTTGTACAGGTGTTCAACGTACGTTTGTACTCGAAGTTTTAGAACTAAAGTAGGATTTACTAATTACCAGTCAGCCCAGTAAAAGAACATGAGCACACCGAAAATCACAACCATCATGACCGAAAAACATATACAGAAACAGACCAGCTATACAGGGTTACTTTTCAATGACCAGCCAAATTTTCACAAGGTGTTCTACCCATGAACAACTTTCACTATGGGACCAACTTTAAATCACGAAAAAAAAAATCAGCTCTTTCATACATTTTGGTCGAGTAGGTATTGAACTTTTGTATGAAAAAGCTGTTTTTTTTTCGTGATTTTAAAGTTGGTCCCATAGTAAAAGTTGTTCATATTCACGGGTAGAACGCCCTGTGAAAATTTGGCTGGTCATTGAAAAACTAACCCTGTATGTCATTTCATCTACGATTCAAACGTCTGTCACTTTGTTTTTCACTTCTCCCTTCTTTCTATTTTCCCTTTCAACTATTCCGAACTCACGATTTACGTGTTCCCTTTCACACATTGTTATATGTTAGCCTTCGTACCTTTCTGTATTGTGCTAGATATCTAAAATCTGCTCGTTAGTCGCGACACCTCAATAGGCAGGCATTGAAGATGTGCGTAAGATTGTCGAGGACTATACATTCGGATCATTGTATAAGGTTCGCCTTTTCTGGGTAAACAAAGTGCACAGTTGGCCAGTCCTATCGGGGAATGAATTGTTGGTGCTCCAGGGAAGACACCTTATTGGTGAGTTTATCTCATTAGTGTAGGTTGCAAGTTGAATTCAGTCGGGAAAAGTTTGTGGAACATTATTCTTAATTAATGCCCAAAATGGGAACCGGGAAGTGATAGCTTAGGTGGTAGGATAAGTGTTACGGTAGAATCGTTGCGATGTGCATTCTGGTTAAGAGGCTATACTACCCCAAATGGCTTAGCATGATCCTCCAATCAATCTGCCTAGCCTTTTCCCAACTATGTTGGGGTCGGCTTCCAGTCTAACCGGATGCAGCTGAATACCATTATTTTACATGGAGCGACTGCCTATCTGACCTCCACAACCCAGTAACTGGGTAATACGATACCCCTTGGTAAGACTGGTTGTCAGACTTTCGGGCTTCTGACGACCCGTAACGACTGTCAAAGATCCACGAATGACAGCCGGGACCAACGGCTTAACGTGCTTTCCGAGGCACGGAGGAGTCTCGGTATGTAAAGATGGTCACCCATCCACTGACCGACCCCGGCAAGCGTAGCTTAACCTGATGGATCGACCCGTGCGGCTGTTATTACTTAGCCACGAGCTCCTTAGCATGATCCTCCGTTATGTCGAAAATACAGCAGCATTAATTTTGAAATAAATATATGGTAAAGTTGAGGATTTATGTTAAGGTTTCACACGATTTCATAAAATCTCGATACAAAAAAAAAACCAAAGTTACCTCCAAACCGAACAATAAACCGCTGGTATTGAAAAAATACTTCAAATTAGATCTTAGATAGATGAATCTTTGCATAATAATTGAACTAACTATAAAGCAGGTTTTATGTTTTTTATTTTTTTTTAAATTACCATTATATTCACCGTAAAAGGCAATTACCTAAAATATCGGCGCCCAGCACCGCACAAATTTCAACATTGTAACATTGTAACCTGTAATTTAAATGGTGTGCATAATAAAGAGTATTCTATTCTATTCTATTCTATAAGTTATTAGGAAGACATTGCCCTGTAGGACTTTTTAAAATTTTAGTTGTGTTTGCAGACATTTATCTCGTGTTGTTTAGAAAATCTTTTTATATGATGTATTTTGGTGCTGTAAGAATATTTATCAGTAAGCTGCAAGATGTTGTAAAGCCTCGTAAAACTTCGTATGTCAAAAACCACGCCACCAGGACCAGTCGAGCCAAAAAAGCAAGAGTACAAACATGAGTGATTGTTGGGCGCTGGTTCTTGTACCCTAAGCGCTCCTGCACACGATGCCGCCACCGCGCCGTCGCCGCGCCGACGCCGCACAACTACACTGTACATACGAGTCGCGCGAAGACCGCCACCGCGCCGCCGCCGCGCCGCCACCGCGCGCGGTCCCAGTTATTTCATTATCCTGATTCATTCCATTGCCGGCCGCGTATGAACATGCACGTGATAACTTTTTAAGAAATTATCATGGAAAGTTTTGTTTTGGACCGCGCGCGGTGGCGGCGCGGCGGCGGCGCGGTGGCGGTCTTCGCGCGACTCGTATGTACAGTGTAGTTGTGCGGCGTCGGCGCGGCGACGGCGCGGTGGCGGCATCGTGTGCAGGAGCGCTAATTGATTCGGAGTTCAAAACGATGCAATAAATAACGTTTTTGTGTTGTGACTAAGGCCATATTTTGCGTCGAGACGGTTTGGGAGGATTAAGGGCGGGTTGCACGTTTGCGGTGGAAATTTTGCCTCATGAAAATATTTAATGTCAGTTCAAAAAGGATCGGTTTTTATTCTGGAAAATGGAATTTGCTTGTAATTATTGTTCAAAACCTTGTTGATAAGTATCTTTATTTCACCAACCAAAAGCCTTTAACAATATCCTTATGACTAAAAACATAAAAGGCTTTATACATAGGTCACTATTTAAATACTTTCACCTATTTTAGGAGTCAGACTCCTAAAATAGGTGTAAGTTCCAGTGACTCAAGTCAGATATTATGATTGATATAATTTGCAACTTGTTGAGTTCTATTAATTACTTAGAAACAACTTTGGTTGTTATAATATATCTATCCGATTCATACATTATATCGGTGACTTGATGATGACTTTCACTGGTGGTCGAAAAAAACCACAGAGTAGCCATTTAAAATTGCCAAAATGAGTTTTGATCTTGTGAAAAAAGGCAACATCCCTTTACATTCAAGTTCAAGTGTGTGAATGAGTGTTAATAGCCCCTTATAAGCACTAAGTGGAAGCAAAGCGGAGGACACACGTTTGGTATACAAATTATATTCATAAGAGATGTGAAATTGATATTCATCATTATAATAACAGTCATTTTTAAAACAAGAATCACTTTTAGCTTTTTCGCAAATAAATCTTACAAGCCGAAAATAACTGATTTATGGCTTGAACTGATTTATCAACTTGTTGGGTTACATTCACTGCTGAAAATGGCGTTCCAGTGACTGAGGGTTATGAATGGCTTTAGGCCCTAAATGACATGGCGATTAAGGTGAAATACCCTAATTATTAATTAGCCAAAGATCATTTAGAGCAGCGGTGGGCCATTGGTAACAGCCGAGTCTTACGAGTAGATCGCAGGTTCGAACCCCGACAGGCGCTTTACTTTGTGTAAATTATTTCATCACCACTGCTCACAAAACGGTGAAGGAAAACATCGTGAGGAAACCGGAATGTCCTAGAACCAAAACAAGTTGTAAAGACAAGTTATATACAAAAGTTTGGGAAAGGGCTCGTGGCTAAGTAATAACAGCCGCACGGGTCGATCGATCAGGTTAAGCTACGCTTGCCACGGTTGGTCCGTGGATGGATGACCATCTCTACATACCAAGACTCCTCCGTGTCTCGGAAAGCACGTTAAACCTTTGGTCCGGGCAGTCGTTAAGCGTCGTCAGAAGCCCGAAAGTCTGACAACCAGTTTTCCAAGGGGCATCGTATAACCATTCCATGTTAAATACTGGTATTCAGCTGCATCCGGTTAGACTGGAAGCCGACCCCAATATAGTTGGGAAACGACTTGGCAGATAATGATATACAAATTTTGGACCAACCTAATATAGATACTTATATATTTTAAGAGTTGATATATAAATGCCTTTCGCTTTAGATCCTTTATTAATTTGGGTAAGATGACATCATGTCTATAAGTGCAAATTGCGTGCACGACCGTTTATAAAGCAGACAGTAAAAGTGCAATTCTTTGATGCAATCGCCATCAAAACTTACACTTAAGGATTCTTTTGTTTTTGCCGCTCCCAGTCCTCCAAATTGGGTTCACTAATGAAGTGGAAAAACTCGACAGGACAAGACAACTCTTGTTGACCTTGGGACCAAATATAGATATGAGTCAAAGCGAGTGAGAGCTTTTTATTTCACTTTGATTTATTTTAAATGCAAGTCGATTGTTATCGTACTTGTGTATGTGTTTTGGGGTAATAAACATGTGTTTTTAGTACGTAATTAAAACATGTTTAGATAGCATCTTGAGCGTCGTTTTTGGGCAAATGGCTGTCGTATACAGTGTCTTTCTTTTTTAATGAAATATTTCTCACTTATAAAAAAAATATTTTCTTCGAATAATGGCAGTATCTTCGCATCCCATCATCTTCTCCAGTCCTTATCCCAATTTATTTAGTGGTCGCAAATGTCTTTTTCTTCCATACTTCTCTATTCGTCGTCATCTCGGTAGTCACTCCCTTTCTAGCCATACCATCTTTCTCAGTCGACCCATCGTTTCTTTGGTCTTCCCCTACTCGTACCCACATTCATACTCAAAACTTTTATGCCCGGTTTTAAGAGCGTTGGCTCCGTACGGCATTTCATACAAACTTTAAAGTCCTTTTTATCGAAATGAATGAACCAATTATAATATAAGCAGTATCCTGCTTCTGCGCATGAAGTTATTTCATTATTTCATAGGTCTCAAAAATTAAATTAGTGTTGCAGCTAAATTCGACCGATTTTGAATATTCCACAGAAACAGAGATTTCCAATTATCTTTTTTTAAATAAGACATTTCGAAAATGTTCTTAACCAACTTTTTATTAGACTTAAGTATCCTGCTTATGCGTATGAAGTTTCATTAAAATCAGTTCATTAATTTCGTTAAAAAAGGATTTGAAAGTTTGTATGAAATGCTGTACGGAACCAACGCTCTTAATATGCTTTGTAGGACTGAATTCTTCGATTGTGGAGACTGTACCTTCTAAATGATACCATATTTTATTTGTCCATCCAACTGTATTATATTTTTTTTCTGTATTTTTATTTATTTATTTTTTTTATTCGGCGACGATAATTTGTCCTTTCTTTCTTCTTTACTTGCGCTAATTAACGCACTGATAAGAACTTGAAAGACAACTAAAAGTTTGAGACCAAGTCGGTACTACTCAAAATGTAACGAGGCCATTTTTTTTGGCATCTCTCATACGTCATTATGAAGGTTGCCAGCTGATAAAAACATATGTAAGTAAGTACTACACTGGCCACCGACATAACTCGACTCTCACTTATCAAGCCTTATCCGTATCAACGTCTGTAATTATGCAATAACTTCAATACTGTTCGATGCAGCTTGTTACTCGTTATCTATCATCTATAAGGCTTGCATTAACAAATCTATATCTTTAAAATTACTACGGATGTCGAAATGCAAGGCCTTGTGAATGCAGCTATTAATGTAACCAATTAATTAAGTACAGATGGGAAGATACAGGGTGTTGCTTTTTGATTTCCGGACACGATTTTTTTCACGGTATTTGGAAGTTTTTTTTATTAAGGTTGTTGATATAATTTGGGCGGTTTATGTGTATTCATGGTTGTTTTTTTCCGGTACTTTGCCTTACCGTAATTAGATCAATTATTTAGCCTCATTAAGGAAAGATTGTCCTGTCTGATTAACGTTTACTAACGTACGTGTTTGTCTGTACAAATGCTCTTTTATCAGGGTTTCTTTAGATTTGGGGAAAGATCTATATTCCTGCAAGTGATTTCGATTTTTATTGTACCTACGCCGACAAAACTGAGGTTGTAATATCAATTTATTTTTAAGTTCAATCTAATTTGATCTAATTGGCCAGTTGGAAATATGAAACCGACTGTCTTAATGACCTTAAATAAATATATTACCAATTAATTTAATAAAAAATAATACGTAACTGACAAGTAGCAAAACGGACATACAACAAACATTAATTGGCGTCCGAATGTGGGGCGCTGCGCTAACGCAAGGACAACATGAGTTTTCGCAGATGTTCGGATAAGTTCGGTTATGATCGGCTAAGTTCGGCTTTTGCTACGCCCACTTTGTACGCAATTGTGTAAATAATGACATGAAAATACTTCGATAGACTATAAATATGTCAATATTGAGTCTGTATTTATTTTTGCTTTCTATAAAACGCAGATGTTTCAATATGGAACATTTGTTGAGTCTGGGTTACCGTTAATTTTCTAACAACGTGTCGTTTTGCATCCTCGTCAAATTTAAGGATGTGGTATAGACCATCAAACCGAACAACTTTTTCCATGGCACCAACATCGTAATCGCGAAAAAATAATCAGCCGTTCCATACATTTGCGTCGAGTAGGTATTGAAGTTTTGTATGGGACAGTTAAAATTTTTTTTGGATGTTGATCCCATGGAGAAAATTGTTCGGTTTGATGTTCTGTATCACCCTGACGAGGATGCAAAACGACACGTTGTATATCTGGTAACAAAATTTTTGATTATTCACAGGCAAGAACTTTACTTGACAAAAGGGATTCCTTATGAATAAATAATGTCATGTTTAGGTCTCAATTATACGATGTAATATCTTATGGAATAGCCAATGGAATCACTATTTATAGCTACACGACGAATAACACTTTAGCTTATCATTTTGCATACAGAATTCATTCAATAAAGTTAAATTGCAAATGTCTTAATTATACGAATACTTGTTGAAGAAAATGGATATATTCCTAACAAGGCGCAGACTCGATAGGTACCATTTGATTGGCCTAACCACAGATAATATAATACTTTAACTGTATCTAAATCAATGAGGTTATTGCTGCAAGTAGGTACATCTAGGTACCTGTAGGTATAATCACAGCGTGTTTAATTAATTCTGAACAATTATAAAACTAATTATTTTCTTATCGGTAATTATATTTTCAAGCCGTTTGGGGTTGAAACCCTTGGGCCGTGGGGTCCGAGTGCACATAGTTTGTTCAACGAAATCTCCAAACGGTTGGTTGACACTTCCCGTGACCCAAGGGCTGGCTTTTACCTTGGCCAGCGGCTTAGCATTGCCATACAACGTGGCAATGCCGCCAGTCTCTTGGGTACTTTACCAGTCGACAGCGATGCGGAGGAATTTTTCGACGCCATATTTTAGTTTTTTAAAAGCTTTAGTTATGTTAGTATATAATTTTGTTATTTTTAGGTTATGTAATTTTACAGTTTAATTATTTTCATCAGTTTTATAATTTATATCTTAGGAAGATACTTAATTTTTTTCTACATTATTTTGTTAAAGCTGTTTGTAAATTCTCTATTTTTAATAAAAAAATAATTTTCATCTTAAGATGTGTCTTTCTGAGTGATTAGAGCGCTTATCAACCCCACATTAATGGTATCAATTTGACATTGAAAACACCTTTATGTCGTAGCAGTAAGGGCTGTCTTCGTAGTGTACTTGTTACCGATGATGTGCGGTTGACTGTTAGTACTTACATTCATTTCATAACATTTAATTTTCTGTTTATTAATCACTAACTTTTGCCAGCGGCTTCGCCCGCGTGGACGTCGGAAATTATTTCACGGGAACGTACTAGCGGGATAAAAAGTATATAATATTAATATGTCTTAATTCAGGTCATTGTCTACCCATGTGCCAAATTTCATTAAAATCCGTTCAGCCATTTTAGCGCGAAAGATTAGAATCCTAACTGGATTGGCAAAATATGGGTGTAGGTAGCTAACAGGTACATCTCTGCCTAACCGTTAGGGGATTACAGGTAACATGTAATCATTCTGTCAATATTTCTGTTTACAACTAAGCATAATATTATTAAGGCGAGTAGTGCCGCCAACTAGCGCCACCATTGAGAAAAAATCATAAGTCTGGAGATATGGCACATTTTGAAATTTCCTATGTTCACATTTTTAGTCAGATGAGGTAGAATTTTTCGACCTCACCTTACCTACCTCATCTGAATAAAAATGTGAGCATAAAAAATTTCAAAAAATTTCCATATCTCCAGACGTACCTATGTTCTTTTTCTCAATGGTGGCGCTAGTTGGCGGCACTACTAAATTGTTATTCCTAACTACATCACAGATTATAATTGCATTATAACTACAAAAATTCGCCGATCCTTGCGCTTCAGCCTTTAATTTTTCATTTACGAGAACTTTTCTCAACGATACAAAATAATAATTAACTTTAGCTGCTATAACCACACTAGTACAAGAACAAGTTACATTTGCAATAGTTAGTTACCTTGACATGCTACTAAGACTTGTTTACGTTGCATACCAGTCATTTATCTTAGTATTTGTGATCTGTCCTGCTCTGCAGCTTGCGCGCGCAGCAATATGATCTGGGTCTCTAGGAGATCCATCTGATAATGGAGTTTTTATTTCTTATTTAATAAATGCTACACACGGATTAGAAAAAAAAAGAAGGACTCCGTGCCACGCTTATCGAAAGTGAAGCACCGTACCGATCTATGTGTGCGAGATTTGACAAAGACGCCGTCGTGTCACGGCCGGTCGGTATACTATGATGTAAATGTGTGCGTGAGGCGTGTTTGTACAAACGGTCCCAGCGGCATACTTACTGTGCTTCACTTTCGATATGCGTAGCGCAGAGTCCTTATTTTTTTCTGGTCCGTGATGCTACAGTTATGAGTTTATGAGGAACAAAAAATGGGGCGAAACAGAATTAAAATAATAAATAAATGTTTCGGGGCCAAAAACGAAATACTACAATGAATATACTACAACCATAGAGAAAGAAGAAAATGATTCCATGATTTACATAGTTTTTGTTTTGGCTCCGGTTTTTACAAGAAACCACTGAACAACACGGCATTCTTATAAATTGATACGATCACAGTCGAAAGCGCACAGTTCGCGGAGACGGTCATTGGAATAGGAATGAAAAGATGCTTTTTTTGAAAAATGTAATTAATTAGCGAACTAGTACATAATATTAATTTAATAGGTAAACTCAGCTCAAAAAGTATTATCTGTTTTTGACATAAGTTAAAATAATAACTGCCACAATAAAAATGTGTTTTTAATAATTATCTATTACTTAAATTAATATTATTTAATAGTTCGCTACTTAATTGATTACATTTTTCAAAAAAGTATATTTTCATTTAAAAAAAAATACAAAATATTTTATTTCACATAAATCTACATGGGCACTTATGAAACGTCAGGTCACCTAGGTGCACGGTTCGTTTCCTATGGAAAAGAGCCGGCAAGAAACTCCATGGTTACTCGTTTAAAAGAAATTAGCTTTTACAAAATTTCCAAATAACAGTTTTAAAGTTTGATCAATCTAAGAAGTCCGATTTGACATGAGGGTGTCCCTCTTTGTCCCGCTATTTTTGCCTCTCTTTGGCATATGAAACGATATGGGCTGTCAAAAGGGATCAATTATTTTGTAGCGAGTTTAATAGGTATGGGAGAATGTAGGCTTTTCAACAACTACCAGGTACTTAAAAAAATAGAAAATAGTCAACAAATGTACAGTCTACTATTTTACATTCTTAAAAATTTGCTTTTGTTGAGCGAGAGCGGTGACAAAATGCGACAGTAAATATCATATTTATGTGGGGTGAATCTTGTGAGGCAAATGCGGAACAAATCTATATTTTACTCTTCTTCAGTAGATAACTAAAACGTCAACTTTCGTTTTTCTTTATGTTGGATGATGTAACTTCGCCTTTGTTTTTCTCGTCGTTTGCTTTTGATTGGATGATATTATTTTTATTTTCGTTTGCTTCGTTATTCTCCGACTCTAACAATAATGACTTCAACCTTTGTTTTCGAGCTTCACTATCATGAAAATTTACTTTGCAAGGGGTCATTTGTACTCATCATTATGAACAACTTTTATTATAGGACCAAACCAGAAATTGCAAAAAAAATGTCTGCTGTTTCCTACTTTTTGACGAGATATGCGAACGTAAATGTAGGGAACAGATGATTTTTTTTCGCGATTTCAGATTTGGGACGCACGGCTACAGATCAAGCTATATATTTCCAGTATAAGCTGATCTTGCATTGTATAGGATTTCCTTACAATGAGAGGTCAATGTAAACTGGCCTTGGATGATGTGTAGCCGTGTGCAAATATTTCTTAAAAGGTCGTGTGAAAGTTTAATTAAGTTAGTTTTATTAAGGGACCAAACCTGAAAAAAAACAGCTGTTCAGTCAGTACATTTATCTACATCAAACTCATCAAAAATGCACAACTGTTTTTTTTAGGCGATTCCAGGTTTGGTCCCATTTATTTATTTATTTACTTGGGGAAAACAAACAATTGTACAATATATGTTACAGTAAATATTACAACGCTAATAAGCTAATGTACAATCCACGGCGTTTCCACATATTACTAAGGTTGAAGATACAGTGTAGACACAGTATTTAAAACTACAATAACGCAAAAAAGAAGACAAAAAAGTAATAATAAAATAACGACAGGAAATGAAAAAAGACGACACGAAGACGATAGTAAAAGTTGTTTATAATGTTGAGTACAATGACCCCTTAAGAGGATAACGGTGATTAAAATTACACCCTGTATGGATAGAATTGCTATCATGGTGACAGTACGTAGAGTTTAAAGTTTCACATAATTCAAATTCAAATTCAAATTCAAATTCAAATTCTTTATTGCATTCATGTGTACATTCAGTTGTTACATATATGTAAGTAAGTTCCAACATGAAACCCGGTTAGGGCACGGCAACATAGTAGATTTTAACAAAACAAGCATCCAGTCAGTAGGTATACTGGATTGCGAGTTTGTTAAGCAAATATAATATAAGTAATATAATTAGTAAGGTTATTAAAATATTTTATTTACGTGTATTAATTATTATATTTTATTAATTTGTATCAGTTATTAAAATTAAATAAACAATATCGTTAATTTGTATGAATATTTATTAATTTATATTCTCTATTAAATTAGTTTATTAATATGTATGAATTACTATATTTTATTCATTTATATTCTCTATTTTGTTTACATTGTATTAATTTATATTCTCTATGTTATTAGCATTTTATTATTTTATTTATAAGTTATGTGTAAGTGTATGTATATGTGTTTTTTTTTTTTTTTTTTTTTATTGAATTATCTATCTATCATTTTCACTATTTTATTCTAAGTATTCTGCGACCGAGTAAAAGCATTTTTGTGTTAGATATTCTTTTAATTTTCTGTTAAATGTATTGAATTTGGGTTCTTCTTTAATTTGTTCCGGTAATTTGTTGAAAATTTTGACTGCCATGTAGTATGGGCTATGGTAAAGCATTTTAATCCGAGATTGTGGAAGATATAATCTATTTTTATGGCGTGTGTTTACGTTATGCAAGTGTTTAGTTTTGGGGAAAATGTTGCTATTTTTAAATACAAATATGCAAAGGTCCTGTATGTATATAGAAGGTAAAGTTAGGAGTTTTAATTTAACAAAATATGGCCTACAGCTTTCAGTATTGTCAATGTGGGCCAGTATTCTAACACATTTTTTTTGGATTATAAATACTTCGCTTGCGTTTACGCTGTTACCCCATAACATCACCCCATATCTTAGCCACGAGTTTGCGTAAGCGTAGTATGCCGATAGTGCCGTTTCTGTATTTGTGCTATGTTTAAGTTGAAACAAGGCGTACGTAAATTTAGATAATTTAGATTTAACTGTTTCTATGTGTTTTTTCCAATTGAGATGTGTGTCTATGTTTATACCGAGTAGGTTAAATGTAGTTACTAATTCTATAGGGGTGTCATTAAAAATTACATTATTGCTTAAGGGGGGGGCTTTGTACGATCTAAATTGTATCATTTTGGTTTTTTTACAGTTAATTTCTAAATTGTGATCTAGTAGCCAAAGTGTTACCGTCTGGAGAGTATTTTGTAAGATTGAGTTTGGGTCAGAATTTTTGTCACATTTTATAAGTACAGAGATATCATCGGCGAATAGTACTGGTAATGTAGTTTGTTTATTTAGTATTTTTGGGAGGTCATTGATATATATTAGAAATAGTATGCAGCCCAAAACACTGCCTTGAGGGATGGAGCATGTGAGATTTCTAACCTGGGACCGCACTGTTATTGTCTCCCTATCTTTAATATTATGGTGTTCAATCTGGACTATTTGCTTCCTGTTATTTAAATATGATTTAAACCAATTATAAGCCGGGCCACGTATACCAGAACCGTAAAGTTTTGTTAGTAATATAGTATATGATACTTTATCATAGGCTTTTGACATGTCGAGTAGCAGGCCTAATGCATATTTCTTGTCATTTATTTGTTGGAGAGCGGTTTGGACATATTTGTAAACTGCACATGTTGTGGATCTTGTCTTCCTAAAACCATTTTGACAGTCATCAAGAATATTGTATTTTTCTAAGAAAAAGTTTAGTCTGTTGCACATAGCTTTTTCAAAAATCTTTGAAAAGGTTGGCAACAACGCTATGGGTCTATAATTACTAGGGGTGTGGGTATCATCTTTTTTATGTATTGGTTTTACTAGGGAAATTTTTAGTAAGTCGGGAAATTCTCCAAACTCAAAGCTCTGGTTTATTAAGAATGTGAGTGGTGCGGACAATTCTTCTGCACATTTTTTGACTAAAATAGGGGGTACGTCATCTATTCCGCAGCTATGCTTATTTTTTGTTTGTTTTATTATATTAAATATTTCTTTTTGGTTTACTGGGCGAAGGTACATTGACGTAGTTGGTGAGGACATTACTGGACGTCCAGTTTTTAAGGGATTATTTGTATTTGTGTCTGTTTTCGTTTCACCTACTGTAGCAAAAAATTCATTAAATATATTTGATACCTTTTTAGGGCATGAAGTAGTTGTATTGTTTACTTTAAGCGATATATTTTCATACTGCCTTGGCCTAGTTTTGCCAGTTTTGTTATTTATAATATTCCACATAGTTTTAGTTTTATTATCTGACTTTTTCATTTGTCTGGTATATTCTATTTTCCTTGAAAGTGTTATGCTACGTTTTAATATTTTGCTAAATTTGCTATGATAGGTTTTTATGATATTAGATTTAGATTCGTTTAGTAAAATTCTTAGTACTCTTTTGTGTTTGCATGATTTTTTTAGCCCTGTTGTCATCCATCCTTTAGCTTTTTTTGATTTTAATTTAACTCTTTGTTTTGGTATTATTTTATCTAGGAGCTGTGTTATAGTTGTGATGAATGTGTAGTAGTTTTCATTTACGTTTTTATTTGTATTTATAGTGTTTCCCCAATCAATTTCTTTTAATGCATTTTTGAAGTTTATCATGTTTTTATCTGTAAATAATCTTTCTGTTTTATACCATATTTTGTTGTTATTTGTATACAAGCAGTTTGTATTTAATTTTAAATTAATAGATTTGTGATCGGAGAGTCCGTAATCTTCGACATATTCTTTCTTAATTAAGGGTTTATAGTTGGTAAAAAGTAAATCAATGCAAGTGGAAATAGTTTTTGTTATCCGTGTGGGTTCGCGAATTATTTGTTTAAGATTATGTGAGCGCATTAAGGTAAGAAGGTTCTGTGTTTGTTTGTTTTTTTCGAGTATATTAATATTGAAATCCCCGCCAATTAAGATATATTTATTTCTATCTCTAGTATTTAATCTATTTAAAAGCTTTTCCATTTGCTCGTAAAATATATTGATATGGCGATCTGGTCTATACAATCCTATGAATATACAGTTTAATTCAGGAACTTCGATTGCACAAATTTCTATTATTAATTCTTTGGAATAATTTACTATATCTATTCTTTCTATAAATTTTACATCTTCTCTTACAATTAGGCAAACACCTCCTTCTCTATCTTTTCTACAGAATTGTGATGCAATTTTATATCCTTGAAGCGATACAGAGTTACAAAAATGCTCATTTCTCCATACTTCTGATAACGATAGTATATCAATATTTTTTTCTACTAACAAATGTTCAATTAAATCTATCTTATTTCCTAGACTTTGTATGTTTTGGAAGGTTATCGTAATATCATTAGCGAAATGTCTTATTTATTACACTTTTTGGCTTATGTACTTTTTGCGGTGGGATGCTGGGGTTTGGTTGTGAGGACGACGACTGCGGAGTCGGTGTATTTCCTCTCTCTATGACGGGTGGTATTTCTTCTATAATTTTATTTTCCATAAGGTTATGGTTTTGTGGCGTTTCCGTTTTTGCTTCATCGGGACTGATAAATTCTTTCCCATTTATGAACAATTTGTTGTTTCTGATAATAGCATAATGTCCATTTTTCCGTGCCATAATTAGGTTTTGTCTTAGTTTTTTCCTTTCCTCCAGTGTTTTCCTGTCCATATATTTTTCGATAGTTATTCCAGTGTTCTTAAATATGCTTGCATTTTCCAGTATGTAGTTGGTCATTCTCTTGCTTACCAATTCAATAGCGAGGGGCCTTCTATTTCCTCTTTTCCCTATGCGTTTAATGTCTTCTATATAAGGATCTATATCTATACCCATAACTTCGTAAAATAGTCTAGACGTGCGTTCATACAGGCTTGTTTCAGTTTCTCGATGTTCTTCTGTTAATCCGTAAATTACAATTTTTTTGGTATTTTCTAGGTTCTGAAGTTTTTCTTGAATATTTTCAATTTTTTTATCGACTTTATTTATTTCTTCTTGATAGGCTTTTTGGGCTGTTTTAAACGCATGGCTGTTTAAAACGCTGTCCTCGTTTTGAATATTCTTGATGGCATTTTTAATTTCAGTTTGGATTGTTTGTTTGACATCTGCTAGTATTGTTGATTTAATCTTATCTAATTTAGTATCTAGCAGTAAGCTGATGTTATTCAATGTTAAGTGTTCATTTTCCTTAATATTTGTACTGCTGTTTCCAGACTTAATATAATCGTTTCTAGTATTTGTTATAGTGTCACCAATAATTTCATCTACAGAGAGACTATCATCCTCGGGACTATGTATGTCATATCCTCCCAAACTCTGATTTACAGTTTGTTTTTGGCGCAGTGTAACATTTGCATCAATTGGTTCAATTTGAGTGCTACTTTGAATCAGTTCTTTTAAAGGGGTGGTTATATTATTTCCTTTTGGCAGTTTGCACACACAGCCCTGACATTTCCAATTAGATTTGTGATAAGCTGTCATTGTGGTATAAAAGTGGCTTTCGGGAATGTTCGCGCATGCTAAATCATAGTAAGCACTGCAGAGGGTGCATTTGAGAAATTCTTCATTCGGAGTTTCTTGGTAACAGCCTGCACACTGGACCATTGTCGCAGCAGCAGTTATAATACTTATTAACTATTGGCCTCTTGAGAGCATACATACAATACAACACATAATTCCCATAAAAATCGATCAAGACTTATAACAAAAATAGCCCCACGGATCATTACCCACAGATTTGGCAAGCACATAAACAAACACACAAGGAGAGCGAAGCTGGCAAAAAGTGAAAGTTGTTACCGCCAAAAAAGAATGGAAGAGGCCTTTCATTAATACTATCTCAATATCCACCTTATCACAAAGTGTTAGGGATGATTTTCGGTTGGTAACAGATGATATTTTACCAGTAATGTTAAGTAAGGCATTTTGTAAGGCACTTGTCGTGGACTTATCGGTCTGTCAACCAGTTGTAGTCTTGAAGGTTTTAAATTGTCGGTTTATATAAAGGAGCTCGTTCAAAATATTTAAAGATGGAGAGCAGGCTTTGCCCTTTTAGGCTTCCAGGTTTTAAGGGGATACATCAATAAATTTTGTGTTTTTAAAATTCCTTTAAAATATGTGTGTATGGTGAAATCGTTTGAATTTTTCGTATGTATTATTTGACTATATTGTTTACTGCTGTATTAAAACTTAAACATGATTACTTGAATTTTTTTCGGTAGAAAAAAACTCCATAATCATAATCATAAACTTTATTTCCAAAATAGCACCGTCTATTTTCGGTTTTATATGATTATACGCAAAGATTTCCTTACTGTGCAGTAAAATTTGCTATAAATCGAAAGTATTTAAATATGATAAGAACTTAATAAGCTAAAAATTGATTTAAGTACTTATAGCATTTTGTCATAAATCTACATTTAAACGAAGCGCGTTTAGTTCCGGTGCGCGTAGTCTTCTATCTCGCGCGTTAAATTAGACAGCTATAACGCCATTTCACTTACACACCGAGCTAAACTACGTTTCGATGTATCTTTTTAAGTGCGTAATTAGGTAGCAGATTGTCTTCCCATTCTCTGCCGATGAGACGGACAATTAGAAGAAAAAGGAAATAGCTTTTTCAGTTTTCAATGCGGTTGCTTTTCACTCGGGAACGTTCTCCATACTTTCCAACTTTTTAGCTAAAATCTGGGGCGAAAAGTGTAGCGTAGGAAAACCGGTCATTTCTCATTGGAAAATGGGTTAATAAATCAATTTTTTGATCTTTTTCTCCTTAGCGTGTCGATGGTAATCTAAAAAAGAGTCAGCCCAGAATTTGGCAATGGTTAAGCACCTTCAGTATCGTCTATCAGCTCCCCCGCTGCTGCTGATGCTGCTGGGTCACTGAACCCGATATTATAGTGCTCCATTGTTTGTGGGATAGCACCACATTTACACTCCAGGGCGGAGTCATCTACAGTGGAGGTCTGCCCGGCTTGGGCGGAGCACCGCCGTGTTCTCGCGGAGGCGATCGGCGGCGGTGATAAACTCCGAACCTGGTCCTGGTACGGAGCGAAAGTGCATGGGAGGCCGTCACCTCCTTCAGCAAAGAAGTAATTCTCGCGAAGGAGGAGGCGGAACGCATGAGGGAGAGGCAACCTCACGCCCTTAGTCGCCGCAGGAGACGCCCTGGGCGGCGGAAATCGATAGCCGATTCCCGGCCAACATAGGCGCGGGCTTGCGGACGGCGAGTAATGGGTAGCTCGCCGTCCGGTAAGGACGATGATGAAGATGTCAGCAGTGATGGGTTCCTATAGGGCCGATGCCGCCGGGGTCGCGGGTTGTTCGAAAGAGATACCGTGGCCCTGGCACGAGCAACTGAAGGAACACGGGTGGGTTTTAGTCAGTAAAAGTCTGACACGCCCTCCCGCTCCGCCCAGAGCAGGAGAAGTAATTTGATGATTTCCCATCCACGAAACAAAAAAAGGGCGGAGTTATCTGTGAATCTCTACCTGAGCAGGTGTTCCTGTTTCGGCCTATCGGGGTCCAGAGTCTATTTAAAGATAAAAAAAATTGATCTGAGAATGTGAAAAACGAAACAAGTAAGTGTCAAGAAAAGCAATAAAGTTTGTTTTTCTATAATCGTTAACAGAGTCAATAGAGTGATAAAACCTATACAGGGACAAACTAAATTAGCTAGCGAAACTCCGCTGACGTGATGATATCAGTTTAAACATCAGTTTTTTTTTGTAAACTTGACAAACGTGACATCGATATCTCAACACTATAAAATAGATTTATCAACTCGCACTTGAAGTAACAACACTACCAGCTGTCACTGACCCCAAAAAATTATCAATTTTTTTTTATTTTGTCGTGTTTAGATATCAATTCCATCACGTCTGCGGAGTTTCGCTCTCTAATTTAATTTGACTCTGTAGATTTTTTACAGTGGTCAATCATGACTGTAAAGTTAACAGACTCTCCACTTTATATTAAATACGTCAGTGACACAGTCCTCCAAAAACACCTAAAAACATTTTACGACGAGTTTTTACGTTCTCAAAAAAAGTTAAGTCATCGTCAACTACCCACCACTCAAATTCCAACTTCTTGTTGAACAAAATAGAGTACAATATTGTTCGTTCGACAAAAATTAATAACATACTATGACATAAGTAATAAACAAATTGAAATCCGGTTTTTTAATAATACAAACTTGAGATTTATTCGTAGTTTACTCCCACGGACTAGGACAGTTCATTTCTCGAAGCTTTGAATTTAAATTGAAATTGTGCTTGCGTTTTAATTGCTTTCTCGCTTGGTTAGTTAGCAATGAGTATTAATTTTTGATAGAGCCATTTCGTTGGAAAACGTCATGGTTACTTTAACATTTTTGTGTTTTATTCGCTATTTAATACCATATTTATACATAGTAGATGTTGCCCGCGACTTTGTCTGTATATATTTTATATTTCATAAATTATACAAATTATCCACGAAGTTTACATTTGCTTAAAACATCAAGACATAATACGAGTACATACTTACAAATTCGTTTCATAGTTTCAGAATATACCTACCTGGCTAGCATACACCAAAGAATAATTATTATGATGTGAGGAGCTCGTGGCTAAGTAATAACAGCCGCACGGGTCAATCCATCAGGTTAAGCTATGCTTGCCGGGGTTGGTCCGTGGGTGGATGACCATCTCCTCCGTGCCTCGGAAAGCATGTTAAGCCGTTGGTCCCGGATGTCATTCGTGGATCTTTGACAGTGGTTACGGGTCGTCAGAAGCCCGAAAGCCTGACAACCAGTCTTACCAAGGGTTATCGTATTACCCAGTTACTGGGTTGTGGAGGTCAGATAGAACGGATGTCTTTTTTAGGTCCCGGAAAACCCATCTGTGCCCTTAGTAACAGTTTTTATACTTCCTCGATCGAGTTTATGTTAACGTTTGTACAGAATAATAGGAATGATACATGGGTAAAAAAAATAAGAAATTCTATATAATAAAAAAATATTAGACACGTATTTTTTGCTTTATCATATTAATAGAAATTACTTAGATAACACGCATTAAAGTTGGCAAGTGGGAGCTCGCTACGTCACTTCTGCGTATAATGGTGCCGATTCTGTTGTACACCGAACTAAACTAACTAAACTATCACTAAAATTTCTTACTTTTTGCTATGAGAATCTTAGAGCTATTCTGACAAAAAAAACCTCTAAATTTAATAACAATTTTGACACAACTAAAATCGAGTTTGACAATCGTGACTCCGCGTGGTATAGTGCCTGTAGTATATTTGACCCGGTGGCTTTAATTGGAACTAACGAAATCACTATGAAGTGACAGGCTTGTCATATTTTGTTCACCGACATCGCTGTCGTTACCGGGTCAAATATCTTTTAGAGCTGGAGGGGCGCAGGGAGGGGGCAGCTTCAACGTGTTTTATATGGAATGTAGGTACCTTTTTTTTGGTACCTTTTTTTTTGGTACTTTTTTTGGTACTTTTTTTTTGGTGCCTACATGTTGAGTCATAGGGGTTGATGGCTTTTATAAAGGGGGGCCAAATTTTCATTATTTTTGCGATAGGACTCACCGTTTTCGAGATATATGCAAAAGAAAAGAAAAAAATACACTACTGTTTTTGCATCCGAAGTCAAGGTCTCGTTGTGAATTTTAGTTCATATCAACTAATTTTATTCCACACCTTTTTAATCGCGATTAAACATAGTCTGATTTAGTTTGACAATTAAAATTTTAGGTGAAAACCATGTGAAAACAGTCAAATTCAGAATAGCAAAATTGTCATTTTCACTAAACTAATAACTCCGTACAATCTTAGTCCTGTCAAACTAAAATATAGTTAAGTTGTGTCACTTTAGTCAATTTCAGAATGGGAAATCGTCGTTTGACAGGAATAAACTAAATTTTAGTGATTTTTAGTCTAGTTTAGTGGCATTTGTGACAAGAGAATCGGCACCATTATCTAGCTAGGCCTGACGTCATGCTATATTTTAACTCAATTTATCGCCGTAATCTTTTGATTACGTAAAAAAACAAAAAATACACTTCTAATATTTTTTTAAAATTGACGGACAAAAAATTTTTTCAGTCATTTCCCTATTGTGTTTCCCATTATAGTCACCAGACGGCGCTTATTCAATTTCACTACAAATTCGAGTAAGTATAAAAACTTGCACTAAGGCCTCAGATAGCATTAATCGGATCAGTGGTTTAGTTCAGTGTAAAAGGTAACGGACAGACGCAGTAAGGTACTTTCGCATTTATAATATTAGTACCTACCTATTGAAATAGCAATACCGATGCCTCAGCAGAAGGCGCCTGCGCATCCTCAAAAGTTACGTTAGAATAGGCATGATGACTAACCTTTTTCTTTTGTCCGTTATGTAGATTATAAAAAATGTTGGACACGTATTTTTTCTTTTTTTAAGTAATTAAAAGATTACGGCGATACAATGTGGCATGACGTCACTCCTTGCAAGATTTCGTGACTATTCGTAGTTTGTTATAGTTGTGACGTAGTGAGCCCTTGACTGATGACTCAAAATATCAATCTGCCTAGCCTTTTCCCAACTATGTTGGGGTCGGCTTCCACTCTAACAGGATGCAGCTGAATACCAGTATTTTACATGGAGCGACTGCCTATCTGACCTCCACAACCCAGTTACTGGGTAATACGATACCCCTTGGTAAGACTGATTGTCAGACTTTCGGGCTTCTGACGACCCGTAACGACTGTCAAAGATCCACGAATGACAGCCGGGACCAACGGCTTAACGTGCTTTCCGAGGCACGGAGGGGTCTAGGTATGTAAAGATGGTCACCCAACCCCGGCAAGCGAAGCTTAACCTGATGGATCGACCCGAGCGGCTGTTATTACTTAGCCACGAGCTCCTCGACTGTAATACGTTTTATATAAGTAATTTCTTTAAAGCAAAAAATACGTGTCTAATATTTTTTTATTACCTGACTGACAAATTAAATTCTAATTTTATATCTTAATACTTTTTTTTTCCCAGGCATAATCCCTATTACAGGATTCATAGACTACTCATGTCATAGGAAATACGCTTTATAATATTTATAGGTCATAAAGGCCTTGTATGTCATGTGTCATACAAGGCGGCTCATCATCATCCATCATTTCAGCAAAAAGGCGTCCACTACTGGGCCCCCAAACGTCACCAAAAGGCGAATAAACTTTGGAAATGTAATTAACTATCCTATTAGTATAAGTTGTGATGTATAAACCAATTACAGGAATACACGACATTAACATACTAAGTAGATAATTACAATGGACAAACTAACACAAGAATATTATGTACAAATGTAGATATATTTAAAAATAAAAAGCGGCCAAGTGCGAGACGGACTCACACGAAAACGACAAACAAATCACGTTTGTTGTGTGGGAGCCCCTTTAAATATTTATTTTATTCTGTTTTTTAGTATTTGTTGTTATAGCGGCAACAGAAATACATCATCTGTGATTTCAACTGTCTAACTATCACGGTTCATGAGATACAGCCTGGTGACAGACGGATGGACAGCGAAGTCTTAGTAATAGGGACTCTAAAAAGGGGAAGAGCTCATAGGGCATCAAAAAAATTCGTTCGTTCGTCTAACCTTTTTGGGTTATTTTTAGTGGGCGGCTCAGAATACAACCTCTGATACAACACTACCTTTTGCATATTATTTGCGTGCAACAATACAAGTTTATTTACTGACACTCACTGTTTAGCTCCAAGTGATTAATTAATAAAGCGATTCGTTGACTCCATAAACACAATGCAGGGACGACGCCTACAGAAGCATAAAATGTAGATATACCTTTGTGTATGCAAATTGCAAAGTTGTGATTAAGTGCTTTTATAGACAAACAATGACATGCCTGAATGTTAAATAAATCCTAGTGTGAAAATAAATATCAACTGGATTACTCAAGCAATATTCATCATCATCATAATAATATTACTAGATTTTGCTCACGGCTTTGACCGCGTGGATGTCGGAAAATATCCCACGGGAACCTACTACTGGATAATCCTTCCTTATTCCTTGTCTACATTATAAAGGGAACCTCTGTGCAAAATTTCGGCTTTCTAGATTCAAGGGTTTGGGCTGGGCGTTGATGAGTCAGTCAGTTAGGACTTCTCTTTTTATGTATATACAATAGATTATGCTAGTATTTCTAGATGGGGTACGTAGAGATAAATATTACTAGCCAAAGATAATAAACTAATAATATTTAAATGTCTTTGGTATGATCCACATTTCGCTAAAATAGTTGACACAATCTGCCTAGCCTTTTCCCAACTATATTGGGGTCGGCTTCCAGTCTAACCGGATGCAGCTGAATACCATTATTTTACATGGAGCGACTGCCGAACTGGGTAATGCGATACCCCTTGGTAAGACTGGTTGTCAGACTTTCAGGCTTCTGACGACCCATAACGACTGTCAAACATCCACGAATGACAGCCGGGACCAACGGCTTAACGTGCTTTCCGAAGCACTGAGGAGTCTCGGTATGTAAAGATGGTCATCAATCCACTGGCTAACCCCGGAAAGCGTAGCTCAACTTGATGGATCGACCCATGCGGCTGTTATTACTTAGCCACGAGCTCCTCCGCTAAAATAGTTAACTATCCAAGTATTATCCAATGACGTATTATAAAACATCATTGGTATTATTTAATTTTTATGGTGTACGCACGGCTGCCGATCAAGCTATACATTTCCAGTATAAGCTGATCTCGCATTCTATAGGATTTCCTTACAATGAGAGATCAGTGTAAACTGGAAATTTATAGCTTGATCTGTAGCCGTGTGTACCTACAATAAAGAGTTTCTAGCAATCTATCTATCCGAGATTAAAAATTTTGTTTTCTTTGACGAGTTATGCGAACATAAATAAGCAACAGCTGATTTTTTTTTTCACGATTTCAAAGTTGGTCCCATAGTAAAAGTTATTCAGTTCGATGATCTAATTTAGAGTTAATTTTGGATCATCTTATGTACGAGCACGCTCGACAATTTTGACTCCATATATTTTTGGTCCTTCGAGCCGGATCTGAACCAGCGACCTACGGATTTGCTTTGTAAACAGCAGCTGTATGTTGTTGTACCTTTGGGTGTGTAGACGTTGAGATGCTGCACTAAACGCTCTGCCTCACCTTTCAGTTTGCCCTTGAGGTGCTGCACTAAACGATCTGCCTCACCTTAGATATATAATACTATGTAGTCTCCTACATAATATTCGGTCAGTGTTTCATATCCGACTACTCTGAGAAGAAATATCGAAACAAAATCAGAGGTCACAGTTTTCTTTAGTCCAGATACTATCTTAGTCAAATCATCACGTCGATCATAATAATATGAGTTCGAAGATGTCAGTCTCGAGGATAATGAATGATCTTTGGATCTTGAGGCTAGTTTCCTTCTAAAAACGTAATTTTCATATACAGGTCAAATTAAATTAGCTAGCGAAACTCCGCCGATGATAGGTACTTACCCATCACGTCTACGGAGTTACGCTAGCTAATTTAATTTGACCTTGTAGATGAGATTCTACTAAATCAAATCCTTGTCACAAAAAACTCGTTCCATGAAAAATTTAAACATCTTGACATTTATCATCGTCCGACTTATTTCTGAGAAAACCGACTAAGATCAGTCATGCATGATGATGCCTATTAATCAAAACGTCCAAGTGTTCTGTGGATTAGACGATTTACTTAATTATTATTCTGCCAGACGCAGCTAAATAAAGTTTTTGCGGTTATTTTAGTGGTATTTCTCAGTAGCAGCCCGGAGTCTGGATTTGTGCCCGGTTGATGGCAATAGGCTCGCCCCCTATTACATGGGACTTAAGGCGCTAGTACCCGACAGAGACCGCGCGCTTAATAATTTTTTGAAACCATGGAAAACAAAAAAAAAAAGTTGAGAGGTGTCAAGGGACACCCGGATGGAACGAAGTTCCTTTCGATTAATTAGTGAAGGAATTGTAATATTTTTTTTTTTTAAGTTATAATAATATTTTTTTTATTAATATATTAACAAATATAATGTAATATAAACTTAGAGAGACAGACAGAGAAACATGCGCACGTCGCACAGCTTACAATAGCTTACTATAGCAAAAAGTGTCGTTACAACTTTTCGTGAGAATTTTTTCCTTTTTTTTTTTTTCTTTCACAACGCGCGATAAGTAACTTCGTTCCAAAAACAGTGTTATAAAATTCTGAAAAAAAGATATATTTTATTTAGGGCTTTGGCGGATAGCCAATCGCTTTTAATAACACGATTAGATTTACTTTGCTGGAGAGAAAAAAATCCCTAAGCTACCCCTTTTGTTACTGTTATACCTCAATACTCAATACAGGCATTTATTGCATTCCACAATGTGAACATAGGTGGTCGGTCCCTACATTCGACGTCCCTTTCATCCGTCCTGTCTTTTCTGTAACTGGTTTATTTATCAACCATCCTCAAACAGTTCTAGAAACCTACGAACAATCCTTATAAGCCACACGATACGATCTTCCCTATCCGCCGGAAACACAAAAACGGGTCTCAGTCCATCGCAAAGCAAACGTCAGACCTATCCAATAGTCATACATATTAAAACCGTCGACTGTACCGTAAGCTGCGCGTGAGTGCCTCCGTGGGAGATTACAAGGCCTACAGGTCTAGCAGGGCTACAGATGTGCTAATTGAATCATTCATTCACTAGTCTTACGTTCAATTGAATGGAAACGCCAATTATGTGCGGACTGGTATGGAGTTAGCAGGGTTTGGCGAAATATGTGGTAACATAAAATGTTAATCAAACTCAAACTCAAACTCAAACTCAAAGCATTTATTTCAAATAAACCAATTACAGGCACTTTTGAATTGTCAATGGGTCGGTCAGTCAGAAAGATGAAGCTAGTTGCCCATTCCAAAGCGTAGTAGATCCCTATGGAGAAGAACGGGCAAGAAACTCCACGGACACTCTTTTAAATCATAATATTTTTACAAAATATTGGTTACATCGTTCAAGTTGAAAATATACATGTGAGAACAATGTAGAAAGACGTGCACGTTAAAAAGCGTCCGTAATAAAAAGATAATAACTAAAACAACTAAATTAAATATTAAAATTAAAAATAAGCCATGGCAGCTAAGAGACGACCAGTCCCAACTGACGGCTGACTGACGACTGTCCCAACTAATTTTGTTGTATTTCTTTATCGGTATTAGTTGATGTGAAGAAAAATATGTATATGGGATGGAATTTGCTATGCGATCTTTGGGTCGATTCCCATGGGAAGAGGATGTCTTTATGGCTCGTGGAACTTATGAAATAAGTTATGAAAAATAGTCAAGTTTATACAAAAGTTGATAGCCAGGTACAGAACAACTATGTTCTTAATGTCCCTCGGCAAACTTCGTGTTTCATCAGTCGTCGGAATTCTAACAGTTACCCTTGCACTTGGTGCAGACCGGACGCCGCTCTCAATCGATTTGGAATATGCTTCCAAGTTAAACACGAAACACGAAGTTTGCCGAAGCATATTAAGAAATTAGTTGTACTGTACTTAAATAATACTAAATCAATATCAATCAAAAGTCATTTATTCAAATTAGGCTGAGAATCAGCACTTTTTGAATGTCAAATTTACATAAACAGTCCCCACAAAACGTCCGCCCTTCACCACTTCCTAGTGCTTTAGCTGGGAAGGAGAAGTAGCGCAACAAACTCCCCAGCAGCACAGCTGTCTGTTCAGTTAGAAGAACTTGATCCTATACTATAGTATGCAAAATAATTTACGCAACACAAATAACTAGTATATATGCTACAACCAACTAGTTTAATTAGCCGTTTAGCCAACCGCCTAGCCTTTTAACTAAACGGCAGCCGTTTAACTGGCGGCTATGATATACAATTATAGGTTAGGTTGGAACTGTAACCAACCATGATAGATTATTTCAATCTTTTTCGTTAATTGGACAAAAAGAAAACATCTCTATAATAGTTATAACCTTGTTTACATGTGAAAAACAATTATTACGACAGTCTCTTATCAAAATCTTATAAATACTATTACGAAATACGTTTATATCACAAGTCTAAACTGTGTTCTTTCATTGTTGTTTTGTACAATATCATATTTAACTGTTTAACATGACTTGTTTACTAATTATGCCATTGTAAGACCAAGTATATAATTTAACTAATCAATTTCAAGATATTTACTCTATTTTTATATAATTTAATCATACTTTTATGTTAAAATGCAAGTATTAACAAGTCTGTATTAAAATCGCACGATGTGACGTCACTTGTTTACCACTGGGTATAAAAGTCGCCGCTTCGCCGTACTCGGCACATTCGCTTCGGAGCAGCCACACCGAACGGACCTGAGTTAAGTACTTTATTTTGTTGGTTAACTTTTATGTGTATTCTTAGTAAATATTTTCTAAAATATGTTTTTGTTGTACAATTTATGTGTATACTTTACTTTGGTTATCTGTATACTTCAAACGTTGATGTATAATACAAGTATATAATATTTCTATTTCTTTAAAATAAATAGCTAGACTAAAACTGCTTAATAAATATTTGTGTATTTCCTTTACAAATAAATATTTATTAAATAGCTAATTCAAATATTTGAATTTTAAATAAATAAATCCTTTGACCCTTTTACGTCTATTATTTTTAGCTCTCCCAAATAAATTAATCTCACATCAGAAGTGGGATACGAACCTGTTTTGTACTTTTTTTTTTTTTAAACGAAAAACTTTTTACAGATGGATCCTACTGTATTGGAGAGTCTCCTGAAAGCCATCCGTGATGCTGTAGCTGGTAATCGCAGTGAAGATGATGTCGTGTTGCCGCCGTTTGATCCGGAAAAAAACGACAACGGTGCGGAAGGCTGGTGCAACAACATCGACACCATAGCCAAGGACCGTGGATGGAGCGGCATCACTACTGTCAGCAAAGCAGGTAAAGCCCTTAAGGGCTCTGCTCTTTTATGGTTTGAGACCTGGGACCCAGATGAGGGTAGAACATGGGATAATTTTAAGACGAGTATTAAAGATTTGTACCCCGAGAAAAAGAACCTGTCGGAAAAACTTTCAAAAGCTGTACTTTATACCTCGGACGTAGCAGAAACCTATTGTGAATATGCTAGGGAGAAACTAAGATTATTGCGTAATACTAAAGTAGCATTTTCTGAGGGACAGCTGGTCGAGCTTGTTTGTGGAGGTATATCGGATATTAATATTAGAATGGCATCATTTAACAGTCGTGTTAGCAGTACCTCGGAACTTATTTCCCTTTTTACAACCTATACTAAAAACCCTAGAAAACGCCCATCTGAAACGAGTAATGTATCTCACTCTTCAAGTAATAAGCGTCTTAAGCCTGAGAATTCCAACTACTCCAAGCCACCTACTTGTTTCCTGTGTAATAAAACTGGTCATGTTAGATCTCAGTGTTTCAAAAATAAGGACTCCGAAACGCCTAAGATTCAATGTTCTTACTGCAAAAAATTTAATCATGATGAGTCGATTTGTTTTTTTAAGAAAAGAGATGAGACAAAAAATAGTAATTCTAATAACGTCAATTGTTCCACAAATGGTAACTTATCGCTTACTGATGTAAAAATTTGTGAAAGAACAATTAAAGCCCTAATAGATTCGGGTGCTAGTTGCAGTATACTGAAAGAATCAATTGCAAATAGTTTTGGTCGTAATTTAGAACCTTGTTCGACATCATTAAAAGGAATAGGAAATGGAGTGATTCTAATCTCCTCAAAGATTAGTTTACCTGTCAGATTTAGTAACGATAGTTTAGAAATCGAATTCTATGTAGCTAACGATTCAGATTGTCATTATGATTGTTTGATAGGTAGAAATGCGGTTCAAAATCCAAACATAGCAATTGTTTTAGATTCCAGTAGTTGCAGATTAGAACGAATAAACTATCCAGAATCAGTTAATACTATAAGTACTCCTGACGCGATAGATAATCATACTCGGGAATTAGTGGAGTTAACAAGTCATCTTGATTTAAGCCTACAACATAAAATAAGAAATATTTTTGATAAATTTCCTAAAGTTATGCCAAATTCTAACTATATCAGTACAGTTAAAACGGGTGAAATGACCATCAGGTTAAAAAAGGATGAAGTTGTTTATTATAGACCGTATAGACTAGCATCTACAGAAAAAGAAAAAGTTCAGGAAATTGTTTCCGATTTACTTAAGAAGAATATAATTAGAGAAAGTCAAAGTCCATTCGCTAGCCCAGTTCTTTTAGTAAAAAAAAAGGATGGCAGCGACCGCCTTTGTATTGACTATAGGGCTCTTAATAAAATCATTGAAAAAGATAGATACCCGCTGCCGTTAATCGAAGATCAAATTGATAAATTAGGGAAAGCAAAATATTTCATTTCTATAGACCTGAAAAATGGCTTTCACCAAATTCCTATAAAAGAGGAATGTATTAAATATACTGCTTTTGTTACCCCTGAGGGGCATTTTGAATTTCTTAAAATGCCATTTGGTATCTGCAACGGCCCCTCTGTTTTTCAGCGGGCTATTAATAAGGCAGTTAAAGACCTGAAATTTTTGTTAGTGTATATCGATGACTTGCTGATTCCATTTTCAGAAATAGCACAGGGTTTAGAATACCTCGAACAAACCATTGAGGCTCTATGTTTGTCCGGATTTACCATTAATTTAAAAAAATGTAAGTTCTTCGTTCTCGAAATAGACTACTTAGGTAGACATATTTCTAGTGACGGTGTTAGGCCGAGCAACGATAAAGTTAACGCCTTAACTAACTCTCCAGTCCCAGGTACAGTGAAAGAAGTCCGCCAGTTCATGGGACTGGCAAGCTATTTCAGAAAATTTATACCCGAATTTGCATATCGTACGGCTTGTATTACTAAACTTACAAAAAAGGACCAGAAATGGCAATGGGGGCCTGAACAAGATACAGCTCGAGAGTACGTTATAAAACATTTAGTTTCCAAACCACTGTTGAATATATTTGACCCAGAGTTAAGAACTGAACTGCACACAGATGCTAGTAGCATTGGATACGGTGCTATACTTTTACAAAAAAAGGATAACCAATGCCACGTCATAGCATATTTTAGTAAACGTACTTCTCCAGCCGAATCTAAATACCCCTCGTATGAGTTAGAAACGTTGGCCATTTTTAATGCTCTTAAACAATTTCGGGTTTATTTACTAGGTTTAAATTTTACTATTATTACGGATTGTAATTCTATTAAATCGACTATGAATAAAAGAGATATTTCCCCTCGTGTAGCAAGATGGTGGACATATATGCAAGATTTTACGTTCGATATTGTATATAAAAAGGGTAAATTCGTTACTCACGTGGATTACCTCAGTCGTAATCCCGTAATCTCACCTGGAGAATCTTCAGAGTTAGTTAATATAATTAATGAACCAGATTCTCCACCATCTTGGCTACACTCGGCACAAAATAACGACCCTGAGACACAAAATCTATTAGAGAAGGTTAGGATCGGTGATATAGATACAAATCGATACATGATCAGAGATGGCTTTTTGCTTTATAAGAACGAGGATGGGGATCCACCTAAATTTTTCATACCAAAAGGTTATCGACTCAGTTTATTACGGTTGTTTCATGACGAAAATTGTCACGTTGGTTATGACAAAACCTTAAACAAAATATCCGAAAACTTTTGGTTTCCTAGTCTTGCTGCCTTTACAAAAAAATATATAAGTCATTGTTTAGTGTGTGTAAAGGGTAAAGGTCATTCGGGGCCAAAACAAGGCCTCCTTCACCCTATAGAAAAAACGATACCATTTCACACATTACATTTAGATTGTACAGGACCTTTTAGTGTATCCTCCGAAGGTTATAAACATGTCTTGATTATAGTCGATGGCTTTACCAAATACTGTATACTTAAACCACTTAAGACGCTTAACGGTCAAGAACTAGTCCCAATCTTGCGAGAAAACTTAACTTTGTTCGGTACACCTACCATGATAGTAACTGACAAAGGTACAAATTTTACTTCTGATCACGTACGATCACTACTTAGAGATATGCAAATAAATCACCATATGATAGCCACGGGTACTCCTAGAGGTAACGGCCAAGTTGAAAAATATGTTGGTACTATAATTAATATGTTAGCCACTACTGTTAACGATTCTTCAGAATGGCCAAGCGTTTTGTGGAAAATACAACAATCTCTGAATACTACAATACAAAAAACAACAGGTTTTGCACCAACAAGGTTATTAATTGGTTGCGACGGAAATATACCTCCAATTCAGGCTCGCCTAGACGAAATACAGGATAATGATTCTGTTCGGGACATTGATGCTGAAGCTGATAGGGACTTAGCTAGGCAACGTCTTAGAAAGGCTGCAGAAAAGTATAAAAAACAATTTGATAGTACTCGTAGAAATAATATGGTTTTCAATATAGGTGATATAGTCTATGTTAATCAAAACCACAGAAGACATGATAAATTAAGTCCTAAATTCAAAGGTCCTTACGAAATAATTAATATTTTAGAGCACGATAGAATTTCTCTGAAGGGGCTTAACACATTAAGGAACCTTACTGTGGCAAAAGAAAAATTAAGGCTTTGGCCGGGGGAATGGGTTGAACAAAATTCTTCTTTTGAGGAGTCCTCATAGCTCCAGCATCATAAGCCATGATAGATTGTTATATTTTTGTTATTATGTTACCATTTCTTTTTGTTTTTGCTACAAGATCATTGTATATTGTTACATTTTTTTTATATACGATTATTTAATTATGTTACTTTAATGATTGTTGTCTAATTGTGAAAAAGAAACTTATTTCTTTACCATTTCTTTTTGTTTATGTTACATTTTTTTTATATACGATTATTTAATTAAGTTATTTTAATGATTGTTCTCTAATTGTGAAAAAGGAATTAAAGTATATTGTTTATAATTTGTGTCCGATTGAAACTGGTTGATTTAAATCATTAAATTATATAAGCTTATAACAGAATAGTTTTTACATAAGTTACTGCTGGTCAGTCACTGCCCTGATACCTTTCTGAAATTCATTCGCAGCAGGTGATAGGACTGGTATGTCAAGGCCAGAGGCTATTGTATGAATTGCTGGTCGGTCACTGCCCTGATATTAGTTTGAAATTCATGTGCAGCAAGTGATAGAACTAATATGCCAAGGCCAGAGACTTCTTGAAAACAAATATAATTAGTTGGGTACTTCGAGAACGAAGTACAGGTCAGTCTGGCCGTGATAGATTATTTCAATCTTTTTCGTTAATTGGACAAAAAGAAAACATCTCTATAATAGTTATAACCTTGTTTACATGTGAAAAACAATTATTACGACAGTCTCTTATCAAAATCTTATAAATACTATTACGAAATACGTTTATATCACAAGTCTAAACTGTGTTCTTTCATTGTTGTTTTGTACAATATCATATTTAACTGTTTAACATGACTTGTTTACTAATTATGCCATTGTAAGACCAAGTATATAATTTAACTAATCAATTTCAAGATATTTACTCTATTTTTATATAATTTAATCATACTTTTATGTTAAAATGCAAGTATTAACAAGTCTGTATTAAAATCGCACGATGTGACGTCACTTGTTTACCACTGGGTATAAAAGTCGCCGCTTCGCCGTACTCGGCACATTCGCTTCGGAGCAGCCACACCGAACGGACCTGAGTTAAGTACTTTATTTTGTTGGTTAACTTTTATGTGTATTCTTAGTAAATATTTTCTAAAATATGTTTTTGTTGTACAATTTATGTGTATACTTTACTTTGGTTATCTGTATACTTCAAACGTTGATGTATAATACAAGTATATAATATTTCTATTTCTTTAAAATAAATAGCTAGACTAAAACTGCTTAATAAATATTTGTGTATTTCCTTTACAAATAAATATTTATTAAATAGCTAATTCAAATATTTGAATTTTAAATAAATAAATCCTTTGACCCTTTTACGTCTATTATTTTTAGCTCTCCCAAATAAATTAATCTCACACGCGAGCCGAATTGGTCGCAGTACCTAACTAAGACAGGGCACCCTGACCAAATGGGTTAGGTTAGGTTAGAACTGTGACCTACCGCGTGCGAGCCGAGCGAGCGAAGCAACTAGTGTCGCGGTGGCTAAACGGCTAATGAAACTAGTTGGCTGCGACATACAGATGACTAGCTGCGCCCCGCGGTTTCGTCCTTGTAGACCGAGATAAAAGTAGCCTATGTGTTAATCCAGGGTATAAGCTATCTACATACCAAGTTTCATTGAAATCGGTCCAGCCGTATGGGCGTGAAGACGTAACAAACATCCACACATACAAATTTTCGCATTTGTAACATTAGTGTGATTATACAGTGTGATAACCCGCTATTACTTCCTCCTTATTAAACTGTTTGTTCACTCATTGTAATGGGATATCATAATAATTAATTATGGTTTATAAACATTATAATAACAAAACCAGTTTCCTTTGTCAATACCGTTAACAAAACTGCTTTTTCCTATGTTATCTCCTTTCATATGTAATTAATTTTATCATTCTATTATCCTACCAGCTACAACGGTAAAGCAACTTCAGATATCTTTGCTTATTTATTTCAATTCTCAAAACATAACACATAATTTGTGCTTCATAAAAACGTTAAAATACACAAGTTTGAAGTATAATTTTGCAGAAACCAGTTGGACTCGCTTCGTCGCAAAGTCTGTGTTTTATTCCTTCATAAATTCGGTACTTAATGTATTTGTGAAATGATATTTGGCGAGGAGGTTCGTGATGTGAATGATATCAGGGTAAGGGTGGGAGCTAAGAGACGCAGAGCGATTTTTAAAACCGGCGTTGATTGGCGCTTTGCCTGAACGTCAATCAACAGCGGTTTTAAGTAATTATAAGAGACTGAAATTCCTTGCTTCTTCCCATTCTTTAAATTAATTAAAAGATCTCATCTCTAGTTAATTTACCAGTAGATGATTTTTTGGTAGATTTTTTTAAAAGCACGCGGGGTAGGAAATAAAAACTTTGCTACAATAATATGGATGATGACAAAAAAAAAAAAAACTTTTTTTTCCATAGTTTATGTTATTGACACGTATTTTTTATTTTTTTACGTAAGCAAAAGATTACGGCTCTCCATTGAGTTAAAAAATGGCATGACGTCACACCTAGCTAGATTTTATTTGTAGTGACGTAGCGAGCCCCCCATTCCCCAACTTAAATGCGTGTTTGCCAAGTAATTTTTTATTAATATGATAAAGCAAAAAATACGTGTCTAATATTTTTTTATTATCTGACTGACGGACTAAATAGAATTTATTTTTTTATACCCAGGGTAGCAAGCTATTTATACAAAAATAAAACTCATTTAATGAAATATAAGTGGTTTCCGTTTGCCTCAAAAAGGAGTACTTGACTGAAGAGGCTGCATAACTGTTTTAATTAAGATACAAATCTTGGCGTCCTAAATCACTGGTGAAAATCTACACTCGTAATGTAAATAGGTTATCAAATGAAGTTTTACTCTTATAAATCTTATTTAAGATATCAAGCAGGGGGGGTTCCCGTTAAGTTCGAAATAACCAGAATTTTATGCAAAAACGTTTGAAATCTTCTACGGCTCGTAATCTTAAGATTCTTGAGCCAATATTCCTGTAAAAATATGCAGGTTCAAATATAATTTTACATCAGGCAATGAAACCAATCAATCTGCCTAGCCTTTTCCCAACTATGTTGGTCGGCTCCGAGTCTAACCGGATGCAGCTGAGTAACAGTATTTTACACGGAGCGACTGCCTATCTGACCTCCACAACTCAGTAACTGGGTAATACGATACCCCTAGGTAAGACTGGTTGTCACATTCGGGCTTCTGCCGACCCGTAACGGCTGTCAAAGATCCACGAATGACAGCCGGGACCAACGGCTTAACGTGCTTTCCGAGGCACGGAGGAGTCTCGGTATGTAAAGATTGTCACCTATCCACGGACCAACCTCGGCAAGCGTTGCTTAACCTTTTGGATCGACCCGTGCGGCTGTTATTACTTAGCCACGAGCTCCTCAAGGCAATGAAACCAAATTCCTAAAATCGTCTCTTCAACCCGCTCATTACTATAGTCTCACCCTTACAACAAAAATGGCACTTTCAATAATGACGGAGTTGGATTCAAAGTCCTATATTTGGAGGCAGGGGGCGTCAATGCGATACACCATTGCATTAAGTTTGCTCAGAAAATATTAGTCCGTTCGTAACACGCGAGTTTTTCGAATTAAATGTAATATGGATGATTTCATCTCGTGAGAAGATTGGTGGTCGGTTTTTGAGTTTCTGTATCTGTAATCAAATGGAAAGCAGCTTCATCAGTAATTCACTCTTTCTGGCGGAAGATAAAATCATTTGGAATTGTTAGAGGAACCAGGTTTTTTGCAGGACCTATAGGGTGTTTTTCTACCAGATATGTGCTATGCAACATTGATATGGATGCGTTTGATAATCACCAATCATATTCATTGGTCCACATAGCATAGCACTGGTTTTTTATATGGAAGGATGCGTGCTGTGGATGCGTGCTATGCATGGTCGCGAGTGCTGTAACTATGTGCTGAGCAGTGTACCTCACTCGATACGTCGCATAGCTCAAGCTGCTCATCTTCCTCGCACAGCTACCTCGCGGCGGCGCATCTTCATACCACATCTTACTCGCTCCGCTACACAACTTAGCTTTAGTGGAAACGGTCAGCTTTTACATTCTCGCAGCATAGCTGCATAGCACATCTCTGATGGACATGCACCCATATGCTTCGCACTGTCGCAGTTTCTAATTGTACCTAGTTATCCCCCTATTATAATCTATCTGAAGGAGCTCGTGGCTAAATAATAACAGCCGTACAGGTCGATCCATCAGGTTAAGCTGTACTTGCCGGGGTTGGTCCGTGGATGGATCCTCCGTGCCTCGGAAAGCACGTTAAGCCGTTGGTCCCGGCTGCCATTCGTGAATCTTTGACAGTCGTTACGGGTCGTCAGAAGCCCAAAAGTCTGACAACCAGTCTTATTGGTTAGGTTATCTTAGGTTAATTATTGTAATTGGTGTATAACCGTTTTAATTAACTATAAATAAATAAATTATCAAGGGGTATCGTATTACCCAGTAATTGGGTTGTGGAGGTCAGATAGGCAGTCGCTCCATATAAAATACTGGTATTCAGCTGCATCCGGTTAGACTGGAAGCCTACCCCAACATAGTTGGAAAAAGGCTAGGCAGATTGATTTATAATCTATCTGAAATATTTACTTCATCAAATGCCTTTCAGGTATGTATGTATGACACTTTCAGTTCAGGTTATTAATGTTTTCCCTGTATGCTGTGAAATACGTTGTTAATTACATAATTATTCAAAGTCAAACTCAAAGCATTTATTTCAAATAAACCACATACACACACACACACACCCACACACACACACACCCACACACACACGCACACACACACAGCCACCACACACACCACACACAGCCCACACAGGCACTTTTGAATTGTCAAGGAGTCGGTCAGTCAGAAAAATGAAGCTAGACACCCATTCCAAAACGTAGTATGTACGAGTACCTATGAACGAAGCACGAACGGGCAAGAAACTCCACGGACATTCTTTTAATTCAATTTAAGGTTACAAAATATTGGTTATTCATGTTCATGTTAAGTTTTGTTGTTTGTATTCTTTATTAAGTAATTGTCTGTTATTCCAAAAAATAAGTGGTTCAAGGCAAAAATATATACAAAATAAAGACCCACTGAAAATAGCTTCCCAAAATCGTTAGGATTTGATTAGAGTCTAGATAATAACAACATTTTATCACATAAGTAAACAATGACATAACCACACAAAAACCAATACCAGTGAACTGCGACAAAAGATACCAAGTGTTCATAAGACCTTGTTCGGTGAAAGGTTATGCGCCCGCGCAGCCGGAATATATCCTTGTTCGGATTGACAGACACAAAATATGTTAATGGCGTCTTAATGCCAACACGATCGTTTTTTTATTTGTTGGTGACTTATTATGGAATTAAAGATGGTATATAAGTTTTATAGGGTTATAAATAACGAAGCGGTACCTTTGATGTGTTAGCCTGTGGTGTAACCAGATTATAATAAGTATCTGGGCAACCGAGCTCAGGTCGGGTGAAAATAGAGAAAACGATTTTTTCCCAAATATGAGTCCTAGCTAGATAGATTTTTCGCCCCCGTACAACATTGACATCTCATCTCGTGGTTAAATGAGCAATATTTGTATTCAATTCGCTTAATTTTTAATTCTTTTTACTTATTGTGGTTTATTAATTTTTATTCTAGGTGCGTCGTCTTCACATATAATGATATAATTAAGAAATGTATACAAAATATTGTAAAACAGTTTTAAAAGAGTAACGGTGGAGTTTCTTGCCCATTCTTCTCCATACGAAACTACCTTTCAGAAGGGGTGACTAGAATCACTTCTATTTTTTTTTTTTTGTAAATTTTGACGTTGTTATGTGCCTATTTCAAATAAATTATTTGACTTTGACTTTGACTTTCATGTTCAAAAGTAACGAATAAAAATATATTTGCTATAAATATTGCTCACATTTTCTCTACACGAGATAACTTGATGCACAGAAGTACTTTCCATTCTATGTTGTCATACCATTAAAAATGTAACAAAAACACAATCTAATTACATGTATGCACTCGAGAAAAGCAGAAAATTGCCGACGAGTTTCTCAAAGTGAAAACAGTACGTTGTGTAGTTACTGTTATAGAAAACTTAGAAAAACTTCCGAAGTGAAATTCACCGAGTAACGTGAGATGTAGACTACTTTCTTGGGCTTAGTAGTTATAATACGAGTAATTATCGATTTATGGAATAAATACTGGCTTTCTAGCATTGCTTCTCTGAACGTATAAGATTCCTGGCAATTTGTGGTATAAGATTTTTAGGTATAGTCAGTCAGTTTTACCATTTTCCTTCTATTATTGTATCAATCAATCTGCCTAGCCTTTTCCCAAGTATGTTGGGGTTAGCTTCCAGTCTAACCGGATATTTTACATGGAGCGACTGTCTATCTGACCTCCACAATCCAGTAACTGGGTAATACGATACCCCTTGGTAAGACTGGTAGTCACTTTAGGGCTTCTGATGACCCGTAACGACTGTCAAAGATCCACGAATGACAGCTAGGACCAACGGCTTAACGTGCTTTCCGAGGCACGGAGGAATCTCGGTATGTAAAGATGGTCACCCATCGACTGACCAACCCCGGCAAGCGTAGCTTAACCTGATGGATCGACCCGTGCGACTGATATTAGTTAGCCACGAGCTCCTCATTAGCTTCTATTAGTGTATCTAGTAGGTAAAAATTGTTACAGAAAATTTAACCTAGGAAGTAACAAAGCGAAGCTATAATTTCACGGTGCAATTCTTTTGAATTTTGATATAAATAACGGCGAATTGACGATCAGAATGGTGGTGGAAGCTCAGAACCGCTCCATGTTGCGGTGCTTGGGGGAGGCATGTGTCCAGTAGAGCACGTCTTTCGGCTGAAATGATGGTGATGACCGTCATAATCTCATTTTTATATAATGGAGTCAGAAGACTGAGGAGCTCGTGGCTAAATAATAACAGCCGTACAGGTCGATCCATAAGGTTAGTCTGCGCTTGCCGGGGTTGGTCTGTGGATGGGTGACCATCTTTACATACCGAGATTCCTCCGTGGCTCGGAAAGCACGTTAAGCCGTTGGTCCCGGATGTCATTCGTGGATCTTTGACAGTCGTTACGGGTCATCAGAAGCCCGAAAGTGACTACCAGTCTTACCAAGGGGTATCGTATTACCCAGTAATTGGGTTGTGGAGATCAGATAGGCAGTCGCTCTATATAAAATTCTGGTATTCAGCTGCATCCGGTTAGACTGGAAGCCAACCCCAACATAGTTGGGAAAAGGCTGGGCAGATTGATTGGAGTCAGAAGACTTTTCTTTTTCGATGTTGTACCATTTCATCGTAATGTTTCCCAGCCTCTCTTTATTGAAAGAGGTACAAATACCTTCTGGTTGTTGATCTTATCCAGCAAGTAAAGATTATTACATTCTGAGGTCACTGGTCGTGCTCTAGTTACGCCACCACATAATACATGATCTAACTTTGTTAAATAATAGACATCTAATCAAATGTTTTCTTTCTTTTCCAGCCAAGAGATGGCGCTGTTATGGTATGTGATGGCGTGCGCGCTGGCTGCGGCGCAAGCGCAGTCGAACTACGGCTCACAAGCGAATAATATCGAATACCAGGGAGAGGGACTCCCTGAACAAACTGTGCTGGATGGAAAGGTTAGTACTACAAACTTAGCATTTCGTAGGCTAGTCTAGGCGTCATTTGACAGTATCATACTGACATGACGACTGACAGAGAATCTCTGTTAGTTGTCGTCAAGAAGACGTGCCGCGCTGACTTTAAATAAATTGTGACAATGCAAGGAGAGTGATTAAATGATGATTCTGAACATAATCTGCCTAGCCTTTTCCCAACTATATTAGGGTCGGCTTCCAGTCTCACCGGATGCAGCTGAATACCAGTGGAGTGACTGCTTATCTGACCTCCACAACCCACTTACTAGGTAACACGATACCCCTTGGTAAGACTGGTTGTCAGACTTTCGGACTTCTGACGACCCGTAACAACTGACAAAGACCCAAGAATGGCAGCCGGGACCAACGGCTTAGCGTGCTTTCCGAGGCACGGAGGAGTCTCGGTATGTAAAGATGCTCACCCATCCACGGACCTACCGCGGCTGTTATTAATTAGCCACAAGCCCCAGTCGTGTCTGGGTTTATCCATACGGAATTTCTCAGTAGCAGCCCCGGAGTCTGGATTTGTGCCCGTTGATGGCAATAGGCTCGCCCCCTATTACATGGGACTTACACATAACTGGCGAAATGTGGGTGTACACCTCTGCCGAACCGTTCGAGGAATACAGCCGTGATGTTGTGTGTTCTATGAATATGCCCCATTAGCCGACGTTCGCACGGACGTAAAAACATCGCGGCGATTTTGTTTCGCGCACTGGATTTTCAACGCTCTGCTTAGCGCCCAGAGTTGAAAATTAAACAGTGTATTTTATAGACGCGCTGGGATGGACTCTGTTGTTGTTAAGTTGGATTCTCAATGCTCGGCTCAAAACCGAGAGTTGAAAATTAAACAGTGTATTTTATAGACGCGCTGGGATGGACTCTGTTGTTGTTAAGTTGGATTCTCAATGCTCGGCTCAAAACCGAGAGTTGAAAATTAAACAGTGTATTTTATAGACGCGCTGGGATGGACTCTGTTGTTGTTAAGTTGGATTCTCAATGCTCGGCTCAAAACCGAGAGTTGAAAATCTAGTGCGTGATAAAATCCCACCGCGATATTTTTATGTCCGTGCGAACTGCAGGTTTGGGTTGACTTAACCAACATGTGTCGATACTCATACAAATATCGTGAATAAGGCGCAACAGGTGCATATGAGGATTATAAATTTATAATAGCAGACTTTGGAGAAAATTCAATGTTTTTGTTAAATTAAATATCGTTGTGCATAGGCCAGGTCGGACCAGTCTACGTTGGACCGGAAGTTTTGCCGAGCCGGTAAAATTGCTGAAAGGTCCAGTGGATGCACAAATTATGTGAAACTGTTCACATTTAATCGGATCCGGCAAAAAATCCGAGCCCAGTATCGACGCCCCCGCTCGCCCCGCCCGTGATCTTCCCGTCTTTTTGGCGTTGGAATTCTGCTGTTGGTGTTGGTTGTTCTGGAATTTTGTTGGAATTTTGTTGGTGTTGGAATTGTTGGTTGTTTTGGCTGTTGGGTACTTGATCCGGTATAATGTGAACACCTAGGTCCGGGTGACGGAATCTGGCAAAACCACCGGTCCCAGCGTAGTGGGAACCCGGCCTTATACTCTTGTGATTTTAGTCAAATACAATAATTTACCTGTAGTTCGGCCGTTCGAAAGTAGATCCGACTCCATTTCCAAGACATTTGAATCAACAAATCTTGTCTAGAAAATTCACTTTTAGAGTTCCGTACTAAAATGGTAAAAAGGAACCCTTATGGTGTGTCTCAGCTTCGTCTATCTGTCAGTCTATCACAGCAGGATATATCAAGAACTACTAATGCTATCAACTTAGGAATAGTTTTAGATGACGTTGACCCTACTATTTTGCAAATAAGAAAGAAATAAAATATGTGTAATATATTTTTCTTGCAACAGGGACTGAAAAATTTGAAGTAGGGCATCATGGAGCATGTGGGGATATCATATGAAAGAGCGCTGTTTACACATTCTCAAACATTTTTTTTTTCTTTTTTTAGGCCGCATAGTTTTCGAACTTTGATGAAAAATGTAAAAAAAAATACCGTTCCACCCCCTTATCTCCGAAGTTTGCATAGAGAAAAATCTGACATTATTCTATGTGATAGAAATTTATGTACCTAAAGATTACAGGAAAAATAAAACAATATCTTAAATAGCACACTTTTCCAGAAATCGGAACGGAACCCTCGGTGCGCGAGTCCGACTCGCTCTTGACCGGTTTTTTTTTTCATAATAACATAGCGGTCACCAACAATGGTTACAATCGTACTAACGTGGTTAGTGTTACCCAGTGCACAAAGTGGGTCTAACCGCAGTGTACCGGTGTAAGAGCGAGTCTGTTGTTCATCTCCTCACGTTAGGAGCATCGCACGCGCTGCGAAATGTAACAGGAATACTGCTGAGTTACAATGTTGCGCGTGTTAGTTTGTTTACAATATGTGTTTCGTAATAGTGTTGGGATTATATTGGCTCTATGTGGCTATTTAACGCCCCATCTCTTATCGAGCGCGCAGTGGCGCCCTCATCGTTTGTTTGGTTATTTCTTTTATTTTAGAATGAAAATGTAGAAAATAAGCCGGAATAGTTGTGCGCCACAAGACTATTACGTAGTACGTTATTATTATTACAAATAGTAGCTTTTAAGTTTTATTACAATCGTTAAAACGGAGCTTAGTGGGCACATTTTTCGTTTTAACGATTATAATAAAACTTAACAATATATAGCTACTATTTGTAATAATAACGCACTAATAACGTAGTCTTGTGGAGCACAACTATTCCGGCTTATTTTCTGGATTTTCATTTTAAAATAAAAGAAATAACCAAACAAACGATGAGGGCGCCACTGCGCGCTCGGTAGCCTCCTAATAGATAATACTATTTTAGATGCAATTTAAGTGAATGTTGTGTAGACAAGTAAGTGATGACTAACTAAGTTGTGGCTAAGTAATAACAGCCACACGGATCGATCGATCAGGTTAAGCTACGATTGCCGCGGTTGGTCTGTGGATGGGTGACCATCTTTATAAATAAATAAAACATTTGTTTCAGGCGACACACGCCCTTAGGTAAAATACCTTAACCTAAACATATATATTTGAATATAAACAAAACTTGTGTTAATAATTAAACATATCAAGTAAACTTAGCTTTATGTACCTATTAAAAGTACCTAATAGGATGTGTCACAGGACGCATACCCAGCAAGACATCTAACAAGTCATACAAATTACTTAATGTCCTAATACATAGTGACAAATTTTAAGAAAAAAGAGACTAAAAAAAAATAAACCAAGAGCCCTCCGTGCCTCGGAAAACACGTTTCCTGGATATCATTCGTGGATCTTTGACAGTCGTTACGGGTCGTTAGAAGCCCGAAAGTCTGACAACCAGTCTTACCAAGGGTTATCTTATTATTACGCAGTAACTGGGTTGTGGAGGTCAAAGGCAGTCGCTCCATGTAAAATACTAATACATTCGGTTAGACTGGAAGCCGACCCCAACGTAGTTGGGAAAAGGCTAGGCAGATGATGTCTACCGGATAGATGAGTATTGATCTGCCTGAGTTGCTCTGTGTAACATTTGGACTGAATTTTGCCCCAACCTGATTAAAACAAGTCTAGGTTTCTCTTAGGAGAATATTTATCTTAGGTACTATTTGAGCATTTTACGTGGAAATCTATGAGGAAAGTTCTACCAAGTGCAGGCCAGAAAACGGCTTACATGATGATTACGTAATCTGTCCTCTGTTTGTTCAGAGATGGAAACACTGAGGGTCGGTATCTCAAATGATTTTAAAATAACAAAAACTGCACACAATATTGGTTCAGGAATTTCGGAGAAAAATGACAGCGCATCGTGAAACCTCTATCCAAGTATCCATGTCAAACGTTTACAAAATGGACATTTTATTGCTACTCTGACGTTGATAAAAATACTACATCATCACGATTCGCACAAAAATATTATTTTCATTTACTGCGTATCATTTACAAAATGGCATTAAAGATAATTTACATTTAATCGCGGCGTGATTTGACAGATGTTTTCAAGTTTTTGTGACATTGAAATCTCTGAAACGGTGCATTAAACGATGCAAAATTATTATAAAAAAAAAATGATTGGAGAGTCCATTGCTGAAAAGAAGTAATATTTTGTCTGTAGGTACTTACATGACATAGAAGCTGACTACGGTGACTGCAAAGTTGGGCGGAAATCGGTTGTCATGGTATGTGACGCGGAGGGACGAGGAAAATGTCACGAGGAAAGTTTTGAGTATGAATGTCGATCGCTATAAGTGTAGGGGAAGGCCAAAGAAATTATGGACGGTCCGTGTGAAAGATGATAATGGCAGAGAAGTATGGAAAAAAGGGACATGTTGCGCCGACCCCAAATAACTTGGGATAAGGGCAGGAGAATGAGATGAGAATGATGACATAGGTTACTCGTAGAAGCCTTGTGAATGAAGTCGAAAAAGAGTGGAGTTTGAATCTTGTATTTGCCACTTATCTTAGAAGTAAGTTAAACCTACTTCATTTATTCAGTTAAAACGGTTATCCATATAGATAACCCTTAATATACATAAGCCTATGTCGTATAGTATCTTTAACATTTTTGCGCAAGTCTTTAACGGTTTGAAGGACACTACGGACACACAATAGAAGTTTTATTGTTATTACTGCTGTGGCGTTAAATAGTTTCCTTCAGAGCGTTAATTTGCCAATTTCTTTTTATTTCATTTTACCCTCATGAACATTGCAGTCATCATCTTCCCCTGAAAAATGTTCACTGCCATTTTTGATTCACTATTTCTCAACCCACAACAGATGTTGTACGAACTTCGCCAGTTCGGAGTAACCTTGACTTAGTTACCATATTTTGCATGTGCTCGCTCGATGCTTGCCCTTCTTTTGTCCCGGAGATGTTCAAGAAATCTGTGGTCAACGGCTTTATTATTTCGAATAGTTTGTTTTACATACAATTTAGTTGGGATTTGGGTAAATCAATTTGAATGTCCAAGTTTTCTTCTCTACTGATCGTTATTTCTCGTGACAAAGTTTATTCTGTTTCTTTTTTCTTGTATTTTATAGTTATTTTCGTGTTATCTATCCCATAAGTTGCACCTGCCATGTTTTTTTTCTACATCATCCTAAGGTTGCCCCTTGCGCCTTTCTAGGGATTTTTTTTTACTTTTGCTTATAGTTTTAATAAATAAAATAAATATTCCGGTTTCTGAAAGCTTTGTCAGTCAACAGCAAATCTACGGTTAAATCTTTTGTAGATAAGAGGTTGTAGTTGGCTGACAAAAATAACACAACTAACCCCCCCCCCCCCCCTATTCATAAAAAACTAAAACGCTCTACAAACCTATTTTAATTTAAATAGTGTTTTGAATTATTATTTCAAACTCAAATCATAATTGGAAAGAAATTGACAAAACACTATTTTGTAATAGGTTTGTAGAGTGTTTTAGTTTTTCATGAATAAGGGGGTAAGCCTAGCCGCCGGGGTCGCGGGTTTTTCGAAAGAGATACCATGACGCTGGCACGGGCAACTGAAGAAACACGGGTGGGTTTTAGTCAGTAAAAGTCTGACACGCCCTCCCGCTCCGCCCAGAGCGGGAGAAGTCATTTGATGATTTCCCATCCACAAAAAAAAAAAAAAAAAAAAAAAAAAAAAAAAAAAAGTGCTTAAGTAGCCTACCTAATTGTTTACGATCTTGTCAGGCGATTAATATTTTGCAAAGGAAGGCTTTAAGAATCAGGAGGTATTAAATGTTCAAAGATTAATATAAAACACGCATTCAGTCAAGACTAAAATGCTGGGCATGTCAGAAAGAATCCCACTTTCAATTTCAAAATGCGATCGTGTGTGAATTGACCTTTAAAATAAACTGTGCCAGTTATTATCTGCGTTTCATAGACTTTTTTATTTTATGATACATATTATTCGATCAAATTGTTCGTGGCGGAAATAGATTTTTTAATCAATATCGATTTCTGTGGACGACTTTTTCGTATTGTTATGATGACTTTTTGCTATGGTTTTTATTAGTTTGCAATTTTTCGGTTCTAATTGGTTGTAAAAACTGTTTAGGCTTCTGAATAATATGGTAAGAATCACTTAGCCGGCTAAAAGCAAGTCAGATTGTTTTTTAAATTACTTTTTAGGTGTTTCTTTCTGCCTTCCATAGCTGCATGAGCTTAAGCTACCTGTTCATAACATGACATAGACATAGTTTTATATTTAACTATTATCGTAACATTACGGCTGTAATCCCCAAAGGGATAGGCAAACGTGTACCTATAGTACAGACGGCTACACATCAAGCTATACATTTCCAGTTTACACTGACCTCTCATTGTAAGGAAACCCTATACAATCCGAGATCAGCTTATACTGGAAATATATAGCTTGATCTGTAAAAGTGCGTACACCCCGCCAGTTATGTTTAAAAGGATATACTGAAGCGTGGGCGTGGTTTAGCTCGGTGTGTAAGTGAAATGGCGGTACGGCTGTCTAGTTTGACGCGCGAGATAGAAGACTCACGCGCTCCGGAATATAGACGTGCTTCGTTTAAATGTAGATTTATGACAAAATGCTATACTAACATCAATTTTCAGCTTAGTAAGATCATAACATATTTAAATACCTTCGATTTAAAGCAAACTTTACTGCACAATAAGGAACTGTTTACGTGTAAACGTATAAAACAGAATACTATTTTAGTACAGCAGTAGATAATATAGTCAAATAATACTTAAGGAAAATCCAAATGATTTAACCTTATACATTTGTTATCGATGTATCCCCTTAAGTCCCATGTAATAGGGGGCGAGCCTATTGCCACCAACCGGAACACAAATCTAGACTCCGGGCTGCTGCTGAGAAATTACAGAAGGATAAATCCAATAACACTGCCGGATTATATTTATTTCTTTTATATTTGAACTTGTAATTCTTAGGCATCAATGGATCATAGTTGATTTCACAAGGTTGAAAATTGGTAGTTAGGAAAGTCCCTCAATCCAAATTAGATCACAGTTATCAGCTTTTATGCCTATTAAAATAAGCACGAGGGTCGGACGTTTTTGTATTGAACCTGGCATACCTACACTACCTAACGTCCGGCACTAGCGGCCAGGGATGACAAAAAGTGTCAATCGATAGTTATTGCAAACAAAAAAAACATTAATGAATCTCGTAACAGATATACTTTCTGAAATATTTGAGTTCAAAAACGTGTAAAAATATATTTTTTTAAACTTTTTTATTTATTTATTTATTTTAGTACATGGAGGACTTACAGCTATTAAAAACAAAAAAAAATTAAACCATAGTCACCAAAAAGCCAGCTACAAATCTTCACGTATAGACTTATAATAATGTAATTTATGGTGTGAGCACAAAAACAAAAAACACATCGCCTAAATGAAAGTAAGAAGCAATAGAAATAATTGGTTGGTTGGTTTTGAACTCAAATATCTTAGAAAGTATAGTATTAGTAGTAGTAGTAGTATGTAGTGTAGTAGTAGTAGTAGGTAGTATGTAGTGTAGTAGTAGTAGTAGTAGTAGTATGTAGTGTAGTAGTAGTAGTAGTAGTATGTAGTGTAGTAGTTGTAGTAGTAGTAGGTAGTATGTAGTGTAGTAGTAGTAGTAGTGTAGTAGTAGTAGTAGTGTAGTAGTAGTAGTGTAGTAGTAGTAGTAGTGTAGTAGTAGTAGTAGTATGTAGTGTAGTAGTTGTAGTAGTAGTAGTAGTAGTAGTAGTATGTAGTGTAGTAGTAGTAGTAGTGTAGTAGTAGTAGTAGTGTAGTAGTAGTAGTAGTATGTAGTGTAGTAGTAGTAGTAGTGTAGTAGTAGTAGTAGTATGTAGTGTAGTAGTAGTAGTAGTGTAGTAGTAGTAGTAGTGTAGTAGTAGTAGTAGTATGTAGTGTAGTAGTAGTAGTAGTGTAGTAGTAGTAGTAGTATGTAGTGTAGTAGTAGTAGTAGTGTAGTAGTAGTAGTAGTATGTAGTGTAGTAGTTGTAGTAGTAGTAGTAGGTAGTATGTAGTGTAGTAGTAGTAGTAGTGTAGTAGTAGTAGTAGTGTAGTAGTAGTAGTATGTAGTGTAGTAGTAGTAGTAGTGTAGTAGTAGTAGTAGTGTAGTAGTAGTAGTAGTAGTGTAGTAGTAGTAGTATGTAGTGTAGTAGTAGTAGTAGTGTAGTAGTAGTAGTAGTGTAGTAGTAGTAGTAGTGTAGTAGTAGTAGTAGTAGTAGTGTAGTAGTAGTAGTAGTGTAGTAGTAGTAGTAGTAGTAGTGTAGTAGTAGTAGTAGTAGTGTAGTAGTAGTAGTAGTAGTGTAGTAGTAGTAGTATGTAGTGTAGTAGTAGTAGTAGTGTAGTAGTAGTAGTAGTGTAGTAGTAGTAGTAGTGTAGTAGTAGTAGTAGTAGTAGTGTAGTAGTAGTAGTAGTATGTAGTGTAGTAGTAGTAGTGTAAGTTTAGTATCACTATCACTGAATATTTTTTGTTTGTAATCACTTAAGGCTCCTTTAAACAGGCGCGACACGCGATATAATCGCTCGCGACACAAAGGCACCGCGTGTCGCGCGACGAGCGGTGCCTTTGTGTCGCGCGCGAATATATCGCGTGTCGCGCCTGTTTGTCCTAAACATGTGTTAATCGACAGAGTAAAGGCCTTTTCTCTGTCGATTAACACGTGTCATCGTTGGCCGCCGAAACTAGTTTTTTTTAGGTGTATAGTTATGCCAATGAGGTTGAATGTTCTTTCTCAAGCTGGGGCCACACTAACGTCAACGACAATACCCATCATCGCCATAAACAACGCGGTAATTGTTCCGAAAAATATCGCGATTAATTGTGTAGCCACTGGCCACACTTGAGCGATCAACGTTAATGATGCTCATTCAATTTGGCGAACGTCAATCAGCATTGTGAATGCCGTTGTCAAATTATCGCTATAAGTTGTGGCTACACCTAGGGCCTACGTCCATCATCGCGATAATCAGCGGCATTTCCCGTTGGTGTGGCCCTGACATATGCGCATATTCAAATGCCGTACAAGACGAGATATTGTTATAGGGTGATTACAGGCAGATAGCCGGCGGCCTGGCTATTGTGGCTGTTGTAGCCAATAGCTGCAGTGTCAATACAGCTTAACAGCCGGCTGAGAGACGAGATATTGTTATTGGGCCGCGAACGGAAACATATACCTTGTAGATAGGCACTCTTGTCTGTTGTGGTGATAGTCCTGAATGCTGGGTGTGTGTCCGTTGTTATGCGGTTCGACTTGATTTAAATAATGATGACTTGAAAGTGTTCATTTAGATGCAATGATTTAATTCAAGATTCTTTATGCCGGATATTTACCTATCAGATTTTGAGGAATTATCCATCCCGAATTTAAGAATTCCGAATACGTCGCACAGTCCTTTTCCTAACTATGTTGGGGTTGGCTTCCGGTCTAACCGGATGCAGCTGAAAACCAGTAATTTACATGGAGCGACTGCCTATCTGACCTCCACAACCCATTAACTGGGTACTGGGTGGGTGAGACTGATCATCAGACTTTCGGGCTTCTGACGACCCGTAACTGTCAAAGATCCACGAATTACAGCCGGGACCAACGGCTTAACGTGCTTTCCGAGGCACGGAGGAGTCTCGGTATGTAATGATGTTCACTCATCCATGGACCAACCCCGGCAAGCGTAGCTTAACCTGATGGATCGACCCGTGCGGCTGTTATTACTTAGCTACGAGCTCCGAATACGTCACACAGTCTATGCGATTAAAAGAAAGCAGAATTTGCGCACTGGTTTGTTACTTTTTAAACTTCTTAGCGGAAAGTCATTTCTATCAGATGGGATAATAATAGGTCTTTACCTATGAAATTGCCGTTTTGTATGAAAAAATTTAAACGAATTTTTTTCATGCATTTTTTATTTGTATTAATCGAAGTAATCACCCATGCAATCAATGGATCTTTGCCAACGCAGTGGCAGTTTATTGATGCCCTTCTTAAAGAAATCAGCTAGACGGGAGGCAACAAATTCTTCAAAGGCATTTTGTACTGCCTCTCGGGTATTGAATTTTTTTCCCGCCAAGAAGTTATCCAAATTCTGGAAAAAGTAGTAGTCTGTAGGCGCAAAGTCTGGTGAGTAGGGCGGATGACGGAGAGCTTCCAACCCCAGTTCTTGCAACTTGGAGACCGTCTTCTGTGCAGTATGAGGTCGCGCGTTGTCGTGCAGGAGCAGCGGAGACGAGCGATTGACCAATGCTGGTTGGAGATGTGCCAGCTTCTCCATCATTGTGTTCAGTTCTTCACAGTACACATCTGAAGTAATGCTCACCCCGTTTGGTAAGAAGCTGTGATGAATCACACCGGCGCTAGACCACCAAACAGTGACCATCACTTTTCTAGGGGTAAGTTTTCGTTTAGGGCATTGTTTAGGTGCTGAACCAGGATCCAACCAACTTGCTGAGCGCTTGCGGTTATCAAGCAGAATCCATTTTTCATCGCAGGTAACAATGCGGTTCAAAATTCCTTCATTTGTGTGTCTGTTGAGCAGTGCAAGGCACGTCTCGACGCGTACTTCGCGCTGGCGATCATTGAGTTCGTCGGGCACCCATTTGTCAAGGTTTTTTACCTTGCCAATTTGATGCAAATGGACCAATATTGTTTTGACGCTAACGTCGAAAGCTGCTGCTAATTCAGCCGTAGATTGTGTATCATCAGCTTCCACAATCGCCTTTAATTCGTCATTGTCGACCAAAGTCTTCGGACGACCGCGAGGTTCATTTTTCAGGTCGAAATTTCCAGAACGGAAGCGAGCAAACCAATAACAAGTGGTGCGTTGGTTTGTAGTGTTAGCTCCGTAAACGTCGTTGATGTTGCGTGCTGCTTGTGCCGCGTTGCTGCCACGACGGTACTCATATTCCATAATTACTCGAATTTTTAACGTATCCATGATGACGAAAAAGATTGAAATGCTATGAAAATGTAACACTAATCAATAAACAAATGACTACTTTTGGAAAAAAAAATCCATGTTTTTAAAATAAAAGTAATTTGAAATTAGAATTCTTAGCCAAACAAAAATTATTTTGATTTGAAATGGCCAGTACTGCAGAACGGCAATTTCATAGGTAAAGACCTAATATTAGTAAAAGGACGTAGATAGCTTACCTACCCAACATTCCATATTCAAAACCGGCACAATGTCGAACTATTAGATGACAAGTGGAAGTAGGACGGCATGTAATAATTATCGGGATCGGAAAGAGACAAGACGACGAAAATGTGGCTAATTAGCCAGATATTGACGTGCCACTTACGGAGCGTGTACCTACCTATATATCTACCTCTTTTTACTTATAACTAGCACTTCCCGCGCGACTTCGCCCGCGTGGATGTCGAAAAATATCTCACGGGAACGAAAATCCTTCCTTGTTACTTGTCTACATTATAAAGGGAACCTCTCTGCAAAATTTCAGTTTTCTAGTTCCAAGGGCTGGGCGCTGATGAGTCAGTCAGTCAGGTCTTTTCTTTATAAAATCCTTGCATGGAACTTGTTCGTAGTCCATGACTTGGGTTAAATAATGGCCCTATTTTGAGTTACGACTGAATGATGTTATGTTGTTAAAAGCAGCCTTTCAAAAAATCAATCAAATCTTTCAAATTAAAAAAACGGTTTTTAGGGTTCCGTTCCCGAAGGGTGCCAACTAGACCCTATTACTATGGCTTCGCTGTCCGTCTGTTTGTCACAGAGCTGTATCTTTTGAACCGTGATATACAGTATAGGACACTTGTTCACAAAGTGTGTACTAACCATGTCAGCTGTAAGATTATTAAAAATTAAATAAGATATTAGAGATTCTAAAAATTAAATAAAGTTAAAAACTAAAGGGACCCCATATAAGAACCGTATTTTTTCTAAAGTATTTTTTTTAAATCAATCAATCTGTCTAGTCTTTTCCCAACTAGATTGGGTTCGGCTTCCAGTCTAACCGGATGCAGCTGAATACCAGTATTTTATATGGAGCGACTGCCTATCTGACCTCCACAACCCAATTACTGGGTAATATGATACCCCTTGGTACGACTGGTTGTCAGACTTTCGGGCTTCTGACGACCCGTAACGACTGTCAAAGATCCACGAATGACAGCCGGGACCAACGGCTTAACGTGCTTTCCGAGGCACGCAGGAGTCTTGGTATGTAAAGATGGCCAACCCTGACAAGCGTAGGTTAACCTGATGGATCAACCCGTATGGCTGTTATTACTAAGCCACGAGCTCCCCCTTTTAAAAAAAATGTATTGTTAAATATTTTAAGGTGGAACGGAACCCTTCGTGTCCAAATAGCACTCAGCCGTTTTTTCTTTGAGATATTTCTCGTATCGTATTGTGTTCTCCAATGGAAACCAACCCCGATAGTAACTGCCCGAAGGTAATAATTAGCAGAAAAGATTTATAGCAGCGTTTGGCATGCAACTAACTAAATATAGAATTGTTGCTGCAATCATCTATAGCTGATAGGTTCTCAACCTTATTTTGCCCACCACTTTGAGAATATTTTTTTTTCTAGAGCCCCCAATTTTTTTACTTACCATCTCTCACGAATCTGAAATAGCTATTGCTATGATTATATTTAAACGTGTAGTATTGTAATAGGTTGGGGAAAAAGTTTCTTCGCATTTTTTAAGAAAATTCAAAACATTTTTTAATATACATTATTTACATTTATCTAAAGTATGTAGGTACCATTTTGTTAGATAACTTTTTGCCATCTTGTAGGTAGGGACATGATCCCATTGCTATAGAAATTTTGGGACTTCTGATCAAAATACCGCGACAAGTGGTTTTGGCAGTCCTCTCGTGATGTTAACCTGACACTGCCTAAAGAATTCTGAAGAGACCGAAACAGGTGGAAATCTGAAGGTGCAAGGTCAGGACTATACGGCGGATGCATTAGCACCTCCCAGCCAAACTCTCTTAATTTTTGCTGAGTGGCTAAAGATGTGTGAGGTCTAGCGTTATCATGATGAAAAACCACACCCCTTCTGTTGATTAATTCCGGCCGCTTTCTCTCAACTTCTTGCTTTAATCTCATCAGTTGTTCGCAGTAGAGTTCAGAATCGATGGTCCTGCCTGGTGTTAACAGCTCGTAATGAATAATGCCCTTCCAATCCCACCACACACACAGCATCACCTTGTTGCGAGTTAACCCGGGTTTCGCCACAGTCTGTGAAGCCTGACCGGCCTTTGACCGCGACCTTTTTCGCACGTTCTTGTCGTACGTGATCCACTTTTCATCACCAGTTATCAGCTTCTTCAAAAATGTTTCGGTTTCATTACGTCGTAATAAAGAATCACAGATGAGTATACGGTTCATTAGATTTCTTTCAGTGAGCTCGTGAGGTACCCAAATATCGAGCTTTTTTGTGTACCCAGTTTTTTTCAAATGCGCCAAAACTGTTTTGTGGTCAATTCCCAGTTCTTTAGCTACGTCATAACTACTGATATGCCGATCTTGCTCCACTTTTTCAAAAATAGCATCCATTTTATCCGTAATAGGGCGACCAGAGCGACGTGCATCTTTGACATCAAAATTTCCAGATTGAAAACGCTTAAACCAAATTTGTGCTACTCTCACAGACACTGGATCCATAAACATCGCAAATTTTTTTCGCGGCTTGCGTTGCATTTTTACCTTTTTTGTAATAAAATTTTAAAATGTATCGAATTTCTTCATTAGATTCACTCATCTTGACAGTACGAAAAACAAATGAAAATCACACATTTTCCTAATTTGAATTTGGAATTATGTTCTTTAAAATTTAAACTTTCAGTGATACCAAAACCAGCCAGATACAAATAGTATAGCCAAAGAGATTTTATTTTAAGTTCATACATACTATAATGCGAAAAGACTTTTTCCCCAACCTAATATATTCGTACGTAAGATAGGATCCCTATCCTGTTTGTGAGTGTAAAAAGAAGAATGTTTCAATGTTATATTGAGTATTTTTGACCTTGAATTTATATAACTTATCTAATGAGAAGGTTGAATTTAATGCATTTTAAGGATTTTGTTAATTTACAAATTTGAAATTGAAAGTTTTGAATTTTTTAAAATTCAAATCAAAAATTATTTTTCTTATATATTTTTAGCCTGCGGGCTCTGTCTGCCATCTCAACGCCCCCTAATTTTCTCTGTGTTTTCTATTGCCCCCCTGAAAGTTTCGAACGCCCACGAGGGGGCGTTATCGCCCACGTTGAGAACCTATGATCTAGCTTGAGGCTGCTATTCTGAACCCTAGCGTTTTGTAACAGATTCTTGATTAACTTTGATATACTGTCTTTGGGCAGTGGATAGGATGAACTAGGTACATACTTTTAGAAACAAACGTCAGGCGTATAAGCTCTAAGTCCTGACGAAAAGCCGGATATTTCACAATTAATCTTACTTTTTTCATTATAATTTTTTCTTTTAATACGGGATGAAATTTATAACATGTGACAAATTGAAATGGAAGATTGTATTCATCATTATGAACAACTTTTAATATGGGACCAAACGCGAAAATAATCAGCTATTCTGTACATTTTGACGAGTTTGATGTAGATAAATGTACTGAACAGCTGATTATTTTTCGCGATTTCAGGTTTGGTCCCATAGTAAAAGTTGTTCATAATGATGAGTACAATCTCCCATTTCGATTTGGCTCATGTTTTAAATTTCATCCCGTATAAAAAAAAACTCCCTTTAAGTTGATAAGTCCGGACGGGGCCCGAAAAAGCCGGACGGATAACCCTACTCGCATACGAATTTTGTTCCGCGTGCGTGGTGAATGTAATTCACGTTTTGTATCTGCATCAATACGTATACGGGGCGCGACATTGATGTAAAATATCACGCATCCGGAAGAAAATTTGCGTGTCTAAATTTAATTGATTTTAAGAGCACAGGGGGCAAACGACATCGTTCGCTTTGCTTCAGCCTAGCCCGAGCTTATACGATTATTTACGATGCATAACATTACGCCTGTAATCCTCAAGGGGTTTGGCAGAGGTGTATCAATAGTACACCCACATTTCGCCAGTTATGTTTAAGTCCAATAAATTCTAGATGGAAACACTTTGCCCGACGTGAGATTCGAACCCAGGACCCCATGCTCAGCAGTAGCGCTGGCGGGCACTAGACCAACGAGGCAGCATTTAACGATGCGATTCTATTAAATAGACACTAGGATAGTGTTGTTAACACAAACCAGGCAATATTGTTATTCAATTTTATCATTATGTACCCCACTATTGTCAATTTGTTTTTGATAACACCAATAGATGTTTTTTATATTTCTATGATAACACCATAATGTAATAGCGTTTCTAGGCTGTTCCTATCGGGACTTATGAAGATTAGATTTTGTTTAATTTAGCTTTTGTTTCAACGAGGAGATTTTATGTACTATCGAACAAACTTCCGCACAGCACGGCTCTCGACTCGATCGCCCGATGCATGCGTTTTTGACCAATAGGACGCACGTTTGTTTTTGATTTGATTTGTTGCTAATGTTTGTTGTTATTTTTTGTTACATGCTCTGTACTCGCACAAATGCATATTTTCTCTAATTAGGTAAAATCAGGAAGGGGTGTGGTCTGTCACTAGTTGCGCTTCAGCAGAAATATTTTCTAAACTGAGCATGCTTAAGTTTTGCTGATAGTACTTAAGGCTAACTGCTAACAGCGTCATCATTGAGAAAAAAAATTATAAGTCGGAGATATGGAACATTCTGAAATTTCCTATGCACACATTTTTAGCCAGATGAGGGTGAATTTTTTGATACAAAAAATTCTACAACATCTGACTAAAAATGCTCTATCGCAACAATTCAACTGGTTAGGAATTTGAAACTTCTGTATATCATGTACAGTGGGCTGGACTGTACCATACTGTTATGTATTTAATCAACAAATATTAAAAACGCCGATTCATAAGGTGTTTTGTTTAAATATGGGCGATCTTCTACAACTGCAAAAAATATTCTTGTAATTCACAGTATCTTTATGAAATACAAAGTTATCTTTGCGATTGTTAAACATATTATTCTAAAGTACGGAACCCTTCGTTTGCGAGTCCGACTCGTACTTGGCCGGTTTTTGTACTGTGGCGGAATCTATATCGCCATCACATACGAACTACGCGTCTCACTTACGTCACGCAATCCTGCATCGCGCAATCAGAGTTTACCGCGCGACTAGCATAGCTCTATAGTACCTTGTTTTTAATTATTATATGTGTCATCAATTTATCATCATACTAGTACACATAATAAACTTATTTTTTTTTTTTAATAATTTTCATATTTGTTGCAGGTCACAAAGCTGGATGATTTGAGTCCTGTCATATTCTTGAACAGAACGAAGGCTGCCCTCAATTGTGCCGCTGGTTCTATGCAGGTATGTATTTGTTGGAATTATTCAGATATTAAAATGCAGTGCAATTTAAGTTCGATAGTTATAAAACATAACTGAGGAAGAAGGACCATATTGTGGTAGAGTCGGGGTTGGACTTTTATATTACCGTCAACGAACGACTTGGTGTACTTTGGTCCTTTGATTACCTTTGACTAGATTTCAACTCAGGACTACTGATTTTATGGGTCATCCAAAAAAAGTTGGATGACCCATAAAATCCGTTTGTCCGAACGACTGGTTGACACTTCCCGTGACCCAAGGGCTGGCTTTTACCCAGGCCAGAGGCTAAGCATTGCCGCGAGCCTCTAGGGTAAATTACCAGTCGACGCCAACGACAATTTTCGACGCCATATTTTAGTTTTTTAATAGTTTAGTTAGGTTAGGATATTATATTTTTATGTTAATAATCTGTTAGTAAATAAATAACTGTACAAGTAAGGTTTATTGGGGTACTTACGGTACTGGGATAATTCCAATTGATGGTAATTTCTACCAATCGCAGCGGCATTTTAATGATTAGACGCCATTTTATCGGCCGTCGTCTTTCGCTGTCGCTATATAAAATGGCGCTGCGTTTGGTAGAAATTATCATCATTCGGACTCTATTATAAATAACCACTCAAAATGATTATTTCCGTAAATAATAAACAGGTTATAAAAACATGAAATAATGTTTTAAAACTAGATGAGGTCGGTCTTTTCCATATGACTACCCTTCTTCCCAGAAGAAGCATCGTAACAAACTTACAACAAGTGTTACGTTCCCAAGGATTAGCTAGTATTATTTATGATGTGTTGAGTCAATGAATTTGATTGCTGAACGAAGGAAAATAAATTACCAAAGATCACACTTGTAATGCAGTTAACCTGCATTGACACCAATACCTCCAATACGTTTGTCAATAGAACAAGTACTAACGGTCCGTTTAAGGCGAGTAGCGCTACCATTGAGAAGAAATCACAAGTCAGGAGAAAATTTTGAAATTTCCTATGTTCACCTTTTTTAGTCAGATGAGGTAGAATCCGTTTTTGAGGTTAACTGCTAAGGTTTCGAACCTAGGAGGATTAGTGTTGATTTTTTTGACCTCACCTGACTAACCTCATCTGACTAAAAATGTCAGCATAAGAAATTTCAAAATGTTCCTTATCTCCAGACTTATGATTTTTTTCTCAATGGTGGCGCTAGGTGGCATTACTACTCGCCTTAACTATCGGTAACCGTTGGGTGCTCTGTGCCTGTCGTCTGGCGAGTATCTACGAGTAGTTACCACGATAACGACTCGTTGAGATTTGTGCCGGAGATATGTGAAATTCCTTTATAGTGAGTACTTGTTAGCGGGCGGTTATCTTAGCATCGGTTACATTCGATTTTATTGGGTTGTGTGTGATATATTTGGATTTAGAGCCGTGTATCGTGAACATAGGTCTTTATGTCTTATGGAACTTTATGTCTTTGTTTGTGAAATGATAAATAATTTTATTTCTTTAAGAAGGTTTGCACAAACACTTTTATTCGTCAATAATATTTTTTAAAACTAGACGAGTTTGGCGTTTCCTATCGGACTACTCTGAGAAGAAAGGCCGAAAAAACTCTGAGGTCACAGTTTCTTTTAATCCAGACATAATCTTGGTCAGATCATGTGAAGGCCATGTAGATTGATCTGAAAGAAACACACGGATGGAGTGGACCTGTCCGCAGTCGGTGCACGCATTTGTCAGTAATCGTGCAGCTCAACTCAGAACTTAAGGAGCTCAACAATTTGACGAACATAGGCCGCATAAATTACTATAAGGCTTTCTGGCACAACTTACGTTTAATTAATGATTTGTATTTTTATATGCTTAGATCTTGAACGTGGCTTAGAAGTTTATTATTAAAGCGTATATACATATTGACATTAAAATTCTGAACAAGCCAACTATTTTCTTGAAAAAAAAAAATAGTGTAATAGTGTAATTTTGGTGATGGTAAAATTAAATAATAAAGTATGGGACAAGTAATAGAAATATAGTTTCCAAAACCGTTCCCAACGTGGACATTCCAAATAAACAATGAATATTCTAATATTGACATAACCCATTGAGCGAAGTAACATAACAATTCCTACATAAGTAGTTATAGGTATAAACAAAGAATAATATCTAATGGTAGAGTGAAAGAGACGTTTTTCAGCATAGTGTGTGTGTGGCTATGTAGAAGGGCTTTCCCCGGAATACATTCCGACCTCGCCGCCGAGGTCGCAATCGTAACCGCCCCCCCCCCCTATCCCCTACTCGGTGAAGCTGTGCCAGCTGGGGGCACAGCTGAGCCTGTAGCACTTGTCCCCCCCGTCATGATCCAGCCTGCCCCGTCTGGCTGTCATATTATTATTAGCGACGCTCAGTCGACTAATAATTTACCTTAGTTTTAGGCCTGGCCGGGGGCTTTAAGTTCGCTTAAAGAACCCACAGGAAACGCCCGGTTGAGCAGTCTCGACCCTTAGTGGTCAACTGCGAGATGCCATATATAAATAATAATAATAATAATGTAGAAGGGCTTCCTGGAGTTTTGTCGCAGCTTTGTAGTGGACTCCAGGAATCCGATCGGCTCTGACATACATTTTGACCGTTATTGTTATAATAATCTGTATCTTTACGACTCTAACTTGCACAAAGTGAAGGCAAAAATGGCATACCGTTACACGTCCAGTCTTTAAAACACACCAACAACAATAACCCCGCCCGCCCGCCGCCCGTGCCTATAAAGGAAACGGGCCGGGCTGATGATGACGGCTTCATGACGGTGCGAAGGAGGAAGCGCCGACAGAGTAGCTGTAAGAACCGCTGCGGCAAGGCTCCTACGGAGCCCAATGAAAAGCTGCGTGCTGCAAAGCCGAACACTCCGGTGTATATTTCCCGCCTCCACTACACCACTGACGCGGAAGACATCGTGACGTACGTGCGCTAAAGGTTGAAATACGCGCCGAGAGTACAGCTGCTGGAGTCGCATCGCAACGTCAACTTTAAGGCGTTTGTGGTGCGCATACCAACATGCTACTGCACTTGGTGATGGAAGAAAGCTTTTGGCCGCAGGATGTGGTATTCCGCCGCTTTCGCGGACAAGTGCCACCGGAACGCACAAAGACTTAGTGCTACTAAGTGATACTAACATAGTTATTAAGTTTTGTTCACTTACAAAATCGTTACTATAATATTATGTATACTTAGGTTAAGGTATGTATCTATGGATCTTTGTTACCTGAAAATAAATGGTTTATTTATTTATTTATAACAGAATTTTTTACAGTCACCTCTCAGTTCCGTGGGCGCGCGTGTTTTTTTGTGTTGTGGCAGTGTTTTTTGTGTGTTACAACATTAAAATGTTCTAGCCAAAAGTTAATAACTTGGTAGGTAAGTACTAAATATTAACTTAACGTGTTTCAGATCGAGTTGAAATTCAACGAAAAATTCTATGGCATAGCGTACGCGGACTTCGATCGTCACTCGGCTTGCCAGGTGGTGGGCAAGGGAGCTCTGTCCTACAAGCTGGAACTGCCTCTCAAAGGATGTGGCACCAAGCAGGTAAGCTGTGTAAAGAACATCTTTTTGTACAGACGGCAGCAGGTCAAGACACCCGAAACTGTCAAATTTTCCCAATCAACCTTGAACTTAATACGTTAGCGATAAAGATGAAAATCTATTGAAGAAATTTGACAGATTGTAGTAGCTTGATGTGCTGGCGTCTGTACAACGATTTTTGTGGTAGCTGTATAAGCTTATCTAGATAGAAATGTGTGTAGGATCTGTATGAAAGCAATAAAAGCAGGATTATTTATCAAATAATTTATCATAATGACGCTGACTTGATGACAAATATTTGAGGATAGGCCTCACTTCTTCTGGTCTTGAAATGTATTAGAAGTCGATTTAGGGCTGGACTAGGTAAACTACATCCGATACGATGGACGTAGTTTAAAAAAAAAATGTACATAATATAATGTATGTAAAGTAGTTTTTGAGGCGTCGTCAACATTACCAGCTCACTGTTTTCTTTAATTGAGGTCATCAAAGTAGTTGCCTTCTTAAAACAGCGAACTAAATTATTGACCTTCTCACCAGGATCCTCTCCGAGTATTTACGAACAACATTGTGGTCCGGTTCCATCCAGGACTGGAGATGGATGGAGACGAGGTCATTACCATTGTGTGCCGGTACCCGCCGCCCATCGTACCCAAGCCTGTCTTCAACCCCCTCATCTTCACGTAAGTGTTAATTGATAACTTAGATAATATATAATGGTCATTTATTTCTGGAAAATACCTAAAATCGTTTCGGCCTAGAAAAGTTCAAACAAAAATTAATCTAATTTACCTCGCTTTAAAACGCTTTCTCGGACAAGCTCTTGCGTTGAAGTCCATCTTCAAAGGAACGACGACGCAGTTCTGGTTCACCCACAAAATTTATTAAGAGTTGCCAAAACGGTAATTCCATATCCACTAATTACTTAATCTACTGTATATGGTTACCGTGAGTAAAAGCAATACCAAATTATAATTTTTTATCCATTGTAATAAGAATGCAGGAATTACTAAAACCCTTTTTCCTCCTTACAGGCCCGAAGCCGGCCCCCTGCCAGCCAAGGCTCCCCTCGCAGGGACCCACATCCTGATGATAATCTGCGCGATCCTGTTCCTCACTCTGCTACTCCTGGGTCTGGGAGTATCCTACCTCTGTCTCAGGAGACGAGCCCTGCCCGCTCCGAGGAGGTTCATCGATGACTCCTCTGCTTCTATTGTTAGCAGGGAGAGTATACAAGGTAAGGACCAGAAAGGAGTGACTTGTTGAAGAAAAGCTTCCCAAGTTACATACTATCCAGAACTGAGTGCTAAAAGATGACTGTTGATTTATGTACAACAAGCAATTTAACGTTGTAACCACATAAAAACCAGTAGTGCCACAAAAAGTAATTCTAATTTAAACCTTATCTATTTCCAACAGAAGTCAAAATCCCACGAGCTCATCCAGTCTACCCTGCTGCCGCCGAGGTGGCTAGCGTGGCTTCCGACACGATTCCTTCCGACTACCCTTCGGAGACGCCGAGTGAAGCCGAACAAGCGCATAGCAACGCCGCCTTCATGATGGATGAGTCTTATCATAGCGAAGGTAGGAGAGAGATAGTTCTAGAAAGTTCTGAGTATGGATACTTAAGTAATCCACCGAAATCAAACTCTAAGCATTTATTTCAAAAAACCTAAATTACATACACATTTGAAATGCCAAGGAGTCGGTTAGTCAAAAAGATGAAATTACCAATGGGTAATTTACTACGCTTTGGAATGCCAAAGCGTAGTAGGTTCCTATGGAGAAGAACGGGCAAGGAACTCCATGGACACATTTTGAAATCAAAACATTGGTACAAAATAATATTTATTATTAAATAATAATGGCGTTTATATTTTAAATTGGGCGCCAGTGGCACCCAAATGGGCGCCACTATATTCACTAATGGCGCTCAGTTGGGACTAAAGTGCTTCCCGTAAATAATGTAAACTTTGTAACTTATGTAACTTCCTGATCTTTTGCGTAGACGACATTCAATTCAATGTCGTAAAATGGACTCATTTACGCAGTAACACACAATTGTTACGAATGCCTGTCTACCTAATAATGATCTAAGTTTACCTTAATAACCCATCCTACGTTTACGTTAATAACCCATCTCCCACAACTAGGTTACGGCTCCACTCGTGAAGCTATGACAACCAACGCGCGCCTAGTATCAGGCGCAGCGCCCGCTTTCGACGTACGTGTGCGCGTGCAGCGCCCCGTCGTACCACCCTCGCCACCCTCCACCATCACGCTCACCGAGACCGACGGAGGAAGCATCAGGTGAGAATCTTATACTCTACACGAAATAACTATAGCATTCGAGCTGGAGGCATAGTTGGGCGCCATTAATAGCTACTAATGGCGCCCAACTGTGCTTCGAGTTAGCTATATTATATTTTCCCCAAAACTTGCTTTTTACTTTGTTTATTTTATTTTGTTGTCCTTTGCGTCATGTTTACCGCAAATAAACGTATTTTCTTTCTTTTCTTTTCTTTCTCAACTTGGGTCGAGAAATTTGCCTTAACGAGTTAATTTTTGTTGCGCTGATGGTGGGTAACAGTGATAACACAGTCTCATGTACCTTTTATAAGAAAGGCATCGAGACGTTTCATCATCATCAGGTTTGTGTCTTGAGATCGCAATGTACTGGCGATGCCTCTTAAAAAAAAAGATAGGTCTGAAGTTAACCAAATTATTTCAATTCTTTTCAAGGCAGCTTATTAAACCCACATAATTTTCCCCTTTCACAGACAAACGATGCTTTCGGAAGAGCACGAGCGCCAAGAGTCAGTCCGCACAGTATCTCCCGTGGCCCTCCCACTTCCCGCGCGTGCTTCACAGTTACCGCCTCCGGAGAGACCGCCACGACCACCTGCAGTGTACTCGCAGGTGTCACGGGATAAACAGGTAGGTTGGAGGGAAGATGAGGGTAGAATGGGGTGTTGGGAGTGAAAGAGCACTGGATGAGTGTGGATTTTAATATCTAGATTATGTAAAGTTGAGAGACAAATGTATTGCATGGTTGTCATGTCAATGATATAAATACTCGTATATAATTGTGTGAAAATAAATGACTAAGTATTTCATCAATTACAATAATAGCCCTCGCTGTCATTAGATAACATTTCACTTACAAAATAATAAAAAAGATTTTTAATGATCAAACACGCACAAACCTCACGTATTGCACAATGTCGAAATCACAATAAAATATTAAACACATACTTACGCACACACAAGTTCACCATAATTATGTAAAAACACACACACGGTCACTATCAGCATCCAAAAACAATTTCGATCGCAATCGCACATTTAAAAGCACACCCTCACCCAGAGAGAGAGAGAGAAAGTGTGTTCACATTCACATGTCATATCCATTGCAATAATAATAATAATTCCATCATCATCCCGTGTGACTAACCAGGAGTGGTCGAGACGTCCGCGGTCCATCGTCTCCCTCAACACGGAGATGACTGACACGCACTCTGTCACCGAAGTTACTGACAGATCGCACGCCAGGATGTTCCATATCAAGGTATACTAATTTCGTCATTTTACTATAACTTACGCCAGATAAGGGTGCAATATAAGTCATTAACCCCACTTTTACTAAAAAGTCTCGAAACTTAAATGCAAACAAAAAAAACAAACCACGCGCACGCATCCTGTTACTGCGATACGGTTGTTTTGATCGTGTTAGCCATTTTTTTAGGGTTCCTCAAAAGGAAAAAACGAAACCCATATAGGATCACTCGTGTGTCTGTCTGTCCGTCTGTCACAGCCAATTTGCTCCGAATCTAATGGACCGATTGAATTGTTTGATTCACATATGAATTTCTGTGACCCAAACACGGACGGGTAAAGTAAATAAATGAATTTTGAATATGGACGGGGGGGGGGGGGCTAATTTTAGGGGCAAATAAGAAAATAAAAAAAAAGTTTTGCAAATTATACCGTGTGACATATCAAATAAAAGGACTTACTATGAGGGTCTCAAATATATATATTTTTTTATAATTTTAAAATAAATTGTTTAAAAGTTATTTAAGAAAATAGACGAAAATTGACCACCTTTCCTTTTCTCCGACTACTGGGTCTAAAATTTTGAAAAAAATACAGAAAATAGTTCTTTACCTGTAGATTGCAGGAAAACCTATAAAAAGTCTGTGGTCTAAAAATAACATGGTAAATCTCTCAATATTGTGAGTACAGACTTACATTTACTATTAGAATTAATTAATTTAGAATTTTTATTTATTTACTGTTGAAATGTATGGGAGAACATGTTTTTCAACTACAATGTTAAGTTTGTTCTTGGGATAAATTCATCCCGACTACGAAACCCTTCATTGTGCGTGGTCCGACACGAACTTGGCCGGTTTTTTCATATCGTTTTGAAATAATGGAATACAATGGTAGAAGGCGTCAACGACTTTTATTGCACAGTTATCTGGCGGAAGGTGAATTAAAAGTAGGAGTCCCTTAGACTTGTGTCTTGTATGACTGACATAAAAAAGGACTATAAGAACTTGTTACACAAGGAATTATGGGGAGTACAGCTAACAGGATCGTGAGGCTGTAAATAAACTTGATCAGCGACGGCACAGCAGTAGCTCTGACAGCTAAGTTTTCATAAACCTCCAAAGAATCCTTTGGCCTTTATTACTTACTCAACAGGTCACACAACTCGGTTTTTCTTCGTTCTCCAAAAAGACATTTTGTCTTTGATTTCGTTTTGTATTTATGCGTCTTATGTTTTCGGAAGAAATTAATATATTTTGTTCAATACAGAAACCTCCTCCGCCACCTCCTGTGATGAGAGAGCGCCTGGAGACGGAAGAACAGGAGATGCTGATGGAGAGTCTTGAGCCCATTCCTGAAACGCCCATCATGCCAGCCAGGTGAGTCACAATGACGCATAGCGATCTACCTAGCGAACTTTATTGTAAGATTATGGTATAGTAACTTAGGAAAAAAAGTCGGGTGGTGTCGTGGAACAACCGGTTGGAACAAAGTTCCTTTCACTGTATATTATGTATACAGCCGGTCTATTCTGTAAAAATCTCACCGTGAAAACATAGGTGAAGTGATCTAAAAGTGAACTGTCAATAGTGTCAACCCCTAGCATCAGGTGGAATGACGGCTCACTTCACGCTCACTCCACCTAAATTATCACGGTGAGATGTTTTTTTTTCGTTACGTGACGATTTCTGCCAGTTTACTTAGGAGTAAACTGGGAGAAATCTGGCTTGCGGTAGGCCGCAAGCTGCGTTAAAGAACTTCATTCCAAAAAATAAAGACTACTCCAAATTTTTAAACGTATACATCCTGTTATTATCATAACAGTTTGCATTGCAGCATGATTTAGGTTAAGGTAGATAAAAGCTATTAAGTACTACTTGTATTTATCTATGTAACCAAAGGCTGATGTCACAATAGGAAGTTGTACCAGTAAATGGCGCCATCTACTGATCTACTGTGCCGTAATGAAATCCATTATCTGCTTATATTTCACCTACAGTATTATACCCACATGTCTTGACATAAACATCTTCATAAACAATCTCTTCCCCTAGAAAACCCGAGATCACCTCTCACGTCGTAGACGACGTGTTCCTCCGCACGATCACGGAGAAGAAGACGATCGAAGACATCGAGCGTCACAAGCGTCTCGTCACGGAGTACAAGCAGGTGCCCCCCCCTCCCCCGCACTTCGACGTCACCATTCGTAACCACACCGTGCCGGAGGCGCAGTGGGAGAACTTCTCGGATATCAGTTCCGCGTCAGGGATGACGTTAACGCCTAAGATGGAGAGGGTTCCGCTGTCATTGCCGCCGCAGAAGTATATTGGTAAGTTCGTTGGAGTTTCTGTGATTTTGTACTAGATGCAAAGATTGAGCACGTATTGCCTTGTATCATTGATGATTGGTGGTTATGGCCAAGTAAGATCATAATGATGCTGAAATTTTTCGAGAAAAATCCAAGTATCGTAGTTGACCTTTCAGACAGCCTAGCCGTTTTACTAAACGACGCCGTTTAACTAGCGGCGTGATTGATATTCATTATAGGTTAGGTTGGAACTGTGACCAACCACATGCCAGCCGAATTGGTCGCGGTAACTAAGTCAGGGCACCCTGACCAAATGGGTTAGGTTAGAACTGGGTTGGCCACAGTTCTAGCCAAGCGAGCGCAGCAAGCGGTTCCACGCCAGCGGCCGGCGAGCGCAACTTCCAATCGCTAGGCTGTTAACTAAACGACTAATTAAGGTTCTTGGCTGTGACATATCCACAAAGATTCGACTCGTCAATAAATTGCAGGTTTTATTTAATTTCATCCAAAAGCATTTTAGTCGATTTTGTGCACACTAACTTGATCAATTGAATCAAACTGTTTTGACTTGGTTTTGACTACAAAAATGTTGTGTTACAGGCGCACAATATGTATGTAATTTAAAACTCTTTCATTATTTATACATACTTACAGTGCTTAAGAGTCAATAAACAAATTGTTTTTTTTTACATTTTTTTATGCATTACTTATTTTACAATTCATTATTTTATGTTACGTTTTTTTTTGGTGGAACAGAATGCAAACTCGAAACGCGTCGTCTTCGGAAATGCCGGAAGTGACCTCAAAACTATGTGAATAAATCTTTAAATAATCTTTTCTCAGCAAACTGTTTGAATTCTCACTGAGGTACACACACACGGCTACACATCAAGCTATGCATTTCCAGTTTACACTGACCTCTCATTGTGAGGAAATCTTAAACAATGCGAGATCAGCTTATACTGGAAATGTATAGCTTGATCTGTAGCCGTGCGTACATAAGTTACCAAGTGCGATTTCTGCTTGAATAAAGTACAAAAAATAATTTAATTTATAGGATTTGTGGCTGAAAAGAATTGCAAACAAAGCAGTGTTGTGAATTGTGACGCCACATTATGGCCGCGACAATAACGGATGTTTGAACTGTAGTAGAACATTTGAGTTTTAATACTTTTCTAGGGTTTTTAATACTGTGCATTATTGATTAAGAGAAAAAAAAAATTACATACATATTCCTTACTAAGTCTTTATCTCATTGTCCCCAGGTAAAGGCGGCCCCGACCTATTCTCCCCGGAACTGATCAAGCAAACCGGCCAGGTGTACCAGTCTCCATCATCAGACCTTCCTCTACTCCCGGAACTGCCTCCAGCCCGCAACCCTCTGTTCAGGGATGAAGATGATGAGGATGTGCCCGAGCCAATACCAGCACCACCTGTGCCCGTCAACTGGAGCGTACTGACTAGAGTGCTGAAGACCGAGGCTCAGGATGAGGTAAGATTTTGTAGCTGTTGATCTGAACAGTTTGGTTTTTGATGATGTTGTTAGGACCAATCGTGGCAAGCGTAGCTTAACCTAATCGATCAACGCCTGCGCGAGCCACGAAACAGAGAGAGAGACACAGAGAGAGAGAGAGAGAGAGAGATACAGTGCTCCCTCATCTAATATACAATGTGTTATATCCGTAGGTCCTAGCCGAAACCGAGCGCTCGTACCGCCTCACCCGGGAGGAGCGTCTGCGCTGGCGCGAGCTCATCACTCACGAGAGCACTCTGCGCCGGGAGCTGGCGCGCTCCAGTACCAGGGAAGAGTTCAGCAGAGTAGCGCATGATCATCGGTTCGCTCCGCTGTATGCGCCTCCCAAGTGGGAGGTCATTATTCGCATACTGGCTCCTCCTCCGGATAAGCCTAAGGTAAAGGAGTGGAAGTGAGTGAGAGTCGGGTTGACATAAAGCCTGAGCTGCAACTAAGAAACTTGAAAGGCCTTCTCGTCTCCAAAGTTTGTTAAAACTAATTCGTTGTGAAAACCAAAAATCCCGAGAAATTTTCAACTGTTACTACTTCTTGGTCTTATTTCGAATTTTGACAACTACTTTGCATATAAAATTCTCAATATGAGTTTTAAATGCAGATAGTTTAATTTGACTAAGGGCCCAAGCCCCGGGCTAAGGACTAAGGGCCGGCGCACATATGGCGGAGCGCAGCGCAGAGCATTTTTCAGTGCCAAACTATTATAAACGTTGCTTGCCTAGAACTAAAGAATAAATAACTTGAGACGCGCGCCTCTTTCGGCTTAGACGTGCTATCGAGCAAAATGGAAGTTTATTTATTTTCAACTTCAATTCAACTGGTGCAAGGTCGGTATTTGTTTGGCAGTGACGAATGCGCTGCGCTGCACCTTGTCAGATGTGCGCCAGAGCCTAGGAGTTTCATAATAGATCCTTGTTGTCTTTCTTATAATTAAGTATGTTATCACAATAATTTTAACTTTCTTTTCGTCCATCGCAACACAGTAATTTGAAAAACATTTGATACCAACCAATTTGGTTACAGAACCGCTACCGCAAGAAGACAGAGTGGGACTCTCGTTCCCGGCGCAGCTCGTTACCGACCCTGTATGAGTACGACAGTGACGCGACCTCGCTGCGGGACCCGCAGAGATCCCGCCGGTCCTCCTACCGCAGTGACCATGTTGATATGAGGTGGGTACTTAGAAGCAGATTCTCAAAAACAGCTATCTGCAATGCCGGGGCTGTGGAGGTCAGATAGGCAGTCGCTCCATGTAAAATACTGGTATTCAGCTGCATACGGTTAGACTGGAAGCCGATTCCAACATTGTTGGGAAAAGGCTTGGCAGATGATGGCGTGTCTCGCGTGGATCCACGTTCTAAAGATTCGAAGGGTTAAACCCCAAAGGAGATTGTAGGATAAACTAAACGACCAAATAGATCGATGCATGAATTTTCTGTCGTTTCATAAGTTCCCAAGTAGACCTGTATGTGAAATAAAAGACTAGCCTGAAGGAAATAACAATAACCAGGAAAGGAGCATTTACTCTGTAATACGAGTACCTAATATGATTTAGTCTGAAGTATCTAATATAATTTGAAAAAGTTTTTAAATTAATCTCCGAAATATTTTGTATCATTTACTTAGTTTTTATATTTTTAACTCTTATGTAACCTAAAACAACAACAATAACAATATTCAACAACAATATACAACAACAATACAACAACAAACAACAATATTGTAACGTTCTAAAAGGCATCAAATCGAATATTTTTTTATTTTTTGCCAATATGTCTACCGTAAAATTTATATATCACAAAATTTTTAATGGACTTTATTACGTATGCGGATTTGTGATGATAAAATGAGCCAAAACTTCCTAACGCCCTGTTTTCTCTAACAGATCAATGTCAGAGATGATGGTGGACTACGCGCGCGAGCAAGCGGACACGCACTCCGAGGTGTCGGGCGGCACGCAGCTCGGTCGGTACTACGACGATGACAGCGACTCCGAACATCCCTTCCATCAGAACCAGTGAGTATACGTTGATTCTCCAGCGCGATGATGCCTTTCTGCGTGCGACGGGTTTTTAACTCAATTTTTGATCGTATATTGACGCCCAGTTGCTTCCGAAAATTCTCTTTAGGGCCCACAAATGTGTAGGATATTACTGTAGCAGGGACAACACGCAAGTGTCACGGTGGAGACGATTTATTTATGCAAATAAATGATTTTGATTTTTGATTGTGTTTATGTAACATGCGAACTATGCATCAAAGACCTGACGTTACACAAATCCTGCATCGCGCAAGCAGAGTTTACCATTATAATTTAAATAACGCACAACTTCTTAAGGGGTCGTTGTACTCATCATTATGAACAACTTTTACAATGGGACCAAACCAGAAATCGCGAAAAAAATCAGTTGTTATTTGTTTTGGGTAGTGGTCTAAGCGCCCCTTAGCAAATACCATTTCGAAACTTGCCGGGACATGGTTTAAATAAATCTAACTAGTTAAAGGTAAAAAAGGATTTAATGTGAAGAAGAGACCGTCGCAATCGATTTTTCAAACTTTATAAACTGAAACTGGGGTTTCATCACTAGTAATAAATGTTTTTCTCCACGACACAGGGAACCCTAATGTGGAGGCTAGTGTTATGTGAATATTGAATGCTTAGTTCTTAAACAATAAAGTTTTTATTATTATTATTTTTTTGCCAAAATGTCCTAGTTTTGCTTCAGTAGTTCTAAATGTTATGTGACATCTCATCAGGTCCTGGTCCCGTCACTCGCTGAATCGCTCAGTGAGTCAGCCGTCGCTGGCGCGGTCAGCGACTGAGGTGGTGGAACAATGGACAGCTCCTGAAGGTGACGTCACACCCACGCCTGGACGCAGGATTAGAGGTGAGGATCTTGTGATAATATGCTTTGAAGAGACAGAAACTCGGTGTGAAGAAAATTTTTTTTGTACATTTCTTCTGTAAATCAAGGGTAAAGAATGGTTTACAATAAAATTACTGATCGTATACTACTGTCATTAGCAAACTGGAAGACATTACTGATATGCCCGATCTTGACGTAATCTGTTTGTAGTTTGAAGGTAAATCAGGTGTAATGACTAAACTATGAATTCCTATCTCTTTCAGGTCCACAAGGATTAACGACCTTTTCATCATCTGAAGTGCGAACCTTCCAAGCTTCTCGAGAGTGGCGCGAATAGAAAACTTTAATAGCTCGGTTCAGAACGTTGTAAGTCATGGTGCGAGTAATAGATGGCGTTGTACGCAATTTTGTAAATTGAAAGAAATCTCAGGAATTAAAATGTAGTAAAGCAGTAACAAAATATTTTAGGTTTTGTGTTATGCTCAAAGTTACTCAAGTGATAATTTTCACTGCCTTTTTTTATTGATTTTTTCTTACAATCCTCGATGTTTTAGTGTAATGCGATTCCGTCCATTCGTGACTAATACCTGTTTGAGTGACATAATATGTGTAATTGAATTAATTATATATAAAATTTATTGCATGGCATTATTTTTACGAGATAAATAAATTGTTTAAGTATACAAGTGTATATTTCCGGTATGAAGTTTAGAGTTATACATTGCAAATGTATATTTTTTGCGTGGAATTTAATTTTTTATGTTTATATTTAACATAATTATTATTGGCATGATACTTTTGTATTTTGTTTCAAGTTAGCTGTATAATGTAGGTACCTACTTAATAGACCTAGCAAGAAGTTTGTCCGTCCGTAGGTAGGTTGTATACAAAATATACCATTATTTTAAATAACACGTTTTTAGAAAGGTCGACTAGTTTATCATAAGTTTCAATAAAATAAAATTTATGAAATATTAATTAACTAACAATGTGCCAAAATGAATTAATAACGCTTCCTAACAATCAGTGAATATATTAATATTCTTTTAAATGTCTGTAGTTTTATGTACATTTTGAATATTTTTTTGAAATAGTAACATTTTGCTTTAAATTTTAATAATCTCGGTAAAGGTTATTGAAGTTTTTTCGCTTTTTCCTTATTTTTTTCTGCCAACACTAATATTAGGTGTATATAGATAAATGTAAGTCAATGAAGAGTTAATACCTAGCAGTTGAGGCAAGACGGGCTGTTTTTTTATTTAGAATAATATCTTGCAAAATTTAGCATTACTTTTTAGATTTTTTTCTGTCAAAATGATGAAGTCGTCAACTTAGCAATTTGGTGTCTTGAGCCCATTACTTTTATATACTTAAAAAGTATTTCTTGCCTTGATTGCTATGTGAGTGTGGGATTTAAAGGGCAATGGGATAGTGCAAATTGTGCTCAATTAGCGGTTGTAACATGTATTTTTTTGGAAAGAAGTTTTTTAAAATTCCATTTGATGAAAGTTCGGTACCGTATCTACCAACATAAAATGAGTTTTTTTATGAAAAATGCAACGGATATACAATTTATTTTGTTATTTTCAAAAGAAAATAAATGCAACTATAGAGTGAAATAAACCTAGGTTTCAACTATATGTTGCCAGTTAAAAAACAAAATAAACTGAAGAAAACCATGTGGTGCTAAGACATTAAAAATATGTAATATTTTTTTGTATCAATTGAATTTGTTTACATGTAAATTTTTTTGTATTTACATTGTGAATTGATGTATTTTAATATTAAATATACGTACCTTAACATTTTTATATTGTTGTTTTTATTTACTTGGGTTAAGTTGGGGTTCTCCAGCCCCATTTGGTACTCGCTGGTACCAGCAAACCGAAACTGCTTTAAACTCTATTGATCATGTTGTCAATAGGTTGTCTTGGTTGGTAGTTGGTAAATACGTGTATACCGTGAACCTTTTTTTAACCACTCCTGATGTAATCCGCTCGGCCAATAGGGCGAGTCGAAGCTTTTAGAACATTCTAGAAGCTCCCTGAAAAACAGATAACGCCTTTGTTTCGTATTTAGCCGTCTCACTTCCGTCAACTGGGCCACGTACCACGGTATACAATAATAATTGAGATTCGCCCCGAACCCTAATATTTGTTTGTTTGTTCGAACGCGCAAATCTCTAGAACTACCAGTCAGATTAAAAAAAAGTATGTTTGTATTTGATAGCCTATTTCTTGAGGAAGACTATTTAACATCACGCTAGGACCCGTAAGAGCCGAACAAAAAAAAAAAAGTCAGAATCAGAACGCTAAGCGATAACGAAGTAATAGCGCGGGCAGACGATGCGATGCGACGACCGTCGGGGTAACAAGAAATTTCAGGAGGATGAAGTCGCGTGCAGAAGTTAGTGATTTTATATGATTATATTATACATGATGTGTAACTGTTAATAAAGCATTTACAGTGCATGTGTTTGATAAACGTGGTAATAATGGTTCAAGTTCATTTCGTTATTGTTTTTAGTGAGTGAAACTTGGTCTCGCGCCGCGCGAATCTTTCCGCAGGATTTGAAATCAGAATTATTATAGGATTCTTATTAAGGAGCGCAACCAGTCCTGAGAGATTGCGCTCCTCAATTGGTACTTACGAGTACTTACTCGTAAGTACCATTTGAGAATGTTTACCTTTTATGTATGAATGTAATTAATTTACCTATGGTAAATGTATCGATGTCTTTAGTACCTACGCTCACCTTTCAAAGGATGAAATGAATGAAGCGGGCGGGAGTCGGCGGTACCTTTTGGTCGAATTTTCTTCATTTCGCAATATCTGATGAATGTTTTAATTCATCGCTTATGATTTTTAGTATTTTGGAATACTTAATAAAATTGAGCTCAGATATAAAAATAGAGAACAAAGAAGCCTTTATTCGGCAGCAACTAGAGATACTAGCGTAAGTGTACAAAATCAACCAATCGCGTGCCTCACAGATGTGCTACATCGGTTTCAACATTTTCACAAACATCACAGCAAAATAACATTGTCGAAAAAATGAATTCATAATTTTATTTTGATCCATCGATAATAGGAAAATAAAACAAATAAAAACAATTTAAAACACATTAACATTTTGTTACAAGGAATTTAAAATTAATAAATTCGACGATCATGACATTGTTATCTACAAAATTCAATATTTAAATTCATAATAATATTAATTTTAAAATTCCCCTACATATTATAATTCGTCATATTTAGGAACTTAATCAAGCAACGTTTTTTGCACAAATTCCCTAATAATTTATATTTCAATAATATGTTTCTATCTACAAAATGTGGCACTTATGTGCGAAAGTTATGAGGACTTCATAAAAGTAAACGTTACTTGTGAAACGGTTATTATAAAATACATTGCTACAGGTTTAACACGATTATTAATTCTCCAAGAATTTAAATATTTAGACAGTCTGATGGAAATTGTGTGCCCGTTTTCACTAACATTAGGCGACACATAAATTAATGTCTAAATAAAAAAAAAGGACATAACAGTATTAGGTACTACCTATCAAACAAAACAAGGTATTTATTGTCCATGAACTGAATCCTTACTTATATCTCAAAGAAATAAAAACTGGTACAAGTATCTTTGACGAAATTACTGAACCACAGTTCGCATATAATGTGTACAAGTCTGTAGACCACACAGAAGATTCATCTAAAATTGTGCGACATATCAAATCAAGCGTTACACGTCTCAAAGGACAAATCGACGTAGAATACGAAGCACGAGAAAAAATATCTTACAATAGTTACGAAAAAACCAATTTACATGTTGGTATCAGATGTTACAATGTACAAGACAGTTAAAACAGTTCGTAACCTATCACATATTTTACATCCTCTATCAAGCTCAGTTACAAATAATTCTATTTGTACAACTATGAGAAATAAACAGCTCTTTTATTTACAGTCAACAATTAGGCCTATTTCAGTGTTATGTACTATAAACAATGATTCTAAGATATGAAGTATTGACAGGTCCCTTTCGTCAGTATTTGGCATATATCTGTTATAGTTTGGCAATCCATTGACTTCAACATTCTCTAATCTTAACACTTTCATAAGCACTCCGTAGTTTTAATCTTATTTCTGGTCCATATTACGACCGTCTAGTATTACAGTCTCTAACGCTGAATCATCTACTTTTATATTGTGAAGTTCTACACGTGAACACTTTATAATCGTCTTTGTTTTATTTACCAAGTTTATATTTGACTGATAGATCCGAGAGATTGACGTCTTCTAGTCACTTGTTTCCAGAATCTTTTCTCGAAATGTTTCTCCTGTAAGAATATTATATTATTTACGGACTAATACTTATGTATTTGCTATTTGCGTTACGGTTATTATACATTTACATAAACTAAAAATACAGGGTTATTATGTTTCGTTTTATGACATAGTTAACCTTTTAGGTAAATTTGTGGGATTCATATAAATCTTAAATAACCCTGTAGGTATATTATTCTACTTTAGCTTGCTACTTTAGTTTGTAAAGTGGAAACTAGAGGATGTAATCCGCGTGAAATGTCTCTTTACAAATTCAAAATTATAAAGACATTGTAAGACTAAGAATATGCAAACAATATTAGCCAAAACGAAGAAGTGGACGGCTTTATTAGCGCTAAACAAAACTAAGGTTTGTGTAAAATAAAGGAAGGGTCAGCTAAGCTGCAGGATGAAGAATGAAAAGCTTAATGATATTTTATTAAAAATATATTTTCGAGAACACTCGTTCCAATCAAAATGGACAGATCAGTTCAACAGATAACAAAAACAAATTTAGCATATATCTGAAAGCTGGATTTAAACTTTTATTCTAAGTGTTAAGCAAAGAACAAATTGACATGAGCTTAGTGCCAAGACAATCACAATCATAACAATATACCAAACGGTAATTAATCTTATGACATAGGTAAAGGTTAAAAACATGGAATATTTTGACTAAAAAAGGTTTTAGTACTAATTTAACAATATAATTTTCGAATTTTAAAGATTTTTGAAAAGAAAGGCAATTTTATTGGCCAATTTTTACTGAAATTTAATTAACATTATCACTCACTACTGTTTCGTATATTAATATAGTTATTTTAACTTTTCATTTACATTCACGTATCCTATGATTTTCAAATATTAAATGTCCTTTAAAATTTTATAAAACACGATTATACCATTATTGAATCGTTTTGAACAGTTCGAGTTATGTTTCCCATTACAATCTACCTTAAATTATTTTATTTCATTGTTCTAATTTATTTGCTAGGACGAAATTTTTTAAACATTAATTTTGGATCTAAAATTAAGGCAGGTTTTTAAATTGTCCCATTGACACTTCTGAACATTCTTACTGAACCCCGAAATATTCAATTGAAGTTTTCATATCTTATTTTATAAACGTGTACATACTACATAGGAAGTTTCTTCATTACTAATATAATCTATACGACACCCTTATGCGAAATTCCTGTTTTTAATAAAATAGTATCAACCACTTAAAATAGCTCGCGAACACCATCCAGCACAAACTAGAAAGACAGAGGCATAGGCAACAACGAATGCCGAATGTAAGGATGGAGAAACCAATGAAAAAACTTCCCGCAATTGTTTAAATCCAGCTGATTGGCACAGATAAGCTCGTGCGTGCGCTGTGCTCACACATAGCCATTGACAAAGCATATCTTGTAATAGCCGTTGTTGCTCACGGATGTGCGGCGCGGGGAGAAGGGCCGCGCCGTCGCGCTCGCCACGATGAACGGCTCGCGGCGGGGGCTATCGGACGATGCGCGACGACGCAGGAAACCCATTCTGGAAATAGAAAACACACATTAAAACCTAAAGTGCCGCTTGTTCAATATTTTCCTAGTAATTAACTTTGGTGGACCTAGAATTGATCCTTGTGGCATCCTGTGTAAAAGCTGATCTTTTGATTTTTATAAGGCATGATATTCTTCAGCAATGTTATATGGATTGAGAAGCTTTAAATACGGAGGAACCCGAAGCTTTGTGAGAAGATGGTTTGCTTGATATCTCCTTGTAATCAAATCTGTGCGTTGCACTACTTAGTAAACAAACTGCAAGATTACTAACATCTTCCCGTTCTGGCATAGAGAGCGCGTCCGCGAACGCATCGTCTGAACTTCCGCTCGTGCCAGTTGTTCCATCTCCATAGGTTTCTCGCTTTCTGGAACTGTAACACCGTATGAAATTAGCTTCAATTACAAATTAGATTCTTGCTGGTATCTGTCAATCTTTTAAATAAGTACGTCGTACGTACTAGTACTTCTCAGTTTCACCATACCATGTTAGTTTAATCTTATTACGGGACATTAAGAGTAGCGAACGTATCACCATGCGCTAATCTATGATTAAATATCATTAACATCGATGTTTATTTTAATGGCTGATCCGATCCAATTATGAATTCTGATTATGAACAGTTTAGTGAAATTAGCCCTAAGTCTCTAAGACATGTAGCTTCGGAAAGTGATCTGGACTTAAATGGTCTAAATTCACCAACTACCTTTGGGTGAAGTAACATGCTTGTTGGATTCTTTTCTGTATTAGACCGAGTCCTAATTTATAAGCGATCGTCGGGTTCACTTTGTTCATCGAACTCGAACGCGTCAACTTTCATCTGGGCAGTAAAATATAAGTTTTCCAACATACCCTTCCAAGCATATACAGAATTGCGCGAAGTAGTATGCGGGGCGGTGCGGCGGGGGTGCGCGCGGCACAGCGTCACTGCGTCGGCGCTCGCCACGCGTCGCAGTAGCGAGCGCTGGCACGCCGCGCGAAACGACCAGGGGTCGGACCCGCCAGCCTGGAAGAAGCATATACATAAGTAGAACGTGTAGATCAGAAAGTTATTAAAATCAAAAGTCATTTATTCAAACTAAGCTCCAAGAATCAGCAATGTCAAAATTGCTTAAGACAGTCCTGCAAACAGCTCGCCATTGATCACTTCGTAGTGTTTTAGCGACTCTATTAAGAATGCCATCGACACGCTAAGGAGGAAGGCTGGGGAGTAGAAGTGTCGCAAGAAACTCCCTAGCAACACATCTGTCTGACAACAGGACAAACATTGGAAGGTACCAACGGGGGGGGGGGGGGGGGACCCCATGATGTCGATGTAAAATTGACACTATCATTTTGTTAGCACATAAGCATTTTGTACCTAGTACAGATCTTTATAATTTCTGTCGAAACCTGGGTTTCCTTTGTTCTAGAGTAATGTATTAATGCACTGTTGGAAATAGTGATTTATAGTTTCAAAGCAGGCTAATGATGGCCTTGTATCTTGCTAAATTAAACAAATTATTGAATAGTTCGTCGTTTTGTTAAATTCAGTAGGTAGCTAAAATTATGAGCTTCAGTTTTATTGTATTTTGCTAATACTCGTTGTGGTTTGTAAAAAATGGGATTCTTATATACGTACCCAGGACACTTCCTGATCTGCCAGCATATCCTTCCCCTGGTCCAGTGCCAATCTCATCTCCGCTCGAGGACTGAGTCGCTCCGGCGTCTGTGGTCTCTGTTCCTCCGGTTGTGAGGTAGCCACCGGTGCTGGTGCTGGCTCCAAGACTGAAACGGCTGACAAGAATTTTGTTCAGTTTCCCTTTCTCACACATTATTCTGTTTTCCTTAATTAGGAAAGACCGGCCTTGTTTTAAATGCTTTGTGAAGGGATTTTTATGATTAGGAAAAAAGCTGCATTCTACATGTTTTGCGACCGTTCTTATTTAAAAACAAATTACTAGGAAAACGAGTAGGGATGATGCCTGGGTAAAAAAAAAGAAATTCTATTTAGTCCGTCAGTCAGTTAATAAAAAAATATTAGACACGTAGGTATATTTTGCTTTATCATATTAATAAAAAATTACTTAGATTACACGCATTAAAGTTGAGTAGTGGGGACTCGCTACGTCACTTCTGTGTAGCTATAAAATTTAACTAGGCGTGACGTCATGCCATATTTTAACTCAAAATATCACCGTAATCTTTTGATGTATATGTAAATGTAATAATACATAACCTAAAAATAACAAAATGATATCCTAACATAACTAAAGCTATTAAAAAACCAAAATATGGCATCGACAAATTCCTCCGCATCGTTGTCGACTGGTAAAGTACCCAAGAGACTGGCGGCATTGCCACGTTGTATGGCAATGCTAAGCCTCTGGGTCAAGGTAAAAGCCAGACCTTGGGTCATGGGAAGTGTCAACCAGCCGCTTGGAGATTTCGTTGAATAAACCATGAGCATACACACACCATAATCTTTTGATTATGTAAAAAAATAAAAAATACGGGTCCAATATTTTTTAATAATATACATGAAGGACAAAAAAATTTTTTTAGTCATCATTTCTATTCTGTGACGTTCAAGTTAACTAATATTCTGTAAAGCGCTGATTAATAAATACTTTGCTTTGGCACGCCTTTTGACTTCACCTGTACTTCATCGTTTTATGTCTCAGTCTATTTATAAGTCCTATCATAGCTAGATACCTAATTTCTTTAAAATTGTTGACGAAGAAAGTTTGACAATTAATAACAATATTATAAGTTCCTAGTTTACCTTGTGCGGGTGGGCTGAGTGTCGCAGGGTTGTGTATAGTGGTGCGTTCGAGTGTGGAGGGCGTGCTGTCCGAGCTGGCTGAGCCCTGACGACCAACTCCAGCAACGGCACGCACCTCCGCAAACTCTTTTGAAACTATAGAAATAGATAGACATATAGTAAATAGTAATAAATAATAAATAGTCGAATATTTGTACTTTCATATTGCTACATATTAATTATACAAGTATTATAAATGGAATGATGATGATGATAAAGATGCTGATAGGGTAGCAATGATTTTAAAAATCGGTTTAATTGTAGCTTAATCTTCATTAAGTCTAAAATTATCGCTAGGCTCGCTTGACAGCGATCTCAGATATGATTTGTCAATGAACCTAGACAGGTTCATTATCAAATAAATGTCAAACAGTAGGTATACAGCTAAGGGTTTAATAAACTATAGAGTTGATCACCTTGCTAGTTGTTCAGTAAACATATTTTGCATAATATAGGTATCTACGGAGCTGCTAATGAATTTGAAGTCGTTTAATTTATGATTACCACTATATGAAAAATTATTAAACAAACCAGATAGTAAGGGCGTCGAGGGTGCCTCGTTGGTGGGTGTCCGATCGGGGCTCAGCTCGCACCCGGCGCCACCATCTTCCCCCCCTCCAACATCCTGGTCGACGTGCGCACACCCGTCCTCTGGTTCTGCAACATCATCATCCTTAGACCCTCACGAAACCAAACCACCAGCGTGAGTAGTCGATAACAGTTCAGTGTCTTTTGTATGTGGTTTGTACAAGATATATGTATCGAATATATTGATATCGTATATTTATAAATATATGAATAATATTACGTGGGGTGCTAAAGCTACATATTATTATTATTGATACCGTGCTAGTATAGGGGTACATAAACAACTTTACCTGTTTACCAGAAATTATTATTTAACCTTAAGCCCGAGTGTTACATTACAAAGAAGCTAAGCTTAAAATTAAAACAGTTATTATTTCTGGTAAATTGTGTACAAATAATTATTGATATTCGTAATAATACTCATGCATCGTGCTGACTTTATTAATAATTTGTCGGTATTATTATTGTAATTATTTGTGTTGATTTGCGACGAGACTAGTTGTCATCTCTCACCTTTCATCATATATCAAGCTGTCCATTTCTCTGTCAAAATGTATTTTCTCTGTTAGTAATGGTTATGGGTTCTTGACGTTGTGTTGTGTGCAAATGTTGAAGCTGAGGCCGCTGCGCTTTACCAATGTTTTCATTCTAACTCATGCATTCGTCACTTCTAAGCAGTCACATTTCCTGTACACTAATAATACTAGATGGATAGAAAGTTTAAAGTAGTTTGGTATGAATAATTAAACAACCTCCAGATAGATATGCCAGTGAAGATTGCTTCTATCAGCAATAAGTTAGATGAAAGTTTACAAGCTATTCAGTAAGTAATGAAATATCCCAGCATCACCAGTGAGGATCTACTATCGTTCACAAAACATTCGCGCACATAATCCTCTACACACTTACCGAAAACGATAACGTCATCCATATAGACGAGAACTCACCTTGATCTGAAGCAGAGGGCGGCGGGTGCGGCACGTCGCAACAGTCGTCAGCATCGAGGCCACGCTCGCTGTCCTGCGCCAAGCGCCGCACCAGCGGACCAGTCACAATGTGAGATATAACCTAGCTACGGGACTTTACTTCCATTTGCCAATAACCCGGATCCAAGTCCAGGTAAAAAATTTCGAAATAACTTTAAAAATTTTTCAAAGCTTAACTTTTGCAAATTTTGAATTTTGATCTATTCGCGATTTTAAAGGTCTTTCAAAGTGAGTCTATGAAATGTCAACATATTAAACATTTACGATACTTGGGTCTTACTCAAATAATTCATGCAAGCATGCTTTATCCAATAACATTATTTTGTACAGTTATTGGCATGCTATGGGTTACAACGATACTCCTACACAACCATTATAATATTCGCTATCTGCCAAATTTGACTTATTTTTGGACAATGGACTATAAGTTGCTTAACAGTTACTAAACAAAATACACATTGATGCATTTCAAGTAGTTAAGGTCAATTTTGACAGACTAATAACATATATTACATTTGAAGTAAACAAATATGTTTGGTCATAAATTACATATAACATTTAAGTACGTATTAATTATTACATAATAATAATAACATTTGTCGGTTACAAGGAAAGGTGTTTGCACCAAACTTCGACTCTGGAAAATTGTAGGAAATTATTACAGGATATTTTAGGGTGCTTATTATCAATTTTGTGATTTCTTTAAAGTTTATCGTGAAGGACAACAATTTCAAATACTGGAATAATTTTGGAACTTTGGTGCAACTATTCAGTGTCAGTAATCAGTGTTAATATTCACCTGGTCGTCAGAGTTGGTGGGGGTGGGCTTGCTGTCTTCGCTGCCACTGTCAGAGCATTCTTCTTCCATAAGAGGTTCTAGTCTTCTTCTAAAAACATCCCTACATTCAAGATTGTCATTAGTCATGTGTTTCTTTGCAATTTTTATGATTATGCCGATTGTTTCGTGATTTGAAATCTGTCACTAATATGCTCGTACAATAATATTTAAGTTTTCAGACCTCTTGTCAGTGTCAATGAGTCGTTGTTAAATAAAATTGATGATTATTATTCTAGTAAAGCATCTGAGAGTTAAACAACAAACTAATTTCGCACAAGTTGTAAAAGTACTGCTCTATAATTGTGCTTAAGCAATGGGCATTTAGCTTTAAGTGAAGCTTTAATTAAAGATATGCTTAACATTTGCTAAATAAGTAATAAAACATAATTTGAAAATTAGCATGCAATAGTACAGATTTAAAAATTATTTACCTTGGAAGAAGCGGCCTGAGCGTCGTTGGTCCGGTAATAGTAGGAGCCATGAGGAGCTCGTCCATCATCAGCTCCGTGTCGTCATCACCAGCGTATGATGATGATGACTTTGTGGGTGACTGAAATTGTGAAGGATTTTCCATTCAAAAGGCATAACAAGCCTATTGAAAATTCTGTATTTATAGCTGAAGAAATGTTAAAAGGTTGTTTAAAGATATGGTGATGGTGATAATTTTAAAACTATCCAATAGGAACCTTTACTACTCCTCAGTCTTTGTTACTAATACCTAAGCATTTAAAGTAACGTTGGCATTACCACCTATTGCTATCTACGACCTTTTATCTATGTCCTTTACATGCAGCTCTACTTTACTAAATTCTATTTTTAAATCATTTTTACCGATAGCGTTCCATGTTCAGAGTCAGGCAGGTTATCTGACAGGTCTCCAGAGGATGGGGTGCCCCAAGCTTCTTCCCCGCTTGCCCCACTTCCCTCCCCTGTTTCTCCTGTACCTTCTTCTGTACCGATTGTTGACTTCCAGTCACTTACTCCAAGGCATCTGGTAAAATCGGAACTTTAAAGATGGCGAAAAGTTAAAAGTTATCTAGTGAGAAAGAAAACCAACGAATATTATGACTTTCTAAATTAAAAAAAGTATTTACAAATATGTAATTTTGAGCAAATCTAGAGAGCTCTATTGCTGAATACGGCAAGTACTTATTTTCCTGTAATACGAATATATAAATTATAAAATTCACACAAAATAGCTACGAGTACGTTATATATAATATAATTCTAAGAATTAAATAATAACTATTTTGTACCTATTATCAAATTATATAACTTCTAATTATTTTAACACTAATACTGTATTTTCCTAATAATATTTGTTTTGTCAGATCTAGCAGTTGCTTTATTATGAAAAACTAATATTATTTGTTATACTCAATGCTAGCTCGAAAACGCTATTCGTAAAACACATTATTTCTAGTAAAATCTAATATTTCTAAAGTAAAAATCTTACAAAGTTAGTAAAAAAAAGTACAAATACTGTTGGACTAAATCTATTTTCAATAGTTTTAGTTATAATTTAGCTCCTCATTACAATCTTAATAAAAATGGCAATGCACTACAGTTTTCACCCACACATTATACTCATCGTTCCTTCATTATTCTCCATCGACTTGTGTTCCACCTATATTGGAAAAATATTATTACACACACAATTCTTAATAACATTCTTATTATATTAGAAAGTTAATTTTCTCCTGAGGAGGTGGTATAAGAGTAGATCCACTCTTATAGGGGTTACGAAGCAGAGGCTCACGCAGCAGAACAACCTGAGATTATGAAAAAAAATGCCATCCACAAAAACGAAGTTGGCTAATATTACGTATACAGGGTTACTGATAATTCGACGTATATCCGTCAGGGGCTGATAAAGGGGCCAAAATGCAACAAATTGAACCCCCCCTATGTACGGCCGAAATTCAATAGTTTTCGAGATATTTGAATTTTAAGAGTTTTTCGATATTTACCCAAAATTTGACATTTTATTCCAAATAAAAAAAAAATACATATTTGAATGGGTACCATTAAAAATGATGTTGTAGCTGGCACTTCAATTAAGCTATCGACATAATTAAAACTACTTAATTTATCAAAATAATTAAAATAATGAGCGATATAAGAATAATATCTTACCAGTATTTTCATTTTACGCTTCAAAAATGTTGTCTCGCACAAAAATTTCTATGACATTAATCGTACAAATAACTAAAACAACTTGCCTATTCTGTAAGCTTTCCAAAAAGGTATAAAAGTCAATTTTAAAATATATAATTCGTGGCATGGCATGTGTTTGAATCGGCGCGGGGAGAGAGAGGGTCATTTGTATTTGTATGAAATAAAATGCATTAAAAAATTTACGTCAAATTTTATAAAAAAATTTACACATCTTGTTCAAAATGAGCCCCTCGATTACGAATGCAGGTTCGAATTCTCTTCCTTAGTTCGGTTTTCGTCACTCTTGATGTGAACGTTGTTCTCATCTGTTGCGCCGCGTTTATTATTCGCTGTCGAAGTTCTTCGACTGAATTTATTGGGGTCACATAAACTAATTCCTTCATATGACCCCAAACGTAAAAATCAAGCGGTGGGCTTCGTGCTGGTCACGGAATTGGCCCTCCCCTCCCAATCCATCGGTTTAGATATCTCTCGTCTAGCCACTGTCGGACAGTAATCCGGTAATGTGCTAGGCAACCATCATGTTGAAACATGAGGTTGTTTTTTATTTCTTCGGGAACATCCGCCAACAAATCGTCTAGGTTGTTTCTTAAAAACTCCTCGTAATTTTCGCCGTTCAAATTTTGGGGCAAGAAATAAGGGCCCAGCAAATAATTATCAAGGACATCCATCCATACGTTCAGGGAAAATCTCATTTGCGACGCAGTTTCTTTTAGTTTTTTTGGATTCCTGCCTACTTTAGGTGCCCAAAAATGTAAGTTATGGTAATTCGTACCATCCCGGTCAAACTTTGACTCGCCAGTCCACAAAATATTTCTTAGGAAATGTTCCTGGTTAGCGTCAGCATTTAACATAAACCGAGAAAATTCGAGTCGCCTGGCAGGATCTCCCTCGTGCAATGTTTGGACAGGTTGATAATGGTATGGGTGTCTACCTGATAGATGTACTACCGACCACACTTTTCACTGGGACATACCGATCTGTCTTGCAACAATGTTCGTTGAGATGTTTGGGTCATCAATAAAACACTGAAGAATGGTGTCCTCTTCGTCAGCCGTGTACCGTCGACGTCTGCCAGCGTTGACTTGTGCTCTCTGAACACTGCCAGTTTCAGACAATTGTCGATAAGTGCTCCCCAAAACAGTAACGTGGGGAAGTCGACGATCGGTAAAGCGGCGTTGGTATTCTCGCCGAGCCGCAGCCGCGTTTCCATCGGCAAAACCATAACAAAATATTATGTCTGCGTATTCGTTATTAGAATACGAAGCCATGTTATCCAAAATAACAATGATAACATAAAGAATAACAAGAGAAACCAGAATTAACAATAATGATCGATAACAAATTAACGCGATGAGAGATTGGTTAATAGCAAGATAAAAACACACGTGCTTGCGCGGCGTAGAGTCAAAACTTACTAAGGAAGGCGACGCGAGCGCAGCAAACGCCGTGTACTACCCCGTCCGCACACCGCGCCCCATCACGAAGAATTTCGCCAGTAAAATCGGTTGTGACAGCGAGGATCATAAACTAAACCCTAAGTCATCAATTCAGATAATTTTAGTAAACAAAGAAATGTCACTGTCAAAATGACAGGACAGTGCTGCAAAACAATTTATCATAAAAAAATTATATCTTTTAATTACAGTTAATTAACTATTTAGATGAGCTATGCAAACAAAATACCGTAGCCGAACAGTGTTTGTTCTGTGTCGGAGTCGTAGTATGAGAGTAGTATGAATGTGTGTTGTTGAAGATGTAAGTGACTAAATACAACAACAAAATGAAACACTTAACACGATGATAACAAAGCACAATTAACAAACACGCAGCGAATAATATGATCGGAGAAAAGAACACGAACGTATTGAAAAGACGCGAGTTTGCAAATTATGTCAAATGAAATTTGAGAATGTTGGGAACTCCTGTAGTGTTACCAGTATCATAATATTTTTTATACCACAAAATTTTCTTTTTTTAATAACTTTGTTTAAAACCGAAAACTTATAAAAATTAACACGGTATGATAATTGTTTAATTATTATTTCTAAAATAAGTACATAAAAGCCAATATAGCCTTGTTTTCCGCCATTTTATGTGAATTACCATTATGACGATATTTTTTTGATCTGTTATCACCTTTGTTTACATAAATTATCTGAATTGATGACTTAGGGTATAAAAACACAGATGATTTCTCTCCCCGCACCGCGCGCCAATGCCAAGAATTATGTATTTTAAAATTTACTTTTATACCTTTTTGGAAAGCTTACAGAATAGGCAAGTTGTTTCAGTTATTTGTACGATTAATGTCATAGTAATTTTTGTGACGAGACAATATTTTTGAAGCGTAAAATGAAAATATTAATAAGATATTATTCTTAAGTCGCTCATTATTTTAATTATTTTGTTAAATTAAGTAGTTTTAATTATGTCAATAGCTTAATTAAAGTGCCAGCTACAACATCATTTTTAATGGTACCCATTCAAATATGTATTTTTTTTTTATTTGGAATTAAATGTCAAATTTTGGGTAAATATCAAAAAACTCTTAAAATTGAAATATCTCGAAAACTATTGAATTTCGGCCATACATATGGGGGGTTCAATATGTTGCATTTTGGCCCCCTTATCAGCCCCTGACGGATATACGTCGAATTACCAGTAACCCTGTATATAAGCTCATAAAATTTCGTGATTCCGACTTTTAGAACTTCCGTCTGTTTTCCGTCTTTACAAATTTTCTTTCGATTCCTTGCCTGACAACAAATGGAATATCAAAAGTATACCTTTCTAAGAACGAGGGTTGTTTGTGCGCTATGGATGTGTTAGGTACACTCTCAGTATAACTGAAGATATTCATCTTCTCCACGACGAAGGAGCCAGCTCTTGCTGCATAGCCCATAATACCACCAGCGGCGCCGCTTACTAAAGGAAACATTCGTATTCACTTACTTATTGAAACATGGTAAAATATTATCTTTCGCCATGACCATTTAATAATAGTTGTTGCGTTTAGCATGGCAATAGCGGTCATCGACTTACCTACGTTTTCTAGCATTATTCATTTCAAAAACCGGCCAAGTGCGTGTCGGACCACGCACAATGAAGGGTTCCGTAGTTGGGATGAATTTATCTTAAGAACAAACTTAACATTGTAGTTGAAAAACATGTTCTCCCATACATTCCAACTGTAAATGTAAGTTTGTACTCACAATATTGATAGTTTTACCATGTTATTTTAAGACCACAGACTTCTTATAGATTTTCCTGTAATCTACAGGTAAAGATCTATTTTCTGTATTTTTTTCAAAATTTCAGGCTCAGTAGTTTCGGAGATAAGGGGGAGGGAATGGTCAATTTTCGTCTATTTTCAATAATAACTTTAAAACAATTTTTTTTTAAATTATAAAAAAAATATATTTGAGACCCTCATAGTAAGCCCTTTCATTTGATGTGCGACATGGTGTAGTTTGCAAAACTTTTTTTTAAATTTTCTTATTTGCCCCCCAAAAGTGATCTCTATATTCAAATTTAATTTATTTACTGTCCGTGTTTGGGTCACAAAAATTCATATGTGTACCAAATTTCAACTTAATCGGTCCATTAGATTCGGAGCAAACTGGCTGTGACAGACGGACAGACAGACAATCAGACAGACAGACGGACAGACAGACAGACAGACAGACACACGAGTGATCCTATAAGGGTTCCGTTTTTTCCTTTTGCGGTACGGAACCCTAAAAACGGAAATAAGATCCGAAATCGATATCTACCGTGATCGTCAACATTTAACAACAATGAAACCGATACTTAGTTTATTTTTCGGATTCCTAGGAAAAGATATTGGGGACAGAACACTGACCGTTATTGCCATAACAAAACGCAAAAACGCAACAGCTATAAAGCAGTAGCTTTATTAGAGTCGACTAATCCATTACCTGGATTATTATAAGCTTTCGAAGTCTCCGGCTCTTGTGCTGTCAGTCTTACGTTGCCATCGTCAGTCTCATCGGACGGTAATCTCTCCAGGCTTGACATTGTGCCATATCTTAAACAACATTAGTAGTCTTTACAACAATACTAACTAGTTTAAAAATTATCTTATAATTTTTATTAACACACCTTTTGAGCGTCACATAAGGCAGATCATCTGGAACATCTGGGGAATCTGGGGACTCATCTACAAGGTCATCCTGCAACATAAGAGTTAGTTCATAATCATCAGAATCTATGGGTAGCTATTCAACTCCTCAAAAGTGAACTCACAGTCTTATTAGTGGAATTAAAGTCGGGCGTTGGTGGAACAACAGCTATGTTAGGAACAGGAGACTCCGACTTAATCGAGCCAAGACTACCTGGTCTAGAACAAGGGTTGTTCAAACTCGTCGCTGAACCTCTCTTGAAAGGCTCTACTCTCATCAAATGCGCTGCAGGATTGATGGCCGAAAGACCCATTAACATTAGGGGTCCTAACTCTAAATCTTCGTCAGAACCTGCGTCAGTATTATTTGCATTGACATCTTCCATCCTTTCAGTCTTCTTATTTATATCCCCGTTCATTTTACTGACTGCCGAAATACCCATTCTAGGGGACCGTCTTAGACCTCTCTCTATTTTAAAGTCATGGTCATCGTCGTGTATCGAATCATCTTCTAGAAATACTGATGATGTTTTCAAACAAGAACCAACGTGTTCCCTTTTAGTTACGATATTCATGCCTAAGACTTTGTTAAGTACATTTTCTGCCTTTTGTCTTGTTATTTGTTCTTTTCTTGCAGACGCTGGCGATGGGTAGTTAGTAGTGGCTGTTTTAGTTTTTGTTAAAGTTATGCTTTCGACACACTTAACCTCATTCAAGTATTTCTCTTGAGCAATGACGCATTGGACCTGATTGGCGATGTTTGAATTGGACATCCTTAAATCATTAGAACTAGAATTAAAGACCATAGAACTACAGGTTGTGTGGCTAGTTGACAGTGGACTGTTTCGACTACTAGATGATGGGCTTGGCGATCTTATTGAGTTATCTTTTCTTAATTCTAACTGGCTCTTCGTATGCACTGAGTGAACGCTTCTGCTTAAAATTGGTGAATCAGTTTTTAGTTCGTATGATGTTGATTTGAGCATTCTCTGGCTTTGTTCTATTGAATCTATGACCTTCTTTGCTGCTCGGGGCCCATCTTCTGGACGTAACTTGATAGCATTTTTGCGTTCTAAGTGTGAGAAGTTTCTTGGCTTACGATTGCCACAGTGCGCACTACACGGGCTGGTGGAACTTTTATTAGAGTTCGAGTTTTGAGGCGACGCCTCGGGTTTAGGTTTGGCGGGTATCACTGGTGGTTCCTTTTGGGACACAAGAGGACTATTTGGTTTGGACAAACACTTTTTGTGGCACTGTCTGCAGACGGGTATCGTGTCTACTACCACTGGGCTTGTCCTTACCGTTATCTGAAATATAACACGTGGTTTTAATGGAGTGATTTCATGACTATGTAAATTGATTTCAGCTATACATACTTGACTTCCTGAATTGCTGCTTTTTGATGGGCTTCGGTCATTTTCTTTCTTTTCACCGGGTGACGTTCCTTTAGCTTCATGACTTGAAACAAGATCAGCTACCTCTAGAAGGTTAAGTTCTTTGGATCTTTTTCTTAGTTCCTCTACGCTCCACATCTAGAAGAAGTCCAATTCCATTGTTGATAGGGATATAAATGATATTAAAGACAAAGCAAATTTTTAATTCTTGGCCATCTTATATCGAGTCGAAGGAGTCTTATAAATTGGAAGCATTGTTGTTTATCTCTCTTACCTCCATATCAGGTTCTGGTGGATCCAGCTCCTCAGCCTCAGGCAGTTGCGTCATCCATCTTTGAAGATGGAGGGTGGATCCTCTGCTACGAGTACTCCTGGCTCCCTCTGTGTTACTCCCCCCACCTCCTGTCTGTGTTTCCACTGAACTGCGTCGTGTCTAGAATTCGAAATATTCGAAAGTATCCTAGAGTATTTGAGTTTTTTTAGTGCAAAGCTATCTCGCGATGTTGTTTGATGGACATGGCAAAGAAATTCCATTTGTGATGATTGTAATTTGACTTGGTAACGTGGATATTTGGCGATAGTCAAAATAATTTTAATACTTACCGACTAAATTCATTTTATAATGTTAATTTTTCGTGATTAAAAATTGTTATTATTTCCTTTATTTCATTAATATAATACATACAAATTACATTTTTAAATATTAGAATATAAAAATATAAAAACATTTAAAAATATAAAACATATCCGGTATCGGGAACAGGGTCCAAGCTACCGGCGGTCAGGGCTCCAGAGAGAGGAACCTCCTAACAATGCGGGCCGTGTCCAGAAGTACTGCTTTCTGAATCAAGCCAATCCAGCTGCCCAACGAGAGCCTCCTTAGGTGTTGGGTGAGGCTCTTGGCAATTAAGCCATTGGCTGATACGACTATCGGCACAATGATTGCTGAGTCCACATCCGACATGTCGACAACCTCGCGAGCCAAGTCAAGATATTTGATTTGTTTATCTTTCTTGGCTTTCACCAGGTTCCCGTCATGTGGGACCGTTATGTCAATAATCATTGGGCGCCGCTCTATTCGATCCACCACCACTATATCAGGCTTATTGGCAACAATAGTCCTGTCAGTGATGATGGATCGAACCCAGTACAATCTGATATTTCCATTTTCGAGAACTGGGTCGGGCATGTGCCCGTACTATAGGTATGTACCTATAGTACGGCACTTCCGATTCCGCAAGGTTGTATTTCAGTGCAAGTTGCTGATGGATAATCCTGGCTACAAGGTTGTGTCTATGCAAGTACTCTTCGTTAGCAAGACGAGAACACCCGGAGATAATGTGTCGGATTGATTCTCCCGGACGGTGGCATGCCCGACAGATGTCAACCGTGCCGTCTTTCACAATATATTTCCGGTAGTTGTTCGTCATCATAACTTCGTCCATAATTGCACAGACAAAACCTTCGGTTTCCCCAAAGAAGTCATCGGAACACAGCCAGGCTACGGACGGTAACAAATCTACATCAGGTCCATGTAGGGCCCGGAAAAAGCGTCTGTGAAGCTCCTTACTCTGCCATACCTCCATGCGACCGTTAGTGTCAAGCACCAAGCACTACAGATTTGCGCCAGTTCTCTTTAGCCAAGGAGAGTGGAGTGAGGCCCTTGTCCACCGCGACCACATCTCGATGCATCCCCACGTCGGCTTCTAGGAAATATTCCCTGAGACTGCATATCTCGCGGTTTTGGAGAGTCTTAGCGTTTAAAACGCCTCGGCCTCCACACTTTCGCGGGATATACAGTCTCATTACCGATGACCGTGGGGTGATGCATTCGATCAACCAACAACAACGATCAACAGCGTACGAACCCTCCGATCCAGGGCGTCGAGTTCCGTCTGAGTCCATTTGAGTACGCCGAAGAGTACATCAAAACCGGCATGACCCAACCGTTGAAGGCGCGCACCTTGTTTCCGGCTCATAGAAGACCATTAAATACTTTCTTCAGGCGGCCAAAGAAGCGCTCCTTCAACGATTGCTTCATGTCAGTAACATTGATGCCCAACGCTTCCGACATACCCAAATACGTATAGGTTTCGGATGCGGAGAGCGCTCTAAGGTTTATGGAATCCGAGAATTGGGTTCCCACGGATTCCACAATCTCTCCTCGCTTTACATGCATGACTGCACATTTGTCCACACCAATTTCCATCCTGATGGCGCTACTGAAAGTTTTAGTTACTTTCAGTAGCTCCATCAGTTGCAAATTGTTGGGGGCAAAGAGTTTTAGGTCATCCATATATAGAGGAGGTGGGATATAACCTGACCACCTCTCCGCAGCCGATAGCCTAGACCTGAATCCTCCAGCAGTGTGCTTAGAGGATTCAAGGCTAAGCAGAACCAAGCGGACTCAAACTATCGCCCTGAAATATGCCTCGCTCGATCCTTATCGGCTCGCTGTTCCTCTGGATATTTCGACATCCTGGATAGCTAAGGGCCGTCCTCCATTGCCCCATACACGACATCAGGAAGGTGCGCAGAGTTGCATCTACTTTATACAACTCCAGCACCCTCATGAGCCATGTATGTGGCACCGAGTCATAGGCCTTCTTGTAGTCTATCCAACATGTCGACAGATCCTTTCGGGAACGACGAACCTGTTGGCTAATGGCCATATCAATGAGGAGTAGCTCCTTAGTACCACGGGATCCATTCCTGCATCCATTTTGAGAGGCAGACATGATCGAGTTGGTGTCTATATGTTCATTAATTTTAGCTCTCAAAATGGATGTAAGAACTTTATAGACCGTCGGTAAACACGTGATCGGTCTATAATGTTTGGGTTGCGCGGTGCTACCTGATTTATGGAGCAGATGGGTAATTCCTGTCGTTAGGAACTGGGGTAGAAAACCAGACTCTAAAGCAGACTGGTACTGAGCCGCCAAGCGAGCGTGCGATCCAAGAAACCATTTGATCCAGAAGTTGTGCAGTCCGTCCGGCCCTGGAGACTTCCAGTTAGGTAACGGACGGACTGCACGAGCTACATCTTGGGGACAGATGGTAATAGCCCCCATTTCTGGTATTGGATCGCAGGCTTGCTCGACTTCCCGAGCCCAATCACTTTCGGTGTGACTGACAGGCACCGACCAGATACTGCGCCAGAAAGAACACATGGCGTCATCATCCGGCAGGCGCGTGTCAGGCACACCTTAGTCCGGTCGCTCCCAACCCCTATTAACCCACCTTTCATCGCTCTGGAAGGTGCGATTCTGAGTGTATCGGTCCACTCACCGCTTATACCTACTAATACGGTTTGCCCATGCATAGACTTTCTGCTTCAGGAAGTCGATGCGCTCTGTGACACGGATATATAGTCCTGAGTGCTGACATCAGTCTCTGAGAACGCCCGCCTCACAAAGCGCATCACTCTAGGGCGAGTATTGCCCTCCCTTAACCAGGTTAGTATGCCGATGAGCGCTCTGACCCCAACAATACGGCGCTCAATTCTGCACTGCCAAGGCTGGTACGGCTGGTTTCGGTCGTGTAGCTCTAGAATCATTAGCAAATTTGACGTGAGCTACACGACATGCCGCTACAGCCGCGCAGTACAGAATCGAATGAGTATCGGTGAGGTCTTCGCAGTCATCAAATATAGTCAAATAGTTTGACAACTGTGAATCCAGAGCCGCCACAAGCGCCCTATTTTTGTTATGCATGGGCAAACGAGGTAAGCGTGGTCTAAGTTCGGGAGACAAGAATCGATATTCCCGAATCGCACCTTCCAAAGCACTCCTCAATTCTTCATTGCACTGGGTACTTACGTTTGTAGCCCTGTCATCACTTCCTTCGTCAACTTGGTTTGTGTCAGACTGTGGTGGTACTATATTAGTCTGCGACGGCGGGGGCGGGGGTGGGGGGGGGGGGGGGGCAATGACATGGCATTTCGATTCGCAGGCGATCAAGTACAGTGTCATCCAACATATGATTACGCTGGATGACCCGCACCTGATCCGACAGTCGTTGTGCCGAAACGTTGACAGCTGTCTCAAGCACACAGTACGCGGTCAGACTGTTTCCTCCCTCTGTAGCCCCATAGTATGAGCGCATGACGTTCTCATTAATGGATGGGGTCCATCTCATGCGCTGCACACTTCCGCCGGGAGCTGGGACCCTTTCAGAGGCCGGTGGGCCTCAAGGTCCTAAGCCATCCGGCGGCCGACGTCCTCCCCGTCGGCGAGCAGGTAGTGGCGTCGTGGGCGGGGAGAAATATTCGTCGCTCGAGCTCGACGCAACTACCGCGGCCGGTGTCGTCACAGCGCTTACAATGGGGCTGGGTACCGGCGGCGGCGAGACGGAGCTGAGCGACGAGTCCGGAGGTGGTAGGCGTGCTCTTCGTGCAGCTGATCTTGTCAACATTTATATATTTTCATCCTTAGTTTTCATCATTTCATTTTGTTGTGAGGTGACATCTGTCATGTCACCTCCGATTCGGCATTATTTTATTATTACATTGATATAGATAGGTTGATTTCAATATTTTTTATTATTATTATTATGGATGATGGCATGTAACTTATAGGTATTATTCACTTGGTATTTCATGTTTGTTTTTCTGTTTCAATAGTAATTCGTTTAGATTTATTTTGGTCATTGCTAAACGTCAGGTATGTATTTTTTGTATTTTTCCGAGTCAACCAACAACCAAAATCAATCAATCAATATAAAATTATATAATATTCTGAAAAATAAACCTTGTTGAAAGCCAAATCTCATCAAACTTCTAATGAATTGTAGACTAAATTGACAATCACCCAATCATCATCATTGATTTCATGTAGTCTGACAATTTTATATTTACTACTCTTGTATCTAGTGAATCATTCAGTTAATTATTTCCACCTAAATATTTAAGTTTCGACTGATATTATTACGACATACGTTAGTTCGTAAGCTATTAAACATGTTAAAAGTTACAGAGAAAAATGGTAGATATTCAATTAAAAATATAAACTTTCGTTAGCGTCGCAAAATTCTGGGCCCTTAACCAATTTCAAATAAAAAGAAGTATATTTCGCCATTGACAAAATCACTTTATTTACGGATAATAAGAAATATTCTGCTCCGATCTAAACATAAACATCCAAATTTTATATTATTTAATCCATTAATATGTCATGAAGAAACCGGAACTATAATAAAATGCTTTCTCAAAATTATAATTTTTTCCTCATACTATCATTAGACTATATTAAAAATTTACACACAGCCAAAGACATCGAAAATTATCGGATTCTAACTACGTAGATTTGTAAAAAAAATCATTTATACACATACAAAAATTTTCCCGGGAAACGTTTAGGTTATGTGAACATTTTGCGATGCTAGCGACACAAATATACGATCTTCTAAATCGTCATTTACAAACATCTGCTGTTACATGAATATAAATACTCTATGTGTTCATTTATTACACTAATAAATAATAAAGCATCAAATAAATCAGTCACATTTAACATCGACTACCATTTTTCTTTGTAAATATATTTATATCTAATGGCGATGAACATTTCAACATAAGAAGCATTGCTCAAATCAAAATGCTCTAAGTGTGCAATGATGGCAACTACATGATTGATTTCGCGAAGCAGATCGCCAAATATCCACATGACCTGTACATTTAACTCTATGTACAGATTTACAATGTTCATTGTCTGTACATTTACAACATCAACATTTTTATTAGCTAATTGTTCCATTACACAGTTGGAGGAATCAAAGAGTAGAGTGCGCTGTTGAAACAAGTACCAAAATAAATGAAGCCTTTTGAATTTCTTAAGAAAAGGACGGAAGACTTAAGCAAACTTGGTATCCAAAAAAGTGTAATGTATTGTACACGAATGTTCACTATTGGTACCCTAGAGTTACATTTGACACTGATTTACTATTTGGTAAATATTGGCATACACATTTCCGATTATACTAAAGCGATTTGTAAAATACCCAATCGTGAATTCAGTTCTGTGATAAGTAAATTTTCATTAATACCCGGTCGCATATCATAAGTGGGGCATCAGACTTACAAATTATTTCTCTAATATAATCAAAATACCGAGATTTCTTTAATACTGCTAATGTTCGAAAATATGTCTCTCAAAATTTTGTTACCACAACCTTAATCTCGACTATAAGCGATTTTTATAACAATCCAACAAACTCGCCAGTCTACGCGGCGAAAGCTTTCGACTCCTTCTCCTAAACACCAGCTAAACATGACTACTAGAACACACCGTGAAGGCTTCCGTTCAGAAACCTTATCTCCAATTTCTACGATTCCGGGGATAGCAAGAGTCTGCTAGCTCCGGATCGGACTCCGCGGATCAAAGTTCCAGATAGGCCGGCGGAGTCGGACGCTCGGGCAGTGCCATCCGCTGCAGGAGGGGATCGTCGGGCAGGAATATGTGCTCCTCGACAGCGTGTTTATACGAGGGGTCTACATCCAAGTCTGCGAGAGCTAAATCAGCTTCAAAGGATTCCCATCTGCAGGGCGAACTTTCTGAATAATCTTCGCCACCCTCTGGCGTTAATTGGGCACTGGGTGAAGTGTGAGGCTCATCATTCTTTTCAATGCTCGACGACGAGACAAAATGAGAGGAGAACGTTTGTGAGTCTGCCGGAGAGAGATTAGCGGACGGCGTTTCAGGGGTGGGAGCTGTTCTCCAAACTGTGCTAAGGGGCCCTCGGACTGGTTGAGGGGTGGGAGCGTCTGAGCTCGTTCTGAAGTCGAAACTGACTCTGACTTCCTTCTCTGGCCGTTCTTCGACGAGCATGTTGAGATGTGATCGGTAGGAGCTGGCCGGCAAGAGAGCCAGGCTGGAGTGTCGTTGGATGCTGGACGCGGATACCTGGCGTTGCTGCGAGTCCAGCGTGGCGAGGGAGAAGGTCAGCTGAGGGTCCGGTGAATCCAGCGGAGAGCCGAGCGGCGTGCCTGACATCGTGTGCGCTCGGTAACTGGAAGAATAGAAGTGACACTTAAAATGTAGCCTTATAAAGGGGTCAATTTTATTTTGCAATTAGATGTCTGACTCTTTATATAAATTATTTTTGTTAAATGGGCATGGTTTGAATTTATGCCTATATCTGTTCCCAGTTTTCCTCCTGAATATGATCGGGATAGTCTATGTTCTATGTTATGTTATGGATTTAGTTTCCGCACTTAGTCCTTCATGTGGACCATTGTGCGTGGGCCATGGCGGCCGTCGGGGGTTTATTCCAACCAGCCCACCTCCCTCCAGAAGTTAATCAAATCTCCGGGTTTGTTAAGAACATCTGTGAAAGATCGGGATATTCCGAGAGTTTCTTTTCTAATCTGGGTGACGCCTGTGTATTCAAAAAGCACATGCGCAACGGTTTCCTCAGCCTCCATGCAGGCCCTGTTATTCCTATTGTGTGGAAGTGTTTGTTTAATGAGCAGTGTCCTGTGATGGTCCCCGTCACCAGGCGCAGCCCGTTCCTGTCCAGACGTAATAATCGCCTGGTAAGCGTACCATCCAGGGACGGGAAGGCCTCCTTGGACTGCCTGCAACCTGATGTCGAGGACCACCAACTCTCCGCTTGTGTATGGAACTCCTGTAGCCACCTGCGTAACTGGTTGAAGGGAATGGGTACGATTGGCTCAGATCCACAGACAGACGTGCTGGATGTTCTCATAGCAAGTTTGTCCGCTGCGTCGTTACCAAGTGATCCGCTATGTCCTTTTATCCATTGCAGTGTCACTGTGTTGCGGTTAGCTACCGCTACTCGTTCGAGTGCATCGTGACATTCTAGTATTAATCTCGAGATAAAGTATTTTTTCTGTAGGGATTGGAGCACTGAGGCACTGTCTGAGAGTATTCGTATATAGGTCGATCGGGATAGTATTTGATATCCATTAGTAAAATACACTCACATTTGCCTCTGTAATAAGCTCTGCCACACTGCCTTGAGGTCTATGGAGGGAGCTCGTAACACGATGGTTCTTGTTCGAGCTGGCGTGCGCGGTGAACACGATACTAGTGGGGACTCGCCCCCCGCGCGGCCCAGGAGCAGGCGGAATTCTGTCGCTGGAATATAGGTAATTTTTTTAGACTACAATAATTGACTACCAAAAAAATTAAAATCTGTTTATTTTAGAGTCGGAGATTGAAATAAAACACACAGTTTTTTAATACTCATTAAATTGGCTCTAGTTGACAGATAATTTTATGGCATTAATGTTTGAATATGATTTTGGGCATGTGGCCACCGTGGCTCGCAGCCATAAAATTGTCTGTCAAATAAAGCCAATTTCATGGATATTAAAAACATTTATCTATGTTTTATTTCAATTTAAAGTTCTCCGCCTCTAAAATAAACAACCTTTATGAAGAAAGTCGAAAGTGTTCGAGCTTATCGTTATTTGCAATAATACTCATTGCAATATACATATACATACATATGCTTGCAGTTTAATCAAAAAGAGCTTTGCCCGTCTGTGCTGCACTCGGGCTATTTTGTAATCTTAGACTGTAAAGTCTAACTAAGGACATAAAAAACAAAATATGGAATACTAAATGAGGACCAATAATGACAATTTGTGGGTACCTACTCATTTCTGAATTCGAAGTTTGTATGACACCACTAGCCCGCCACCTTATGCCCGCGGCTTCGCCCGCGTGGATGTCGTGAATTATACCACGGGAAAGTTACTTCCGGGATAAAAAGTATCCTATCTCCTAATACAGGTCATGGTCTACCCATGTGCTAACATCCAAATCCGTTCTACCGTTTTAGCGGGAAAGAGTAACAAACAAACTATTAATAATATTAGTTAGGATGGTTGTACTACCATTAGTACACTTCTGGACACATCTTTTGGCCCACCTTGTATTTTCAGTTTCGTTTGGTCCTAGCTAAAATTTTATATTAGGTCGAGCAAAAAGTTTTTATGCAGTTTTGAACCTGGCACATTCACAATTTCATTCATTAGTCTTTTTTTGAATTTCGAACACAGAATTTAAAGAAACAAAAGACAATTTGGAGCCTGTTTGTTGATATCAAACAATCGAATACTAAGAAAACTTGGTTTTATTGGTTTACTTGGATTTAATTCTTGAAAAAGTGATTGGTTTTGCAACAAACATTACTTATTCTTAACATTAAGGTGAGGTTCTATCAATAATCTATGGATACTTCACCTGAAGTCGCCGCCCAAGCTGTGGCACTTATTCAGGCCGGACACAGCCAAAGAAACGTGAGTGCTCAACTTAATTTAAGTCGATCCGCGGTCCGAAATGTTTATCGGAGGTACCTAGAGACTGGCGGCTTTGTTCGTCGCCAAGGAAGGCCACGATCTCGGGTCACAACTGAAAGGCAGGATCGATTCATCGTGACGACCAGCTTGAGAAATCGTCACCTTACCTCCATTGAGATACAAAACCAACTTCGCGACTTCCACGGAGTATCTGTGAGCGCTCGAACTGTTCGGAGAAGGTTAAAAGAACGCGATATGGTACCACACAAGCCAGCTAATGGCCCCAAACTAACGCGAGCCCACCGAACAGCGCGCCTTCATTTCGCACGCAGTCATTTAAATTGGACACAGCAAGATTGGAGCCGTGTACTCTTTTCTGATGAGTCTAAAATTGTGTTACATGGCAATGATGGAAGGAAGAAGGTCTACCGACGTAAGGGAGAGCGTTTCGCACAATGCTGCTTTGAAGAGAGGGTTGCTTATGGCGGTGGCTCATGGACTGTCTGGGGCGGTATATCCGCGAGCGGCAAAACTCAACTTGAGGTTGTTACAGGACCACGGCTGCCAACATTAAATGCTGAAAGGTACATTCGTGAGTGCTTAGAACCTCACGTGAGACCATACGCGGACTATGTGGGCCCAAATTTCCTTTTTATGCATGATAATGCAAGAGCCCATGCGGCCGGCATCGTCAGGGAATATCTTCGGGATGTGAACATTACAGTTATGGACTGGCCAGCCAGAAGCCCAGACATGAACCCTATTGAGCATATGTGGGACGAGCTAAAAAGACGTGTTAGGGCTCGTCAGCCCGTTGCTCAGACGATGCAGGAGTTGAAAACTGCCATAGAAGAGGAATGGGAGATGATCCCTCAAAATTTCATAGAGCGGTTGATAAACTCTATGCCTAATCGTATGAGAGCTGTGGTAGATGCCCATGGAGGCAACACGCGTTATTAAATTAAACCTTTATTTGATAAAACATGTTTTTTATTCAAAAATCAATTGCCTTTAACAAGGCGCATATCCGACTTGTTAGGCGTAGCTCCATGTCGTATGGTATTCTGAATTCAAATTTAAAACAATACGATCGAAAAAGATGGTAAAATGTATCAGGTTTAAAACTGCATCAACAGTTTTTGTTCAATCTAGCAATCATATTTCGGTAGGGGCCATCGAAACCTAAACTCTAAGGTGGGCCAATAGATGTGTCCAGAAGTGTATTTCTCGTCTCAACTAACATATTATATAAATAAAGAAGTATATATGGCACTAGCGCGCGCAAATTGATGCAGACAAATTCAGACAATTGTTGTAATTTGATTTAGTCAGCTAATAGCAGTGAGTGAAACAAAGCGTGTCCGTGGCTTAATAATAAATCTAAATAAAATACCAAACAATCTCTTTCTGTATCATACGTTATCTATTATTATATCTATCGCAGTCATAGTTGAAAACTACTGTTTATGTAAGTACCTACAAATGTAATAACAACGCAACGATTTCTGAATGCCGCTCAGTATGAACGTAGCGTATCTTTCCTTTATAACATCATTGTCTCAACTAACATATTATTCCAAAACATCTACTAACCTTTCTTTCTAACATTGAACTGTGCTTCAGACACGGTGCCCAGCGCCACAGGCTCCTCCGTCACGAACAGCACCCGGTCCCTGGAAACGGTGGCGAAGAGCAGCAGGTCGCTGAACAGCAGCGCCCAGTACGGTCTGACCGCGCGGCCTTCCACCCTCGACAGCTCGCCGCCGAAGATCCATTGACGTCCTGCCGTGCTTAGCACGAATGGCTAGAAGGAATGAAAGTTTTCATGAAAATTCAAAATGGTGCTACCAGTTGGCGCTATTTTGACAACAGGTCTTCCATTTAAACAATGAATATGAACTATATGTTGACGTTCATCATTCCTTACATTCATTTGTTCATCATTCAGTCACGACTAAAGAAAATATAGGCGCTTTGACACTTTTGACAGGTGCCCGGACCTGACATCTCAGTGCTGCCACCTAGTGAACGGCATTTCAGAAAATTTTCACTGGGTGGTTTAGGTTAGAGTTTTGATGATTGTAAATGTTACTTTCTAGTTGACATTCAATATTTTTACATCGTAATATACTGATAGGTTAAGAAGTAGTAAGTTATATAAGATTCTTATGAATGAGGCTGTTCACATCAATGGAATGAGCACCTAAGAAAATTACTCGCACACACCCGCATAGTTAGCAAGTTCTATTACTCAAGCAACATTTTTATGCCTCGCTTCTATTACCTTGCGTGACAAACCAGTTCCTTTTACCTCAAGAGACAAACCAGTTGGTTTCCTCCGATATTTACCTTACACCTAGTGAACACGAGTCGACTCTCCAAGTCTGCAACGGACAGTAATGGCTTGCCATCACCAGCGAGACCCATCAGGCCTGAACCAGCTGTTACGTCTTGGTAACCACCCTGAAAATCATGTTCTTTGTTAAAATAAGAGTGCAAAAATCATTATTTTCCTTTTGGGTGTAACTAGGAACTTTGGTATTAAGACTTAATTTATTTATTTATTTATTTAATCCGGATTATTGTGGATGCGAAATCACCAAATGACTTCTCCCGCTCTGGGCGGAGCGGGAGGGCATGTCAGACTTTTACTGATTATACTCATATATTTTACTCATGTTCCTTCAGTTGCCTGTGCCAGGGCTACGGTATCTCTTTCGAACAACCCGCGATCCCGGCGGTATCGCCGTGATCCCTGGCTCCATCATTTAGTACTTATTGTTCTCTTGTACAGACAATAGCTTTACGAGAAGCTTATGCCGTTGTAAAATAATTAACCATTCAGTAAGGTACTAATGCAATAAAAATGGTGAATATAATAATCACCATGTTGTCATGGCATGACCGTTTTTGGGGGCTCAATATTGAATGTGCAAAACACCCCCTGCCATTTTATCTGTGTATAAAACATTGATCAGGCAGGGCCCATAATCTTTCCGTAGTCCTAAGATGACCAGTTTACTTTAGCTACCCAAACCCATAATCCAATATTTTTGTTTCCGTATCCTGCAACAGTCCAACAACAACCGGGGGTTGACCTTGGGTGCACTTGTATAGTGCGTACAGGGATAATCGTCGATTGGTGCCTTATCTCATTAAAAGCGTCTCACGGGCCTGTGCGAGTTGGCTTCGGCGCCTCGTACGCGTTCGAAAGGTTTGGGACCCCAGGGTCGAGACCCGCGGGTCCCGTACCTTTGGAACGCGAGATATGCCAAAAACACTTAAAATAAACATGAAAATTACTGGTATTCAGCTCTAAGCGGTTAGACTGGAAGCCGACCCCAACATAGTTGGGAAAAGACTAAGCAGATTGATTAAGTAATGCAGGTGTCTACCAGGGTCAGGCGAACGTATCGCCACTCGTGGAGCATATTCTATTAATTAAATAAATATACTTCTACACCCTTAGTTGGATAAGCTATACAACGTGTCGTTTTGCATCCTTGTCAAATTTCAGGGTGTGGTACAGAACATCAAACCGAACAACTTTATCCATGGGACCAACATCGTAATCGCGAAAAATTTTCAACTGTCCCATAGAAAACTTCAATACATACTCGACGCAAATGTATGGGATGGCTGATTATTTTTTCGCAATTACGATGTTGGTGCCATGGAAAAAGTTGTTCGGTTTGATGGTCTATAATACACCCTTAAATTTGACGAGGATGCAAAACGACACGTTGTGTAGTAGTAAATCATATTCGTTTCCAAACAATTGCTACCGTCATGATTTCTGGGCCTGAAAATTTTTAAATCAACATTAACGTCTTCCTTTCTAATAAACTTATGAATTACCTGTAACTGCTCCACAATAACCTGAAGCTGCTTCTTCTCAAGCTGGTCATATGGCCCAGCTCCGTTGGCTGCCGAAGCTGCCCTCATTAGTCGCAGCAGTTCTCGGAACTGCTCAAGGGGTTTGTGGACCAGGGACGTGATGTCCGGTCTTCTCCGGGGTATCGGTGGACTTGTGCAGAACCGGGAGAAAGCCCCGCTCGGGTCTTTTGATTTTTTTACCTGTTCATTGAAGGTAAAATTTATTGTTATCAAGGTTATGAAAAAAAGGCTCTTTTTTTGTCTATTTGAAGTATTTTTTTGTCTATTTAGATAATAAAAAGAGAAGTCCTGACTGACTGACTGATTGACTGACTCATCAACGCCCAGTCCAAACCATTGGACCTAGAAGGCTGAAATTTTGAACAGAGATTTCCTTTATAATGTCGACAAGGAATAAGTAAGCAGTTCCCGGTAGTACATTCCCGTGGGATATTTTCCGACATTCACGCGGGTGAAACATGATAAAATCGACTGGTTTTTGAAGTTTTTTTTGCAAGTTTTTAATGTGGCCAAAGTGTAAGCAATTCTTAATTCAGTTCAGAATCGACTCGTAATTACATAGGTAAATACATTGTCTCCTTATCATATTTTTAACTCGACATTAGCCTGTAATGTCGACATCTTACCGATAGACTACATAAAATAAATTGGCCATTTGGTTTCAGATTTAGTATAATCTTTTTTATTGATGGTCTAGTATGTTATCTTAAATTACCAATAAACTTACCAAAACACAGTCGGCTCTCTTAAGTCCAAGGCAGTACTTCTTATAAAGGCTAAGGAACACAGGGGTCTTCTGCAGATAGATGGCCACCACCGTCGACGTCTGGATCTCTCCGTCGTCTTGCACCACTTGATCCAGGATGTCTTCTGATAGTCGGAAGATCTAGAAGTGGAGGTTTTGTTACTATAGTGCTATTACTTAGATCTGTATACGTAATGCTGGTTCTTAGTGCCGTTACAGTTTTTTTACCAATAGTTCCGGGGTAAAGTCAACTTGTTATTGGCTTGGTTACGTTGATTCACTGGATTCTTTTACAGTCTTGCCAAAATCAACATAAGCGTGAGGTCTACATGCTTGCAGGCTATGAATACCTCTTTTTAGGGTTCCGTACCAAAATGGTAAAAGGCAATCCTTACGGTGCGACTCAGACTGTCTGTCTGTCCGTCTGTCATCCGCTGGGTATGTCAAGAACTACTAATTTTATCAACTTGAAATTTGGAACAGTTTTAGATGACGTTTTCCCAACTATTTTGCAAATAAGAGAGAAATATTTTTTTTTTTGCAACAAGGATGAAAGGGACTCTTAAAAATTCCAAGTGGACTACTAGGGCATGTGGGGTTTCATATGAAAGAACGCTGTTTGCATATTCTCAAAAAAAAAAAACATTTTTTTAGGCCGCACAGTTTTCGACTTTTGATGAAAAATGTAAAAAAACCTTTCCCCTTATATCCGAAGTTTGCGTAGAGATAAATAAATCTGAAATTATTCTATGTGATAGAAGTTTATGTAAAGATTACAGGAAAAATAAAACAATGTCTCTAAATAGCACACTTTTTCAGAAATTGGAACGGCAGTGCTATTCTGTACAAATCTCACCGTGAAAACCTAGGTGAAGTGAGTTGTCATTCTTCCTGATGCTAGGGATTGATAGTATTGACAGCTCACTCCACGCTCACTTCACCTAAATTTTCAAGGTGAGATTTATACAGAATAGCGCTGCAGAACCCTCGGTCCGCGAGTCCGAGTTTCCGCTAGACCGGTTTTTTTTTCTAATATTTCATTACCATCAAAATAAAAATAGGATAAAATTTTCCCTATACCCATTATACACAGTCGATTATTGGTGTTTTAAAAGTAAATACGGTTAGTTAGAGTAGTGATTTGTTGGGACTTAGGTATAATGGAAAGTGTTGACTCATTCGAGTAGGTAAAGTTAGAAAAGTTTCAGTCAAGGTCGCACCTTCAAATTTTGATAGTACAATTACTATCAAAATTTGAAGGTGCGACCTTGACTAAAACTTAGTAGGTCTGCTATATAAGTCAGCTGTTGCCAACATTTATGTTCGCATAACTCGTCAAAATATACGGACAGCTGATTTTTTTTTCGCGATTTCAAAGTTGGTCTTGGTTGTTGGTTGGGTGGTTGGTTGGTTGGTAAAAGTAATTCAGTTCGATCGTCTAAAGCACTCCTTACATTTTTTAGTTATTTTTTTAACACCTCATATATTTAGAACTATAATTAGTTTACCTATTACAATTTTGATGGTATTTATTGAAGTAATATTTTGACTGACTGTCCGAAAGTATTAAGGCCTAGCGCGCACTGCCGTGCATTTTTTACCATAATTATGATCTGTGAAGTATGGAATATCATAGAAGTGCGTGCATTGAAAGGAAAAAAACGCATGCGGTTTATTCAAACTTCTTTTTGGATAAGCTCGTAAATATGTATTTATATCTTACGAAAAAGAAGACGTTATTAGGCCTTAAGGCATCAAGGGATGCACTCAAAACCATTTGCGGACTCTTTTTTTATACAACAATAAATATATGCAGATACTCATCTTGAATTTTTTTCACAGCCAGTGCGCGAATCCGTGACTGAGTTTGTTTTACCTTACGGCAGAAATAATGCACCGCAGTGCACGCTAGCCCTTAGCCATGCACAAAACTGCTGTAAGTGTAACTTCTGATTGGTGAATACCACAATAGCATGCAAGTTACTTGCATACTTTTGTGCAAGCTACAGCTACTACGTCATCATCATCATTGTCAGCCTTGTTCCACCTTCTGTTAAGTATAGGGCTCCTCCCTTTTGTGTCATGCTTCCCTGGTCTGTGCGAGTCATGCGGCACCCTAATTGCGTAATACACTATCAATCGGAATCAGTTTCATTTTGACATCTACAACATTAATTTCATTAGCTACGTTGTCGAGCAGACAAATTTTTCGAACATATGAAGCAATTTCAATTCAATTTCCGATTAATATTGTGTTACGTAATTAGGCTGCGGTCTGTGTATTACGTGATGTATACAAACAACTTACCTCTTCAATATTTTGGAACAACAGCTGGTGATCATTAGGGGCTATGAGGTCGGCTCTCTCGGCTAGGGGTGACACAAATCTGACGAGGCCGAACTGTAGACATGTGCCGTAGTGCTGCTCTCTTGCAATCACGGCTAGGAGTGCGCGCTTTCTGCCGTCAGTTGCCAGCCCTGGCGTCTGGTGGTGGTCAAGGGTTTTGTTAAAATCTTTGACTTCATGATAAGTAGCTAGCATTTAATAAGAGTACGACTCTTGGTAATTTGTTAAGATAGTTATTTGAGGTTGAAAAGTGAAATGAATTTGTGTCTTAATCTTGCTTGCTACTAGGTACTCACCTCATACCTGTCATAGTTATATGTTCTATCTTTTGGTTTAAATCTCCGTTTCAGGCTTCAATTAATCATTTTGATCTTTGGATTCTTGGGTGTGTTTAAGCGTTGTGTGTGTTTTATAATTTTCTTTGTGTCTAAGTATCTATGAATGAATTTTACCTAGATGAGGCAAAATTTATTTTTACGCTACTTTTCATGTTAGCGCTTCAAAATTCGAATTTTATGACAAAATCCTGTACCGAAATCATTTTGCCGCAAAAAAATTGTGATTTCCTAGCAAGTCTGTGTATATTAGGTTGGGGAAAAAGTCTTTTCGCATTATAGTATGTATGAACTTAAAATAAAATCTCTTTGGCTATACTATTTGTATCTGGCTGGTTTTGGTATCATTGAAAGTTTAAATTTTAAAAAACATAATTCCAAATTCAACTTAGGAAAATGTGTGATATTCATTCGTTTTTTGTACTGTCAACATGAGTGAATCTAATGAAGAAATTCGATACATTTTAAAATTTTACTACAAAAAAGGTAAAAATGCAACGCAAGCCGCGAAAAAAATTTGCAATGTTTATGGACCCAGTGCAGTGTCTGTGGAAGTAGCACTAGTTTGGTTTAAGCGTTTTCAATCCGGAAATTTTGATGTCAAAGATGCACGTCACTCTGGTCGCCCTATTACGGATAAAATGGATGCCATTTTTGAAAAAGTGGAGCAAGATCGGCATATCAGTAGTTACGACGTAGCTGAAGAACTGGGAATTGACCACAAAACAGTTTTGGCGCATTTGAAAAAAACTGGGTACACAAAAAAGCTCGATATTTGGGTACCTCACGAGCTCACTGAAAGAAACCTAATGAACCGTGTACTCATTTGTGATTCTTTATTACGACGTAATGAAACCGAACCATTCTTGAAGAAGCTGATAACTGGTGATAAAAAGTGGATCACGTACGACAAGAACGTGTGAAAAAGGTCATGGTCAAAGGCCGGTCAGGCTTCACAGACTGTGGTGAAACCCGGGTTAACTCGCAACAAGGTGATTCTGTGTGTGTGGTGGGATTGGAGGGGCATTATTCATTATAAGCTGTTACCACCAGGCAGGAACATCGATTCTGAACTCTACTGCGAACAACTGATGAGATTAAAGCAAGAAGTTGAGAGAAAGCGGCCGGAATTAATCAACAGAAGGGGTGTGGTTTTTCATCATGATAACGCTAGACCTCACACATCTTTAGCCACTCAGCAAAAATTAAGAGAGTTTGGCTGGGAAGTGTTAATGCATCCGCCGTATAGTCCTGACCTTGCATCTTCAGATTTCCACCTGTTTCGTTTTCTTCAGAATTCTTTAGGCAGTGTCAGGTTAACATCATGAGAGGACTGCCAAAACCACTTGTCGCGGTATTTTGATCAAAGTCCCAAAATTTCTATAGCAATGGGAGCATGTCCCTACCTACAAGATGGCAAAAAGTTATCGAACAAAATGGTACCTACATACTTTGGATTAATGTAAATAATGTATATTAAAAAATGTTTTGAATTTTCTTAAAAAATGCGAAGAAACTTTTTCCCCAACCTATTACAACATTATTTTTAGTATATGCGAAACCTGAATATGGTTTGTTCAGATTAAATAACTGAATCGATTCCAATAATTTTTATACCGTGTTATATTTTGCCCCTAAAATCTTTAAAGGTTACAATATGGACATCGCGCGACGAACACAAGTCACTGCAGGTCATAGCGGCACTAGGCACGGGCGCACAGCGGGCACCGCGTGTTGATCATGTTTTTGTACGGACAACCAGGTAACATAACAAGCTTATAACTTTGTGATTTTTCATGATACAGTTTTGAAATGTTGTACATAGATTCTTTACATAAAAATACTAGACACGTGTTTCGGGTTTCGCATATACTAAAACTGATGTTGTTTATGTATGTAAATATTTAAATATAAAAAGCTTGATTATTCGATGATGTTTGAGAATCGTGAAATCATCCATGATATAATTATAAATTGTGTCGATAGAAATAGTGGTACTTAAAAAAAATATAACGCTTTTATAGGGTCAAATTAAATTAGCTAGCGAAACTCAGCAGACATGATGGGTATCGATATCTAAACATGATAAAAAAGAAATTGATTTGATGTTTTTTTTTTCTGTCATCAACCGCCCGTAGTCACTTAAAATATCAGTTATTAACCGACTTCAAAAAGGAGGAGGTTCTCAATTCGTCGGAACCTTTTTTTTTTTCTTTTTTTTTATGTATGTTCCCCGATTACTCGAAGATGGCTGGGCCGATTTGGATTTTTTTTGTTTTATTCGAGAGGGTATACATCACAGTTGGTCCCAAATAAAATTGATTAACTTTGCTTCGGTAGTTTTTGAGTTAGCTTCAATAATACGTATTTTTTCCCGACTTTTATATGGATGATGTTCTACTTTGTTTTGCAGATAGTGGTATTAGAATTTGTGTGGGGTAAGTACACAACTAAAAAGTGAAAAATAAAAACTTTTTGACAAAAAAATACAACCGACTTCCAAAAACAACACTATAAAGTGAAAAATAACTTTAATTTCGGAAGTCGGTGGCAAAAAACGAAAATACATTTAACTAGGCACCGACTTCCGAAATTAAAGTTATTTTTCACTTTGTAGTGTTGATTTTGGAAGTCGGTTGTATTTTTTTGTAAAAAAGTTTTTATTTTGTGTAAACCTTGCAGACGTGACGGGTATCAATATCTCAACACGATTAAAGAGTTTTACATTGACTCACACTTTAAATTACAAGGACTAGCAGTCATTGGCCCAAAAAAATCATGAAATCTTTTTTATTTTATTTTGTCGTGTTTAGATACCGATCACGTCTGTAGAGTTTTGCTAGCTAATTTAATTTGACCCTGTATAGTGGCTATTTAAATCTGTGTTACTCTAAACTTATATAATGAATAGCTCGACTTTGGAAAAGCGAATTTCATTGATGTGTATAACGATTGAGTAATGAAAATATTTGAGCAGTTACTTATAATAATAATTATAACATTAAGATCATAATTATGCTTGTATACAAATGAATATTTAACCTATACCTACTGGAATTACTGCTAGGATTGCTTGTGAATGTAAACTATTAAAATAATTTTAGCAAGTCACTTACTGGTGAACTAAATAATCAAGAAAATAATGTAGAAATAAGGAAAAACAACAAAAAAAAAACAAACAAAAAGAAATTAAAAGCAATAAATTTATTTGCACTTAAAATTATAGAACATAAATTAAAAACGAAATAAAAACAACAGGAACCAAATTTTTGCATCCAATACACGAATAATTAAAAAAGTAAAATACAAACCATAAAGTTACAAAAAAGAAAATTATACAAAAACACGACTATGGTACTTAACTATGAAGTTACAACACGCACGAACTAAGACAAATATTAGAAATAGAAAAAAAAAAACATTAACAAAATAAATATTAACAAAAACAGGTAGGTAAGCTTAAACGTAACGATTCCCCATTCAATGATTTTCACTTAAAAGCTAAGATTGAAAAAATAAATGATAATATACGAGCTAAGACCGTGTAAACTGCAGATTTTTAAGGAATATATTAAGTTATAATAAAATTTTGACATAAAAATATTTACGTTACCATCTAAATAAATAATTTGATCAGTAATTCCTAAAGGGTGAATAAACATTTTCGATCAAAAACCGGCAGTACACATAGTTTCTTTAATATTAGAAAATTCTAGCGCTTAGAAACTAAAATAATGGAATGTATCATGAAGTATTTACAAAAAAAAAAAGGAAAAATAATATTAATAACAAAATGCGATACACACTACTGTACATCCTACAGATTTTTACTCCACACGTCAAATACAAGGTCTGATACTAGCACCAAATTCATAAAATTTTTGTCTTTCAATACCAAAATAATAAATTCGAATAATGTTTCTAATGGCCAGCCCACGAGACGTAAACTTGTTGCAGGAATGTGATGAAACGTAAGTCTAAATAACGTCGGAATCCAATTTTGGTAGCTTGAAGTTAACATTAATGAAACATGAAACTGGAACGCGTTGAGAATGATTGTAGATACAAATCTGTCATATTGATTTTGGCTCACATAACTCAACCATACTTGGCCATTTATGTTGTAATTATAGATTCAAACCAAAAAGCTAAACTATTTTAGAATATAGTATAGGGTCAAATTAAATTAGCTACCGAAACTCCACAAAGGTGATGAATATTGATATCTAAACACGATAAAATAAAAATTTAAAAAATATATGTCACGTTTATGAAGTTTACACAAAAAAATTGGTTTTTAAACTGATATTTTAAGAGACTACACTACCGGCGGTTGATGACGCCAAAATAAACATGATCAAATTAATTATTTTTTTGTTTTATCATGTTTAAATATCGATACACATGCATGATATTTGTGCGGAAATCGGCTGTCATGGAATGGCATGTGATGCGGAGGAATGAGGAAAATGACATGAGGAAAGTTTTGAGTATGAATGTCGATGGCTATAAGAGTAGGGGAAGACCAAAGAAACGATGGATGGACTGTGTGAAAGATGACATGGCTAGAAAGGGGGTAACTACCGAGATGACGACTAATAGAGAAGTATGGAAAAACAGGACATGTTGCGCCGATCCCAAACAGATTGGGATAAGGGCAGGAGAATGATAATGAGATATCGATATCCATCAAGTCTGCGGAGTTTCGCTAGATAATTTAATTTGACCCTGTATAGTAACAATTTTAAAATTATGTCATCAATTTTAGAATACTACATATTCCCAAGCTTACGTCAAACGGGACTGGCCAGAAAGATGACTAGTTTCCAAAACGATACCGTTGAGCATTCAAACGATAATTCCGTTACCGACCTCTTTGGAGAACGTCACTTGTGGCAGATGAAGCTTGCGTCGGTCCAAGGACTGACTGGTTGAAGAACAGGCAGTAGGTGGCCGGGCTGCAGTGGCAGGGGATGCTAAAGCAGCAGCTCGGGGAGACCTCGGAGGTGGAGGTGGCGTGGATTCCGCAGTAGGTATGGTCACCTGGGTCAGCCTCGGTCGGACTCCGACACCATTTGGCGGTACCCTTCTGAATGTTTCTATGTTCAGCATTTGACCTGATGATCTGAAAGGAGGAAGGAGAATTGAGTACAGAATTGAGGCATTTCAATATCCATGACGCGTAGCATGACCACATCTTTCTTTAGAGTAAAGATGACGAAGACAAAGTATCAGTCATCGCGCCATAGAAATCTTTCTAAAATGACGTCTTTTGTTTCTACGGTGATCATGCATAAAGTTTGAATCCAAATATGTTATGAATTTAGAAGGTAGGAGCTACGGTTTAAATTCAAGAAGTTACCATCATGCTGGAGACTCAATTCCACTAAAGGAGCTGTTCTATTTTCTCTATCCATCAAAATTAAAATAATCATATTGTCAGGTCTACTCACTTGACAAGACTGCGAACCTCCTCCTCATTGGACGTCACCACGTTCTTGTTGCCCACAAATACGAGGTAGTCTCCTGCCCTGAGCCCCGCGCGTTCAGCCGACCCTCCGGCCGCCACCCTCTCGACCCTGGGAGGCCTGGTCCACACCACTGTGAAGCCGAAACCGCCGGCAGTACCGCGGATGAGTCTGGAAGATAGGAGAAAATATTTAGTTTTGTTTATTGAGTTAGATGAACTAGAAATATATAAATAACATTTTTATGGACATATACACTCGCGAATTTTCTTAAAGAATTTTGTATCTCATTAGAAAACAGTGATAAAAAGAAACATACATTAAAAGTTTTATGAAATAGGTAGATGTTGTTTAGTGCAGATTTTGCAAGGCATTTATTAAAAAAAAATATTTTTATATTATAAACATGAGGTATTTCGAAACAATACGTCTAATAGGATGAATTCACGTTTATGATGCTTTGAAACATCCTTGTTTGAGTATACGATTGAGGCCTTTTGAATCGTCAGTATATTAAGTAGAATCTTTTTTAAGTCCGAGGCAAAAAATACTGTGAATGACAGTGGGCATTATTTTGAGCAAGGTCATTCTAATTGCACTCGTCTTTCTAAGTTTATTACTAAACTTCATATAATTACGAGTATCATAATTTGTATTTCGAACGTAATAAAAAGTCTATAGATCGTACTCACTTCCTTGTGGTCGTAAACGGAGTCCTCCCGTTTCTGGGCGCTCTCTTGGGTGCGTTAGGATCCTCAGGCGGGTCCAGCTCCAGGTATCGGAGAAATAGGTGCTCATCAGCCTCTCGCTGGAGAGCTGCGGCCACCGCTTGCGCCTGGCTGGCTGTGGTAGATGCTGGGCCGTTCGTTGACACTCCTGTAGATTTAATGGTGTTGTAGGTGTGCTTTTTTTTTTTTTTTTTTTTTTTTTTTGTGGATGGGAAATCATCAAATGACTTCTCCCGCTCCGGGCAGAGCGGGAGGGTGTGTCAGACTTTTACTGACTAAAACCCACCCGTGTTCCTTCAGTTGCCCGTGCCAGGGCCACGGTATCTCTTTCGAACTACCCGCGACCCCGGCGGCTTCGGCCCTATTGGACCCCGTCACTGCTGACATCTCTTTGAGGCGCGCGTGGAACACAACGCGCCGTCGACCCGGGCCTGGTCCTTACCGGACGGCGAGCTGCCCATTACTCGTCGTCCGCAAGCCCGCGCCTACGGTGGCCGGGAATCGGCGATAGATTCCCGCCGCCCAGGGCGTCTCCTGCGGCGGCTAGGGGCGCGAGGGCGCGGCTGTTGCCTCTCCCTCTCGCGTCCCGCCTCCTCCTTTGCGAGCATTACTGCTTCGCAGAAGGAGGTGACGGCCTCCCATGCACTCTCGCTCCGCACCATGGCCTGGACCAAGTTTGGACGCGAGAGATCGCCGCCGCCGATCGCCTCCGTGAGAACACGGCGGTGCTCTGCCCAAGCCGGGCAGACCTCCACTGTATGCTCCACCGTGTCCTCCGGGCGATCTACACAATGGTGACACCCGGGCGTTTCCTCCCGCCTTATCCGAAACAGGAACCTCCCGAAACAACCGTGTCCGGTGAGGACCTGCGTCAGGCGGAAGGTGAGGACGCCGTGGCGCCTCTCCAACCACTCCTCAAAGAGGGGACTTATCGCCGCAATTGTAGCGTGCCCAGCGCTGGGTTGCGACAATCGCACTCTCCATGTCGCCATGAGATCCCGCCGGAGCTCTGTCCGCTGTACCGTGATTTCTCGCGGCAGCGGAGTTACGCCCCGGCGTTTTGCCTCCTCGCGCCACTCCCACACGTGCGCGAGGACTTTTGCCTCCAGATCCCATGGCGGTAATCCGGCATTGTAGGTGTGCTTGATGCATGAGAATAAGAATATATTATACTAAAATTTCTTAGGCGAATCAATTTAGATTTCCATCGAAACACTAAGGGCCTATTTCACGATGTCCGAATAGCCACTACTCACCGATTAAATTCAAGCGTAGGTGGTGAAACAGGCCCTCAGAAGAAGATATTATCATTAAATATGAATAGGTAGATAGATATAGTCATCTTTGTTGAACAAATGAACATATATTATCAAGAAAATCATAAACTTTGATAAAAGGTGATAATATTACAGGCCATATAACCAATCAGCTATTTCAGTTAAACAATCTCAGGACTTAGAATGGACAGAATTAGCACGTGTGGTAGATTTCCGATATAACAAAATGTTAAATGAGCAAAAACTTCACGCAAGTTATTAGAAGGAAGATTTTTAACTACATAGTTCACCATCCGCCAGGCAGAATATTATGTAAAACAACCAGTACGGTCTTTAACGAACTGATTGTTTTACACACAACCACCTGGTTCATGGGACTTAGAACGGATTACCTTCTTCAGTCTTAGAGGTATGACTGCTATTTCTTAATTTTGTAAGATTTCTGGAAGTCAAATGAACTTACCTTTATCGATATGGTTTTCTTTAGTGCCATCATTAGTGCTAGTTTCAATGTTGTCAGTAGCCATTTTACATAGATCCCCTTCAGTCACGCGGTCCTCTCTAACGAATCTGTCATTTGCGTGCGCTTGCGCCGCGTTCTGGCCGCGTCCAGAGCCTTGTTGCAGGAAGTACGTTCCGGATATGTCGCTGTTAATTGCATCTTTTAATGGGAACGAGACACATCCTAAAAACTCGCTCCGCCTGTAACAATAGAAAAATCATTAATAATTGACTGAACAATCTTGTCCTGGTCTAACGTTGGTCCTGTTTTATCCTGGGCTAAAGTTGCTCCAAATGTAGAACAACTCATATCCTGGCCTAAAATTGGTTCAAACAAAGGATTATTTTTCAAAACTGAACTCTAAAATTGAGTAGATAAGGTGAATATTCCACGTCTGCTCCATTTTACTCGTTAAAGGTCAATAGATCGTCTGCGAGATGGGAATAATATGTAAATGTACGCAATGGGGTGATGTCGTTATGTATAATAATGGCAAGACCGCGCCGGATCCACATGGACAAAAGGATCCACAGTGGAAATTTATTCTAAAAGAACATACAGGATCTGGTCATGATGAAAGTTTATATTAATTGGATAAAATTAGATAAAATTAGTAAAAGGTTACTAATAATAAATACGCACGAGGAAATCACAACATCTTTTAGGAATATTACGATGACAGTAAAATTATACAAGTTCACAATATTAAAAAATCAAAAAGGAATATATAATTCACATAAAAGGAAACATCGGATACAGCAGGGTTTACAAATACAAAAACATTCGCTGCATCAACGAATATAACTGTGTTTAGTAATAAAATATTAAAAGCCGGAGAGAGGCCTTTAATATACATGAGTCATCAGTAAGCCGCCCTTAACGCAGTGTGCCTGGTAGTCGTGGCCTACATATATAATGCGCGTTACGTAAGAGTCATCGATATGGCTTGCCTGTTACGCATAGTTTCAGGAGTGGGAAGGCTTTTTTTTGTTTTTCAGTATTTCTGGTTTCTTTTCCGTCCATTTTGATTGTATTTTTGAATGTTTTCATTTCAGTATAGTCCACTTGTTCTTGCTCAATTTATTCCACGACTTTTTAAAATTCAGATCGTCTCTTTCAAGTTCATTAGTATATCAATTGTTACTCTACTTTGTTCATTGCTTCAATCAATTCCAACTTTATAATAATCTCGTTCAATTATTCCACATTCTTCAAAACTATTTCCAGTGTAATCAACTTGAGCACGAATGTTGTTTTTCTATAGGTATCGCAGTTTGATCTGTGCTTATAAACAGCTGTGCAGTGGCATGCACTCTAACAGAAATAGCTTCGCGTGCTTTATTAGCATGCACGTAAGGGGAAAGTTCGCTCGACCTTGCAGGTTCATCTGATAAATTGTTCCTACCTAGTCTGGCTTTAAGTAACGTGAGGGTTTCTAAGTTAAAAAATAAGTGAGCTCGGAAATGTCTGTTTTGTTTTTGATGTGATAAAACAGTTTGCATTAGATAAGTAGATTGATTTTCGAATGAAATGATAATGAGAATGAAGCGAGTTAGGAAAGTCTTTTCCAAACGTTAATAGAGTTTTGACAGTAGTAAAAGTTCACTGACAACAACATACTCAAAAATTCGAAAGTTGATTGTTTAAATTTAGGGTTTAAATCACATAAATGGCAATATAGCCTTTCATATAACCGTACCCATAATCTAACCACACGTTATTAGAGATAGATTACGAAACTGCTCCATGAGTCCACTTAGTTTTGTTTCCGTCTAATCACAGGCCGGGACTGTAGCCATATATGTACGTGATACTTCATCGTCAACTGCTGGTTAGTTCACATCATTATGTCCAATAAGGTCTAAATGCTCTAAATGCTCTTATGTCGGTAACGAACCGGTAGCAAATTAGGGCAAAGTATAAGTATCCAGCTTTCAGGCATTTTATTTTAGATTTCATGGTACTGGTGAAATATAGGTGCCGACCTCTGCCGACCCTTTGGTAAATACAAGCGTGGGGCTATTCCCATGGTCCAAGTAACGTTTGAACGGAAAATATTCTACAACGTGTCGTTTTGCATCCTCGTCAAATTTCAGGGTGTGGTACAGAACATCAAACCGAACAACATTCTCCATGGGACCAAAATCGTATGAATCGCGAAAAAATTTTCAACTGTCCGATAGAAAACTTCAATACCTACTCGACGCAAATGTATGGGACGGCTGGATATTTTTTCGTGATTGGTGGTGGTGATCGTGGTGATCTATACCACAGCCTTAAATTTGACGAAGATGCAAAACGACACGTTTTAATATTATTTAAATATGCTCATAACTTTTCTGATCCATCTTCATCATTATTAATATGGAACAGAGAAGTAACGAGGTCTGAGAAAAGTTCTTGTTTGATTCGTAAAATACAAACAAAACACTAACTTATTCAACAGTATCACAATGAGGATAATTTTTATATCAGCCTGTGGAATTATGACGTTATAACCTTTCATAAAGCAAAGTTAAGTAAAAAACGTTGAATTTCCTGAATAAAATCGATCGGACCTCAATTACGCTAGTCATTAATTGGACCAATTTCAACTTGAGATTTGAACACCACCGGGTTAGCTGGCAGGGTAACTGGAAATTTGAATTGATTATGAATATTAATTGGAGACCGAAAAGCTCACGATATTTTGCAGCGAATTTTTTCTGTCGAAAAATTTTCATATTTTTATGCACATTTATCGGAAATTTTAAGTTTCATCTCGAATAATGATAGCCGTGTGGATTCAGAAATATATTTTAAGAGATTGTGGAAAATTAACGATACATTTTGATATTGTATTTCTCTGTTAATTAAATTTTCGTAAAAATGTGTTTATAGGTACATTATTTCTTTTCTCTTGGGTTCAATAACATTGCTTATCAACGTGCCACTATTGATTTTCATACAAACGCATATATGTATATGTCTAGACATGGTATCGTTGAATTTTTTATGTACCGGAGGGAAATTGCGTCCACTCGCTTGTAAACTGTTTGTTGTGTCATTGCCTTTCCGTCATTACCATACATCTTTAATATAAAGCAATCTCCCAAAGCAATTGGTTTGTAATTTCTGTTATTTGAATAAATCACAAGGTTCACATTTGTTTGTGCTTTATTGTCAAATACAATCGCTCTCCAGTTAAGTGGCAATACATTTACAATTTCTTCTCTCTCTTGCTCATCTACACTCATTTCTTCTTTACATTCTTGATTCGTTATCATATCTTCGCTTACAACATTTACGCACAACATATATCTATGGGGTTCGTGCAGGGTCTTCCCCTAATCACATAAGCCTCTAAGCATGCAAGGGGCTGTTCCAAAGCCTTTCGTCCCATCCTGTGCATTACATTGGAGTGCATCCATGCGTACTATAGAGTGACGGGGACACCAAACTTACGGGGATAGCTGTCACTCTTCTGATATCGTGCTGATGGTGGATTCCGTCATTCTGTCCAAGAGATCTGCTGGTAGGCTGTTTTTTCTGGTTCTTTGTTCTGGTGGGTCCCATTCTGGGAGGCTGTTCTTTCTGCTGAGCTGCATGTGGCGATGCTGCGCGTGCTGGTGCGAGCAGTGCTGCCGTGGTGGCGGGTCCTCGCGTGACCGGGTCTGACTCAGCCCAGCAACCGTTTGGGATACGAACGACATCTTTTTTGAGAATTTACTGTAAAATATATGGTTTTATAGTGTGGGACAGCGGGGAGAGAGAAAGCTGTGTTTACGTTTGTTTATAAAGCGTGGTTAAAATAAACGATTTCTTTAAAACCACCGGTTTAAATATTTTGTCAAAGACACGTCAGGTAATGTTAATATTGTACATTATAATGCCATATACGAGCATCCAATTAGTTCCAATTAACATAAGACTAGCTAACCTAATTTAGACTAATTGGCCCAATTAAACATTATATTAGGTCCTAGGTTACCTATGAAATTGCCGTTTTACATAATATTTTTTAAAAGAAATATTGTCGATGTACTTTTGCCATTTTAAGTCATTGACTGCCACTGCGCACACACGGTGACCACAAACAATAGATTTTCTGTTGTGTCTATTGTCTGGCAGTCAATGTGGAAAGTACGTAGATACCTCTGCTATAGAAATCCTGGGGATGGGAATTGAAGACGAAAAAGGCGTTTTTCACCGCCTCGTTGGATTTGAAATTTTTCCCCGGGGCTGATTGCTGAGATCATAATTTTCAGAACGTAAGCGATCAAACCAATAACGCACCGTGCGTTCACTTGTGTTACTTTGTCCATACACGTCGTTATTATTGCGTGCTGTCTGTGCTGCGTTGGTGCCACGACGGAACTCGTATTCAAAAGTAGCGCACAATTTCGATTTTTCCATGGTTACAGAAACATCGATAGTATCAAAGAAAAATCAAACGGCGGGAAAACAAATGAACATCTGATTTAAAAAAAGAAATGTCATGCTATAATATAAAATTAATTTTAATTTGGAATTATAAATAGAATGAAAGATATTGATCTTCACACTAGCCGGTATCAAAAATCGGCAATTTCATAGGTAAGGAGTGTAAGGACATATGGACCTAATAATTGCATAGCATGCATTGCATTGCATTGCATTGCATACATTGGTGACTATTGACTTTAAGTCTTCAATTAATCTATACTTATTATAAAATAAAGTCGCTTTTCATGTCTGTCAGTGTGGCCGCGTGGTTCTTCTAAACTACGTAACGGATTTTGATACGGATTTCACTTATTATTTAGAGAATTTAGTCCGGAAGGTTTATATTATAATACATTAAATATTTCACTTATATATAATATAGAAACCTTCATGTTTCGTCAAGTCATAAAAACCGTGCGAATCAGGGCTGGGCCGCTAGTAATTTATATCACTGAAGTTACGAGTACGTTAGATTTAAAAAACTGTTTGAAATTGAAAGTTTATAATAAAGAAGAAAAAATTCTCACGCGATCTAGATTTTCAACATTACGACTTTTTACAGCCATTAATCAAGTTGGAGTATTTTTAACCGACTTCAAAAAAAGGAGGAGGTTCTCAATTCGTTGCGTATTAATATATAATAATTATATTCTTCAAATGATCGCTGCCAGAGCGGGCTGTCCCTTTCAGGGACACTGGGTGGGGACAGTCCTGTTTGAAAACTAACAATACTAACCCCGTGCAAGCTATATGTTTCCAGTATAAGCTGATCTCGCATTGTATAGGATTTCCTTACAATGAGAGGTCAGTGTAAACTGGAAATGCATAGCTTGATGTGTAGCCGTGTGTGTATTATTGTTACTAACACCAAAGCACTAAAATATTTAGGGACCTAGTCTGAAATAAAGTTATATATATTTTAAATACTTAAAGTATTACCATTAGGCTTGTAGATAAATACTATATTGGGGATATTATAGAGGAGCTCGTGGCTAAGTAATAACAGCCGTATGGATCGGTCCATCAGGTTAAGCAACGCTTGCCGGGGTTGGTCCGTGGATGGGTGACCATCTTTACATACTGAGACTCCTGCGTGCCTCGGAAAGCACGTTAAGCCGTTGGTCCCGGCTGTCATTCGTGGATCTTGACAGTCGTTACGGGTCGTCAGAAGCCCGAAAGTCTGACAACCAGTCTTACCAAGGGGTATCGTATTAACCAGTAATCGGGTTGTGGAGGTCAGGTAGGCAGTCGCTCCATATAAAATACTGGTATTCAGCTGCAACCGGTTAGACTGGAAGCCGACCCCAACAGAGTTGGGAAAAGGCTAGGCAGATTGATATTTTGGGGATATTATTGTAAGTGAAGACAATAGGTATGGATAAAAAAAAAAGAAATTCTATTTAGTCCGTCAGTCAGATAAAAAATAAATATTAGACACGTATTTTTAACCGACTTCAAATAGGAGGAGGTTCTCAATTCGTCGGAATCTTTCCCCGATTACTCGAAGATGGCTGGACCGATTTGGTTTTTTTTTGTTTTATTCGAGAGGGTATACATCACAGTTGGTCCCATATAAAATTGATTAACTTTGCTTTGGTAGTTTTTGAGTTAGCCTCAATAATACGTATTTTTCCCCCACTTTTATATGGATGATGTTCTAGTTTGTTTTGCAGGTAGTGGCATTAGAATTTTTGTAGGGTAGGTACACAACTAAAAAGTGAAAAATAAAAACTTGTTTACAAAAAAATACAACCGACTTCCAAAAACAACACTACAAAGTGAAAAATGGCTTTAATTTCGGAAGTCGGTGGCAAAAAACTAAAATACATTTAACTAGACACCGACTTCCGAAATTAAAGTTATTTTTCACTTTGTAGTGTTGTTTTTGGAAGTCGGTTGTATTTTTTTGTAAAAAAGTTTTTTGCTCTATCATATTAATAAAACATGACTTAGATAAAACGTGTTAAAGTTGGGGAGTGGGGGCTCGCTACATCACAACTATATCAAACTACGTATAAAAACTAGCAAGGACTGACGTCATGCCACATTTTAACTCAATGTATCGATGTAATCTATTGATTACGTAAAAAAAGAAAAAATACTTGTCCATCATTTTTTAATAGTGTACATGATGGAAAAAAAAAATTATAGTTACCACCCCTAGAGACACACTAGAGACAGAAATCGTACAATAAAATCAAGGATCTATGTATTCGTAAGTAGTTAATTGTAAAACAAATGTTTTAGTTACCGTTTCAAGAATTGTAGACCCATATCTACCTACATCACTGTATCAAGAGTCTCTTTAGGGTTCTATACCTCAAAAGAAAGATTCGGAACCCTTATAGGATCACTTCGTTGTCTGTCTGTCTGTCTGTCAGTGTGTCAAGACTTTCTCAAGAACACACACATCAAGTTGAAATTAATATCAAATACGGTTACAAATATATATATGGTTCCTTGTAGCTCTAAAAAAATCAAGCTTCTAAGTCAACGCAACAAAAGAATACGGCCTTTATGCGACATACACACATCAAAAGTGTCTAGGGATCAACATATATTTTTGCAATAACTTTTCTCCTGATTGATATTAATTAAAATTTTCTTTAAGGATTCATCAAATAAAGTGTTTTCGTTTGTCACAGTAACGATAAACCAAGTCACCTTTGCATTAATAAAGAAATTTGCCATTTTCCTAATAAAGGGATTTTTGACATTTGAACCACTAACATTAAAGTTCGAAAAAAAGACTGAAATAACAGTTTTCTTTAAAATTTTATTGGGTAACTTAAACAATTAATAATCCGTGTTTCTACCGCGAACACTAACAACACAAGAACATCGGTTTGGCATACTCAAAATGAGTTCATCCAAATCACGCTGTGGAATGGCCGCCCATGTTCGTTGCAACAACAAAAAAAGGTCTTCTTGCGACTGGATACCCTCCATATTCGGCAGAGCTCTTCTCTGTAGCATATCCCATGCATGCTCAATCGGGTTCAAGTCTGGCGACTGAGCAGGCCAGGGCAGGACATTGATGTTAGCTGCGGCGAGAGTCTGTCTTACAACTCTTGCGGTGTGCGGTCGTGCATTATCATGCATTAACTGAAATAAGGGACCGATTTGCACTTGTAGAGGAACGATGACGTCTGATACAATCGTCTCAGCATAAATTTGAGCGTTGAGGTTGCCTCTGATCCAAATCAACTCAGTTCTTCCGCCGATCCAAATACCCGCCCATACCATGATGGTTCCACCACTATAAGGATGGACTTCCTGGCAGGATTTTAATCGCTGTTGGCGTCCAGGGGTTCTCCAGTGTCGTATACGTCTTGTATCCGGTCTCATACCAAAACGAGACTCATCAGAAAAGCACACGAAACGCCATTGTTCTTCTGCCCAATTTCTGTGTTCAAGAGCCCATTGATATCGAATCCTACGATTGTGCATTGCTATAGGTGGTACCCGTAGCGGTCTTCGGGAATGAAGGTTCACTTCATGCAAGCGGTTTCTGACTGTTTGGTCGCTAATTAAGTTCCCTGAAGAGTGATGAAGCCTCACGGCTAACATCATGGCGGTTATAGTTGGAGCTCTTCGAGTTAAGATTTGAATGTATCGGTCTTGTCTCCGTGTGGTGCAGCGATACCGTCCTCCATGGCGCTCAGCCACGGTACCAGTGCTTCGGTAACGTGTCCAAAGTCGACTGATAACACTCTGACTTGTATTCAGAGCTAAAGCCACAGTACGTTGCCGGGAACCAGCTTCTATCATTCCCACGGCTCTGAGCATTTCTTCCCTGCTTAAATGACGTCGCCGCTCCATAATAACGTTGGTTTTAATCAGTAGTAGGGAAACAGTAGCACTAATAATGTCTTCAATGCGTTGTATGTTTTTATAGGGAAAATATTGACAGCTGATTTTCATCTTTTACTCGAATTTGATTCACAGTTCCTGATTCAAATTATGAAATGCACCAAAAAGGATCCATATAAATTTATAAAATCATAAATTTATTACAAAGCCACATCTCAATCTCAAGAAATCCGCATAAAAATGCTTGATCCCTAGACACTTTTGATGTGTGTATTTTGATAGTCGAAAGTAAATCAAAACATATATGGTATTTACCGTTGACCTAGAATCATGAAATTTGGCATGAAGCAAGATCTCAAAGTAGAAGTAAAGGCAAATTTGTAATTTAATAGCATAAAAAAAAAGTTGAGGTTTCTAGTTTTTCAACTACAATGTTAAGTTTGTTTTTGGGATAAATTATTTCCAACTACGGAACCCCTCATTGTGCGTGGTCCGACACGCACTTGGCTGGTTTTTCCTGCATGAAGTTTAAGTCGAAAACATGTAGCCTTAGTCCTCCCCAAAAGGTTATTCCATCGGGAGCTCGACCACAAATAAATAACTACTTCAATTCCCTTTTTATGTGGCCTGAAACTGCCCTTTGTCTCCATTGAAGGTCGGGAAAGAAAACTGTACAAATCGTCGCTCATCACGCGAGGAGTGAACACCCGGCGTTTAATGAATTGGCAATTTATACAAATTACTCTATTGTTTTTTTTTTTCGTTCGTGAGGAGAATATGAGGATACGGGATTCTGATAGCAATTTGGAGCGTGTTTTATGGGTTATTGTAACGTTTTTTACTTTGTAGGTACCTAATAGTAGAGTGTTTCAATTATTTGTAGCCATTGCTGTGTTCTGAATTTAAGGTGCTGGTGAAACAGGCGTTTATGAGATATTAACTTTGCCTTCAAAAGTCGGCAACGCAGCACCAACAAACCCCAGTGTTGAGTTTTCAGAGACGGTGTTAACTAAATTTTGCAAGTGTGGCTGTGTGCATCAGAAATTATATATTCTTTGCTTATATAAAACTTCTGTTTAGAGTTGTTGACTTATGTTTCATGTAAGTATAGCACACTCATAAACATTGTACATAACACATTATATACATACATAGGTACTGTACTACTATTGTACAATCGGTCTATTTTCCCTCAAATAAATTTCCCTAATGGCGCCGTAATATTATACAAAATAAGGACTCTATTCCCCAACATGAAAAAGGATATATTCGTAGTTGTTATGAAGACATTATTTTTAAAACAAACAACTGCATACGTGTAGTTTAATGAGGTTTAAACTTGTAATGTTTGGAGTGTTTTAAAATGTCGTATTCATATTTCGGAGTCGAATGATTCTTGCCATATTTTTATCATTAGGGTTCCGTACCTCAAAAGGAAAAAACGGAACCCTTATAGGATCACTCGTGTGTCTGTCTGTCTGTCTGTCCGTCTGTCACAGCCAATTTGCTCCGAATCTAATGGACCGATTAAGTTGAAATTTGGTACACATATGAATATTTGTGACACAAACACGGACGGGTAAAGTAAATAAATGAATTTTGAATATGGGGGTCACTTTTGGGGGACAAATAAGAAAATTAAAAAAAAAAGTTTTGCAAACTACACCATGTGGCATGTCAAATGAAAAAGCTTACTATGAGGGTCTTAAATATATTATTTTTATAATTTTAAAACAAATTTTTTTAAAGTTATTTAAGAAAGTAGACGAAAATTTACCATTCCCCCCCCCCCCTTATCTCCGAAACTACGAAGCCTAAAATTTTGAAAAAAAAATACAGAAAATAGATCTTTACCTGTAGATTACAGGAAAACCTATAAGAAGTCTGTGGTCTTAAAATAACATGGTAAATCTATCAATATTGTGAGTACAAACTTACATTTACAGTTGGAATGTATGGGAGAACATGTTTTTCAACTACAATGTTAAGTTTGTTCTTACGATAAATTCATCCCAACTACGGAACCCTTCATTGTGCGTGGTCCGACACGCACTTGGCCGGTTTTTTAGTTGTGTATGAGTTGGATAAGCGGTGGCTACGAATGTATTAGGAAAAAAAGAGAGACATAGCTATGCAGACTACTATAAATTAAACAAAGTTTGGTTGTGTTAAAAACGCCTGCAAAATTACTATTGTAAAATAATTTCTTATCTGTTGTTGGTATTACATTAATTAATCGTAACCATTCGTCGAAATAATATATAAAAATCATTGAAATATAAAAAAAAAACTATCTATGATAAAGACCCTTGGCGCCAGAATCTAATCGTGTTTCTTAAGCATAAACTATACAGCTTAGGTGCTAAATAGGTACGTACTTAACTCCAAAAAACCGTTAAAAAAAACAACTCTTTCTTAAAAACAAACCATCTCCAAGTAAAAACTAAGTAGGTACATAATACTCTTACAGCTTGGGAGCAATACACCCATACATCAACTTATTTACTTATAATGTTGCTTATATGCAAGAGGGGTGCTTTGCTAAAGGGCTATCGGTTTGGCAGCCTGCCAGGGCTCGTTTGGACTTCAGATACCCTGGATTATGGTGATGTAAGCTTAGTAGTTGGGGTGGGCAGAGTCTGAGGATTTGTAGGAAAGTGGATGTTTTGGTTTGGCGGTTTTTGAATTAAAGTTGCTGGTGTGCGATTAAGTTATTAACTGTGGTTTTATTTTTGCTTTTATGGTTTGGTGTAAGTATTATATGAGCCTACATAATTATTTCTATTCTATAGTTGTTCTTTTTTTAAAATAAGGTTCTCTATATTTTACTGACACATGGGCATGCAAATAGTAGGTATGTACATACAATTTTATTCTAAATTTAAATTATGTGGCGTGTCATTAGATTATATAAATATAAAAAAAAAACTTAGTAATGTCAAACGGAATAAAATCAGAAAGAAAAAAAAAGAAAGAAAAAAAAGGTGAGGAAGGAAGCAAAGGAAGGTGAGGTGGGCAGAAAGGTGTGGCGAAAATGAAGGGTATTGTACAGACCATCAAACTGAACATCTTTCTCCATGGAACCAACATCGTAATTACGAAAAAATTATCAGTCGTTCCATACAAAACTTCAATACCTACTCGACCCAAATGTATGGGACGACTGATTATTTTTTCGCACTGACGATGTTGGTCCCATGGAGAAAGTTGTTCAGTTTGATGGTCTGTACCGCACCCTTAATTTTTGCCATACCATTCTGAGACACCTTCATAGCCAGTTGGTGATTACAAAATTAGTTGCAAGGTGATTTTTCGTTTAGAATGAACGAGTGTTTACATTAAAAAGTTGTTTAATTAGTAAATTGGATTTGGTTAATTTTTCTATTAAACTCCATCCAAAACTTGACTTCATCCATTTCATTAGCAATTATCACCAACTTTTACAATATTTGGTAACCTTTTCCACTAATAACGAGCGGTTATTAAGTATTTGACGAGCACTAACCTTTGGCTTACGAACGGTAAACAGAATGGCCGGTAGGGCGGCGCCCTGTGAAATGTCGTTATGGATGGAAGGTTATAGGTACCTATAGAGGAAAGTATGGCTGTATGGGGAGTAGACAAATATAGGCTTAGTACGTAGGCATGGTAGGAAGTTTTGACGTAATTGTTATGGGAAAGTTTGGAATGGGTAGTGGATGATTGGTCTGATACGTTTTTGTCCGTGGTTTGTCTATTTTAAAGGTGGCAAGGGAGAAGCTGTGATAGGCTGACAATATTGTAAAAGATATTTACGGATTAATGTGTTCTAGTTATTTTTGTTATAAAAGTATTATTTTTACACTATGCAATTCGGATCTGTTATTGTTTGTTTGCTGCTCAATGATATTATATAATATCATTGTTGCTGCTGTTATTGTTAGTTGCATGACATTTCCTAGTGTCACAACACAGACCAGAGGCAATATAGAGTTCATAGTCTACGTAGTATTGTAGAATTACTGTTTTGAATTGTTGTCTTTGGTCAGAGATCGAAGACAACTTGGATACGAGGCTTTTGCTTACTTTGCATAATGTGTGTATTTTGTTATTTTTTAGTTTTCTAATGTGCGTTTTATTTGTGCAAAATAAACGATTTTTCTTTCTTTCTTTCTATATTGCAATAATAAAATACACGCTCACGCACACACATACAACTAAAACCACGTATACCGCTTTTAGTACGTGACGAGTCGTCGTCTAGTTAACATAGGTTATAAGATTTGAGTCGTTACTGTGTAGTGAAAATTTATAAAAACACATAAATAGTAAAGCACATAAAAAGTCTCAGGGAATCACTTTTCACTTGTACTCGTAAGTACTTGAAATAACATCGTTTTTTTTTATTAAATAAACTATGAGTTTTAGGTTACTTGGAACAAAAATACTCAACGAACGAACGCAGTGACTTAAAGTCTGAGGGTTGCTATAATATGATTTAAAATTTCCCAACAAATATGACATTTCACCCATACAATATTGTTCCCCAAATTATAGGGAAACAATTTAACAAATGGCAACCCTTCGACACATGTATAGATAAAAAGGTGGCTCCACTTTTGATGTTCACGGCGCTCCATCTTCCTTTTTTTGTTGATCTGAGCACCATCCCTATTAGTGACCAAAAACTTTGACAAAAAAAGTTTGAATTCTTTTTATTTGCTCTAAAAATTCATGATCAAAAACCAAAATCCCTTTGAAGGAATCCTATCAAACAGGAGCTTGGTGGCAAACAGACATAAAAATAATTTGCTCGTGACGAAGGCATGGTGTAAACAGCCAGGGAATGTCAGCCCTGCCCCTGTTTGCCATGTACGAAATGAGTTTCAGGGATGTCGGAAAAAGATTGCGTGAATTTTGGCGGCAAAAAATAATTTGTGATAGTGTTTTGTTTTTTCATTTATGTTTGAAGTCTGGATTATCTGTGGTAAAAATTTGACCGTTGATGATAGTTTTTGCTTGGGTAAAATATGGAATGTCAAGAGAATATATTTTATGTATTTTTTTTTTTTTTGTAAATAACTGGTAATCTCTCAGTCGTGAAAAATACGAAGAAAACTGTCTCCAATGATCAAATGAAATCCGGGATTTTTCCGCTTCGTTTGCCATTTGAATTAGTATCGATTTTCGCTTGAATAAACTCGCTATCCGTTGCGTAATCGTTTATTCGAGTAAACAAGAGGGAATAACAACAAGGGAAACGTTAATTACGTAAGTAAAATAAACAAAAGTTAACAAATTACTTGTGGGTGTTTATTGTTTCAATATTATTTTCTTGGAGTTACCCTTTTCAGGAAGGTCAATGTGAAGGACCTTCGAACCGAGAAGTTTGTTTTGTTTTCTGTATTTTTTTATTAATTTTAATGTTAATGAGGAGATTTGAGAGTGAGTCTTTCTGCCTGTTTGGGACGTTTTTATAGCTAAACTAACTCGTTTTGAGGATGCTTTGACACGAAGTTTTGATAAAGTTTAAAAACTAATTCCGAAAAATTTATAAACGGGTCCTAAAGTTTTTTGGGATGTACGAAATGGGATTTAATTATTCATTTAATGCGGGAAAGGAGACCTTTAATAAAATGTTATCATACGAGTAATTAGCATCTCATACACAGCTGGAAAAAGACCAGCGAGTTCCACATGATATTCACCTCCTTCTAATGAAAATTATAAAATTTATAAAAAAAAAAAAAAACATCAACATCTGCGTAGCCTTTTCCCAACTATGTTGGGGTCGGCTTCCAGTCAAACCGGATGCAGCTGAACACCAGTATTTTACATGGAGCGAATGCCTATCTGACCTGAATGACTAACTGGGTAATACAATACCCCTTGGTAAGACTGGTTGTCAGACTTTCGGGCTTCTGACGACTCGTAACGACTGTCAAAGATCCACGAATGACAGCCGGGACCAACGGCTTAACGTGCTTTCCGGGGCACGAAGTGGTTTAGGTAATGTGTAGATGGTCACCCACCCACGGACCAACCGCGGCAAGCGTAGATTAACCTAATCGATCGACACGTGCGGCTGTTATTACTTATCCACGAACCCCTCTATTAATATATAGTGTAAATAACTATGTTTTCGTGCCAACCCTATCATGTTAACACGAAGGGGTTCCAACTAAGCATTAGTTGAAAGTTGGCTGCTCAAAAAACTTTCCTAATGGCATAGGGGGATCCATGTGGTTGCTTTTCCGGGTATTACTGTGAAATTGGGTTTTGAGGAAGTTGGTTTTTGATTTGGTTAATTTAATTCAAAATCAAAAGTCATTTGCTCAAACTAGGCTGAGAATTAGTTCTTGAATGTCAAAATTACATAAGACAGTCCACCAAAACGCGCCTTTTACCACTAGCACCTTGGCACGCGCCTTTTTTTTTTAGCTAGCTTCCTAGCTGAGAGGAAAAATTGGCGCAACAAACTCCTCAGTAGCACTACTGTCTGTTCAGTTACGAGTAAGTTGATAACTGAACAGGCAGCTGTGTTGCTAGAGTAAGTTAATATACCTACACTTACATGTTGTATATTAGACAATGCATTCTACTGCAATATGATGAAATTACAGTAGAGTATCAAGACTTGATATGAGATTTAACATCAAATTAACTTGGATAAGCGTTCAAAAATTGGTAAAACAGCCACACGGGTCGATCGATCAGGCTCCGTGCCTCGGAAAGCACGTTAAGCCATAGGTCCCGGCTGTCATTGGTGGGTCTTTGACAGTATTGTTACGGGTCGTCAGAAGCCCGAAAGTCTGACAACCAGCCTTACCAAGGGTTATCGTATTACCCAGTAACTGGATTGTGGGAGGCCAGATAAGCAGTCGCTTCATTTTAAATAATGGTATTCAGGTGCATCTGGTTAGGCTGGAAGCCGACCCCAAAATCGATGTGAACAGGCTAGGCAGATGTTGATGATGAAGTGTTCAAAAACCGGGTGTTAAGTAACGATTCTAACAGTAACATAATCGGTGACCTTCCGATCTATTCTGTAAAAATCTCACCAACTTGGTGTAGTGATCTTGAAGTGAGCTGTCAATAGTGTCAATCTTTAAAAGGCTGCCAACAGGTAAAGCGCGCTCACTGTCACACAACGCTGGTAATTTATTGCAAAGCATAAAGTAATTTTAAAAAAATTATTGAGTGGACAAAAAAATAAAACACTTATTACATTATGTTCCTTGTATAATCAGAATGATTGCATGTATTTCTTTATTACTATGGTTTTTAATCGTTAAAACAAATTTTAGAGGTATTTTCGTGATTTTTTTCTATCGTAGCAAATTAGTTGTATTATGTTTATTTATAACACACTACCTAACTAGCATGTCCTGAAGAATATCATATATTTTTCTGATTTTATTGACTGCAGTGGATCATAAACTTTTAGGTATTATAAAACTTGTGTTTATGTTTGTGTGAAATTTTATGAAATTGAAATTGAATTGAATTGTAAGGTTTTAATTTAGTTTATTAATCCTACTATTATTATAAATGTGAAAGTTTGTATGTTTGGATGTTTGTTACTTAAACACGCAAAAACGGCTGAACGGATTTGGATGAAATTTGCTGTACAGATAGTTACCTGGATTAAGACATAGGATACTTTACATCCCGGTAGAAGGTTCCCATGGGTTAATTTCCGACATACACGCGGGCGAAGCCGCTGGCAAAAGCTAGTGTTATGATAATTAAATGTAATAACGAATGTTTTTATGTAATCATTTCGAATTGCCATAATTTAGTTTTATTTATTAATTTTGAATGTTTTATTGTATTTATTACTAATTAATTACATTATAATTGGAATATTTATGCGCCGTTGACGGCAAGATAAAGCGTTAATTTTTATTAATATTGACATCTGTACTTTTTTGTTTACCTACGTTCTACAAATAAAAATATTTGAATTTGAATTTTTAGAGAACAGACCGGCTGTTCTTATTGGAGAAATGCAATATATTTTAAAAGTACCCTCCTACGAGTCATTGGATTGCCTCTAACACCCAGAGACGAAGTTAAAAAGTAATAAGGTCACGTTCCGTATCCTTCAAACGCTTACAGACACAGCAATGCTTTTTGCAGCAGAACTAGGTCAGTTTACTAATTACTAAAAACAATTTCAGAGCAGAGGGGCTCGTGGTTGAATAATAACAGCCGCACGGGTTGATTAAAGGTTAAGCTACGCTTGCCGAGGTCGGTCCGTGGATTGGTACCTCCTATCAATTACATATCGAAACACCTCCGTGCCACGGAAAGCACGTTAAGCCGTTGATCCCGGCTGTCATTGTTTTGTAGATCTTTGACAGTCGTTACGGGTAGTTAGAAGCCCGAAAGCCTGACAACCAGTCTTATCAAGGGGTATCGTTACCCAGTATTTGGGTTGTGGAGCTGGGATGTAAAATACAGGTATTCAGCTGAATCCGGTTAGACTGGTAGCCGACCCCGATTTCCATAGCTGGGAAAAGGCTAGGAAGATAATGAAATTCAGCTACGAAAAACACTTCTTGTAAAGAGTCAACGTGATACGATAATAATTAACCCATTATCCAATTTTTCCTCACTCCAGTGTAAAAAAATTCACCCAACGGGCAATTACACTGGCGGCCTAAATAAACGGCGCATTACGACCCGGGAGCTAATCCAAGATTTACCGAGCGGTCTTTTACGACGGCCCAGAGTGTTTATGGGCTCAAACACCGTATAACGCTCCCGTGAGATCTGCTTGTTACTTATTGATAATATTATGTGTTTTACGGGTTTTTGTAACGTTCGGTTAAGGTTTTAAAAGTTACTGGTTTAATGAAGAAGGAATAAGATACTAAGCAAGGGTCTTAAGAAGCCGAGGTCGTAAAATACTGACCAAAATGCTTACACTATTTATAAGAAATGGGCTTTTTTCAGTGAGAGCCAGTGTACTTGAATCTTATTCGGAACTTTAGGCTGTCCATAGAGTTTTTAGGTTTGTAATTTAATAGAGCAAATCTTTAATGTTTACATACCGAGACCACTCCGTGCCTCGGAAAGCACGTTAAGCCGTTGGTCCCGGCTATCATTCGTGGATCTTTGACAGTCGTTACGGGTCGTCAGAAGTCCGAATGTCTTACCAAGGGGTATCGTATTACTCAGCAACTGGGTTGCGGGAGACCATCTGGCAGTCGCTCCATGTAAAATACTGGTATTCAGCTGCATCCGATAAGACTGGAAGCCGACCCAAAAATAGTTGGGAAAAGGCTAGGCAGATGATATGATTTAATAGAGTAAATCATAAAAATCTCGATCAATGGAAAAACTATCATGAAAAACTTGTTCAGTAGAAAAATCCAGATAGAAAACCAACACATTATCGGATGGTAGATTCAGATATCGTACAGATCGTTCACTTAGTTATTTTACCTCTGAAAGCTCAACCCAACCCAAGCAGCAACCCAATTGCAACCTTATTGCATCGATAATAAAGATCACTGTGATTTTGACAGACTTGTTAACGGTAGCAACCCAAAAGCAACCTTATTGCTTCGTAAATAAAGATCACTGTAATTTTGACAATGATGCAAAATTAAACGTGAGTTGTGAACGGTTTGTAGTGAGCAGTTTAATTACTGGGGTTGCCAAACTGATCGGATCGACATTTTGTTAGTCTGAAACCTGACCAAAAAGGACAAAGAATTTAAATGAACATCGACATGTCCAAATCATTTGCACATATAGTTGAAAGCCACAGAACCGATAGGATGCACGCTCCATTTGTTTTCCCTTATTCAAAGCATTCAGGGCAAGAATTTTTCAATAAAGCACCCTATTATAAGGAGTTAAGCGTCAGAAAAAACGAGAACAGTTCCGACTTTCCGAGTGTACGGAGTTTCCGTTTCAATAAAACGTAGAACAAAGGCGTGCTGGCTTCCGTTGAAAAACAATACACAATCGTCAGGTTTAAAGATCAATAGTGCTAGAAAATAGAACAGTGGAAAAAGCTAGAACACATAGATACTAGAAAGGCACTATGAAACTGTATTTTTACTTGTGTATGTGTACACACGGTGGAGGAGGAGCTCGTGGCTAAGTAATAACAGCTGCACGGGTCGTTCCATCAGGTTAAGCTACGCTTGCTGGGGTTGGTCCGTGGATGTGTGACCATCTTTACATACTGAGACTCCTGCGTGCCTCGGAAAGCACGTTAAGCCGTTGGTCCCGGCTGTCATTCTTGGATCTTAGACAGTCGTTATGGGCGGCGTCAGAAGCCCGAAAGTCTGACAACCAGTCTTACCAAGGGATATCGTATTACCCAGTCACTGGGTTGTGGAGGTCAGATAGGCAGTCGCTCCATGTAAAATACTGGTATTCAGCTGCATCCGGTTAGACTGGAAGCCGACCCCAACATAGTTGGGAAAAGGCTAGGCAAATTGATGTGTACACACGGTAAAAAAGTTAAGTAGGTAGGTATGCAGATATCAAAGAACATTTTATGTACTGCACCAGGCTAGGCGCACTCCCACGGATTTAGAGAAGGCTAGATACTACAAGTCATCCGACCAAGCGTGCCGCAAGTTTGTGCTGTGCACAAACTTGACGCGCAACTGCTTTAGTTGGTGTTCGATCGCGCCAGTGGCGAGTTGTGTCGTCGAGGATATAAAAAAGTCTGTTAGATTACTGACGCTTAGCGATTGAAACGATTCTGTTTACGTTGAGCATATCACAAAATGGCTGAAGTTATCGTAGGTAAAAAAAACTTTTTTACAAAAAAATACAACCGACTTCCAAAAACAACACTACGAAGTGAAAAATAACTAATTTCGGAAGTCGGTGTCTGGTTTTATGTATTTTCGTTTTTGCCACCGACATCCGAAATTAAAGTTATTTTTCACTTTGTAGTGTTGTTTTTGGAAGTCGGTTGTATTTTTATGTAAAAAAGTTTTATTTTTTCACTTTTTAGTTGTGGTAGCTACCCCACACAAATTCTAATACCACTCCCTGCAAAATAAACTACGTCATCCATATAAAAGTGGGGAAAAAATACGTATTATTGAAGCTAACTCAAAAACTACCCAAGCAAAGTTAATCAATTTTATATGGGACCAACGTTGAAGTATACCCTCTTGAATAAAACAATTTTTTTTCAAATCGGATGACGCTGTAAAAAGTTATGCGTGGTCATACATAAAAAAAAAAAACATACGTGTCGAATTAAGAACCTCCTCCTTTTTTTTTTCGTCGGTTAAAAAATATGACACGCTCGGTTTTCATACTATCTAATGAACATGCGGTATCTAGCCTACTCTAAATCTGTGCGCAACCGCATTTTAGGTATGAGCTACAAGTACGTGGCGGACTCGACTTGTCGTGCTAATTCAGTGTGGGCTGCCGCGCACCGGTTGGCTCGCACGTTAGTTCGATATTCACTCACGCGCCGCGTCGTAAAAGAAGACAACCATAACGAGTCCGAAGGTATTAGTATAAGAGTTAAGCGGTAGAAAGAGAGGCAACTTCTAGGTGAATATAACTGTAGGTAATTAACGCTGTGCGACCTGAATTGTACTTTATTGTGTCGTAGCAAGAGTCGCTATTTATTTAAATGATTTTGCGGAGTGAATCTTCTGTACTTGTACTATTTATTATTATTATTGTATTCTGTGACTACACGGAGCACAGGCAAGACTCATTGATATTGTGTGTATTTATTTTATAGACTAGATATTGTATTTCATATTTTTATAAACAATTTTATTATCTAGAATGAAAACTAGCCTGTGTGTTAAACCAGGCTACCTGTGTCAAATTTCATAATGATCGGTTCAGTGGTTTGGGCGTATTTACTTGGCAGATGATGACTGTCTATCATCTGCCAAGTCTATCCAACTATGTTGTGGTCGGCTTGCAGTCTAACCGGATGCAGCTGAATACCAGTATTTTATATAGAGCGACTGCCTATCTGACCTCCAATACGATACTCCTTGGTAAGACTGGTTGTCAGACTTTCGGGCTTCTCACGACCCGTAACGACTATCAAAGATCCACGAATGACAGCCGGGACCAACGGCTTAAAGTGCTTTCGGAGGCACGGAGGTGTCTTGGTATGTAAAGATGATCTCCCATCCACGGACCAACCGCGGCAGGCGTAGCTTAACCTGATCGATCGACCTGTGCGGCTGTTATTACTTAGCCACGAGTCCCTCTCACAGTATGGATTGAAAAACATATACCTAATCCACTACTGGAGTAAACAACTAACCTGCAACTTCAAAACAGTAAAAAATAGGACACACCCATGATGATACACGAGCACAAGAAACGTAGATAGTAGAAAGTCGCAACGTTTTCAAAAATAAATGAATTAAACTCCGCAACGCTGATGCATAAAATAATGAAGCCGGGGATTCAGTACAAGCGAAGCTTTATCAAAAGGCACCTGCATACTCCTCTCATTTGCCGACTGTACACAAATAACTATGTAGCTGTAACCCGTGACTTCATCTGCGTGTATTTTGTATTTAATTATTTTTAACCGACTTCAAAAAAAGGAGGTGAATCTTTTATTTTTATATAGGTATGTTTCCAGTGTACTCGAAGACGGCTGGACTTATTTAGAAATTTATATTTTTGTTTGAAAGTGTATACTTCCTAGGTGATCCCATATAAATTTAATTAATTTTGCTTGGGTACGAGTAGTTTTTGAGTTAATTTCAATAATACGTATTTTTACCACTTAGTCTACGTGGATGATGTTATAATAACTTCCTGTCAATGTAATTTACATAGCAGGTCCCTATTCAAATTTGTGTGGGGTAGGTAGGAACCACAAATAAAAAGTGAAAAAAAAAACTTTTACAAAAAAAAAAAATCAGTCGACTTCAAAAAAAAAAAAAAAACTACAAAGTGAAAAATTGATAAAAAATATAAAAAAAATTGTTTCGTATTAAATTGAGATTATTTACTAGTACGAAATTTGATTAAATTTTCAAAAAAGCATCTTTTCATTTAACAATCCTAAAAATTTGGTTCCGTGTGAGCGAGAGAGGTGACAAAACGCGACTCCCTCGCGAAGCCCTCTTAAATGAAAATATGCTTTTTTGAAAAATGACATCTAAGTATTATTATTTCGTTTATTCATTTTTGTTCTTATTTTTAAATATTTCTTAAAAAATATATAAAAAACATTTAAAAATATTAAAAAAGTAGCCCACCGGTATCGGGAATAGGGTCCAAGCTACCGGCTGGTCAGGGCTCCAGAGAGAAGAACCTCCTAACAATGCGGGCCGTGTCCAGAATAGTACTGCTTTCTGAATCAAGGCCTTGATCCAGCTGCCCAACGAGAGCCTCCTTAGGTGTTGGTTGAGGCTCTTGGCAATCAAGCCATTGGCTGATACGACTATCGGCACAATGATTGCTGAGTCCAGATCCCACATGTCGACAACCTTGCGAGCCAAGTCAAGATACTTGATTTGTTTATCTTTCTCGGCTTTCACGAGGTTCCCGTCATGTGGGACCGTTATGTCAATAATCATTCCGCGCCGCTCTATTCGATCCACCACCACTATATCAGGCTTATTGGCTACAATAGTCCTGTCAGTGATGATGGATCGATCCCAGTACAATGTGATATTTCCATTTTCGAGAACTGGGTCGGGCACATACCTGTAGTACGGCACTTCCGATTCCACAAGGCTGTATTTCAGAGCAAGTTGCTGATGAATAATCCTGGCGACAAGGTTGTGTCTATGTAAGTACTCTTCGTTAGCAAGACGAGAACACCCGGAGATAATGTGTAATAGAATAATAGATAATTATATTATTAATAAATAATATTATTTTAATAGGTAATTATAAAAAAAACACATTTCTATTGTGTTATCTAATAAACTCAGCTCAAACACAGTGCATAATACTTATTGAGCTGAATAGGGTAAACTAAATTCATTTTATGGATATTGGATTTTTCTGAAGACTGATAAACATAGATTAAATAAATCAGTGAAGAAAATAAGGAGGAAAACAACGATATTATCTCTCTATCCTATTGCCCCAACCCTAATAAACTGTAATGCATGGATACCAACATACTATGTATACAAAATGTCACATCCTACAGGTTGGCAGCACTGTATAGCCCAAATATCTTCTAGTGGTTTAAATCGAAAGGATGATATTGACTTATTATAATGAAAAGGTATCATTTCTATTTTCTTTACTCAATCTGCCTAGCCTTTCCCCAATTATGTTGGGGTCGGCATACAGTGTAACCAGATGCAGCTGAATACATGGAGCAACTGCCATCTAACCTCCACAACCCATTAATTGGGTAATAAGATCGATACCCCTTGGTAAAGCTGGATGTAAGACTTTCGGGCTTCTGACGACCCGTAACAACTGTCAAAGATCCACGAATGACAGCCGGGACCAACGGCTCAACGTGCTTTCCGAGGCACGGAGGAGTCTCGGTATCTAAAGATGGTCACCCATCCACGGACCGACCCTGGCAAGCCTGATGGAACGACCCGTGCGACTGTTATTACTTAGCCACGAGCTCCTCTTCTATTTTCTTTACTAAAGAAACAAATACTAGGATAGTGTAATTCTATGCATAAAAACACACAATGAAGGGTTCCGTAGTTGAAAAGAATTTATCCCAAAAATAAACTAACATTAGCAAATTTCGGACTTTTTGCTTTATTTTGCTTCTTGCCAAATTTCATGATTCTAGCTCAACAAGAAGTACCCGAAGATAGGTTTTGATTTACTTGCGAGTATCAAAATATGTCGCATAAATGGCCGTTTTTTATTGCGTTGACTTAGATTTTTTTTAAATAATCAAACCGTTTATTTTCAGGTAACAAAGGCATATAGACCTTAACCTAAGTATACATCATAATATAGTAACAATTTTGTTAGTAAATAAAACTTAATAACTAATGTTAGTATTACTTAGATGCACTAAGTCTTTGGCGTTCCGGTGGCGCTTGTCCGCAAAAGCCACATAACCACACCCTGCGGAATACCACATCCTGCGGTCAAAAGCTTTCTTCCATCACCAGGTGCAGGTAGCATGTTGGTATGCGCACCACAAGCGCCTTAAAGTTGACGTTACGATGCAACTTTAACGTTGTTTTAGAACCCTAATGGACCATATACCTACGTATTTTATATTAATTTCAACTTGATACACAGACGGACAGACAGACAGACAACGAAGTGATCCTATAACGGTTCCGTTTTTTCTTTTTGAGGTACGGAACCCTAAAAATGTGAAATCTTACATGCTGGCACTACTAATCGAAACGTTTCATTGTACATTGCATTACTGGCTTATATTAAGTGGTGTTAAAGGAGCTTAGTAACTGTGTGTTTCGAAAAGTTGTCATTTCTACCTTCTGTACTACGAAAAACTGAATTATGCAAAGATACCAACATTCAATCAACAAAAAAGTTCCATCCTACATGTTGGCACTACCGTATACCCATATGTATAATTGTATAACTTCCCTACTGAGGTTTTAAGGTCGTGTTAGTGACAGGTCATCGCGCACAGCTCGGTTCTAACCCAATTCGTTACACTTTTACTGGGGATAAGCAGATTACGCGGTGCTCGTCGATACGTAATGGATTTTAAAAGCGAGAGTAAATTTTACTAAGGTGTCTCGTATTACCTAGTTACTAGGTTGTGGAGGTCAGATAGGCAGTCGCTCCATGTAAAATACTGGTATTCAGCTGCATCCAGTTAGATTGGAAATCCAACATAGTTGGGAAAAGGCTAGGCAGATGATGAGTAAATATCTTAGGTCGTGTATATGTCGCAGATGGATTGTCGATACCGCTGTTTTACATAACCGCTAGCTGTTTTACAAAACAGCTCCGTTATGTAAAACAGCTGAAGTGTTTCCCACGTGTAGACGTAATGCAAAATGGCTATCTGCAGTCACATTAAGCGTTTAGAAAGAAAGAAAGAAAAATGCGTTTAATTGGCATTACAGCAAAAAATAAATACACTCTAAGCCGGTGTACGCACGGACGTAAAAATATCGCGGCGGGATTTTTAACGCGCACTGGATTTTCAACTCTCGGTGTTGAGCCGAGCATCGAGTATCCAACCTAACAACAACAGAGTGCATTCCAGCGCGTCGAAAAAACACATTGTTGGATTTTAAACTCTCGGCACTAAGCAGAGCATTGAAAATCAAGTGCGCGAAAAAAAATCGCCACGATATTTTTCCGTCCGTGCTAACGTCCGCTTAAACTTTATAAACATAAAACAAAGATAGGTTAACGTAAGATAGGTTTAAGAAAGATTAGGGTAGAGAAGGTTTAGTGTGGCTTCTCATTAGAAGCCACACATCTCTCACACACACACATAATACACACACACACCCCAGACACACACAAATCTCACATCTCTCTCTTCTCATTCGGCATTCCGAATCGGTCGCAGTAACTAAGCTAAGGCACCCTGAGCAATTGGTTTAGGTTAGGTGAGAACTGTGACCAACAGCGCGCGAGCCGGCCGAGTCTAACGAGCGGTGCCACGGTAGCGGCCGGCGAGCGCTACTTCCAAGTTGGTTGCAGTTACTTGGCTATTTATTTATTTTTTTTTTTTTTTTTTTTTTTTTAATTTTTTTTTTTTAGGACTGACTTTCATATTGCATATTGATAAACTCCCCAATTAAGGCAATTTTGTTTGATTTGAATCACAGTTTCTAGTTCATGTTTGTTTTAGGTGGTACAAACAAATGATTATGAAGAATTTCAAGATATTTTTTTGGACTAAACATTTTGTAACATTTTTTTCCTTCTATCGGATAACTACGTCCAGCTGTTACTATGCCAAAAAATAAAAGCAAAAAAAATGCCAAAAAAGTAAACTAATTATTTACTCACAGAATTCACTTTTCAACACATTTTCCCTTTCAGTATGGGCAGAACTCCAAGACGCCAAGTTATTCAATAAGTGCGTCACTGCTTCATACACTTGCATAAGTTTGAGCTGGTGATCCATCATTATCTTCCTCTGGCTTAAGGCCAGCTTGGACTGTGGTCATTTTTATGATTTTTTCATTAAAGAGGTCTTAATACTGCTACTTTTACATGCCATCTAAATTGTGTTTCAACATTTCATAGAATATAAGAATAACAATAATAAGAATCTTAATATAAAAAACAAAGTCGGGTTTATTCGAACACTTATAACTCGAGAACGGCTGGACCGATTTTCATGGTTTTTGATTTGTTGTATTTGTTTCCGTCCCAAATAGCAGAATAAATATTATAAACAGGAAAATTCCCAAAAAAAAAATATGAAGATAATTCATTTTCTCATACATGAAATTTGGACAGGGCAACCGCGTCTGTCCGGAATCTTTCATTATATTTAGAATTCCAAATTCAAATTAATTTTATAAGCAGTTGTTCATTTGTTTTCTCGCCGTTCAATTTATTGAAATTTTGACAGGACAACGTCTGTTGGGTCAGCTAGATAAGTAATATTTTTTAATTTTACTTAATTCAGAATAATAAAATAATGTATTATTAATTAGTACAATAATTTTAGTACATAATTACAATTTTTTTAAAAACATGTTCTAATCAACTTTTGTCGTTAGAGATGCACGAAGACAGCCTACAGAATGGAAATATGACTATGAAACGCATGAATGACAGTTCGTTCTCAGTAGCAGACCAGAGTGTGGATTTGTACCCGGTTAATGGCAAAAAACTCGCCCCATATTACTTGGGATTTAAACACTACGAAATAAGGATAAATACTACTCTTCTGCCTACCCCTACAGAGAAAACGGGCCTGATGTTGTATTCTGACGGTGGATTTGCAGCCAAAAAGAAAATGCTACGTTATTTGCCCCGCCTTCTCTACCTACCCCACAAAAAACACTCCCATCATGAACCAGGACAATAAAGAGAAGTAAAAAATGCTCCACACGGCAACAGTGAAATGAAAATTGCCACAAATGGTCTACACGTAGGCGACTACCCTTTCAAAAACTAAAATATTTATTTTTATTTCAGTCTCTACTCCACCAAATACATTATTATACTAAAATATTCTTTTTGACAGCCGTTACGGGTCGTCACAAGCCTGAAAGTGTGACAACCAGTCTTACCAAGGGGTATCGTATTACCCAGTAACGGGTTGTGGAGGTCAGTTAGGCAGTCGCTCCATGTAAAATACTGATATTCAGCTGCATCTGGTTAGACTGGAAGCCGACTACAACAAAGGATAAGGCGAGGCAGATGATATATGTTAATTTAGTAAGATTGTGAATATTAAAAAAGTTGTTACAATAACCCAGTAATATCACTTTAAAATTACATTTCCTTTATCTCCAATATAGATTGATGTCCATAATTACATTTTTATAAATGACCTGATTTTATTTCATGGCAAATGAATATTAGATTAAGAATCGATAGAACTTTGTCCTTTGATGTTTGTTAATTCTTGTTCGTTTATTTATAATGGTGACATTTAGACAAGAAGGCTTTACTGAAATGTCAGACATAATAATAAATCGATGCTTCGGAAATAATGAAACGAAATAGTCGTTATATATATATTTACTTCGAATGTATATGTCGCAGTAAGATGGTAGTAACCGTGATATATGTAGTTATATGCCTAGGGATATCTAGGGATATATTATAGCTATAAACCGTAATATAGTTATATGAAAGCGGTTCATAATTATCTTACTAGGAATTTAACTATGATATGAGCATGATCTAGTTATAAGTATTAGGGCACTCCGACCAAATAGGTTAGGTTAGGTTAGAACTGTGACCAACTGCGCGCAAGCCGAGCGAGCGAAGCGAGCGGTGCCGCGGCAGTGGCCGGCGAGCGCTACGTCGAAATTGGTTGCAGTAATAAAATTAGGGCACTCCGACAGTTTTCATATAACTACGTAGGTATGTATTGCGGTTTTCAGCTATAGGTATCCCTAGGGATATAATCCTCCGTGCCTCGGAAAGGACTGTCATTCGTGGATCTTTGACAGTCGTTACGGGTCGTCAGAAACACGAAAGTCTGACAATCAGTCGTACCACCAAGGGGTATCGTATTACTCAGTAACTGGGTTGTAGAGGTCAGATAGGCAGTCGCTCTATGTAAAATACTGGTATTCAGCTGTATACGGTTATATTGGAAGCCGACCGTAACATAGTTGGGAAAAAGCTAGGTGATGATGATAGTACTTTTCCGGTAAAACTCATTTACCTATGTGGAATTTTAAAATTCTAAGTTTCAGCCCTAGAACGCCCTACAAGACACCTTCACGTTAACCGATGGATGCTCATGCTATGCTTTACAATATTTATTTACTGACTAGCGATCCGCCCCGGCTTCGCACGGTTTTGACTACTTTACAAAACATAGAGATTCCTAAATGTTAGTTTAATATTAATGTAATATACCTTTCGGAATGAATACTCTAAAATGACGGTGAAAACCATATCAAAATCCGTTACGTAGTTTAAAAGATCGCGGTCACACAGACATACAAGCACAGCGACTTTATTTTATAATACAGGGTGTAAGGGACAGCCCCTCGCAAACTAACAGGGTACATTCAGCTCCTTATTTTGAATCGTAATCCACCGAAAAACTAAGGAAAATTTTCATTTGTTTATCGTTTTTACAGTTACCTTTATGTCAACGTAAAATTACATTATCTGTACTCAGCACTCCATTTATGTAAATAAAACAGATAAAATCATAAAAATTAGCAATGGATGTTGAAATACTCTCGAACGACGCGCTGCGCTGCCGTTCGCTACGTGAGTTTTGCCACGGTAACGATACATTGCGAGTGAGGTAATAAAACAAATCAGGTTTATTGGATTCCCATAACGTTCCTGAAATAATTTCATGTACCGGTCATCTTAGTATGACATACTGAATTTACCCCATCAGTCTGCGTAGAGCTGTCCCTTACACCCTGGAAGCAACATGAATAAAAAAGAACCCTAATAAGTAGGTAATAGAGGTTATTTGAAGTTGGCCCATTTATTCTTAAGATTTCCCACGAGGTGCTTGTGTGTTTTGTAACACTTTGCCTGTACCTGTGCTTATGAATTTTGAATGTAATTTTTTAAAGTTGGTGTTTTTGTATCCTAGCAACTCTATTTCCAGTCCGCCATGGTTGTCACAAAGAATATAAGCTACTGGTGACTGTTTCAGTGGGCAAAACCAATGACCTCTTCATCACACTAATATTATAAAGGTGAAAGTTTGTGGTGCGTGGGTGCGTGTGTATGTTTGTTACTTCTTCACGCTCAAACGGCTGGACCGATTTGGATGAAATTTGGTATGTAAATAGCTTATATCCTGGATTAACACATAGGCTACTTTTTATCCCGGTCTACGCGGGTGAAACCGCGGGGCGCAGCTAGTATGTTATAATCATAATTTGCTTAGAAAGTAGGTACAGTGGGCTGCATCAATTGGGTACCCCAGTTGTATTAAAATTTAAATACAACTGGGGTACCCAATTGATGCAGCCCGCTGTACGTACGATACAGGTTTTTACAAAATTTTGTGATCCCTGTATAATCTACATACCATAAGGCATGCAAACATTGAAAATAAAATTTTCAACACTTCATGTTAGTCTAGTAAACTCACGTAATTATGTGATAGTCCTAATTTCGTGATAGTCTGTTTCGTTAAGTTAAGTTAACAAAGGTTTCGATTATTAGCTATAAGTCTTAAAATAGTAGTCTTATGTAAGTTTACTATCCTAATTATTGTAAAAGAAAGACTGCTTTATGTTCCTAACTGAAATAAAAAAGAAGATTTTACTAAAGTATCTAAGTTTTATCACGAAATTAGATGAGTTCACCCTATGCAAAAACAGATGTTACAATCATTTCCTCAAGAGTCCATTTCAGACACAAATCTACCATGGTTCTCACATGATCTGCCCAAGATTCTGTCTGGACTTTAAAAGAGACTGACCCCTGAGTTTGTTTTACCATTTTTCTTCTAAGTAGGTAGGCCAGGGCCCCAATTCTATAAGATTCCCCGCTTATATCATATCTTACCACGTGCAAACCATATCGTATCTTGTAGAAACCCTTTTTTATATGTATACGTTCATTGCGTCATAAAGAATGTAATACGAGTACGTTATTAGCAGATGTCGTGATTAACTCAAGGAATTGACGTGGTTTCGAAGTAAGGAATTATTAAGTGGTCATAGTGAATTAGGGCCACGATAAGAAATGTCGACTTCACCTGGTGTATTTTTTTTTTATACAAAAGTGATTTGGATAGTTATCCTATTTTCAGAATAAAACAATTTTATTCAATTTTACTTTATTTAATTTCATTTGAATAAAAACACGTCTGTTTTTACTGAAAAGTTGTGTAAAGTGAGAGAGAGTGCAAAAAAGAAGTTGTTTATGTGCAAAAGGATGTTGCCATTCATTGACTAGGAATACATACATCATCCAAACTCAAAGCTTCTTTGCCTTCAACAACTCAGCTTTAAACTAACTAGGTCAGTAACATAAAAACGTTACCGAGCAATTGCATCATTTGAAATTGGCTACAGGAAGTAAAAGTTGGGTGAATTTTGTTATAACCGCCACCTGGGACCAATTTTGAAGGAAGATTTGGTGCATAAATTCTTAGTAAGCAAAAATCCTTTGGTGGGGGATTCTCCTCATTGTAATCTTCACTCATGATGCGTATCGTACATATGCATAATTCAGAAGCTTCCGCGTGTTCATATCCACGGATAAGGAAAAAGTCAGTTATTGGGGCATTGGGACCACGTTTCATAAAATATATAGGAGAAGTCACGTATATTTAAATTGCACGTGGCTAAAACTAAAATCCGGCCAACTGCGTGTTGAACCACGCACAATGAAGGGTTCCGTAGTTGAAAAGAATTTATCCCGAAAAATCTTTTTTACAAAAAAATACTTCCAAAAACAACACTACAAAGTGAAAAATAACTTTAATTTCGGAAGTCGGTGTCTGGTTAAAAGTATTTGCGTTTTTTGTCACCGACTTCCGAAATAAAACTTATTTTTCACTTTGTAGTGTTGTTTTTGAAAGTCGGTTGTATTTTTTTGTAAAAAAGTTTTTATTTTTCACTTTTAGTTGTGGTACCTACCCCACACAAATTCTAATACCACTACCTGCAAAACAAACTAGAACATCATCCATATAAAAATGGGGAAAATATATTATACATAAATTTTAGAAAAAATCGCGCTGCGCGGCCATAAACCTGTCTTTATTAGTCTATGAATTAAGCGACTGCAAGCTAAGGGCACCCCCTGTGGTATACGAACCTCGTCTTAGGGCGTCACTGGGGGGAGTACAGCAAGGAGGGACAGGCTGGATCTTATCTGGACAATTATTGTCTGCTACAGGCTCAGCTACGCCACCAGCTGATACTCCTTCACCGATCAAGGATCGAGGAGAATTACGTGGGGGTCGTCGTCGCAAGGGACCTCGGCGGCGAGGTCGAAATGTAGATTTGTGTTTGTAAACTGTACTGGTGGCTTTTTTTCTGAAGGAGGGTTATGGAGTCATCAGGGTCGGTAAGAACGTGCCTTGGACGGCGGACTTTTCTGATTTTAGAGGGGATATAACTAGCGGATTCAACAACCAGAGGGGTTGCGATGTTTCGCGGGGGTATCGAAGAAACGCTTTTTATTCTTTTTTTTTTTTGTGGATGGGAAATCATCAAATGACTTTTCCCGCTCCCCGGAGCCCCGCTCAGCCACGCCGCGCCGCGAGCCGCGTGTCAGACTTTTACTGACTAAAACCCACCAGTGTTCCTTCAGTTGCCTGTGCCAGGGCCACGGTAACTCTTTCGAACAACCCACGACCCCAGCGGCATCGGCCCTATCGGACCTTATCATTGCTGACATCTCTTTGAGGCGCACGTGTAAGTCGACGCGCCGTCGACCCGGGCCCGGTTCTTACCGTACGGCGAGCTACCCATTGCTCGCCTTCTGCAAGCCCGGGCCTACCCTATGGTGACCGGGAATCGGCTACGGATTCCCGCCGCCCAGGGCATCTCCTGCGGCGGCTAGGGGCGTGAGGGCGCGACAGTTGCCTCTCCCTCACGCGTTCAGCCTCCTCCTTCGCGAGTATTACTGCTTCGCAAAAGTAGGTGACGGCCTCCCATGCACTTTCGCTCCGTACGATGGCCTGGATCAGGTTCGGGCGCGAGAGATCGCCGCCGCCGATCGCCTCCGCGAGAACACGGTGGTGCTCCGCCCAATCGAAGAAACGCTTGGAATTGCGTTTCAAGAATTGATGGATAGTTGGGATTTTAAGTTCTAGGTGGAAGATTTCATTCCGAACGAACCAAGGGGATCTCGTCAATCGTAGCCGTTTGGAGGAAACGATTTTGTAAGGTCTGCATCCTATGGATATGTCGGGAGTTGCATGTGCAAATACTGAACCCGCATAGGTCATGATTGGGAGAATGCACGCTGTATAGATGTGCGACTTGCACTTAAGTGAAAATTTGCTACGTGCATTCAAAACGAGACTGCTTTATGTGCTCAAAGGTGCTGATCGAGGGTCACACCTAGATATTTGGCTCGCTTCTCCCAAGGGATCGGCTTGCCAAATATGGTGATCGGTCGGTGGGGGAAGATCGATTGAGACGCGGTTTCAAAAAGAGAACCGCTTGACTTTTGTCCGGATTGACTTCGATTCTACACTTTCGAAACCACGCGCCGAGCTTATCGACTGCGGTTTGGAGAGTGCAAGATATCGGGTCTTGGCGTTGGCCGGAATAGTAAATGGCCGTATCGTCTGCGAAGAGAGCCAAGTGTGCCTTTTTACTTTCCGGGATGTCGCTGGTAAATAACGTGGAAATGAGTGGAGAAAGCACAGAGCCCTGAGCGCCTGCGCGAATTAGGTGGGGAGAGGATAGCGGTCCTTCGATACGATAGCGAAATGTGCGGTAGGACAAAAAGTATCGCAAGATGAGCACTAGACGATCTGGCACACCGAGTTTGTAAAGCTTATTATAATAAACCGTTGTGCCAGACTTTGTCTAACGCTTTCACTAAATCGAAGAAAACAGCACCCGTCATCGAACCACGTTGGAAACCAACGCTAATGTGTTCGTTGATGTGGTGGACCTGTTGTACGCAAGAGTGTTGGGTTCGAAAACCAAACTACTCGTTAGGAATTAGGCCCTTTGTCTCGGCATAATCTCTGAGGCGCTTATAAATAAGTCTCTCATAGATTTTTTCGAGGCCATTGAGCAGACTGATGAGGCGAAAAAAAAAACACGTGGACCCGGCTTAAGAAATTTGTGATTTGCCCCCCCCCCCCCCCCCCCCCCCCCCTGGGCCAAAAGCTGGGTACGCCCATGGCCACGAGCCCCTCTAGCCACGAGTAATTATCGAAAAGAAATCATAAATTTATTTGCAGTAGTATGTATACTCCATTTACAATAAGATTAGACATTTTAACAAGCCTTTTTTACAGTCCGTTAAACCGATTTTGACTTCTATTCCGTAGGCTTAAGCATGGCATTAAAGACAAAAAAGTGGTTAGAATACCAACTGTTTACTGTAGCTACCATTTGTCATGCCGCCAACGCAATAAAAGTCAAAATCGGTTGAACGGACTGTAACAGAGGTTTGTTTAAATTTCTAATCTTATTTTAAATGGAGTTCAGTTTGAGTAACTCGCATTGAAATTATATTCACATGCAAACTCCCACGTTACTTTGCCATAAGCATTAATCGTATGTAATTTAATAGTTTCCTCTAATACCATTAGATGGGGTTAGAATTAACAACATCAGCTATGCAGATGATATGGTGCTGCTGGGTCCGTCGGCGGGAGCAATTAGAGAGATGCTTGAAACGTGTGAGACCTACGCTGCCGCACATGGTTTAAAGTATAATGTGAAGAAATGTGAATACATGGTCTTTGAGGTCAGCGGCAAATGCCGTGGAGAAGGACCCGAGCTGGTTATGAACGGCTCACCAATTAATAGGGTGTCAACTTTTAAATACCTTGGTCACTGTCTTGCCGCTGACCTCAAGGACGATGTGGACATTGAGAGGGAGCGCAGGGCTCTAGCGGTCCGGAGCAATATGTTGGCCCGTAGATTTGCGCGGTGTACAGAACAAGTTAAAGTAACGCTTTTTAAGGCTTATTGCCAAAGTCTGTACACGGGCAGTCTATGGGTCAATTGCACTAAGAGATCGTTGGATGTCCTGCGCGTCCAATATAATAATGCTTTCAGGATGTTGTTGAGGCTGCCTCGTTACTGTAGTGCGTCGGCCATGTTTGCGCAAGCCCGCACCGACGGCTTCCATGCACTTATACGCAAGAAAACAGCGTCGCTACTGAGGACAGTGAGGGGCAGTCGGAACAGCATCCTGAAAACTGTAGCCGAGAGCATCGGCTCTCCGATTGTGCAGCAGTTTGTAAGGAGGCTGATTTTTACTAACACTAGGCAATAAGTTATTTTTGTATGTTACTAACACTATATGGATATTGTGTGTCCGAAATAAAATTATTCTATTCTATTCTATTCTATTAGGTAGCAAGATTTATATTTTAAAATAAGTTGTTTGTAATAGCTCACAGTTGTGTGCCTAAGCTCAATAAATGAGCTTTTAAGCCGATAAGCTGGAAGTGGGTCAAGAGGTGTGACATCTAGGTGTTCACGAAAGGCTGGTTCTAGGTTTCTTGTTCTGAGATCTAACTTTACGCTTTTTTTGGAGGGTATGCAGAGTTCGAAGAGGAAAGACCTGAAGGTCAATTTTCGTACCTAAATGTTCCAATTCAAATCACAATCTCGTGCCAGCGACAATCAAATGTCAAAAATGTAGGTAAACTCTATATAATTTTTGATAGATTGAGACTGAGATGAGATTGCAAACGTTGTTAAAAATACGGGAATTGTTCCTCTAGATGTTGTTTAAAAAAAAAGCGGCAAAGTGCGAGTCGGACTCGCCCATGAAGGGTTCCGTAGCAGCAAGTAACATAATTTAAAAGTTCTTGTAGTTCGTTGTAACTTTGATCGATGTTTTAATAATAGACCGTTTTATGACGTATTAAAAAAAAACTACTTACTAGATCTCGTTCAAACCAATTTTCGGTGGAAGTTTACATGGTAATGTACATCATATATTTTTTTTAGTTTTATCATTCTCTTATTTTAGAAGTTACAGGGGGACACACATTTTACCACTTTGGAAGTGTCTCTCGCGCAAACTATTCAGTTTAGAAAAAAAATGTATTAGAAACCTGAATATCATTTTTGAAGACCTATCCATAGATACCCAACACGTATGGGTTTGATGAAAAAAAATTTTTGAGTTTCAGTTCTAAGTATGGGGACCCTCCAAAATTTATTAATTTTTTTTTCTATTTTTGTGTGAAAATCTTAATGCGATTCACAGAATACATCTACTTACCAAGTTTCAACAGTATAGTTCTTAGATTTGGAAAAAAGTGGCTGTGACATACGGACGGACAGACAGACAGACATGACGAATCCATAAGGGTTCCGTTCTTTGCCATATGGCTACGGAACCCTAAACATGTCTACGAAATATAATTTTAGAATCATCACGAATGAATAATGGAAGAAAAAACTTAAGCCATGAAGGATGATGGGGACCATCTATGGCTGTTGAAAAATTACTAAGGAATGTCAAGAAGATAAAATGCAAAAAACTGGTAAATGTAGGTACAGTCAGCAACAAAACTCGATTGACACTTGTAGTTTTTTATCTTAATTATTAAGCGAAATATTTGATTGAAATCAGAACAGATTTAAAATTTTAAGAACATTAACTTTTAACAATTAAACAAAAAAAAAAAAGCAGTTTATGGAATCATTTTGTATTAATTTAGATGATGTCAAAAAGTAGCAGTGTTAACCGACTTCTGTTGCTGACCGGACCTAATTACTTTACTAGGAATATTAGTCAAAATGAACAGAAAAACTACTGAAAGCAGAAACTTCCTGCTTTAATTATAAGTTCCTAGAAATTGTCAAAGGGAAAACAGAATAAATATTATAGTAGCTGGATAATTTTCTGAGAAAATTGCTTCTGGAAAATGCAGTTGTACTATTCTGAAATGTGTACTACGTATCACACTAATATAAAGGCGAAAGTTTGTGAGTGTGTGTGTATGTTTGTTACTTCTTCACGCTCAAACGGCTGGAGCGATTTCGATGAAATTTAATATGTAGATAGCTTATGCCCTGGATTAACACATAGGCTACTTTTTATCCCGGTCTACGCGGGTGAAACCGCGGTGCGTAGCTAGTAGGATAATATAGAGATTAGGTAGGTATATTTAAAAACAAACAAAATGTTTTTGATGATGGTGATGACGATGGGTTGACCATGTTCGGTGAACACCTTTGCTGTGAATAACACAAGCGTGCGCCTTTTCACTTACGTCACAGAAGCCTAGTAACTCGATACATTTTCATGTGTCGCCAATCCATCTATATATCGTTATTTTCTTGACGCACGGTAGTTCTGTTTTCAGGGTCAGCCACTCAGATTCGATGTTGCTGGGCACTACGTCATTCCAGCTAAGCTTACTCATCCAGAGTTTCTGGAATAGCAGCTTGGCTTTGACCGTCACCAACCCAGTGGGTCGTAAAATCTTAATATGGCTGAGAGTAAGGATATCTTCTTTAGCTGCTTTGAGTTTTCCAACGGCTAGTTAAAGTGGAAGGTGTCGCTGTTTGGGTTCCTTTTAATTGATTCTTCTCCTTTATAATCAAACATGTTTTGAGTCGAAATTTGATCCTCGCTTAAATCTTCAACTATAGCTCGGCTCTTGGCTGTGCACTTTCGTAAATCCATGCCTCCACTATGAGATAACATGGGAGAAGCAATAGGTTTGTTTAAAAACAAACAAAATATTCTTAAATATCAGTACAAATGCCTATATACAGCCAGTAACAGTAATTTTTATTAGAAAAACCATTATTACTCAGTGCTTTAAAAAATAACCAAAATGTTGTCTAGTTGGGGGACCAACGCTATCTCCATATTGTTATTTTAATCTATCTATCTATATAAATAAAAAGAGAAGTCCTGACTGACTGACTGACTCATCAACGCCCAGCCCAAACCCTTGAACCTAGAAAGCTGAAATTTTGCACAGAGGTGCCCTTTATAATGTAGACAAGGAAGGAATGCCCGTGGGATGAAATAAACGTTTTTTTTTTTATAAGTGAATACTTCTTTAAGCGCGTTGAGCGACCTTTGGTAGGGGGAAATCTTACCAGTTCGCGTCACCGCGTCACCTCGACACCGTGATATGCCATGCATAATTTTACGTATAAGTTTTCACTTATTCTTTTCACAAAGTTTTTTTTTTTTTGTTTAATATTATCTACTACTTAATTCAGTTGCCAAGAACCCAATTTCATTCCTCTAGTGGTTTTTTTTAATATTTTCTTTGCTCAAACAGAATGTAGTTGAAGGCTGAAACAGCAGAGTCTTGTATCTAGTATTGTCCAGAAGTTTTTGAGTGGAGTACCAAACAAAATAAGAGTTGCATTAAGTACTTATAAATATTAAATGTTTGATAAGGTGGAAAGGCTGAATTCATAAATTTTCTATATATTCAATTGGTTTCTCAGTAAAGAATATGTCTTCTATATTTGTGTATTGTAACAAGTCAACTGTCCTAGTAAAATAAAAAGGGTAAAAATAGACTTGAACATTTTATAATTTAGAAATAAGTTAAAAAATAAATAATTTATTAAAAAAAACACCTAACCTACTTAACGCACTCTCAGAAGGTAAGTTTATAAAAGGAACTTGAAAAGGGGCCAGGCCAGAAGACAGGCCTCGTCAGCTCCGAGGTGTGAAGATCCCGCTTCTCAGTCCAAAACGATCACGGGCAGCACAGGTTATACAAATAGTGATTCTGATCTGATTCCTCTCTAAGAAGCATATATCTCCGCGACAGGGGTCTGCGTCAAGTCTTGGTCTGATTTTGATCAAGGAAACTACCTTGACAATTTACCGAGACGGGGACTGCGCTGACGCCAAGAAGACCATCATAATCACTGCTTGATAACCTGTGCTGCCCGTGATCTTCACGTTTTGGACTGTGAAGCGGGATCTTCACACCTCGGAGCTGACGAGGCTTGTCGTCTGGCCTGGCCTAGCGCCTTTTAAAGTTCCTTTTTCCTAGTTTTTTTTTTTTTTTTTTAGTTTTTTTTTTGTTCCTTTTGTTTTTTTTTTTTTTTTTTTTTTTTTTTTGTAACCTACCTTCCGACTCTTCTGAGAGAGTGTGTTAGGTAGGTTAGGTATTTTTTTAAATAAATTCTGTACTTTTTAACTTATTTCTAAATTATATAATGTTCAAGTTCAAGGATAGAGACAGTAGTATCCTTCTGTCTATTATAACAACAAACTAACATTATCAAATATTATTTTTTCTAAGCTACATTTTCTAATGACACCTAATGTGTCACTTAAAAATTTGTATGTCTTAATTATGACAAAACATAGCGCACCCCCTATTTATGTAAACACCTATGCATGTAAATACCTATGTTTCACAAATAAACTAGGTATTGATTGATTGATTGATTGATCAATCCATCTCACCACGCACAGGATGGATGAAAAGCAGCTCATGAAGAAAATGTTTGCTCCTTTGCGTTGGTATAATTGCTGTATGGCCTTCCAGTGGGAGTATAAATATATAAATAAATCTGTATGTCATTTTTACTTTAGGATACATATCCGGTACTGCTCTAATAATCCTTCCATATCCCAAGGTCACGCCTTCCCTACCATTGCAATGGTCTCTGTTGTACCACGACACATGAGGCAACAGGGGCTAGTGTGAATCTTTGGGTTCATTCGAGTAATCAGTCTGGTCATACCACGCTGACGGTGCATTTCATTCATTCATTCAAGCCTGGTGATTGTAGGCATTTCTCCGTTTCGGTAAAGATAATTCATTTTCAGCAGAGTGCGTGTCAAAGCTGGTACGATGGTGATGAAAATATAATTCTCTATGTGTGGAACCTGGTATATCTTCTGAAATATCTTCATAATTTATCCCAGTTTAAGTAAACATAAAACCAGATCCTAAAAAGCTTTCCTTCTAATCCGTACTCTTGATCTTCTTTTCTTTTATTTCTTCTTGATGATCTTAGTTTCGACTTCTAGAACCTACTTATACTATCCGCCAAAATATAGAGAAGCATCTATTGTATTCACAACAATATTCCTTTAAAATAAGAATATTTCACCACCAAAGCTAAATTAGAGAAGTCAACTAGTTCATATTCTATACATTGACCTAGGTATAGTAGTGAAACCACTCCTCCTTCAGGTAAACCAGCATAATAGGTACCTACCTAGGGGAATTTAGGTTAACTGGGGCGGTAAGATATTAAAAATGGTTCGTGAAACCGCTATCAGTTTTTCCAGAAAAAAAAAACAAATGAATTAGGTACTTAGAGAATTTTTAAATATGGAATTAAAAATAAAAGAGGTTGGATTAAGGTCCGTTTCAAAGACAAAATATTCTTAAATTTTTTATTGTGTTAGTGTGCTATTCCACTACCACGCCGCGTTGACGTAAGGACGTAACCCATATCCCTATATAACGACTTAAAAGGGGATGCCACCGCAGTGAGGGGATGAATATCATTATAATTATAATAATAATGAGTTCCTTAATATCTAATGATGTCACGTACGTAATTACGTAAATATGAGTTGTAATATTACTGTTAGATTTGATATTTCGAGAAATGTAACAAAGGATGTCTGGCGCCTTTTGAGTAAATTGTCCTACCAGACCATAGGGACCAAATTTCATCAATTAAAGCTATTTCATTGGATGATTAAAATAAGTAATCGGAATGTATTGTTCAGCATTAATACCTACAGCTACAATTTTTAAAAGCTAGATACATAAAATTCCAAAAAGTAAGCAGGATGCAGCTCGATTTAAAAAATAAAAAAAAATAATCCAATATTAAATAAAATATAGGTATGTAGCTTCAGTGACAGAAAAATCCTATAAAGGCACGAATAATATTCGGGTAAAAAACGAAAAAAAATTAACCTTACCCGTCAAAAAATTCAATCCACTTTAAAAAAAAAATAAGACCACCACAATCACTTCACTGCACGGCACTTAAAAAAATCTATGCGTATTTTAAAAGGGGTAGACGCGGCAAAAACGGGACCGCTGTCCGTCTAGAGTCGGCAACGCAACTGCCCGGGTCTGCGTCGTTGGGCAATCGATCGTTGTGCGCAGGTCCAGTCGAGCCAGCGTCACTTCAACTCCCCAATATCTTATGTATGAAAGTGCTACACAGGAGGAAAAAGTGAATAAAGCACTCCTACTTTATACACGCGCTGTGCAATATTTATTTTAAATGTTTTCTTCGTATTCTAATATAAGAAAATGGCGGTTTACCATAGAGAAGTGGAAGTCGAAATTCGAATGTCGACATTCGAAATTCATTTATTCATGTCACACGTTGACTCGACTTGACAAAGTGTTCGCTTTTCAGCTATTTTTTTCGTTACAATGGCATTGATATCGGTTCCTGCTTTTGTATGGGTTTGAGCAAAGCGAAAAATATACGTGACTATGGCAGAGAAAAATAATTTTCGTTACGAAAATAAGATATTTTGTTGAAAAAAAAATAAAAATTTAGATAAAGTTGTTTCTAAGTTAAATCTTTAAGCCTATATAAGTTATAATGAACGGTTATGTTTTATCATCTCACAGCCCCAATTAACTTGAAACACAGCCTCTAATAAATAAGTTTTAATAACCTGTTTCATGTCTTTAGAGTTATAACTTTAACTAAGTTACTTAGTTACCTACAATAAGTTGGAAACTAATCGCTTTTAAATTGTGACCTTTTAACTTTAATTAAGGCGAAGACATCAAAACCAGGCAATGAACCTTATTTTGAAGCTTATAAAATATTTCTCTACTAACGTCTCTTTCAAGACCTAGAGATACGTTAATGCCCTTAAACTTTTTAATGTTCTGAATATGGACCGCTCTCAAAGGCTTTTAAAAAGAATAGTCTCGGTGGATACAGCGATAATCACTACGCCAGAAATGTGGGTCGCTGATCACGTGGTACTGAATGATGCTCCTCTTTAAACATTTAGACTTTGAGTCCATTGCTACCGCCAGTACGATTGTATCAATTTATTTCCTTGGAGTAAATAAATTGATTGTATCATGTTAATTTTATTTTTTTATTTTAATTTTATCATAATTATAACTTATTTACTAATTTTATCAAGTAATAACAGCCGGACGGGTCGATCCATCAGATTAAGCTACGCTTACCGAGGTCGGTCCGTGGATGGGTGTCCATCTTAACATACGGAGACTCCTCCGTGCCTCGGAAAGCACGTTAAGCCGTTGGTCTCGGCTATCAATCGTGGATCTTTGACAGTCGTTACGGGTCGTCAGAAGCCCGAAAGTCTGACAACCAGTCTTACCAAGGGGTATCGTGTAACCCAGTTAATGGGTTGTGGAGGTCAGATAGGCAGTCGCTCCATGTAAAATACTGGTATTCAGCTGCTTCCGGTTAGACTGGAAGCCGATCCCAATATAGTTGGGAAAAGGCTAGGCAGATTGCAGATTGATTGTCTACTTTTATCTAATTGTATCAAATTTTAATCTAATTTTGTTTAATTTAATTTCATCTGTCTAGTTTTATGTAATAATGTTAATGTATATTGTTGTTTAATGTTTTATGTAAGTAATCTAATTTTATGATTGTATGCGTACTAGTACCTATTGGCCGATAACTTGTATGTGTGGTGCAAACTGTAAGCATAAGTTGGTTGTTATTATAAATAAACATTATTCAGAATAGATGAGAGAAAACTTTCTTTGCATTGTTTAGATTCAATCTCTTAGTATTATATAATTGCATAGCACGTGTGAGCACTATGTAGCTACTATTAAGCTACCTTTTACTGGGTACGTCTTTCACTGACTTGAGGGTGCCCTGGCGGTTGAGAGTATGTCATGCTCACTCAAATGTCTCGCTGATGGTGGCGTGTGTGTTGGATCATTAAGTTCCCTTCAAAATGGTTGAGCTAAATGGTGCTGATCCATGCGTCATGTTCGTGAACGGGCGCCGTCTTTTGGGACTGGTCGTCTCTCAGCTGCCATGGCTTATTTTTAATTTTAATATTTAATTTAGTTGTTTTAGTTATTATCTTTTTATTACGGACGCTTTTTAACGTGCACGTCTTTCTACATTGTTCTCACATGTATATTTTCAACTTGAACGATGTAACCAATATTTTGTAAAAATATTATGATTTAAAAGAGTGTCCGTGGAGTTTCTTGCCCGTTCTTCTCCATAGGGATCTACTACGCTTTGGAATGGGCAACTAGCTTCATATTTCTGACTGACCAACCCATTGACAATTCAAAAGTGCCTGTAATTGGTTTATTTGAAATAAATGCTTTGAGTTTGAGTTTGAGTTTGAATATTATTTTCCTGAAGGCAGAATTTATCATCGTCACCTGCCTATATCAGCTCTCTGGTTTACATAGGGCTCTCCAATAGTACGCCATTTAGCTCAATCATCGTCTGCGAGAGCAGAACAGAATCCTGTTAAGGTGGATTCGCTGTGGTTTTTCGGCGTTATTAAAATTTTCTTGCGTTTTTGCAATTTGCAGGTATTTGGTGGTTGTATCTTGATAAAAATATGGTTCGTGATGATAAAAAATATGTAACTTAGAGAGATGTATAATTATGTCAATACATATTTTGTTATAATCGTGAATTGTATTTTGATCAAGATACAACCTGACACAAAAAAAATGTTTTTTTTTGCAAATTGCAAAAAAAGCAAGAAAATTTGAATCTTGCGGGCTACCACAGCGAATTCATCATAAACCACCCTACTAAAATGGTTGCCGCACCTAGCCCTGAGGACGTCCTTTTCTACGTTAGCCGATTTGCAGTCTCTTGTCAATGATCATAAACTAACATGGCTGGCTCATTTCCACTTCAGTTTGCTTATTTTGTGGGTTATGTCGACCACTATGTTCGTTTTATTTGTAGGTATACTTAAAATAAATTAAAGTCGTTTTTCGTGTCTGTCTGTGGTCGCGTAGTTCTTCTAAACTACGTAACGGATTGTGATGCGGTTTTCACTATCATTTAGCGAATTTGTTCCGGATGGTTTATAATGTATTAATATTAAACTAACATAATAATTAAGTAATCTTGATGTTTTTTCAAGTCGAAAAAAACCGTGCGAAACAGGGGCACCCGTTAGAGGAAAAAACTTTTTTTTACAAAAAAATACAACCGACTACCAAAAACAACACTACAAAGTGTAAAATAACTGTAATTTCGAAAGCCGGTGTCTGGTTAAATGTATTTTCGTTTTTTGCCACCGACTTCCGAAACTAAAGTTACTTTTTTCACTTTGTAGTATTGTTTTGGAAGTCGGTTGTATTTTTTTGTAAAAAAACTTTTTTACAAAAAAATTACAACCGACTTCCAAAAACAACTACAAAGTGAAAAATAACTTTAATTTTGGAAGTCGGTGTCTAGTTAAATGTATTTTCGTTTTTTGCCACCGATTTCCGAAATTAAAGTTATTTTTCACTTTGTAGTTGTTTTTGGAAGTCGGTTGTAATTTTTTTGTAAAAAAGTTTTTACTTTTCACTTTTTAGTTGTGGAACCTACCCCACACAAATTCTAATACCACTACCTGCAAAATAAACTAGAACATCATCCATATAAAAGTGGGGAAAAAATACGTATTATTGAAGCTAACTCAAAAACTACCGAAGCAAAGTTAATCAATTTTATATGGGACCAACTGTGATGTATACCCTCTCGAATAAAACAAAAACAATCCAAATCTGTCCAGCCATCTTCGAGTAATCGGGGAACATACATAAAAAAAAAAAAAAAAAGGTTCCGTCGAATTGATAACCTCCTCCTTTTTGAAGTCGGTTAAAAAGTTTCTATTGTTCACTTTTGAGTTGTGGTCCTACCCCACACAAATTCTAATTACCTGCAAAAGAAATTAGAACATCAACCACATAAAAAGTGGGGAAAAAATACGTATTATTGAAGCTAACACACAAACTACCCAAGCAATGTTAATAAATTTTATAGGAGACCAACTTTGTAGTACACCCTCTTGAATAAAACAAAAATTTCTCAAATCGGACTACTCTGTAAATTGATATGCGTGGACAAAAAAAAATATATACATATGTGACGACTTGAGAACCTCCTCCTTTTTTTCATCGATTAATAAAACAGTCAGGAGGAGCTCGTGGCTAAGTAATAACAGCCGCACGGGTCGATTCATCAGGTTAAGCTACGCTTGCCGGGATTGGTCCGTGGATGGGTGACCATCTTTACATACCGAGACTCCTCCTTGCCTCGGAAAGCACGTTAAGCCGTTGGTCCCGGCTGTCATTCGTGGATCTTTGACAGTCGTTACGGGTCGTCAGAAGCCCGAAAGTCTGACAATCAGTCTTACCAAGGGGTATCGTATTACCTAGTTAATGCGTTGTGGAGATCAGATAGGCAGTCGCTCCATGTAAAATAATGGTATTCAGCTGCATCCGGTTAGACTGGAAGCCGACCCCAACTTAGTTGGGAAAAGGCTAGGCAGATTGAATAAAACAGTCAGTAATCCCTCCAAAACATCGTGATTCATTATACAAGTTTATACCACAAGCTGTACGGCATAACTAATCTTATATTCCGTGAATTAAATATCGCTTCGTGCATGCGAATGAATTACGGACGAGCTCGATACAAAATTCAAGTGAGGCTCTGAATATAATCCGTAATGAAATTCAATTAACTTGATCGATAATGTTACGTAAGTATTAATGGAATATTTTCAGGTAGTTTGGAAGAAGTTGGGTAGTAACGGAATTGTGTGGGTGTATGTTATTGAGTGAATCACTTACATGATATATCATCACAGCTGTATTCCCCAAAGGACAATCAGACAATCAATCTGCCTAGCCTTTTCCCAAATATGTTGGGCTCGGCTTCCAGTCGAACCCGATGCAGCTGAATACCAGTATTTTACATGGAGCGTCTGCCTATCTGACCTCCACAACCCATTATTAACTGGTAATACATTTTCCCTGTACGAGCCCTGTACTAAGTACTTAATCAAAAAAATACAGCGAATTTTACATGTGGAAAAGTTAGTAAAGAGGTACCTACCGATGAGTGAAATAGGTCAGTGTCTATTTTTAATGCTCTTTGTATGCAATTAAACAGAATTTGAATAGATAAATCTGTTCTGTGGGGTGTATTATAGGTACGCATCTGCCTAATCCTTTGGGTTCGTGGGAGCTCGTGGCTAAGTAATAACAGCCACACGGGTCGATCCATCAGGTTAAATTATGCTTGCCGGGGTTGGTCCGTGGATGGGAGACCATCTTTACATACCGAGACTCCTCCGTGCCTCGGAAAGCACGTTAAGCCGTTGGTCTCGGCTGTCATTCGTGGATCTTTGACAGTCGTTACGAGTTGTGAGAAGCCCGAAAGTCTGAAAAAACAAGGGGCATCGTCTTACCCAGTAACTGGGTTGTGGAGGTCAGATAGGCAGTCGCTCCATGTAAATTACTAGTATTCAGCTGCATCCGGTTAGACTAAAGCAAATGATGAGTTTAAAATCAGTATTATGATTAGAGTCTCTACCTTGTGCGTGAAATTTGCAACTGACGCAGTGCTGTAAAATTGGAGTGCCAAACCATTCAGCATAGTGACTGACATCTTCTTAATATATAAAAAAAAAGTTCTGACTGACTGACTGATCAACGCCCAGCCCAAACCATTGGATCTAGAAAACTGAAATTTTGCACAGAGGTTCCCTTTATAATGTAGACAAGGAATATGGAATGATTTTTGGTCCCGTGGGATATTTTCCGAGATCTACGCGGGCGAAGCCGCGCGGGAAGCGCTAGTCTAATTTATAGTAGCTACTTCAAATGCTTTGAAAAAATAAACTAACGTGATCTAACTTACCCCATTGTCCTCTTCACTTAGTGCTATAGTTATTGCGTTTAGCATGACAATAGCGGTCATTGACCTACATTTTCTAATATTTTTGTTTCAAAAACTGAAATTAAGTCCGTTAACGTCTTATATCAATATCTATCGTGATCTTCAACATATTCGAACAATGAAAAACCTTACATTGTTTATTGTTTGGGTTCCTACGGAGAGATATGGGAGAGGGCAATGACCGCTATTGTCATGCTAAAATGCGACAGCTATAGTACTTAACTTTGGATCTTTGATACTAAAGAAAAAAAAAATCTTACCTTTCAGTTTTGCTCGAAGTTGTAACTTGTTTTGATGAAGACTACATACTTATTTCGTAGACAACCAACTTAGAAGACTAAAATCCTTATCAGTATGTTAGTATTAAATGATATGTAGACTACAAGTCTACAACGGTCTTTTTTTTACAGTTTTTCATATATCAATGGTCGCCATCTTGTTTTTTCAATATAATTTTTTCACACAAAATATTTAACAACGGCCATCCTGTGAATGTCATTCCAGCGCCGAAAGTTCCTTGTAGAACTTAATGTATTATCCAATTGATTTTGTAAACTTTCATTTTAACCATGACTGTCCCCGTTCTTATATTTCACTATTTCTTTGTATTTTTTAACTATTTTGAAGGGACTTACCGGTATTTCTTATCTCTATGCCACACGGAGATATGTAGCACCTGGTGTTCGTAGATGGCTGTTGGAAGAGGAAGCTTCAGGTGCCTTTGGAACTCAGGCTCCCGCTTGCCATACAGCACTGATGTCCTTTGGAAGATCGACCTTTGGGACGGTAGGGTTTGGCTTTCTGTTACACCACTTATCACGACCTGATGGGGAAAAGTTCCTTATTTAAATCGGGGTAGTAGAATTCAAATATTGTTTTTTTTTTTATTAATACGAATTTTATTGGGACCTTTAACACTTTATAACCCACTTTGTTCTGATGATTTTTCATCATTAGACGACCGTGGCGTTTGGCTCTTCCCACTGGGTCCGCCATGACAGAAAATATTCTGAAGATTGTTAATAATTCCCACTGTAAAATATCGCAAAGAATAATCACGATGGCAAAATCAGGGCTTCAATTTAATTTTACCGAGAAAAAATATCAAAGGTAACTGTTTTTACAATTTTTTTTTAAGTTATCCCCAGACGTAATAAAACTATTTACTACCAACCTTCGCATAAGCATTGACATCATCCGTTTTCCCTGTGGACCTCAGCAGATCTCGGCATCTTAGAACTGCAAACATAAAAGGGATATCAAAACTCCACCCAAATGGGTCACAACCATAACAATAGAGTAGAATGAAGGTCGATAGTCACCACTCACCGTGCACGTCTATGACGTCACTCCTTGTCATGATTTCTAAATCTATCGTCCCTTTTAGGGCTTGGAATCGTTCACTAGAATGCTCTAGTCGATTGCTTGCGACACTCCGTCTTTTCTCTTCATTACTACTTATGCTATTTTCTTCTGGAGAGTACGTCAAACATCTTCGTATAGACTTATGCTCAACGACAGGAGTGTAGGCTTCAGTTGGAAGGAAATCCTCATCTAATTTACTTGTCTTATGTGCTCTTTCTTCACTTAACACTTTACCAGGTCTTTTTAGATTCGGAACGGGAGTAATAGGACTTGGAATACCATGTTCTAAGGTAAGGCCAAAAAGTTCCCTTGATCTCTTGTTGTGAGAATTGTTTAAAGTATCGTAAGGCATCAAGCTGCTATGGGATACAGTGGATTTCATTGAAATATTCTGGTAATCATCAGTTACAATTGGATTTGATAGTGGAGGACTTAAAGGTTCACATAGCGACGTATTGGGAAGTTCAGTTGCTGGACTTGGTATTCCAATTTCTAGGGTGAGAATTGAAGTTTTAAGATCTCTGTTTTTCCACTGACTTTCATTGCTTACTGTAGACTTTTTCCTTCGTATGCATTTTTGACGTTTTAGCCTAAGGCTTGCTCGTTCTTCGGCCGCTGAATATAAATCAGGAGTTGATTCTGACGACATGGATTCAAGATTCCCTCTTTCATAATAAACGTTCATGGACTGCGATCTGTTTAATGTTGTCAAACGTTTCTTTGGACTTGCCTTCCGTTTGACATCTACATCATTGTCTGGTGTCCTCACTTCCCTTTCATTATAACCATCTCCATCATCTAAAATGAAGCAGCCAATTGGAAGGTTCTTCAGTAATTTGTCATTCACCCTATGTACAGGCATCTTCTTAGTTGGAGTAGCTTTAGGTGATAAAGAGTTTTCTCGTGATAAGTTCACGTATTTAGCTTCTTTTATTAAATTGGCTTTGTTCTCTGCCTGAGGATTGACAAATAAATCTTTCACTGTTTCTAGTGGAGGAATTTCTTCTTGAATCTCTACTTCTGCAGCTTTATTCAATATCCTTCTTTTAGATTTGATAATTTTAGTACTCTTTATTATGTCCTCAATCATTCTCTCAAGTGTTACATCACCCATTTGTGTGGTTGACACAGTCGAGTCAGTATTATTAGTTGTTAAATCCTTCCCTAGGATGAATTTATTTTCCATTTCTGTAGACGTTTCTTCGTCCCTTAGAGGGATAGTAAAAGGATTCTCTACCTTAGGAAAATATTCTGTAATATCATTGGTAAAAATTACTCTTTGAGATTTGCTGTGTACACTCATAGTGCTAAACCTTAGGGCTGCTAGTTTCGTAGATAAAGGTGTAATAGAGACAGGTGAACATCCTTCTCTTACTAGTGTATGAACATCCTTTTTATCAACTGAAGGCGATTTGAAGGAACTTTCGAAATCATTGGATTTCTTTCTCGTTCTTTTCAAAGGCCTTATATTTGTGAGACCAATATCATTGTTATTGAAATATAATGGATTATCCATGAATATGTGATGTCCAAATATAGGTAAAGTGGTTTTTTCAATAGTACTCTTGTTAATATTCAAAGGTTTTTCTATACAGTTGAGCACTAGATCCTGCTCATATTCTATTTCAACTAATCCTTCGTTGACTGTTTTTGTTGTACATACTGGAACATTAGTTTGTTTTCCTAAAGCAAAAGAGTTTCTACTACTTGTAGTTGTAGCACTCAGTCTATCAGTAAGATCACTTAATGAAGGCTCAGATGAACTATGACTTAGCTTAGGACTTAACGAGTTTCTATCAATAGGCTTTATTCTTCTTTCAGATTTATATACACAACTATCTCTTCTAAATACTTCGTTAGCACTCGCCATTTCTAGTTTTCGTTTCTTAGCTTCTCTAACTCTTCTGCTATAAGTAGGTGGAGTTGGTGGTAAATCCGGTGAAATATCATCTTTAGACCCATTTAGATTGTATTTTCTTCTCTCAAAATTTTTGACCGGAGTACCTGTTGGGGTGATATTGCTGACATCTTTCAGGGCTATGCCTTCTGGCTTCTTGATAAAACCTTCTCTGTAATAATTTGGTGTATTCCCTATGTAGTTTACGTTTTCTTTGTCAACAGCTTTTAAGTTTTTTCTAACTGCGTTAGATCCTAAGGATCTTCGCTGGTATCTGCTTGGCTTTTTGCTCTTTTTGACTGTTTGTGCGTCAAGAGATCTTCTGATTTTGTTATTGTTGTAAGGTTCGTCAGTATACTGTTCGCAGTCTTCATTTTCAAGGTCAGTTGAAACCCGGAGTTCTTGGTTCTTTTTACCGTAGACTGCCCACTTTAACATTTTTGATCTGGAATGAGAAAATTTGAAATTTTAGAAGCGAGTTAAAATATGAACGATCAAGAATGAAGTATAACAGAGAGGAATAAGGAAGGTGTTTGGAATCGAGGTCGAAAAACAAGATTCAAATGTTGGTATTAATACAATAGAAATATTAAAAATAATAGGCACGTTTATAATAAAATCTCCAATCAAGCGTGACCTTCCAATCTATCAGATTCAGATTATTAATCCAAACCTAATAAATCTATCTACTAATGAAAGCGACTAATGACTCAAAGCAATTACCACTAACATTCGTCATCTCCGACAGATGTCACTGTTCGCCGTTCACATGGATATGAGGGCTTATGTATTCGCATGTATAATGTATGGGGCAAACATTGACTGATTGAAGACGGCATAGTTTGTCTTGGCTACAGAGTAATAATAAGAGATATGATAGATGCCTTGCGTTTTTAACTCTTAAAATGTCGATTGCACACCATGTGTACAGATAACAATAGAATTTCAATTGTGTCTGCTAATTAGCGCGCGACGGGTTAATCGAGATTGAAGGAAATGTCTTTCCTCGTCCAGCATTATATCCAAAGAGCATCTAACGTCGTTTAATTTAAACAAACAAATACATCACAAACCATTTTTCGGTTTAAACAGTTTTATTCCCACTAAGACATTCGTCACTTACATGAGAACATCATCAACATTCTCCTGCCCTTATCCCAATCTATTTGGGGTCGACGCAACATGTCCGCGCAACATGGCGCATCTTACATGCGAACAATACCTAATAATTATAAAATATTAGCATGTTTAAAGAGAAGTTAGGTTTCAAGTACTACTAACAATATCGAAAGTCTCTGAAAAAAGCTTTACAATATGCATAATGGATGACTCTCAACATTAATTTTGATTATAATACGACTTTCCAAAAGAGTATCTTCAGTTAAAAATACTTGACTTGACCCCCGTTATGTCCCCTTTTAAGATTGACATCGCCCTAAAAACATCGTGTATGAACAAAAAATAGGACTACAACAATCTGTTACGCTTTACAATTAATTAATAATAATGATATAATGTCCCATATATCAGTATTTCATGAAATCACATCTTGACTCATCAAGACCCTCGCGTAATAGGCCTTTCATCGCTTCGCTTACTACACAAACCAATATCCTCATCCCGCTTATTATCGTTAGGACAAAACGTTTCCTTAACGTAAACCTATTACAATAACGTTATCATCATCGATGCTATATCACGGTTATTCTAAACTCATAACATGGTCATCATATATTATGTACGATACCGATTCGCATGTGTCTCGGTCATCGAAGAGGATTGCGTGAATCGTAAATATCATTCCACACTTCCCCTCGTGGAGCAAAATCTTTTGATTCTTCGCGGCCTTAAGAAAGATGTGCGTAACGACTTTCTTATAGATATGGGGTTAGACTGGGCAGTGCTTTGATAATAATGTAGTATTCGAGAAGTCTGGGGTGTTATTTTGTAAGTTTAGTGTAGTATCTAAAGAAGTAAAAGTTATTCGTCTTCTTCTTTTCGAATCGATAGTACTTTGTATTGTACTTTAATGGCAACAATGGCGTTCATTATATCTCGAATGTGCAGTTGTGTTTCGATATTTAGGACACTTCACAAGTGGGTCATGTTCTAGTTGGAGGCACTGGACTCACATTGGTGAACTACAAAAGTAGGTATGATAAAATACATAAACAATGTCTTGTTCATCAATAGTTTAATCATGATCATCGCAGTCTACTGCTAGACCAATGGCAAATGTAACCAGAATTGACTATAGAGTAGTACAATTTCAAATATTACCCAATTAATTTTCTAAACCTCAATACCAATTATTTGGTAGCGTTCTGTAACACGAATTTAACATAACCACGTAATGATAACGCATAATAATCTATTATAATATATAATATTACCACAAGATACCATATTGCTTCCAATACGGTATAGCGCTATACCGTTACCGATCATTTGTGGCATCACGCGTTTCTAGCGTATGCAATTTGGAATGTGGCACTGACAACATTAGTTAAGCCGCCAAAACGATCGACTGCACGCGTTTTATTTTTCGTGTTCTTTTTTTAAATAATTGTTGTGTAATAGTTTTATGTGTTGCAAAAATAGTGAAAGCGATGGCCAGTACGAATCGATTATTGTTTCAAAAATATTTTGGTCAAAATTGTTTTTAAAATGTCGTTGCATCATCTGCGTTACTTAGTTTAAATTATTCTTGTCCTTGTTATTAGCAGCTAGTGGTAGTTGTATTTCATCAATTTTAGTTTTGCTTAAAATCCTAGATTTCTTTAAAAGTCGTTAACAATCTGAAAGGGGTGGTTACATTTGAATATTTGAAATACCTACTAATTTAAAAAGCACCTTCTAATGGAAATTAAAATGGAACCACGTGCTAAGTAATTTGGCTTCCAGTAGCATAATTTGCAAAACAAATAAAACGGTAATTCCTAAAAAGGGACGCCCTTGAACTACGCACAGTTGTTATGGGCTAATCACCAACTAATCGTTTAAAAATACAATCCAATACGCACATTATTATGCTAAGTCGTTCACAAAAATTTTCAATCTATTGTCGCTTATTAAACATGGCCGATTTCATCTCGGTTACGGGCCAGGGCAATAACTCATGTTTCCCGCTTTACTTACCAAATTGACTGTGTAATTAGAAACTCGGTCGCTGCATTCATATCCACGGTACTGTGACAGACTCATGCTGGGTAAGAAACCAGTGTGTACACAATGCGACTCGAGAAATTCGCGTACTAAATACAACACCGCAAAAACAGGGCGTACTTATATTATCCTCTCCCTACCTATTCAACACCAAATTACTATTGAATTTAAAGATTTTTCTGAAGCATTTTTTAATATCGAATGCACGTCTCGACTCGCGAAACGTGGGGTCGCCAAACAAAAAAGTTTCTTACTCAATGCACAAACTCCATGTTACTGGCCGCTATGGTTTTTAAATGACAAACTCACGTAGGAATAAGGTCTAGATTCAAGAACTGAATACTTTTTGGAACGTATGGTGCGTGCTGAACGTCAAAGCTGCTGGCTGAATAGAATGGAACACGTTTTAGCGGATTCTGAATTTGAATCTTTCGAATTTGCTGAGCGGTTACTGGGGAATGCAAAGTTAATCGATCGCTCTTTCTTAGCAATATTGGTCTTTATTCCTTGCAAATACGACTCATTACAGTAACATGACAAGAAGATAAGATTGCAGGTCACTTGAACAATGGAAATTGAAACTTTATGCTCTTGAGATAAGGATCCTATTGACGGCATGATCGTAAGATAAAGTGGCAAGAAGACATCCATCACCTTTGTGTTGTATTTCGCCAAGATGGCCGGATGTTTTAATCGTCTAGAATTGAATTTTGCGAATTGTTACCGTGTTTGTTGTCCACTTTAAGGAATTTTATTTACTCTTAGTTGAACCATTATGACGATCTTGTTTCCATTTGAAAATACACGCCATGAATTTGCAAATTGAGAGAGGCAAAACGCAAGAGCAAACTTAATACTTTTAGCAATGAAAATGTACTATGGGATGTTCTTACGTAACTTGATCTAACATGGATTTCTGTTTCAATACAGTCAAGTATTACTAAACTGCTACATGGGTTTCTTATATCGCCCACTCACCCGTGAAGTGAGCGTTTCACGACAACCACTATTTCAGACGCCTGAAAATCAATTGGGTTATGTTCAGGGGGATGCTGAGAGAGAACACTTTTATGTCTTTATTTATACATATTACAAATTAAAGTCACTTTTTGAGTACTGTATGACCACGTTGTTTTTCTAAACTGCGCAACGGATATCCCAATTTATTTGTGGTCGGCGCAACATGTCTGTTTCTTCCATACTTCTCTATTAGACGTCATCTCGGTAGTCATTTCCTTTCTAGCCATATCATCTTTCACACAATCCATCCATCGTTTCTTTGGTCTTCCCCTACTCGTAATAGCCATCCACATTCATACTCAAAACCTTCCTGACGATATTTTCCTCATTCCTTCGATTTTCACCATAATTTATTCCGGAAGGTTTATTAACAAAGAAATCTCGGTGTTTTGTCAAGTCGTAAAAAGCATGTGAAGCAGGGGCGGGTCGCTAGTACTACTACTTATCTAAATAAAATAGCTTGGAGACAGAGAGCTTAATAAGGAAAAACATGCAGTCATATGATATCTCTTTGTTATATGGATAGGTTAAATAAAATAACGTTGCCTAGTAACAAACCCATCAAAGAACATAGACCTTAGGTCTGTAGGAGTGGAAAATTTCGGAATTGTTTTCCGAAATTTTCCACTAATACACTAATCAAAAAAAGTTTTGCACCATTTATAATCCGACCAGTGCAAGGTAAACAAAATAACTCACAATAACCAAAACTTGAGCCAAGTGTTTCATAAGTTATCAGCGGCACATGAGTGTTTTTTTTTGTATACCCTCATAACTTTGTGGACTGTTTACGTCTTAAACTTTTTTTTTTTCAAACAAGAAATTACATTTCGTATAAATGGTGCAAAACATTTTTTGATTAGTGCTTCTACGAAATACACACCGATCAAATATTTATTAGTACATAATAATTTATGGTAACAAACGTTAGTTTGTCGGTTGGCTGGCAGGTGGCGTTGTCATGAATAATTCAGAACGCACCCGTTTCTACAGAACCTAGGGTTTTATGGTTCAATAATGGAATTCAAATGCTGTCATGTTTTGGGGACATTTCCGAATATTTTATTATTGGTTCCGGTCTCGTGACGTCATTTGTTATGTTGACGTGTTTGTTATTGGGGTGGGCAGAGTTTTGAGTGGTGATAAGTTAGGTAGAGCATTGACAGTTGAAAATTTTCCACACAGAATATTGGTTTCCTAATCTCAATCGTCCTCGTGATTAGATTGTTGAAAATAGATCGCTAAAAATGTCAGCATTTGAGTTTAGCACTAACTAGGAGCGGTCGATAACGTCTAAAGTCTAAAGAAAATTGAAGTTGCTTCTGTTCGCACGGCTACATATCAAGCTACACATTTCCAGTATAAGCTGATCTCGCATTGTATAGGATTTCCGTACAATGAGAGTAGTAGTAGTATATATCATTTATTCTCTCTTCACAAAGCTGACTTAAAGTTAGTGTGTACAAAAAAAAAAATGTTTCAGCTGTATTCCACCTTTGTGAGAGACTGGTGCCTGATATAGGTTTTTGGGAAAAACCTGTGTTACAGGTCACCAATGAGAGGTCAGCTTATACTGGAAAAGTATAGCTTGATATAATTATAGACTTGTGCACAATGAAATACAAACCAAAGTCTCCATTCACAAAGTGTTTTGATAAAAACACAATCTGAAATACGATGCAACTTTATGTGTTTTAATGGGGAAGAAAACTGTCAAATTAGTTCCACGTAGATGGCGCTAATTGTTTGTTACTTACTTTCATTCAACTGTCAATGGAGTTGCTTGCTGAAAAATTTTCCGCAAAATGGCGCTAAGTGTTTTTCTTGTCGCCGATTGATCGCTTTGTCTTCAAGATGGCATTGACTGATTGTTATCGTTTTAAAGAAGGTTGAAGCTTAACCCTTTTGAACAGCTTGATTTAAGCCGTTTAAAAGGGTTACCCACATCATATGGGTTTTTGTTTAACTGCTTAGAAAACCCCTATCGAAATACCTTTTAATGGATAACCAAAATGGTTCCTGATCATAATTGATCAAGAAAAATTGATCAACAGGATGCATTAAGTACATAGGTACTGTAGGGATTGTAACCTATGTAGTTGTATTAATGTAACCTTTTCTAGTAGCTAACTAGTAAATTATAAAATAATGTCTTAAAATACTCTCACAAAAAAACCCACAAAAACAAAATGGCCGTCAGATTGAATAGGATATGAGTTAATAAGAAAAAAAAAAAGAAATAAATGAGAGCTTTTGTTTTAATAAGGTAATACTGGAAGAAAAAATGTGCAGTGTAAAATTGAACATGTTCTCAGAAACGAGATGTATTTTGGACAAAGTTACAAGATTGGATTGACAGGCTATTTCAGTACGTGTTCAACAATATGAATTAATATTATTACGCTATTCAAACATAGAGATGTCAGGACAAAGAAAATAGTAAAAATAATCTAATGGAAGTTTCACCATAATTACGAGGTATATAGCAAACAATATTTCATTGCTCAAAGTCCCGGTACTATAATAACGGACAGTTAATACTTAATACTTCGTGGCTCTAGGTCTATTCACACATAAAAAGAAGAAAAAATAAAGAAAGAAACGTTTATTTAAGACATGACGCAAAGGAAAACACAAAAAAGATAAGTTTTAGGGAAGATATGCGTCACATCTACGCAAAACCCGTCTATCTTCTAGCCAATCATTAGGTATCACGTATTTAGGATCGACAGCACATTCTCTCTCTCTCTCATCTCATTTTCTATTAGCTATGTATCTCTGTCCTTACTTACCTATTAGCCCTTATATTAGAATGACTATAAGAATGTAGTTTTTCAAAGATTGCTGTGCAATCGAACATTCCAATATATCATCATTGACGCACGGACTAGAAAAAAAGAAGGACTCCGCGCCACGCGTATCGAAAGTGAAGCACCTTACCGATCTATGTGTGCGTGATTGGTATGATATTGGCTTTTGTGATACCATCCTTGCTTTTCTAGTGTCCAATAAGGCTAAACAAAAGTACAAGTTAGTTATAAGGTAGATCTTAATGCCGCCGGGGTCGCGGGTTGTTCGAAAGAGATTCCGTAGCCCTGGCACAGGCAACTGAAGGAACACGGGTGGGGTTTAGTCAGTAAAAGTCTGACACGCCCAAAGCTGAGAAGTCATTTGAGGAAAAAAAAAGGTAGATCTTAATCAAAAATTTGTGTTTTTCTGCACTGGGTGATGTGGTCGATAGGCGATAAAGCCCTTTAAATAAATTAAAAAAAAAATGTATTTTTTGTAGTTATTGCAGGTGAGGTATGATTAATTTTGGTGGTTAATGACGTAGGCTAAATCATAGGTTGGTAACTGTATGATAGCTATAGAAAAAAGATAATGAAAAGGAATAATATTACTTAAAAGTAACAAAAAATTAAAACACTGCTTATGTAAACACTTGCTTAGTCTATATAAATAAAAATGAATGGCTGGACCAATTCGGCAGTTTTTTTTTTTTTAATATTTATTGGAGTCCGAAGAATTTCTTAAGAAGAAAAAAAAATAGGAAAATTGCACGGAAATACGTAAAAATCACATTTTTCTTTTTCCAATACAAACTGTACCTAATAGCTGTCAATTCTAGAGATGATAATCTGATGTAATATAAACTACTTGATTGCATCCGTAGAATTGGCACTTTCTCTTTCTACGATATACAGTTTGACTTTGACAGTTAAAGGACAGGACAACGTCTGTCAACAGCTAGTAACATAATGATACTTCAATGCACGGACTAGAAAAAAAGAAGGATTCCGCGCCACGCATATCGAAAGTGAAGCACTGTAAGTATGCCGGGACCGTTTGTACAAACATGCGCCTCACGCACACATTTACATCATAGTATGCCGACCGCCATTATGTGACATGACGGCGTCTTTGTCACTTACTGTCACTGTCACAATCACGCACACATAGATCGGTAAGGTGCTTCACTTTCGATACGCGTGGCGCGGAGTCCTTCTTTTTTTCTAGTCCGTGCGTCCGTGTAGTGCGTGCGTTTTCGGACGGTTTAAAAAACCGTCCGAAAACATTAATTCTAGTATTTTCATTCCGGACACACTCCATCAGAATGTGAAAGACATCATCAACCACTCCACAGTCATTGTAATAAATACATATACTAACTACCTACACTAAAAACATCAACTAAAGATGCAGCCACACCGAAGTTACTCAACGTTTGCAAGTATTACTGGGCAACAACGGATAACAAAAATTTATAGCAAAAGCCGCAAAAGATAGAGAAAGTGACTTAATGTTATCATGTTGCAAAATGTTGCTCAGCAAAAAGTAACTGCGGTGTGGGTGCACCTTTACATTAAACCTATTGACATTACTCTAAATATTAATTTCCCATGCTAAGTGCGGCTCGCGCGCAGCTGTTGCCACCCCCACTCGATGCGTGTGCGCAGGCGCCTCGATAAGTGCTGACAATTACAGCGCAATTACGTAATTAGATGTTGTTTTTAGTTTATTTCCATTGTTAGGTCTTGAAAGGCATAATGGTGGAAGTTTTAAGTGAACAGTGCAAGCTTAAGTATAAAACGATAAAAAGGGTGCCTCACAAGTTTCAATAACTAATAGGTAACTAAAGTTGTCAAAAAATAAGAGGCCCGTTTTGACATGAGGGTGTCCCTCTTTGTCCCGCTATGTTTGTCTCTCTTTGGCATATGAAACGATATGGGCTGTCAAAAGGGACCTATTATTTTGTGACGAGTATAATAAGCCTATTTCACGATGTCCGAACAGTCACTACTCACCGAATAAATTCAAAAATGGAACAGAATTTGTTTGAAATTATCTGCCTAGTAAGTTATAGCAACTTAATCGTCGGTGGTGAAACAGGCCCATAATGTTTCAAAAAAGTTTATGTATTGCTTAAAAAGTAGGTAGGTACGTAACAAATGTCTTAGTCATAGATATATGAAAGAAGGAGATATGATCGGTAGTTGAAAATGTATCAGAACCCGATGTCGCTAGGTTGGCCCCACCACCGCGCCACTACTACAAATGTAGTTCAATAAAAGCAATAGATACAAAGTCGCGCACACACTTGCAATTCATAAATCAGAACATACTACACAATCAATTATAAACCTTAACTCGTCACACACAGCGTGCATTTACCATGCACCGTACAACTTACTCACACAAAAACATCTGTCGCTATTATTGTGTTGTGCAAAAAGCAATTTATTTTACATATACGCTAGTGATTGACTAAAACGGAAAGTTATCGATACTTCCATTTATTACTGTACAAGAAAAATTTGGGGTCCTGAAAATAAAATAAAAAATGATATGTCCAGAAAGTATTATACATTTTAAATAAAAAAAAATGTATATTAAAAAAAAAACACGAATCAATAAATTAAAACAATCCGGTTAAGTTGGTTTAGGCTGTGAAACCATAGGAATTGTTGAACCCTGTTATGATGTGTTTACTCACTGACCTGTAAAGTGGAGGTATTTGTTCAGTACTTGACGTACTCTTAATTTTGGGATTGCCCATTCAAAAAGCCTGCGAGTTTTCTTTAGAGGCTGGAACATTTCTGCCTTAAAGTGAATTGAGCATATGGTGCTATATTTTGTTGGGAACCAGTTAGGTGGCCTTACTGTGGCATCAATCCATTCTTATTTTGTATTTGTATCTTTTGGGAAGCTAAAAAGGTACTATAAGAACTTATTTATCATTTACATAATAAGTATCTTAAGCTATAGTCTATAGTCTAGGAACTAGTTGGCCGCTGAGACAGGGGTGAGGCGGCGGTTCGCAACGCACGTACTGAGTAATGCGCCCCTGCTCCTCCATCCCACCGCTCACATACCTAAGCCGTTGTCTATACTTCTTAACCTCACGATGAGTAAGCAGGTAGCAGGCAACAGGCGAATAGGCTTTTGTTGTTAAAAAAAAACCCTTAGTTAAGAAATAGTTAAATATATGAAAACAAACACATACCATACTCATGCATAACAAATAAATAGCATGAATATGTTGACTTATTTTAAGCTAAAATCACTAATATTTTATCTGAACCATACCGATTACTACAACGCATTTGAATCTTGTGGTGCATAGTTAAAGACTTTAGCGGAAGTAAAATACCAAAACCAAAAAAACGTAAGGAAATAGCACGAAGATGCGATAATTTAAACCCAAAAACACTCCACCTAAACATTAATAAACTTACTTTACGACCGTTGGTTATGCATTTCTCTACTAGGTACGCTGTAAAATAATCAAAAACAGTAAAAAAGATTATTTTACATTCTCAAAGGTTTCCCAATCGTACTTAAACGTCATCTTTTCAAGTGTTCCAACCGGGCTAAAACGGTTGACAAATTGAAAAATAAACTATAATAGCAATATAATATTCGTTGGGCAATCGACATTATTATCGATAGCCTACTTTAGTGGATCTTAACCTCATCACTATCTCGCCGCAAGACACAGCGGCTGTACTATGCGACGCTCCGCGTAAATAAAGTATCGTTTTGTTATTTTTACATTGCTTGTCCAGTCGCTTAGCGACATACTTAAGGTAGTGGTTAAGGAGCAATGTATTTGCTGCAAAAATAGTACAGCCGCTGCGATATTTGAAAACAAAAATAACGTAGTAAAAGCAAGAAATATTTTACGATTTGTTGTTTTTTATGATTTTAAAGATAAATACAGTAAAATACTTTTACTTACATATGGTAAGTGATCCCGTGAGATACGAAGTTTTTAATATCACTTCGGTTTTTGCAGGAAACCACTGAACAACACGGCATTTTTATAATTTATCGTGACCACGGTCGAAAGCGTACTAGTTCGCGGAGACGGCCATTTGGCGAGTAAAGGCACAGCGTGCGCATAACGCGTGGACACAGGCACGCCCCCATGCCACTTCTCCTGTTTTTTATATTTCTATGGTCTTAGTAATATTTTTCCTCCTGTCCAGGATCATTCAATTCAATTTAATTTATTTAAACAGTAACAATTTCTTCATTTGTTCATGCTTTCTCTTGCATCACCCTAAGGTTGACTGGTAGAAAATGGCTCAGGCATGAAGTCCGCCTTTGTACAGTATTTTTTTACTTGTGTATAAAGTTTTATTAAATAAATAAATAAACAATTCACCTTGTGTTCGAATATAATCCAGCATAAAACTTAAGTAATAGATGTATAAGAATACCTTCAATTTAATTATAATTAGAAAATATTACATAATATAAAAAAATAAAAAAATTAACCGAACTTTTCCTCTGAAAATACAATAAAATATGCTTGCACTAGTAATTAATCCTCTAAATTATGTGGTGTTACTAAAGAAATTTGTAAAAGGTGTAATAATGCAATGCAAGACTGATCGTATTTCACTCTGGATCTACTTTTGACATCGGAACGACAATCCATAGAGCTTTCTAAGATCATAGTGACAAGACTTTCTTAATAGATTTTTTTCAACACAGCGAAAACTGCTCGAAATTGTTGCGAATGTTGCGAAAACGGTACACACGGCTACATATCAAGCTATACTTTTCCAATAGAAGCTGAAGTCTCATTGCACGGAAATCGTATACAATGCGAGATCAGCGCATACTGGCTATATAGCTTGATATGTAGCTGTGTGTACCTAAAGTAGAATTAGAATTTTCTTTAGAGTTTCACTAGTGTGCAAATAGTTCCAAAATAATAATTATGTAGTATTTAAGATGTATGACGTCGTGAATTCGTGATGATGGATAAAGTCGTGAGCTACGCATATGTAATCCTTTTTTTTTTTAATACCTGTTTATGATCTTTGTATAAATAAATAAATAGAGCCTATTTCACAAATTCCGAATAGCCACTACTTACCGAATAAATTAAAAAATGGAACAGAATTTGTGTGAAATTATCTGCCAAGTAAGCTAGTAGGAGCTTAATCGTAGGTGGTGAAACAGGCCCTAAGTGTCACTCAGAGAAATCGACTTTAAGGTCACATATCATTCTACTTATTTCATATTACAAAATATGGTTCAGTAAGGTCAAAAAACTGTATCTATTTAACATCATGCGGTCATTACGACATGTTATCTATCAATCTTTGGCCATATGGTGGCGCATACGCAAGCCATGGGGTCGTGGGCCTATGAATCAAAATACTATTACAAAATTATTTTATAACGAGTTTTTGAAGGAATTTCTAAAATTGTTTGAGTAAGGGTCGATTTTTCAATAGTCAGATAACTTTTATCTGTGGTACCTATATGTTTGACGTTTTGACAGCTTTTTTATAGAAAATATGTCAAACTAAATAACTTATAACTGAGGAATAACTAAGGCGATTCCTCAGTTATAAGTTATTTATCGATTGAAAAATCGGTCATATAAGAGACATAAGGTTTTAGAATTATACTTGGACTTTTAATAGTATTCAGTAACTTGACAGTTGGAGAGCTGACAATAAAAGGAATTGAGTTGGAAACACGAATTAGCGAAACTACCTTGATGTGCTTACAGTTTTAATTGAAACACGTTATATTCGTTTATACCATAATATAAACGATAAATAATGACGGTGATAAAGTATGGTAATATTATTTTGCTTCGAACTGTCAAGTTACTGAATACGAATAAAAATCCAAGTATAGTCTAATAAGAATTTATTAAACATGGATTGAAGTAAGAATCTAATAAAACTAAAAGCAATGGAAAAGGTACTCTAATTTGGAAAATGACTACAAATAGGGTTATAGCATGAACAATTATTGTAGCTTTATAATTCTTGTAATAAAATTGTTATAAAAGCCATCCACTGATTAGCTTGACATATGCAATTTTGTTGTATTTACTTTTAAAACGAACACAAACCGGAAATTTTAATTAGTGTAGTACATGATGACTTATGTTTGTTTCATTAGCAGAATGTTGTGTATTCTCGTTAATGAGGGTTTCGGGTTGAAATGAAAACCTAAGTAAGGACGCAATTTAAATATGGGCTCTGAAAAGAAAGGCAGGACCGCTTAAAAAAATGGTTGTTTGATTTACCAGGCGTAAATAAGTGAAATGGATGAAGGTTTTTGAGATAATTATAATAATTTGAAACACGATTCGGAAGCTACTGGAACCGTAGAAGACATTGATTTAAAAGTAAAAATTGCTATGTAAGAGAAATACAATTGGTGACAGGTTAAGATCATTCCAAGATTAGGTGCAGCAATTTCAAAACAACTAAGGAACTCAGTAGCTCTACGAAATATACTAGGTATTCCCTAAAAACCACAAAAACTGTGAGAAAACCCAACCCTACAATCAAATAAAGAACAAAGTATTAAAAAAACTTATAGCCCGGACATCCTAAGAAGCAAAACAACCACTGAATCAAAAAAAAATAATGAGTCTAATTAAAGTTACCCCTAAATATTTACTAACAAAATCGTAACCCGTAAAATTATAACTCTAAAAGTTGGTATCACTATTACTTTGAATTTGAAAAGTAAACTTTTCGTTGACCATGGGAAAGAAATACAATGACTATTGGACTATGGCCGCCATATTGAAGTGTCAATAGGTATGTTACCCGCTGGGTTATGGCACGTTTTGACTATAAATTTTTGAAGTAAATTGTTGTGTTGATTGGTATCTGTTTCGTTATTCGGTGTCTTTCGTTATTGCGAATACGGGTTTTGATTGCGTCGATTTTTATTTATAGGTGTTTATGAAAATGGAAATAGGTACACTTTGACGTTGCGTTGGCCTAGCGTAGTAAGTAGTTTCAATAGAATAAGAGGCCAGCATATACTGGTTTAGTTACCACTGACGTACGGCGACATCTTTTTGTCGACAGATTCCATGGATCGCTTTCGGATTTGCAAATTTTCTACCATATTTAATGCGATTTAATATTTTCTAGCGTAGAATTTAGTCAATTTTTAATCTTTGGCATTGAACTAGAAAATACACTATAATTTATATTCATATGCATCAAAAATAAATTCGCTAGCTTGCAGAAATCCACGATCGCAAAACAAACTAAAATTATTCTTCCACATAAATAATAAGAAGACATAAAAAATAGCAGATGTCGTTATGTCAAAGGTAGCAAGCCCTTACCTTTACCAAATTGAAACTATTGTTAACGCAACAATCGCTCACCTTTGACGTTCCGAAGAAATTGGAGTAATAATATTTAGTGTTATACAATCTGGAGTAACTTCATCCTTTTGTTAACTCTGCTCTGCTCTCCGCGTTATTGTTTGAGGAAGTGTGCGAAACTTGAAGATGCGTTCCTGTCCGAAACATTCGCAGTTTTGAAACTCAGCTGCACAAACAAATTCCAACCTAAATTCTAATGTGTCAAAGTAGAATATTGAGGAGCATCCTCAAACGCATTTGTTAAGGAGCCGTTTTGTTATGTCGGTTCCGATCTAGTTTTTTTTTTTTTAATAACCAAAGAGTACATGTAAATGTCATGATTTATTTTGTGACAAGGAACACGGCATTCGTTGTGGGAAATTTACGAGGATATTAAGGGGTGGGCTCGTATTGAATCTTTGATTATGTATTGTGAACTAATTTATGGAGCAGATGACTTTGTAGAAATAACGTTTTAGACAGGTGAGGTAGCGAAAGTTTTTAATCTAAATTTATTTTGTACCTACGATTAATAGAACGTAACGGTTCATGTTATTGTGCAAGATAAAGAGTAGGTTAATTGTAAACTAATGAAAATGGGAACGGTAGATACTGGTAGCCAGTTGGTATAACTATGTTTGTCTATTCGTACCTAACGGAATAACATAAATAGGGTTTCAGAGAAAGGGAAGTACCTGATGAACTATGTCATCCAATAATTACAGCGGCACAAAGTTCTACGAAACAAACAAAATTGAATAAGCTGCGAATGTTCACTTCGCGAGCTCTCGAATGTTCGCTTCAAGCTTGATAGTCGCTGCCTTAAACATAGCACTAACAAATTAAAAACCAATTCACTTACCAAGGTTACTTAAATCCTCATATAAAGTCTACCAACTTTATTACGTTACACAATAAAAATAGTCGTAAACCGTCCTCATATAACCGATTAATATCGAAAACATAATCTCAACTCTATAATAGAGACGTTAAATTTTTATAACCTATTTCTAACAATACGATAGAATGGTAAAGCTTCGCAATTTTTTTAAGAAGGCATTTTGAAGAATACTCCCCTTATTGTTAACCTGGCTGTAAGTTCTAGCCCCTGTGCCTATGTTCGCGAAAAAAAAATGAAGCTCGAAGCTATTGTCGACTTTTTGAAATGAGAACACGTTTTGATTTTTCAAAATGGCGTTTTGTTTCCACGTGGCAATACCCGCTTGATTTTCAACGGTTAGTGGTGTAAAGTTGATTGATGTGTCCATGTTATGTTAGTAGTTTTGGTTCAACTTTTAAGCAAGTGGTAAAAGGGAACACCTCTGATAGATTTTAAATAGATTGAAACAACTTTTTGATTACGAAAATAAAATTACGATCGTTTTTGTGTGTCGTTCGCGAGTACGCTAAAGCACTAATTTAAAGAAACAAAGTTTTATGTGCAGCGTAAATTCAGCATTAAGAGAAATAATTTTGCAATCGGTGTAACCAATATAAATCTTTATAAATAACTAGGTGAGTCTAGTTATTTATTTTCGCAAGACAAACGTTTTCAAAACCGTAATTATCTAATGGGGTCACGTTGTTGTAATAACAATTTATACAAATTGTTAATCAATAACGACAGAGCCAAGCTATAAAATAATACATGCACATTGCATCACATACATATACACTTATATTCTCCAAACTTTAACATGTCCCATAAACCAAGTAAAATACAAATCTTTGACTAATCTTGAACACCCGTAGAAAGTTTTAGCACACAGTAAGCAACCCCACGTCGCCGAATCTTAATTCAAACAAAATACTCGCACAGTTCGAAAGTTAAAAACTTCTCTGACGTTTCTCGGTAGTTCTGGAAGACGATTTGAATTCCTGCCAGGTACAAGAAATTGGTTTATTGAGTTTCAAGGTTATTGGAGATAAGGTCTCAAAGCTTTTGTGACAGCACAACAGAAAAACATGGAAAAATTAAGCTGATATTTTATACTCCTGACTGTCCTCAGTCAGGAGTATAAAGTTTGTTGCACAACTTCTTCTTCCCAGCTGAAGCACTGGGATGTGGTGAAGGGCGTTGGAAGACTGTCTTATGTAAATTTGACGTTCAAAAGTGCTGATTCTCAGCCTAATTTTTATAAATGACTTTAGACTTTTACTGCCAGCTTTTATACACAAAATGGAGAAATAAGTTGTTATTTATGGACGATTCAAATGAAACTGAGAAAATTTTTCCATATACTTATTTGTATCCACATAACCTACTAGCGACCTTCAAATGGAAACTAGACGTAGTAATTCTTGACCTGGTTCCAAGCAATGGCTGGTAAAAAAGTAATTTATTAAATCTAATCAGTTGATCAGCACTGCTTGCTGCTATAAATTAAAAGTTGATTAAAATGAACCTTATTACTTGTACGTAAGGTGTGTCAAACTACGTAGGTATTAGAGCAGAAGGGTAACTTTTGACAGTTCAGGCATGTTCATTGCGTTATTTAAGTTGCTGAACTGAGGGTTTTTTCAAACCTATGAAGAAAAACATAGAATAAGAAAGAAAGAAAGAAAACAGAAAAAAAAGAAAGAAAGAAAAAGAGAAAGAAAACAGAAAAAGAAAGAAAACAGAAAAAAAAGAAAGAAAACCGAAAAAAAAAGAAAGAAGAAATCATTCAAACCCTTGGATTGTGATTGAAAAATGTGTAACGCAATTAGGGGTTGTTCATATGATAATAAGACCCTTCTGAATCCGCTACTGGAAAATATGTATAACAATTATTATTGTCATTAATATTATGTATTAATTAGGGGTGATGTGGTCGCTAAGCGACAAAGCCCTTTAAATAAATATAAAAAAAAAAAATATTATGTATGCACGCTGCAAAGCTTGTTATACTTGGACTTTGAATCGTATCAATAACTTGACAGTTCGAAGCAAAATAATTTTCGTTTTTTTTTTAAATTACTTATCGTTTATATTATGGTACTTAAAACGAATATAACTTGTTTCAATTAAAACTATAAGCACATCAAGGTAGTTTCGCTAATTATTTTTTCACCTCATTTACTTTTTACTGTCAGGAACTTATCCCTTCAACTGTCAAACTGTCAACTGTCAAGAGTCAAGATCAAGTTTATGTTGAAGTAGACAAGCTTTGAAGATTAAAATATAATAAAATAACATAGGTATCCACATATCAAAATGGAAAAGAAAGAAAATACTAATGTAAATAGATTTTCAGGTAAAACAAGTTTTTATTTTATTGCTTTCTCGCATTTTTTTCATAAAGAAAATCCTAACTATCCCTAATATTATAAATGCGAATGTGAGTTTGTTTGTTACGCTTTTACGGCTAAACGGGTCAACCAATTTTAATGTAATTTGGTATGGGGATACTTTAAATCCTAAGGAAGGACATAGGCTAGTTTTTATTGAAATACCACGCGGGAGAAGCCGCGGCCAGAAGCTAGTAACTTATAAAACAACAAGTGCAAAGCAGTCAGTTTTATTTTAGTCACGATACAGATTCATTAGAACAGTTTTTTCATTAAAACTTGTTACGCTAACACTTTTTAGGGTTCCGTACCTCAAAAGGAAATACGGAACCCGATGTCACATCCAATTTGCTCCGAATCTAATGGACCGATTAAGTTGAAATTGGGTACACATATGAAATTCTGTGACCCAAACACGAACGGGTAAAGTAAATAAATGAATTTTGAATATGGGGATCAGTTTTGGGGGGCAAATAAGAAAATAAAATAAAAAGTTTTGTAAACTACTGACACATCAAATGAAAGGGCGTACTATGAGGGTCTCTAATATATATTTTTTTATAATTTTAAAATATTTTTTTTTTAAGTTATTTAAGATAAAAACTTTTTTACAAAAAAATACAACCGACTTCCAAAAACAACACTACAAAGTGAAAAATAACTTTAATTTCGGAAGTCGGTGTCTAGTTAAATGTATTTTCGTGTTTTGCCACCGACTTCCGAAATTAAAGTTATTTTTCACTTTGTAGTGTTGTTTTTGGAAGTCGGTTGTATATTTTTGTAAAAAAGTTTTTATTTTTCACTTTTTAGTTGCGGTACCTACCCCACACAAATTCTAATACCACTACCTGCAAAACAAACTAGAACATCATCCATATAAAAGTGGGGAAAAAATACGTATTATTGAAGCTAACTAAAAACTACCCAAGCAAAGTAATAAGTAAGTAAGTAATTTTATATGGGACTAACTGTGATGTATATATACCCTCTCAAATAAAACAAAAAAAATCCAAATCGGTCCAGCCATCTTCGAGTAATCGGGGAACATACATAAAAAAAAAGTTTCCGACGAATTGAGAACCTCCTCCTTTTTGAAGTCGGTTAAAAATAGACGAAAATTGACCATTCTCCCCCCTTATCTGCGAAACTACTGAAATTTTAAAATACAGAATATAGTTATTTACCTGTAGATTACAGGAAAACCTATTAGAAGTTTGTGTTCTTAAAATAACATGGTAAATCTCTCAATATTGTGAGTACAAACTTCCATTTACAGTTGGAATGTATGGGAGAACATTTTTATCAACTACAATGTTAGGTTTGTTCTTAGGATAAATTCATTCTAACTACGGAACCCTTCATTGTGCGTGGTCCGACACGCACTTGGCCGGTTTTTTATAACACAACCAGCAAACACTGCAACAAGCAGTCTGTTTCACTCCTATTGCCAACGGCGTCGATGTAATCCAGTTTAATAATCCAATATTCCAGTATTAACCCGATTGCGAAATTATTTTTCCACTTATGGAGAAAAAGGTCAAAAGTTTTCCGACAACAGAATAACTGGTGCATCTGTTTATTTAAAGGAACAAGCAGTTAAGAAAAACTTTTGTTAGAGATAGCTAACTGTTGTGCAAAATAAAAGGGTTTGTCTTAATTCGTTCAAACACAAATCTCGAATTCGCGAATCGCTTTGTCTGTACTAATATTATAAAGAGGTATTAGGGGGGTGGGGGGTGGGAACGGGAGGGGGGAGTGAGGGGGGGTTTAAGTCGGAGAAATGTTCAGAACTACTGTTCCAATTTCGATAATTTCTTCACTAAGGGCCGCTACAGGACCTAAAGCGCGGTCACTGTCGGACTGCATACAAAAGAAAGAGAAGCGCGATGACACAACGCCGGTAATTTATTGCAAAATACGAAGCAATTATCTATTTAAAAAAAATCGATTGATTGAACTAAAAAATTAAAACACTTCCATTAATACGAGTATGTTGCTTGTAGACTAATTTGACAAAAATCAGAATGATTGCATGTATATTAATTAGTATGGTTTTTAATCGTTAAAATAAATGTGTATAATAGTGGTATCTTCGTGATTTTTTTCTAATTTAGTTCTAATTAGTCTATTAAATTCTGAAGAATACCTATCTTAAATTTTTCTGATTTTGTTTACTGCTTTCAAGGCAATAAGGGTATTTTCTAATGTCTGGTGATTAAAACTCACTTTACCTCTTTACTCGTAGAATATTTATTTGAAAGAAAACTCAATCCAATGACAACTGTCAGAGGAGGTTACATTTGCACAGATATATAAAAAACTTAAAGTACATGAGTGGACTGTATAGAATGTGTTTTTTTTACAAAAATGCTATTCCATTTGGACACTGCAGTGGATCATTTATATACTTTCAGGCCTTTTATATAAAACTTGCGTTTAGGTTCTGTAGTTCCCTAAGTATTATTTTCTTGACGAGCCTATTAGCAATATTGTGGTACAATATTCTTAAAACCTAATATATTTTTTTGGCTATTAACGCATTTCACGTATCATCGAATTTCCGGATAGTGTTTGTTTTTTTCATAACGATAAGATGCCCGTTTCAAACTTTGGCAGTTACTAAGTTTCAACAATTCCATTGGATTAAACAATTTTTTTTAGAATAACGGCAAATAAGCCCGCTTTCTTAAAGACATCAGGTAAACCAGGTGGCAGGTTTATCAATATAAATCAGCCCTATTTGCCCCCTGACCTCTGGGCACCCAGGATTAGGGGATAAGTTCCCAGCAGTTACGGGTTGACACCTACTTATGGTTTGTAGGGTAGTTTTAATGCATGTCGTCTTTTACCCTTCAGTTAAGCTATATTGATGGGGTTTGGTTGAAGGACTTGATAAAGATAAAGTTTGAGTCGTTAGAAATAGTTTTAAAGCGACTGTCAGTAGTGGAGTATATTTATTTAATCTTATTTAGAACGTATTTTTGAATGAGAAGATTGAGCAAGGCTAAAAATAAAAAGCCACAGTTAATTTTCAAGTTAGATTTTAGAGTTTAAAATTCATACAACACCACCTTCACGGTCACCTTCAGCGTCACCTTTTACCTGACTTGGTTTCCATACGTCATTTTTAGGTAGCATAATCAGCCTGTAATGTTCCCACTGCTGAGACACAAGCCTCTTCTCTTCGAGAGGAAGTGGGCTGTATTCTACCACGCAGGCCCAGTACGGGTTGGTGTATATGTCACATGTCTTCGTATTTTTGGTTCTAGGATGATGCCGGCTTCCTCACGATGTTTTCCTTCACCATTTTGAGAGCAGTGGTGATGAAATTATTTACATAAAGTAAAGTGACTGGGTTCGAACCTACTCGTAAGTCGGGGCCGTTACCACTGGGCCGCCACTGTTCTACGTCGTTTTTGGGTCAATCAATCGTCCTAGCCTTTTCCCAACGACGTTGGGGTCGGCTTCCAGTCTAACTGAATGCAGCTGAATACCAGTATTTTAGATGGAGCGGCTGCCTATCTGACCTCCATAACCCAATTACTTCGGGCTTCTGACGATCCGTAACGACTGTCAAAGATCCACGAATGACAGCCGGTACCAACGCCTTAACGTGCTTTTCGAGGCACGGAGGAGTCTCGGTATGTAAAGATGGTCACCCATCCAAGGTCGAACCCCGGCAAGCGTAGCTTAACCTGATGGATAAACCCGTGCGGCTGTTATTACTTAGCTATGAGCTCCACGAGTTTTCGGGTGACCACTGAAAATCAGCGCTGTGCTGTGAGTCCCTCGTAGCACAGCATCACGCTGGGTGGAAGCCTTCTTATCACAGCATCAGCCGACTATTTCTATTGTGTGCTCGTGATCTGTTTTGTTTTTTTATTCGAATTAACTTATCTTTTTTATCACACGTGCATTTCTGTAAAAAAAAAAAACAACTTTTCTTTCTTCCCCAGTAACTATTACCCAAGTCTTCATCAGTAACTATTACCCAAGTCTTCATCAGTAACTATTACCCAAGTCTTCATCAGTAACTATTACCCAAGTCTTCATCAGTAACTATTACCCAAGTCTTCATCAGTAACTATTACCCAAGTCTTCATCAGTAACTATTACCCAAGTCTTCATCAGTAACTATTACCCAAGTCTTCTTCAGTAACTGTTACTCAAGTCTTCATCAGTAATATATTACCCAAGTCTTCATCAGTAACTACTACCCAAGTCTTCATCAGTAACATTACCCAAGTCTTCATCATTGGAAAGAGGGCTTACTTTATTACCTCTTGAGTTAAGTTTATGATTATTTCGAAAAGGCTTACAAAGGGTTCATACTGGATACACTTCAGCTTCGGTTGCTCTGTTTGCGGACCCCTTAAAGGTAAAGTACTTATTTATACGTAGGTACTTGGTAATGTATATTGCATTCTCAAGTGTGTCCATTGGGTGCCGTACAATGACCGTACCTATTATTTAAATATAGATACACTATCATGTATTATTACATCACAAATTATTCATATTTTACTCATTTTCAATTACAAGGAAAATTGTTTAAAAAATATACATAGGTTTTAGTTCAAAAATTGTTGTTTTAGTCACTACTAGCTTCCGCCAGCGGCTTCGCCCTCGTGATATCTTTATAAATTATAACCTAAGTTACTCAGTGATAATATAGGATTCTACTGATGAAAGAATTTTTAAAATCGGTCCAGTAGTTTTTGAGTTTATTCATTACAAACAAAAATACAAATCTTTTCTCTTTATAATATTAACAATAATTATTAAACTACTAAACCAAATATTTTAATTTAATTTCATCAAATGTTTTATAATAAATACAGAGTGCAAAAAATTCAGGGGGCACTCGAACAAAATCACTCTTCAATTAACGAAAAAAAATGATCCATATCTTTTAATTTACTTTTATTATTGCTCCCAACCCTTCGCCGTACGTAATACTGTTACAATTATTTATGTTTCGAATTCTTACTTTTTTTGTCACTAACTTGGGTTTGACCTTTTTGCGTTCCGTGAGAACTGTCAATGTTCTTTTTTCAGCAAAAAAAAAAAAACCCACACAAGATCGCTAATGGGTTAACTTTTTCGTGACTTGTAAGTTTTACCTGTGAATTAGTTTGAAAAAAGCGAAAGACACCGCGGTATATATTTATCTTGAAAATATTTTTTTTTTCTAAAGGTTTTTTGCTGTGAGTTTAGTTTATTAAAATTAAATGGCAGATCACAATAGAGGACTACAGGAGAAGAGTGATTGCAAAAAATATTTCATAATTTATAAAAACTTTTTATCTTAAAATTATGCATAGACATTGTTGTTTTTTTTTTCTGTTAAAAAGTCGACTGATAGACAGTCTTTTTTATCTTTTGAATCAAACATTCACTTGCTAGTGTGATTTTACAGTGCGCATCATAAATACCGTAAAATATCGACAATAATTCACTCTTTACCTCGTATTTAGGTACTCAGTTTCACTAAAAATGCGCGGGAAAATCTATTCTACTTATCTTTATGGCATAAATGCTGAACCTGAAGTCGACAATTTGTTCAATGTCAGAAGTGTTATGAAAAACCATCGAGTTTTTGACAATTTCGACTACAAATAATATTTTTACCTCAACAAAAAATTGAAACCGGTACACATCAATCTACAATTTTTTTCTAATGTCTTACAAAAGTCCAACCCCTTAAATCTTATAATTAAATGCGCACTCCAGGTTTATAGCTAAACAAATAAATTATAATGATAATAAAACATTTTACGGTTTGGTTGACACTTTATAGGAGCGAGTGATTCCGGGTGTGCGACTAGTCTTTTGTTTTGCGATCTACGATTTGTTTTCATTTTTTTATTAAGTGACATTTTGTAAAGAGGTTGGGAATCTTTTTCGATTTGGCTGAATGAGCAAGGTGTTGTAGGAAGAGAAGGTATCATTGTTTATTTGAATAGGATTAAATTCTGAAAGTCGCAAGGTATTTAGTCATTTGTTTTTAAATATTGATATTTTTCTACCATAGCTCAAAAAATAAAAAAAATAAAAATTAAAGCACAAGTTTTTTTTATGACCTGTGCATTTTTGCAAAAATAATTGCGCATAACGATTTTAAACTTTAATAAATTGTAGCTAAAGCTCGCTTTCATAAAATATATACTGCAACGTTTTCAACTGCCAGTGACCATGTTTCCTCACACAAACTTTTAATGGCGAATCTAAAAACCGTTTAAAATAACCATTTTAAATATAAATCAATCAGGCCCATTTCCGCCACGAGGCACGGAATAACGAATTCAATTAATTGTCTAAATTAAAAAAAAAACTATATTAAAAAACAGCCATTCCCATAAAATGATAGCGTGATGGTTATCCATTACTGGACGAAAGCACTAGACTGTAAAAGCCGAGTTCTCACAGACTAAAAATTAAAAAAAAAGCTCCGAAGAGGTTTGAACTCGTGCAAAAAAATCCGCGCGTACGCTCTGTTGGATCGCAAGGGTGCTTTATTATAATCCACTTACTCTTCCTTCTCTTTCCAACAGGGGTGTAACAAATACTTCCGTCTCTCTCTTGCTGTAATTAAGGGCATTCTGTCCCTGCAAAGTGCTTGAGAAGTGCTTGTTATGATCTTTTGTTTTATTGTGGCGCAGTGAAGTGTGTGAGAGCCCTTACAGTTTGGTATTTTGACTTTTTGAACTTGGCATTGCGATTTGTGGAATTGATACGGTCAGCAAAACGGTTTTTTTTATTTTTTAATGATATTAGGGTTTTAGCTTGCCTATATGACCAGCGGAGTAATTGCGTATGAGCAATGGCTTTCATTTTGACAATTCAACAACATTCATTGCATTATTTACGTTGTTGAGCAGACAAATTTTTCGAGTAGCAATGGATTAGCAATATTCTCCAAAATCATTCCGATTATGACTGGAAGTGTGGTACGAAATTATTTTATGTATTTATTGGGACGCGGTCTATTTATGGAAGCAGCTTATAAATAAAAGGACTCGACTTTCTATATCTGGAATTTTATTTTTCTTCTCCAAGCCGACATGTTTTCTCTTACTTAGGTTGACAACAATAAGATAGATTATAGTCCCACAGACAATCAGCATAGAGTTGCCATCTTACATTTACGTCTATCGACAAACTCTGAATATCTCGATTATTGTCTTAACAAATTACGGTGCAGATATGAACGTTAACGAAACAAAATAAATGTAGGGGGAACAGCTGATTTTATTCCGCGATTTTAGGTTTGGTCCCATAGCAAAAGTTGTTCATAATGATGAGTAAAATGACCCCTTAAGAGGTTACGCGTTACTTAAGTTACACCTTGTATAAAATACACGGGTTCAATAAATTATACTTAGGTACTATTCAACTCATTTGAAAATGCTCAAATCATCATGTCGATGGCAATCTAATTTGAGTAGGTAGGCCCAGAATTTGGCTACGAGTTTGCCACCTTCAGTGGCACCCCCATCAGTTGCGTAATGTATTCTAAAATTTTTTTATTACTTTTCTTTCCGTGTTTATTTGCTGACCATATAAAAATGAACAAATAAAAAATCGAACCGTTCACTATGACTAGTCAATAACTGCATAAAAATATCGTCCAATATAGGTATAACGAATCGGTTGAATTTATTACATATTACAACTCATTTATGCACATAAAGTTAACATAAAAATGTTTACTTAATCAATATTTATGTCATGTATATTATGGGAGTGTATTGAGGGGACGATGTAGTGACAGAATAATTAGGTAACTCCTAGTGTGGTGCTAGCACATGATTTGCAGTATCATAGTGGTTACTTTTTTTTTCAAATGCTGTACTTACATAGTCATATAAATTTTAATTAAGAATAATACTAATATTATAAAGGTGAAAGTTTGTGATCACGCTCAAACGGCTGGATCAATTTTGATAAAATTTGGTATGGAGGTAGACCCTGGATTAACACATAGCTACTTTTATCCCGGTCTACGCGGATAAAAAAACGCGGGGCGCAGCTAGTTTTAATATAAATGTATCATGCACAAAAAATAAAATTATAAGTGATTTCCTAACCTAAAACTATTAACAAATTAAAACATGGCGTCGAAAAATTCATCCGCATCGCTGTTGACTGGTAATGTACCCAAGAGACTGGCGGCATTGCCACGTTTTATGGCAATGCTTAGCCTCTGGCCAAGGTAAAAGCCAGCCAGCCCTTGGGTCACGGGAAGTGTCACCAGCCGTTTGCAGATTTCGTTGAACAAACCATTAGCTCTCGGACCCCACGGCCCGAGGGCTTTCAACCTTGTGATTAGTTATGTAAATAAAATATTCGTCGTTGCAAGAGCGTTCCGTCTTAAGGCCCTGTGATCCGGCGCTCAAACCGCGTACTGAATTGAAGTAGACTCCGCGAGTGTGCATCGCGAATTTGGTAGGTATTTAAACATAGTAATTATTTGAATAATTTTATCACGAGAAACTCAGCGAATTGCGCTAAACAACCTTAATACCTTTTCATTTATATAAAAAATAAGAAAAAAAACGTCTATTTTGTAGCTATGAGACTTATTAAACATTACGAAAAGGGGTAACTTTGTGTTTTTTTTTTCTATCCAGCAAAGTAAATCGTGCTAAAAAAAATATAACACTGTTTTTCATGTTTCCCACATGGATTCAAAAAACTAGTAAGCGCGGTCTCTGTCAGTTCATAGCGCCTTAAAACATTGAAAGTTGAAACGACTACCCAACGAAAAGTACAAAAGAGAATTTTGTGCTATACGTCGGGTAATTTCAGCTTAAAGTGCAGACTCCAGAAAGTCGATTTAATTAGCCTTCACTGCGAATTTTACGTACATGGGCAATAAATCTTTCAGGAAGACAATACGCAAATTCTTTTTAAGTTAATAAAGTAAAAATGATACTCAGATTTTCCAGAAAATCAAGCGCTTCCGTACTTTTGAATAGAACAAGGTTGTAATTAGCACAATTAATGATAAGATTGTATGACTCAGATGATATGGCTTGGCGTGGTTCTAGAATATTTGAGAGGAAAATAATTTAGAAGCCAGCTGTAATGTTAGACAGGAAACTCATCTTAGTATTAATTTAAAGTTTACGTTATTTTTCAGTAATAAGTATAAGTTTGCAGTCACGAATGAAATTACTGCAACCTATCCAAAAACGACTGCAAAAAGAAATAGATACTTACTCTCTATATCCCCCTAGATCTTGTTATACGGTATAAATTATAATTATAATAATTTATGGTATTCGAGACAGCAACCATAGAGGTAGTGACAAGAAATAAAAAGATATGATCAGATAAAATCTACATTGCTTACACAAGAGAAACCGTATGCATTATTGCGTATGCGCATGCGCAAGTCTTGCTAAAATTTCCGTCAGTTTATAGCTCAAGAAATAGTAGTTAATAATACGTTATTTGGTGTTAATCTTGGTATGTATTTGGTTCGGAGTCAGTTTATGGCGTTTATATGATGTTGTACATGACCAATCAGTTCTGCGACAGACAAATAGGCAACGCAGTCTTAACTAAATATGGAAGAAACATGTATTATGGATTTTGGAGAGAGTTTAGAATAATTAAATGGCTAAACATATTTTGGAAATTAAGGGAAGAAGCGAAATTTATGTGGACAGCCGCAGGATAACTAATTCAGTTGTAATGTTAGTTATATTGTTAACTATAAATCTAATAAAGGTAAATTCATTACTAATTTATTAATGTGTTGTTTTTAGTCGCCGAAATATCCATGCTTCGAGCTAAAGAGAGAGCGAGGGTGTTTCTAAAGTTTTGGCGGGTTCAGTCTGTCTGTCAGTTTGTCTGTTAGTCATTAATAGCTGTTCATCATACGAAGTATAGGTTAATGGAACATATATAAAATGGTCTTAACCGTACAATAGGAAATAATGTTTTCATTTATAAAATGCAATTTTATATTTATGTGAAAAGGTCGAGCGAAAAGTAGTACAAATCAAAAATATAGAATCTTTCAGGTATCAAAATTCTCATACCATTTATATATTTTACATAATGTAACACATAAAGGTAACAGTTGCAACTTGAATGTCTTGAATAGGAACCCGACTCACCGTATCCTCAGCTCCGATACAAAAAAGTAATCCCTATGGCACAATAAGATGGTCCGCGAACAAAAAAACAACCAACTGTCATTTCACAAAACCACTAGTAACTCCTTAAAACACACAGTTCTCTTTCATTTTAAAATATAAAATTAAAATAAAATAACACTTTCCATAAACGATTCCATTTTCGAATAAAACCGCCGAAAACTTTAAAAATGGAAAAGCTCTCGCGCAACCGTGCGTTCGCGCGCAAAGCTCGCGTTCGAATACATAGAATTCAAACTTTACCTGGGGTTCGGTGTGACATTCATGTGACGTATCTTTCTCTTTCTTTCACATGTTTTATGTTGGTGTGTGAGTGAGTAAGATATATTTATTGAAGGTGGAACGATCGGGAAGATGTTAAAAGTTTTTTCTTCGCCCGGTGCATTGTTTTCCCGCGTTATCTTTAGCGGTCTGTTGATAACTGTGTCTTTGATAAGTGACATTGATAAAAATGTCATTAAAACTATTTGAATGGGCTCCCTTGTTTTGTGCGAGAATGTCGATAATAGTGGCAAATAAATGATCATTAGTCCCCATTGATAAATGCTTTTCTAGACTTATTTGGACAGTTGAAAAATACGTTTCGTTGTTTGAAAACTGTTTTAGGAAAATATATTGGGAGAGTAGATAATTTATCTTTTACAAGCTTGTGGCTTAACACAAAGTATTTCTTTACTTTATTTTAACTGACATAGGTGGAAGTTTTGGTCATTAATCTAAAACACAAAACCTTCCATTGGGCAGTGGACATACAGATTAAATGCTAAATAGGTAAGGTTTTATTTAGTGACCCCCCTCTCTACTTCGCTTGGTTTTTAAGACTTGTTCAAACATCCAGATTTCTTTATTTATATTTAAGTTTAGTATTCCATAGTCTAGCCTTTTCCCAACTGTGTAGTTTGACGCGTGAGCTAAAAGACTCTCACACGCACCAGAACTAAACGCGCTTTGATTAAATATAGATTTATGACAAAATGCTATACTTTAATAAATTTTTAGCTTAGTAAGTTCTTAACATATTTAAATACCTTCGATTTAAAGCAAATTAAGAAACTGTTTACGTATAATCGTATAAAACAGAATCGTGTAAAGACGATGATGCTACTTTGGAATTTTTTAAATCATGTTTCGCCGGTTTTAGTACCTACAGCAGTAGACAATAGTCAAATAACACATATGGAAAATCCAAATGATTTACCCTTATACATTTGATTTTGTAGGAATTTTAAAAATCCCCTTAATGTAAGTAAAGTGTTAAAAAAAAAATACACACTCATTACATTTTAACCATACCAAATGAAATAGCAGCTAACTAAAATGATCAAGTCACTGCAACTCCGTTAGGTTGTGTGCATAGCGGTGTAGCGGTAGTTATGTTGGTCAGTGGGTTTGTTCCCGTTTGATGCAATTAAACGATTTGCTGTGCAGTCATGAATTTCGCGTTTATGTGACATTTTCTCTTTAATGTTTGTGTAAGTGGATTATTTTTGATTAGTCATGTTTTTCAATATTCAATATATTTATTTGCATTCCACAATGTTAAAGTAGGTGGCAGGTACGGTCAGCAACAGAAGTCGGTTAACACTGCTACTTTTTGACATCATCTAAATAAACACAAAATGCTTTAAAAACTGTTTTTTTTTCGTTTAACTGTTAAGAGTCAATGTTCTCAAAATTTTGAGTAGGTACCTCTGTTCCGATTTGCATTAAATATTTCGCTTAATAAGATTAAAAAACTGCAAGTGGTAATCGACTTTTGATGCTGACTGTACATTATAAAATATACTTACATAATTTTAGATAATTGTGGACCCTGTCGGGCACAGCAAGATAGGATAGAGGAAGAGGGCTATTATTATACTATTATTTGAAAAAAGTAAAATATAAATGTTTTTCTACTACTGACTAGCACTTTGATTTTATTTATTATTTTTGGTATTCATTTTTAATTATTCATTTAAAGAACTCACACCACGTACAATATTAGGTAAAATGACTCCACGGACCCGATTCACACCGCGCTCGTGTGTTTAACATTAAAATATTCATTAATATTATATTATTATAATAGCATTTATGGATTAGGTATTGTTTTATGTATAGTTTGAGACAGTTTTTAATACGGTTAGCATATTGGTGTTAGGATTTCTGTTACGAGTATAACACCAGGAGCTTAGGACATAGAAAAAGAGACACGTTTAATAGATAATGCATTAATTAACCTTCGGAGTTACGTCGCACGTCGACTCCCAAGCGAGCCATCATGCACAAAGTACTCTCTACTACTCATAAGTCCAGTTACTCCATCTGTAATAACAGCCGCACGGGTCGATCCATCAGGTTAAGCTACGCTTGCCGGGGTTGTCCGTGGATGGGTGACCATCTTTACATACCGAGACTCCTTCGTGCCTCGGAAAGCACGTTTAGCCGTTGGTCCCGGCTGTCATTCGTGGATCTTTGACAGTCGTTACGGGTCGTCAGAAGCCCGAAAGTCTGACAACCAGTCTTACCAAGGAGTATCGTATTAATTACCCAGTTAATGGGTTGTGGAGGTCAGTTAGGCAGTCGCTCCATGTAAATGCTCCATGTTTAGGGAATGTTTGCAAAGTGTTTCTTTTTCGGAACTGTATCAGGTTGATGATCCGAACGCAGCCTATAATAATTTTTTGGAGACATTTACTCTTCTTTATAACCTATGTTTTCCGTTTAAGCGTATTACTATTAGATTACACAAAAGACCGCTATGGGTCTCTCGCGGTATTAAAACATGTAGCAAGAATAAAAGAGCTCTCCTGTGGCGTTACAGACTGCACCACAATGAACAAGACAAAAAAGCCTTTAAAAAGTACTCAGCAGTTTATAATAAAATAATAAAATTAACGCAACGTGCTCAGAATAATTACAAGATCAAATCATCATCTAATAAGTCTAAAACTACGTGGGAAATAATTAATCAAACTAAATTGAATATGCCCAATAATAATTTAATTCGTAGCATTAAAATAGGAGCTAAAATAGTGACGCATCCACCTGATATAGCGACCGCATTTAACGACTTCTTTGTTGACAAAATAAAACCTGTAACGAATTGCGGTGTACAAGTGACTTCAAATATAGAAAAGATCAGTACCTCGATGTTTATGGCGCCAAGCAATGAAAATGACATTTGTGCTATAATTAAAACTTTGAAAAATTCTGGCAGTGTAGGTAATGATGGCATCTCTACCAAAATAATTAAACATGTATCAGACTGCATTGGTGGTCATCTCAGCCATATTCTCAATCTGTGCATATCACATGGTACTTACCCAACCAACCTTAAGACAGCTGTAATTAAACCCTTGTTTAAAAAAAAAGACAAGGAATGCTTGGAGTCTTATAGACCCATTGCGCTTGTGCCAGTAATATCTAAGATATTTGAAAAATATATTTATATTCAAATCTTTCAATATCTAGATAAAAGAAACATATTAACTGACGAAAAAACAAAACCATCAATATGGCAATATATGACTTTTTGAACAATGTTACTACGAATGTTGACAAAAGAATACCTGTTTGTTCAATTTATTGTGACATGACTCAAGCATTCGACTATGTTGATCACAATATCTTGCTCGATAAACTGGATGCGTACGGTATTAGAGGGAATATCCTCAGTTTAATACATTCTTTTTTGCGGAACAGGAAACAGTACGTTGAAATAAACGATATTGATCCCAAAACTAAATGTCAAAGATCCTATAAGTCTAGTTATCGCACAGTTGCTTATGGTGTGCCCCAGGGCAGCGTCTTAGGGCCCCCGCTTTTTATATTATATATAAATGATCTACCAAAAGTAACAAGGCACCCTATGACACTGTTTGCTGATGACAGCACTGTGACCATTAAAAGTACTGATGATCTAAGCCACAATTATGTTGTCACTCAGACAATAACCTCCATAGTGAAATGGTTAGATAATAATAATCTAAAAATAAATATTGATAAGACGAAATTAATGATGTTTAGCCAACGTGCGAATACCAATATGAGAGTATGTTATAACAATAAAATTATAACACAAGTAGATACATCCAAATTCCTAGGTTTAACGATTGACAAAAAATTGGACTGGAAAGCACACACGGAGGAGCTAACTAAACGAATTAGCAAATCAGCCTATGCCCTATTCAAACTGACCACAGTGATTAACGTCGATGCTTTAGTCACAGCATATCATGGTTTGGTGAGTTCAGTATTGAGATATGGTGTAATTTTCTGGGGTAACTCAACCAACAGGGAATTAGTTTTTAAAGCACAAAAAAGGTGCATTAGGTCAATGTTCAGACTCCACAGTTTAGATTCTTGTAAGCCATTGTTTATCAAATACAAATTATTGACATTTCCTTGTTTATATATTTTTGAGGTAGCTGTATTTGTTAAAACCAATCCAGACCTGTTTACTAGAATATCATTTTATCACAAACGAACTCGTCCACAGAACAATAACTTGTGCGTAAAAAGGTCCCATACAGCATTGATGCGAAAAAGTGTTTTTTGTATGGCACCAATCATATTCAATCACATTCCTAGTTCAATTAAAGAATTAAACATAAACTTATTCAAGAAAAAGCTTAAATGTTTACTGTTGAATAAAGCGTATTACGACATATCAGAGTTTTTGGCAGACAAATTGCAATGACTGGTTACTTGGTACTCGTTGACTGTGATTATGTCTTTTTCTTTTTAACACGTGACATTTTTGTATTATTTTTTTTTCTAATTTTTTTTGTTTATATTGATGTAGTAAACTTATTATTATATATTATTTTTTTTCCTTTTGACATTAATATTTTCTTATTTTATTTTTTATTTTTGAGAAATTGAATTGTTTTAATTATGTAACTTATTAATAAATTATGTTTAAATGCCATCCATAAATATTTGTACGCCTTCTGGTATAGCATAGCGCGCTTGTATATATTTTTTTAACAACTATTATTGTACCTATGTTAACAAATGATTAAATGACTTATGACTTAAAATACTCGTATTCAGCTGCATATGGTTAGACTGGAAGCCGACCACAACATAGTTGGGAAAAGGCTAGGCAGATTGATTGAAATCCAGTTACTCCATCGTAATGTAATAGGTATATCCTACTAATATTATAAACGCGAAAGTTCGTGAGAATGGAGGGTGGATGTATGTTTGTTACCCTTTCACGCAAAAACTACTAAACGGATTTTGATGAAATTTTGCACAAAGATAGTTTATAACCTGGATTAACACATACAATACTTTTTGTCCCGATATTCCTACGGTTTCAAGACTTATGTGGGTGAAACCGTGGGGCGCTGTTATATAGAAAAAACTTGTATATTGAAAAGATTTCATAATCATACGAGTATAAAGGAGAATATCCTACTAGGTCAGTAGTCGTTTTCCTCCGTTTTCTTTTTAATGTTTCTCCGCTACAAAAAATAAACTTTTTTTACGCTCAATATAAAATAATTTTTATGAGTAAACTTATGCATCTCGTTTTTACTGTATGAAAGGAGAAGTAATTTATTTTTTTACGAATTAAGTAAGTAAGTTAAGTATAAAGTTACCTACACGTACAGGGGGTAGTCATGACATACCTACAAAAGAAGTTCCATCTTGGGCTAAGTTTACGAAACAATAAATTAAAGAATGGTTAGATGTGGACTATGATACACTCTACAGCGCTTCAAACACATTTATGAAAACTTTTTTTTTCTAAACTATAAATTTAAAATAGCTGTCAAAAATCCAAGATGGCGGTCCGATGGTCGGTGCTAACAGAATTCGAATTTCAAAATCCCACTTCTACAGCACCGTCGTTTATTTATTTATCATGCCTTGTTTGCACACTATGTCTGAAGAGGCAACCGTATCCTAAAATAAGAAGAAATATGATTTAAAAAACAAACATAAATTATGAGAAAATGACAATGGTATCATATCGTATATATATATATAATGGACGCGATTTAAAAACGTCAGGGTTTTTTTTAGTAAAAACTGTCTATAAATAAGATAAAATAGTGTCCGTTTTTCTACGGTTTTTAGGATATAAAAAATATTGATATATTTATTGTTAGGCCATAGGATATTGACAAAAGAATCGAGTAAAGGTGACAAAAGAATCTTGGCGTGATGTTGCTTGCAGTTTTTTACTGATACGCCAATAGGTTTGGCAGCTAACTTACCTCTACATATCTTTTAAAACCAACACTCTTCGTAACATTCGACACATTTGTAACATTTGACATTCTTAAAATTGAAATGAATGAATGCAAATTTTAAAATTTTAATATTATATGATCGAAGTTGTGTCGTACTGAACTTAATTATTTATTCCGGTCTGCAATCCATAATTATCATTGTAGTCATAGTGCTTTTCATAAGGAAGTAACAGGTTGCTTCAATTCATTAATCAAGAACACATAGCAATTGAATTATTGAATTATTAACCCTTCCGATATTCATTGATTTCTTTTCAACCACAAATCAGCGTAGAAAATACAATGGTCACTAAAAAACTTCAAATGAACAAGTTTTCAAACAAAAACAAAATGTAGGTATTTTATTCCCTACGGCTGTCATGTTCAGTAAAATAAAACAGTTTGTCAGTGAAACAAATTAGTGCAAGAACGTTAAGGTATTTATAACGTCAAGAGATCGACTCGTGCGCAAGTTACGCACCTGCTGTTCAATAATAACGAGGTTCTCAAAGTGTAGGAGGGTTTTTTATATTTTAATCGAAGTTGGGTATGAATTTACAATAGTGAAAATACGTGATCGTACCTGTTTATTTAGAATATAATATATTTTAGAAAATATAAAAAAGACCGAAATGAAATAGTAGATAAGTAAGTTTAACAGACAAAGAAGAAAATCAAAACCAATTAAAGAAGAAAACCAATTAAAGAAGAAGATGTTCAATCTAGGTACAATGCGAGCCACTAAAGATGAGACTTGACACACCACGTGGTTTGACTTGCGCAGTAGACGATTTTTGGTCTCTAGCGGTATGAGGTCTGAGCGCGGGACGGAACCGGGCCTCATCGGGGCGGCAGAAAGAGCGCGGGAGGCGCGGTCAAGTCTCATCTTTCGTGGTGTGGCTTACAAATATTTTTTTTTTATGATACAATAAATATTCAAACACTTTCTAAAAGACGCTTCTTTATATTTTGTTATTCTTAAATTGGTTTTGGAATACGAAACTCTTAGCTTTTTGTAGCCCTCGCTCATATCCGTTTTACCCAATTTATTCTCCCAATCAAAAATCTTTGAGAGCCATGCACTCCTTCACACTTATTCACTAATATTTATACTGTGAGTCCGTATATTTTACGTACTCCTAATTATACGCTCCCAGACAGGTGTGTAAGGTCCTTAATGTCTCCTACATTTGTTGTAGTGTTTCCGACATTCTCTAGTGTAAACTAGTGTTATTATGTTGTGTTGCCTTGTTAATTTAGAGTTGTCAATTATTAAGTCAGTTTTTTTTTGTTGACCGTCGAAAAAATATGTTCTTTGCATGTCTTGTTTAAAAATACATTTCGTTAAAATGACTAAAGCGAAAATCATCATCATCTTCTCAGCCAATAGACGTACCACTGCTGAAAATGGACCTTCCTCAAGCATCGTTGTGCCACATCGACTGATCCTGTGCTTCTCGCATCCAACGGATTCCGGCTTTCTTCACCAGGTCTTTGGTCCAATTAAGTAGCTAAGCATCGTCATGTCACACCGACTGATCCTGTGCTTCTCGCATCCAGTCTGAAGGACGTCAGTTGAGTTATCAAAGTACAAATAAATCAATTTGTCAAAGCTTCTGTACTTTAACATCTCAATAGAACTTGATAGCATTAAATCAATAGATCATGATACGGTTGATATCTAAAGATCTGTATCGCATTCGTAAGTCTACAGTCTGTATAGATAAAGTTATCACGATTTACAACACTGACCGTTAATACAGAGATATTTGCCTAAAGCTGATGCTTATGTTCCTTTTAATAATATATCTAAAAAATTAAAATTAGTTTATTAGGTACAATTTTAGGTACTAAACATAACAAAAGACTCGAAGGTATAGAATAGTAAGGTAGCATCACACATTCATGTCAACTCTATTTAGCAACAAGGTAGCATCACACATTCATGTCAACTCTATTTAGCAACAAGGTAGCATCACACATTCATGTCAACTCTATTTAGCAACAAGGTAGCATCACACATTCATGTCAACTCTATTTAGCAACAAGGTAGCATCACACATTCATGTCAACTCTATTTAGCAACAAGGTAGCATCACACATTCATGTCAACTCTATTTAGCAACAAGGTAGCATCACACATTCATGTCAACTCTATTTAGCAACAAGGTAGCATCACACATTCATGTCAACTCTATTTAGCAACAAGGTAGCATCACACATTCATGTCAACTCTATTTAGCAACAAGGTAGCATCACACATTCATGTCAACTCTATTTAGCAACAAGGTAGCATCACACATTCATGTCAACTCTATTTAGCAACAAGGTAGCATCACACATTCATGTCAACTCTATTTAGCAACAATGTAGCATCACACTTTCATGTCAACTCTATTTAGCAACAAGGTAGCATCACACATTCATGTCAACTCTATTTAGCAACAAGGTAGCATCACACATTCATGTCAATTCTATTTAGCAACAAGGTAGCATCACACATTCATGTCAACTCTATTTAGCAACAAGGTAGCATCACACATTCATGTCAACTCTATTTAGCAACAAGGTAGCATCACACATTCATGTCAACTCTATTTAGCAACAAAAACTACCTTCTTTACAATATTTGAAGTAACCAACTATTCCAGGTAGAAATTGGAAAAGTTGCTAATGTGCTCACAAAAAATATTCAACTTCTAAAAGAAGATGAGTTAGAGAAGAGTGAGTGAGTGAGTGAGTGTGATGAGTTGTTGTGAGTTACATAATCAGCCTATAATGTTCCCACTCCTGAGACATAGGCCTGCTCTCTGTGAGAGGGAGTGGGCCATAATCCACCACGAGGGCCCAGTGTGGGTTGGTAGGTCACATGTTTTCGAATTTTTGGTTCTAGGACATGCCGGTTTCCTCACGATGTTTTCTTTCACAGTTTTGAGAGGTGATGAAATTATTTACTCAAAGTAAAGTGCCTGTTAGGGTTTGAACTCACGACCTACAACTCGTAAGTCACGGTCTTTACCACTGGGCTACCACTACGTTGCACTAGAATAAATGTTACAAACTTGTTACGCCACTTCTCGGTTGAAACACTTGATAAAAAATGGGCGTTAGGAAGCAGTATTTTATAACTTTTGACCTCCAAAAAATCCTGAACATCAGCTTGTTTTCAAATGGTATTTCCGTTACAACGGTAATTCAGCACAGCCCTCTATTCTCCATGATTTGACCACAGAACCCCTCGACATCAGTTGCGTTCTCATTTAACAGATCCCTCCATATCGTGATCTACCCGTTGTAAATAAATTAAATTAAGAGATTGTTATCTTACTTGATTTACGTGCTGACACCTGTCGGCAATATGGCGCCTGTTGCTAGTGTTATAATACTCGTTTATCAGATACTGCTATCAAATCTATATTTGTGGGGGGTATTTTATCTACTACTGATGTAGCCGTTTTTGATCCTAATATAATTATCACGTGGAGACGACGATACGACAATAAATGAAAACAGTGGCAATGCAGAATTATTTTGAAACTATCAAATAACTCCTAACATCGAAATTAAAAAATTGATTTTTCCTCAAAGCGCAACTGTTTTTAAGCGCAACCATCTAAGCGTAACTAGACTATGGGTTTTGCCAATCTTGGACTAGCTATAGTAAATTATTGGATACATGTATTTGATTGAATTTTTGAATGCAGACTTCAACGTCATACTTGTTAGTGAAGTTGAATTTACTGTCGTATTATCGTCTCCAGGTTGTATAAATGAAAAATATATTTAAAAAAATGTACTACTAGCTTTTACAACGTTTTCTGTAGTTACATATCCATACTATACTACTGGTATATACTATCCATACTAATATACTAATACTTAATTATAAATTCTAAAGTAACTCTGACTGTCTGTCTGTTACCTTTTCAGGCCTAAACCACTAAACGGATTTCGATAAAAGGCAAGGCGATAGATGGCATCCTAGGGAAGGACATAGGCTACTTTTTGTTTCAAAAATAATCCTACAGGGGTGTTATAGGGCATGAAAGTTTGTATGGGAAACCCAGCATTTCTTAAGTTAGGGATATGAAAATTCAAATTAATGCTTTTGGTAAGAAATAAAGAAATTTATTGTTCAAAGTTTTTCCATTAAGGGGTAAAATATGATTTACAATTCACAAATAATATTAAAATTTTTGTATACTTACCTCTTTTTGAGATGAATAAGGGACTGGAAACGTAGTCATAGTTCGTATCTTGAGGTAACATTTAGTATTTATTTCATTAAAATCCGTTCACTCGGTCAAAAGTTATTTGTTATTAGAGCGTGCGAACGTGACCGGCATAATTTTGACTAAACAAAGTCCCAACGGCAACGCCCCGCGCCGTGTCTAACTGTCTGTCTGAACGCAATAAACTCAAAAACTACCTAACGGATCTTCATACGGTTTTCACCAATAGACGGAGTGATTAATGAAGAAGGTTTAAGTGTATAATTCATTAAGTTTTTGTGTAAATTGGCTGAAATTTGACGATGATTGTTGAAGTTGTCGGAAAAAATCACGGCGACTGGGAGCATTACTGGCGTTTAAATTTCATAAAAAGAGTTTTATGAAAACAATGTATTACGGAATTATTATATTGTTTATCTGGATTTCCAACATCCACGCGGGCTGACAAAAGCTAGTATTTTATAAAGCTTGTGAGGCTCCTAACTGCTATTACTTATCCCATATATGCTACCATTACGCCCAGTTCCAAATTAATCTCTATCATCCAATTCTACTAATGGAACATGTACCGAACCCCCACAAACCAGTACATTAGAGCAATAATTTCGGTAAAGTGCAGCAAATTGGTTATTTTCTCACGTTGTCACGTTAATTAGGAGACACCTGCGCCCGCGCACCCGTGACGTCATTGCTTACGTCACGTTGAGTGGTACACTGATAGTGGGTGTTATTATTTGTGTTATGGGGGTGGGTAGAATTAGATGGGTGTGAGTACAATGCCATATAGTGTAACTGTGGCCTCTTTAATTTATACATATTATACTTTTTAGGAAAAGCGTGTCCACGGACTGTTCTGTTCAGAATTTGACCGCAAATTCTGGGAAAAATATAGCTTGCTTTGCCTTGACAGCTGACACTTGACAGAAGGCTTTTGCTGAACGTACTGACTAATGTTAAGATATTGATTTAATTTGATTTAATTTTATATTCATTTTATTATATTTTATATTCAGGGCTTTTTTAATATCGATGAGTTCATAAATGACCAACGACGGTCATGATATTGTATTCTTAACTTGTTATTATTATTATTTATGTTCTAATGAATTGTAATTTTTAATGAAATGTTGGTTATTTAATTTAATTTAATTTATTGTTACTGAATTATTGACATACCTATAATTTATTTATTTAGTGATATTGGTACATTTCTGATGCGTAATCAATTTTTATATGAATTTAGTGTTTTTGTTTATTTTATTTTTTTATTTATCATCGCTGTAATTTTCAACACAATTTTTTTGTTATGAAATAAATGACTTATGACTTTTAATTATAATTGTGATGTTGAATTTAATTTGATTTTAATTTAATTTGATTTAATTTTGTAAATAATTTTAATTGTGATTTTAATTTTAATTGCGATGTTGATTTTAATTGTGTTTGTTGATTTTATATTTTTTTAATTCCGTTTAATTGTACTTAGGATCCAAAGTTGATTGAATTAAAAAAAAAGTTGAAAATTTGACTGTTGGCATAAAATAAAGAATGTAGGAATAAGCTGAAGAAGCAAGTTTTAAAATTGTGACATTTCATGAAAAATGCTTTGATTATTATCAAAGGAAAAACGAAATTGTGGGAACCAATTGCATTTTTCATGAACACCCAAGATTTTCCAATAAGTACAAAACTTGATCCGTATCACTATCACAAAAACGCGTTAACAGTCAAATGTCACCGCGGGTCTAAGGTGCCCACAGACTCAATCAAATGTAATGATTGTACACTTTTTGAACTCAATTCATTTTGGATGATCCATTTACAACTCTATCACAAGTACATAAGAGTGAATTTGGGAATTTTGGAAGATTGCAGTCTCCAGTGAATTGCAGTTGACAGATGATTGTATTGAAATACTTTATTAAGTGTGTGTCGAATGTCACAATGTGGTGCCAAATTTCAGGCTTGGTTATCTATAGAAAATATATTGTCTCATTTTATGCTTTAAACTACTTTGTGTGGAATATAGAAAGCAAAAATTACTTTGCAAACATTAAATTAATGATCTATAATTTTTTTAAATCGATACTCTTAAGATTAGGTGTCAAAGATGGCATAGCCATGTTCTTAAAAGTTTTCAAGTGCAATGTGTGGTCAGCTTCGGATCAGTGAAAATAGGAATACTCCGACCATCTCCGATATATATTTTTCCTTTTTAGGGTTCCGTCCCTCAAAAGGAAAAAACGGAATCCTTATAAAAACGCGTGGTGGTTTCAAGTTGAAATTAATATCAAAAAAGTCAAGCTTCTAAATCAACGCAAAAAAAATACAGCCATTTATGCGACATATTTTGATACTCGCAAGTAAATTAAAACTTACAGGGTACTTCCCGTAGTCCTAGAATCCTGAAATTTAGCAAGAAGCAAGGTCTTACAGCACAAGTAAAGGAAAAAATTGTTAATTTGTAATTTTATCACATAAAAAACAAAATTTAGGGATCACAATGTTAACTTTGTTTTTGGGATAAATTCTTTTCAATTACGGAACCCTTCATTGTGTGTGGTCCGGCAGGCACTTGGCCAGATTTTTTTTTGTATTTTCCTAGATACCTACCACCCATCACCACCCACCCACCCACCTAAGTAAACAGTTTTAAGTCCCAATCACACGGAGACGACCAGTACGATACTACGATAAAGTTTACTGTGTATTTTGAGATCACATGGCAGTTTCATACTGCGTTAAATTTTAACCCTACTAGTCCAATCAATAAAGGAGATGTAGAGTGTGACCAGGGACCTAAGCGATTCCTTTAGAAACTTGTTCAGGGTGCTTAGGAAGTGAACATACTAAAAGTCCTGATGTCTAGGAGGCGAACCGGAGTGGGGGGAGGGGGGTAAAGTTCCCATTTTTGGGTTTTTCGCTAACATCTCGAAAACAGTATGTTGTAGAGACTTTTTTTTCTACCAAATAAAAACTCGTAAAATTTTCTAGAACATATAATCTGTACACTTTTCCAAATTCCCAACCGTTTTCGAGCTACACGCTCCTGAAAAAAGAAAATTTTCGAAAAAAAAAATATTTTTACCAAATATTCCTTCATATCGTCTAAACTATTATCTATATTGTAAACATATGCCAATTACGTTTTCATCCTCTTAGGCCGTGAGGGTCTTGGTAAGGGTTCTTTCTCCGTGGCATCCTCATCCTCAGTGATGGGTGGTTCTTACTGAAGGGGCTCAACATCGTCTTCATCGGCCTCGTCAACAGATACGCCGTTGAGGCATTTTCCTGGCCACAGAACAGTTCAGCATTGCTTTCTGGCATCCACATTTGCCACTACCACAGTCCTAGGATAATTTATAACCTGGATTAACACATAGGACACTTCTGGACCAAATTCTGAAGACTACGCAGACGAATCGTGGGCAGAAGCTATTAGGTAAAAAACTTCATACTCGAAATGAGAACCTCCTCCATTTTAATTTGGTGGCTCTTGCAACGCTCCATCCGTCTGCCTAGCCCTTTTCTAACGATGTTGGGGTCGGCTTCTGATCTAACCGGATGCAGCTGAATTTTACATGAAACGACTGCCTATCTGACCTCCACAACCCACTTACCCCTTGGTAAGACTGGTTGTCAAACTTTCGGGCTTCTGACGACTGTCAAAGATCCACGAATGACAGCCGGGACCAACAGCTTAACGTGCTTTCCGAGGTAGGGAGGGGTCTTGGTATGTAAAAATAGTCACCCATCCACGGACCAACCGCGGCAGGCGTACCTGATCGATCCACCCGTGCAGCTGTTATTACTTAGCCACAAGCACAAGCTCTCGCATCGCTCACACCACAATATTCCCAACTGATGAGATGAGCATTAAAATCGTCTCTAGCACTCGATTATGATAAAATGCCATTATATCATCAAAACTATCAAAATTTAAACCGACAAAATTACAATAACAATGTTATTAGTAATAAACAACTGTTACAGTTTAAAATTTAAACCTTTTTTCTATGACTTCCGCACCATTGAGGGTCTAACATAAACTTTATTTTATTGGTTTACGAACGATTTGTACAAATTAGATTATCTTTAGGTTAACAGATGTTCTGAACAGTTGTGTTTGATCTGTTCGATAGTTCGACCTTTGTGGAACTATTATAATCTGATAAAATATTTAAATAATTATTTAAGGGACTCCCGATGTGTAGAGTTGGTCTTTTGAGGAAAATAATGTTATCGTCGGCTGGAGTGGCCGGCCTGACTGCCCAGGGCATGCTAGAAAATATTAATGATTATAATCAGCAATGGCGTTAATTAATTCAGGACAGCACAAAGTCAAACTAGTGCAAAGTGAAGTGCTACTAATATAGTCTTAAGCCTTGTTTATTAACAAAAGTTTTGTTTATATTCAAACAAGCTGCGCCCCGCGGTTTCACCCGCGTAGACCGGGATAAAAAATAGCCTATGTGTTAATCCAGGGTATAAGCTATCTACATACCAAATTTCATCCAAATCGGTCCAGCCGTTTGAGCGTGAAGAAGTAACAAACATACAAACACACACACACGCACAAACTTTCGCATTTATAATATTAGTATGATATGTATGTTTAGGTTAAGGTATTTATCTATGGGCCTGTGTCGTCTGAAATAAACGTTTTTTTTTTTATTTTTTTTTTTATTAATAGCTCCCGAAATTAAACTATCGTCCAAAAATCACCCTTTCTATTGACGCCTCAGGCGAGAAAACAAACACAATACCTACATACACGTGTCAGAAATTTAACACAAAATAACTGAATGCGTGTTCATTACACGTCAGTTGACATTGTCTGGATGTAGTGCGCATTGTCCGGTTAAATCGCACGCTGGGCGCAGCGGGGCCCATGGGCCCGGGGCCGGGGGCCCGGTCGCCCACACCCCGGCGGCAGACAAAGGGTTGACAGAATATGAACGAACGAATATGTGCATGGCAGATTTTATAATTGGATATTTTAATTATGAGTTCGATTGTTCGATTTTGGAAGGGAAAAAGGTGTTACGTTGTTAATGCTGGAGGTATGAATGAATAGGTTACATAATATGGTGGATGTGATTTGGGAGGATAGTTCAATGAACTAGTTAAACTGGATCGTGTAGCTGTCTGAGTTCATAATAATAGTTCCGACACGATACAGCCGCCTTTGCCCAACAGTGGAATGATAGAACATAATCAGCAACGACATCAGCAACAGTAGGCACGGTCAGCAAAAGAGATATCTAGGCAGGGTATACTAACATATTTGTATGTGAATTGCTTCATGTTCAATTTCGTGACAATATAAAATTTTGTGTTGGTGTGTTTACAATGTAGGAGTATTGCAAAAACAAAGTAATATATTAGGTTGGGGAAAAAGTCTTTTCGCATTACAGTATGTATGAACTTAAAATAAAATCTCTTTGGCTATACTATTTGTATCTGGCTGGTTTTGGTATCATTGAAAGTTTAAATTTTAAAGAACATAATTCCAAATTCAAATTAGGAAAATGTGTGATTTTCATTTGTTTTTCGTACTGTCAAGATGAGTGAATCTAATGAAGAAATTCGATACATTTTAAAATTGTACTACAAAAAAGGTAAAAATGTAATGCAAGCCGCGAAAAAAATTTGCAATGTTTATGTACCCAGTGCAGTGTCTGTGAGAGTAGCACTAATTTGGTTTAAGCGTTTTTAATCCGGAAATTTTGATGTCAAAGATGCACGTTGCTGTGGTCGCCCTATTACGGATAAAATGGATGCCATTTTTGAAAAAGTGGAGCAAGATCGGCAAATCAGTAGTTACGACGTAGCTGAAGAACTGGAAATTGACCACAAAACAGTTTTGGCGCATTTGAAAAAAACTGGGTACACAAAAAGCTCGATATTTGGGTACCTCACGAGCTCACTGAAAGAAACCTAATGAACCGTGTACTCATTTGTGATTCTTTATTACGACGTAATGAAACCGAACCATTTTTGAAGAAGCTGATAACTGGTGATGAAAAGTGGATCACGTACGACAAGAACGTGGAAAAGGTCGTGGTCAAAGGCCGGTCAGGCTTCACAGACTATGGCGAAACCTGGGTTAACTCGCAACAAGGTGATGCTTTGTGTGTGGTGGGATTGAAAGGGCATTATTCATTATGAGCTGTTACCACCAGGCAGGACCATCGATTCTGAACAACTGATGAGATTAAAGCAAGAAGTTGAGAGAAAGCGGCCGGAATTACATCAGCGGCGGTTTTTCATCATGATAACGCTAGACTTCACACATCTTTAGCCACTCAGCAAAAATTTAGAAAGTTTGGCTGGGAGGTGTTCATGCATCCGCCGTATAGTCCTGACCTTACACCTCCAGATTTCCAACTGTGTCGGTCTCTTCAGAATTCTTTAGGCAGTGTCAGGTTAACATCACGAGAGGCCTGCCAAAACCATTTGTCGCGGTATTTTGATCAGAAGTCCCAAAATTTCTAAAGCAATGGGATCATGTCCCTACCTACAAGATGGCAAAAAGTTATCGAACAAAATGGTACCTACATACTTTAGATAAATGTAAATAATGTATATTAAAAAATGTTTTGAATTTTCTTAAAAAATGCGAAGAAACTTTTTCCCCAACCTATTATATTATATAAAATTGAACATGAACCAATTCACATACAAATATGTTAGTATACCCACCCTGCCTAGATATCTCTTTTGTTAACCGACTTCAAAAAGGAGGAGGTTCTCAATTCGTCTTCCCCGATTACTCGAAGATGGCTGGACCGATTTGGATTTGTTTTTTGTTTTGTTCGAGAGGGTATACATCACAGTTGGTCCCATATAAAATTGATTAACTTTGCTTGGGTAGTTTTTGAGTTAGCTTCAATAATACGTATTTTTTCCCCACTTTTATATGGATGATGTTCTAGTTTGTTTTGCAGATAGTGGTATAAGAATTTGTGTGGGGTAGGTACACAACTAAAAAGTGAAAAATAAAAACTTTTTTACAAAAAAATACAACCGACTTCCAAAAACAACACTACAAAGTGAAAAATAACTTTAATTTCGGAAGTCGGTGGCAAAAAACGAAAATACATTTAACTAGACACCGACTTCCGAAATTAAAGTTATTTTTCACTTTGTAGTGTTGTTTTTGGAAGTCGGTTGTATTTTTTTGTAAAAAAGTTTTTTTGACTGAACCTATTCGTAATAGTAACACGATTTATATTTCCCCCTCTTTGAAAGAGGCTAACGTCGAATCTCAAAAAATATTTTGATATCCTATTCTACTTATCAGAATCTGTAAAATCAAAGGAAATATTCGGGGAAAAGCTTAAAAAGTTAAACGTCATGTATTGGAACCGGACTTTGCACCGACATCGACGTCGTCAGTAGGATACATTACAATTGCGGCGATAAGTCCCTTCTTTGAGGAGTGGTTGGAGAGGCGCCACGGCGTCCTCACCTTCCGCCTGACGCAGGTCCTCACCGGACACGGTTGTTTCGGGAGGTTCCTGTTTCGGAAAAGGCGGGAGGAAACGCCCGGGTGTCACCATTGTGTGGATCGCCCGGAGGACACGGTGGAGCATACAGTGGAGGTCTGCCCGGCTTGGGCGGAGCACCGCCGTGTTCTCATGGAGGCGATCGGCGGCGGCGATCTCTCGCGTCCAAACCTGGTCCAGGCCATGGTGCGGAGCGAGAGTGCATGGGAAGCCGTCACCTCCTTCTGCGAAGCAGTAATGCTCGCGAAGGAGGAAGCGGAACGCGTGAGGGAGAGGCAACAGCCGCGCCCTCGCGCCCCTAGCCGCCGTAGGAGACGCCCTGGGCGGCGGGAATCGATTGCCGATTCCCGGCCACCGTAGGCGCGGGCATGCGGAAGACGAGTAATGGGCAGCTCGCCGTCCGGTAAGGACCAGGCCCGGGTCGACGGCGCGTTGTGTTCCACGCGCGCCTCAAAGAGATGTCAGCAGTGACGGGGTCAATTGGGCCGATGCCGCCGGGGTCGCGGGTAGTTCGAAAGAGATACCGTGGCCCTGGCACGGGCAGCTGAAGGAACATGGGTGGGTTTTAGTCAGTAAAAGTCTGACACGCCCTCCCGCCTCTGCCCAGAGCGGGAGAAGTTATTTGATGATTTCCCATCCACAAAAAAAAAAAAAAAAAAAAAAAAAAAGGATACATAGGTATTTAATTGGATAGATGTTGGGAAGGCCTTTAGTGTGGGACGCAACGTGTGTCGATACTCTTGCGCCATCCCATCTTACTGGCTCTGCGTGCTGTGCTGGCACTGCTGCTGCCGCTGCGGAAAACCTCAAGCGGCGGAAGTATAATAACCTTATCGGTATATTTTCGAGCCGTTTGGGGTTGAAACCCTTGGGCCGTGGAGTCCGAGTGCTCATAGTTTGTTCAACGAAATCTCCAAACGGCTGGTTGACACTTCCCGTGACCCAAGGGCTGGCTTTTACCTTGGCCAGCGGCTTAGCATTGCCATACAACGTGGCAATGCCGCCAGTCTCTTGGGTACTTTACCACTCGACAGAGATACGGAGGAATTTTTCGACGCCATATTTTAGTTTTTTAATAGTTTTAGTTATGTTAGTATATAATTTTGTAATTTTTAGGTTAAGTTTACAGTTAAATAAAGGTATAAAAATTATTTGACATTCCCGACATTGTTAGAATTGGATAGATAATTTATTATTTTAAATTAACAGACAGAAAACATAAATAAGTAATTGAATGATGATGATGTGGCGGTCTAGGAATCGCGATTTGCTGAGTTGCATTCGTGACGAAATATGGGAGCGCGGGCGGTCGGCTCGCCAGTCGCCTACGTTACACCGCCCTGCCTTAACGCATACCTAGTACGTAGTTAGTTATAACGAAGTATTGTGGAACTGAAATAAATTACATTTTCTTCTGGGAAGTCACGTCTCTTTTAATCATCTCACCATATACAGAACACGCACAACACTCTTGTTTTTGTTTTGTTTTCACTTTACTTACAGGTATCACTGACACGTTAGCGCCCGTGTCCACTAAATACACAATTCCCGTTTTGAAGTCCTTTACGCAAAGTCGGTGGTTTCCCGCGGCACAATCGTCCACCGACGCTGACTGTACCGCGTCTAGTTTTCCGGCTTCTGCTGCTTCTTAGCCCAGCTGCACGGCGATTCACACGCCCGCGCGTTGCTCATATAACGGTAATGATGTCTGCATAATCATTACCGTTATAGGAGCAACGCGCGGGCGTGTGATTCTGGTGTGCGCCGCGTCCGACTTTTGGATCTAAAACGCTGTTGCCATCGCCCGCCTTCTGTGTTTCCTGCCGCGTTTCTATTTCGCTTCCTTATCTCATTTATCTCCCCGCGCAATTCTTTCATTTCCATTGCTAAATCCTTCAAGTGATTGGCTACGCTGTCATTTGTTGACGTGCTTGGTGTTATGGATGCGACCTCGCCATTTCCCAAGGTCTCCAATATTTTATCCGCTAGCCATTTCCTCCAACTTAGTGTCTTCGCTCATTGCCAGCAGTGCGCGTATATTAGGTGTTAGCTTATCTAGCCACAGTCTCTTTAGCGGTTCTTCTGTCAGATTGCATTTCTTCGCTAACGTTGTCATTTTTCTTAGTAATTGCGACGGTTTTTGTGTTCCCAGGTCCGTTTCATGCATTAATCTCTGGAATTGTTTATCCGCACTCTCTTCATACACAGTTAATAAGCGCTTTTTGATCGTATCGTATTTACCTGTTTCCGGCGGTGCCTCGATGATATCGGTTACTTGCTGTACAACGTCTGTGGGCAATCTCGCGAGCACCATATCATATTTTTGACTGTCTCCTTGTTTCTGTGGTGCCATTATTGCCTCAAATTGGCAGAATCACGATCTTGGTATTTCTCTCCAAAATTCCGGAATTCTCATTTGCACCGTTACCATCGCGACGTCTGCATTGGCTGCTGAAGTTGTCCTGGGGGGACCGGTTACCACTGGCGGGTCCATTACGCGGAAAGTTACACACGCGTTGCTTTAACCTAACTTTAGCACGTTGCGTTCTACTTTGCGCCCGCGGTGTTTAAGCCTCTGCCTCTACGCTTATTGAGTCGCCTACTCTAAATTCTTGAAATCGTCGAAAGGTCACCAGTGTTGTGCGTGTTCTGTATATGGTGAGATGATTAAAAGAGACGTGACTTCCCAGAAGAAAATGTAATTTATTTCAGTTCCACAATACTTCGTTATAACTAACTACGTACTACAGACCGTTTCATTACCTTCCCCAGACTCCATTATTTTGAGAGCCCACTCTTGTTTGCAAGACACTCCAATATCACAATGCTCTTGTTCACAATTAACAAGATCAGCTACCATTAAATATCTTGGGGTACATATTGATAGCCTTTTGAACTGGAAGTGTCATATTGATAACCTCACCGCACGAGTTAGAAAACTTATACATATATTTAAAAAATTGAGGTACTCGGCTGATACTGCTACCTTAAAAACTGTCTACTACGCTCTAAGCCAATCTATACTTTCTTATTGCATCTCTATATGGGGGGGGGCCTCAAAGACTTACATGTTGCAAGTTGAGCGAGCGCAAAGAGCTGTCCTGAAGGTTATGACCTTCAAACCGTTTAGACATCCTACATCTTGTCTGTATAAAGAAATTCAGGTACTTTCTGTTAGGCAGCTGTTTGTGCTTCGCACAGTTATGCGTAAGCATCTGACGGTGAGGTATGATTCCGATGCCAGGGACAAGCGTCGGCATTACTCGGTATGCCCTACTCAACGGTGCAAAACGGCACTTGCTCGGCGGCATTTCTATGGTATCGCAAGTCGACTGTATAATAGAATTAACAAGCATTGCTCCATATATCCCACTACTTTGCAAGAATTGAAAGTTAGGGTCAAAAGGTGGTTACAAGCGCAGAGCTATGAAGAAACGGAAAATCTTATAAAATTATCATGTTAAGCATCACTTTTTTTTTTTTTTTTTTAGACACGAACATACAATCTTTCCTCACTCATGTGTTTTATTTTCACACTAGCTGCGCCCTGCGGTTTTAACTGCGTAGACCGGGATGACTGTGTTAATCCAGGGTGTCCTCTATACCAAATTTTATCAAAGTTGACCCGACGTTTGAGCGTGCAGAAGTAACAAACAAACATACAAACACAAACACATATACACACACACACACACACACACACACACACACACACACACACACACTTACAAACTTTCTTCTTTAAAATATTAGTGTGACTAACACTACACTTACACACATTCTATTAAAGGCTTCCTCTCCTGTATACTGTGCCACTCTTGACATCGTCGTCTGTTGCAACCAATGTAAATTTCATTTATGTGAGAATGCTGGTATCCATAACACAAGTTAAATCTTTTTTTTGGATACCAGAGTTCATACTATTTTTGTATACGCATGGTTTAATAAAAAAATTTATTTATTATTTATTTATTTACTAGGTATGCGTTAAGGCAGGGCGGTGTAACGTAGGCGACTGGCGAGCCGACCGCCCGCGCTCCCATATTTCGTCACGAATACAACTCAGCAAATCGCGATTCCTAGACCGCCACAGAATTGGTCTTCAATTACCGAGAATCGGGGGTGTCAAAATCATAAGTATGTACCCCAGTCGCTACAAAAGATTAAAAAGTTCACAATATTTTGTAGCTGTAGGAGATTTAATTTGATATTTTAATTAAATAATCAATGATTGAATGATGCTCGGAGTTTCTTTGAAGGATAAAATCAGGAATTAAGTTATCCTAAAAAGAACCGGAGTAACCGACATAGCTTTCAAAGTAAGCAAACTGAAGTGCCAGTGGGCTGGCCGGTGGAGCAGACGAGTCCTAGAGTGGAGACCGCGTATCGGTAAGCGTGGTGTGGGACGCTCCCCAGCTAGATGGACCGACGACCTGAAGAAAGTGGCTGGGACAGACTGGGTGCGGAAGGTGGAGGACAGGGTGTTGTGGCGCAACCTTGGAGAGGCTTATGTCCAGCAGTGGACTGCGATTGGCTGAGTTGATTGATTACCAATGATTGACGTTCGAAAAAAAATTATTATAGTTCTCTTCTTAGTTACCGAATATGATTCTGAATAGGCATCCAATAGGTACTTATGGGTACGTACATAAAATAATTTGTAGATCTCATTTATACGAAATATTTTTTTATAAAACTGATAAATTAATCTTACTTATAATATAATATAGCGTGTGTATGTATTGTATTCCCTCCACCTTTTAGCTCCCTGGCCAACTAAAATTAATGTCTTCCATTATAAATAAAAAATACGACCTTCATTAAAAAAATCAATAACCCTCAAATGTTGATGCAAAAACAAAGGTCACCTTTGGTATGTAACGTCCGACTGTAACCTTTGCGCAGGCGCACCGTTAGCAGTGGAGTGTTAATTAAGTGCAGCTGATGATTCTATTATAGTAGAGTTATAAAAATTACAATTTTACGTGAGTTAGTGAGAAAAACCAACTCGAAATTCAAATCAATCTGCCTAGCCTTTTTCCCAACTATGTTGGGGTCGGCTTCCAGTCTAACCGGATGCAGCTGAATACCATTATTTTACTTGGAGCGACTGCCTATCTGACCTCCACAAACCAGTAACTGGGTAATACGATACCCCTTGGTAAGACTGATTGTCAGACTTTCGGGCTTCTGACGACCCGTAACGACTGTCAAAGATACAGCCGGGGCCAACGGCTTAACGTGATTTCCGAGGCACGGAGGAGTCTCGGTATATAAAGATGGTCACCCATCCACGGACCAACCCCGACAAGCGTAGCTTAACCTGATGGATCGACCCGTGCGGCTGATATTACTTAGCCACGAGCTCCTCTCGAAATTGATATCTTAATATTAATTTCTCTAATGTGTGATGTCTAAATAGGAGTCACAATGTTTGTCTATTCGTTTTTTTTTAATTTTGGTCACACGCATAGGTACCGACACTAAAAAAAAAACAATTTTAAAATTCTTGATTCTGACATCCCATTATTTTGGCTCTTACAAGTTCCATTTCTACGTAAAATTATTATTTAAAAATTTTACACCTCACTACTTTTCAACTGATCTAAATCATTCCCTGACTAGAAATAGCAACACCCAAAAAAATCACATACTAAATATTTTTTTTTAACTCCCAAGACTTACCCACGTTTTTTATTAACGGAAGAGAGCATTTAAAAAAATAATCATCAACCCCACATTAAAAGAGGGGTGATGGTACGATTTTTTTACACGAGAAAAAAAGAATAAAATCATTTTATCTATAAGGAACAGTATTTCTTTTGTGCCCTGACCTTAGACAACGCCCCACCAATAAACGTTATTTAAATGATAGACGGTATTAACCACTCTATTTATTTTTATAAATAAATATATATCAAACGAATTTAACCCTTCTGCTGCCACAGTAAGTCGCAACTCGGAAAAAGAAGTCGGTAAAATAAAATTTGTTAAAATTAATAAAAATTCTAATGTATACTACCGATGCGAAAATATTTGAATTCGCTACAGTAATGTATGCATGTAATGTAATAATTGGGTTAGTAAGGATTAGAGTACAATTTTTTTATGCTATGTTTTGAATTCCTTCGCTGCTAATGGTCTTTCTTGGGACTTTTGTTTCTTGTGAATTAGATTTATTGGCTGTAAAACAGTTACTGTACGTGGTCTATCACTTCTTAGAAAATGTTTAGAGTAAATAAATCATAAAGAAGTAGTAGTAGATAAACGACTACGACTTATCCTACCTAGTATTATTGTGAAAGTTTTTACATTTGGATGTTTGTTACTCAATCACGCAAAAACGGCTGAACAGATTTGGATGAAATTTGGCACACAGATAGCTCATAATCTGAATTAATACATAGAATACTTTTTATTCCGGTAAATGAATTCCACGCGGACGAAGCCACGGGCAAAAGCCAGTAAAATATAAGACCAATAATTGTTTTAATAAAAGACAAGTGTAGTTTTAATAATTTGTACAAACAACTGGTATATTTTCTAGCGCTGGCGGTACCTAGTATTTTTATAGTGTACTAAACGTGCTATAAATCGATTTCAGCTGACAATTAATTTTATTTTCAGTACTTTTACTTGTATTTGTATAATATTATCCTATAATGTTACTGCCCATTTTTGTAGAAAAACTTTACTAATGCAGTAACGGAAATGTACCTACTTATATAAAATCCTATACTATTAAATGTGCAATATTTGTGTATATGTATTTGTAATCACGTTCTTGAAAACGGCTGTAACGTTTTCAATGAAATTTACAATATAGGGGTTTATGGGGGTGAAAAATCGATCTAGCTAGGTCTCATATCTGGGAAAAATAGTTTTCTCTATTTTCCTACGAGCAGAGCTCGGTCAACCAGGTATTTTCCTTTAAGCAAGTACTTACATCAGAAACAAAACACATAAAAGAAACCGTTGCAATTTATAGGATTCGTTAAAAGCTAAATTAAAACAATTTATCACCTAAAAGACATTTTTATATTGACTTCAAAGTATTCTAGATAATAAAGAAAAATTGTAAAAACTTGACATTTACCAAAGGTTAGGCGCGTGCTACACTGCATCTGCCAACGGCTGTTGCAATTACTGGTTAAGTGGTAGGTAAACTAGATACTATTTATGGTCTATAGCTTATAATGTCTAGGATGAGTGGCACGCGCGATGAACGGGTTATCAGGCTGGTCGTACATAAATATAATAAAACTAGCGACCCGACCCTGCTTCGCACGGTTTTTACGACTTGACAAAACATGAAGGTTTCTACAGGGTGTAAGCGTTAACAGTGGCAATCTTTTAAGGGGTCATTGTACGAGAGGCAACAGCCGCGCCCTCGCGCCCCTGGCCGCCGCAGGAGACGCCCTGGGCGGCGGGAATCTATCGCCGATTCCCGGCCACCGTAGGCGCGGGCTTGCGGACGACGAGTAATGGGCAGCTCGCCGTCCGGTAAGGACCAGGCCCAGGTCGACGGCGCGTTGTGTTCCACGCGCGCCTCAAAGAGATGTCAGCAGTGACGGGGTCCAATAGGGCCGAAGCCGCCGGGGTCGCGGGTAGTTCGAAAGAGATACCGAGGCCCTGGTACGGGCAACTGAAGGAACACGTGTGGGTTTTAGTCAGTAAAAGTCTGACACGCCCTCCCGCTCTGCTCGGAGCGGGAGAAGTCATTTGATGATTTCCCATCCACAAAAAAAAAAAAAAAATTGTACTCATCATTATGAACAACTTTTACCATGGGACTAAACCTGAAATCGCGAATAAAAAATCAGCTGTTCCCTATTTTTGACGAATTATGCGAAATAAATGTACTGAACAGCTGCTTTTTTTCGCGATTTCAGGTTTGGTCCCATAGTAAAAGTTGTTCATAATGATGAGTACAATGACCCCTTAAGAGGTTGTCCGGTTATTTAAGTTACAGCTTGTAGATAGATAAATCGATGACGAATGACATTAATGTCGAGAAAAAAACTATAGGTACATCTTTTGTTACTGACAGGATTGCGGTTTTATGGGTAATTCCTTGCACTTGACGAGGTAAACGGGGTAAACGCTCATTGAGGAATTGGTAAGTAGGTACTTTGGTGGTCGTTTCGTGCATACTAATTTGGCAGCCTTCGTAGTATAAAATTATGATAGATGATTTTGAGCTTGGAGAGGGGCTTGTGGCTAATTAATAAAAGGCACACGGTTCGATCGATCACCTTAAGCTACTCTTGCCGCGGTTGGTCCGTAGATAGGTGACCATCTTTACATACCAAGACCCCTACGTGCCTCGGAAAGCACGTTAAGCCGTTGGTCCCGGTTTTCATTCGTGGATCTTTGACAGTCGTTACGGGTCGTCAGAAGCCCGAAAGTCTGACAACCAGTCTTACCAAGGGGTATCGTATTACTCAGTAACTGGGTTGTGGAGGTGACACAGGCAGTCGCTCCATGTAAAATACTGGTATTCATCTGCATCCGGTTAGACTGGAAACTGACTCCAACATAGTAGGGGAAAGGCTATGATGATTTTGAGCTTTTCAAAAACAGAAAAGCCGTTTTATTCCGTAAAAATCTCAACGTGAAAACTTAGTTGAAGTTAGTAGAAGTTAGTGAAGTGAGCTGTCAATAGTGTCAACCCCAAGCATCAGGTGGAATGACAGGTCACTTCAAGCTCACTTAAACTTAGTTGTCAGCTGTGTTACATGATTGCTTTTATCATTAAACACATGTGAAAGTGAAAATGCCAAAGACTCCCAGAGATCCGAAATGCTTCCTTGTTAAAAGACACATTATTTGAAAAAAGTAAACTTCATCATAATCCTATTGTTATACTGTCAATGCACAAAATACGCTTTACATAAAAATAAAAATATTTAAAAGGAAATAAAAATAGGCAGATGGTACTAAAGGTGGGTGCACAATTACATAACTCAACCAAAACTGGAGCTCAAAATTCGGAAAAATTGAATCACCGTTACGTCTTTGCATTTCTAAGTTAAAGTAATAAGTACAGTAGATCAGCTGCTCCTTGCACAAAGAGACTGCTCTCGTTCTAACCTATTGTCAACCCACCATTGTTGCATTGTTATCATAAAATGCGTATTCTTCAAACGGGAACTTCCGTGTGCGAAAACGGAGCGAAGACGACAATGGCTTTCGCCCTTCTATTTTTTTTCCGAGTCCGCCAAACTAGTTTTTTTTTTCACTTCATGTAAATGTTGATTTATTTTCGTCAACAATGCATCGTCGTTATGGGAATTTACGGGCTTGATTCTTGAGGAGCTAGTTTGTTACCAAGGGTTAGTAAGTAACAGGAGTTCCGAGTTCGCACATATGTACGCCGCCTTACATTTAATTTGAAGTTACAATGAGGTGTAGTGAAGTGGGAAATTAGCGAACGAAACTTGATTTCAGACACCATTGTCGATGAGAAAATATTTTGCTAATAATTGAAGGCCGACTGGATCAATTGTTAATGCTGCGAATTTGAGTATACAGGATAATTTTTTAAGCAGTGCGCAAATTTTCATAGGGAATATAACATATAATATATATTCATGAATATGAACAACTTTCATTATGGGACTAACTCTGAAATTGCGAAAAAAAATCTGCTGTTCAGTACCTACATTTATCTGTACACCAAACTCGTCAAAATGTAGGGAACAGCAGATTTTTTTTCGCGATTTCAGGTTTGGTCCCGTAGTAAAATTTGTTCATTTTCATGAGTAGAACACCCTGTCAAAATTTGCGCACTGCTTAAAACCTTATCCTGTATAAGGTTACATTTATTTTTAAGTAAAATAAAATGAGATTTCGAGGGTAGTTTTAAAAATCATTATTTACTATTAGATGTATCATTACCGATTGTCTAAGAAACGTTAAAAACAATCCTCCTTCTTGGTAAGACTTAGATTAGGTTGCTCAATGCCTATGGTAGCTACAAAAGTGCGTTACGTAATTAATAGATGTATCAACAAAAATACAATTCTAAGATGAAAAGATACAACTTCACATCTTCTTGAATTTCCAGGTTAATGCAAAGATAGCAGACGCTTTTGCTATTAAATATTTTATGAGAGGTGTTTATCCCCTCATACGGTTTCGGTGTGAATCGGGTCCGAGTAATTTTACCTAATATTGTACGTAGTATGAGTTTGTATGTATGTATGTATGTATACATTGTATGTATGTACGTAGTATGAGAACGTTAATAATAAAAAAATATTTTCTTGGTATAGAACTCATACTACGTACAATATTAGGTAAAATTTACTCACGGACGAACTCGTGTGAGGGGAAACCGACTGAAGGAAAATATTGTAGCCATTGGAATCGAGTTAGGTAGCTGAACTGATAAATAAAGATACTACAAGAGTTTTGCAGTTTTATAGTAAATACCTACCTAGTCTGTTTTTTTTAACAAACGAGTACTGAGTTATGTCTCTCACACATTTCCGATATTGGCAGAGTGAGATGGGACATTGGTCGGGGTGGGGCCAACCAACGATTTTGTTTTATTTTGAAATTGTTAAGGCCCGTTCTTAATGAATACTTCTAAAATTTACTGTACAGGAAACATGTCCGCCACGACTCACGTACAAACAATATCGTCTGGTTCACTCACTAAAACACGTGCGACGCGCAGGTAGTCGATGACTCAACTGAATGTAGGATTGTAAGTACAGTAACTACAGCGTTTGGTTTGTGTGGAACGGACTCTAGGTTGATTACGTGGACCAATAGCAATGCAGTCAAAATTTTCAGTACTCGTTTGTTAAAAAAAAACAGACTATTATTATAGTAGTAGCTAGACACGTTTTCTTATTTTTCTTCTGCCTGGAGACATTAGGTTGATCCACAACGATATTAAGTTCTTATAAATACTTTATCATTTATCTGTAACACAGGCTACAACGCTTTTTAGGGTTCCGTACCTCAAAAGGAAAAAATTGAACCCTTATAGAATCACTCGTGTGCCTGTCTGTCTGTCCGTCTGTCACAGCCAATTTGAAATTTGGAACACATATAAATTTCTGTGACCCAAACACGGACGGGTAAAGTAAGTAAATGCATTTTGAAAATGGGTCAATAGGAGGGGGGGGGGGGGGGGGGGAATGGGGGCATATAAGAAAACTAAAAAAAAAAAGTTTTGCAAACTGTACCGTGTGACATACGAAATGAAAGAGCTTACTTCTAAAAAAAAAAGGGTAACTGCTGTAGTAATTAGCCACGCTTTAATACGGGTTGCAGACCAAGAGCTAAGCTAAGTTAGTTTAGCTTAGCTCGCATAGCTGACGCAGTTTTCCATACTTGTGTGCAGACCGCAAACTATGCGAACTAAGCTATGTGAGCTAACTAAAATATGCGAAGCTAAGTTAGTTGTGTATGCCGATGCGCAGCTACACGAGCTAAGCTAAGCCCCTCCCGCTACCCCGCACACCCTTTGCACATCCTTCGCCAGTGCTGTCCAGTGTTCTTTGTTGTACGTACTGAGCTTTGGCTTAGCTGTTGGTGTGCACGCTATTTATTTCTAGCTTAGCTTAGCCTAGCTTGCTTGGCATAGCTTAGTTTAGCCTTGGCATAGCTTAGTTTTCGGTCTGCAACCGGCTTAATAATTGGCCACTCATTAAAAAAAACAATATTTTTCGTCCTTTTCATTCATGAGCGTGCTTCTTCTTGTTTCTACCTCTTTTTTTATGAGTGGCCAATTACTATAGCAGTTACCCTATTAATTCTTATTTCTTAATTCACACTAACTTGAGAGCAGTGGTGGCCCAGTGGTAACGGCCGCCGAGTCGTAGGTCATAGGTTCAAACCCAGATAGGCGCTTAAGTTTGTGTAAATTATTTCATCACCATTTGCTCTCAAAACGGTGAAGAAAAACATTGTGAGGAAACCGGCATGCCCTATAACCAAAAATTCGAAGACATGTGACATCTACCAACCCGCACTGGGCCCGCGTGGTGGAATACGGCCCAGTCCCTCTCAAAGAGAGGAGGCCTGTGTTCCAGCAATGGGAATATTGTAGCCTGATTATGATGACTAACTTAAACCCGTATCTCTCAACTCATTTCAACGAGCTCTTCTACTTCCTACACTAATAATTACCACCATTCCCGATTCCCAAACAACCGAAAAATAAATTATTACACTTCAAACCAATAATTCTTCAAACTGGTCTTTCAAAGAGTAATTTTTACTGCATAGACCATAGTACCCTATGGTGTATGTTCACAAATAAATCAACTATGTTTTGACCCCTGACCTGCCTGGTTTAGGGGATTACGGTGCAAGTTTGTCCCACGTTAACGACTCTTCGATGACGCTATATTTTTTTTTTTTTTTGGTTATGGTTATTTGGTTCAGAGGAGCTCGTGGCTAAGTAATAACAGCCGCACGGGTCGATCCATCAGGTTAAGCTACGCTTGCCGGGGTTGGTCAGTGGATGGGTGACCATCTTTACTTAGCGAGACTCCTCCGTGCCTCGGAAAGCACGTTAAGCCGTTGGTCCCGGCTGTCATTCATGGATCTTTGACAGTCGTTACGGGTCGTCAGAAGCCCGAAAGTCTGACAACCAGTCTTACCAAGGGGTATCGTATTACCCAGTTACTGGGTTGTGGAGGTCAGATAGGCAGTCGCTCCATGTAAAATAATGGTATTCAGCTGCATCCGGTTAGACTGGAAGCCGACCCCAACATAGTTGGGAAAAGGCTAGGCAGATTGATTTTGGTTATTTGGTTCAGAGATTTACTAAAGTGTTGGTATTACTTGGTTGGATTTTAATGGTGGTGGAATCATTTGAGATGGGATGAAAGCGGCCACGATGGTGATCGTTGCCAAACGCTGGGGCAAGCAATACAGGGTGTGAATAATCCAATCTTCAATTTCCTTTTTCATCAGCTTTCCAAAGTTAATTATTTTACTTTGATGGTTTGTTTTAGTAGCTTCATAGTTTGGACCTGCATTTAATATAAAAGTAAAAAGTTTATTTAAAACTTACTCTAAACTAATAATGTAATGCGTGTGTGTATGTTGTGTGTGTATGTGTGGGGACACCCCCACACATACACACACAACAAATAACACACACACGTGTTTTATTAATGTACTAGCTTTTGCCAGCGGCTTCGCCCGCGTGTATGTCGGAAATTATTTCACGGGAACCTTCTACCGGAATGAAACGTATTCTATGTCTTAATCCAGGTTATAAACTGTCTGTATACCAAATTACAACCAAATCCGTTCAGCCGTTTTTGAGTGATTGAGAAACAAACATCCAAACATACAAACTTTCACATTTATAATATTAGTAGGATTATAGACTAAACAAACATTATATTGCAAACTCTACTTTTCTATAAAAAAACAACTAATCGACCGTTATACTCGATTACTAAAATATGCTATAACATCAAAAATGTAACGGAAACATGACGTCACGAAACAGAACTGATTGTAAAGGGTCTTGTAAGCCACTATGCTAATAAAAAGCCAGGTGAAGCCAGGTGTCAAAATTGTAGGCGTGACAAAATGTTACCGTCACATTATCTCTTTCCGAGGTGAGACCATGACCATGCGTATACATAGCCACATCTCGTCTCGGTGCGAGAAAAAGCGACGACAAAATTTTGTCGCACACCGGGTAAGCCTGGCAGGTGTCAAAATAGTAGGCGTGACAGTTCGTGATAAAACGAATGCATGCATTGATTGACGAATATTAACATGTTGACCCTATAATGACATGTTTTGTGCAACGCTGCGCTTGCGCAGCTACGTGGAACCGATTTGATTTGTGAATGTTAATTTGAGAATATTAACGAATTGTATTTTTAACCGACGAAAAAAAGACAAGGTTCTCAAGTCGACACGTACTTTTTTTTTTAATGTATGACCACGCATAACTTTTTAAAGAGTTATCCGATGTGAAAGATTCTTGTTTTATTTGGGAAATTGGTCCCATGTAAAATTTATTAACTTCGCTTGGGTAGTTTTTGAGTTAGCTTCAATAATACGTATTTTTTTCCTACTTTTTATGTCGATGATGTTTTCATTTCTTTTGCGGAGTGGTATTCGAATTTGTGTGGTGTAGTACCACAGCTAAAAAGTGAAAAAAAAACTTTTCATAAAAAAAAACTGACTTCCAAAAAAATCACTACAAAGTGAAAAACAACTTTAATTTCGGAAGTCGGTGACAAAAAACGAAAACATAAAACAAAAGACACCGACTTACAAAATTAAAGTTATTTTTTACTTTGTAGGGTTTTTTTTTTTGTCGACGGTTGTTTTTTTTTTTTTTGTAAAAATGGTTTTTTAGTGTGGTGTACATGTACTTATAGTAATACAATGATTTTTATTAGTTTTTGGATTAGTTAAAGCTTTTATTAGGTTTATGTATGTGATTAGAGAATTGGTAATATTAGAACAAATGATAGGTTAGCCGCAAGCGATGCTGTGGCAATCTGGAAGGCTTGCAAAGTACAAAAACCTCTTCTTGTGCTAGTTTAAGTTACAAATAAACTCATCTGTCAGATAACTCTTCAGATGATACAATATACTAATTTATAAACCCAAAACCCCCATTGGGGTAGTAGCGAACCCCATAGGTTCACAACTATGTAGGATGATTTTTTTTCCATCGGATGATGTTTTGTTACGTTTATAAATATAATATATAAGCTTATATACCTATTATGTAAAGGGTTTTTCCTTATGCACACATGGGGTGCAGAAAGCCGTCAAGGAGTTGAGTGCAATGAGTTGTGAGTGTGAGTGATGAGTGAATTAAACATACAATACAAACTTAGTGTTGGCTATTTTAGTAACTACTATTGCAACACCAACATTAAAATGTAAAATGTTATATTATCTGTGGCAACACGCCCCTTCCAACTGTGTCACTGGTCCAATACAGACGTGAAAAGTAATTCTCCGCTGGTTTTATTCTTCTATTCTTCCTGGGCTCCAACATTGCTACCTACCAGCACCTATCATCAGCACCCACCACCATTACACCGCTGCACACTTAGGTCGCGTGCAATGCCATGTTGTGCCCCCAACAATAAATATAGGACTTAAGTCTTGGTGACAACCTCATGACCTATGTCATTAATCTGTGACCAAAACTTAACAGCAGTTACTAAGCCTTAAGTAAATATTTGATAAAACATGTACCTCCCTACTTCGATATGGGTTGGTACCACCTGCCGGTACCGGTGTTGTGGTATAAAAGTCACCGAATCGTTGATGTTACGGTATTTTTGAATAACCACAATCTTCACACATTGGCCTCTTGCAAGGCCATGTACATGGATAGATACATACAAAAAACCGGTCAAGAGCGAGATGGACTCGCGCACCGAGGTTTCCATACCATCATTTATAAGTATTTTTTTTTTTATGTTTTCTGAAAAACTTCTATTTAGAGACATTGTTTGATTTTTCCTGTAATATATACATAAACTTCTATCACTTAGAATAATTTCAAATTTCTATGCAAACTTCGGAGATAAGGGGGGGATTTTTAACATTTTTCATCAAAAGTCGAAAACTATGCTGCTTAAAAAATATAAAAAAAAATGTTTGAGAATGTGTAAACAGCGCTCTTTCATATGATACCCCACATGCCCTAGTAGCTCCACTTCGAATTTTTAAGACCCCCTTTCAGACCCTGCCTGCCTAGCCTTTTCCCAACTATGTTGGGGTCGGCTTCCAGTCTAACCGGATGCAGCTGAATACCATTATTTTACATGGAGCGACTGCCTATCTGACCTCCACAACCCATTAACTGGGTAATACGATACCCCTTGGTAAGACTGATTGTCAGACTTTTGGGCTTCTGACGACCCGTAACGACTGTCAAAGACCCACGAATGACAGCCGGGACCAACGGCTTAACGTGCTTTCCGAGGCACGGAGGAGTCTCGGTATGTAAAAATGGTCACAAATCCACGGACCAACCTCGGCAAGCGTAGCTTAACCTGATGGATCGACCCGTGCGGCTGTTATTATTTAGCCACGAGCTCCTCTTCTTCTTCCTCTCCTCTCCTCCCTTTCAGACCCTGTTGCAAAAAAAAAATATTTTTATTTCTTTCTTATTTGCAAAATAGTTGGGCAAACACTAAAACTGATCCAAATTTCAAGTTGATAGCATTAGTAGTTCTTGAGATATCCAGCTGTGACAGACAGACAGACTGAGTCGCACCATACGGGTTCCTTTTTACCATTTTGGTACGGAACCCTAGGAAGTCCCACTTGAATGTCAGCTGTCAGAAAGTTTTTTTTTTTATTTTTTTCGATGTTTCATTAATCAATCATAATAGGCAATATTTTTTTTTTTACTTTATTTTTATAAATTCCGCGAGGCTACTACTGACAGTAGTAGGGACACGCAAGCAGAGGAAGAGTTGGTCAAAACGTTTAGCTTTACATACAGGGTGGTGTTTCGAGACAAGACAGTAAAGGAAAACGTTCAGAGATTGTCCTGTTTTTGAGTAAATAATTACATTCACAGATTTTGCAAAAATTGTACATTCAGTTAGAAAAGCTCCGTGCCTCGGAAAGCACGTTAAGCCGTTGGTCCCGGCTGTCATTCGTGGATCTTTGACAGTCGTTACGGGTCGTCACAAGCCCGAAAGTCTGACAACCAGCCTAACCAAAGGGTTTCGTATTACCCAGTAACTTGGTCACTCCATGTAAAATACTGGTACTCGGCTGCATCCAGTTAGACTGGAAGCCGAACCCAATATAGTTGGGAAAAAGCTAGGCAGATTGATTGGTACAGTCAGCTAGAGAATTGTCAATGCACACGTTTTATTTTTATGATTAGCGACCCGGCCCTGCTTCGTACGGTTTTTACGACTTAACAAAACATGAATATTTTTATATTACATACTAGCTTTTGCCAGCGGCTTCGCCCACGCGGGCGAAGGTTCCCGTGGGATAATTTCCGACATACACGCGTATGTCGGAAATTATCCCACGGGAACCTTCTACCGGGATGAAAAACATCCTGTCTTAATCCAGGTTATGAACTATCTGTATACCAAATTTCATCCAAATCCGTTCAGCGGTTTTTGCGTGATTGAGTAACAAACATCCAAACATCCAAATATCCAAACATACAAACTTTCACATTTATAATATTAGTAGGATGAGTTAAATATAAAACATTTATATGTTCCTTCCTTTTGTTCTTTCTTGTTTTTTTTATGTTATTTATTTGTACCTTCGGGAATACATTCTATAAATGACAGTGAAAACCGCATCAAAATCCGTTGCGTAGTTTAGAAGAACAATGCGGCCACATAGACAAACACGAAAAGCGACTTTATTTTATAATATGTATAGATGCCAATTTGCCAATCGTGTAGGTGTAGGTTGGGTAACGGGGGCTGACTCATCATCATCATTTCAGCCGAAAGACGTCCACAGCTGGACATTTATCTTCATGCGTTGCCTATACATTCAACATGAATGATGTAAAAACTAACATCATCATCATCTACCTAGCCTTTTCCCAACGATGTTGGGGTCGGCTTGCAGTCTAACCGGATGCAGCTGAATACCAGTATTTTACATAAAGCGACTGCCATCTCTTGGTAAGACTGGTTGTCAGACTTTCGGGCTTCTGACGACCCGTAACGACTGTCAAAGATCCTCGAATGACAGCCGAGACCAACGGCTTAACGTACTTTCTGAACCACGGAGGAGTCCCGGTGTGTAAAGATGGTCACCCATCCACGGACCAACCCCGGTAAGCGTAGGTTAACCTGATGGATCGACCCGTGCGGCTGTTATTACTTAGCCACGAGCTCCTCTAACTAACTAACTAACACTCTTTTAAATTATAATATTGTTACCATTTGGTTTGGTCCATGGAGTTTCTTGCCCGTTCTTCTACATAGAAACCAACGCTTTGGAATGGGCAACCTACGTGGGCAGCTAGCTTCATCTGTCTGTCTGACCGGCTCCTTTGACGATTCCAAGGTTCCTGTAAATGGTTTATTTGAAATAAATTCTTTGAGTTGAGTTTAGTTATATCTTCATAGACCAGTCTTGATGTGCTTCTCGCATCCAGTCAGCTGGATGCCAGTCAGCTGGGCTGGTAAGTAAGTACCCTTTACCGTTGCTTGGCATTTACCTTTTATACAGGGTGTTCCGTAATTAATGGATAACCTCTAAAGGAGTTATTGCACTCATCATTATGAACAACTTTTATTATGAGACCAAACCTGAATTCGCGAAAAAAAATCTGCTGTTCATTACATTTTGACGAGTTATGCGTACCTACATAAATGTAGAGAACAGCAATTATTTTTTCACGATTTCAGGTTTGGTTCCATAGTAAAAGTGGTTCATAGTGACGCCTTAAGAGGTTATCCATTAATTACGGGACACCCCGTATATTAACCTAATTGTTTGAGTTTTGGGCGACTCTAATTGTTTTAACTGTTTTTATCCTTAGAGGATATCCCTTTCCAAATTAAACGTTCTAAATCCCGAAGGCAAGGATTTAAATTAAAGGGAAAACGGTCTGTTGAATTTGATTGATTGAAATTATGATCCTCCTAAATTAATGAGCGTGAAAATTTAAACTGCTGAAAGGATAAAATGCAAATTTGATGATTGAAGTAGTTAGCTGTATTTGAAGATAGTCCTTTATGTTTAACTAGCGACCCGACCCTGCTTCGCACGGTTTTTACGACTTGACAAAACATCGAACTTTATTATAATATTAACTAGCTGACCTGACAGACGTTGTCCTGTCTTAGCTATGAATATTCTAATGTAAACGCGCGAAGTTGCCAAAGGCGCAAGCTGAGAACGTTCTGAATTGTGTAGGAAAACTTAATTTATATTTTAAGGATTGAACTACGATTGTTTGCTGAAAAGTAAAATACCGGAATAAATTTAAAGTAAAAAAGTCAGAAATATGGAAAAGATTAACTGGAGCCAATTAATTAAAAAAAAAAATATGTTTTGAGTATGAATGTCGATGGCTATATAAGAATAGGGGAAGACCAATGAAATGGTGGATGGACTGTATGACTGTATTCTTTATAGGCGTTTTTCGCCGCCTCATTGGATTTGAAATTTTTCCCCGGGGCTCATTGTTGAGATCAAAATTTCCAGAACGGAAGCGATCACACCAAAATCGTACCGTGCTTTCGCTTGCAGTACCTTGTCCATTATCGTGCTGTCTACGCCACGACGGAACTCGTATTCGAAAATGCATATTCGAATAGATTTTTCATAAAACTATATTCCCTGTTCACCCCCACAGAGATGGAATTTAAAAAAACCGCTTGTGATATTTCCGTAACTTGACTGAAAGATTATTTACACCGATTTTCGAGTTAGTCAAGCCCCGCAGTAAAATCTGCCCTGTAAAATTGACTACCCTTCTTCACCCTCTTAAGGGTTGATTTTTGAACAACCCTGATACACGTTATTCTGTATTTTTGGTCACAAGTATAAATACTGAGTTTAGAGTTAATCGTACCGCGCGTTAAAATTACTTCAGACAAACTGACACCCCCGATCCCTCTTTAGGGGGTAGTTCAGGAAAAATAAAAATGAAAAACTTTATAATTTACTTAGATAAATATTCGTGCCAAGTTTTAAGTCTATTAACTCAAGAAATAAGATTTTTCATATAAACTTTGGTCCCCCGTTTCACCCCCTTGGAGGGTGAATTTTGAAAAATCCTTTCTTATTGCACCCCTAGACCTCATAAGGAACCTATGTGCCAAATTTGGAATCTGCGGTTTGGGCTGTGCGTTGATATGTCAGTCAGTCAGTCAGTCAGTTACTTCTTTTATATATAATATTTAGAAGATATCATTCAAATTACCGATATGAATGTAGAAATTTTAAAGACATTGAGATGTTTGATCACAACTTTGATCAAAATAAATGTAATAAAAAAAAATGTTATGTAACTATTTTGGGTGCCTGCCGTTTTGCCGAAAAGATTTTGACAAAATTTCATTACCCAAACAAATTTTAGCAACCTTTTTTTATACCATTGCAATATTTCGAATGATTTTAGTACGCATATTTTCATTTGGTCAAATTTTTACTTGGCAAAATATTACTAAGTATAATGTAATTATGGAATTTGGTCTTTAATCAAATGATTTATTACAGCAAACAATCTTCAGACAATAAACGTTTGGTGAAATGATTTGTTAAGACAAAAAATATTAAGGCAAAAATAAGATTTTTAGACATTTGACTTGCTGGTTAAATTTGATGTCTTTTGCGTACTTCTTTGTAAGTTTTTGTGCTTGAATTTGTCTGAAACAAGTCAAATTTATGGTAACTTGATATTAGTTTATTTATGGAAGTAGTTTGAGTAGGTTAATTATTTAAAAAAAAAATGGTTAGGTTAGGTTAAAACTGTGACCTCCTACGCACGAGCCGAGCGAGCGAAGCGAGCGGTGCCGCGGTAGCGGCCGGCGAGTGCCAGACATGACTTGCATTAATAGAAAAAATATATTGTTTTTAGTAGGTTATCCGGAACTCGACAATTTAGATTAGGTTAATTTCTTCTTTAAAAAAAATGGGTAGGTGACTGTGACCTCCTACGCACGAGCCGAGCGAGCGAAGCGAGGGGTTCCGCGGTAGCGGCCGGCGAGTGCCAGACACGACTTGCATTAATAGAAAAGAATATATTGTTTTTAGTAGGTTATCCGGAACTCAACAATTTAGATTAGGTTAATTTCTTCTTTAAAAAAAATGGGTAGGTTAGGTTAGGTTAAAACTGTGACCTCCTACGCACGACCCGAGCGAGCGAAGCGAGCGGTGCCGCGGCAGCGGCCGGCGAGTGCCAGAAACGACTTACATTAATAGAAAAAAGAGATTGTTTTCAGTAGGTTACCCGGAACTGAATTATTTGGATTAGGTTAATTACTTATTTTTAAAAAATGGTTAGGTTAGGTTAGGTTAAAACTGTGACCTACTACCTACTGTGCCAGGAACGACTACATTATATAGAAAAAAAAAGAGCACACACTGAGCACCATTTATGATTTACCTCCTACCCACTTAGTAGTTCACATTTTTGTCATTGAAGTTTGACTGAATAGGAAAGGGTGAATTGAAAACTGACGATACTAAATAAGTATTTGGCTTATTTGATTTTGCATAAAAACTATTATTCCAAATGAAATATTTGACTAAATAAAAAATGTTAGAAGTACTAGTTGGTAAACAAGTTATAGTTTAAACGTTCATTTGCCAAACATTAGGTTTGCGTTACAACTTTTTGTGAATAGATTTTTTGCTAAGTAATAATTTGGCAAATGAAATTATGCGAAAAATTTTTTGGGAAGTGAAAATTTGTCAAATTCCTTTCGGTCAAACAAGGGAGACCCAACTATTTTCTTTGAAGTGTAACTTTGTTGTGTAGTGTATTTTATTTTATTTATTCTCTTCAGTTATTTCTATATAAGGGCTTTAAAACCAATCTGGGTCATTTTTCCACCATGGACAGAATGCAGATTCAATTTTGTCGCCTGTCACACTCACCCACCGTAGATATTGATATGTCTTACTCTTTACATAAAGTTAAGTCTGTCTTGCATAGGGCATTGTCATAAAGGTGAAAAACTAAAACTAAAATTAATATTGTAGTTTCTTTGTCTTTAGGATATATAGATCATCTAGATAAATAGAATATTTTTTGTAACTGCTTTTTTTTTACTCCTATATTTTATGCTTGCCGTGGCAGCCTTTAATTAAGGCTACACTATGATTATGTGACAATAACATCGCTATTTTAACATGTATTTTTTTTTAGTGTATGCTTTGTTGGTTGTCCAATAAATAAATAAATAAATAAATAAATAAATAAATATGTTTAACTTTCACGCTGTTTGTATCGTTTTGTCAATTGTTTAGAGCTATATTTACGTGGAAACTTATAACTGGCTTTCTTCTACATTTTACTTCTGACTACTCGAATGTATTTAGCTGGAAGTTTTCTTAAAATAAAATAAAACTTTAAACAAGTTGTGCGATTCCCTATTTCTCCTTTTACATAATTATCAGTAAACTACAGTAGAACTCTACGAAGTTACACCTCTACTTTTTTACCACACTCTAAAGGAAACAACCTTCTACTGAAGTTCGAAGTTCAAACAAGAATGTCGTGGTACTAATTAAAGACTAATAAACGACGTCCTTCAAGTGTGTTAAAATGTAATTATCATATCCATAACAAATCTCACAGATCCGTCACAAAATAATAACTTACTTAAAAGATTTCATTAACACTCCTGTTTTTACTCGACTGCGGCGAAGCCCAAAAGGAGGGTTATGTGTTTGACCTGTATGTATGTAAGTATGAATGTATGTACGTCCGTTTCTTTGTTCCCTCGTAATTCTTAAACGAATGAACGGATTTGGATAAATTACTTATACGTCTTTAGATTTTTTTGGTAGCGCAAGTGTCACTGGCTACATTAAAATCAAAAACAAAGTAAAATGGCGGATTTGGGGTGCCATATTGTGGAGATCAAATTTTTTTTTTCTTCTATTACCATCGAGTGGGATATCAAAATGAAGGGTTTTAAAATGTGATTACAAAAAAATATGCAACTTTTATGGTTAAAAATAATTCTAAGTGACAAATCGTAAAAAAAACACGTAAAAAAAGGCTTGGCTATTTTTGTGCACTTGATACAAAAAAATTACTCTCATGACCAAAACTCCTTGTTAGAACTAAATCGTCTGCGAAATCTTTCACATTTGTAAGCTAAAAAGCTGGAAATAAAAAAAGTAATTAAAAAAACTAAAAAACCCGACTCCGGTAAAAAACTGAAAAGCTAAAAACAAGCCCATTTTAAATTAAATAAAAGTTGGAAGCAGGTGGTGGTGGTGGTGGTGGTGGTGGTGGTGGTGGTGTGGTGGTGGTGGTGGTGGTGGTGGTGGTGTGGTGGTGGTGGTGTGGTGTGGTGGTGGTGGTGGTGGTGGTGGTGGTGGTGGTGGTGGTGGTGGTGGTGTGGTGTGGTGTGGTGGTGGTGGTGGTGGTGGTGGTGGTTGGACCCATTCCATTTTTTATATTTTCTAACTCAAATGGGTCCCGCCTGCTTCCAACTTATATTTAATTTAAAATGGGCTTGTTTTTAGCTTTTCAGTTTTTTACCACAGTCGGGTTTTTTAGTTTTTTTAATTACTTTTTTTTAAGGTTCCGTACCTCAAAAAGAAAAACGGAGCCCTAGGATCACTCTTGTGTCTGTCTGTCTGTCTGTCCGTCTCTCACAGCCAATTTGCTTCGAATCTAAGAAATTGGGTACACATATGAACTGCTGTGACCAAAACACGGACGGGTAAAGTAAATAAATGACTTTTGAATATGGGGTCACTTTTGGGGGGCAAATAAGAAAATTAAAAAAAGTTTTGCAAACTATACTGACATCAAATGAAAGGGCTTATTTCATAATAAGCCCTTTCATTTGATGTCACTATAGTTTGCAAAATTATAAAAAAAATAAATTGTTTTAAAGTTTTTTAAGAAAATAGACGAAAATTGACCATTACCCCTCTTATCTCCGAAACTATCGATTTCTTTTGAAAATACAGAAAATAGTTCTTTACCTGTAGATTACCTACAGGAAAACCTATTAGAAGTCTGTGTTCTTGAAATAGTAAATCTCTCAATATTGTGAGTACAAACTTACATTTACAGTTGGAATGTATGGGAGAACATGTTTTTCAACTACAATGTTAAGTTTGTTCTTGGGATAAATTCATCCCAACTACGGAACCCTTCATTGTGCGTGGTCCGATACGCACTTGGCCGGTTTTTTAATTAACGTAGAAAGCAGCTAAGGCTACTTAAGTTTGTAAAGTTCTGATTACAATTGAAAATTATGGCAAAATAAAATAGAAAGGTCATCAATTACTAATTCTCAAGTCCTATAAGTGTAGACGAAGTTCAAAGAAACCATGGCTGGACTGTGTGAAAGATGATGTGGCTAGAAATGTGGTCACTACTGAGATGACGGCTTATTAGAAAAGTATGGAAGAAAATCGAAGTATTACCAAGAGAAAATTCGAATTCTTAGACTACAAATGTTGGAAACCGTACCGAAAGTCTGAATATAAGCCCCCGTTCCCACGGGCGTAATAAAATCGCGGCGGGATTTTATCGCGCACTGGATTTTCAACTCTCGTTGTTGAGCCGAGCGTTGAGAATCCAACTTTACAATAACAGAGTACATTCTAGCGCGTCGAAAAAACACACTGTTGGATTTTGCACTCTCGGCGCTAAGCAGAGCGTTGAAAATCTAGTGCGAGAAAAAAAAATCGCCGCGATATTTTTACGTTTAAGTAGTTTATCAGCCATCTCGTTACCATAACACAAGCATTAGGTTGCTTAGCTTGGGGCTAGATGGCGTTGTGTGATATGTCCAAACATATTTATTTTATTTATTTTTATTTTATTTATTACGTCCGTGCGAACGTCGACTAAGACTTCTGTCTACACGAGTAAAGTGACCAGTAAAGTACCTTCCCATTGCCTTCCCATTTGAATCCCCTGGGCAATTCTGAACAGTTAATCGAACGTCAGTCACCATAGTCGATGAGTGACAGTTACTTGATGGGTGAGTGCCATTATTAGTCTCATGGGTGTCTAGAGTTACTTTAAAATACCTACAGTTGTTGAAAATAAGTGGAGAAAAAACGCCCCGCACACAGGCGCGACGCGACTCCAGTTCCTCGACTCCAATTATAATGAAGTTTTATAGAAATTGTTCCACCAGCATTGCGTCGCACCTGTCTGCGAGAACCTTAATAATTTGTCGTCAAAGAAGAAGTATAAGTATGTCATTATTTCTCTGTTAACAATTATTCCAAAATTTAAATCCTATTCGACCAAAGGATCCTCTGTTACTTTGGTCATATTGCCCGTCGGGAGCCAGGTAGCCTTGAAAAGTTGGTGGTGATGGGCAAGGTAGATGGGAAAAGACCTCGCGGCCGGTCACCTAGCCGCTGGTTAGACCAAGTAACCTTCCTCACTGTACTCTCTGTTTTGGTCACCCTGGGAGAAGCGGAGAACCGAACGAAGTGGAAGAACATCATACATAAAACCACGAAGGCCTTTCAGGGACACGACCTGACCTTCAGTAATAAATAAAATAAATCATTTATTTCAGATAACTTGATCCATACAGTCCTATTTAAATTAAAATTTAAAATTAAATTAAATTAAAATACATTAATTTTACCCTCTTAACAAAGGATTTCCATAGCGGAAAAGAGAACAGTCTTCAGAATTCCGTTGCAGCTGCCACGCATTCTGCAGATCAGGGATGCAGTTTTCTTGCGGATGACGGCATGAAAGCCGTCAGACGAATAAAGACCAAATTGTGCATTGTGCAATTTTACAGAAACTGCCTTAGTCAAATATCAAATCTAAACCTGAAATAGGTTGGTATATGAAATCATTATCTTGTTTTCTCTAGCAAATGCTGTCTTTTAGAAATTAATCTGGAAAGAAGCACAATAAATTCATTGATCCGCAGTTACTTCTCACAGATCATAACAATAAAAACGAAGTATCAGTATCGAACCAATATCGGTTCACATAACATCAATTGAGCATGAATACAACCCTTTTGCCCACAATCGAGTAACTCGACTATAAAGGATTCTATTTCCTCTACTCTTTTTAGGGTTCCGTACCCCAAGGGTGCTAACGAGACCCTTTCGAAGTCCGTCCATCCGTCTGTTACAGGGCTGTATCTTTTGAACCGTGATAGGTAGACACTTGAAAGAGGTTCGACTATTGTTGTATGGGTCCTGGCATATCTACAGTAGGTACCTACCGTCCGCCACTGGCGGCCAGTGATGAAACAATGTGTCAATCGATGAGTAAGTTGCAAACAAAAAATATTAATATATATATATATAGTAGTTAAAAAACGTGAAAAAATAAAGCATTAAATAATAGGTCTTTACCTATGAAATTGCCGTTTTGTATGAAAAAATTTAAACGAATTTTATTCATGCATTTTTTATTTGTATTAATCGAAGTAATCACCCATGCAATCAATGCATCTTTGCCAACGCAGTGGCAGTTTATTGATGCCCTTCTTAAAGAAATCAGCTGGACGGGAGGCAACAAATTCTTCAAAGGCATTTTGTACTGCCTCTCGGGTATTGCATTTTTTTCCCGCCAAGAAGTTATCCAAATTCTGGAAAAAGTAGTAGTCTGTAGGCGCAAGGTCTGGTGAGTAGGGCGGATGACGGAGAGCTTCCAACCCCAGTTCTTGCAACTTGGAGACCGTCTGCTGTGCAGTATGAGGTCGTGCGTTGTCGTGCAGGAGCAGCGGAGACGAGCGATTGACCAATGCTGGTTGGAGATGTGCCAGTTTCTCCATCATTGTGTTCAGTTTTTCACATTACACATCTGAAGTAATGCTCACCCCGTTTGGTAAGAAGCTGTGATGAATCACACCGGCGCTAGACCACCAACCAGTGACCATCACTTTTCTAGGGGTAAGTTTTCGTTTAGGGCATTGTTTAGGTGCTGAACCAGGATCCAACCAACTTGCTGAGCGCTTGCGGTTATCAAACAGAATCCATTTTTCATCGCAGGTAACAATGCGGTTCAAAATTCCTTCATTTGTGTGTCCGTTGTGCTCAACAGACACACAAATGAAGGAATTTTGAACCGCATTGTTGCCTGCAAGGCACGTCTCGACGCGTACTTCGACCAAAGTCTTCGGATGACCGCGAGGTTCATTTTTCAGGTCGAAATTTCCAGAACGGAAGCGAGCAAACCAATAACAAGTGGTGCGTTGGTTTGTAGTGTTAGCTCCGTAAACGTCGTTGATGTTGCGTGCCGCTTGTGCCGCGTTGCTGCCACGACGGTACTCATATTCCATAATTACTCGAATTTTTAACGTATCCATGATGACGAAAAAGATTGAAATGCGATGAAAATGTAACACTAATCAATAAACAAATGACTACTTTTGGAAAAAAAAATCCATATTTTTAAAATAAAATTAATTTGAAATTAGAATTCTTAGCCAAACAAAAATTATTGTGATTTGAAATGGCCAGTACTGCAGAACGGCAATTTCATAGGTAAAGACCTAATATTTTTACGTTTTTCAACTCAAATATCTCAGAAAGTATATCACTTACGAGATACAGTCCTACCAACTTATCTGTGAACTGAAAGAGGACAGCACCGTCGATGCGTCGACACAATCGAATGACATGCGTCGGCACAATCGAATGACATTTCAATATGACGGCCGTAGTTCCAATTTTCGCCATTTCACAGATAAGTTGGTAGGAGTGTAATCACATAGTCTGTCGATTGACACGTTTCTGGCCGCCGAAACCAGTTTTTTCGAAATGGCGGACGGTATAGGTATGCCAACGAAGTTCGATTTTCTTTTCACAGAGTGTGTACTACTATGGCCGCTGTAACAACAAATTATAAAATTAAAAAAAACCTCAAACAAGTAACGCGTTTTTTTCGGCGGTTTTTGTAAGGTTGTAGTAAGAAACCCTTCGTGTGCGAGCCCGACTCGGGATTGGCCGCTTTTATCGATTACGTAGATATCCGATTGTAGCAACATTATTTATTGTGTGCGTATCTAAGAAGGTCGGAAGTAAGATTGTTATCTTTGAGTATCGGATTGATGTCAAGATGGTGCATCCTCGACATCTAAGATCTTTTTGACGATATTTGTGATTAAATTAAAATGAAAGGTGGGGTTGCAGAGGATTTCAGTTTTGAAAGTAGTTTATTGTCGATTGTGTCCCGTAATGTATATAAGGTCTTATTAAAATAGATGAACAAACTTTTAGAAATCATTCAGACCACCAAAATAAGGACAATGGTAAAACAAATAGTAAGAAAAACGCATTAGATACTTTCAAGAAAAAAATCTGCTAACGAAAATAGGAACACTAAAAATGTTGGTTACCCAATGCATAAACACATCCATGTCTTTGTTATCTCATAAAATTCTGACACTACAAATATGCAGGCGCACGTGACCACGTCACCGCCCCGCCCGCCGCGTTTTGTTTTATTATTTTAGGTCAAAATAAAATCACTTTAATCAGTGTTTTTTTTGCTAGGATATCTTTAGTTAGAAGTACTGATCGCTGTGTTAAAATTTGTCCATGTATTTTAATGGGACCTTAAATAGATCCCTCGTACACAACATTTTTAACTGAAAATTTTAAACGAAACTAAAGGAGTTTAGGATATAGTAGTAGGTGGCATTCTGTAATTTCTGCCTGCCCCCATGGAAAAAAGGCGTGAATTTATGTAGGTATTATTAAATTTAAGAAAGAACAAAAAATAAATATCCAACCAAACTTGCGGGAACGCGTTGTGCAACAGTGCAATAGCCTAAAAAGAACTGCGTATGATAAAAAAAAAAATGAAACACATATTAGGTACTTATAATATAATTTTGTTATGCTCACTTCAACACCACCACGCAACCATTTCGTGCCCTACTCTTCAAAACCCAACGCGAAATTAAATGCTCCAAAAATCATATATTTAAACAAACAAAAATTGCATTTAAATTACATTGAAGTAACATGATTAGGGCTGTCCACGCTGTCGCTTTATCGATATGATGACGTCATTGTCCACGATAAAATGACAAGCATTTATAGAATGACATTCAAAAACGCAGTGTCCATTCGAGCGTGTGCACTTGAATAAAGAACAGAAGTTGTGAATATGAACAAAATAATAATTTAATAATGCGGGTAAAATGCATAAAAAAGGGACAAGTTGCGAATAATGTGATGTCATACCTATTTGTTCGTAGTTATTGTACCATTTGGTTAGTGTTTCCTCTGCTGTGATACCATGTTGGTCTATTCAAGCGCTACTGCCGAGCATGAAGCCCTTTTTTTTTTTTTTTTTTTTGTGGATGGGAAATCATTAAATGACTTCTCCCGCTCTGGGCAGAGCGGGAGGGCGTGTCAGACTTTCACTGACTAAAACCCACCCATGCTCCTTCAACTGCCCGTGCCAGGGCCACGGTATCTCTTTCGAACTACCCGCGACCCCGGCGGCATCAGCCCAATTGACCCCGTCACTGCTGACATCTCTTTGAGGCGCGCGTGGAACACAACGCGCCGTCCACCCGGGCCTGTTCCTTACCGGACGGCGAGCTGCCCATTACTCGTCGTCCGCAAGCCCGCGCCTACGGTGGCCGGGAATCGGCAATCGATTCCCGCCGCCCAG